>CM057450.1:175497500-177897500 GCA_016271365.2 Neoceratodus forsteri | reverse complement strand
GCCTCTCCTGGGAAGGGGAGGCTTGCTGACTTGGCCCATAGCTGCCTCCAGGTGGAGGCCTGGGACTAGCATCAGCAGCTAAAGCGGCACAAAGGTAGGGGCTGCAGTTCTGCAGCATGTGTATGCCTCCATGTACACATGCTTACGTGCCACCATGGCAGAGGACTGCAGGGAGAAAATGGAAAAGTGGTTTGCACAGGCTTCATGAAGCTTTGCCCACCTGTTTCCATCCTGCACTGTAACTGGTTCACCTGCGCTCACAAATCTGGATGAGAGTCACCGGGTTGGGGGGGAGAACTGCTCTCACCTTACGAGCCCTACCATGGGGGGAGTCTGTGGTGGATTGAGGGTTATGGGGAACAAGGGAGGTGAGAGTCGAGTGGGGGATGGATGGAGTCAGGGATGAGTTGCCACCACCTGTGACAACCAGTGGGGAAAAAAGCTATATGTAAAAGATATGGGAGACTGCCTCAGAAAATGCCTCGGGGGGGGGATAGCCAGGTGGGGAGGAGTTGCAGTGGAAGGCAATAAGATAGGGCATCATTAGGGCAACAAGCCCTCAAGAAGAGGTAAGAAGCGGCAGAAGGAAAAAAAGATCATTATGTTTTTCAAGAAGGTGGCAAAGGCAGCAAAAGAAAAAAGGGCAACATACAAAAGGTACAAAAAAACTCAAATGGAAGAGGACAGGAAGTGTACCAAGCCAGGCAGAAGGAAGCAAGAAAGGCAGTTAGGAGAGCTAAGGCACAGGCAGAGGAAAGGATTGCAAGGAAAGTGAGGAATGGGGATAAGTCTTTTCTGTACGTCAGTGAGAACTGTTAGTGAGGATGGGGTGAGACTGTGTGGAAGGAGATCAAGAAAAAGCTAACATTTTGAACAGGTACTTTTACTTGGTCTTCACAGTAGAGGAGAGGGGGATGGGCCACCCAAGAGAAGTAAGAACAGAGATGGGAAAGGGGTGGACACAATGCCATTTCAGAGGAAACAGTACTGAAATGACTGTAACTCTGAAAGTGGATAAGGCAATGAAATCAGGTGGGATACATCCCAGGGTACTGAGGAACTCGGGGAAGTGCTAACTACTCCAACTGAAAACCTTGTTAAACTGCTGACTGGAGAGTGGTTTGTGAGGACTGGAGAAGGGTTGAAGTGGTCCCTCTGCATAACAGCAGCAACAGGGAGGAATCTAACAAGTACAGACCAGTCAGCCTAACTTCCATGGTGGGGAAACTAATGGAAACCCTACTGAAAGACAAACTGGATGATTACCTAGAAGCCAATGGCTCCAGGGCCACAGGCAGCATGGGTTCATGGGAAGAAGGTCATGGCAAATGCATCTGATAGATTCTTTGACTGGGTGACTAGGGAAATAGACTGGGGATGGCAGTGAATGTAGCCTATCTAGACTTTAGCAAGACCTCTAATACTGTGCCACACAGAAGGCTTATTAGGAAGCTGACCAATTTGGGGATGGAGCCAGAATGGCAAGTTGGGTTCACAACTGGCTAATGGATAGGAAGCAGAGGTTGGTTGTAAACTGCACACACTCTAAGGCAGGGTAACCAGTGGGGTAGTGCTGGGGCCAGTCTTCCTCAATATCTTCATAGGGGACACTGCAGAGGGGAAGGTCTGACTTTTGCAGATGACATCAAGATCTCCAATAGAACAGACATGCATGAGGCTGTGGAGACAATGCACAAGGATCTACAAAAACTAGAGGAGTGGTTGATGGTGTGACACTTGAGGTTCAATGCAAGAAAGTGCAAAAGCATGCACCTAGGGCACAGGAACCCCAGTGCTGAGTATAGGCCAGGAGGAGGTGTTGGCAGTCAGTGGGCAGGAAACATTCCTCCAGATTATTATTTCAGAAGACCTCAAGATGGCAGTGTAGAGTGACAAAGCCATAGGCAGGGCATGGAGGTTCTGGGTGCATAGGGAGAAGCATCACCAGCACTGTACTGCTCTCTGGTATGCCCCCATCTGGAATCTGCACTCTGGAGGACAGGAGAGCAAAGGGCAACATGATCGAGACATTCAAGTACCTCACAGGGGTGAACAAAGTGCAGGGAGGAGCCTCTTCCAAAAGAGGATAAGATTCAGGAATTGGGGCATGCAAGGAAATTTGAGGGGGGAATATCAGGAAGGATATGAGGAAATACTTCTTCATGAAAGATGGTGTTAGAAGTATTTTTTTATTTTAATCTTTTGGTAACAGTGTAAGGCCCACTAGGCACAAGTGCCTGTTTTCAGGGGCGACCTGGGAGCACTGGGCGGTTAAGTGACTTGCTCAGAGTCACACAGTATGCAAGTGGAGGTTGTGAGAATCAAACTCAGGTCTGGGCTGCTGGATGTACCAAGCTCATTCACACCTTGTTCCTCTAACCTTTAGGCTATACTACCAGCCTGCCAGTATGGAACCAACTTAGGTTAGCACCTTTAAGAAGCCCAAAGTGGGACATTTCTTACTGAAATATGACTTTTCGCAGGATAATATGTAACCTCAACCAACACAACAGATTTTTTATCTAAATAATCAGAATTAAGACTAAGTGTTGCAGTTTTGTAGATGTTCCCAAGTGTTTCTAATCATTTTAAGATATTTTAGTTAATATACTATAGTTTTTGCACCATTTAGAGGAAAGTCTGAAAATATTCTTTTGTACTGTAATGTCAGGACATTTAGTAATTTTTGTTTTTTCACAGGACACAGCTGTCCAAATCAGGACTGTCCTGCGAAAGTAGGGACAGGTGGTAACCCTAAACCGACTGTCAGTCAGAGATGTGGAGGCTAAAACGGTGGAAGGTTCCAGTCTTTCATAGGATAGATGCAGGCACATATTACAGAAAAAGGGAGGGTCCTTAGGGTCTGTGAATATTTATAGTTAGTAATATATTAGCACAGACTATATTGCAAAAAGTGTCATTGAACACTGCATAGCATACCTCTCAACCTCCTGCCTCATAAATCAGGGACAAGGTTTAAAAAAATCAGGGACAAAGGACCAAAATCAGGGACACAACTTCAAACAATGATATCTACTCAGGAAGCTGGTAGAATATGGTGCTTAGTGCAAAATGCATTTTCTAAGGAAGAACAACTCTTTAACTTTAATGTTTGACATTATTTTGTGCTTCCAACTCCTACCATTTGGTCACGGAAACACAATTTTTAGGAGGGACAGGGTAAAATTGTGAGGCAAAATCAGGGACATCCCTGAAAATCAGGGACAGTTGAGAGGTATGCTGCATAGTCTTAATGGGTGCTATGTTACTTTAAGAAGATGCCTGATGCATAATACTGAAACAATCAGTAAAAATCATTGAATGAATTAATGATGTTATAAACCTAAAACCAATAAATAGCAGCAGTAAAGAACTCTTTGCCATGCCCCCTGAGTAAGTCTTGGAGCCGAAGCGCTGCGGCTAGTGTGTTGTTTGGTATGGTAATTTGATTATGCACTGAGACTACTACACGTTCTGTAACTGTTTTGTTATCTGGAATAAAACAGCTACAGACATTGAATTCCAGTGTTTGTGCAGCCTTTGTTCAAAAGTAATTGGAGTAGAGCTTTATATTTAGAACTGAGTAACTGTTACAGTGCTAGTGGCCCTTTGAAAAGTGTACCCCACCCACATTCCCTTGAGTGCAGTTGAAGTGAACCTTTTTGAACCTGTTGAACTTTGCTAATACAGAACTGCGATGGGACAGACAAAGGGGTCTAAAGGGCATTACCAACAACAAAAGGCTTACACCATAAGGAACAACACGGACTGGAGCTTGAACGCTGAGGACCTTTTGTCCTGCTCCTTCTGTGTTTCCTTATACTTTTGAATGCTATCTTTTCTCCCTAACCTTCCCTGCCACCTCTTTGAGAACCATAGTGTTTTTTCCTTTGTTTTGATTTATTTGCTTCACACACATTCTTGTTGCCTCTGTGATGACAGTTTTGATGTTTCCCCATTGTTCCTCCACCCCTCCTTTTTGCCCGTTTGCTAGTGCTTTTCTGAGGCAGTCTCCCAGTTTCCCAAAGTCAGCCCTCCTAAAGTCCAGTACCCTCACTTTTGTATGGCTTGACTCTGCAGCTGTGTTTATCATGAATCTCACTGTTTGGTGGTCACTTGTTACCAGATGCCTGCCCAATTCTAAATCTGAGATCTTCTCTCCGTCCCCATTTGAGAGTACCAAGACTAAGATTGCTCCCTCCCGAGTGGGTTCCAACACTAGCTGTCTGAGGCATGCCCCTGTAGGGCATCAGAAATGGTTCTACTCTTGGATGTGGCTGCAGCAAAGGTGCTCCAACTAACATCTGGCATATTCAGGTCCCCCATCAACAATATCTCCCCTTTTTCTGCCATTTTAAGGATGCCTTCTATCATTTCCTTGTCCATTTCCTTCCCCTGAGATGGGGGTCTCTACACAACCCCATGTGGATTGTGGTGCCATTTCCTGTCTCCAGGGTGACCCATAGTGACTCAACAACTTCCTGTTTACTCTTTAGTTCTGTTGCTTTTATCCCTTCCCTTATATAGAGAGCTACTCCTCCTCCTCTTTTACCCACCCTGTCCCTCCTGTAGACTCTGCATCCTGGTATGTTGACATTCCAGTCATGGTTCTCTTTGTGCCATGTTTCTGTGACTGCCACAATATCCAGGCATCCTCTTCCATCAAGGCCACTAGTTTAGGGAGCTTGTTACCCAGACTATGGGCGTTGGTACTCATTGCCCTCCATTTTTGATGGCCTTACCCTTTAGCCCCATCCCTGTCCTTACTACCTTTGCCACTTTCTCCATTTACCCTGCCCTTCTCCTGTTGACTTCTCTATTTTGGTGTTTAGCTCAATAACTACCCTGTTTTGTGGGGAGGGACTTGGATTTTCCTGCTCCTTTTCAGTGCCTCCCCTTGGCTAGTTTAAATGCTTGTCAATGAAGCATTTAAACCTATCACCTAGGATCTTGGTTCCCCTCCTGGACAGATGCAGACCAATATGCCAGTATAGGTCTGCATCCCTACAGGTGGACCCCCAGTCCCCAATGAAGCCAAAACCCTGAGCTCTGCACCAGTCTTTCAATCATTGATTGAATCCCATGGTGTGGAGCACCCTAGCCTCACCCATGCCATAGACAGGCAGCACCTCCAAGAAGGTTACCGTACATGCTACATGTCTATGGAAATGTAAAAACAGCCTTTATAAAATTTGAACACCTTCTCAAACAAGAAGTTAACATTAGCTATAACATTTCAACTCTCTAGACTTATTTAGAACGAGGTCAGGTGCCACAAGGTCTCTGAATAATTAAAACCCCATCAGGTGGCTTTGAAAACTTTAAAAATAAAGATGCCTAGATTAAAATTTCTGAAGCAGCATTGATAGAACACACTAAATTAATTACCAAGGAAGACTCAGAAAAAATCTGAAGAGCTGAGTGAGGAATTAAAACTAGCAAAACAAGAAATCTCTAACTGTAAAAAACACAAAGGATTTGCGCAATTGGACAAATCCTTAAAAAATAAAATCCTCAAACATGAAAAGGAAGTAATAATAAGGAAGCAAAATAAATTAATCAGAGATAACCAGGAATACGAGACGGGACCAACATTTACTCCACAAGGCAAAGCAGAGAGACCACGCTCCTATAATAGATACAGCAGGGGAAGATAGAGAAACTGCAGAAATAAAAGCCAAAAAGAATGAAGTATCAAACCCACCCAAGCTAAAGCTGTTTTCATAGATTTAACCAAAAATCATGAAGTGGAGCATTTTTTTAGAACAAACAGAAAGAGAGGAGGAAACTGACAAGAAGAGGCAAGAGAGGATCTGACAACAGGAAATATCAAAAGGGCCTTGAGGACAATGACTCACAAACCCAGTTACAAATCATAAACCTATCTGACTAGAGGCTAACAGAGACTCAGACCTCCTTACTTAAGAAAGGATTGAACTTTGTACCAACCCCAGCAGTCAATGAATTTGCCTTCTTTGTGGATTTACATAAACTGTTTTGAAAAATAAAACTGAAGCATTTTTTTCGAAATAAAGAAACAGCGGGAAGAATGGGCAAATATGGGCTATTTGGAAATAAGAGAAATTAATGAAGAGGAAAATGTATACTTCCTACTGGCAGCCATTAGAAACAATATTGGAGAGGACAACCTTGAGAATGAGATAGACATACAAAATTTGGGTATTTTAAGAAACCTATTGGAAGAACAAGAACAAATAGGTGAGCCAAATACTACAGAAAGAAAATGGAATTAAAATGTCTAAGAGAGCTATTCTTCAGATGTAAGTCTGATTTTTGCCCTGCGATATAAAATAATATTTCAGTTTTTGAGAAAACAGTTATAATGCAAGTCAAAGAATTGCAGAAATAAAATGTTAAAAAGGGTAGAGAAAATTTGACTGGGGGGAGACAGCAGCATTAGATGAACTAATGAAAAATGAAAATACTGTCATAAAAGCTGCCAATAAGGGGGTAATTTAGTAATCATGAATACTGAGGACTATGAAGAAATGGTAAAAAAATATTAAATGATCAAGTGAGCTATAAGAAACTCAGGGGTGATCCAACTTACAGTTTTAAAGAGAACTATTTGCACTATTGGAAAAAGCACAAACAGAAGGTATAAGCATTAGTAGTGACTTTAAATATCTGTAGAATGATAATCCCATTATGCCAACGTTTCTATGCCATACCTAAGGTGCATAAACATTTGGAACACCCACCAACAGGCCAGTTGTATTGGGAGGGCTCTTTGATATCACCTCTCTGTGAATTTCTAGATTTATTTTCACAGTCATGCATGAAACAGCTTCCTCTTACTTAAAGTATACCAGTGACACTATCCAAAAAGGTGTAGAGTGGCAAATGGGTACTTCTGGATAACTATTGATGTAGAGGCACTATACACCTTGATTTAAGCACCCTTATGGAATTAGATCAACAGAATATTGTAGTGAGCTGACCGGCTGCTAGCCCTTATTTGTGAATATAATTCTGTTGTATATATTTTTTAATGTAATTCTGTGTATACAGTATGTAAAAGTCACAAAATGTCAGTGTTAATACAAAGGCACATAGAGAAAAGAGTGGATTTTTTAAAAAAGGTTTCAACCTTCCTTTGACCGGGAAGGCCAACTTGCTTGCCAGGAATCTGACAAGTTATTGTCAAAGGCTTTGGGGATAACTGATCAAAGGAGTATTTCCAATAGTTACCTGATCAAGGGAAACAGAGATGAATAAAGTGTTCAGGAGATAGCCCTTTTAACTTTAAAAAGCAGGCTCCTGTGTTCCAAGGTATTGCCTTTGATGACATGAAAGGGGGAAAAAAAAAACAGGAAACATCCTTGTAACAGTCCTGTGTGAGATTGTAATCTCAGGTGTCATAAATGTAGGTTGGGTGACATCACCAGGTGGCAGAACATTTGTTAGGGAAGAAAAAGAGTGATACCCGTGGCCTAAAATGGAAAGACCAGCCTCTATCCACAGACAGGTATAAATAGCCCCAGATCACGGCATTTTACACACACATTTTCATTTGGACACTCTGCTTGACACATCAGGAGTAAAATTACTGAATCCCAGCGTGGCTACCTGGACTAAAGGAACTAAAAACCTTCATCTACTTTTCCTGGACTTCAGTTTACTGCAAATATAAGGCAGACTTTCAGCTAACAGTTTTAGTGCATTTTTCTGTATATATTTGTATCATTTTGTTTCTGCATACTGTAACTCAAATTAGTATATTCTGTTTTTAGTTGTAACTGTATTTAAGTATTTTAGTAAAAACATTTGTTTTTTTTCTAAAGAAATTCTGCCTGTGTTAGATTTCTATACTTCTGTGTGACTGTAGAAGGTTCATTAATAATCTGTGAAAACTGTTATTGCCAAAGGGGTCCCACCAATAGCAACCAAATTGAGAAAAGGGTCTGTAAGGGATCTGGAAGGATAGGGAGAATACCAAAGTCTCAGGATGAGTCTGCAGGGAGTTTGAACCAGGCTGTTGCTTGTCCTGTAGGGTGAAGGCCAAATCAGGTGTTATGCTACTATCCAGTAGAGAGTGTGAAGCCTGGGTCTTCCCTGTTGTGCAATACCCAAGGAAGAGTTCATATTTGGCCACAAGACTTGAGACTGGCATTGTGCTCATATCCAGAGTTAGAGGGACACCTTAGGTCCTTGTGGCAGAGGTGCAGTCATGATATTGGCAAGCATTCTAAAAGCTCAAGGATGGTATCCCTGCTCCCCATCACAGATTGCTCTTAAGGGTGGGCACTGTGAGTTTAGTGGACCTGACCCCCAGAGTGGGTTTGTGGCAGATCTGGTGCACAGCATTGGGATCTGGAGATTTGGTTGTATAGTTCAAGTTCAAGTTCAAGTTTATTGCAGGAAAACTCCATTGAGCAAGCTCATTCACAAGGAGGTCCTGTATATTGTTGTGATTCGAGAGATATTGGTAGCACAGGCATAACAGCTGGATTTGAGCCCAGTGTATCAGATTGATAAACTGAAAACAGTCCTCACACAATCAAGGCAGACATTTAATATATATATATATATAAAATTTGGTTACAGTATAAAGTTCCCTACCTGTTTTTTTTTTTGGGTGTAAGCTAGTGTAGCAGTAATTAGGGAAGAAGATGGCTTCCAACTATACTGCAAACTACCTAAGGCAGTTGTGTCAGGACAGAGGGGTCCAGTATGAGTGTCTAACCAAAAAGAACCTCATGGAGGCTCTTGTGGCAGCCAATGAGCTAACAGTTACCCAGGAGCTCGATTCACTGCCAGTGACTGAAAAGGACCAGAGCCTGGGTGTGGGGGTCCCAGGGTCAGTGCAGTGTCCGGTCCCAGGGTCGATTGCAGTGTCCAGTCCCAGGGAGAAGGGCAGCGAGACCAGAGGGAACCCAGAGCCACAGCAGCAGGGGAAGGTTGTCACAGGGCTGGAGCCAGATAGGATCAGGCTGCAGCTGGAGCTGTGAAAACTGGAGCTGGCATTCGAGCAGAGGAAGTTCGAGATTGAGTTGTGGGAAAAGCAGCAGCAGTGAGAGGCCAAGGAAAGAGAAAGACAGCTTCAGAGTTGGCAGAGGAAAGAGAAAACAGTGGCAGAGGGAGTTTGAACTGGAAAAAGCTACAGCTCCAATGACCAGTGCCAGAGGGCAGGGGTAAACCTGAATCTCCAGGGCTGGGGTATAAATTACATTCCAAATTAATAGCTGAATTTAAATAGGGAGGATATGGATGTATTTTGAATTCATTTGAAAAGGTCTGTATCCAGGCTAAAATATCCAGGGAGTCCTTGAGCTTTCAGCTATCCCTGCTACTTACTGGTAAAGGGCATGATGCACTAGGTCAAATGGGTAATCAGGACAGTAGTAATTATGAGAAACTTAAAGCTGCATTGCTTAAAAAGTATGAATTAATGCCTAAAGCATACAGGGTTAAGTTCTGTAAGCTCTGGAGAAGCCCTGACATGAGCTGTGACGAACTCACCACAAAGCAACATCAGTTTTTGAAACGTTGGTGGGAGGGAGTGGAAGCGAACTCTGTAGAGAAAATTGAGGAGGTTGTACTCTGTAACAATTTTTTGGCTTGACCAGCAGAGCTAAAAACCTGGCTGGAGGACCAAGACCCCAAAACAGCGCAGCAGGCTGCTGAGCCTCGGACCACTATGCCAGGAACAGGCCTGCTCTGAAAGGAGTGGGCGGGTGGTAGGCAGAAGGGGAAAAGCGTGCCTTCAGGGCAGCTAAACCCTCACTGCTTCCACAGAAAAGGGAAGTCCTAGGTTACAAAAAGGATTTATTGGTTGAAAGAAATGATAATTGTTGGCTTTGCAAACAGCCAGGGCATCTTGCTAGACAGTGTCCTAAAAAGGCACAGAGTGGATAAAGGGGTGCTCAAACAGAGTTGGGTGCACTGTGTATACCTGAAAGTATGCCTATGAACATGAGGGAGCACATACACCCGGTTACTGTAAATGGGGTGTAGACCCATGGGTTAAGGGACATGGGAGGCATCTCTTACCTTAGTAAAAGGGGATTTGGTTGAGCCTGAACAGCTTATACCTAATCAGTTTGTAACAATAAGGGAATTCACTGGGGAGGAAAAAACTCTGCCACTAGCTAGCATTCTCCTGGATTGGGGTGAGATAGGAGAGAGGGTGCAAAAGGTAGCAGTAGTAGACAACCTCTCTCTGGATGTGATTATAGGGAACAATCTCCAGAAGGGGGTGATGTGTGCAGTTACCCACAGTCAGATGACAAAGGACGACTGTAGTTACCTGAACCCCATAGAAGCCCCTGTGGAACACAATGGGAGGCTGGTTCCCCAGCCTGTGTCTCCTGAAATAGAGAGTGGTGAAAGGGAGGTAGGACTTCCCCACATAGCAGTTCACAAAACAGCCACAAAAGGTTACTCTGAGGAGGGAGGGGTAACCAATGGTCAGAAGGTTAGGGATGGCAGTGACCCTGATGCTAGAGCTATGCACCCCAGTTTAGGAACTGAAGGGGTCATGTCTCATGCCTTGGGAAAGTGTGAAGAATTTGCAACTGCTCAGAGGACTGATCCTAGTTTGGAGAGGCTGAGGGCTTGTGCAGAATCTGAAGGGACATAGGGAGGTGACAAGAGGCAGAGTATTTTGGGACAATGGACTGTTGTATATGCAGGACATAAGGACAGAGGGAGGGGTGATGGGCAGGTAGCTTGTCGTTCCCCAGGGGTACTGTGTGTCACAAATGCACTCCAGGGGTCAGGCCCTATGCTCCCACAGTGCCAAACCTTGAAGTGCAATGTGTGAACAGGAGACAAACAGGATAACCCTCCTGTCTGTTTTGGGTCCAAGCAACTATCAGTCTCGAGTCTTGGGGTCAAATACGAACCCTTTTTCACTAGCACACCCAGGTAACAGGTTCAAATATCACACCCTCTTCAGGGAAATGCAGTGCAATACTTAACCCAGCAGGCACACAACCTGGTTCACAATCCCCTTTGATTCAATTGAGACCTTGGTACTGTACCTTGGTGCATATGGTAGCACACTGTAAGCACTTAGCAGTTATATCAGAATTATCAACACTGTTCCAGCATTCACATTCAAAATGAGGAAAATGCTCAGGCAGGATTTCAAGGAAAACAACATTTACTAAAATTAAAAATAGTAATTGAAATACAAAACACAGAACATATAGCATTAATGGTACAGTCATACAAATTAAATGGACAATTTAAACAAAACCACCTTATTACTGAGTATCTAATCCTACCCTAGTTTCAATTGATAAATGGTAATATTGAATTACCTAACTTAGAAGTGCTTCTTGAGAGTATGTTCTTTCAGGAGTCCAGAGATAAAAAGCACTATGTTCTCTTAGCTTTGACCATCTAAAGGGAACAAGGGTCCCACCCAGCTTGTGAGGTCTCAGCTCAGTGGTGATGCTGGCTGTGAGGTCACTCACATTTTCTGATACTGAATGGTAGTCACAGGCAACTGCATATTGTTACATCCCACAAAAAAAAAATACATACTTTTTTTTTCATTTAGTGAACCTACTTTATGGCAGGTGAGAATTATCCCTTTGATCTTCAGAGGAACTTCTTGACGGCCATTTCTCCTAGTGGTGAGAAATCTAACAGGTACTGTATCTGTCAGAAGTTGCTTTCCTCCTAATAGGTCATACAATTCAGCCTATTTATGGCCAGTTTCCTTTATTTACAATAAATGGGTGTTTTACAATCTGTTACAACCTGGTATCTAAAGGAAGCGCTTAATTAGATTTTCCACTGGGTCATTCAGAGTGCAATCTCTCCTTACCACACTTTTAAAATCCCAGGTCCTATAATGCTTTGCGCTGACTGCCATACTTTCCAAGCAGAAATTCAAAGAAACATATATTTACAGTATCACAAATATAATACCAATAATAACAAACAGATTGGCGAAGCCACGCGTGAGCGGTTGCTCAAGATTGCTCATGACATCCCAATGTCTGGACATCTGGGAATCGTGCACACCTTGCAGCGATTGGCACAGAATTTCTATTGGCCCAACTTTACTCAGCAGGTGAAGGAATATTGCAGGTTATGTCACTGGTGCCAACAAATAGGGAAGGCAAGTAGTAAAACCAAGTCATCCAAATTCCCTTGCCCATTGTGGAAGAGCCATTCCAGAGGGTAGGTATGGATATTGTGGGACCTTTGAGTACCCCAAGCTCCTCTGGGAAGAGGTTTATCCTGGCGGTGGTAGATTACACCACCCGATACCCAGAGGCAGTCGCCTTCTCCTCACTTAGGACAGACAAAGTGGCAGACGCCTTGCTAGGAATTTCCTCCCATGTCGGGTTTCCGCAGGAGTTTATCACTGATTGAGGGGGTACCTTCCTGTCATACCTGATGAAGTGTTGTGGGAGAAGTGTGAGATGTTGCAGAGATGCATGGCAGCTTATCACCCACAAGCCAATGGGCTTGTGGAAAGGTTTAATGGTACCCTAAAATCGATGCTCCAAGCATTTGCTGAACAGCATGGGTGGGACTAGAAGAAATACCTTCCCCACCTGTTGTTCACATACAGGGAGGTGCCCTAAGAGTCGACAGGGTTTTCCCCCCTTTGAACTCTTGTATGGATGTAGGGTGCGTGGGCCCCTAGACTTGACCCGGAAAGACTGGGAAGGCAAGTTCACCACCCAAGGAACTCCCATAGTAGAGTATGTTCTGAAGTTTAAAGAAAAGCTAAAGGAGCTTTTGGGAGCAGCCCAGAGCAACCTGTCAGCCACCCAGCAAAAGCAAAAGGTCTGGTACAACTGCAGAGCCAGAGTTCTCTCATTCTGTGTAGGTCAGGAAGTCATAATCCTAATTCCGGTCCGGAAGGATAAGCTGCAGGTCGAGTGGGCGGGACCATACTAGGTAGTCCGACAGGTTAATGATGTGAACTATATTGTAGAACTGCCCGACAGGAGACATACCCATAGAATGTACCATGTCAACATGATGAAGCCATATGCAAATAGGGCTGACACGGTATTTGCAGTGTGTAGTCCTGGGGAGGAGACGGACAAAGACGACCCCCTACTGGACTTGCTGGAGGAAAACAAGTGGCAATCCTCTGTGGAGGCAATCAAATTGTCTCCCCAGTTGACCCAGGAACAGACCCAGGAAGTGATGGAGGTTTTAGTGGACTTAGTTTGCCTCTTTGTTGTCAGCCAAGCCTGGATTAACACCCTTAGCTACACACGATGTAGACACGGGGACACAAGCACCCCTACTTTGTTGATGAAAATGAGCTTGTTCAGACCAAAAACTTCAGAAAAAGTACAGCAACCAATAATGTACTTAGGGCTGACAGTGCACACCCCAATACCCTGATCAAGTCCATCACTTATGAACAGTTTCTGCAACTGCGCAGAAACTGTTCTAGGAATGATGATTTTGACTTCGAAGCATCAGAAATTATGAAAATATTTGAAATACGAACATACGAATTTGCCGGCAGATAAAGGCCTTATGGTCTATCGAGTCTGCTCAAGTGTGCAGCTAGCAACCCTTATGTAGCAGCTGCCTCCTTCCTGTCCTCTGACCTCCCTCCTCTTACCCTATCCCATCCCTTTTGAAGCAGTCCTCTGTTCTACAGGATACCACTTCCACAGGCAATGTGTTACACCCAGACACCACTCTCTAAATAAAAAAGTGCCTTCTCATTTAACTCCTGAACATTCCCCCCTCCAATCTGAAATCATGACCACGGGTGTCCCTAACCTCCCCTTAACTTGAATATTCCCTCCATGCCTGTCTTGTTTATTCCCTTCATGTACTTGAAGGTTTCAATCATATCCCCCTGTCTCTCCTCTCCTCCAGTGAGTACATGTTCAACTCCCTCAGCTTGCTCACGTAGGGTATGTCCCCATTTCTCTGGATTACCTTTGTTGCCCTGCGCTGCACCCCCTCCCATAACTTAATGTCCCTCTTCAGGTATGGGCACCAGTACTGCACACAGTACTCCAGGTGTGGCCAAACTAGTGACCTATACAATGGCAGGATCACTTCCCCTCTCCTTGAAGATATACCCCAGGCAATACAATACAACCCAGCAATTTGTTGGCCTTTGCAACTGCCTTCCTGCATTGTGCTGAATTGTTCATTGAGCCTGTTATAATCACCCCCAGATCCTTCTCCTCCTCTATCGTGGCTAGCTGAACTCCCCCACTGGTAGTTCCTTCTTGGGTTTTTTATTCCAAAATGTAGCACCTTGCACTTCTTGGCATTGAAACCCAACTGCCAGGTGTCCAACCAGGTCTCCAGTTTTGACAGATCATCCTGCAACCCATGCCACTCTCCTAGGTCATCCACTACTGCTCCCATCTTGGTGTCATCTGCAAACAAACTGATCTTGCTCTTGATGCCCATTGAGATGTTTGAGATGAACAACCAAAACAGCACCAGTCCCAGCACTGAGCCCCTGCGTACTCTGCTTGTCACTACTCTCGGAGATGACAGCTGTCCTCCCACCACCACCTTCTGCTGCTTTACCTGTAACCTGTTTACTACCCATCCCACCATTTTTCCCTGCACCTGTCCCTGCCAGCTTACTACCCAGCCTCCCATGCAGCACCGAGTCGAATGCCTCATCAAGTCCAGAAACAGGACATCCACTGCATGGCCCTTGTCCAACTGTCTAGTTACCCAGTCATAATTCACTAGGTTGGTCTGACAGAATCTGCCCATGACAAACCCATGCTGCCTAATGTCCTGAAGCCCACTGGTCTCCAGAAGGAACACCAGTCTCTCCTTCAGGATTGTCTCCATCAGTTTTGCCATGATGGATGTGAGGCTTACCAGCCTGAAGTTTCTTGATTGATCTTTGGGACTTCTCTTATGGAGGGGGTACCACGTGAGCCAACCTCCAGTCCTGAGGTACACTCCCTGAGACCAGGGAGGCAATGAACAGGTCTGCCAAGGGACCCACAAGGATTTCTGCCAGCTCTCTTAGTACCCTGGGGTGAATGCCATCTGACCCTGGATCCTTGTCCAACCTCAGTGCCCTCAGGCCATCCAGTACCCTGCCCTCTGTGATTCTCCCATCTATCACTCCCCCCCCCGAGCCTGACCTCCCGCCCTCCCCTTGGTAGTGCCCTTCCTTTCTCCTTAGTAAACACTGAGCAGAAGTATTCATTAAGCTCTTCTGCCTGCTCTGTCAGTGTTGCCACCCACCCCCATCCCTCTTAATCCTTACTATTTTGCCCCTACAACTCCTTTTCTCCCTGATGCACTTGAAGAATTCCTTCTCCCCTTCTTGATGCCTTGCACCAGCCTAAGCTCTTTAGATGCCTTGGCTGCCCTTACTGCCTTCATCACCTCCTTCAATTTCTTCAGGTAATCTCTCTGTCTTCCTCTCTCCCTGTTTTTTTTGAACCTCCTAAAGGTGGCTGTTTTATTTCTTACTTGAGAAATGAGGGGCTATGATAAAAAAATGTTGGAAGGTACACTGGACTGAGCTAGAAAAGAGGACAGATCAACATAAATCCCAGAACAACTCAGAAAGAATGAAGAAAAACAACCGATGACTTTTGTTACACAATATAGTTATCAGTTAGTTCAAATTGGTGCAATAATTAAAAAATTCTGTTCCATTTTGCTCAGTGACCCTATTCTTTCAGAGGAGATAGGAAAAAAAAAACAGAATAACTTATTCAAAGGCTGAAAACCTGAGAGATAAACTTGTCCATAGTATGTTTGCAGCTAAGAAAACAGAAATGAGAATGTGGCTTCCTCCATTACCAGCTGGAATGCACAAATGCGGTCGATGCAGCATATGTGGTATTGCTGCCTGGGAAAGGTACTAGATTTGAAGGTTATGATGACAAAGTCAAGATAAAAACATTCTTAACTGCAAAAGTACATATGTTGTATATGGTATTTGGTGCCCATGCAATTTACTGTATGTGGACTTTACAATCAAACCAGTGAAACAGAGAGTGCAAGAACACATTCAAAACATTAATCCTGGTTTGATGAATAAATCTTTAGGCAGACATTAAGTTGAAAACACAATCAGGGTGGAAGGGACTAGGTTTATGGCATTGGAACAGGTCAAAGACACGGAGGGGAGGTGACAGACTGAATACTCTTTTACAGAAGGAAAGCTTCTGGATATTCATGTTGGATACCCTTCAGCCAAAAGGTATTAATACTGACTGGGACCTAAAACCCTTTCTGAAAAAGAAAAGGAAATAAAACTAATCTATCTGTCTCTCCCCCCACTCTCTCTCTCCCCTTCCTCTCCCTCTCTCTCTCTCTCTCTCTTCTTTCTTTGACAACTAACTTGGACCTATAATCTCCTGCATTTGCCATGAAAACTACATGGGAGTGATCACAATCCAGGCCATCTGTCAGCGTAAGAACTGTAATGAATGAGAAGTCAACTAATAGTAAGATTACCCTTAATCACAATGTGACCGTTGAAAAGGAAATTAATAGAGTTAATAAAAATGTGTGAAAATAACCCTGAGTTGAAATACAGATATAAAATGTTATTGTAACCCCCTACCAATTTGGGGTTTACTATAATGTCTTTCTGGGCTCCTTAGTGCCCACTGTCAGGCTGGTGTCCTGTCTTAAGTGGTTCTGTTCATTTGTGTGAGAGTGCCCTAGTGAGCCTCCGCGCCTGTCCCTTCAAGAGAATAGCTGAAATGTGTTAAGTGAATGGTCTGTGCTGGGTTCAAGTGATTTAGGGATTGCGACTGGCCAGACAGTGATTTAATTTGCTCCATTCTGCAGTCGCTACTTGCGCAGAGGGAGCCTCAGTAAGAATTGTGCTTATTTACTGTTTATCTGCTGTTATATTAGAAATAGTGATGTTTGTCTAACCTGCTTTGATTGCAGCTCATTCCTTTGGATGGAAACCACCATGTTAGGTCCTGAACTTCCAGTAATTGGATCAATTGAACCATTGGGACCTAAAATGGATCCTGTCTCCAGAGGTCTTGTGGGAAAGAAATTCTGTAGTCTTGTAGTTTTATCCAGTTGGTGCCCAAATGGACCTGGAGGGGGAGCCCTTACTGTGACTGACAGCTCCTTTAGCCAACCGAGCCTTTGGATTTACAAGGGAAATGCCCTGTGTGCCAAGAAACAGTGGATCATTTGGAGTTGGAGGTTGAAGTGTGGACAGCAGCTTTTGAGCAGCTGCTCCCAGAAGGAGCATAGGGAATCGTGGGAAGAGGCTAGAATGGCCTTCCTGCCTCCTTCTCCTGCATTGACTGCCTATTGCAGAAGTCAGACCTCTCTGATTTCCACCTTGGAACTGTGGCAGAAAAGAAGAAGAAGTTTGTTAGTGCAACTTGTGATTTGGACTGAAGACTTGCTCCTGAAGTGATCGGCCCAGCCTGTGTAAGAAATAGACTCGGATCGAAAGGTTTGTGCAGTAAAGCTAATGATTAGCAACCGGACTGAATCCAAACTGTTTTCCAAAGTAGTTATTGATCTAAATGTGCTAAATATGTTTTGTGGGTTGTGATTTGGCTCCCCACGACCGAATCTGTTAACACCAGCTGGAGGCTTCACCAGCTGAAGACCACAAACTTTGCCAGAACTGTTCACCCTTCCTGGGCCCTGCCATCTTGGCCTAGGCCGCTACTCCTGCACCAGAGACTGTTTCAGCAAGAGACTGGCTTGGGGATTCAGCCCCCTACACAACACCATCAAGCAGGTTGTGACCATCTGGAGATGCATTGTGTTGGCCCAGCTTCCCCCTGCCCCTTGATAATCACCATGAGGTCTACATATCACCTGCAGTGCAGCAAGTTCCTTGTACGTGAGTACAAATCAGGGTAGCTCCTTGCAATGAAAGCTAAAATCATTGTGGTACCATCTAATTGTCTTCATTTATTGGGGTTTTGCAATGGACTGAGCCAACTGGCTTGGATTACAAATAGCTGGGTTGTGTGCATGTTTAACTGCCTTTTCTTCCATCAAGGGCCCCAACATCATCTGCTGCAATGCTGGCCACCCTGGGCAATGCTTCAGGCTAGCCTGCATGATAATCTGGGTACTCAGGGTTGCTGAACTGTATAATTGGGACTTAAAGTACATGCAGAAAACCCTGAACTAAATCAGATTGCTAATCATTTTGCTAGATTTGCACCCCTCTCTTGTTCACTGCCCCTAAATAAATCTGATTGCCTTTTTCACGTTTAACCTGGCTAGTGTGCATATTATTAGTTGGGTTACAGTATTAAGATTGTACTGCTGCATTGCAAACCTTATTTTCTAGGGGGTCTCCAGGGCAGTTGCTGCAGGTCCAGCCCTGGTGGTAAGTAGAAGGGTGTGAGCCCATTATTACTGATGTCTATTGATTGTGAATGTACCACTGTGTTATATCTTAGGCCACTAGGAGGGTTGGTGGGTGGTTATAGCTTCCCAGAGGGCTATACCAGAGCAGATAAGCAACCCCAATACCATTTCTCTAGGTGGAGACACCTTAATAGTGAACTCAGGCCCTTCAACCTGTGTATAGCCATACAGCAGGGGTAGCAGCACTTAGAATAGCGCTACTAGGGCTACATTATATATTTTGTTTTGTTGTCTAGAAATAATAGGGGCCTACTAAAATTTGTTTTCAATATGTTCTGCCAACAAACATATAAAATACTGATATTGAGTTTAATCAGTGCTTTGATGCCTCAGAGACATTGCAGCAACTGTACTCTCACAACATATGGATCTTGTACTTATTGATATAATTATGAGCTTGATTTTTGAAATGAAAATGCCAGAGACATGTCTGAAATTGCTTTCAGTATGTCTTAGTACTTAAATAAGTTGAATACTATGATACGAAGGCTATGTACTTATTTGCTTGGAATTCATTTTGGGTATTTTGTATTTTTGTTTTAAATTAATCTGAACTTGGTTAGAGGTTTGAATCCTCCCAGCCACTTATAAAATGTTATACCTAACAAACAACAGGGGGAACCCTAGAGCAAAAGCATTGGTTTCTTAAGGGAGGATGCCATAAGCAGACCCCACCCCCTGAGGAAGACCAGATTGGTTGAAGCACTGGGGACAGTCTGAGAGGAGTAGCTGACTCCATACCGTGCCAAGAGGTGTATCACTTGTAAAACTTTACCAATAAATTCTTGGAATTTACTCAAAGGTATTTGCCTCAACTTTTTGCTTACGAGTACAGTGTTGTTCTGGACTAACCTTTTGTGGATTTGGGGCTAGCAACCCCTACACTCCACCAAACTTCTTTAGCTGTGCACACAGAGAGAGTGTTGTGGACTGATTACCGGGTGTCTGAGGCCATCCTAAAGGACATTAGGAGGGAGGTGGAGGAAATGCTGGATTTAGGGATAATCCAGAAATCCCACAGCCCCTGGGCCTCACCTGTAGTCCTCGTTCCTAAGCCAGATGGTAATACTCACTTTTGTGTGGACTCAGTGCAGTCACAAGTCTGATGCCCACCCAATGCCATGGATGAACTACTGGACAAGTTGGGAGGGTGCTATACCTTACACAATTGACTTGACAAAAGGGTATTGGCAGGTGGAGTTAACTGCCAGAGCTGGGAGAGATCAGCCTTCATCACTTCAATAGGATTATTCAAGTTCAAGGTAATGCCTTTGAATGAAGAACACCCTGCCGCCCAAAGGTTGGTCAACCAGGTGTTACATAGTACTGAAGAGTACGCAGTGACATATCTGGTTGATATTGTCATCTTCATTGCCGGCTGGAAGGAACATCTGTCCCACCTGAAGGAAGTGTTGGGCAGGATACAGAAGGTAGGACTCACTGTCAAGGCTGGAAAGTGCCAGGTGACCATGGCAGAGGTGGCATAACTAGGACATGTAGTAGGGCGAGGGCAGCTCTATCCCAATCAAGCCAAGACTGAGGCAGTAGAGACGTGGCCTAGGCCTGAAACCCAGAAGCAGGTTCGAGTTTCCTCAGGACTGCCAGGTACTATCAAATGTTTGTACCAAATTACAGTACTTGATAGCTCCCTTCTTGGGCCTGCTAAGGAAAAGAATGCCCAAAAGGTAAAATGGGAGCCAGCATGTGAATGAGCCTTCACATGCTAAAGGAGGCACTGTGCAGTGCCCTTGTGTTGGCCAGTCCAGATTACAGTAAGCCATTTGTAGTCCAGACAGATGTCTCAGATGTGGGGATTGGAGCAGTCCTCAGTCAGACCTCTAACCAAGGGAAAGGTCACCCAATAGTGTACCTTAGCAAAAAGTTGCTTCCCCATGAGCAGGTCTATTCCACAGTTGAAAAGGAATGCCTTGCATTTGTATGGGCCTAAAGAAATTAGAGCCATACCTCTACAGGAGGCACTTTGAGGTACAGACTGATCATAACCCCCTGGTGTGGCTAATGCAGATGGATAAAATTAATGGTCATCTCTTAAGAGGGAGTATTACCTTACAGGGCTATGATATGACCATTGCCCACAGGGCTGGATCGGCTAGTGCCAACGCAGATGGGCTATCTCACCAGTTAGAGCAGTGAACATAATTTGTGAAAATCATACCATGCCTAGGGATGGATTACCACAAATTAAGTCTAGGATGGGGGGGGTGGTGAGCTGCCTGGCAGTTAGCCCTTATTTGTAGATATAATTCTGTTGTAGATTTTTTTTTATGTAATTCTATGTATATGTACATGCCACAAAATGCCAGAGTTAATACAAAAGCGCACAGATAAAAGTCTGGATTTTTAAAAATGTTTTGACCTTCCTTTGACCTGGAAGGACAACTTGCTTGCCAGGAATCTGACAAGTTATTGTCAAAGGCTTTGGGGATAACTGATCAAAGGGTATTTCCAATAGTTAACTGACCAAGAGAAACAGAGGTGAATAAAGTGTTCAGGAGACAGCCCTTTTAACTTCAAAAGCAGGATGATGTGTTCCAAGGTATTGCCTTTGATGAGATGAAATGAAAACAAACAGAAACATCCTTCTAACAGTCCTGTGTGAGATTGTAATGTCAGGTATCATAAATGTAGGCTGGGTGACATCACCAGGTGGCAGAACATTGTTTTGGGGAAGCACAAGAGTGACACCCAGTGGCCTAAAATTGAAAGGCCAGCCTCTAGCCACAGACAGGTATAAATAGCCCCAGATCAGAACATTTTACACACACATTTTCATCTAGACACTCTGCTTGACACACCAGGAACAAAACTGCTGAAACCCAGGGTGTCTGCCTGGACTAAAGGAATTGAAAACCATAAACTACTTTTTCTGGACTTCAATTTACTGCAGATATACGGTAGACTTTCAGCTAACATTTTTTATGTGTTTTTCTGTATATATTTTTCCCATTTTGTTTCTGCATACTGTAACTCAAATTAGTATATTTTCTTTTTAGTTGTAACTGTATGTATTTAAGTATTTTAGTAAAACATTTTCTTTCTAAAGAAATTCTACCTGTGAGATTTCTATATTTGTGTGTGACTATAGAAGGTTCATTAATAATCTGTGAAACTGTGATTGCCAAAGGGTCTCTACCAACAAAACAAATTGAGAAAAGGGTCTGTAAGGGATCTGAAAGGATAGGGAGTGATACTAAAGTCTCAGGGATGAGTCTGTAGGGATTTTAAACCAGGCTGTTGTATGTCCTGTAGGGAGAAGGCCAAATCAGGTGTCACGCTGCTACCCAAAGAGAGTGTGAAGCCTGGGTCCTCCCTGTTGTGTAATAGCCAAGGAAGGGTTCATATTTGGCCACAAGACTTGAGACTGGTATTGTGCCCATATCCAGAGTTAGAGGGATGCCCTGGGTCCTCGTGGCAGAGGTGCAGTCGTGACCTCGGCAAGCATTCTAAAAGCATGAGGAGGATATCCCTGTTCCCCATCACAGATTGCACTTAGGGTGGGCACTGTGAGCTCAGTGGACCTGACTCCCAGGAGTGGGTTTGTGTCAAATATTTCTTGAACAAACTAAACATAGGGAACAAATATCAGTGAAATTTTGAATTTCAGCATTAGAATTTGTATTAACAGATAACTTTTTGAATTCAATATGGATTATTATATTCAACAATATGGAACAGCTATGGGGCCTCAGTTGCCCTGTCTATGCCAATCTTTTCATGGGAATGTAGGAACAAGAAATACTGTATGTTCAAATGAATAATCAATTTTTGAAAATATTGTCAAGTGGAGCAGATTCATTGATGATTGTCTGTGTATCTTTAAGGCAAGAAAGAAGAAAAAGCAGAGTCTTTTGTTTCTTGGTTAAACAATAACACATGGAATCTGAGGTTCACTTCCCAGATATACTCAGAGAAAATAAATGTTCTTGACATCACCCTGAAAGGAGACACTTTGACAGGCAACATTACAACTGGAAGCTATAGAAAGGAAATAGACACAAATTCCCTGTTATACTATAGCAGTTCACATCCAGCTAAGTTAAAACATTCAGGGCCAGATATTCAAAACTTTGCGCCGGGCAAAAACCGTTTGCGCAGGTTTAGCGCAGGATTAGCACGGGTCTGCTATATTCAAAAGGCCAAATAGCGCGGGCAAACTGCATTAGCACTGGGTAAAATTATAATGTATGCAAGGGGCAAACTGACATGAATACAGGCACAATGCTATATTCAGCGACTAGCACCGCGCTAAGTGGTTTTGCACAACTTGGCGTGACACTTAGCGCAGTGCACATTACCACCCAGGAAAAAGCTTGTCTTAACCCTGGGCAATCAGCTTTGTGCGACACTGTGGCTTTGTGCAGTGTTTACGCGGGTTTAGCGCAGGTTTTGTGCAACCCTAACAAATAAATATGACACATAGATAAAGTCAAACACAGAAGAAGCATGCTGCTAACTGATGGCATCACAATGATGCCATCATCTGCCACCAGTCCCAGGCAGTGAGTGGTGACCCTGCCACCGGTGGACAGCACGGTAGTGTGGCCATACAGCACACACCTGCGGACCGCACTTCTGTGGACACCAACAGATGCCAGCACACACATGCAGCACTGTGGGCATGGAGGATGTTGAGGGGAGCATGTATGGGTGGTGAGGCTGTGCTACAGACCAGGTGTGGCCACAAGGCTGGGACACATCATGCAGTATACATGGGCCAGTATTGGGAATACCCCAACACCAGTGTGCCTTTTGGATAATATATGCCCCCCCGGCCACATACCGCACAGCTGTACAACTGCCATAGCACACAAAGCCAGAAATGTACATGTCACTGTGAGCATCCATGCCACAGGTGCAGCATCTGTGGGTCACACAACAGCGTAACAGTAATGTCCAGTGTCAGTAAACACCCACAGGTTGGGCCTCTCACTGTGTATAGTGCAGTCATCATCACTGCCCTACACACCATAGGCAGTGCTGTGTCCACACACTACTGGCTCCCTTGCTACTTTAGTGTCTGCTGTGCACTGTAGCATGCCCTACAGTGTGACAGTTGCATGCAGCATCATCACCACCTGTGCCTATGCTGTCTTGTCCCCTGGGGTACAATATGCTATGCTATGCTGTACTGTTTACATGTAGCCTGCAGGTATCATCGTGCACTGCCAGACTGACCTACAGGTGGAGCTGCGGTTGGACCTGGTCAGCCCCTGTACTTCCAGACTAACCTACAGGTGGCTCTGGTGGGACCCTGCAGTAACACTGGGCAAACTGCATGCAAATCAGGGTTTAATGAGATACTAATCCGGTTGTTTGCCCAGAGACTACCTAAGTAGGCTCATTTGCATGGCACTTTTGAATATGGCACATTTTAGCTCTGGGCAAATGTGTTTGTACCGGGCTAACTGCTTAGCTCCGCGCTAATGTGTTAACGCGGCGCTAATGGTACGGGGAATATTATACAGTTTTGATCACTGTTCTTTCACATTTGCTGCTTCCTGCAGCTGTACTGAGTCCATGCATTTGCTGGCACACACATTGGCCATGTAGTTCGTCTGTACCTGCCCTCACGTTGCTGTGAACTGTGTTGTTGTTGTGGGTTGCACTTCCTGGTTGCTTTATTCAGTGCTGTCTTATTCCAGGGCTATGTTTGCCCTGCACTCCCAGCCCAGTTTGCATGGCCTCATTACCATGCTATATTCGGAAGCTGTTTGCCCTGGGCTATTCCTTTTGAATATAGCTTGCTCTGTGCTCCGGGCTAAGTTTGCCCACCGGGCAGTGTTAATTTTGCCCCGGGGCAAAGTTTTGAATATCTAGCCCACAGTCCCTTATGGGCAGCTTTTGAGAATTAGGAGGAATTGTACAGCAGATGATGATTTCAAAAACCAATCAGAGGAATTGCTACAGAGGTTTAGATCTAGGGGCTACACAGAAATAGTACTTCAGGATGCACTACAGAAGGTGAGTTTAAAGACACACAAGAACATCTATTAAAGGATCCACACATGCATGGGAATACACTTAACCAGACATGGAGGCCCTATTACACTTTCAGTAGAGCACAACAACATATCAGGGTAAATATGGAATATTAATTGAAGAAACTGGGAAACATTACAGAGTGATGAGATCTTACAAAAGTAATGGGAGAACATCCTAGGATAACCTTCAAAATACAGCATCCCTAAAAGACAAGTTAGTGCACAGTCAGTCCAAAAGGAAAACACAAGAACAGATAACTTGGCTACCAGTAAAACTGCTAGGGGTCCATAAATGTTACAATTGTAATATCTGTCAATATATGAACCACAAGAAAGAGTTTGTTTCTATGACAACAGGGAAAAAGATTAAAATATGGGACTTTATAACATGTTCAACAAACTATGTAGTTTATTTTTTATGGTGTAGCTATAACATATATTATATAGGAAAAACAGTGAGGATGTTAAACGAAAGAATCCAAGAGTGTATTTGCTCAGTTATAAATCAGAGAATAGACACACCGGTGGGAAGACATTTTTTGGAAGTCCATAATGGAAAGCTGGAAACTTTGAAATTTATGGGCTTAGAAGATGTAAAAATCCCTACTAGGGTGGAAACAGACAGGATATCTTGCTTGAAAGGGAGAGCTATTGGATTTTTACTTTGGAAACTGTCAGACTATGGGGTCTGAATGAAACATGGGATTTAAAACCATACTTAAGGAAATAAAAGATAAACAGCAGTCATATGATTAAATGAAGTCTATACTGACAACTCATCTATTTTCCAATCCTTAATCAATTTTAGTTCTAAAACCTCTCAAAAAACCTCCCCCCTTCCAAACTCCCCTTTCTGTTTTAATCCCTTCCCTTCCTTATTTCCTTTCCCGTTCTTTCCTTCTTTACACCCTGAACCCTTCCCCCTGTACAATACACTCTGTCCCTTCTTTCCTTGTTTTTCATTCACTTTTTCTGCCCCCCCACTACTGACAAGCTGTGCTATTAAAAGAATAAAAGGCCTAGTATTATAATATTATATTATATTATATTATATTATATTATATTATATTATAGTATGTGATGATTTATGGAATCTTTGTTTGCCTTTTTACAGAAACCTGTATTAAATGCAAAAAAAAAAAACTCTTATCTTATTCTTCCAGCTGGATGGCCACCATGAAACTGAATACACTGGTGTTCAGCACTGTCTTCTTGTCTTGAACCTCTTCACCTATGTCTACATCTAATTAAGTTGGAAGAGTACTGAGAGTTAAATCCAGTAAAATGTTACCTTTTGTGAAATTTAATAAAATGATTGTATAAAAGATAGGGTAATTGTTATCTCAGGGAATTATAATTAAGTGTGAAATATGAAAAGTTCAGAAATGTTGCTTTATTTGTTTAAAAACCTAGTATAAAAGGTTTATAATATTTTAGAAGCATTATTTGTTTTGTTTTAATTTTAGCATTTATTGATTTGTTTCTTAAGATAAAAACATAAAAATGTATAGTTTGTAATATATTACCACAGACTATATTGCAAAAGTGTCATTGAACACTGCATAGTCTTAAAGGGTGCGATGTTACTTCAAGAAGATATCTGATGCATAATGCTGAAACAGTTAGTAAAAATCATTGAATGAATTAATGATGTCATAAACCTAAAACCAATAAAACAGCAGGAGCACAGAACTCTTAGCCATGCCCCCGAGGAAGGCTTGGAGCCGAAGCGCTGGGGCTAGCGTGTTGTTTGGTATGGTGATTTGATTATGAACTGAGACTACTACACGTTCTGTAACTGATTTGTTATCTGGAATAGAACAGCAACACACATTGAATTCCAGTGTTCATGCAGCCTTTGTTCAAAAGTAGTTGGAGTAGTGCTTTATATTTTGAACTGAGTAATTGTTACAGGGCTAGCTGCCTTTGAAGAACGCACCTGCCCACATTCCCTTGAGTGCAGCTGAAGTGAAACTTTCTGAATCTGTGGAGGTGCAATAGGCAGAGAACCCTTGGGCAGACTGGTTGGGCCTAGTGGTCCTTTCTGCTGACAATTTTCTATGTTTCTATATAGGGCAGATGTTATTGGCTACTATGCTTATAATGATACGGTGTGAAAGATCCTACTCATCCCAAATAAATCACTTTATATATCTTGTGCAAAACATCACTCTTTAATATAAATATCTCCCAGTCAATAAATCATCGATGTTTCGGGTCAAACCCTTCATCAGGAATACACTGGGATTTATTTCATAATGTTTACTTATGTATAATTCTTTCAACCACTCTTGATTAGCTTGGTTTAGGCCCCCTGGTCTTCAGCACATCAGCCAAGTGCCAAAACATATATTCTTAGGGTGAGTGGTACCTTTTCACACCAGTATCATTTGTATTCTTAGTGTCAGCTTTTACTGGTATTAAGAGTCCTCTCCCAATAATTATTATTAATACAAAACATTTAAACTTTTTTTGAGGTTTTGGCTGACCTGGAAAAGTCTTTTTTGTGAAGATAATTTTTGGCACTTGGCTGATGTGCTGAAGACCAGGGGGCTAAACCAAGCTAATCAAGAGTGGTTGAAAGAATTACACATCAGTAAACATTATGAAATAAATCCCAGTGTATTCCTGATGAAGGGTTTGACCCGAAACGTCGATGATTTATTGACTGGGAGATATTTATATTAAAGTAATGTTTTGGCACAAGATATATAAAGTGATATATTTAGAGTGAGTGGGACCTTTCACACCAGTATCATTTGTATTCTTAGTGTCAGCTTTACTGGTATTAAAAGTCCTCTTCCAATAATTATTATTAATACAAAATATTTAAACTTTTTGTGGCTACTATGCTCCTAATCTCATAGAAATCACTTTGCAAGCTTTCTCATTACTTAAAGTTCCAAAGTCCCTTTGGGATATTTAGTAAGAGAAGAAGTGGGGCAAATACTACTGATTGTATATATTATAATTAGAATTGTCAAATATAGGTAGAAAATTCAGCACCTTCTGACTCATGGCCATTTCAGTGTTGAATAGGAAACAATAAAGCAAAACTCAACACTATCTTTTGGTGAAATGCCTTGCTGTCCATTTTAGATTAATCAATATGTTATGTTTATGGATGCCAACATAGGAAAAGAATTAACGATAAATTATGGGCAAAATATGCCAGCTATGGTACTCTAGTGTAATTCCCTTCTGGCTGGTGTCTAGGGGCCTGATGTTAAACTCTAACTGGAGGGGGGCACAAGCTGAGAATCCATCCAGAAAGGCATAAAGAAATACTTGGCCTACCTGATGACACAGTCAGGTGTCACAAAAACAGCTTACCACAGCAAATGGCACCTGGTGGCAGGACACACCCTCAGGCACAGCAAGCAGGTACGGCCCCAGGATATGGCTGGAGAGAAAACATGGTTAGCACAGCAGCAAAGACCAGAGGGCACACCTGGATAAAAGAATAACAAAAATAATTTATTTTAAATAAAAAACGAACAGCTCCATGGGGCTGGAGGAAACTGGAGACAGGCACAAATAACTGGCATTATCGCATCTTACCTCTGCAGCACAAAGACTGAGGCTTAGGACTGGAGCAGGCCCAATGAATGGGCTCCACATACACTGATTCGGGGGGCTCACAATTCGAGCAGCGCTCCTAGGCCTCACATCCAGGGCTCCCATTCACATGCTTCCTCCCTGGCTCCCAACCTCAGGCCGTGCCCACTGCTGCTCATAACACAAACTGCTCAGCCATCCTCAACCCAGGAGCTCTTAAACTGCAGATGGCTTCAGTACTTTGCTTCCTCCTTCCAACCTGTTGCATCGGGCCTAGGCTCAGCCCCCCACACACCATTCCAGAGCAGACTCAACACTGGCCACGGTGGGGAGCACTGAACATCTTTCACTCTCAGCAGGTCACCAGCCAAAGACGGCGTGCACACGGGTATAACCTCTAAGTGCTGCTACCACCATCTGGGCCACACCACTGCAGTGCCACCACAGAAGCACCCCTGCCGCTTTCACTCCAACATGCTCCAGATCTGCCCCGGTGCTGCAGAGTGCAAACGTGTCACACTTCCAATTTCTTCTGGGCTGTGGGCTCTTCCTTTGTAGGGTCTCCATTCCACCGACTGCACTCCCAGGCAACCTCCCACCTTGATTCCTGGGTGGTTACAGTTCCCCACTGCACCTAGGCCACACTCCTGGGCCGGGGATCGAACCCCCAGACCACTTGTGATAGCTTTCTGCCAGCCTCCCGATCCTTCCAGAACCTCAACTTTTATGCCCTGGTGGAGCAGACAAACCATGCCTAGGGGGAGACACCTACCTCCCCCCAACCTTACATGGCAAAAGGGAGGAGACAGGTAACTTTAGTAAGCCCTGAACTAAAAGGGGCTTACACTCTCCCTCCCTTTAAACCATTCCTCTGGAGCACCCAGCCAGCCACGGGAAGGGGGCTCCAGCAGGATATGCGCAATCTCCCACCAGTGACCGCCCCAGTAAATGCTGGACCAAACATAAGGGGACCTAGAGAAAATCCCACAATAAAAATAGGGGTAGGTGGAGCCCATTCAAAACTTTTAAACCCCTCCATCATATCCCCAATAAAATTAATAATAAACAATGCTGCCAGGACTTACAAACTAACAAAAAACTATCCCCATACTGTCACCAAACACACCATGCACACACCACTCAGCTACACCCACACTGACAGCAACTAGCAATTCACACACATACCTTCACAACCCCTCCTTTTTCAAACAACTGGATTTAATACAGCATTTCTGTCCCATAATAGGTACAGTCTCAGAAGCAGTCCAAAGTCCAGGCCCAAATACAGGCACAGTCCCTTTAGTCATCACTTTTGGGCTCTCCACTTGCTTAAATGCACAGGTTGCTTGAAGAACATATAGACCAGTACAAGAACAGTCAAAAGAGTAACTCACCAACAGTTTGAATACTTTAGTTTATACAGTCCTGGCAACATAGTACTATTCCAAGGGTGCTCCTGATCACATGACAGGTCCACCACTGTGGAGTAGTAGTAGCTAGGATTCGGCTTGGTTGTCTCATTGGAGAAATAATCAGAAGAGATGATATAATATTTCATCCTGCTGCCAGCCACATCTTGTACTAGGACAAAATGTCTGAAGATGGTCAGTCCAGCCCACACTGCTGAATGGCACAGGAGCGAGCATGGTGGGTCATCTCCTCCGTGGGGGGGGGGGGGTCCAGACTCATTATTTCACAGCTGCAGCTTGTTGATCATCCCATGAAAGACCCAATACACCCACTTCTCCTCTATGATGTCCCACAGGTGTTCCAATATATATGGGTAATCCTCCCTTGGATACTCCCGGCGCATTTGCCGCCTGATCCAATGTTCCACCTGGGACCACTCAGGAATTTCTTGAACACTCATCTGTCAAGCTTGACCAGGTTTCAGCCAGACCCCAGTTCTATAATGCAAGTTCATGGGGTTGTTGTCACTCAATAACCCATCTATCTTCGCTCTGAGACCCTTAGACATCATCGGGAGGTGAGGAACAGTATCCGGTAGGGTGAGAACTGACCTACAGTATGGCTGGGGAATGGCCCTGTAGATCTCCTGGTCTGCAAATGTAAAGGCACACGACGCTTGTCCAGGGGCAAAACAGGCTGCTCATTATACTCTGCATCACACTTTCCTTTCTTGTCCTCAAAACTGCTGGAGACCTTCCTGATGCTGGAGACTCCTCTCTGATGCATCTCCATAGTTAGCTGGCATCATCCCACCTCTGGGGGTGAGGGAGCACAGGATGACCCCTTGGCACCTGGGGGTCAGCAGGTTTAGAGCTTACCTTGCCCTCTCCCTCCGCCATGAGGAGGCTCAGCAGGTGGTAGTGGGAAGGGCTGGGCAGACTTTGTTGCCCTTCCCCACTGTACAAATCCTCTGCCTTCACAGGCTGTACTACAAAATCGGGGCAGGAGCAGAGGGCTCCACAAGGGAAAATGCTGACTTGGTGTCTTCCCAGGCTTCCAAACTTCCAACAGACAAAAGTGATGCAGTCCCCACCAATGGTACTGAAGGCCACATCCAACCAGCCAAATAAGAAGGCAAGGCGTAGACACTGGGAGGTGGCCCCCTGGCACAGGTCAAACAAAAGGGCAGATCGACAACCTTGCTCCCTGAAAATTGCACCGCACATACCAATCGTTAGCTGCTCCTCGACCTGTAGTTTCCCATAGCCATGACAATAGTGATGCGAAACCAGGGCCTGGGGCTCCTCTTAAGCAGATTTCTCAGCCATGGCAGCACTCGTGGCATACACACTTCCAGCACGACTCAATCCAAGATGGCAACCTCACTCCCCAAATCACATGCTCTCCTCCCAGCCATTTGGAATCCAGGCATAAGTCATTTGGTTATAGTTCATTAATATTCATCACTGTGAACAAGATGGCAGAGTCACTGAAGGCGTGAAACTACCCAAAATGGCAACCTCCCTATGATGGTGCAGATACCTTCCTTGGGACCCACAGGTACTGCAGACCCCCCTCCTCAATGCATTATCCACGATGTACAGCCACTGAGTCAAATATCCTGGATGAGCCCTCACATTTGTAACCCCTCCTCCAGTGTCTAGGGGCCTGATGTTAAACTCTCACTGGGGCACAAGCAGAGAATCCATTCAGAAAGGAATAAAGAAATACTTGGCCTATCTGAGAGATGACACAATCAGTCTTCCAAACTTCTTAGTAATAAGGGAGGAGGAGGAATGGGCAGACTCAATGGGCCAAGAAAGTCCTTTTCTGCCGACACATATCTATGAATCTATGAAAAGCAGCTTACCATAGCAAATGGCACCAGGTGGCAGGACACACTCTCAGACACAGCCACACAGCAAGTAGGTATGGTCCTGAGATAAGGCTGGGGGGACCCCATGGTTAGCACAGCAGCACAGACGAGAGGGCACACATGGATAAAAGAATAAAATAAATAATTTATTTAAAATAAAAATCAAACAACTCCATGGGACTTGAGGCAACTGGAGACAGGCACAAATAACTAGCATTATCACATCTTCCTTCTGCAGCGCAAAGCTGCAGCACAGACTTAGGGCCAGAGCAGGCCCAATAAATGGGCTCCACATACACAGAGTCAGGGTGTTCAAAACCTGAGCAGCGTACCTAGGCCTCACCTCCAGGGCTCACTTTCATGTGCTTCCTCCCTGGCTCCCAACCTCAGGCCACTCCCATTGCTGCTCATAACACAGACCACTCAGCCATCCTCCAACCCAGAGGCTCTTAAACTGTGGCCAGCATCAGTACTTTGCTTCCTCCTTCCAATCTGCTGCATTAGGCCTAGGCTCAGCCCCCCCACACACCATGCCGGAACAGGCTAAACATGGGCCATGGGGGCACCAAACATCTCTAACTCCTGGCAAGCCACCAGCCAAAGATGGCATGCCACACAGGTATGACCCAATGGTACTGCCACCACCATCTGGGCCACACCACGGTGCTGCCACCACCAAAGCACCCCTGTAGCCCCCACTCCAACATGCTGAACAGGTCCCCAGACCCAGTCCGGTGTCATGGAGCACAAGACGTGTCACACTTTCAATTTCCTTTGAGCCACAGCTCCCCTCCTTTTGCAAGGTCACCATACCACTGACTGCACTCCCTGGCAACCTCCCACCTTGATTCCCTAGCAGGCGTAGTTCTCTACTGTGCCTAGGCCACTCTCCTGGGCCAGGGATCGAACCCACGATCCACTTGTGACAGTCTCCTGCTGGCTTCCCGATACTTTCAGAACCTCACCTTTTATTCCCTGAAGGGGCAGACAAACCACACCCAGGGGTAGACACCTACCCCCCCCACCTTACATGGCACAAAAGAGGAGAGAGGTAACTTTAGTAAGCCTTGAACTAAAGGGGGCTTACATTAGAAATTGCAAAATCAAAACTCTGCTCCTGGTATGCTCATAACAAAACATGGTTCAGGTGTGAAAGTTGCCTATCCTTGCCAGTATCTCCAGAAGACAGATGCTTACCAACGTGTATATGGTTTGAACTCATTCCATTCAAGAGAACAGAAATTAGATATAATAAAGAGTAATTTAGAAGGGAAAAATTATGCTGTCACTGCAGTTTGGGCCACACAGAAAATTTGTATCATGTGGTTTTAAATTGCCAGATATATTTTAAATGGAGAATTAAATATCTATGGAACATTATTAAAATGTACTGTAATGCATTGAATAACTGCCAGATGATGCTCTTGAACCTATAGGGGTTCGGCCGTGGGAAAGAAAACTACCTAATTATTCATAACAATGACTGCATGTAGAAAAATATATTCCACAATGTGAACCTCTTGCTGGATGCAGAGAACCTACATTATTATTAGGATGAGGCATAACTCTTCTTATGTTCTTTAGCTAAGCTGCTATTTATATGTTGCACTGATGTTTGTTATGTTTCATTTAATATTTATTTAAAAACTGCTAACCAGGAAAGGCACACTGAGCCGGAGCTTGTTTCTGCGGAGAGGGGGAATATAGGGTAAAAAGACAGTGAGTAAATCAGTAAGGTGTACACGTGACAAGATAAATAAGGTCCTGAGAACTGTTGGTACAAAAATGCATAAGATAAATTAAACATGATACAGTACTGAATGAGGAATCTAGAGCAAAAGTGATACACACAGTAACAATGACAGGACCAAAGACTAAGAACATAAGGTACAAATCAGATTACAATAGTGTAGCTAATTAACTAACAGTGGACCTGGAGGCATGGTTCATTAGCATTAGGAACAGTATAGTGAGGGCACATACAAGGAGAAGTGAAGTGAGACTGCAGAGGCAGTTTGAGAGAGGGTATGTGAGGGCTAAACAGACAGCATTTCTCATCTCATAAACAAATAGCCTAATAGCAACTGCGGAATCTGCCTTTATGCTTAAGCCTTTTTTGTGTTTGCTTGTGCATGCTCAGCAAACATTTTGTTACAATAACGGGGTTTCAGAGGTGTGTCACTGTTGGGTTCAATGCAGCTCAGGCTGGAGTGGGCTCAACAGTGACAGCCCAATGATCAGCAAGGCTGATCATGACATTGTTCTGTGCTTGTGGTACTACATTGTGTTGTAGTTGAAAGGAGTGAGCTGCTCCTGTCACATAGCAATTTGATCCTTTCATCTGCATGATGCTGCCCAGCAAGCAGCTCAAAGGCATCATGAGCACTCTTTTGTTCATCCTCCTCCCTCAACCTCTTCCTCCATCTGTAAAACAATCCCATCTTCTGTCAAGTATCCCTCTCAATCACTTCCTCTGCTCCTTTCTGTATGAAACATCTCATCCTCTGCCAAGTATCCCTGCCACCTCCTGATCACTTCCCATGCCAGTTTCTATAAGAAACATCCCACCTTCTGCCAAGTATCTCTTCCACCATCCAGAACACCACCTGTGCCCCTTTCTGTAAGAAACATCCCACCCTCTGCCAAATAGCCCTCCCAATCACTTCCTGTGCCCATTTCTGTAACCCTCCAAGCAACTCCAGCAGCAGTGCACAATCTGCCACTTGAACAATGACAGTGACCCCGACCCCCACCCCAACAACATGTGACATGGGGTGCCCCCCCGCTACTAACCAACACACTTCAACACTGGGGTGCCCAATCCCCAGTGTTGGTCTCTGCCCTCATGATCCTCTTTTTTTCCTTCTGTTGAAACAAAGAAGACAGTCCACTGACCTGATCTCCTCCTGACTGCCACCCAGACCCCTCAGCCTCCACCCCATACTTACTGATTCAGTCTAGTGCTGCTCTCTCAAGACCTCCTGTTGCTTCTGAGCTCCACCTCTGACTGAAAACAAGTTAAGTTCAGCTTATGGCTTTTAAAACATTTTATACAACTTTGTGATTTCTTAATATTTTTACCCAATTTTCAACATGGTTTAACCCCACCTCATGAACCAGGTAGATCAAATTTTCAAATCCCCCAGAAAAAAAGGTGTTTTTGCAGTCACTCTGCAAAATCACATTTCAGATGGGATTAAAAAATTCACCTGCCTTGATCATAAGGTGGGGTCATTAAAGACTGTTGAAACTATAAGTCACAATTTCAAAAACTACAAAGTTATGAAGTGTTATACTTGTTCCACCTCACCCACATTGGAAAACCACTATACACCGTTGACAGCATCTACAATATTGTTTAATTGTGCCTCCAATGAGCCATAATCAGTACTAACCTATTAGGGCGTGGATACTTACCATATAAGAGTAAGGTATCAGGGACACTATTTAAGCAATAGGGATGATAAGAGGGTGTTATCGTAGTAGATGTCACCCTGGGGTGGGTTGGAAGCACGAGGCGGTTAGTGTTTCCACCACCCCAGGAGTGACGTTATTACACAGGATAACACACACCTTGGAGTGCCTTATTGCAATTATACAATGGCTCAATGTCATACAAACCAAAAATAAAAATAAAAATGTTTTTAGTAGATTTTTAGTGAGGTAGTGTATCTTTGTTTCTGAAAAATTGAGCCATATCAGCCATATGATCATCCAAACAATCAGCACAGTGATGTTATTGTGTAATATCATCACTGTCTCAGGCTCACACTGACCAATCAGAGTCCAGGACATTTTCTTGCCATTGTATAATAGTGATTATTACTGTGATTATTGGAAACGTATAAGTGATGTACCAAGATTGCATTTTGTATTCTTTGTATAACTCTATGTAAGCTATCTTCCAAGAAGCTGTACTGTATTACACAAACTGTACTGCCATCATGCGGATTTATGTAACACCACACTTATTTGTCTGTTATCTCTATATTTTGTGAGGATTCTTTGCATTCACACCTTTTAGCTGACTTTACGAAAAATTTATAACTTTCACACTGTGGAGCCATCTAACTTTTGGCCAATAGGGCCCATTCTGTATATCTTATTTACGCATGAAGGACACGTTTCCATGGTAATTATCATAGTATATAAGCATCTGTATAACGTATTTTCTCCAAGACCGTCTTCATATCCTAGGGTACAGGGAAACTTTGGCTCCCAGTGTCTACTTTGGTAAGGCTCTGATTAGGGCATATATCTGTCTTTGTGTAATAAACAAGTTTATTACCGCTTACACCATTTGTCTGTTGTTTCTTCTGTTGGTTTATTACCACCAAGAACCTGAGAGGTGGTTCATCTTTACATTTTGGCAACCATGTGCAGGTGGTCTAAACTAACAGAGATTCCCTACTTAACTCATTAACTCCTAGGTGGCCATTTTGTGTCAGGTAAACAGTGGATAGTTCAGACTTCATATGGAACTATTGGAGGTAATGAGTTAACTGGCATTCTAACGGGTAGTAAGCAGATGTACATCCCCATATCACCTCTCCTGTTCTTTTACTCTGTAGCACCCTGCAAAGTCTGACTGCACACTGGGCAAGTGCTATGCTGTCTTGTCTTGCTCCACAGCAGTTTTGAGTTGTAGGATTGTGTGAGTACAGACGCATGACTGTCTTACGGTTTAACCACTGTGGAATGACACACAGGTGGGGCACAACTGAGAGATTATTTTAGTTTCTCTAACATGTCCAGTATCAGTGTAGATCTGAGACTTGATGTCTGTAATTTTCTCATGGAGGCTGGAGTGACTTCACACTGGAAGTGAAATCCTCTGACAATCCCGTGCTGGGGATTTCAACCCAGTACTTGGAGCCAGCCCGGTGGCACTGAGGGTTGAGGTGCTGGACACCACACCTCGCGCCATGCCGGTGACCCAGGTTCGGGAGCGAGCTTGGCGCTGTGGGTTGGCAGGGATGGAATGGATTGAGCATCCTGAGGATGTCTCTCCTTTCCTGGGGAAGGGTGTTGGGGATGTCCAGTGTCCCAGTGACCCCAGGTGGAGACCAGGGGTACTGCAGGATCCCAGACTAGCAATGAGGGGAGCGTGGCAGATGTCGGTGGGGTTGCCGTGTGCCATGACGTCACCACATGTCACGTTTGGGGGGGATGGGGGACATCCAAAAATTCCCCTGTGGGCCAGATAGGTGATGGCATCCAAGTGCCAGGACCACCACACACCCAACACTGGGCCTCCGCCTGTGCCCCTTGATCTCCTTGCGGGTTTGGACCCGGTGGCCCGTGGGGAGTGCTAATGGCTTTGAGGGGGCAGAAGGTCTCAGTGGGCTGAAGAGTGGCAGGTGAGTGGACTGCCTGAGAGAGTTCGGGTCCACCAGAGATACAAACAGATTCGAGAAAAAAAAAGTACTCAGAGATGAGGCAAACAGCCAAAAAAGCAAACGCTAAAAGGGCTGTTAGTTGTGTTTTTTTATGCTGCTCTAGAAGCTTCTAGATTGAGGTTTCATGCCCTTGAACTGCAAAACTCCACTCTAAAACAAAGAGTTGGGATTGCAGGCAACTGAAATGGTTAGGAAAGAGCAGAGACTGGACAAAGAACTTCAGTCTCTGCTCAGTAAGAACAAGACACTTTTGCACTGTGCAGAACAGAATAATGAACAAGAGTTATGTATGTTGAGGGAGGATTGTGATAGGTTGAAGCAGGATAAGAGGCAGATATTGCAAATGAGTGATTTGTTGAGGGAAACAAATGACACATTATGAGATGAAAATGAAGAGTTTCGAGAGGATTTGAAAAGGGTAAGTGGTGAATTGGACAGGGAGCTTAAGGACAATTGCGAACTCAGTGCTGCGTATAGTTGCAGAAAGAGATTACAAGAGGTGTTGGACAGAACAATACAAAAGTTAGTCGCAAGAGGTGGAGAGCTAAGATGGCGAAACTGCGTCATCAGCGAGAGGTGTTGGTAGGTCATGTCAAAGTGATGGGAGGAATTCACTACACCCCTATTGACACTGTGTCATCAGATGATGATGGTGCAGATGACAAAACCACCCAAGATGGAGGTGTCGAGAAACATCCTCAAAATGGTGCTTCCCACACATGCCACCCACAAGATGGTATTCCCCACTGCTACGATAGCATGACCCTACGTCATGAGAAATATGGCGACTTTCATGTGCAACGCCAAGATGGTGACCCCCATGACACGGGGGTCTGAAGGTATCCACCTCCGATTGCTGTTTTTAAAAAAGAGGACAGAACGGAGATCGATCAAATGATCGATGCAGCCCTTGCCAGGACCGAGATGACCAATGAGCAAAAACAAATCTTTTGAGAAAACATGAGACAAATGTTAAGGGAAGATACTACTCATAAATCGATGTTCTGCAGCGTGGCAGATGCCGCAGCAGAGGCCGCCCTTCATGGCACACACTCCAATCTCTTCCCCAATCTGTGTTCAGCAGTTCCCAATAATCCCCTCCAAGCAGCCCACTCTGTTCAGTAGATTGCTGACAGTATAGGCAGCATGGGCCCTAGTGACAATCTTAGTTGTCATATGGAGAAGGTCCATTCTAAGTGTGAAATGCTTAGTCTCCCAGCAGACTATCAGGTACAGGTTCTTTGACAGACTGTAGACCCAGGCCTCTGGGCAAAACTCTCAGGAGCAGTCCGCCAAGCTGCGGATGTGACATTTGATGACGTAGCTGCTGAACTCATTGCCACTCATTCACCAGGCATGGTTGGCATCATGCTGGCCTACCCCGTCAAACAGTATGCCAAGGAAAGCCCAGCGTCATACCATCAGTGGTTCTAGTTGGCCTACCATGACTGGCAAGTCTCTCTCACAGGAGGGAACAGATAGGGACCAGACTGAGTACAAATCCTTGTTCATTTGGAACATGCTTCTGGCAGTATGTGACAAGGCTGAACCTGTGTTTTTTCCCTGAACCAACAAGTTCACTGACACCCTTGTGAGAATGGAATGAGTTTACCAACTCTGTCTCCGAGATTTCAATTCCATCTCGAAAGCCAAGGTGGCCATGGTACAACCTGCCAGTGAGCCCACAATCCACTATACAGTGGAAGGCAAGGCCCAGGATGGCAAGGCCACACTCTCCGATGACAAACAAACCTATTGGGGGGGGGGTCACAACAAGAACAAGAAGCAGCAAAAGAACTGTAATAATTACAGCCGAAATAGCAATTAGGGCAATCAGAATTCCTGACTGGATCCTTCCTACAACCAGGTAGTGGAGGAAAATAAAAACCTCTGGAAAATTATTGGAAAAGTCCAGTCAATGGCCGAGTTGATTCCAAAACAGGCTGTAGTGGTACTTGCACCTACGGCCCTGCTTCCATTAGGCCAAGGCGATACCAGAACTTCCTCTGGCCAAGCCGCAACAGACCAAAACTCCAATCCCCTGTCTGTTGCTGCCACAACTATCTAAGAGCACCTGTATCCCACATAGGACCTGGAAGAGGCCCAGTGGGACCCCGCAGGTCTACAGTTCCAGGACTTGCCTGAAGATGATAGTTCACATTGACTATTACAGGCCGCAGTCCATTTTGTAAACAATATCACTATTGATACAAATGGATGGCCTTGTATGATGGCCATGGTCAGGGACCACCAACTTACTGTACTTTTGGATACAGGCGCAACCATGTCTGTATTAGTTTCAGTTTCAGTTTATTTATTATACTGGAAAGGCAATTGTGAGCATAAGCTGCCCATTTTCACAAGCGTCCAGTTTTACAAAATACAAGCTCATTACAAGAACTAATATGAATGGTGAAGACCGATCCTCTTTTTCCTGGTCCACTGGATGGAGGACCAATGCTCAAGGTGTAGATGGTATTACACTGCTCATCTACTGCTCCATTGTGCTTCCTCTGGTATTGGGTACCCTTATCACAGATTTCACTTTTGGCCTTATGATATTATGTCATCATCCTAGGAACTGACTTCCTAGCACTACATGGCTGTTTAATAGACTTAGCCAATTGGCTTTTGAACGAAATCAAGGGACGACATCATCATGCTGTCATGATCCCTGATTCACATGTTGTTCCTGCTATTTCGTCAACAACAGGAATATGACATCATAGCTCTATTCCAAACTCATGAGTTCTTCAAAGAACTCTTACCCATTTTGCAGAAGCACCTAGACATTTTTGCAAAGCACAAACATGATTGCAGGAGAATGCAACCAGAATTAAAGTCCCAGGCCCTGAGCCTATCAGGCAAAGACAGCATCCTTTTCCTGCAGAAGCCTTACCATCACTCAGAAAAACCTCGTAGTCAGCCTTACACCAACACACAGGCCCAGGACCAGGGGCCTCCTGCACCTTCAGGACTCGGGAGTGGATGTGGGGCTGCCAAGAAGTAAAGCCGCACCCCCTTCTCCTTGCAACACTACTAGGGGTGTTTACCCATCGACACTTTGCGCTGACTCCCCACCCAAGCTTGACCCTTCATTTATTGACCACATCCTGTCACATAACCCTATAGTTAGAATATCTCTTTTCCCCTCTGCAAGTTATACGAATCTGCCACCAGGGGTCTATGTTGCACATCCATATCACTCTATTACTTAAGCCTTTTCCACACTTTCTGCTGCACCTCCTCACCGGTTATCTAGGCTCTAACCCTGTTTTTGGTGTGATTTCCCTAGGCTTTCCACTCACCAGCCTATTGCCCAGTGCAGGTCTTGAACCCTACACCCTCTGCACTGCAGATAGGCACTCTACTGCTGCACCACCATCTCTGCCCTACTTACTACAGTACCTCTTTTCTATCACTCTTAATCTCAAGTACAACCCCATGAACCCTACTATGTTCCCACTATTACTACTGTTTCTCACAGCTGACCCAAGGCCCCTATCCCATACTCCTCTGCCTACTCACCCCTGCTCCCCCTTGTCTGCTGGCTCTGCACCAACTACAGTATATGTATTCCATGGTTCTACCAACAGTAACCTCTTCTTGCAAAATATACCTCCCACTATGATCTTGTGCCTGCGCCACCCCCCCCACTCACATGGCTATCTCCTTACCTCAGGTCCCTACCCATCCCTGTTGTTACTCAACACTCCTCACCCAGTCCTAGTCACTGTAGATGAAACTCCTGAAATATGCCATTCTATGGTATACTCTCCTTCTCCTCCTACTCTCTGTAAATGTTCACCCCAATTCAGGTCCCTTTCTCCTAACCTCCACTGGTGCTAAACATAATGGGCTCCACAAGTCTCTCTCAATATCTGCAGCCTGCAAAAAAAATTCTCCTCCCTCCAAGACTGGCTGGCACAGCGCTCGCCTGACATCTTGGCCCTAACAGAAACCTGGCTCACCAGTGGTACCTCTGATTCTGCAGTAGCCTTAGATGGCTACCTATTTTTCCAATCTGACCGGCTCACAGAAAGATGCGGCGGTTGTGCCTTTTACATAAAAAATACAGTACAAGCCACCCAAGTTAACCTCCCCATCCTTGAACAGGAAGCCCACATTCTTACAGTCAAATTGCTCCTTGGAGACCCAGGGAAAACCCTATTCCTCTCTGTGGCTATACCTCCCCACAACCAAAAGCTTGCTTTCAAACCCATCTAGACTACATTGCACAACTCCCCCCCCAAAAAAATGAGTCATCCTTATTGGCAACTTCAGCATCAACTGGCTCTTGCCTTCCTCCTCTCACTTCCATGACTCTGCCTTAGCTCTTGACCTCACCCAAGTCATTCAATCCCCTACCAAGCTAACTGACAAAACAGACAACAGGCAACCCTTTTTTTACCAACAGACTCAATAATATCTCTCAAGTCAGGGTCCTCTTAATGCCATTAGTGACCATTCTCTAGTTGCCTGCTGGTGGTCTAATAAAAATCCCCACTCAACCCCATCCCCTCCTTCCAGCGATGATTAAAATGAGGTTCCTCTCTGCCTCAAATCCCACCTTGTGTGTGTGTGACTGGTCCCCTATTGACAGGGCCGAGTGTGTTGATGCTGCACTGTCACACTTTGTTGCCACTTTAATGCCACCTGTGACTGTTACACCCCTCAATATGCTCTTGACTAAAAACCGAGACACCCCTGGATCTCTCAGGCCTCCTGGACATGATGCAGCACTGCAACAATCTCTGGCACAAAGCCATTGACTTATGTCTCCTGAGGGATGGGCAGCTCTACAGAGAGGCCAGAAATGTGTGTACCTGGGCCATTCACCAGGCCAAGGCATCGCACTACAAAGCAGTCCTCACTTCCTCCTGGGACTCTGGTCATAAATTTTGGAAAAGCATAAGAGAGTTTAGTGGAAAAAACACTTCCCCACCCCCAGTTCAACTATCCACTAACAGAACTAGTACCCAAGATCCTCTGGTGATAGCTAACATCCTAAACACCATGTTTTCTGACCTCAGTGAAGTCCTGCCCCCCCCACTTCTTTTACCCCAGCTCCTTCCTCCCCCCCAAATATACCCCCTATTCATCTCCGTACCTTGTCACCCAATCAAGCTAAGAAGTACTTAGCCAAGTCCTGGTATAGTAATGACTCTCTGGGCTTAAAACTCCCATGCCTTACCCTTGATGAAGTTCTCCTCTCAGTAACTAAAATTCTTTATAAATCTCTCTGCATCAGTCAATTTCCGTCACCATGGAAGCAAGCTGTCATAACCCCCTATCCTAAAGAGTGGTTCAAAACCTCCCCCAAGAACTATAGACCCATATCCATACTGCCTCCCTCGAAGGCATTAGGGAAAGTAGTAGTTGACCAACTTACACACTGCCTCTCTGATCATGATCTCCTCTGCCCAGAGCAACATGGCTTCCAAAGGGACATAGTACAACCACTGCCCTCATTGAATACACGTCTTACATCCACCAAGCCCTTGACTGTGGGCTTATAGTTGGCTCCCTTTATATTGACGGGGTTAGTGAAGGCCTTTGCTATGGTCAATCATGCCTTGCTCCTTCACTATCTACCTGCCCTTGGACTCTCCCAGGAAACAATATCCTGGTTTGCACACTACCTAGCTGGTAGGACTTAATGTGTCAAAATTGCTCCACCCTCTCTGATTATCACCCTGTCCTATTCTGGTGTCCCACAAGGCTCCATACTGGGCCCTCCTCTTAGTGTATTCCTGAACTCGCTACTCAAGGTGTGCTCAGGTAGACTTCTCATATATACTGATGACACTTCAGCAGTCACCAGCACCCCCTCCCTCCAAACCTCACTCCAAAATTATTTCTCAGAAGCAGAAACCTGGTTTCAGGACCATAGGCTTATATTTAATCAGAAAAAAACTAAAGCTATGGTTTTCACCCCCCCCGCCAGAATCCTCTTTCTGGATCTACCCTTTCCATTGTCAATTCCCTGGGTGACACGCTTGAACAGGTAAACACCTTTAAATACCTGGGCATGACATTAGACACATCTTTCTCATATCATAAACATGTCATACTCCTATCCACCTCCCTTCATACTCATCTTGGTCTCCTCTACTGCCTCAAGCACTGTCTCCCTCCTGAAGCCATGCATGTGGCTGTGTCTTCCTCTGTACTCTCCGTTATGGACCATGGCATTGTTATATATGGCTCCACTGATCAGACCACTTTAAGCCACCTTAAAATAACCTTAAACAAAGCTTGTCATCTTATCACAGGCTGTGACAGATACAGGCTGTGACAGATTTACCCATACCTGTGACCTATTTAGACAGTTCCAGTGGTTAAACTTCAACTCAAGACTTAACTATCACACCCGTCTCCTAGCCAAGAAAATCCTTCTCAACCATGCTTTCCCTGGGCTTCTTCCATTACTTCAACCTGCCCCCAAAACAGACCCACCAGAAGTGCAGCCAAGTCTTTCATAACTGTCCCCTACTGTAGGACCTCCCTTGGCCAAAGGGCATTTCTGTGTCGGGCCTCTAAATGGCTTAATGAGCTCCCTGGTCCCATCTTTCATGAACCAAAACTAGGCCCTTTTAAGACCCACCTCAAAAGCCTGATCCTCTCGCTATCAATCTATGTCCCTAGACCCCCTATACCCCTCATCCTACACTCATCCTCCATACTTAGTCCCTAGTGTCCCTCCTGCATTTTGCTTCTTGGACAAGGTTGCACTTCATCTGATGCTGGGTCTGGCTCATGCCTCTGAGTTGCTCTGCTTATCTAACATTTGACAATGGGCCTGTGCTGCCCTAAGATCATATTTTTGTTTTTACTACTTACTCTATGACTTATTCCTCTGTAACTTCCTATGCACCTATGACGTGGAACCTTTGCAAAGGAGTCTATGACTCAAAGGTGTATTTCTGATTATTGTAAATAAATAAATAAAACCATTCGGTCACTCCTTCAGCAACATGTTATCAGGTCTTGTGTCTCAACTCTCAACTTGCCAATCTGACCTGTGAAGAAGCCCAACAACTCTTGGGGACTCATTACTGATTATAGGAAATTTAGTCAAGTCACTCCTAGCTGCTTCCCCTACAGTAGCATCAGCACCAGATATGCTTAAATTGCTAACACCAGACTATACCTGGTTTGGTGCCCTTGACATATCCAATGGGTTTTGGTCACTTTCTCTTGACAATGACAGCCAAGACAAGTTTGCTTTCACCTTTGTGGGCCACCAGTACACAAGTACCTGCCTCCACAGGGCTTTCACAACAGCCCCTCCCTTTTCCATCTACACATGATGGACACCTTGTAGGGTTTCTCTACCCCCAGTGCCTTCTGCAGTATTTGTATGATTTACTTTTAGCCACCATCACTAAGGAGGAACACTTTGACCTCCTTGATGAACTACTTACTCTTTTTCAGAGAGCCAGTCTCAAGTGCAATCCTGTAAAGGTACAGCTTTGCCAGAAATAGGTTATCTTTCTTGGTCTACGCATCACTGAACAAGGCAGGAGCCCAGTCTGGAACAAGATTTGCCACTACCCACAAGTGTGGCCACACTCAGATGTTTCCTGGGAATAGTAAACTGTTCCAGGGATTTCATCTGTGACGTTGCACAAAAAGCCGCCCCTCTGTATGAGCTCCTTAAGAAAGATGTCCCATGAATATGGGATCCTGTTCACACCAATGCAGTGACCCTACTGAAACAATCTTTGGCCTCTGTTCCAGCTTTTGTTAATCCAAACCCAGCACTGCCTTTCCATTTAGAAACTGCTACCACTGACATTGCCATGTCAGCAGTGCTGGCCCAAAAGGTGAATGGGACTCTTAAACCCATCACCTGTTCTTCCCAGATGTTCTCACCAGTAGAACTAAAATACAATACCTGTGAAAGAAACCTTCTGTCTACCTACTGGACTGTGAAGCATTTCCTATACATCATAGGATACTCACCAATTGTGTTACACACAAATGACATATCCACTTACATTTTGCTATCAAACAGTCAAGGATGGTTCTGTATCCAATACCAGACTAACACATTGGTCTCTTCTCTTGCAGGACTGTGACATACAGGTCCACACTGCCAAAATTCCTTCAGTCTTAGCCCATGGTCTCCTGTATACAGGGGACCCCCCCATGACTGTGGACTTCAGCCTCCTGACCTGCCTGATCCAGGCCCCTTTCTTACTGCTACCCTCAAACTCCTGGCTGTCACTTCATTGTGTCACATTTTTACTGATGGTTCTGCCTCATATCACCAAGGGAAACAGATAGCTGGATTTGGAGTGCTGATTCTCTATCCTAATGGTAACACTGTCCATACTTCCAAATGTTGTAGTGTTATATCCTCTCAATACACAGAAATGGCAGCTGTAGCCTGTGCTCTTGAATTTGTACTTCAGGTACAGCAGATACCATCATTTTGCAGACTCTAACTGGGTCTGTTGCTCTTTGACAGAATTTTTACCTTTCTGGCAGAGAAACTCCTTTACCTCTTCTGATGGCACCTCTGTCAAATACAAAGATCTCTTTGTATACATTCACACACTGGTTCAACAGTTTAAATGCAAACTGTACCTTCACAAGGTGAAGGCTCACTCAAAGTCAGACCCATACATATATTCAACAACCGAGCTGACACCCATGCCAAGGAGCATGCTGGGAAGGGGGGCACATGGGACATGGCTCATCCAGTTGCACTCACAGCAATACACATAGCTGCGAAGAAGAAGACTGAAACCTTTGTGCCATTGGATCTAGCCACAGCACAAAAAGCTGATCCACAGGTAAGAGAAGTATTCAGATTCCTAGACAGAGGTACTGAACAAGAATTGCAGACCAACAACCCCTGCAAGAGGCATGCAGAAAAACTGCATTTTATCACATGATAACAAACTGGTATGGTACCAGCCTGACTACCTGAACTACAGGTTGTGGGTGGTCCCCACACTGCTGCAACCTGAGTTTATTCATCAGGTTCATGACACCCCAACTGGTGGACATCAGGGGATGGACAACACAGTCAAAAGACTGAAAACTGTGGGTTGGTGGCCCGTTCTTAATAAAGATGTTAGGTACTACATTAACAATTGTCTGGTCTGTGCACAAAACAACCAATCCCAACCAAATGAAATGCTAAATTATATCCCCAAAGACAATCTGGCCCTTGGCATGTAATTCAAATTGATTTCATTGGACCATTGACAAATATCAGCAAAAACAACAAATATGCCCTTGTGGTCACCGATCTATTCTCTAAATGGGTTGAAGCTTTTCCCACCCCCAAAAGCACAGTAAAGGCAATCACATAAATCCTGGTAGAACAGTTACTTTCCAGGTAGGGCCTGCCTCTCAAGGTATACTGTGATCAAGGAACCAGCTTTATAGGTGAGTTGATGCAAGAAACACTCAAACTTCTTGGGATGCATCTTCTTGGGTTTTACATCCCCTACCACCCTCAATCTTCAGGTCACATAGAAAGAGCCAAAAGATGGATAAAACTCATGCTATCCAAATTCATTGAGGACAGTCCCAAGGATTGGTATTCCCTTTTGCCTTTACTTCTTATGGCAATTAGGGGTACTCCTACTGCCACCACCCAGTGTACACTCTTTGAGGTTATGACTGGTAGAACCATGAGATTACCTGAACACCTACTGATTGACCTGAACACACCCACTGCAGACAGAGAGTCTGTAGACACTTATGTTGCTAAACTCAGAAACGACATTGTCAAGACCCACTTGTATGCAGCACACCACATGGGTAAAGCCCAACAACGTTCTAATTTTCACTTTGACAAGCATGCACAAGAAGTGGACTGGCAAGTTGGAGACCAGGTAATGGTACTCAAATCTGCTCACCCTGCACATGCCTTTACCAACAAATGGGAAGGACCCTACCCCATTATTAACAAACTCAGTCCAGCTGTCTACCAAGTTAGACTCCTACACATGAAGAAACCTACTGATAAATGGCTACATGCTAATCAGCTTAAGCTATACAAAGGAGAATAATTACTTTTCCTAACCTCATTGGTGGAATAGTACCTACTAACTTTTCTTTCTTTTTCAGGTACACCTGCAAGATGGCCATCCTGCTTTTGTCCCTCCTTGCAGGAATACATCCCATTGTCCATTCCAAGGAGATAACTACAATAGCCAATGCCAACAAATGTCTAAGGAGACTCCTTCCACTTCTTTAGCCTACAGAAAAATGGTACCTCACCCCACACAGCAAACCTACCACCGTCCCAGAAGGAGTCAGCATAGATGTTCCCAGCAAACTAATCACTGTTCAGGAAGATACAGATGCTTACCTGAATGCCATGGTTGTGGTACCAGACAAATCATCACTCCAAATTGAATGGCAGCCTGACAGTAATGGACAACAAATCCCAGTGTCCCACCTCTCCAAAGGCACGTTCCAAGGCTGGCCCAATTCCAGAATTGCCCCTAATGTCACACTGTCCATCAGACAAGCTAATTACAAACATACTGGTTTATACAACCTCACTTCTATGATCAGTCTCACCATTTTTGATCATTACCCCGAAGACTCTGCTAGAGACTTTTGCACATGACACTACATGGCTACAACAGCTATGTTTTTATCAGAAGTTCCCCCTACTGAAGCAGAACTCACAGACAGCCCCACACAAGAGTCAGGACCAGCTAGTGGCCTGGCTGCCACATCATGTCCAGGTACACTTGTCAACAGTGTGCACTTCATGCACATCCCTATTATCTTTAACCTTACACATTGGAACATGATTGAATTTGGCATGTGCTATAAAACAAACACATCTAAGTTTCATAGTACCATGTTAGTAGACATTCTTGCTGCATACCAGATACGTATGCAAGACCCAGTAGCTGGACCACATACTACTGAATGCTTAGGTGTATTCTGACTAAGACCTAACCCCAACAATAAGAATAAGAAATGCACTAGGCATGCCACTGCTGATATTACGGGCACCACTGGCACCATATCCGGTCTCTTTGGAACTGGCATGTCCATCTGGAACAGGGCAGCTCTTGCTGTCATTAAAAGCCAAACAGTAAAATTCCAGGCTGGCATGAAGAATGATATTTTACCCCTTTATTGCATGATGTAGATGGGCTTTGTCAGGAAGAGAGATAAACCATAGTATAACATGAATGATATTGCCAAGAGTTTCAATGACACTAGAAATAAAATCAATGAACTTGTGTTCCAAAATAACAAGGAAGCAGACAATCAATATATTGCCAGGGAACATTTATGTTCTGCTTATGGCTCTTACATTATAACTACTATGAACAATCTCTTCTGGGCTTTGGAATCAGGATGCATTCCAGATACCATTCATGACAGGTGATTATCCAAATGGTTCACATTATAGATCTGTTTCATGTATTACACTATGCATATCTAGATCTGTTTCTATTCGAATATCAACTGCTAAAAATCTAGGCTATGTCACACGTCATCCCAACCAGGGCCCCTGTTATTCCACTCATCAATGTACTGTTCATGACACCATGTTTGCAACATTCACTGTCTCACTGTCACGTTTTGGTCTGCAAACTGCCATCTTCAACAAGCTGGCCTCCATCCACTCCATTGGACATCTCGATGACAACATCTTCAGGGAGAACATCAACCTCCCACCTTTACTGGTCTTTCATCCCACCCTGGAATCCTGGGTGACACCTCATGCTGATTGTTGCACAAAAGGGTTACCACTATCTTTGTCACTGTGATGTGTTCGGTGTCATCATGCCTGTTTGTGGCTACTCACCAGAAAGCATTGATTGGTCCTTTACTTTGAACTCTGACCTTTCTCTTAAGGAAACTCTTAACCCTTGGGCAACACAGTCTCCTTCTTCACTAGTTGGCTACACTGGACATCTCTACAAGGATTACACGGAGGAAGTTCATTGCTTCACTACAAGGCTGACAAATCAATCTTTCACCCATGCAAGTCAAATGCATAAATGGTGGATCCCAAAAGTGAGACTGTCATATAATTCTGACGACCAATATTGTGTCGTTACTAATCATAAATCTTTCTCTTATGGTTCAAAAATTTGTGACATTGTACAACCTAACTTTTGTTGTATTCCTCATCAAACAACTATTATTGCTCACACTGTTATTACTTCTGTTCCCATTCTGAAACCAGATATCATTGATACTGACCCTGAATATTTGCTTGCACTATCTCAGTATTTATCCATATTTAATGTCCAGATAGACCCTTTGAACTTGGCACTTAAAACACTTTTAGATAGAAAAGATACCCATCTCATCTACATCAGCAATAACATCTCCAAAGCTGGAGATGCTCTCAGTACTCTTATCATGATGGTGATTTAGGCACTGCACTCTCCAATACCTGGTTAGAATTAACTTTCAAAGGTTTTGTGATTATGCAAATATTTTTAATATTCTTTAAGACATTAACACTTTGCTGTCTGAAGCCTACTCTAAAACAACACTGTGAATAATTACAATTCCTTTACAAGGCTCATGCCTCGGGTCTGTAAATGATGCTATACCCACTACTTACCCATTCATGTTGCCTTTTCAATAAGGCAACAAGGGGGGAAAGTTACACTTGTTCCCCTCACCCACATTGGAAAACCACTATACACCGCTGACAGCATCTACAATATTGCCTAATTGCGGCTCCAATGAGCCATAATTAGTACTAACCTATTAGGGCGTGGATACTTACCATATAAGAATAAGGTATCAGGGACACTATTAGTGATTATTACTGTGATTATTGGAAATGTATAAGTGATGCACAAAGAATGCATTTTGTATTCTTTGTATAATTCTATGTATGCTATCTTCCAAGAAGTTGTACTATATTACACAAACTGCACTGCCATCATGTGGATTTATGTAACACCACACTTATTTGTCTGTTATCTCTGTATTTTGTGAGGATTCTTTGTATTCACACCTTTTAGCTGACTTTACGAAAAATGTATAATTTTTACACTGTTGAGCCACCTAACTTTTGGCCAATAAGGCCCATTCTGTATATCTAATTTATGCATGAAGGACAAGTTTCCATGGTAATTAACATACTATATAAGCTTCTGTATAATGTGTTTTCTCTGAAACCATCCAAGACCACCTTCATATCTTAGGGTACAGGGACACTTTGGCTCTCAGTGTTTACTTTGGTAAGGCTCTGATTAGGGCATATGTCAGCTTTTGTGTAATAAACAAGTTTATTACTGCTTATGCCATTTGTCTGTTGCTTCTTCTGTTGGTTTATTACCACCAAGAACCTAAGCAGTGAGTCACCTTTACAGAAGCAACATTGAAATTCTTCAATGTTTACTCAAAACTTATTTTCCCTGACTTTGTCCCCAGTTTTTAAACATGGCCTTTTATACCCCCCCCTTTAAAACCAGGAAGAGGAATTTTTTCAGATTCCACCCCCTCCCAGAATGTGTTTTCACAGTCACTGTCTGAAATGACATTTTGGACAGGATTTAAAAAAAATCACCTGTCTTGGTTATAAGATGGGATCATAACAAAACTATGTTGAAAATATGGGGACAAAATCTAAAGAAACAACAATTATGAAGCAACACTGAAATTCTTCAATGTTCACTTATAACTTGCTACTTTTCCAGATTTTGATCCCAAATTTTTAAACATAGCCTTTGTTACCCCACTTCATAAACAAGACTGGTGTAATTTTTAAAGTCCCCTCAAACATGTTTTTGCAAAAATCACCTTTCAGACAGGATTTAAAACATTTCAGCTAAGTTGATCATAAAGTAAGGTAACAAAAAGACTATGCTGAAAATTCCACCCCTTTCTACAAGAAACATCCCACCCTCTGCCAAGTATCCCTCGCACCTCCTTTGGGGTCTCAGAAAATGACAAAGTTATGAAGAAAATATGAAATTCTTCAAAGTTTTCTCCTAGCTTTGAATTTTACCAGATTTTGACCCCATATTTTTAACATAGCCATTTTTGTACCCCACACCATGAACATTACATTTGTCTTTTTTCAGATCCTGCCCAAAACATCTTTTCACACTTGTGCTGCAGAATGACATTTAGGACAGGATTTCATAAATGGGACTTGTCATGTTTTAAGGTGGTATATTAAAAAGACTGTGTTGAATATTTGAGATCAAAGTTGAAAAAAACAAAGTTATGAATAAAAAGTTGACATTGTTCAGTGTTCACCCATAACTTTGCAGTATTTCCACTCTTTGAGCCACATTTTTAACATACTCATGTTTTTAACCCCCTTTGAATAAACATGTCAGATGTCAGTATCAAAACTCCCTCCAAAACCTGTTTTCACAGTTGATCCCCAAAACAGCATTTCGAGTCACATTTCAGAAATGGCATCTGTCATGCTCACGCGCCTGGGCAATAAAAACTGGTATTTTGTAAATTCAGGGTCACAATCTATGAAAACAAGAATGTTATATGTGAATCTCATCATTTCCTACTCATGGCAATTTCACTGTTATAACTCACGTTAATAATTTAAGCAATAATGCATGACAAGGCATGTGATTTGCTGGGATAAGATCATGCCTCAGGGGGTTGGGCATGAAGTCACAGTCTGAAAGCATTCAACACCAGAAAAGTGACATTATCTACATGACACATGCCCTGGAGTGCATAACTGTAATTATCAAATGGCTTGTTTATAAAAGAAAAAGTGAAATAATGCATTTTAGAAATACAGTTTTAGTTGCGTTTTGAATAGGTGTGATGTTATGCTAGAATAATATAACTGTTGGAGGTCAGCACTGACCAGTCAGAGCCCAGGATTTTTTCTTGCCATTTTATAGTTGTTAATTTTAGCCTCTCCACTATCAGTGCCAAACACCTACATAGAAAATGTAAGCAAGCAAACATTCGGCATTGACACATGCTTGTTTTGCATGAGGCATGAGATAAGAGATTACAGGCTCTATCATTTAGGGGGGCGTAGGTATCCTGACCTGAACCTCTTAATGACCCATTTCCATTCCAGGTAATTTCCAGGAGTTAGTTAAGGCCATACCTCTCAACTGTACCACATTACGAGGAACGTTTCTCATTTTACTTCACAAAAGCTTCATGTTCCACATTGTGAGGACTTGTCCCACATTCAGTGTTAACATTTTAATGCACACAATCCACAGTAAATGATGCAAAATATATATTATCCAATTAGCAACAGACTTTCTGAACATAAATGCAACATTTTAACAGTGTTTTGAGCTTCTTAGGTAAAGATTTGATTAAGTGTTCCACATTTTGGCCATTTGTTCCACATTCTGACTGGCAATGTTCCACATTTGGGGGACAAAAGGTTGAGAGGTATGATTAAGGCTATTTCTTCCTGTGTTCACCCCCACTAAATCAAATGCACTTTAGTTCTGTATACTGCTGCTGGTATTGAACCTTTTATACCTGCTGATTTTTCATTTGCTCTCATTGAGCTTGTACTTGTAATGACAATCTATGTCGAACAGTAAGACTGAATTTGCAACTTGTGAATCTGACTGAAAACAAGATGTTGCATCTCAGCTGGGTTTACTGGGTAACTAAATGGCAAAATAAAAAATATATTTAGTAGATGAAGGACCTAATTACAAACATACATATGAACATACAAAGAAGCCAGCAGAAGGCCATTTGGTCCATCACGTCTGCTTTCGTATTGCAGGGTCCACAGCTTGAGCTAATGTCCCTGCCCTCCTCCCTCACTCCTCCCATCCTCCTACCCATGATCTTTATCTTCCCCCATGCCTATCCCAGTCTCTCTTAAAGCTGTCCACTGTCTTCAATGAGATGACCTCTTCCAGCAGTGCATTCCAAGTGTCCACCACCCTCTCTGTGAAGAAGTGCTTCCTGACCTCCCTCCCTCCTACCACCCTCCAGCGTAAGACTGTGCCCCCTCATGTTATGGTTGCCACTCAGCTTAAAGAGACTCTCTTTATCAACCTTATATATCCCTTTCAAGTACTTGAAATTAAAAACAAGGTACGTAATCACAGCTACGTTTCCTTGGAGAAGACCCTGTATTTACTGCCTTTGAAATTCAGGGACCTGTATCTTGCTGGAGTAGACCAGATCAAAGATCCCTGACTGCTCGATTTTGTTGATACCCTTGAGTATGTGGGATCATGGGGATTTTCTCAAGCAGTTAGTCAAAGAACCCACTAGGGACTGGGCAGTGCTGGACCTGCTGCTTACAAACAGGGACAGCACTGAAGGCGTCTGATGGGCAGTCCTCTTGGTACTAGTAATCACGTGCAGTGTGGTTCAACATTAAGGCAGGAACCACAGGCATACCACATGAGGACAAGAGTTCTGGACTTGATGAGGGTCGATTTTAAGGAAATGGATGAATGCATCAGTAACTGCCTAGCCAACTACCCAGTAACTGGGTAGAAGAGTGCCAGGGTGGGGTAGAGAAACAGTGGGGAAGAGTAAGGGATGGTATAAATTAAAGCAACCAACCTATGTGTGAAGAAAGTAAGCAAAAGCAGAAGGAAAATGAGACTGTTATGGTACTCTAAGAAATGGGAAGGGCAGGAAAAGAAAAAGGTTGCATTCAAGAGGTATAAAGAAGCGTAGACTGAGGAGGATGGAGAGTCATACCAAGCAAAGCAGAAGGAAGCAGGCAAGACAGTGAGGGGAGCTAAGGCACTGACAGAGGACAGGATTGCCAAAGAGGTTGCTACAGTGGATAAGACTTTCTTCAGATACATAAGTGAGAAGAGGAAAACAAGGTAGGGATAATAACTATTAGAATGAAGTAAGGGGGAGACTGTGGAGAAAGAGACTAAGAAAAAGGTGACATCTTAAATGGATACTTTTGCTCAGTCTTCATAGTGGAGGGTGGAAGGGATGGACCGCCATTAGGAAGATGGGATGGGGAGGGGTGGACACAGGTCCCTTTTCAGAGGAAAGAGTGCTGAGAGGACTTGCAGCCCTGAAGATGAACAAGGCTCTGGGACCAGATGGAATTCAGTCCAGGGTACTAAAATATCTTAGGAAAGTTCTGGCTGCACTGACAGCCTTGTTTAACAGCTCACTAGAAGCAGGAGTGCTTCCAGAGGACTGGAGAAGGACTGATGTTATCCCTTTACAGAACAGCAGCAACAGGGAGGAGGCTAGCAACTATAGGCCAGTCAGTCTCTCTTCAGTGGTGGGGAAATTGATGGAAACATTACTGAAAGAAGGCTGATAGAGTATCTTGAATCAAATTGGCTGCAAGGCCACAGGCAACACGGATTCATGGGGGAGTGGGAGTTATACCAAATGAATCTAATGGATTACTTTGACTAGGTGACCAGGGAAATTGATCAAGGGAGAGCAGTAGAAGTGGCTTGTTTATGCGTTAGCAAGGCCTTTGACTTGGTGCTGCATAGAAGACTGATTAGGAGGTTGACCAACCTAAGAATGGGATCCATAGTCGTAAACTGGGTTAGAAATGGGATAAAGGATGTATGCAGAGCGGGTTGTTGTTAACAGCACTCGTTGTAAAGAGGGGAGTGTGACAAATGGGGTACACAGGGCTCGGTACTGGGACCTGTCCTTTTCAGCATCCTTATAGGGGATATTGCAGAAGATCTGGAAGGGAATGTATGCCTTTTTGCAGATGATACTAAAATCAGCAATGGGGTGGACACTTAGGAACGGATGGAAAACATGTGCAGGGATCTTGAAAATTCAAGGAATGATCAAAAACATCTCAGTTGGGGTTCAATGCCAAAGAGTGCAAAATAACATACCTAGGACATAGAAACCCTGGTTGCTGAGTGTAGGATGGGGGTGTACTCACAGTCACTAGACAGGAAAAGAACCCCAGGATTACTGTATCTGGAGACCTCAAGGTGGTGGGGCAGTGTGACAAGGCAGTGGGTAGGGTTAGTGGAATGCCGGGTTGCATAGGATGGGGTATCTCCAGTAGGACAAGGGAGGTGATGTTCCCATTATATCACTTGTTGGTGCAACCACACCTAGAGTACTGTGTTCAGTTTTGGAAACTGCACCTCAGAAAGGACATAGACAGAGCAGAGACAATCCTGGGGAGTGCAACTAAGATGGAGAGATTATGGGATCACAATCTGTACACTTGGAAGAAAGGAGAGAAAGAGGGGATATAATAGAGATCTACAAGTATCTCAAAGGGTAAATAGTGTACAGGTGAGGAGTCTCTTTCAAATGTGAACAAAAGCCATGAGCAACGGAATGCAATGAAGCTGGATGGGGGAATCCAAGAGTGATGTAAGGAAATATATATATACTGAAAGGATAGTGCATGCCTGGAATAGATTGTCAGGAATACCTTGGCAGACTAGGTGGGCTAAGCAGTCATTTTCTGTTATCAAATTTTGTTTCTATGTCTTCTCTCAGCCTCCTATCCTCCTTTTTCCAATGTAGTAATAAGAGATTGGGAAGTGGGAGGCTCACCTGAACGACAGGTGTGATGTAACCACACAGTCTATGTGATCAGCCATTAGGGATGTATAACTAGAGTGAGGCAGGGATTGAGGACGGTTTACCTATGAGGGTGTCTGACTGCAAAGAATGCCTATAAATAGACCCAGCCCCACCTCAGCATCACTCTGGTCCACTTTCCAAATGGCTAGTGGCATAGATAACATACCTTGCACCACTCCCACAGTTTGGATGAGCCCCCACCACCTTGCTGGATGCAAGAAAAGATGAGCAAATACTAGGGGTACCTCATGTTTAAATAAATGTAAACCCCCCCAGTTTCAAGGGGCGTACCTTAAAGAGCAGTTGATGCCTTCGGGAGAACTTTAGCAAAACATAATATTTAGGCACAGTTCAGTTTATATTTCACATTAGTTCTGTATTTCTCCTCCCCATAATTTATCACTGAGGTCACTTGCATGAAAACAGGATCTTTGCTACTGAAGAGTTCATCTGTTTCTGTTGCTTTCTCCTTACCTATAGTCATAATGCACTGCTTGTGACATCACAGTTACTCCTATGGCAGACAGTTAGTGACGTCACAACAGAGGATTATGACTTGAAGTAGGATAAATATCATGTAGTCATGTAAATTTCCTCAGTAATAAATAATGGGGAGGAGCAATCTATAGAATATACATGGAATGCAATGCGAATTGTACACAAGTATTATGTCTTTCAAAGTTTTTTTTCAGGTGTCAGTAGCTCTTTAAGTATCTCCTTGGCTCCTCTGATGCCCACTGCCTGGCAGATGTCCAGTAAGGAAGTTAAATCCAGGTGCAAAGAGGTGTTGCTGTTGCTCTGCGCGTGCACGCATGTATGCTACTGTGCTATTTCTTAAAAGCTCCAGCCCAAGTGTACAGTGAAAATAGCCTGGGCTGGGTCTGAGTAAATCAAGGCTCGTGACCAGCCAGACATTACCCCAATCAGCTTCGCTCTGCAGTCACTTAATAGTGCAGAGGGAGCCCTTTCATAATCTGTAAATATTTATTTCTAAATCCTCACTGTTGTTTAAATAAAATAAAATGTTTGATCTGCCAGTGCAGCTTATCAGTCCTTTCTAATGAGAGCCACCATGTTTGGTCCAGGACTTCCTGGTTTGGACCAGTCAGAACCAAGGGGTCCTCAAAGGGCCCTAATTTCAATGCCTTATGGATGAAACTGAATTTTCCTTGTTGGTGCCTAAATGAACCAATGAGAGCTCCAGGACTGTGATTGACAGCAAGGTTAGCCAACTGGAATACAGGATTATTGAACTAACTGTGGGACTGTTTTAAACAGAGTGGAGTTCTGCTTGAGATACTGAGAAGAAAGCAGCCTATGTGCAGGCTCAGGAGATCCTTCACAGGGAGGGTCTGTGTTTCCTCCTGTGGTCCCATTTCAGTCCACAAAAGGATGAAGAGCATTGAACTGCCTTGTGAGCAGACCAAAGAGGTTCCTCAGAAAGTGATTGGGGGTAACCAACCAGAAACTGAAAAAAGGGAGAAGTTTGCTGTTTCTTCAGTCACAAGCCTGTGGCCTACCTTGAAGTTGAACCAGGGACTGCTGTGCAAATTTAAGAGCCATTCCAGTCAGGAAAGACTTTTGCCAAAAGCCCAGCTGGAGGGTTTACCAGCACACAGACTAACTTTTCAAAAGACATTTTATCCAGCAGGGCCTATGCCAACAACAGCCCAGCCAGACTGTTCCTGTGCCACCATCAGCATTTTGGCGAGAGACCAGACTTGGGGAGTCAGCCCCTGGGCAGCAATCAAACGCAGGTTGTGGCCACCTACATGGAAAGGCCATGAAATGGGGGTGAGTCATGTTGGCCTCAGTCCCCATCAACAGCTCAAGCAGACAGTCGGTCTTGATGTTGCCAATGCCTTCTGCAATTCTTCTCAGTACAGTGAGTAAAACCAGGGTAGCTTCCTGCAACAAAGCTTCAATTTTAAATGATACCACCTGATTCAGTTTTGCTAGTTAATGTGTTTAAAGTGACTGGGCCATCCAGCCATGGATACTAATGGGTTTTACGGTTTACAAGTGTGTTGCTCATATTTAATCACCTTCTTTCCATCAAGGGCTACGTCAGCTGCAACACTGGCCAACCCACTGCATCACCCCAGGCATGCCTGTTTCCACTCTGGGTACCCAGCAGTTGCCAAGACTGATAATTCAGGGACTAAGGTAACTAACAAGAAACTAGACTGTCTCAGTACAGTAAAGTAATCATTTGCCTAAATGCTCGCCCCTCCCTTGTACACGTTCCCCTTAATAAACCTGATTTGCTGTTTTACTGTTAACTTGGCTTGTGAGCATATCATTACTTGGTCTAAAGTTACTGGAATATTGGCTAAGAATATTGAAAGTGCATGTGTATGCTATTGAAACTGTCTTTTGCAGGGGGTTGTTGTTTATTAGGAATAACCATTGAGCTTATGCTCATTCACAATGGCAACCAAGTTCCAACATTTAAATCATACAAATAACAATACATACATACATCAGCAATGTCATACAATATTCATATGCACAATGACAACCTAGTTCAAACATTAAGTCATATCAACACAATACATCGACCACAATATTCAATGTGCAATATGTCCTCATTTAGCTAAAACAGTTACAAATTTGAACATTTGAAAGCAAAATTTCTTGAGCATGGAAACAGATGGAGGTTTGGAATAAAGATCTTTAAAACAGGGTGGGAGTTTATTCCAATACCTTGGGACCATGTGGCTAAAATATTGTAATGACCTTTTGTATGGGTCTTGGGGACAATTAACTGAGAAAATTGTGAATTTCTTAAAGATGGTTCAATGAACTGAAAAGCAAGTCTATCACTCAAATATTTAGGTATAAGACCCAGACCGACTTATATGCAAATAAACTAGCATGGATATCCCTCTTATTAGTCAAGGAAACCTAACCCAGGGATTTATATAGATTGCAATGGTGGGTAATTATAGGACATTTCAGGATTAACCTGGCCAATTTGTTGTAAAGGACATCTAACCTATGTAATCTATATTGTGAGACCCTAGCATGTAAGATATTGCCATAATCAAATAATGGCAGAACTTGTGCTTCAATTATATATTTTATTGTGTTAGAATCTAAACATTTTTTGATTTCTAAACAAACAAACAACCCTCTTACCCACTTGGCCAATTAGTTTATCCACATGATTATCCCATGTACCCAACTGGTCCAACCAATAACCCAAATATTTACTGTATACATTTTAACCAGTTCTAAATAAGTACCTGATGAGTCAAAAATCTCAAGTATTAAGTCAGATTTCAATTTGAAAGCCAGGCCAAACAAGATGGATTTTGTTTTAGACGTATTTAGCTTTCATTTTAAATTTCAAAATAATTTTGTACTGAATTAAATCTAGACTGCAAACTAGATTGGATTTTCATTAAAGAACTATTGGAATAATAAAGAATCGTATCATCCACGTAGAGGTGGCAATTAACCCCCTTCATACTTCTACCAATATCTTTTAGATAAATTAAAAAGCGGAGTGGCCCCAGCACTGAACCCTGGGGTACACCCCTTACCATCTTCAAAGAAGAAGAATCTATACCATTTACCCTGATAAACTGATAATGGTTACTTAAATAAGAACAGAATCAGACCAAAGCATTTCTGCTTAGTCCTAATTCAGCTGAGTGTTGTAACATGGACTGGTGGTCAACCATGTCGAAGGCCTTGGACAAATCAATCAGTATGGCTCCAGTATAGTGATGTAAATCATTTGCCCTACCAATGTCGTCCAAGACCCTCGACATGGAGACCACTGTATCATGTACCTTATGAAAACCAGACAGAAACTCATCAAAAAGATTCTGTCTTTATAAATAATTGACCAACTGGTCGCCAGGATCCTCTTAAAATTTTACTAAGAATGGGAAGTAATGATATTGGTCTGAAATTTGAAAGTGAGCCAGGGTGCCCCCCCCTTAAAAATGGGTACAACCCTGGTGCACTTCCAAGCCTGAGGAAAAACACCATGGGCTGGATATTCAAACTGCGCCATTCATAGGCGCAAGCCCTTGCACTGTGCAAAATAGTTGCGCAGGGGTGTGTCCGGGGCGATATTCAAAGGAGTTGCGCTATTGAGCAACTCCTTTGAATATCGCCCACCAGCCACAGCCACTGTGCATGGCGCAGTGGAACTTGCGCCACCGCAAGTTGACAAAGTGGAGCATTCAACCTGCGGTGGCGCAAGTACCATTGCGCCATGCGCAAAATCCTGATATTCAAAAGGTGACATGCAAATGGGGCTATAATTCATGCAAGGTGCAGGGGGCCATTTGCATCTGATTATGGCCCCATTTGCATGCCATTAGCATGCAGGTGCGCCGATCCCGAGACTTGCGTCTGGCGCCCTGCCAGGCAGCAGCAGTGGGAAGGATGCCCCCTGCAGCCCAATCACATGGGCAAAAGGCGTAAAACCCCACCACCACCCCACTGGCCCGATCATGGGCATAGCATAAATAACCCTGCCTCACCAGCCCAATCGCGGGCAGCAATGTATCTCCCCAACACAGCCCTGGTGGTCAGTGGACCGATAAGCCCGATCACGGCTGAAGTAATTAAACACCCCCCACCTCCCGATCATATCCCTGGTGGTCAGTGGACGAAAAGCCCGATCGCAGGATGTGGTTGGCAACCCCAAACACATCTCTGGTGACCTAGTGTCCCCCACCCACCACCCACGAAGCCCACCACCCGCTCCCCAGCCAGCGGGCGGCAGCATCCACCCACCTACCACCCGCCACCTGCCGACTGACTGCCCGGTGGGATACCGCCCATTGGTGCAGAGCAAAAGAGCCAATGGGCGTGCAGCCCTCAAGCTGAACAGTCCAGTTTGTGAATGATTCATTCACAAAACTGAACTCCATCTTGTCTGTTATGGGCTCACGCCATTGGCTCTTGCTCTGCACAATGGGCGTGCAGCCTCGGGCAGTCGGTCGGGCGGCGGGGTGGCAGGCAGGTGGGATGCAGCCGCCAGCTGCGGGGGAGCGGGGTGGTGAGGCTTCGTGGGTGAGCGGTGGAGCCACTGGGTCACCAGAAGATGTGTTGAGGTTCTCAACACATCCGCGATCGAGCTTTCACTGGACCACCAGATATGACGAGAGTGGGGTGTTGAAAACTCCAGCCAGCGATCGGGCTCATCGTCCACTGGACCACCAGATATATGTTGGGAGGTGGGGGGTGTTTCACATCAGCCCGCGGTTGGGCTTATCAGTCCACTGGACCACCAGGGATGTGTTGGGGGACACATTGCTGCCATAATCGGGCTGGTGAGGGGCACAGAGAGTGGGTTGAGAGCCAGCCACAGGTGGCAGCTGCTGTGTTGCGCCCTGCAATACAGCAGCTCACCTGTGGGTGGCCTAGACTTTTTTGGGGGCTCAAAGTCCTGCAGGCGCAGGTTGGGGTTGCGTGCACAACTCTGCACAGCCCGGCTGAATATCGGGCTGTGCAGTTTATCATGGTTCCTCCCTCCAGTTCAGCATGCATTCATTTGCATTGCGCTGTTGCTCAGCATGTTTTCTGTGGCGCAACTGCCTCCTGCTGAATATCACAGAATGGAGCTAGTTCGGACTTGCGCAGGCGCAACCCTATTGCGCATGGCGCAACCCTTTTGAATATCTGGCCCCATGAGTAATAGACAAGTTAAATAAGTAAGCCGGGGAACGGGCTATATTCAAAACAGGGAATTTCAACATTGTAGGGGAAATACCATCAGGACCACTACTACCGCTACTCTTGAGACCCTATAATTTCTCCAAAACTTCATAACATTCCACTTCTTTAAAGGAAAAAAAAACTTTAAATCATTACCTGAGTTATTACTTATAGTAATATCTGGGCTACTCAGTGGACTTACAGGATTCCCAAAGAAATTCCCAGATTCACTAAAAAAGATATTAAACCTATCTGCAACATTGTGCCCAGATGCATATGTTTCCTCTGGAGCTAACTGAATAGTACACAGATACATAGACAGTGTCGGCATATATGGGCCTATGGCCCACCCAGTCTGCCCATTTGAGCTTGTAAGTTCAGTTTATATTTTCCTAGAAGTCTGTTGCCCCTTACCCCTGACCTTCAGAATTCCTTTATGTCTATCCCATGCATTCTTAAATCCCGTGATTGCTTCAGCCCCCACCACTTTCTCTGGCAGGGTGTTCCACTTGTCTACCACCCGTTCTGTGAAGCAATTCTTCCTCATGTTTCCTCTGAATCATCCTCCCTCCAACTTCATCCCATGCCTTCTAGTCCTAGAACATCTTTTTCGCTTAACAATAGTGTATTCTGCACCCTGTTCCTCCCTGTAAGATACTTGTATGTCACTATCATGTCCCATCTCTGCATCTTCTCCTCCAGGGAGTACATATTCAATTCCGTCAACCTGTCCTTGTAGGACTTGTGATGCAATCCATGTACCATCTTTGTTGCCCTCCTCTGAACCTTCTCTACCCTGTCTATGTCCTTATGTAGGTAAGTTCTCCAGAACTGTACACTGTACTCCAGGTGGAGCCTCACAAGTGTCTTGTATAGTGGAATTATGACCTCCCTTTTCCTGCTGGTGATGCCCCTGCCTATGCATCCCAGCATCCTATTTGCTTTTCCTGCTGCCTTGTCACACTGTTTCCCTACCTTGAGGTCATCAGAGATAATAACCCCAAGATCCCTTTCCTGCTTGGTGCATGCTATATCCTCAGCCCCCCCAACTGATATACTGTATTGTGCCAGGGTTTTTGTGCCCCATATGCATTACCTTGCACTTCTTTGCATTGAATTTCAACTGCCAAACCCCTGACCATTCTTCAAGTTTCTGCAGGTCCTGTCTCATTCTGTCTACACCCTCTGGTGTGTCTGCTCTGTTACAGAGCTTTGTGTCATGGTGAGAAAGAAATTCTGCCTTCTGGGTCCTGTGCAATGTCACTGATGAAGATGTTGAATAGGACCGGTCCCAGCACTGATCCCTGTGGTACCCCACTGGTCACTCTTCCCTCTGTGGAGTGACAGCCATTTACTACCACTCTCTGTGTCCTGCCGCCCAGCCAGTTACCTACCCACCACACTGCTGTCCTGTCCACACCCATATTCCCCAGTTTGTGTAATAGTCTTCTATGTGGCACAGTGTCAAAGGCCTTGCTGAAGTCCAGATAGGCCATGTCCACTGCCCTCCCCAATCCACCTCCCTAGTCACCCAGTCAAACAATTCAACGAGGTTGGTCTGACATGAACTCCCCTGGTGAAACCATGCTGCCTTGGGTCCTGTAGTCCATTGGCAACAGATGTTCCCTATCTCTCCTTCAGTAGTGCTTCCATGATCTTCCCCACTACTGAGGTGAGGCTGACTGGTCTGTAGTTCCCCACTTCCTCTTTGTTTCCACTTTTGTATAAGGGGACTACATCTGCTGTCCTCCAGTCTTTGGGTACCTCCCCTGTTTCCAGTGATCGGCTAAACAGGATAGCTAGAGGTTCAGCCACCACCTCTCTCAGTTCTTTAAGGACCCTGGGGTGCACCCAATCTGGCCCCATTATTTTATCAACTCTTATTACTTCCAGTTCCTTCAGGACCCTTTCTCATGTAAAGGGACTTGTGTCCATTTCTGCACTATTCTCACCCCTTGTACTCCCTTCAGACCCATTACCCTCCTCTTCCTCAGTAAAGACTGAGCAGAAATACCTGTTCAATATGTCAGCTTTACTGTTGTTATCCTCCACGTGGCCCCCATCCTCCCCCTTCAGTTTCACTATCCCTCCCTTTGCTTTTCTTTTTTCATTTATGTACCTGTAAAAGGTTTTGACCCCTCTACCCACTGATTTTGCAATGTGTTCTCCTGTCTGAGCTCTGGCTTCCCTTACTGACCTCCCTGCCTCCCTTTGCTTCTCCTGGTACTTCTCCCTATCCCCTTCTGCCTGTGTCTTTTTGTATTGCCTGAATGCAATCTTTTTGGCTTTCACTTTCTTTGCTTCCTTTTTGGAAAACCATAATGGTCTCCTCTTCCTTTTCCTCTTGCTAACCTGCTTAATGCATAATTCTGTTGCTCTTGTAATCCCCATTTTAAATACTGCCCACTGTTCCTCAACCCCTGATTCCTGCCCCATTCCCATTAATGCATCTTTCAAGTATCTCTCCATTTTCCCGAACTCTGCCCCCTTAAAATCCAGGATACGTGTTTTTGTGTGGTGTGGTTCTGCTCCTTCTGTGATTTCAAACCACAATGACTGGTGGTCACTGTTCTCCAGGTGCTCCCCCACTGTTACCCCCATCACACTGTCCCTGTTTGTGAGCACAAGGTCCAGTATTGCCTTCTGCTGAGTTGGTTCCATGACTAGTTGCTTGAGGAAGGCACCCTGAAGGGAGTCCAGGATAAATCTGCTCCTAGTTGATGCTGCTGCTGCTGGGATGCTCCAGTCCACGTCTGGAATATTGAGGTCTCCAACCAGTACTACCTCACCCTTGTCTGCCATCCTTTGGATAACTAGCATCAGCTCCCTATCTGTTTCTTCCTCCTGGGTTGGTGGTCTATAGACCACACCTGTGCAGATGGCTGGCCCCATTTTCCTTTCCAGCTTAACCCACTGTATCTCTCCCCCATTTTGTTCCTCCTGGATCTCTGTGGCCCTTATGTCATTTTTTACATACAGTGCCGCTCCTCCTCCTCCCTTCCTGCCTGCTCTGTCTCTTCTGAATATGTTGTAGCCATGTGGCCATCTCCCAGTCGTGGTTATCATTACACCAGGTTTCAGTGATGGCCACAATGTCCAGGTCTGACTGCACCATGACAGTCTCAGATCTTCCATCTTGTTGCTAAGGCTCCTGGCATTGGCACACATGGCTTTCTATGATTTGACCTCCCTAGACTGTTTAGCTGTTCTACTCCATTTCCTTCCCTGATTGTCCTTTATCCCTGGTTCTCCTTGCTGTCTGCCCTTCTGCTGAATTTTGCCCCTTTTCTGCCTATCCACCTCTTGGGCACTAATCTCCATCTTTTGCACACTGCTTTGTAGAGATAGCCACTCCTCCGGTTCACTGGTTCCACTGCTAGCTGTGGAGGGTGAGCAGAGTGTGCCTATAACTAACATTGCAGTTTAAGTCTTTAATTAGAGACCAACACTTTATTTATTTAATTTTTTATTTATTTATTTGTATTTGGATGACACCTTTGAGCCGAGGGTCTTTTACAAAGGTTCACGTCAAGGCAATAAGGACAATAAGGTACAAAACATAATATGATCATAACAATAGAACTTACACAAAAAAAGACAAATAAGGTTACAATAATAGCAGCCAAAGGCATTGTCGAGGAATTGTGTTGAGTTAATTATACAGTACAAGTCATAGGCGGCTCAGTGAAACTTTGTTAGAGTGGGATAGTGGGAAAAGAGAAAGAGTGGTGGTGAGGGGTGGTATAGGAGACAGAGAGAGGGAGGGAGAATGGGAGGGCACTGCGTTGGGTATGTGGTAGATGGAAAACAACAAGGGAGGAGAAGGGGATGAAAAGAAAAGCGACAGATTCATCCTATACCAGTAATGGGGGCAGGAGAGGAGGAGGAGCTGAGGCAGTGAGGAGGGATGCTTGAGGTAGTATGCCTGGAGGATTATGAAGCAATCACAGAAGGCACTAACCACGAGGTGTTGATGCAGTTTATACTTAAAAGCACCAATTATGGCAATGTTGGAGATTTCTGTAGGTAGCAAGTTGAACCAGGTGGAGGCTCTGACAAGGTAAGAATGCTGAGCTTGAGAGGTCCGACAGTGAGGTATTGTAAAGGTTAGACTGTCCAATCTTCTAGTTAGGTGGCGGACACATTGCGGGGTTAATATTGATTGGACTCCAAGGGGGCATAAGACCCAGTGATGTCTTCTTAGCTAGGATGCAGGTCTGGTACTTTAGCCTGCCAGATAGCTGGAGCCAGTTAGCCTGCTCGTAAATGTCACACGTATGAGAAGGACGGGCAGCTGAACACTTGAATGGATTTCCCTTGGTCTCAGAGGTTTTTGTCTTAAAGTGGCTTCTTTTTGTTGCCCTGATACCTGCCACTTATTTATTTTTAAGTTTTCGATATTTCTGCCAGTCTAACACAATGCCTGACTGTCGAGCAATGTTCCATGATTTATTTTTGTCCCCTCTTTACTTTCTGCAATGAAGAAACCCACATTGCTGAATTAGCTTTCACTCTTTTAGATTTTACAGGCATATGTCTGTCACAAACCTTTATCAGCTCCTCCTGGAAATATTCCCAGGCTAAATCCAAATCAGGAATTAATTCCAAGCATTCCCAGTTTACTCCCTCTAGTTCTGCCATAAACTTAAAATAATAAAAGTTTTTTAGGGACTGAACAGTTATATATCTAGCTGGACCCTGCACTCTACTATTCCCCCTAATATAATATACCATATTATGGTCACTAAACATGCTGGCAGAAACACTAGATTCCGTGTACAAATGGGAATAATTAATTAGACTTACATCAAGTAGGGAAGTCTCTTTGGGGTTCTATATACTAACTTGGGTGGGTTTGTTTATAAGTTGTGATAAACCCAGATCTAACACTATATTTGTTAAATGTTTAGATTTAAGGGACACATCCCATCTGCATTTAAATCACCCAGGAGTAAAAGTTCATGGGTCGAAACAAAAGGAGAAAGGGCAGCCGAAAGAGAAGTTAGTTGCAACACAGGAAAGTGAGGTGGTCTAAAGCCACCAAAGATCAATGATGGTTTTCCCCTGTGGAACTTTACTTCTACAGCTAGGTATTCACAACTGTTAGGGATCACCTCTAGGTAAAGACATTTTGCAGAAAATGTATCTGAGTAATAAAAGACTAGTCCCCCTCCCTTTTATTTCTGTCTGCTCTCATTGCAGTGTAACCCTATATGTTTATCATGGCATCCTCAATTTGTGCACTCAACCAGGTTTCTGTAAACAACATAACATCGGGATCATTATCCACCACAAAATCCCTAATCATATCCATTTTGGTAAAATGCTTCTCACATTGGAATGAAAAACAGATATACCCTTTTAATTTTTTAAACACGTAGGCAGGGGCCCAGAATTTGGAGGAACATCACTGCTCAGTAGCAGCCCCATTAAAATACAGATCCTGGAAGGTAAACATGTTGCCAAATTAAATAGATTAATGCAAAATTTATCATAAAATCATAAAAACATGACCTATTGCAGGGCGAATGCCAGAAAACCAAACCCTGTTGGTAAGTGGAGGTTGCATGAGCATATCATTAACGGTCAAATTGGTTTGTATTTTAACTGTTAAGTACTGCAACTGTTTTGTTAAATCCAGGCAGTCACTAGGTGGGATTATGGGTGGTTTAGCTTCCCAGAGGCTGTACCAATTTTGAAGGAACCCACTTAAGCACTACTCTGGGTAGAGGCACCATAATTGTAGTTCTACTGATGGTAGTCACGCCACAGTACCCCAATTTCTGAACCAGGCCCTCAACCTGCAAGCAGGAGTAGTAGCCCTCAGTATAACGGTGCCAGGGTTACATAAGACCTTAGGTGCCTTGTTTGTGGATGGGATGTTGGAAGTCAATTTGTTATGGACTCCCTCATGCCAATGTAATGGGGCACCCAGGGACAGAATATATCAGACAGAACCCAATTATGTGTCCCAAGGATGTCAAGGGGAGCAATTTAAATAAAATAAGGATGCTGGGTGTTTTTGGAATGGGTGCAATAGGAAGGAACTGCTTAGAGAAATAGAGGACAGGTGGAGCACTGGTGTCAGGGTCCTCACACATAAACATCTGAATCCAGATATGATCTAAGATATTTCAAATATAATACATACCCCAACCCTTTTATATATTACATAACAGTATATCTGAAAATCTGTGCCCCCATTTCAACATATGAGAAGGGAACAAACTGCTGTTTTTCAACTTTCAACTGTAGTATTTTCTGCAACTCCAGATAAGGAAGAATGCCCCTAAAACACTTGTTTACTTCTTACCTGCTTCATTTTTAAAATGTCACTCTGTTATACTGTACAGATTCAAAACAAACATGTTTTTCTATTAGAACTCTGTTTTCCTTTGTTAATTGCTTTGTGAACAAAAGTCTGGGCAGTGAATCAACATCAAAGTGAAAGGTTTTGAAATTTTCTTTGAAAGAGACATCTTAAAATGTTGATTTTAAATGTTGTAAATGTTCTTCTTGGTATAAGCAGGAAAGGTTTGCTTACTTAATGTTGGGGGAGAGAGAAAAAGTCCAATTTTCATGTGTTTAGATGTGAGTAAAAGTCCAGATCTGATACTTAAAGGGACAGTTTACAGGTTCAAGGTCTGGACTTTTGTGTACCCAGATACCACAGTCTCAAATGAGGCTGGCTACCAAAATATTATTTAGCCCACAAAAACCAAAAGGTAGTGGCCCAAAGACTGGTCAAGTTGTTTTCTTATTGGTTGCTTTTTTATCAGATTTTTTAAAAATACTTTATGACCTTTATAATCTCCAGACACCACCTCTGCACACCCAGTCCCCTATGCCCCTTACCTGAGTACCTGCTGTCCGTTGAGCCTTGGTTATTACCTCAGGCTGGGAAGGGATGAGGATTACCCCTAAATTGTTGTGCTTTATCAGGTGGCAACTCTGGTGGTGGTGTGGAGCTTGAATATACCAGGGGGCCATCCTCTCTGCAGCTGAAGCCATTTTTCCTTGTGTTTCTCCTTGCCCCAGGACATTAGCTTGCAAGGAGTGCAAGATGATGGCATGCACAATGATGCATCAGCCCTGCACTTGGCTGTCAAACCACTGCCCTCCTCTTGCCTTCTACTGTATTACTACCTGTTATCAGCCAAGAGGTAGCACCGGCAATACTGCAGCAAAGGCAGTCACCCCCCTGCTCCAAAGGAGAACATCCTCCACGGCACTCAATCCTCCACTCCTGGCCAACCGCCGATCACCTGGGTTCATCCCTGAACCCAGGTCACCACCATTGTGAGTGTTAACCCTTCCACTGCACCAATGAACTGGCCACATTTTTTGGGGGTTACAATTTCTTAAGAATGCTAGATTCATCAAACAGAATAATTTTCAGTGAGGTCTTGTTTGCACCCAGTTTTACAAACAGGGGGCTTAATGCACAAGGAAGGTTAAGTACTTTGCTCAGGGACATGCAGTGGGCTGGTGGCTGGGGTAGAACCCGAATCCGGTATGACATGACTCAGAGTGCTATGTTGCTCCAGCCCCTAAACCTCCCGGCCTTGCTGAGGTCTAATAGCACAGTAACAATAACTTCTGCTGTGTGCCACCTGGGAATGTGGATTTGGGAGCTGGCATGGAGGTCAAAATACATTGCATTGATGTGCACACTGTGATAGTCATCCCAGGAGCAGCTTCAACATTGGCTGGGGGGGGGGCACTCATGTGATGCCTCTGACCTAAAGAGGGTGAGCTATTGCAGTCACTAGATATGCAAGGAGGGCATTAGAAAAAGGGGGCACATGTCAAATGGATAATGGGTTGAAAGAGTGCACCACTCATAGAAACATAGAATGGTGATGGCAAAAGAAGACCAAGGTCCATCTAGTATTTCCATTTGCTGCAAACCCCTCTCTGGGGCTCCTGTGCTGCATAGCTCACTTGTCCTTTATATGCAGTGCAGTGCAGTACAGTACATATCACTGTTCAGCTAGTGCTTATTCAGGCTGGCTAACCCTCACGACCAGAAGAATCTCTCTGTAACTGGCAAGCTGTATGCCGAGGTGAGATAGGATACAGAGCCTACCCTACACCAGGAGTGATCAAAAGCAAATAAAACAAAGACTGCAAGGTAGCTTAACTGATTTATTTATTTGTTGAGAATTCGGATAACACCTTTGAGCCAGTGGCTCTTTTACACAGGTTCCATGTCAAGTACCAAGGACATGAATAAAAGGCAATAATGCAAATACATAACATACAGTATAATAAGGGTTTCCGGTTTTAGGTGTTTATGAATCAGAAAAAAAGGTGTTTATTTTTCAGCTTTTCTCGCTCCCTTTTCTAGTAGCAAAATTCTGTGTATTTCGGTGCAAATAAAACAAAATCTATAGTCAATTTCAGTATTTATCTGTATTTATTGTTTTTTTTAAAAGCACTGTGTGCATTGATGTTAATGTTGAATACATATCAAAAGTAATTAGAATTGCACATAACCCCATTATTAGCACATATTGTAATAACTTGAAATGCTGAATTTGTTATAGTAAATCATGCAATGCATTTTTATGTTGCTTGCACGCATGTGCAATCCCCAGTCGGCTGGACGCCCCCCACTCCTTGTGCCATGTGGGAGCCCACCCAAGCATTGGCAATAAATCATGGCCAGCCAGGGGATGCCCCAATCCCCGGTTCAGGCGTCCCCCTAACATCCTTGTGCCATGCTGGAGCCCACCCCAGTGTGGCAAATGGTCCTACAACCTCTTTTTTTTTACCTGTAAAACAAAAATGGTCCCGTCGGCGCATCTCCCAACCCCCCTCCACAATCCGCACCCACCACTGCGCACCCAGCCTCCCCACACCCCTCACCCCATACTTATCTCCCAGACTCCGGTAGCGACAATCTTCGGTGGACCGGGAACACGTCTGCACTCTTCAAAGCGACCATGAACTGAGAAAAATGCCGGTAAGCTGTATAATGGGCTAGATGAGGGGTTTCAACTTTGTTGCATATCTCAGAGCATTTTGAATTTTGCAAATTTTTCAACATGGGGTTTTGGGACCCTTCTCATGAATGATGTCACTGTCATGGCGTTATTCGGGCCGAAGGGTGATTTCATGCAGTGACTGCAAAATCACCCTTCAGGCCTGAATACTGCCATGACAGTGACATAACTCATGAAGGGGTCCCAAAAACCCCATGTTGAAAATTTGGTGCCAAAATTCCAAAAAATGACTGTTTTATGAGCGTGCATTGCGCAGTTACTACGCAGGCTCGTAAGTTCACAAATTTTCAATATTTCCACTCCAGATTTTCAACATTGCCATTTTACCACACCTCCTTATGAGCAGTACAGCTGTCATTTTCACATCCTGCCCAAAAGCGTGTTTCCGCTAAATGTACGCAATGGCGCGGTCGGTGTGTGAAATCAATGTATGGGACACATTAAGAAAATCACAGTGACACTGATCATGAGCAGAGGTCTTAAAATGCCTGTGTTGAAAATTTGGTGAAAAATTCCTAAAAATGACTGTTTTACGAGTGTGCGTTGCACAGTTCCCACGCACGGTCGTAGGTTTGCGAATTTTCAATATTTCCACTCTAGATTTTCAACATTGCCATTTTACCATACCTCCGTATGAGCAATACAGCTGTCAATTTTCACATCCTGCCCAAAACGTGTTTCCGCCCATGTAGCGCACAATGGCACAGTCGGTGTGCAAACTCAATGTATGGGACACATTAACAAAATCATAGTGACACTGTTCATGAGCAGAGGTCTTAAAATGGCTATGCTGAAAATTTGGTGAAAAAATTCCTAAAAATGACTATTTTATGAGTGTGCGTTACGCAGTTCCTACGCACGCTCGTAAGTTCGCAAATTTTCAGTATTTGCACTCCAATGACTCCCAAATACCTAAACAGCACATAGAAGCAAGCAACATTCGGCACTGACAAATGCTTGTTAGTGCTTGTTTTGACATTTTCCCTCTCTCTTTCCTGGCAGTAAATGCCCTTATCTCTGAAAAGGCCCTCTCTACATGGCACTTGAGACAGGCAGTGCAAGAATTGACAGAACACATTCACTCAGTTCTGGCCACTGCTTCATTTTACCCCTCCAAAATGTGTGCACTTCTAATTCACTGTTAGCTGGCAATGGTTCTGAAAAGTGCATCAAACTGAACACAATAATTCAGCATCATGTTTATTAAAGTATCAAAAATAAATACAAAATTTTCAAAGTTAGAAGAGAATTTGTTTTTCTAAAAGGGTCAAACACTTGAACAGAGTACCAGAGAGGGAATTCATTTAATTCAAATCCCATTGTTGGATTTGGGATATTTCTAGCCATTACAGCCTGCCATTTGTCATACATAGCTGTGTAAAAAATGTTAAAGCTCTCTTCCAGTACTTGCTGGCTTTCCAGTGGCAGACACCCAAGAAGTGCACTTGCAGCCAGTCCATACTCAGAGCTGCCTCCATCTACTTTGCTCTCTAACAGAATTTTAATGCTCACTCCAACTATGTTGAATACTTGATGGACTTGTGTGTTCAGACTCAAGTTTTTCATTATATCAATCAGAGGTTTCATATTCTCTGTAAGAAAGTTTAAAGCATAATACACAGTGTTCTTTTGATGTCCGTGTCCACGTGCTTTCTAATTTCATCACATTTCTTCCCTTCAGCTCGCACTTAATAAAAGATGGTAAATGGTCTCCACATGGCAAGCAAGCTTTCCACAGCCTCTATCACAGAATACCACTGGCTATGTGTAACGCTGGGTATCACCTTTTGTTTTACCCCTAGGCGTGAGCACACTGCAAAGTACTTTCTTTCAAGCTCTCCTGCATATTTAAATAGTGCTCCAGAGTGCAAAATAAAGTCAACTACCTTTTTCATGACGTTGGATGATGAGATTGCTGCCTTCAGTACACCATCCAGCAGGTGACATGGATCTTGAACAGGGAATGCCTTGAACTGCGAGTGAGCTCTCCATAAATCATCACACAATTTTTTCATATAGCTGTTACCGTCACTGCATATGCATACAACATCCTCCCAGGTCTTCCCATAAATATCCAGTACCTTTTGTGTTAGTGCAGCAATTGAGACTGCATCGCAACACTCAATTACCTCAAGGTCTGCCATAATGAGTACGCTGAACCCAACCCTTTAATCTGTCAGCAAAAGTAAACATAACAGCCACTGCTGGGTCACCGTGCATCTCTGGGGTTTCATCAGTTGTTACGGGAATCGGTGTGCCATCTAGCATACCAAGAATGTGCTCCATGTCTGCATCGAATACCTCGGGTAGATACTTATTATACATTTGGCCAGATTTAGGCATAGTTCATGCAGCAGGTGCCCGCTTTCGAAAAAGATCACAAAGAGGACCGTCTGTTTGATGCAGGCTGACACCGACTGTATCATTGCTCTGGCAAACTTATGAGCGATGTCGCTCATCCTCTCTTTTCACTTAAAAGCAGTGATGGTTTCTGTAGAGAAATCTGGCTTAAGCAGTGATCATCATTCTCTAGTGGCTGCTTCTGCTTAATGTGAGTTTTAGATAGGACATGCTCAGCGAGCCGACTCGCAGTTTTACCTGGCACAAATGGCACTGTAACTCTGCAGAACTTGCATATTAGGGTTCTCTTGCCGTGGAGAAACTCGACCATAAAATCTTTATGTTCAGCTGCATACTGCTCTGCTGTTTTAGATCTTCTTGGCATTTTGAATTCGAAAACGATCGCAAGCACCAGGGGCGAGTGAATGTGTAATGCTAACTGCCAAACTACAAAACTCAGCTAAATAAGGTTGCTCAATTATTGACAATGTGCAGTTCTATTAAGTCAATCAGATCTAATTGATCTCATTAAGATCTAATTAATAGGTACTTGATGGCAGCTACATTTAAACGAGAGATGATGTAATGGAAATGGTAATTGAGAGATGACAATCATTACTTAACTATTACTAAAGGAGGTTTTCACTCGAGGGGCATTTTTTTAGAGGTACTTGATTGCAGCAACAATAGCCAGTTTTCACAGATGTGTAGTCGCAATTGAGAGGAACATAATGGGCAGACTAAGTATGTGAGGGGCATTAGCAAAGGTAGTGATTTGTAGTGATTTGTAGAGATGCTGTAGTTATTTGTAGTGATTTGTAGTGATTTGTAGAGACGCTGTAGTGATTTGTAGTGATTTGTAGAGACGCTGTAGTTATTTGTAGTGATTTGTAGAGACGCTGTAGTTATTTGTAGTGATTTGTAGTGATTTGTAGTGATTTGTAGAGACGCTATAGTGATTTGTAGAGACGCTGTAGTGATTTGTAGTGATTTATAGAGATGCTGTAATTTGTAGTGATTTGTAGTGATTTGTAGAGACGCTGTAGTGATTTGTAGAGATGCTGTAGTTATTTGTAGTAATTTGTAGTGATTTGTAGAGACGCTGTAGTGATTTGTAGAGATGCTGTAGTTATTTGTAGTGATTTGTAGAGACGCTGTAGTGATTTTTAGAGACGCTGTAGTGATTTGTAGTGATTTGTAGAGATGCTGTAGTTATTTGTAGTGATTTGTAGTGATTTGTAGAGACGTGTAGTGATTTGTAGAGACGCTGTAGTTACAAGCTGGAATTTGGAGCATGCAGATGCAGATGCTGGTTTGTAGATTTCATATATTTCAAATAATTGACAGACGCGATTTTGGTGCTTTTGGTTTAAGCTGAATTGAAGAAAAAGACGTCGGTGGGGTTTTATCGGTTTAAACCGAAAACCGGAAACCCTAAGTATAATATACAAAGAGGTAGCCATAGGCATTGTCAAGGATTGAAAGTGACTGAATGATGCAGTGGAACAGTACACACAGCACTGTACAATGTATGCCTGTGAAATTCCAATATGATTGGAGCAAGAGCAGAAGTTACAGGTACAGAAGGCATCTTTGGATTCTAGGCAAAGGGGTAGGTGGATATGTCAAGGAGGAAGGGAGGAGTAGGAGGGTATGAGGGATAAGGTGGGAATGAAGAGTAAGCAGTGATAGAGAAAGAGAGGGAGGAAGGGAAGGAAGTTAGTGGGGATAGGGCAGAAGAGGAGGGAGTGGCTAAGCATGGTAAGGTGTGCTGGGAGTAAAAAGAGAGTTTGGGGTGGCATGGGTAGCAAAACAGATGGAGAGGATAGAAGGACAGGGAGGCTGTAGTAACTGGAGAGCAAGCAGGCAGGGTTTAAGGGGTGGCCATATGTGCACCGGGGATGTGGGGGAAAGGGGGCAGGTGAGGATGGGTGGTGAGAACAGGGAGGGGAGCAGGCATGAGGCAGTTAAGTGAAGCAATCACAGGATGCACTAGCCACAAGGTGCTGACATAGTTTGCACCTAAAAGTGCCAAGCGTGGCAATGTTAGTGACTTCTGATGGAAGAGAGTTGAATCAGTTTGAGGCTCTAACATTAAAGGAGTGCTAACCTTGAGTAGTTTGGCAGCGAGGCATGGAGAATGTTTGACTGTCCGAACGTCTGGTTAGGCGGGGGACACAGTGAGGCCTGAGTATCTTCTGAACTCCTGGAGGCAAGAGACCAAGCGAGGACTTTTTTGCTATGATGCAGGTATGGTACTTTATTCTGCCAAGTAGCTGAAGCCAATTAGCCTGCTCGTAAATATCACAGGTGTGAGAGAGGCATGGGGCAGAGGTGAGGAGCCTGCAAGCCTTGTTTAGGGCTATGGCTATATGTCACTCTGATGTCTTTCAGAAAGGCTAATTTTCATGAAACTATTATGAAAGTATCATGAAATGGCACAGAAACTGACATGTCAGTTTGGGTTCTGCAAAATTATTACTTAACTGTATGGCGCTGTTGTTGGATTTGACCAACAAAGTATAGAAACAAGATAATTTAGTTCAATACCTGCTAGGGAGAGAGAGAGTGAAGTTGCATCGAAATAAATTTATTTAAAAAGTGAAGCAACAGGTATACATAGCTACCACTTAAGCATGGATACTGAACTTCAAATGCTATCTTAGACAAAAAAAACACTGCACCGAGGTACAAATTATGACTGTAGTGTTATCCAAGTGCTCCTCACACTCACTGAGAAACTGCTTAATAGTAATTGTTTCACATTTCTGGGTAAGTGTTACAGGCAGATCAGAGGAACGGCAATGGTGGCATCTTCTTGGGTAGGAAAGAGGTTAACTTTCTGGACCTACACATTTCTAATGATCATGAAGGGGTTTCACGAGGCAGATACATCCCATTCCAATCCTCCACCCATGAGCCAGTTACTCAGCACACTCACTCTACTACTACCTCTTACCCCTTGCTTCTACCTCTCCCCTTCATCTACCCACATTACCAACTTGCCCATGCTTAGTCCTGCTCCTGGCAAGGTTCTCAGCATCCTGGAAGGATCTAGCATGGGGCAAGCCTTTTCCTTCTCTCCTCCATCCCTGATATCCTTTTCTATCCAATTCTTGCTCTCGCCTAAATCCTGCCCTCTGGCAGTGTTCTCAGCATCCTGGAGAGGCCTAGTTTTTAGGCAAACTTCTTCCTTCCCTCTTCCACTACTACCACCCGCCCATCAAATCTACACACCCTTCCTAACCTAACATTCACCCTACTTTCCTCTGCCCTTCACCCACTCTCTCCCTCACCCTTTTTCCAAGTCACTGCCTTGCTCTGCCCTTGCAGGGTTCTCTGCATCCTGGGAGGTTAGCTCTTGGCTCAACTCATCCTTCCCTGCCCAGTTCCCTCACCCCATCTCCTTTCTGCACCTCCTCCCTACCACTCCACACTTAAATTAGGTATTAGTAAATTGTTCTAATTACTTGTACTGTCAGGGCTGCTTCCAGTTTGCACTAACCTGGTACTAACCTACCTCTCACAACTGGTTTTGCTTCTTTGTTCTGGGCAATACTACCACTGTCTTATTAGCCTCTTCTCCCCATCTGGCACCCGTACCCTTCCTCTGACCCTCTTGGTTGGCCTTCCCACTACATCTCTTTCATAAATTGCATTAAATCATCTTGTCTCTTTTGTAGCACACGGTAGAGAGTCAGTTGCAGTGTTGTTTAAAATTTCTGTACGACAATCCTCAGGTACACTAAATGTAAATATTTGTATAACCCACAGACATGTTAAGTGTTATCTGTATGTTATTCTACAAATTACATTGAATATGTCTTTCTACATATGTAATTGAATGTACACTAAATGTAAATGTTTGTATAATCCTCAGACATGTTAAATGGTAACTGTGTGCCATTCTACAAACGTAATTGATTGTGCCATGCTGCAAATGTAACTGAATGTGTATTCCACAGGTATGTTAAATATTAACTGTATGTTTAATTTTACATCCATATGTACCCCCTCCCCAGGTTGCACCAGGAGATGAGCAACTTGTTGTTCAGTGTGCCTTCCTGGTGAAACATTTCAATAAATAAATAAAAAATACATACCGAAAAGACAGGGACAGGAACTCTATTTTACACTTCACTAGTTGCCACCCATGCCACCTAGTGAAGAACATCCCTACTGGTCAGTACATTAGCTGGCACAAACTGCAGTTAAGTGGCAGGTTTTGAGAAACGAGTGGCTGAGTTGGGGAGCGATTTATAGAGAGAGACTACGGTAAGGAGTGCATAGTAAGAGCTGAAAGCAGAACTAGGCACTGTACCACCAGAACGTTGGTGGAGACCACAAACACTAGAAATCATGTCCATAATAGGAGACCTTCTCTCAGTTTTGTTACCAGCTTCTCATCTCAGGCACATGCAGTCAATCAGATATTGGAGAAACACTGGCATATGCTTCAAGCTGAGAAAAAAATTGGATCACATTACCTTAGAACCCCAAGAATGGTCTTCAGGAGAAGTACCAACCTACCTGACATATTGTTACACAGCTATCACACTCAGAATGCTGGCCCTGGCAAGAAGGTAGTGTGACATAGACAGCCAGCTCTGAGTGCTGTATCATTTTTTTAATATAAAATGCATAACTGACTGTCTCTGCTAAAAAAGATCTGATGCTCTTAGAATGACCTCACTCATCAACTCCCCCCCCCAGGTTTCAGCTGAAAGATGCAAGCTATAAGAAAAATGCTGACAGCATATGAGTTCACACACACTCAGTTTTAGAGACAATGTGTTACATGTAAGGCCTTAATTAAGGATCCTGTCTGTCTGAGTTAATTACAACCATAGTTGCTATAACATATCCATTTTATAACGTTGGAAGGAAAACCCAGGTTATTACATAGAAGCACGAAAATCATAAAGATGCTGTCATGTCCTGGAAGGAGGAAGCTTATTATGAGATCAAAATAAGTGTTATTTGAAGGGCATGAATTATGCTGAAGTTGCAGAATGTAATACTTTTGTATAGGATATATATTTTTTTATACATAATCTGACAGAGGAGGAGCTAGCCGACCTCACACAAAAATGGGTTGTCCCATACAGTTGTTTAAGGAATACTCTGTTTTACTTACACACTTTTACCTAGACTCTGACTGAGGAAAGATCTTTGGAGCACTTGTAAACAGATATTTAGAAAGATTTCAAATCTAAGTACTGTAAGTAAGAATTTGCACTGTTTAAACCTTGTTTCTTTTAAAAGATTTGTATGTCTAGTGATATAACATTTCTGTATTTTGTGCTTTACATATTTTAACTATTTTAGTAAAATTCTTTTAGAACTTACTTGGTCTGTCTTTGACTTCTTTTTAGTTGTAAGAAAATATATGGTTATTGCAGATACAAAACATAAGCTTGATATGGTGGAACCAAACTGGAAAGAAAGTGCTTTAAATCTGAGGTCTTTATTAAAGTTTTAAGGGTTCATCTCTGTATACCTGGTTAGGTGCCTGTAGGCAAAGATATCTGACCCACAAAGACAGAAATATCTGAGCCTGTGCATTGGGTATGCTAGCAAGAGGTTCAAAGTTTGAACCCCTCCAGAACTTGAGACCAAAGATTGATCCAAACTCACAAAAACAGACAAGAGGGTTACCTTGTCTGTTACACTGTTCACAAGACTGTGCTTGGAGGTTGGCACTTTGGGAGTAGAGGGCCTGACCTGCTGAGTGGGTTTGTGACAGATTGGTTGGCAGCGGTGGCATAATTTTGGTATCACAAGCTTGTATTGTTCTGTGTCAGCTGAGACCATAAGCTCTCTTACAAAGAAAGAAAAGGCAGAGCTTTATTTTAAAAAGGAAACAGAACTATATATCATTGGTGTACAGTCCAGTTCCTACCTGTTTTATTTTTTTTTTCTAACGTGCAAGTCAGAGTAGCCGTGGTGAGGGAAGAAGAAGATGGCTTCCGACTACAGCAGGCACACTGTAGATTATTTGAAGCAGTTGTGCGGGAGGTCCTGTTTGAGGTGACAGCCAAAAAGCAGAACCTCATAGAGGCCTGATGGTAGCAGATACCCAGAGCAGCGAAGTCACCGACCATGACTGAAAAGGCAGCAGGGCCACTGTCAGTGAAGGGCCAGAGCAGCAGGGGATGGTCACCAGTATCCTGAATCCAGAGGTACTCAAACTGCAAATTGAGTTGCCAGGATGGAACTGGAAGCAGAGCAGAACAGGAGGCAGACCATGAAGGCGTGAGTGTCAGCGAGCTGCAGAAGAGAAGGCAGAGTGAGAATGCAGAGAGGCAGAGAGGGAACAGCGAAAGGCAGAGCGACAACAGATGGAGGCAGACCGTGAGGAGCGTGCCAGTGAGCTGCAAGGAGAAGAGGGAGTGACAGAAGAAGAGGCAGAGGAGAAGTGAGAGGAGGCTCCAGTGGCAACATGAACTGGAGAAGCTAAGACTCCAAACAGCGGCACCAGAGCAGGTAAGTGGTCTGGGTTTAACTGGGACTGCAGGACTGGGTTACAAATTGAACTCCAAATTAATAGCCGAGTTTAAGGAAAAGGAATGACATGGATGCCTTTTAAATTCTTTTGAAAAAGTTTGTATTCAGGCTAAAATTCTTAAGGCGTCCTGGAGCTTCCAGCTATCCCTCTACTTTCCGGAAAGCTCGGGATGCATTGGGTCAAATGGACAATGAGGACAGCAATGATTACAGCAAGCTAAAAGCTGCACTGTTAAAAAAGTTTGATTTAACTGCTGAATCATACAGAGCTAAATTCCGTAAGCTCAGGAGAAGCCCTGATATGAGCTACAAGGAGCTAGCCATGAAACAATGTCAGTTTTTAAAACATTGGTGGAAAGGAATTGAGGTAAACTCTGTTGACAAAATTGAAAATGTGATTTTATTAGAACAGTTTTATTGGGCTTGCCCAGCCGAGCTAGAAGCCTGGCTAGAGGACTGAGATCCAAAAACAGTGCAGGAGGCTGCTGAACTCTCGGACCACTATGCCAAGAGCAGACCTGCTCTGAGAGTGAATGGAGCAGGCATGGCAGCGCAGAAAGGGAAAAGCGCACCTTCAGGGCAGCTAAAACCCTCACTGCCTTCACCGAAACCAGTTAGCCCCAGGTTTCAGAGAAAAGATTTCTCTGAAGTAAGAAATGCATGTTGGCTATGTAAAGAGACTGGGCATATTGCCAGACAGTGTCCCAAAAAGGCAATCAATAATACACAACAGGGTGCTAGAAAAGAAGTGGGTTGTTTGTGTGTCTCTGGAAGCATGCCAGTGAACATGAGGGAACACATGCACCCAGTCATGGTGAATGGTGTACAGACGCAGGGGTTAAGGTACACAAGGGCATCCCTGACATTGGTGAAAGGGGATCTGGTACAACCTGGTCAGCTTATACCCAATAAATATGTTACTGTCCAAGGGTTCACTGGTGAAGAGAAAACATTGCCCCTCGCTAGTGTTCTCTTAGACTGGGGTGAAACAGGGAGAACTGCAACAGGTGGCTATAGCCAAAACCTTAGCTGTGGATGTGATCTTGGGTAACAATCTCCCACAGGATGGTATGTGCAGTTATCCATAGCCAAGCAGCAAGGGAAAAGTGTAGCTCCTAGATCCCACAGAAGCCAGTGTGGAAACCACTGAGAGGCTGGTTCCCCAACCTGTGTCTCCTGATATGGAGACTGATAGAAAGGGGGTAGAAATTTCCCCAGTAACAAGTAACCACACAGCTATGGAAGGTTACTCTGAAGAGGAAGGGGTGACCCATTGTCCAAGGGTTGGGATTGACAGTGATCCTGAGGGCTCTGATGCTAGTGCTAGGGACCCTAGTTTAGTGAATGAAGGGGACCTGTCCCATACCTTGGGAATGTGTGAGGGGTTTGCAGCTGCTCAGATGGGTGACCCTAGTTTAGAGAAGCTGAGAGCTTGGGCAGACTCTGACGGACCACAGGGAGGTGACAGCCGACATAAGGTTTATTGGGAAAATGGACTTATGTATACTCAGGCAGTACAGACAGAGGGAGGGATGCTAGGCAGGCAGCTTATCGTTCCCCAGGGCTATCGTGAGCAGTTGCTCAAGATTGCACATGATATTCCCTTGTCTGGTCATCTGGGAATCGTGTGCACGACACAGCAGTTGGCTCAGAATTTCTACTGGGCTAACTTCACCCAGCAGGTGAAGGAGTATTGCAGGTCTTGTCACCGGTGCCAAGAAATAGGGAAGGCGGGCAAGAGAACCCAAGCAGCCCTGATTCCATTGCCCATAGTGGAGGAGCCATTCCAGAGAGTGGGAATGGATATTGTGGGGCCTTTAAATACCCCCAGCTCCTCAGGGAAGAGATTCATCCTGACTGTGGTGGATTATGCCACCCGGTACCCAGAGGCAGTCGCCCTATTCTCACTGAGGACGGACAAATTGGCAGATGCCTTACTTGGGATTTTCTCCTGTGCTGGGTTTCCACAAGAGGTAATCACCAATCTAGGGGGTTCCTTCATGTCAGACCTGATGAAATGTTTATGGGAGAAGTGTGGGGTGGTGCAGAGATGCACGACACCGTATCACCCACAAGCCAATGGACTTGTGGAACGATTCAATGGTACCCTAAAGTCAGTGCTCTGGGCGTTTGCTGAACAGCATGGGAGGGACTGGGAGAAATACCTCGCCACCTGTTGTTTGCATACAGGAGGTGCCCAAGAGTCAATAGAATTTTTCCCTTGAACTCTTATATGGACGCCTGGTACGTGGGCCCCTAGACTTGATCTGGGAGGAGTGGGAAGGCAAGCACGCCACCCAGGGAACTCCCATTGTGGATTATGTCCTTAGGTTTAGGGAAAGGCTGAAGGAGCTTATGGGGACAGCCCAGAGCAACCTGGCAGCTGCCCAACAGAAACAAAAGGTGTGGTATGACCGCAGAGCCAGAGCTCGCTCATACATGGTGGGTCAGGAAGTCATGGTCCTTATTCCGGTCCGGAAAGACAAGCTGCAAGCTGAGTGGGCAGGACCGTACAAAGTGGTTAGGAAGGTAAATGAGCGTGAACTACATTGTGGAGTTACCTGACAGAAGACAGACTGAAAGGGTGTACCATGTCAACATGATGAAGCCATATGCAAATAGGGCTGACATGGTGTTTGCAGTGTGTAGTCATGGGGAGGGGATGGACGAAGGAGACCCCCTTCTGGATTTGCTGGAGGAGAGTAAGCAGGAGTCCTCTGTGGAGGCAGTAAAATTGTCTCCCCAGCTGGCCCCGGACCAGGTCCAGAAAGTAAGGGAGGTTTTAGCAGACTTTGTCCTCTTGTTTAGCGCCAAGCCTGGACTAACCCCCTTAGTGACACACGATGTGGAGACAGGGACACAGACGCCCATAAGGCGAACAGCATATCGGGTGTCAGAGGCTGTCCAAAAGGACATTAGGAGGGAAGTAGAGGAGATTCTGGATTTAGGGGTAATCCAGAGATCCCACAGCCCCTGGGCCTCACCCGTAGTCCTTGTGCCCAAGCCAGATGGCTCAACTCATTTCTGTGTGGACTATTATGGGCTGAATGCAGTCACAAAGTCCGACGCCCACCTGATGCCCCGGACAGATGATCTCCTGGACAAGTTGGGAGGGGTGACCTACCTTACGACTATTGAACTGACCAAGGGGTATTGGCAGGCAGAACTGACAGACAGAGCTAGGGAGAGGTTGTCCTTTATCACTCTGATAGGCTTATTTGAGTTTAAAGTAATGTCCTTCACAATGAAGAATGCCCTGGCCACTTTCCAAAGGTTGATGAATCAGGTGTTAAATGGTGCTGAGGAGTACTCTGTGGCGTACCTGGATGACATTGCCATCTTTAGTACCAGCTGGGAGGAACACCTGTCCCACCTTGGGGAAGTGCTGGGCAGGATACAGAAGGCCGGGCTCACTATCAAAGCTGAGAAGTGCCAGGTGGCCATGGGAGAGGTGGCATACCTCGGGCATGTGGTAGGTCGGGACAGCTCCATCCTAACCAAATAAAGATAGAGGTGATCCAGGCATGGCCCAGACCAGAAACCCAGAAGCAGGTCAGGAGCTTTCTAGGGACAGAAGGGTACTACAGGAAATTTGTACCCAATTACAGTGCCCTGGCTGCTCCCCATCTGTCCTGACAAAGAAAAAGATGCCAAAGAAAATTACCTAGGGCCCATCCTGTGAGAAAGCCTTTACCAGACTGAAGGAGGCACTGTGCAGTGCTCCTGTTTTGACAAATCCTGACTATAGCAAAACCTTTATAGTTCAGACAGACGGCTCAGACATGGGTATTGGGGCAGTACTGAGCCAGACGTCCATCCAAGGGACAGATCACCCAGTAGTGTACCTGAGCAGAAAAGCTGCTTCCCAAGGAGCATGCATACTCCACGGTGGAAAAGGAGTGTCTTGCCATAGTGTGGGCCCTAAAGAAGCTAGAGCCATACTTGTATGGCCAGCATTTTGTGATGCAGACTGACCACAACCCCCCTGGTTTGGCTGACGCAGATGGGGAAAAACAATGGCAGACTACTAAGATGGAGTCTTGCTTTACAAGGGTATGATCTAAAAATTGTACACAGGGCTGGAGCGAAGAACCAGAACTCAGATGGTATGTCTAGGTTCTATGAGGAGTGAACTGATTTGGGAAGCTCATCCCATGTAGGGGATAGATCCCCCAAATTCAGTCTAGTGGGGAGGAGTGTGACGTAGACAGCCAGGTCTGAGTGCTATATCATTTTTTTTATATATAAAATGTATGACTGACTGTCTCTGCTAAAAAAGATCTGATGCCCTTAGAATGACCTCACTCATCAACCCCCCCACCAGGTTTCAGCTGAAAGATGCAAGCCATAAGAAAAATGCTGACAGCATGTGAGTTCGTACACACTCAGTTTTTAGAGACGATGTGTTACATGTAAGGACTTAATTAAGGATCCCGTCTGTCTGAGTTAATTACATCCATAGTTGCTATAACATATCCATTTTATGATGTTGGAAGGAAAACCCAGGTTATTACTAATATCCGAGTCTGTACATTGGGTACGTTAGCAAGAGGTTCACAGTTTGAATCCCTCCAGAACTTGAGACCAAAGGTTGATCTGAACTCACAAAAACAGACAAGAGAGTTACCTTGTCTGTTACACTGTTCACAAGACTGAGCTCAGAGGTTAGCTCTTTGGGAGTAGAGGGCCTGACCTGCTGAGTGGGTTTGTGACAGGTAGGATGTCAATTAAACAAGTCAGCTTGAGCGAGATAACTTGGGTCAGTAAAGCTGGGCGACTGCAAAACTGCCACACCACAGCGACTGCACAGTATGGTTGATTACACCAATTCAGTGAACCCCATTGACTAAGTGTGTCATGGTGCTAGAATCTTTGAGATGGGGTGCATTGTGCGTAGCCCCCCTGCTAAAACAGACATGCACCATTGCTTGAATGCACCTGTTGCAGTGAATATGTGCAACAGGTGCAAGTAGTAATATTAAAGGGATCACACATGACAAGGTAGCCAGATGCTGTAGAAGGAGGACTTGCTGGTGTTGCTGCGATGTCCATGGAGTTCCTGCGAAGCCAGCGCGGGAGGTGTAATTTAGCAGCTGTATAGTGCCTTGATGAATTGTGCCATCACGCAAATTATGGTTGCTGAAATGTACTCGCTCAAATTGCAGTTGCTCAGAAAAAGTCACCCAAATGACATGGAGCCTAGCAGGAATAATTCATGCACAGGTAGCCACCCATGGGGCAACTGCAATTTTTGCAAACACACGAATAGAAGTCATCGGTGTTCTAGCACCAAAGTAAACAGAGTGTTTGACATAAAACAACTTATTACATGTAGTACAGAATTCATGGTCTACATGGCCACATGTCTTTGTGGCAGTTTTTATGTGGCAAAGACCTTGAGACCCCAAAACAGAGACTTGGGCAACACCTGAGAGTGATTCAAAACAGGCACATTGGGGAAAGGTCAAACAAATGCTTTTGCTGCACATGTGAAAAAAAGAGTGTACAGATCATAAATTTAAATTCCAGGGGCTGGAAAAATAGTGACACTTGGGTCAAGAAGGGGGTAATTTGGATAAACACCTTCTGCCAAGGGAAATTTATTGGCAATATGCCCTACATGCCCATAGTTTGCCAGGTCTCAATGAAGCTTTTCAGTTGCACCCTTTTTGATGTCATAGCGGCGGCCTTGATGTCTTAGAAATAAAAAGTTAAAGCACTGTATATGTATGTGACTATACAGGGAGTATTTTCTGCATTATTTATCAGGTATGACTAGTTATGTCACATAGTTCATTTATATGGTGGTTGTGCTGAGATTTTGAATTATGTATAGTACCTCCATGTGAAATTCTAGTTTTACAGTGTATTACATATCATGATGTATACTAGGTTATAATTCCATCAGTGTATAAAACCAATGTTTTGCACTGTATTGTTAGTAGGCTTCTATTATGGATGTGGATTTAATTCTAACTGTAAATTGCATTGTTATTGATGTACTATCATATCTTTTTTCACCTTTTATCTGTCCCTTCCCCCGCCCTTTACCTGTCTTCCTTTTTTCCGTTTGATTTCAGCAAAAATATTACTTAGCTCTGTGGCACTGATGCTGGGTTTGACCAATGTGTAGAAGCAAGAATATTTAGTTCAGTACATTTTATTTATTTAGGCATTGTTAATTGGGAATGGTACACTGAGCCCTGATTTCAGGACTAATAGAATGCCATTATTATTATCAGGGGTCGATCTTAACATTGTTTTACTAGCCCAAACCCTAGTGCAAATTGACCAGGGCTAGTGCAGCTAACTCTCTACTTGTCTGTCTTGATTACTGCAGGTTTTCATGGCTGTTAATAAAGTTAGAAAAAGTCTCTACTTCTGCAGGCTCTAGTCCTCATGCTAATCTCTCTCAATGTTCCAGATGGCCTGGTGTAATTAACAGCTCATTAAGAGCTGCAATTATATGGCAGTTCAAGAGGGGGATCCAGCAAAAGACTCAATGTGAGTCATTATCACTCCACTGTTAGGACTTTCAGCTAGTGTCCAGGGTGTGATCAAGGGTAGAGTGTTGTTAAGTCACTAGCTTCCAGTTTTCTGAACATGTATCTAACAATTTGTCCCATATTATTAAGACCAGTGCCCCTCATTTCCTTACATTTTATACTATACTATTGAATGAAAGCTGAGTTCATAAAAAGATGAGGGATCCAAGAAAAGAGATAAAATTACTACAAGATATTACAATGCCTTGAATAGACTACTAATAAGAAATCTACTTCGCAGTCACAGGCAAGTAGGTAATCTCACTTACAAAGAACTATTAAAGTACAGGAAAAAAAGATTCAGAGGATGATGACAGTTTTTCTCCTTCTTTTACTTTTTTTTCTCCTCCTGGCTCCTGGTCGACCACTCTTTCGAGCCACCTCAGCTCCGCTGACACCCTTCCCCAATACCAGCCACCACCACCTCACATTGCAGCCCACTGGGTAACCCAGTGTAACCCTTTACCGGATGTGTCCCCCTCCTCCAAGGGAGAAAGGTGCCAGTGGGGGTCAGCCAGCACACTCAATCTTGACCCAGGTGCTGCTGAGGTGGTTCTGGGTCACCTATCGGGGCTTCTGTGGCAGTGGGAGATGGTGACCATCATCTGGTCAGCCATGGAGTGTTTTTCCTGTTTTCTCCCTGGGTGCATGGTGTACCACTAACGCCAAGGAGTACGCCAACATTCAGTACACCACACCTGAGGCATCTGTCTGGACTACAGATGGCTTACTGTAATCTGGATTAGCCAACACAGGGGCACTGCACAGTGCCTCCTTTATCCACATGAAAGGTTGTTTGCAGGCTATCTCCCATTTTACCCTTTTGGGCGTTCTTTTCTTTAGCAGGTCAGAGAGGGGATTTGCCAGGGTACTGTAATTTGGTATAAACATTGGATAGTACATGGCGGTCTCTAGAAAACTCTGAACCTTCTTCAAGGTTTGAGGCCTGGGCCATCCCTCTATCACCTCAGTCTTGGCTTGATTAGGGTGAAGCTGCCCCTGCTCCACTACATGTCCTAGGTACTCCACTTCTGCCATGGCCACCTGGCACTTTTCAGCCTTGAAAGTGAGCCTAACCTTCAGTATCCTGTCCAACACTTCCCTCAGATGGAACAGGTGTTCCTTCCAACTAGTACTGAAGACGACAATATCATCAAGATACTGTATGCCTCTATGTACTCTTCAGTACCATGTAACACCTGGTTGACCAAACTTTGGAAGGTGGCAAGGGCATTCTTCATTCCAAAAGGCATTACCTTGAACTTGAATAATCCTATTGGAGTGATGAAGGTTGACTTCTCCCTAGCTCTGGTAGTTAACGCCACCTGCCAATACCCTTTTGTCAAATCAGTGGTGGTAAGGTATGTCGCCCCTCCCAACTTGTCCAGTAGTTCGTCCACTCGTGGCATTGGGTGGATGTCAAACTTTGTGACTGCGTTGAGTCCATGGAAGTCCACACAAAAACAAGTAGAACTATCCAACTTGGGAACAAGGACTATGGTTGAGGCACAGGGGCTGTGGGATTTCTGGATTACCCTTAAATACAGCATTTCCTCCACTTCCCTCCTAATGTCCTTTAGGATGGCCTCAGACACCCAGTAGTAGGCTGTCTGCCATATGGGCCCTTGCATCCCCATGTGTACATCATGTGTCGCTAAGGAGGTTAGTCCAGACTTGGCCATATGCAAAGGGACACAGTCTGCTAAAACCTCCCTCACTTCCTGGGTCTATTCCGGGGTCAACTGGGGTGACAGTTTGATTGCCTCCACAGAGGACTCCCGCTTGTTTTCCTTCAGGAAGTCCAGTAGGGGGTCTTCTTAATCAGTCCCCTCCCCAGGACTACACACTGCAAATACCATGTCTGCCTATTTGCATATGGCTTCATCATGTCGACATGGTACATTCTATGATTATGTCTCCTATCAGGCAATTCTACAATATAGTTCATGTCATTGACCTGTTGGACTGCCTTGTATGGTCCTGCCCACTCGACCTGCAGTTTATCCTTCCAGACCAGGATTAAGGCCATGACTTCCTGACCTACACTGTACGAGCAAGCTCTGGCTCTGCAGTCGTACCAGACCTTTTGCTTTTGCTGGACGGCTGATAAATTGCTCTGGGCTGCTCCCACAGGCTCCTTCAGCTTTTCCCTAAACTTTAGGACATACATGCAATTGGTTTTATTGCAAAAAAGTGCAAAGTTATGCACTTCGGGGTGAAGAACCCAAGGAGGGAATATTGGTTGGGTGGGGTGCAGTTGGGTGTCACTGAGGAGGAGAAGGATCTTGGGGTCATAGTAACGGGGAGCATGAACAGCTCTGCTCAATGTAGGAAGGCTGTGGCTGAGGCCAATAGGATTCTGGGGTGCATCGCATGGGGGTTCTCGTCCAGACACAAGGATGTGATCCTGCCCCTGTACAGGTCCTTGATCAGGCTGCATCTGGAGTACTGCATGCAGTACTGCCGTCCATATCTGATGAAGGATATTAGGATGCTTGAGGTGGTGCAACATAGGGTGATGAAAATGATAGAGGGGATGGAAGACAGAACCTACGAGGACAGGCTGACACACCTGAGTTTGTACACCCTGGAGGAGAGAGGATTGGGGATATAATTGAAACTTTCAAATATTACAAGGGATCAACAAATTTAACACACAGGGTTGTTTAAGCTAAGGAACCAAAGGGATACAAAGGGTACAGGTTATGACTGGAGGGCAGCAGATTCAGGAGGAGATGAGAAGGCATTATTTCACCGAGAGGGTGGTGTCAGAATGGAATGCTCTACCAGAGGAGGTGGTGGCATGCAGGATGGTGGACAGTGTCAAAAGGACATGGGATAGGGCAAGGGGGGGCTGGGTAAACAACACTGAGCAGTTTCTGAAGGTGAGAGGAGGGAAGGGGTGGGGCAGCTGCAATATAAGGGTGCTAGCAGTGCATTCGAGTAGACTTGATAGACTGTGAGGCCTGTTTCTGCTGGCAAGTTTCATATGTTCATATACTTCACTATGGGAGTTCCCTGGGTGGCATGCTTGCTTTCCCAGTCTTTCGGATCAAGTCTAGGGCCCCACACCTATGTCCATATAAAGTTCGAAGGAAAATCCTGTGGACATTTGGTGCACCTCCCTGTATGGAACAACAGGTAGAGATGTATTTCTCCCAGTCCCTCCCAGGCTGTTCAGCAAATTACCCTGAACTCGAATAATCCTACTGGAGTGATGAAGGCCGACCTCTCCCTATCTCTGGTAGTTAACTCTACCTGCCAATACCCTTTTGTCAAGTCAACGGTGGTAAGGTATGTCGCCCCACCCATCTTGTCCCGTAGTTCATCCATCCATGGCATTGGGTGGGCGTCAGACTTTGTGACTGCATTGAGTCCATGATAGTCCACACAAATGTGAGTAGAGCCATTTGGCTTGAGAACGAGGACTACGGGTGAGGCCCAGGAGCTGTGGGATTTCTGGAATACCCCTAAATCCAGCATTTCTGTAATTCTTGAAATAGTGAGCTAAAATCCCACAACATTAAGGCCAGTAGATGGCACTCTTGTGCTTCCCAAAAATCTTATTTTCCTGATAATCTTTGATGTCATAGAAACATAGAAACATAGAAGTTGACGGCAGATAAGGACCGCAAGGCCCATCCAGTCTGCCCATTTCTTTTTCTACCTTATAAATGTGCCATCGGCCTTTGCTCTGTCAGTGACCTATCTATTCATAGTCATTTGTATTGCTCCCTTATGCCTATCCCATGCCTGTTTGAAGCCCTGCACTGTATTCATAGCCACCACTTCTTGTGGTAAGACATTCCATGCATCCACCACCCTTTCTGTGAAAAAAATTTCCTCACATTCCCCTTAATCGGCCTCCTCTAATCTCATGCTGTGTCCTCTTGTCCTGCTATTTTCTTATATTTAAACATGTTAGACTCTTTCACCTTGTTTATGCCCTTAAGGTGTTTGAATGCCTTGATCATATCACCTCTCTCCCTCCTTTGCTCAGGGTATACATATTGAGCTCTGTTAATCTGTCCTCATATGTCTTCTGATGCAGTCCCTGCACCATTTGGTTGCCCTTCTCTGGACTGCCTCAATATGTTAATGTCCTTGTGAAAGTGTGGCCTCCAATACTGCATGCAGTACTCCAGATGGGGCCTAACCAGTGTCTTGTACAGAGGGATTATTACCTCCCTCTTACGACTTGTGATGCCCCTACTAATACACCCTAACACCCCCTAGCCTTACCTACTGCTTTAGAGGTCTGCTTGGATGATTTTAGGTCATCAGTGATGATGATGCCCAAGTCTCTTTCTTCCTTTGTGACTACAAGCAACTCCCCTCCCAGCCTATAGGTGGCTTCAGGGTTTCTCTTCCCTATGTGCATGATTTTGCACTTCTTTGCATTAAATTCCAGTTACCACTCTTCTGACCATTCTGCTAGTTTATCCAGATCTCTTCTCATTCTGCCCACCCCATCTGGATCATCTACTCTGTTGCAGATCTTGGTGTCATCTGCAAACAGACAAGCCTTACCCTCTAGTCCATCTGCAAGGTCACTAATGAAGATGTTGAAGAGGACTGGCCCCAGGACTGATCCCTGAGGTACCCCACTTGTGACTTGCATCTCTTCTGACTGTATACCATTTACCACCACTCTCTGTTTTCTGCCCGTCAACCAGTTTGCCACCCAGTTGACCAACTTCTGACCACCTGAGCCTACCCAGCTTATTTATCAATCTTCTATGTGGAACAGTGTCAAAAGCTTTGCTGAAGTCAAGGTAGAGACATCAACTGCTCCCCTTGGTCCACCACTCTGGTTACCCAGTCAAGAAATCTATGAGATTAGTTTGACAGGACCTTCCTTTGTAAACCCATGCTGTCTTGGATCCCGTGCCCCTATGGATTCCAGGTGTTGCACTATCCTTTCCTTAAGGAGTGCCTCCATAATCTTGCCCACTACTGAGGTAAGACTGACCGGTCTGTAGTTCCCGCCTCCTCCCTGCTACCACTCTTGTGGAGCGGGATCACATAAACCCTTCTCCAGTCTTCTGGGACCTCTCCTGTGCTCAGAGACTCACTAAACAATTCTGCTAATGGCTCTGCTAGTTCCTCCTTTAGCTCCTTAAGTACCCTGGGATGTATGCCATCAGGTCCCATTGCCTTATCCACCCTGAGCTTAGTAGCTCTTGTAGGACCCTTTCTTTGTGAAGGGGTAGTGCTCACCTCCCTCCCCTGTGTCCATGATGCTGAGCTGTGGGCCTGTCCTACCTTCTCTTCAGTAAATACTGAGCAAAAGTATCTATTTAGGATAGATGCCTTTACCGGGTCCTCCTCCTCACATGCTCCCTTTTCTCCATTTAGCTTAGCAATACCCCTCTGGACTTTCTCCTTTCACTAATGTATCTATAGAAAGTCTTGTCACCTTCTTTACTGTTCGTGCTAGTGTTTCCTCAGTTTGGGACTTTGCCTGCCTTACTGCCTTACCTGCTTCCCTTAGGCAGTTTGGTATGCCTCCCTATCTTCATCCCGCTGTGTTCCCTTATATTTCCTGAAGGCCAGCCTTTTGGCTCTGACCTTTTCTGCTACTGTCTTTGAGAACCAAAGTGGTTTCCTTCTTCTTTTGCACTTCCTTTTCTGTCTAACACAATGGGATGTTGCTTCAAGTATTGCATCCTTAATGCTTGCCCACTTTGCCTGTACCCCCTCACCTGTGTTTCTTTTTGCCAGGGCTAGCTTAACTCTGTAGGCCATCTTATCAAAGTCAGCTCCTCTGAAGTCCCATATTTTTGCCTTGGAATGGGATGATTTAGATGTAGTAGCCAAACTGAACCATACCATGTGATGGTCACTGTCCCCCAGGTGACCTTCTACCTGGAGATCTGTGATCCCTTCTTTGTTAGTCAATTCTCATAGTTAACCTAGGTTTTACAATCTCACACAGATATGTTATAAGGATGTGTTTCTTTTTCTATTACCTATTCTATTAGGACAGTAAATTAATAAAAAGGGAATTAGGAGAGTTTCAGTAACAGACAAGTACTGGAATAGCAGTATAAGCACAGTATAATGTGGGGAGTGGTGCAATGCAGTGGCTGTGGGGCAGCCATACTCAGGCAGATCTTCTGGATGCTGAGGTGCTGCCCTGTCTTCAGGCATCTCTCTGGACTGTGGGATGAGGTAGTCAGACTCACAGCAGAAGTAAACTGGGTCAGGGGTACATTCACCCCTATCCAGAGACCACCCAGTCCAATGCCGCTGCCTCAAAGGATGCCAAGGATGAGAAGCACTTGGATGACGGTGGACTTGGGGAGGGTTAGGTGGTCAGGCAGAGGCACATCTCAGATCCTATTCCACTCCAGAACTCATATGCTGCACTGGCAAATGAGGACAACCAAACAGATGTAACCAGAGAAGTGGAAGCGAAGGATGTGGAGGTCAACCAAGGATATGACCTCAGTGGGGAGAGCAGTGGACCCCAGGGGAGGAGGAGGAGGAGGAAGTGAATCCTGGTGGGGGACTCTATCATAAGAGAGACGCAGCTAGGAACACAGGAGGGGGAGGACAGGGAGGTGAGGTGCCTGCCAGGTGCCATGGCATGGAGGGATGGGAGGAAGATCCTGAGGATCGCCGGGAAGGCAATATGGGAGAGTTAGCTGGATGTCATTATCCACCTAGGAACTAATGACCTGGCAAACAGGGAGCCTAAGGAAGTTCAGGAAGTGTTTAGGAAATTGGGGAGGGGTCTCAAGCAAATTGCTACTTCTGTTACTTTCTTGGAAGTACTACCTGTGAGAGGCATGGGAGAGTGTAGGGGTGCATGCACCGCAACTTTAACTCATGGTTGAAGAACTGGCGCTGTGAGGAAGGGTTTGGATTCATTGGTGACTGGGGACCCACCTGGAGAGATGGAGGCTTATTCAAGCCTGATGGCCTGCATCCATCCTGGAGAGGAATCAAAGCACTCAGTGATAAGTTAAAATGCTACATGGACAAGCATTTAAACTAGCTAAGGGGGTGGCAGGCCAGCAGGAAGGGTACCTAACTGCCCACCCCCCATAGCTAGCAGTGGAACCAGTGAACAGGAGGAGTGGATATCTCTACAAAGCAGCGTGCAAAAGATGGAGATAAGCACTCAAGAGGTGGATAAGCAGAAAGGAGGCAACATTTAACAGAAGGGCAGATGGGTCTGGCCTGGTGGCACTGAGGGTTGAAGCGCTGGGTGCCACACCTCGCGCCACGCTGGTGACCTGGGTTCAGGAATGAGCTCAGGTTGTCAGGAGTCAGCAGGGGGGAGGGAGAGCACTGTGAGTGGCTGCCGGCTGGCAAAGTCCTCCACCTTGGGAGGGATAGACAGGCCTCTCGGAGCTAGGCTGCCTCCCAGTGTAGGCTGGGAGGCAGTGCTGCTTCTGAGAGCCTGGGGTGCAAGGCCATGGGGAGGGTGGAAGGAGCTGTTGACTGGAGCTGCAGTGCTCATGTGGGCCTCCACCCACACATAGTCACTACTTCCAGGGCTCCAGGGCTAGGAAGGGAGGAAAATCAGAGGAAAAATTGTGGAGGTCCTGCTTGAGGAAGCCTCCAGGCCAGCTCAGGAGTTCTGCTGGGACACGCATAGCGCAGACAAGCTCCCGAATGACCCCGAGTCTGGTAGGGTGGCTGAGAAGTGCAGAGACCTGCTGAGAAGGATAAATAAAGTAAAAAAAAATAAGGGCAGACAGCAGGGAGAACCAGGGATAAAGGACAACCAGGTAGGGGGGCTGGAGTAAAATGGCTTAACAGTCCAGGGAGTTCAAATCATGGAAAGCCATGTGTGTCAATACCAGGAGCCTTAGCAACAAGATGGAGGATCTGGAGGCTGTCATGGTGCAGTCAGACCTGGACATTGTGGCCATCACAGAGACTTGGTGTAATGATAACCATGACTGGGAGATGGCCATACATGGCTACAACATATTCAGAAGAGACAGGGCAGGTAGGAAGGGAGGAGGAGTGGCACTTTATGTGAAAGATGGCATAAAGGCCACAGAGATCCAGGAGGAACAAAATGGGGGAGAGATACTGTGGGTTAAGCTGGAAAGGAAAATGGGGCCAGACATCCACACAGGTGGTCTATAGACCACCAACCCAGGAGGAAGAAACAGATAGGGAGCTGATGCTAGCCATCTAAAAGACAGCAGACAAGGGTGAGGTGGTGCTGGTTGGAGACCTCAGTATTCCAGATGTGGACTGGAGCCTCCCAGCAGCAGCATCAACCAGGAGCGGATTTATCCTGGACTTCCTTCAAGGTGTCTTCCTCAAGTAACTGGTCATGGAACCATCTCGGCAGAAGGTAATACTGAACGCTGTGCTCACAAACAGGGATAGTGTGATGGGGGTAACAGTGGGGGAGCACCTGGGGAACAGTGACCACCAGTCACTGTGATTTGAAATTACAGAAAGAACAGAACCAAACTGCACAAAAACATGTCTCCTGGATTTTAGGGGGGGCAGACTTTGGGAAAATGAGGAGATGCTTGAAAGAGGCATTAATGGGAATGGGGTGGGAATCAGGGGTTGAGGAACAGTGGGCAATCTTTAAAATGGGGATTACAAGAGCAACAGAATTATGCATTAAGCAGGTTAGCAAGAGGAAAAGGAAGAGGATGCCCATTATGGTTTTCCAAGGAGGCAGTGGAGAAAGTGAAAGTCAAAATGATTGCATTCAGGCAATACAAAAAGACGCAGGCAGAAGGGGATAGAGAGAAGTACCAGGAGAAGCAAAGGGAGGCAGGGAGGTCAGTAAGGAAGCCAAAGATCAGACAGGAGAGCACATTGCAAAATCAGTGGGTAGAGGGGACAAAACCTTTTACAGGTACATAAGTGAAAAAAGAAAGGTGGAGGGAGGGATAGTGAGACTGAAGGGGGAGGATGGGAGCTGCACGGAGGATGATAACCATAAAGCTGACATGCTGAACAGGTATTTCTGCCCAGTCTTTACTGAGGAAGAGGAGGGTAATGGGCCTGAAGGGAGTATAAGGGGTGGGAATGGCACAGAAATGGACACAAGTCTCTTTACATGAGAAAAGGCCCTGAAGGAACTAGAAGGAATAAGAGTTGATAAAGCAATGGGGCCAGATGGGATGCACTCCAAGGTCCTAAAAGAACTAAGAGAGGTGGTGGCTGAACCTCTGGCAATCCTGTTTAGCTGATCACTGGAAACAGGGGAGGAACCCAAAGACTGAAGGACAGCAGATGCAGTCCCCTTATACAAAAGCGGGAACAAAGAGGAAGTGGGGAACTACAGACCAGTCAGTCTCACCTCGATAGTGGGGAAGATCATGGAAGCACTACTGAAGGAGAGATTGGTGGAACATCTGGTTGCCAATGGACTACAGGGCCCAAGGCAGCATGGTTTCACCAGGGAAGGGCGTGTCAGACCAACCTCATTGAATTTTTCAACTGGGTGACAAGGGAGGTGGTCCGGGGGGCAGTGGACGTGGCCTATCTGGACTTCAGCAAGTCCTTTGACACTGTGCCACATGGAAGGCTATTAAACAAACTGGGAAATATGGGAGTGGGCAGGACAGTAGTGGGGTGGGTAGGTAACTGGCTGGGTGGCCAGACACAGAGGGTGGTGGTAAATGGCTGTCACTCCACAGAGAGAAGAATGACCAGTGGGGTACCACAGGGATCAGTGCTGGGACTGGTCTTATTCAACATCTTCATCAGTGACATTGCACAGGACCTAGAAGGCCGAATTTCCCTGTTCACTGATGACACAAAGCTCTGTAACAGAGTGGACACACCAGAGGGTGTAGACAGAATGAGAAGGAACCTGCAGAAACTTGAAGAATGGTCATGGGTCTGGCAGTTGAAATTCAATGCAAAGAAATGCAAGATAATGCATATGGAGCACAAAAACCCTGGAACAACATATCAGTTGGGGGTTAAGGATACAGCATGCACCAAGCAGAAAAGGGATCTTGGGGTTATCATCTCTGATGACCTCACAGTAGGGAAACATTGCAACAAGGCAGAAGGTAAAGCAAATAGGATGCTGGGATGCATAGGCAGGGGCATCACCAGCAGGAAAAGGGAGGTCATAATTCCACTGTACAAGGCACTAGTGAGGCCCCACCTGAAGTACAGTGTACAATTCTGGAGACCATACCTACATAAGGACATAGACAGGGTAGAGAAGGTTCAGAGGAGGGCAACAAAGATGATACATGGATTGCATCACAAATCCTATGAGGACAGGTTGAAGCACTTGAATATGTACTCCTGGAGGAGGGAAGGGAGAGGGATATGATAGGAGACATGCAAGTATCTTACAGGGAGGAACAAGGTGCACAAATATACTTTTTCAGTGATAAAGATGTTCTAGAACTAGAGGGCATGGGATGAAGTTGGAGGGAGGTCAATTCAGGGGAAACATGAGAAAGAATTTCTTCACAGAACAGGTGGTGGACAAGTGGAACACCCTGCCAGAGGAAGTAGTGGGGGCTGAAACAATCACAGGATTTAAGAATGCATGGAATAGACATAAGGGAATTCTGGAGGTCAGGGGTAAGGGGCAACAGACTTTTAGGAAAACATAAGGCGAACTTACAAGCTCAAATGGGCAGACTGGGTGGGTTGTAGGTCCTCATCTGCTGACAATGTCTACATATCTAAATACCTCACACAAGCCTGTTAGAAGGATCTTTCCTGGCTAGAACATCCTGGGCTTTGAACTGGCTTAATTTAATTAGTTATAAGGAAGATCCTGTAAGTTTTATGATTATACAGGTGATTTCATAACCCTTTTGATCATGCATCCACAAGCTTTTTGACAAGAACTTGTCAGATTCCTGCTAGCAGCTGGCCTCTCAGGTCAGAGGAAGGTCAAACCTTGTTTTTTTTTTTAATCCAATGTGTGCCTTTGCTGACACTGGCAGGTACATAGAATTACAATAAAAAACGTATATGCAACATAATAATATCTACAAATAAGGGCTAGCAGCCGGGTATCTCACCACACAGGTAATCTAACTCCAGTGCATGTAACTTTTGTCACCACATGCACCTTGCTGCGGGTACCATAGTAAGTTCATTTCTACCCCCCTCAGCCCCTGAGAGGGGGGCCTACCATTCTGGTCAAAGTGGTCTGTGAGAGGCACTGTGTGTGGGGGCAGGGAGACTGCACAAGGGTTCATATGGGGTAAATTCCCACTGGCTATGGGAGACAAAAATAGAATAAAAAAAACATAGGGCTGTGAAAAGTAAATACTATTCTAGACAAATACACATGAATAGGGCACTTATTTTTAGAAATACAGATATAATTTAAACATATTTGCATTTCTATTAGACCATATAATGTAGTATTTGACCTTGGCTGAGGCTAATACAACATGCATAAGTATTACTGTTCATACTTTAACATGAATGCATGTTTATTGATAACTGCATGTTTTATTGAAACTTCTCAAATCTCTTGGCCTTGTGTCATCATTATTAACAGCAACATGTCTCAAGTGTAAAACGAAATGTTCCACCACTAGTATACAAAGAAATACAAAGACAAATACCAGAGACACAAATACAAATATCAAAAATCAGTCCCGTGCACAGCCTAGTTTCACACTATATAATTCATGGCACATTTTGCTGGGAACAGAAACTTAAAAGCTTGCAGCAGTGTCTTTTAAGTCATGATAAAAAGATATTACATTTCTTCTGCTCTCCTGGGTAGTTGTACTAACATCAGAAAAAATATATAGAATATTTTTATGCCATAAAATAAGAGCTCCCTGCCTTCCAGCTTTCTGAATAACAATATTGCAGTCAGTGTCAACAGAGAAAGCAGTGATGATTATAGGTCTCAAATTCTGAGCAGTTTGATTTCCTGGAGGTTTAAAATTAGTTTGATTATTTATTTGGAACAAGACAAATTGTGGCGGCAGCTACAAAACAGTTAAAAGGGAGCCAAACAAAAAGTTACTCAAGAGCTTTGAGAAAGTGCTGGTTACAAGCACAAAAATGTTTGCATTTTTTTGGGAGGGGTGTTCTGGATTTACTTTTTGCATTGCTGGCTATACTGTACAACATTAAAGAAGTTTTATTGTGGCAACAACGTGTGTTACCTGTCTACAATGGTGAATGGGATGCTGAACCTACATGCCAGCGTTTTGATTATTTATTTGAGATTGAGATTGTATGAAAGTGCTGTTTAAATGTGTGCACAAACACAAATACTGTGCGCTCAAGCCCTGTTTGTGGGGGTGCTAGCTTGAAAACTTACTAACGAACATGCAAACACAAATAAGCAGCACTCCAATGGAAAAAACAAAAATAAGCCATATTTAAAGTACAGAAAAACTCACGGTTTATTACAGCAGATCTCCATGAGAAACTGTGGTATTAAATGTGAGTTTTTCTGTACTTTAAATACTGCTTTTTTTGTGTTTTTTTTCCCACAGGCAACTGCTTATTTGTGTTACCTATTTAAATTTGTGACTTGCTGAACTTTCATTTATTTACAATATTATGGTATTCTAAAAGCTTTAGCCACAAATTGTGGCTTTTCCATTGGTAACTCTAATGCCTCTACAAAGAGCATGTTCCTGAGATATTCAAACTGGTCACCATGGAGTTAAGGAGGCCCACTACATTTTGAACCACACATTTTTCTCTAGATTTTTTCTTTTTCCTCTCTGAATTTACAATTGCCCTCATATTAGCAGAGACCAAAGCTTCTAAGAGCACCATCTTATTATGTGACTCTTAAGTTTTTGTTGCTCATTCTATTGAATCTTTCCTAATTAATGCAGTTTGTTCTTTAAGATATTTTATAGGGGTTTTGAGTCTGCTGGTTCCATCCCATCATGCATTTTTCAGCTGACCAAAACATCCAATTTCAGACTGGGGGACCCTTCTTTTGTAAATCAGAACCCCTTCACATCCAGCATTTACCCATGGACTTGGATAAATATGGGCTCAAACGATGGAGCCTGGTTCCAAGTCCATGGTGAAGGTGGGGAGCAGCAGTGCAAGGTGAGAAGAAGCATAGGAGAGTTGCAGTGAGCAGAGGAGAGATGCAATGAACAGAAGAGGGGACTGGGTGAGTCAGGGTGAGTGGGGAAGAGAAAAGGGACATAGTGCTTGGTGCCATGTTGGGGGAGGAGGGGGAGAAGCCAAGAAGGGGCAAGTGTGGTGGGTGGGAGGAGGGGGTTGCATGAGCCAGGAAAATGTAGTGGGAATGGGAAGCGAAGGGAAGGGACTTGGTGAGACCATACATTAACATTGGTGGTTGGGAAGGGGAGGAGAGGGACTGGGCAATAAGGGGCGATGTATCAGAACGTTGGCAGCATGCCATCAGTAGCCATAGTCACAGCCAATAGCAGTAGCTGGCAGGCAGAGTGATCTGTGACACCACTCAGCAGTAGAAATGCTGCTGAACTGAGCAACAGACTCAAATGGGAGAGTGAAAGTGGCAGTGCAGATGGCGAGAGAGAGAGACAGAGATATAGACAGAGCACAGACAGGAAATGGGAGGGAGTTGCTACCAAAGAAACTGAAAATGTACTTAAAAATAAATAATAAAAAGTAAACAAACAGGGGTTCTGGGTGGCTTCTGAGATGAAGGAGTAGAAAAGAAAGAAAGAGAGACAGACAGACAGACAGACATAGGATACAATGCCATGGACAGGAGATCCAGGTTGCAAAAAACAAACAAACAAGAAAAACTACTTAGTTGCAGTTTAAAAGGGGACTTCTTTTAGATGCTGAGGATGGAGTTGGAGAGCTCAAAAGGCAGAGGAGGAGAAGACTGTTCTCGGAGGAGAGGGCCAAGGAGGCCAAAAAGCAAGCAAACAAAATTTACCATTTATGTTTCAAAATACCCCTTAACATAAGAACAAGAAAATGTACACTTCTACAAGAAAAAAGTACCCCTTATCATAAGAACAGGAAATTTACCATTTAACAACAAAACAAATTCCCTTATCATAAGAACAGGAACATGTACAATTTAACAACAAAACAAATACCTCTTATAAGAACAAGCACAGTTACAATTTAAGAACAAAATGAATAGACCTTATAAGAACAAACACATTTACCATTTAACATCAAAACAAATAGACCTTATCATAAGAAAGAGAATATTTACCATTTTACAAGGAAACAACTACTCCTTATCACAAGACTAAGATAATTTAACATCTTACAAGAAACAAATATCCCTTAGCAAAATAAAAGTGCTGTTAAAGAAAATACCCCCCACACACACCCCAGTGGCTTCTAGCTGCTGAGGGAGGACAGAGTTGGGGGAGGGAGGAGAGAAAATGAGGGGAGAGAGATGGAGGATTGTGCTGGTGGTTACAAAATACCCCAACATAAAGGGTTTGAAAAAGAAGGAAACTAGAGAAAGAGCGAGAAAGAGAGAAAGAGAGAGGAAAGGGGCAGGGAGAGAGATTGCGTAGAAAGATCAGATCAGCAGTTAACATAACAATCCTGTCCTGACCTGACTTGTAGCAGTCTATTATTTTGTTAAAGCAAAGAAAGAGAAACAACAAACTGGTGTTTTTGACATTAGTAATTTATTGTGTTGAAAGTTGACTTCTGCAGCTGTGGACACCACTAGTGCCTGACTGCTAAAGGATAATAAAGTGTCGTCATCACTCGTCATCCTGATTCCCTATTCTCATTTTCTTTTTTTTTAATTTAAAGTTTATTAAACATTTTGGGAGCAATGACAATTTCACATCTGCAGTGCACACATGTAGATGTGTGTAATGACAAAAACATCAGAGAGTAGTAGAACATTTTACTAACATTTATACATTCTCAATCAGTGGTCAATGTTAACTTCAAAATGTCATCTATATCCTCGTATTTAACCCCCTCTCCCTGCCTGAGTGTAAGAGTTATACCAACATCTGCAGTCCCTGTAGTTTCGTTGATACATTTTTATGGGATGATATAATTTCATGATTCATAATCCACAGTATCCAGGGGTCCCAGAGGCTATGAAAAGTTTTCATCCTGAGGTTAATGCTCATGACTAATTTGTCCAACATATGTATTTCTTGGACATTGTCTTCCCAGTCTTTATGTTGGGGTGAATCTATGACTAACCATCATCTTGTGATTGCTTTTTTTTGCTACATAGCCACAACCCCAGTTGACGTTAAAAGAGATCCCCAACCTGCTAGGGAATCAGCTGCAGAATCACTGTTGGGGGAGTAAGTGGGCCCAATGGGGGGACAAGGTCCTGTAAGGGATGTTCCACTGTCTGCCAAAAGGGTTGTATCTTGGGACAGTCCCAGAGAATATGCCTGTGAGTAGCCTTCAGGTTCCCATATTGTTTCCAACACTCCCTCCCTCTTTGTGTACCATACTGCCTTGTAATATGGGGAGTATGAAAATATCTGTAATTTCCCATCCATATGCTCACCAGATGTACAATGAAGTTAACTTCTGCTGAGAAAGACAAATAGCGTCCCACTCTGGCTCCATAATGATACAGTTAATTTTCCCTTTCCATTTTGGCAAACTGGTGTAGCAGAGCCTGTGTGCAGTGTTCCCATTGCTTTATATATCATTGAGATGGCATGATCTGGATTGTGACCCACCATGGCTTTCACCATTAGATCAACTGGGGTGTGTGGTATCCATGTCCCATTTCAATCCAAGCCACTCTCCTAAATAGTGGCACAATTGTAAATAACAGTGGTCTCTGGATCCTAGAGAATATTGTTGCAATATTTGAATGATTTAAACTCCCCATCCTCATAACATTGTAAGTTATGCTTCAGTCGTCTTCTATAACAGAGCTTCCATCTAGCGTGGCTGGAATGAAATAAGGATTATAGATTATAAACTTAAATATCTGTCCTCAGGTTTCACTGTAGGGGTTTGTGACAAAATTCACCAGTTCCCTATGAACATGTCTGTGAAAACTGGAAGAAGTTCTTCCCTTTTGTCTCCCCCTCTCATTTTAAATAAAAGATCTTCTGGGTGCTGATGAAGAGTGGAAAGTTCTGTTTCCAGTATAACTCTGTATTGGAATTTAGCCCTTGCAAGGTGTGGTGGAAGTGTGCTACTCTACAGCATAGTTGTAAATTTGGTAGGGCTAGTCTGTCCTGAGCTGGTAATTGCAGTTTGGCACGTGCACCTGAGATTTCTGTCCTGCCCAGAGAAATCTAGATTTGTCAGTTCCAATTCAAAATGCCTCTTGTGGGGGCATAAGAGGAGAGTTTGATTAAGATATGACATTCTGGGGAGAACATTTAATCGTATGGTTTCCACCCCTATGGATTAAAGGTAGTGGTAAGGAAGTCCAACGCTGGAGGTACTCTTCTATCTGTTGTGATAAGGGAGCATAATTTAGCTGGTAAAGTTGTGAACTCTCTGAGGGGATGATGACGCCTAGGTACTGAATTGCAGGTCTATTTCATTTGAAGGAAATTTGTAGATAATGAGGTTGGCGGTTTGCATCCTATCTGGAAAACTTTTGTTTTTTCCATGTTTAACTTATATCCCACAGGCTTCCATTTCTTGCAAAATTGTGAATTGGACTGTTAGTGATTTCTCTGGGTCCATTAGATAGACCAGGAGGTCATCAGCATAAAATGCTACTTTGTGTTCCTTGGCTGCCATCTGGATTCCTTTGATAGACACATGTTTTCTAGTGGCTTGGGCTAATGGTTCGGCATATAAGGCGAAGAGGAGTGGGGAAAGACGGGATCCCTGTCAGGTACCTCTGTACAACTGGATCTGGTCCAAGAAAGAAACATTCACTTTGATCATGGCCTGCAGGGCTCTGTACAGGGTTTGGAGAAGTTGTCTGAAAGATTCAGAAAATTGGAATGCTTGAAGGGCCATCTGCAGGACTCTCCAGGAGACCCTATCAAATGCCTTCTGAGTAACCATCCTAAGTATTAGGAGGGAAGTCTTGGTTCTATGGGCCTCTACTAGAATATAACGTGTTCTCTTGATGTTATCAGAGGTCTGGTGATGCAAAATGAATCCTACTTGGTCTTTGTGTATCCATGTTAGTAGTATTATTTCTAGGTATTTTGCTAATATACCTGCAAAGATTTTCTAATCCTGATTAAGGACAAAATTGGCAGATAAGATTCACATTGTACTGGCCTTGTTAGGGTTTAAGAATAACGGATATGTTGGCATAGCTCCAGGTAGGAGGAGGAGGGAGTTCTCTTTGCTGGACCTCCCTACATACAAAGGTCAGCAACGGAAGCAGTTTTGCTTTAAAAGTTTTATAAAACTGTACCGGGTAACCATTCAGTCCAAGGTCGTTGCTGATTTTTTTGTTTGTGATGGCCACATAAATTTCTACCATTGTTATGGGTTTAATTAATACTGCCTTTTATTCTTCTGTTATAGTTGGCAAGGTTACATTTGCAAACCTGTCTGGTAGTTCTCTATGGGCGGGGGTGAGGGGATCCTTTTTTGAATGTATAATATTTGTAAATACTGGAACTTTCCAAGATATGTGTAACATGGGAACGTTATTGATTGGTTATCGGAAGCATTAACTTTGCTACTGTGGTCAGTTTCCATTTTTGTCTATGTCGGTATGCCTGTTTTGGAGCCTTTAGCACCTCCCTCATAGTATCTTTGCTTAAGTATAGGAGGGCTTGTTCTGTCTTATATTGCAGCAATTTCTGAAGTTGTAGCTTCACTTTTTATAGCTGCATAGTGAGTGCTATGCTGCCGTATTGCTATTATGTAGCAGAAAATGGGGGCTCTGGAAGCATGTGACTGGATGCCTAATGCACCATAACCTGTCTCCTTCCACTACGTGGAGCTAAAGCACATCTCACCACATCCTCTCCATTCAGTACAGTGTAGTTTCTTTCTCCCTCCCTCCCAGTCCCACTATTTTCTTGCACCTAACTCCGCTGCATGCTTTGCTCTAATATCACTGTAAACCGGAAATTTCTATTCCATGCTTTCCCATTTACAGTGATATTAGATCAAAGCAGACAGTGGGTTCAGAGTCAGACTTCTTCTTGTGTAGGGCTCCTTGCTCTGCTTTTTTGGAGCATCCTAGGAGGTCCGTGGTACTGTCGCATCCCGGTGTGAGTGTGTGTGAGGCTCTGAAAGAAGCTGTGGCTGGCTCAGGCTCTGGCTGTCTATGGATGCTCAGTCTTTCCTCCCCCTACTGACCCCCGAGTGATCCGAGTTCATTCAAACCCGGGTCACTGATGTGGCGCAGGTGTGGCGTCCAGTGCCTCAACACTCAGTGCCACCTGGTTGGTCCCTACTCAGAAATTTTTTACAGAATAGAAGGCTCAACCACCAGGGGACACGAATGAAAACTGTGGGGTGGGAGCTTCAAAAGGATCTGAGGAAGCATTACTTCACAGAAAGAGTCATTGAACCATGGAATAGACTGCCCGCTGAGGTGGTGGACATTAAAACTGTGGTGACTTTCAAGAGAGGGTGGGACAGGTAAGAGCTCAACAAGGTACAGAGAGTGGGAGGTCTGTCCCAGGACCCATAGAAGGCCTTGGCAACCCTTGAACAGACTAGATGAACCTATAGTCTCCTTCTGCTGTCATCATCTATGTTTCTATGTTTCTGTGCCAGTTGCCAGCTCAGGTTTGGGACCGGGGAAGCAGGGTGGAGGCACTACCTGCTGGGGTGAGGAGTCCATTAGACACCAGGGAAAGATCTCTATTGTATTTTACAGGCAGATCAGGTATGGGAGGGGGGACTGCTAGACCACCAGAGAATGGTGTATCTGTTATTGACAGGGGATTGGGATGGGGGAACTGCTGGACCCCAAGGAACATTACAGTGATACATTGGGTTGGGTAGGAGGAGGGACCACTGGCCACCAGGGACTTATAATACTCAACATTGGGATGGTGATTGGTTCAGGGAGGGCCCACTAGCCAACATGGACATATAATACTCCACATAAGGCTGGCAATTGGCAAGGGGGGACCACTAGACACCAGAGAATATAACTATTTTATATCAGGCTGGTGATTGGCATGGGGGATGAAGACTAGACACCAGGGAATATCATTGTTTTATATTGGGACAGAGATGGGCCGGGAGGGACCACTAGATGCCAGGGCATATCACTATTTTATATCAGACCGGTGACTGGCAAGAGGGGGAATCACTAGACACTGGGGAATATCACTATTTTATACCAGGCCAGCAATCAGCAAGGGGGGGGACCACCAGACACCAGGGAATATCACTGTTTTATGTTGGGCCAGTGACTGGCAATGGGGGGAACCACTAGACACCAGGGAATATCTCTATTTTATATTGGGTGGTGATCGGTGTGAGGAGCCACTAGAACCAGCGATAGCTCTCTGGGACCGGGCTAGTGGGGGTGGTGCCATGCCAAATTGTCTGGGCTACCCATGAAAATGAGCCCATAAGGGGCATGCAAATTGCCCCTTAGTGTCTTGCATGCCCAATGGGATCATTTACACGGGTCTGTTTGAATATAGGAAATTTAGCACGGGTGTAAGCCATTATGATGCCCTATTTCAGGAGCCATGTCTGTCTAGTGCTAAGTGGCTTAGCACTGGACCATAATGGCTCTATATTCACTGGAATAGCACTGGTGCACTATTCTACTGAATATAGCATTTTTGGGCACCTGGGCAAGGGCAAGACGCTGCGCAAATATTAGCGCTCCATTTTACCCAGTTTTGAATACCAAACTCTGGTGTGCAGTGAAGTGGGTGAAACCCAAAAGGGTGACACTCAGAACTGTGATGGGAAATCAGTGAAACCAAAACAGTGACAAAGGTTTCACCCCTTCCCCAAGGTAGTATGACTTCTTTGTTTGTTATATTAGTAATTGGGGTGCAGGGGGGCAAAGCCCCTGCAAGAAAAAAAGGAGTCGCCAGGTTTTGCCCAACTGGTTTCATGATTCCCAGTTTGCTCTTATAATTTCATCCTTATGACATAAAACCCATGCCCCTGATGTCTTGTAATATGAACCTGGAATGCTGCATGGCATCTTAGGAAGAGTGGATCACTTTTTTGAAAGGGAGATCTATCCTCATTTCATCTACAGGAACAAAAGCACAAGTATTTAAAAAAACACCATAACCACGACGACAGCCAAACTAACATTTCTTAAAAAAGAAGGAAAAGGAAATCACCCAAATCAAGCAGAACCATTACCTACAGTGAAACTGACCAATTATATGAAACCGGAATCATGGACCTACATAAACCCATGGCTCTACTAAATAAGTTGCTTTTGCTTTATTAATCCATTTATCTCCCTGTGCCAACCAGCCCCTGTCCACTGGTCCCCCCAGACCCAGCACTTCAATGTCCAGATCTTCCTCAGGGCTTGCCCCTCAGTGGCAGCAGGACACCCTTTCAAGCCTCACCGAGAACGGGATCCAGTTTGCCAGGATGTGCCCAGATAACCAGGTGCAGGGTCTGCAGGAAACCAGTGTCATCCTACCGGTCAGCAGTTTTCCCTGTTTTCTCCCTAGTGCAATGATGCCAGTGGTGTGATGCACACACCCGTATGCACACTCCCATATGCACATACTCCCATATGCACACTCCCTGTATGCATCTTGTTGGACATCTGCCCTGCCTTTGCTCTCCCTTACATACAGTGTCAGTGTGTTGACCTCCCAGCTGCTGCTAAGGGCCAGGCTAATGTCGGGCACTGGTCCCACCCCTCCCCAGAAGAGGAGAGCAGTCCTTGGGATGCTGAGTCCTCATTCCCCCTGTCAACCCTCTAGCTCCTGAGGTTGCTCCTAATCTCAGGTCATTGGTGCCATGAGTGGTAGTGCTACCGCTGCATTGGTGGGCTGGCCAGTATGTTACTTTGAGAACCATGGCGCTATACAATTTAAAATAGACACTGACCATTGAACAGACTTCGGTAGACCATAGGGCCTATTCTGCTGGCTTCATAGTATGTTAGTATGTAAAATGGGAAGATTTGAAACTGTAACAGGACAAATCCAGCAGACAAATGAACACTGAACCCAAAATGTTCCAAAACACACAAACAGAGAAAGAGCCCAGTTACAGCATATGAACTTTATGCCCAACACAGATTTGAAACAATGAAACATGATGATTCACCATTCTATGTAGCACCAAAGAGTAACCATAAACCAGGCTTCTTATGGTTTTGAAATATGAAAATTGGGGAAAACAAAATAAGACTCACAAAAACAATTAACGACACGTCAGGAATTGCTGCTAACAAACAGATCACAAACCACAGCACCAGCAAAATGTCCATTCACATTTTAGTAAACTCCAATCTTCCACCTACTGAAATAGCCCAAATTTCAGGGCACAAAGTCATCTAATCAATAAACATTTACTCAACACTGTCTGATCAAAACTAAGAAATAATAGCTAATATATGGCAAGACAACCCACATATCAGAAAACAACCTACAACCCACCAAACTGGGAAAAACTATGGAATCCTGAACGAGACCTACAACAGAGAAGCAATGAAACCCTATGCAATGATTTAACAAAACAAACAGAATGATAGTCCTCACATGCAGCAGATGAAACACTGCTGCAGCCCAAAACAATTGCTAAGAATCCAGCTGCCAAACTTGCCAAACCTCTAGAGCAGGATGCCATTGCAGAGCAGAGAAAAACTCACCAGAAAGCTGCACACAGCAAAGGGAAGACTGCACTATTGCCTATTCCTTTTGAAGCAGATTACACTTTCAGATCACCCACTCTATCTAATCCCATTGCTTCTCTACTTCCCAGAGAAAAAACTGACCTATTGTGGACTGCATCCTCCAGTGACGGCAGCGTCCCCAACTAGTACCACACCAGCACTAGTGCACAGCAGAGATGAACAGCAGCATAGTGTGATGACATCCAGCACACTGACTTCACACATTAAAGCACCACAGTGCACAACTCCAAATCAGGCTACCAATGAGGGTGCTCAACCCAGAGGTACAGCAGCAAGCATTGCAGCAAAACACGGGTTACACAGTGTGAGACAAAGCCTTCTCAGCACAAACCAGGCTTCATACCCAAACACTGAACCTAGCGAGAGACAATGTTCTCTCCCTCCAATAGCCATATCAGTGCCACAACAGAGCATACAGTAGCTCCATCAGCAGCACCAGCAAACAATAGCAAAACAGCAAAGCAAACCCAACATTACATAGAGCAGTCACAACAGCATCTAAGTCCTCAGCAACCTACAAGCAGCCCTGCACCATTAGTATACACCTCAACTCACAAAGCAGTAAACAGAGATGTTACAACAGAAGGCAGTAGCAATATCACAATATTTGGAGGCACCTGCAACATTCATGCACCCCTATCGATCAAAATCTGCAACATTCAACCCAGCAAAAAGAAAGAAAAACAAGTCATATACTAGATCCTGACACAGATTTTGACTAAACTGAACTAAACAGTAACATTATTGCAAAACCGTGAAGAAACTGTATACCACTACAAATTAGGGTTGTCAGAACCCTCTGAGTTCTGGGTTTTAGTTCTAGTCTAGAACTTTTGAAAAGTTCTAGGGTTCTAATCTTTTAGAACTTTTAGAACTCTCAACCTATTTTTTTATTGTGCTGCCAGTAACAAAGATAGTAATAAAATACATGTAAAGGAAAAACTGTTCAATATAAGGGGGAGAGAAATTATCATGTGTGACATTGATAGGAATACAACTAGGTTTATTTATGGTTTCTTCTGTTTGCTAAAGCCAGCAACTTAATACGTAACAGGCCCACCCACCCACCCATATGTTAAAAGTTTTCCTGCTGCAGCTGCATCATAGTTCCTTAGTGAAAGAAAGAGGCACATTAGCCATTTATGTACTCAGTTATATATACTCATCGTCATGAATTATGAGAAAAAATAACTGATATTACCTAATTTCAGCTATTTGCTGCTTTCTGTTTAAATGAGTAAATCAAAGTTGCTATGTTTAAAGAAAGCTTTTATAACAAAGTCAAGCCAAGTACTAGCAGCAGCATGTGAAACTGTTGCAAAACATATTATGTCATAACGTAGTCAGTCAAGACATTTGAATAAAAAAATATGCCAGTCATTATTGCTGGCAAAAATGCATGCAATTTTCTAAGGTAATGCATACATATACCAACATTTTGTTGGCAAATTGAATAATACATACAACTTTCTAAGATGATGCATTTTGCAGCTGATACTTCAATAAAATCTGTATTTCAGTCACATAAATAAAAAGTGGTTCCTCACCACATACTAAGGAACATTTAATGTAGCTGCAGCAGTTGGCATGTGATGTTTAAGGACAGCGTCTGTCATCCCCATTATGTATCAAATTATCACTACTTGTAAAGCAAAAACACTTTATGATACGTCACATTCTGTGAAAACTGCTGATGCAGATTTTCTTTTATTTCTGATTCCTTTATTCTTTTTAAAGGGGACAGGACAATTGTGCTAGGTGGCAGCAGTTTGCAATGTATTTACTAAGAATATATATTATGTGTACAGCAGGTTGGTCTGTCATCATTTTTCCTCACCATCCCCAGCTGATCACGAATCTGTAAATGAAAGAACTAAAACAACACCCACCTTTCACCCCATCACCCATTCCACTTTTCTTCCACCACCCTCATCTGTGCAGTAGCACCCATGCCACCTACACCCATGTTAAAACCAACCCACAACCCTCACCCATGTACTAGCATCCATTTTTCGTTTATGGCCAACATTTCTGTAATTGAAAAAATAATAAACAGCTACCAATTAGAACTCATTGTTTTGTCCTCTTTAAAATTGAAAAATAGACCGTCTCCTGTCCCAGCCCATACTGATGCACCACAAAGTCACAGAAGGTAAATCCAAAAATATATGTTTGCACTTTAACTATAAATAATATGATACAGAAAGGATTGACGTGACAGTGTCCTTTTATGCCAAATTTGGGCCTGTTCCCACTGATGTTAAAATTGCCTGTATATAAAACTTGTTGACTTTAGTTTAGGCCCTAGCTACAAAGCAGTTTGCCATGAAATGGTGAAAGTTTTGGGAGGTATATAGTCCAAGGTAGTAGATCGAGAAAGGAGAGAGACGACAACCAAAGTCATCACAGTCTGTAAAAGTTTCTTTTTGGTGCAGAGAGACTCCGTCCCACAGTATTTACCAGCCACCACCATCTGAGTTGTCATCACCATCAACATCCACAACATCAATCACTTCAGGATCAGTTTGTATATTCTTGTAGGGATACGAAAATCTTGACTTATTAACTTTAATAAAGTTAACATGTGTACATTTTCTGGCAGCAACCTATTTCTGGTGTCTGTCACAATATTGCCAGCTGTACTAAACATGCTTCTGAAGAGACACTTGTTGCAGGACAACCAAGATATTTACAGGCTTCATCATACAGCTCTGTCCAAATTGACTTTTTTGATCTCCAGTATTCAAAAGGTCATGCATCAATAGGAATAGGCAGTTCTTGCAGGTAACTGTCTACCATGTTGGACAGAGACCGCTCAGAAGAGGACTCAGCAGAAGCAGCTGGTATGGCAGCAATTTGGGAAAGGTTTTGCCACAGATTTAGCTTACTACTAAGGGCTGAAGAAGTGGCAGTTGTGGAACAACTACTGTTAATGTTTGGTGACTTTTCCAGTTCTGTATCCCTTTGTGAAGATGAACCTGCATGTTGTGGTGATGACAACCTGAGGGTACTGTGCATGTCTTTGTTTGACTCCTGTGAGTGCTGCAGCTCATCTAGCAACATACATTTGTACTGCTCTATATCATCTGTTTTTGGAAGATGTATAGCCTTGAACCTGCAATCTAAAGAGTTGCAAGGATGTAGTGTCTTGATTTAGCATCGCAACTAATTTGTCATTGGTTTTGAAGCGCTCAGCTCATTCTCTTCTGAGATTCCCATGATACAGGTGACATGTTGTCTGCGCTTCAGATCTGTCTTTTTCTTTTGTAGATTTAGAACACTAAGATGATGTGAAATGAGCATTATGAGTGGGATAACCTGACTCACAGATGCACCTTCAGAAGACATGTCCCTTGTAGCTGTCTCAAAGGAGCTAGGATACAGCACACTGTTTCCATTAATTTCCACTGCAGCACAGACAGCATAATGCCATCTCCAATAATGTAACTGGAGCAGTACTCATGTACAGCTTGCTTTTTGCCCAAGAGGCGCTGCATATAAGCGTTGAGTTCCAAAGAGTGGAAACATTTTGAATCAGCTTTTGCTGGGGCAGCTTGTGTTTTTGCAGTTCGGACAATGTCCAGATAGCCTTGGTTGAATGTGAAAAGTGAATCACAATTTTTTTGCAAACAGCAATCATACCATCCACTTGTGTTTCGTTGCTGAGAAATCCCATGACAATTAAGTGTAAGCAATGTGCAAAGCAAGAAGCATGCAGAAATCCTCCATCCTGTACTGCTTTTAAGATGTTGGCTCCATTGTCACTTACTATGAAGCCACATTTTAGACCGTGAGAATAAACCCATTCGTCAAGGAGGTCATTTAGTTCCTGCAAGATGTTTGCAGCAGTATGACTTTGCCCAAACTTCTTTATATGCAGCAGCCATCTTTGGGGTGTCTTTGTTTTTGAAGAAGCACAAGAAAACGTGACCCAATGAGCGTAAGGACATGTAATCTATGTTTTGAGTGCTGGTCCACATATCTGTTGTGACATGAATAACCCCACCTCTGCAGTTTTAAGTGCAAGCATCACTGTCGCTTTTAAAGCCTGATAAATGTTTGGTATTTCAACATAGGAAAAGTACCTTGATGAGGAACATTGTAACGAGGCTCTGCTAATGTCATGAGCTCCTAAAATCCTCATGATCTACCAAAGAGTATGGGAGAAGGGCTCCGCTAACAGTTCACCAATTCGGTGATTAAGATGAAGGTCTTTGGATGATTTCTAGTAAAGGTATTCTTCCTTTCAAATGCCTGAGACAGTGTTAGCTGTTTGCAACATGTCCCTGCTGGTTTATTATACACCGTGCTCGATGGGCAGATGGACGAGAGATGGTGGACTAGGACTTATGCATTCAGTGCCATCACTGGATGTGCAACTGGTACTAATGGTGCTGGTATTGGTGGTAACAGTGATCCTAGGGCTGGCAGTGGTTCTGCCGCATCAAGTTCAGACAATTCAGTATCCATTTCAGATTCCTGACCTTCTCACGTGTGGTCTGGAAGATGGAGGACATGGGTTTGGATGATCAAGCAAAACGAATGCTTTTCAGATGGCGTTTAAGAGCTGTAGTGCCAAGGCATGACACAACTTTACCACGGCTTACACTCTGTTTACACAGGGAACAAATTGCTCTGCATGGATCAGTTTTACTGACAGAGAAATAATTCCACACCTCAGATGTGACAGATTTTGTTCGAGTGCTAGGAAGATAGCTAAAGATTGTTTGTGTCTTTCACCTGTCCTAACAGAACCTGGGACATGCTCCTTGGTGCTAGAAGAGTGGGCAGAAGACTCTGATGGATTTTCATTGCTTGGCCAACACAGAAGTGGTGGATTCAATGGATATGTCCTTTTCATTGCCAACAGTGCTGGATGTATTTGCAAGTGCACTACCTGATTCATTGTCAGCAGACTTGCTCATTTCACTTTGTTGAGGAAGTAATGATTTGTCGCGAGACACAACAGTGTCGGACTGAGACAAAGAGCTACTGTCTGAGTCAGAGGGACTCACTGTCACTTGCATTATTGCTGCTAGTCACAGGGATCTTAACAGCATGAATGGCATACCTTATGGTGCCTCTCCATGTGACCCCAGCAGCTGTACAGGTTTTCTTAAAAGGTCCCCCTTTACCACACTTCACTGTTGCTCTTTTGCTGTTTGTTGAATTTTTATCATGTGAAACATTTTGGTTATTTCTGTTAGCACCAGGATTACCACTACCACCAACACCTGCTCCAACACCAGCACTAGATGCTTCATCTATGTTGCTGTCAGCCATAACAGACAGTAAGTACCAGTACTACCAGTATACTGCGGTGAACACACCACACCCAAACAATTCCTGTGTAACAAAGCAATGTGATCTGTGATCGCTGGCTACAACTCAAAATTTTATTTTGGTTGTGTGACACTGTGATACCGTGGACTGAAAGTAATTGAAGAATATGACAGTTTGCAACCTAAAGGATCCCAGGTTCAAGGCTTACAGAATGATTGAGCTGCTGGGCATAGGCATACACATAGCAATCAAGGGGTGCACAGCAGCAGGGTGATGGGCTGGACCACAGGAGACGGAGTCACATACTCAAACCCAGGAAATGAGAATTATATTTCTACATTTCTGTCATGTAAGGTTAATGCCACCACACAACTGGCCACTGGGCTCTCTCTGTAACACACACTGGGTAGGGTACAGTGCAGTCAAGGGGCACACAGCAGCAGGGTGATGGGCTGACCACAGGAGATGGAGTCACATACGCAACCCAGGGAATGAGAATTATATTTCTACATTTCTGTCATGTAAGGTTAATGCCACCACACAACTGGCCACTGGGCTTCTCTCTGTAGCACACACTGGGTAGGGTACAGTGCAGTCAAAGGGCACACAGCAGCAGGGTGATGGGCTGACCACAGGAGATGGAGTCACATACATAACCAACAACTCAGGGAATGAGAATTATATTTCTACGTTTCTGTCATGTAAGGTTAATGCCACCACACAACTGGCCACTGGGCTTCTCTCTGTAACACACACACTGGGTAGGGTTCAGTGCAGTCAAGGGGCACACAGCAGCAGGGTGATGGGCTGACCACAGGAGATGGAGTCACATACGCAACCCAGGGAATGAGAATTATATTTCTACATTTCTGTCATGTAAGGTTAATGCCACCACACAACTGGCCACTGGGCTTCTCTCTGTAACACACACTGGGTAGGGTACAGTGCAGTCAAGGGCACACACTGGTTCTTCTCTGTGACACACACACTACACTGGGAAGGGTTCAGATTTATTTGCCTTTTTTGCCCCTTGTATGCTTGTTGCTGGCAGCTGCTGAGTAGGCAGTGTGCACCACTGACTGAGCAGTGCTGCAGTTTCAAATAATCACATTTCACAAAGGTTCTTCACTTCTTCTTTTTTTTTTATTCTCTCTCGAGTCCTCCTGAGTCCTCCTCCAGTCCTGATATTGATTGATCTCAGTCTCGATCCTTCCCTATTCCCCAGTCCCTTCCCAATTCTTGATTAATCCATCCACCTGTCCTGAACCTCCCCCTAGTCCCACTCCCACCTGATTTTGAGCTTTTTTCAGCCTTTCTCTTGTTCTTGGTCTCACAGGAAAATGGATGATGGAAGTGGCCACTGGACAAGAGTAGCGGTACACTAACTGCTAATGCTACAGTTTAGCTAGGCTGCTGCTGCCTCCACTCCGATCCTCTGCAAATGGTGCTCCTCCTCGTGGCACATCTCCCTAAATACCCCCACAGATCCCGTGGCTCGTGCAGCTTACTCGACCCCCACCTGACCCGTACATAGGTACGCAAGTGCAAACAGACAATGTCTCGCATCATGGTGATTCAAACCCTTTATGAACCATTTAATGTTCGAGTTCTAAGTTAGAACTCGAACACCAGGGTTCGAGGAGGGTTCGAATCTTTACCGAACTAGTTTTGACAACCCTACTACAAATAATACAGTAAATTAACTGTATTACATAACAAATATTATACTTTTATATATATATATATATAGCTATGTAATAAGACAAAACAGGGTGTGCATTATCAGATTTCAATGCAAGCCACATCGGTGTAGTAAGGCACGAGGCCAAAGACAGAGTGTCTTTACGTCTCTGAGAAGTGCATTCAAATCCTATGATGCACACCATGGAGGGGCTTATTAGTTACATATCTGTACATACATATACAGATAGTTAGCTAGCTAGCTAGCTAGATAGATCGTCGATGGCTAGATATGGGATGTGACAGCGGTGAGAGTGAGATAGTAGAAATAGCTTCACGAGCTTTAATTGACCTCAAGCCACGAGTGCGGTCAAAAGAGGTCAAGTGTAGTTTGTGAAGATATTTCTACTATCTCACTCTTAGCCATGTCAAATTTGATTTGTACAACTGGTGGTTAGATGGTTTTGTGATAAAAATGATAAAAAGTTAAAAAAGGAAAAAATGTAAACCGCCTCACTCAAAGCATCTCAGTCTCATTTATTGATTTAATTTATTTAAATTTGTTAACTGGGTAAGGAGCACTGGACCAAATGGTACTTTTTCAGGCTCGACCTGGGCCAAAGACCTACAGATTTAACTGAATTACAAGAAGTAATGTGTAACAGTATTGCAAGGGTACAGTATTTTACAAGATCAAAAACAGTTACAACTTTGAGATTCGAGCTACTAATGATGCAATCTAAATTTAAATAAACTAAATGATGTTATACAATGAAGAGAAACAGGCGGAGTGTCATATTTAAGCTGTACAAAGGAAAAAGGTGCAAGCTCACAGCAACAGTATTTAATAGCTTGAGCAGGTGGTTCACTTACAGTTTGGAAAGGATACTCTCTGACCATTGCTGGGGAGGTGGGGAAGAGCCCAGCTATAGCTTATCAGCAACCTCCTGTGCATAGCAGTACTGTAGCAGAATTGCAGTAGGCAGCACACATTCTGCCAAAACTCTCCCACTGCCTGTGCCCAGCCATTGAATGAGCTCTGTCTGCACTAGACAGGTCATAGGAGTGGGTCAGGGTGAGGATCAGTTAATTATGCATATAAATTTACCCTCTGCTGCACTGCAAACAGTTTGGATATGGTTTAACTAATACTATTTAAAATCAATTAATGTCATTGCACTTTGCAAACAAATCATTGCCCTCTAGAAGCAGGAGACAACAGGGAGGATGAGGACACCATTGGCCAGCAATCCAGGTAGAGAAATCCCGTCCTGTACCCACCAGACACTAGAAAATCTTTTAAAGAAGTGAGCATACTGACCCGAAAGGCTTCACACCAGCCCACTAAACTACTGGGGCTCCTTAATAAAAGGAAAACTACACCCTCATTTATTTATTTATTTAAGAGATTTACCAGGAAGGCATGCTGAGCAGAGTACTGCTCGATTCCAGATGCGCCCTGGGGGTAGGGGTTACAAATGGTATGGAAATAACAGCAGAAAAAAACAAGAACAAATACATGGACAGTTACAAGCAATGGTTGTGACAATACTTGTACAGATGCATAAGTAATAAAACACTTCATATTGTATGAACTACAAGACAAGGATAAGGAGCAGAACTACGAGTTAGTCAGAAGTAGTTGCAGCACAACTGGGGATGTTGGAGCAGAGGGGGGACTAAGGGGGTAACAGTTGCAGTTGGTAGCAAGTGCAGTTTGAGAAGAGCATTCAGTTGAAGAGTACCTGTGGAATGTCTAATATCGGCAGTCAGGGAGTTCCATAATTTGGGCAACCTGAAGCTGAAAGCAGCCTGGCCTGACCGGGTGGATCTGTGGGGGATGTATAGGAGCCTAGCAGCTATATTTCGAAGAGCATAAGTAGGAGGAGAGAGGGTGGCTAGGGAGGAAGACAGGTAGGAGGGGAGGGAGTGTGACCAGAACTTGGCAGCGGTTTTAGCGCAGTGAAGCAGTCTTCTGTTATGAAGAGATGGGAGGTCCAAGGATTGGTAGAGGGCACAGTGGTGGGTGTTGGGAGGGCGGTTTAATGAAAACGGCAAAAAGAGTTAAAAAGGGGATCTAGCCTAGCTAGGGAAGTTTGGGGGGACAGTAAACGACATCACCGTAATCAATAATAGGTAGGATCATTTTTTGCACTATTTCTTGTCTAGTTTGTAGAGGAATGCAATTTTTATTCCGGTAGAGGGCACCCAACATAGGGTGCAATTTTTTGTGTAAAGCATCAATATGCACTGAAAAGTCAAGATGCTGGTCAAGCCAGACCCCAAGATAACGATAAGTGGTGCAGGCCTCAAGTGGGGAGCTATCCAGAGTATAGAAAGTAGGAGGAGCGGGAAGCCGTGTTATTTTGGGCTGGGAGCCGAAGGTGAGGGAGACTGTTTTATTAGGGTTTAGGTATAGCTGATTTGAGGTGAACCAACGTTGGATGGAGTCGAAGTCTTTCTGTAGACATGCTGTCATGGCACTAGTAGATGGGCCAGAGGCAAACAGCACCGTGTCGTCAGCATACATATGAATAGATGATTGTAGGCAGGCTGCAGGCAGGTCATTTAGAAAGATAGAGAACAGCAGCAGGCCGAGTACAGACCCTTGGGGGACACCACTGGTGACAGGGAGTGAGCTGGATCTGGCCGAGCTGATGCGGACTGATTGGGACCTATTGGACAGGTAAGAGTGGAACCAGTTAATTGCGATAGTAGACAGTCCTGCTTGGGCAAGTTTAGCCAGCAGCAGGGGATGAGAGACTGTGTCAAGGCTTTGCCAGGTCGATGAAAATGGCAGCTGTTATTTCCCCTTGTCTATTCCCATGAGGATCGCATTGGTAAGGCAAGAAGGGAGGTGGTGGTGGAGTGATTTTTCTGAAACCGCCTGGAAGGGGTGGAAAAGATATGGAATCAAGATAGTGATAGAGCTGGGAGAGAACGTAGCCTTGAATCTTAGCTAGGACAGGGAGCAAGGATATAGGACGGTAGTTGGATGGGGAGGAGAGGTCCCCTCCTTTAGGTAGTGGAACGACAGTGGCTTGTTTCTATAAGTTGGGGACATCCCCGAGTTTAAAAGACAAGTTAAAGAGCAGGGCTAGTGGGTGTGCTATGGCAGGTGCAGAGAGCAGGAGCATTTTGGAATTGAGGCCTAATGGACATTTGCCCTTTGCTGGGTTTAGTGCCTGCAGTATTTTTAGCACCTGGCTAGATGCAACTGGACAGAGAGAGAAGGTGGTCGGGGTAGTTACAGAAGGGGGGGGCGGTGGACAAGGGATAGGGATGAGAGGAGTGGAGGGAAGAGGCCAGGGAGGAGAAGTAGGAGTTAAACTCAGAGGCTACCAAGCTAGGATCAGTAATGAAATTCCCCGCAATGTTAAGAGTGGGAGTAGGGGGTTGGGAAGGTAGGGAGAGGAGGGATTTTATTGACTTCCAGAACTGAGTGGGGTGGGAGAAGTTGTTGTTGAATGCGGTTTTAAAGTAGTTTGATTTTGTCTGTCGAATGAGTCTTGTACAGGCATTTCTTAACGACTGGTAGTGTTGCTGAGTAGTTTGATCACCTGTAGCCTTAAAAGATTTCCAGGCACGGTCTCTGGAATGAAGGTGTTCCATGAGGGTGGTTGTTACCCATGGTAGGTGGAACCTCTAACCTGGGATCTCCTTAGAGGTGCATGTCGGTCCCAGATGGTGAGGAAATTTACAGAGAAAAAGTTCAGGGCAACATCCATAGAGGTGGCACTAGGGATGAAAGACCAGTCAATACTAGAGAGTTCATTTAGGAGAGCAGTCAGGTTAAGGGATTTATATGCTCTGTTGTGCTGCACGCGGGGTGGTGGGGCTAATATCCAGGGACCCTGGTTTTCCATTTTTACTGGTAACAATCGCAGAATCCTGCTTGGTTTGCAGATTTTGAATTCTTGCACCAGTGCCTCACAGAAATTGCATGTTACTGCACAGAATCTCTAAGATTTCAGTATCTTTTTAAATGTTTTTTTATTTTCTCTTTCTATGTCTCCTTATCACAGCATTACTCTCCACTTTTCAGAGATTCCTAGGCTGGGTTTCCCCAGCTTCACCCCAGGTAATGCTCAGGAACTCCTGTGGGCCTGCCCTATCCTGCCTGGATTGTACCTCCCCACCAGGTAGGAAGGAGGGGACTCCAGGTCACCCTCTACACCCCTCGGTGTGTGTCGGGCAGCTCAGTGGGTCCCTCATGGAGCCTGGTTATGAAGTCTGGGGCACCTGGGTCCTTTCTGCCAGTGACCGATGTAGGGTGATTGTTCCTGGTTTTCTGGTCTCTGTCCCTGAGGACATCTGCACTAGAGGAGATCCAAGGAGGTAGGTCACATAGAGACATGCCACTGCTCCAGATCCTGGCTAGCATCCTCCCCTCTTGATCATTGTGCAGCACCACTGCATCACCACCCCAGTCACACAGGTGGTGGTAAAGCAGCAGGACCTGCAGCCCACCCTCCCCAGAGGAGGAGAGCAGTCCCCAGGTGCTTGATCTTACTCACCTGGCCAGACCTCCATCAGCCTGAGTTCACTTCTGACCCTGGGTCACTGGCATTGCAAGGAACAGTGCTACTACAGCACCAGCGGGCCGACCCAGATTTCAGCATCTTAAAATGAATGCTGATGTGCTTTGCATTCTTTCTGCTTTGCTGCATATAGTCAGTAAGGAAATCACCTGCACTGCTTTGTTGTAATCAGCCATTCAGTTCAACCACCCATGCCTAGTGGTTAGAGTAACAAACAGTGATTGGACTGGGTACATCCAGCAGACTTGGGTTTGATTCCCATAACCTCCACTTCCATACTGTGAGACTCCAAGCAAGTCACTTAACCTCCCCAGTGCTTCTAGGTCACTCCTGAAAACAGACATTTCTGCCTAGTGGGCCTTACCTGCTTTACAAAGAATATAAAAAAAATACCAATATATGTTTACTACATCATAGAATAGTAGTCAGGGTACCATGTAATTTACTTGAGTTTTACTTGGGCTGCAATGATTTTGTATAGGTAAAGATAAATGTTCAGATACATTTTATGTGTTTTATAAGCTTGTTTTTAGATTTTAGTCAGGTTTTTATTGTATTCTTTGCATATGAGCATCTAGGGTGTAGATTGCTAAACACAGGATCACTGTTACCAACCAGCATATTCAAGTTTATACTGTAATCAGCAGGGCCATCCAAAATCCTCAGTTGTTTGAATGAAAACTAGTCTGAATGAAAGTATGTTCACAAAGAAGAAACTGCCTTACTAGTTATGAAAAGATTTCACAGTTAACACCCCATTTTGGTGAATTGGATCATTTGCACCTTTTCTCCCACCTGCTGTTTCAGTCTCTGTGACAACAAAATGTTTTCTGATAGACTGCTTCAACAAAAAGCAAAGTTAACTGTTTAAGTGTACTTATGTTTGGCCAGTGGATTTTGAAAGCAGTCAATGACATACAGAAGGTAAGACCCCAGGGGCTGTATGATACTGGTAGGCAGAGTGGTGCTCAATTCACTTCTGAGCGAAGACCTGAAAACTGGGAGACACCCTTTTCATGGGCACCAAGTTAAAAAAAGCATCCACATGTCTGGGAGATGCATGAATCCATTTGAAGGTCCTCCATTAATCACTTGTGGATTTTTTAGGTGAAGACATTATTTCAAAGAAGCAAATTCAAGCAGTTTTTTTTCTCCTCCTACCCCCTGGCCATCCACTCCTTCAGACCTGCCAAGGCCCCCCTACCACTGCTGCTGAGTCCTGACCACCATCCACTGCCCCTTACTGCTGTGCTACCAGGTAACCCAAAGTAACCCTTCACTGAGTGGGCCCCTACCCCTGTGGGAGGCTACCAGGGGAGGAGAATTGCCCTAAAGAGCTTCCTGTGTATCCTGAGCATAGCAGGGGTCAGAACAGACATATGTCTGGGGCTTCCGGCTTATGGAGGGACCAATAGCTGTCCTTCAGTTGGCCAGTGGGTGTTTTCCCATTTTCTTGATAGGCCACATGATGTCAAGGCACCAGCCGACATCCATCACGCTCCCTCCTGCAGTGAGGGCTGACATGTTGTCATGCCTCTGGCCTCCACCAGGGACCAGCAAATGCTGAGCTGTGAATCCACCCTCCCTCCCAGGAGAAGGTGCATGGTCATTGGACAATCAAGCCTTCACCCACCAGCTGGCCCTCCAACACCCAAGTCTGTTCCCTAACCTTGGTCAGTGGTGTCACAGGCAGAAATCCAATTCAGGCAGTTAAATTATAGATAGGAAAAAACAAAGGTAGTCCACCTTAATGGTGATGGTTCAGATTCATTCACATCTGAGTTCTAACAAAAAGAGACCAAGTCATTTGTAACTTGTGCATGTGGGGTGTGGGTGTTGAAGAAAGAGGATCATAGTGCTGTCACCCCTGAGGGATGTGGACTGCAATGTTGCTACTGCCATCACACCAAAGGGTTGGGGGCTGTAGTGATTGTGCCATCACCACTGGTGGATGGGGAATGTAGTACTGCTGCCATCACACCTAAGGGATGGGGGCCACAGTGCTGCTGCTTCTGTCACACCTGAGGAGGGAGGTCATAGTGCTGTTGCTGCTGCCATCACACCAGAGGGATGGGAGCCGTAGTGCTGTTGGTGCTGCCATCGCACCTGAGGGATGGGGCTGTAGTGCTGCTTCCATCACACCTTAGGGATGGGGGCTGTAGTGCTGCTGCTGCCATCACATCTTGTACCTAAAATAACTTTAAATTGGAACAAGGATGGAAAGATGTGTGACAGTGGAGGTCAAAATTGCTAAATGCATGTTAGCAGAGTTAAAACTGCTAAATAAAGTACAGAGAACCAAATACCGTTAAAAACGGATTTTGGTTTAGCAGACACCGGTGACAATACCATTTTTTACAATGTGCAAAATGGAATATGCCCTTTCTCAATCCAAGTAAACCAGTGTCCCTGCTCATATCATTAAAATGTTATTTGTTTCCATGTCAACAGACAACTCCTTTCCTGTAGCTGTTAGGGCTATATGTGTTTGCTTTAGTTTGTTTTCACTGCTCATGGTAGCCCCTGTGATTGCCCTGGGAGTCTCCATTTCGTGGTTGTTGAAATCTCATTTTCCATGAGAATTACATTAGCATATGAGAACATGATGTCAGATCACCCATTTATACCATGCATCTATATGCTGAAAGAACAAATACCCTGCAAAAACTCTCTGGAAACTCATAAACTGAATGAAGTTTGAAGAGGAAAAATGCATTATAATGCAGATAGTTTGCAAAGCTCACTGAAGGTAAATATGGTATTTCACACCTTTTTGCAGCTTGTTTCTTTTAAAACTAATTAAGCAGACAGGCACTAATCTCCTCCCAGATCAGCATGCTGCATAGCACATCCCCTGAGATTGAATCGATCTTTATACGGTTCACCCTAGGCAGTGTCAAGCACCTTACCATTGGGTGTGTATATAGCCACCCTAAAAATGTTCTCCAATCCCTGGAGATACTCACAAAAGCCCTAGCCACTGAGGTTGCGTCTGAACTCCTTCTACTGGAGGATTTTAACCTGAACTGGGCCCAGGAGGCTAAGTCATCCATTAATGGCCTGCTGCATGAGGTAAATCTTGCCCAGATTATTACTGAACCCACCGTAATGAATCAAAGAATGGGAAGGCACTCAACCATCGACTGGGTTCTGGTGTCAAACCCAAAGAATATTCAATTGGCAGGCACTATGGCTGATGCCCTGAGCGACCACCCGCCCATTTTCTATATCTGGAAGAACAGGGCTGACAGGATTCAACCTAGAATCCTCACAATGAGGGACTACTCTAAATTCTCACCTGAGCAATATAATAACTTTCTTAGTAACATTGACTGGAGTCCACTACGACGCCTCCCTACCCTGGATGGGGCAGTCATCTTCTTCCTGAAATCCCTCACGAGGGCCGCAGATCTTTTTGCCCCGATGAAGACCCATCATGTTAAAGGCAGTTGCTACAAGTGGATCACTCCCCCTCTAAAGGTCCTGATGATCTGCTGCGACAAAGCCTGGAAAAAGTTCAAGAGCTCTACACTCCTAGCTGACCTTGAGACCTACAGAACTCGTAGAAACCAAAGTAAGCATGCTGTCAAACTAGCAAAAAGGGCATACGTCAGTCACCTCCAGAAAACTAATCTAGGCAACCCGAGGTTATTCTGGTCTCACATCAATGAGCTGATAAAGGGAAACAGAAAGGCAGCCCCAGGCCCTATAGTGGCTAATGGGCATTTACTGAACGATGGGACCCTCATTGCTGAGGCCCTTAATCACCATTTCATGAACCTTGATGATTACAAGGCTGGGCTCCCAGTGTCCAAAAATGAGTCCCACATTCTGGAACCTCCTAACCTAGACCACCCCATCTTTTCATCTGAGGTTAGCTAAGGTTAAAGAAGTCTTCACCCTTCTAAAGTCCTTGAAAACAAGAGGATCAGGTGGGCCTGATGGTATCCAAGCTAGACTACTCAAGGACGGTGCCCCAGCACTCACAAGGCCTCTTACCTGGCTCATAAACAGGTTCCTTCTAGAAGGGACCGTCCCAGAGCTGTGGAAACAGGCTTATGTTATCCCTGTTCACAAGGGTGGGCCTGCAGAACCAATTGGCAACTACAGGCCGATCTCCCTGCTTTGTACCCTTGCAAAAATTCAGGAAAAACTGGTGTACACCCAACTCCGTGAATACTTAGAGGCACACCTGATTCTTTCCCCGGCTCAACATGGTTTCAGAGCTAAGCATGGGACAGACACCACCCTAACTAAGTTCTCAGCAGATGTGCTTAAGGAACTTGACTCAGGGTTCAACACAAGCACGGTTTTCATCGACCTTTCCAAGGCCTTTGACTTGGTCGACCACCAAGTCTTACTTCAAAAACTGTGTAACGTAGGCCTGGACACTCATGCCCTCAGATGGTTTGAAAGCTACCTTACTGGTTGCTCTCAGATGGTCAAGTGGAAGGACAAAATCTCTGATCCACTGCCCCTTAAGGAGGGGGTACCACAAGGGTCCATACTCGGTCCCTCCTGTTCTCCTTGTTTATAAATGATCTGCACAGCCACTGTGGGAGCAGTAATGTCATCAATGCGCTGATGATGTGTGATTTACAGATCCTCTGACAACCTGTGACCTTGGTCCATCCCTCCAAGAGGGCATTCTCACTATGGAGGACTGGCTTACTAAAAATAAAATGGTCCTTAGTACTACCAAAACCAAGGCCATGTTGTTCGGACCCAGATCCCTTGGCCAAAACAGAACACAACTCCCACAACTCACTTCCAGGGCGGGTAACAAACTTGAAGTGGTTGCCTCCACAAAATACCTTGGCCTTACTTTGGACCAAGGTTTCACCCTAAAACAACATGTTGACCAAGTCACCAAAGTCATCCATGGTAAACTTGGTACACTCTATCATCTTAAGGATCAGCTGATCCCTGATGCCAGGACTGCCATTGCCTCGTGTGTCTTACTCCCAACACTCACCTATGCTGCCCTGGTACTTTAGGGAGTGGCCAAGCTGGAGTTCAGTAAGTTACAGGTTTTGTACAACAAGGTGGTCCACTTCGCCACTCAGTCCCACTCTAGGAGCCACCATTGTGATTCACTAGCACTACTCAGCTGGCCATCATTCGAAGTCTGTCTCAGGTACCCAGTGCTCTGCCTAGCACATAAGCTAATTAGCACTACAGCTCCCCCAAGCCTCGCAGGGCTCATAACTGCCAAGTGAAATCCTCGCAATCTACAGACCTCAGGCCAAACTCTTCTCGAAGTCCCTAGGGTAAGGACCAAGGTAGGGGACATGTCCTTTTCCCACACTGCCCCTTCCCTATGGAACAACCTTCCTCCTGAGGTTCAGGAAGCTCCATCACTAGTGTGCTTCCGAACAAGACTCAAGGCACATATGCTTGCCATGAGTCAATGCCTATGCTACATTACCTGACACTTCCACAATACCCTCCGGCTTGAGCACTTACATCACTACCACCTGAGCTGGCAGCACTAACCCTTCTCCATTGTCTCTCCTCCCAAATTATTCTACTCAGATAATTGTGACCCAGTTAAGGCTCTGGCTCTCCTATATTGTTTCACTTCAATAATAGATGTAACCTGCTATGTAATATATCACTGCTATAAATATATATGTTAACATGTCGCATGCCATAAGCTATATCTGTACTAATTGTGTACCATACTAGTCCTGTAACTCCCGGGTCACCCCTGAAAAAGGGACCTCCGGGGCCCAGTGGGCCTACCTGGTCATCAAAATTCAATAAATAAATAAATAAATAAATTATGCATCATGTTCTCATATGCTAATGCAGCTCTCAGGGACAATGAGATTTCAGCAATCACGAAATGGAGCCTTCCAGAACAGCAACAGCACCAAGTATGAACTGTGAAAACTGATTAAAGCATTTGCATATATCCTTAACAGTTACATGTGTAACCCCTAGGTGGCGCTATCCCAAGGACTACTACCCCTGCCTGCTTAACCACTAACAGGTTGAGGGGACCAGGTCCAATGTCGGGTGCCTCCACCCAGAGGTCGGGGTTAATACTGTCTGGTATGACTTGATCACAGTCCTCTGGGACACTGCAACCCCTCTTTCTTTCCACTAGTGTCCCACACGATATATCAGAAGTACCTTCACAGTATACACTTACCCCCAGGACAGGTTCGATCAGCTTGATTCTGGGGACGCCCTGTAAAGCAAGATGGTTTAATACAATAGCCACTGTATGATATCTCATCACAAACGCATATCTCAGGCAGTGTAACTTTGCCAAACAACCAAATCTGATTTATTTAGGGGACAGTAACAAGGACAAGGGGAAATCAGGTTAATTAACTCAGTCACACTACTACTCAGAGCACTGTGCATATGGTTAGAGTCCCTATAAGTCATTGTCACTGGGTACCCAGGATGGGGGCTAGCCAGCACCGGTGCAGCTGGTTGCGTCCCTGAGGATTGAAAATACTTGCACAATACCTAACTTGTAATATGGAGCCGGTGGGTCAGTTCGTGTATCAAGAAAGAAAATCAGATGAAACACTTGCAATTCAATGGATCAGCTGGCAGGGAGCTACCCTGATTTTGCTCACGACTCTTGTGGCTGGACACCTTTCGCACAGAAGGGAGACACAGGCCTGTGATCAGAATGCTCCCCACACATTTATATGTAAAAGAAAGTTACCATACCAGGCAGCTGCTCTCATATCCCGTTTGCACTTACTGCCAACCCGGGAATTCACGATGTAGCTTCACGCTCCTGACAGACCGAGCGTGATGAAGCAGATTCTCCAGTCCTCTACAGGGTAAGCCTGGTTCCTGGCCACGCAGCCTCTCCTTTTTCTCCACACACAGCGGATTCAGTCCAAATCACTACAGCAAATGCGCCGCCCGACTTTTGACCTCCACATGCGCTTCCAACGCGAAAACTATACAGCGCAGAAGCCTGGAGCTCCTTCCTCAGACACGGCCTCAACAGATCTGCCTCCTTGGCCACTGGGCAGGGAATTACAATCGGGCGCCACCCGACCCAATTGGAGGGCTTCAGACGCCAGTCACTTACAACTTCCCCCATTGGTGCGAAAAGGCACCACAGTCCAGAACTTCACTTCCCAGAATTACTGGCTATATCCCCCATTGGCAGCCAGCTCCTGAGAGAGTCCTAATCCTGGTTGGTTTCTCAATGCTCCATTTTAAGTACCCCTCCCTCCTGATTGGATCCAGGTTGCAGTTCTGATCCAAAATGGAGGGGCAAAGCACACAAAGTCCCAGCTGCAAGAAAGGCAGGTTAGACAAAATACATTTTCATTACCACTCTAACATATCGCTAGCAAACAGTTACATTCCTGGGGAGTGCTCGCTTTGCCCACTTAGCGACGGCAAAAACAGAGCACCTTGTCAGCAGCCCGAGCGGGACTCGAGCAGAAAACCACACAACCCCTTCAGTTCAAAACTGGCCTGCAAAGCAAACAGCTCTTAAAGAGACAGCACCAGAGGCTCTAGAAGCACTCACAAACAGGCGGCTTAACTGCCGAACACCATCCAGGCTGTGGCCTTTAGGCAAGTTACTAGGGGACTTTTGGGAACCCCCATTTGCAGGAGGGGGTTACACCCTTCCTAGCCTGAAAAGCTTGATGTCCCCATCAAGTAAATACCCCTAAATCAGTTTTAAGTAAAACATTTAAAGTGTCCTGCATTTTTATTTTCAAACAGCAATCAGCATATTGATTTCTGGCAGATACATGTGCACTATATTATGCATGCCACTGCTGATTATTTAATGATACATACATACATATATATATATATATATATATATATATATATAGGTGTTTCACATCACCAAAGAGTTCTCATGCACCTCCACTAATGTAGTGTACTGTATTCTTTGCAGGAGGTGTTCAGCTATTTACATCGGAGAAACTGGTAGGCGTCTTGCTGACCCGTTTCAGGGAACATTACAGAGCGGTCAGGAATGGTGAAACTGCTGAAGCCATTTAGCAGCCACTTTATCTCCAGGGACCACAATGTCAATGACCTTTCTGTTTGTGTCCTTCAGCAGGGCTTCCGGGATCCTAACCATAGAAAAAACATGGAAGCCAAGCTGATCATCCCTATGGCTCCCAGCAGCCCTCTGGTTTAAATGATAGACTTATTTTCCACTAACATCTTTCAGCCTCCCTTTTTTCCCTAAAGTCAATTTGTTTTTGCACTCATTTATTTTCATTTTCACCATATGTCTCCATTTCTGTCTCCTTCTCACACATGTGTCACCTTTCAGCCTTCTTACAAGGCCCTGTTAATCAGTCTCTACCTGGGATCTTCCCCAGCTCTTTCTCTCCCATTATGTTTTATCTTTCCCATCATCACCTTTTTGTTTCACAGATGCTCTCTTAATCTTACCATTTATCACTTCTTCTCCCTTTGACTCCCCCTTCTTCTTTCTCCACATATATATCTCTCTCATTTTACCTCTCCTCTACACTAACTTGTTTTTTTTCTCTTTTAGATATTTCCTGAAGAAGACCTAAGGTCGAAACGTAGATTTTTAACTCTATTTTCTATTTTCAGAGTGCATTTAATATAACCATTTTGTTTTGCTATATATATATATACTCACACACACCTATTGTAACTCAGGACACCATTTCCTGCATCTGAAACCTGGATAAAGGGGGCTAGTCCCTATCATTCACCTTGGGGCTGGAAATGGCAGGGGCACCATACTCAGAGGGCAGAACAAGTAATCTGGAGTTATCTCCCAGGCTTAGTTTGGGCAGTGAGCTCGGGGTCACATACACTCCCTTATGGACCACATTCAGGGGCAGGTCCATGGGTCTGCCAAGGGACTCGTAACTTAGCCTCACTACAGGCCTCACTTCTCGTCCAGTCCTTCTGGGTGGAACGGGCACAGTTTCTGAATGGTTAGACTCACTTTCAGCACTGTCTGTACTGGCCAAGGGGGTCTCCATTGGGATAGGAAGGCCAGAATCCGGGGCCTTTTCAGCTCCATAGTCTACAATTTCTGAGTCCACAACATCTGGGTCGACTGAGGAGACTCCTTGTACTAGCAAGGGACTATCAGAGCACTCAGCATACTGTTCAGGTTCTAGTGGGTCACCAGCTTGCTCCGATACATCACTTCCTCCTTCTGAAAAGTCAGGCAGTTCACCCATGCACAATGATTCCATGTCCTCTGACTTGATGCTGTGTATTTCACTTTCTGGGAGCATTGGCTCCAGAGACAAAGCTGGGGGCTTAGACGGTCTAGAAAACTCAGCTTCGTCCCCTGGGTTAGCTAGGGGATTGCCCTGGAACAGCTGACTTAATTCATAAGAAATGTAATATTCAGGATTACACTCACTGTCCTCTGACACAGACTGACAATCAGGTTCAGTTGAAATTGGTGGAGGGGAACACTTTAACTTGACTTCTGCGTGGGCAGTCGATCTTGATTTTCTCTTGGCAGTGGCTCTAGTCACTGGTCCAGAGGGGGCAGTGTCTGGGGATTCAGACTCTATCAAGATCTGTCCAATGGGCAGCTAATGATTTCTATGCATAGTTTTCACATCTTTCGAATTGTTCTCAGGCCATACCTTGTATACAGGCAGATCATCTAGTTTGCCCACTACAATGTGAGGGAGGTGATGCCATCTGTCAGCAATCTTATGCTTGCCGTGCAGCCCTAGGTGCCTCAGCAATATTCGCTCTCCTTCCCTGAGTTCCAGTGCCTTCACTTTCTTGTCATACCTTTCCTTATTGGCTAGATTTCTTTTGGCAGTCATGGTTTGCGCCAGCTGGTATGCATGGTTTAGTTGGGCCTTCAATTTCTGCACATATTGTAAATGAGTAGCTGCTTGAACCCCATTGGGAGAAACTCCAAAACAAACATCTACTGGCAATCTGGCTTCTCTTCCAAACATTAGTTTATAAGGAGAAAACCCAGTGGCATCATTTTTGGTGCAGTTGTAGGCATGTACCAGTGTGCTGATCTGTTGGCTCCATCTGGGCTTGTCTTTTGGTTGAAGGGTACCCAACATGTCAAGCAGAGTGCGATTGAACTGTTCAAGCTGGGGATCTCCCTGGGGATGATAAGGGGTAGTTCTTGACTTTCGCACCCCCCATAAGGAAAGCATCTCTTTAATCAGACGACTCTCAAAGTGCCGCCCTTGATCAGAATGGATTCTTTGAGGGGCCCCATAGTGAACGAAGAAATTTTCGATAAGTACTTTTGTCACAGTGGTTGCTTTCTGATCCTCGGTGGGGAATGCTTGAGCATATCGAGTGAAATGGTCAGTGACTACCAATATATTACTGATATTTTTTTGATCTGGCTCTAGACTCAGGAAATCAATACAGACCAGCTCCATGGGTGCACTGGTGGTGATGTTAACAAGGGAGGCAGCCCTCTGGGGCAGAGTTTTCTGCTGTAAGCAATGACTACACATTCTAATGTGTTGTTCCACATCAGCCCCCATCTTAGGCCAATAAAACCTAGATCTCAGTAAATCAAGGGTTCTGCCTATGCCGAGGTGTCCCATGTGATTATGTAGAGACCTCAACACCAGCTCTCGGAAAGCAGTAGGCAAAACTAACTGTTGCTTGTCCAGTTGGCCCCCTTTGTCCATTGTCTCTCTATACAACAATCCATTTCTCAGTTTCAATTTAGGGCCTTCTTTATATAGTAATGCAGTTCTCAAATCAGTGGAGCGTAATTTGGTCACATCTTTCCTTGCTTGAATGGCTTCTAGAGCTGTTTTTATCATGGGATCTCGGGATTGAGCCCGCTGAATACTATCATTATTGAACTGAGGCAAAGCACCAGTGTCTAATGCAGAAAAATGGCAATAAGCGGCAGGTATGCAGTTCTCAGATGGCCCCAAACAATCCACCATGCAGTCCACTGCGTCCGTGGACATCTTTTCCTCCCTGTCAAACTTTTGGCAAAGTGCTCGAATATCCGGTTCTGACAACTGGACCCAATTATTTGAAGGGACTGGTCTCCGGGAGAGAGCATCAGCATCGATATGGTTCAGGCCTGCTCTGTATTCAATGGCATAGTCATAGGTAAACAAGGCAGAGAGCCACCTATGGCCCGTGGCATCCAACTTGGCTGAAGTCTGTACGTAGGTCAAAGGATTATTGTCAGTTTTTACCAGTATCCTAGCTCCATACAAATACTCATGAAATTGATCAACAATGGCCCACTTCAGAGCCAGGAACTCTAATTTGTGCACTGGATAGTTCTTTTCTGTCGGGGTCAGACTCCTGCTGACAAAGGCTACTGGCCTCAGCCCATTTGTGTGCTCCTGATACAACACAGCCCCTGGCTCTTGCAAACTAGCATCAGTACGAAGGATATATGGTCAGGTAGGATCAGCATAGGCCAACACTGGAGCATGGGTAAGTTGATGTATGATTTCATGAAAAGCAGTCTCACAATCAGAAGTCCAGCGGGCCCCAAATACTTCATTCAGATGGAAATACTTTTTTTCAGTCTCAATGGGTGCTGTTTTCTTGTACATTTTGTGGTGGGCGGATACCCTTGAGTAAAGTTAAGTAAAGGCGGACCACTCAGGAATAGTCCTTGATAAAGCACCTATGATAACCACAGAAACCCAGGATTCTCTGCAGCTCCTTCAGATTTTTGGCTGGGGCCATGGGTCAATGCCTCAACTTTGCTGGGGTCAGTCTCTATGCCCTCGGCGGACACTATATGTCCCACATATTTTACTGATGTTTGAAAGAATTGACACTTATCAATGGACAATTTTAAGACCAAAATCTTCCAGTCGGTCCAACACCTTGAATAACCTGCTTTCATGTTCCTCCAGGACTGCCAAACACTATGACATCATCCAGGTATACTAAGCACTCTAGCAAGTTCATATCCCCCACTGCACCCTCCATTAGGTGCTGGAAAGTGACTGGAGCACCAAAATCCCTTGAGGCATCTTCATAAACTCACAGAAACCCAGTGGGCAAATAAAGCAGTCTTTTCATGTTTGGAGCCATGGGATCTGATAGTACCCACTGCGAAGGTCCAGTACTGAGAACCACTTTCTACCGTTCAGGCAGTCCAACGCATCCTGAATGCGTGGCATGGTGTACTGATCTGGAATAGTCCGCCGGTTCAAAGTACGATAATCCACACACATCCTGACTGTTCTATTCTTTTTCCTCACTACCACGATAGGTGAAGCATAAGGGCTTCTGGATTCTTGTATTACCCCAGCCACAAGCATCTCCTGCAGATGTCGTCTCACATCATCCATATCGGCAGGTGCCAGGCATCGAGACCTCTCGTGAAAGGGCCTCTCATCATGTAGTCGGATGTGGTATTCAGCTCCTTGCACACATCCTACATCCCATTCCTTCAAAGGAAACACCTGGTCTCTCTGAGCAAGCTTCTCACTGATCCTTTCCCTCCATTCTGCTGGCAACGGGGAATCACTGAAATCAAACAAGTCAGGGATCACTCTGTCACTCTTCCCCGAACTCTTGTTACTGGGCAGGACGGCAGTATCTGCACAGTGCACAGTGGCCAGGGTGCAGCCTCGATTTACTCGAATCTCTCTATCAGACACATTGTGAACTTGAACCATTACTCTTCTGGCAAAAGCATGAGCTCTGGCAGGCAGGCAGGATACTGGGTTTGACTAGCAGCCCCTTGGGCAGTTTCCCTTCCCCTGGTGCATCCAGCATTAATATCTTGCTCTTTACATCCTTCTTAATATAGACTTCTCCTTGTAGAACACATTGTGCATTTGGTGTTAGCAAAAAAGACTCTGGGTCCTTCTTCCAGATGACCCCCACTGGATCCTCAGGTTCCATTCTACCAGCTTTTCTCTGTGCTTCATAGGCTTGTTTAATTAAAGCCGGAATTCTAAGAGCTCTGCCAGTCTTGGACTTTTCTTTTTCAGAACACAGCTGTGCCAATCGCCCAAACGTATGAGCATTTGTTCCAATCAACAAAGGGACCCCATCATACAGTCCATTGGGGGGACACACTAAGGCTAGGGTCTCTACTTGTTCAGCCACTCCAGCCACAGAAGTAGGAAAAGACAACCAAATACGGATATAGCCAGAGTAGGGATAGGCCTTCTCACTCAGACCCCACACATGTAGCCCCTCTAGAGGTTGCAGGGGCACATCAGACAAGTGCTTCTGATACCAGTCCTGAAACATGATTGTCACTTGTTAGCCACTGTCTAACACAGCCCTGGTGGACACCCCGTTCACTTTCACTGTAGTTTCCATGGAGGGACCCACTACTTCAGACCATTCAGGGGGCATTGCTTGAGAGGTCGCTCAGGCATTGGCCCTGGTGGCAAAACTCTTTCAACTGGCCCCCCCTGGTGACTGGGCACAAGTCTTGCGATGCCAGGCCACTAACCAGCTGGTGACTTTCCTTAAGTTCTCTGGTAACCAACACTCAGTCTGAAAATGTCCATCTTCCCCACAACGGTAACAGAACTTAATATCTTGGTTGTCTTTGGAGGAAGGGGGATGTCTTATCTGGTGGGACACTTCAGGGGCTCTACATGGCTCTTCTTGAATGGACGTTACCCAGGATATCCCGGGTTCACCAACTCTATGGGGGTGACAGCAGCCTGTTGCAGCTCCCTCACCATTTCCGTAAGTCTCTAATCTCCTCTCAAATTGTTCTCAATCCGGGGTCAGAAGAAACAGCATGCCTCACTCCACTGTTGGGCTCAGGGGCTTGATACAGATCTGGCTCCCGATAAGTCTCTGTCATCCCCTTTGATCAACCCTCTCAATTGATGGGTCTCATCTGGCTCACTTTGCTCAGGAGTCTGGCACAGATTCACGGCCCCCCGCATAGGCTCCACCCTCTTCATCAGTTTCAATTTCTCAATCTCTCTCATTAATTGACAATATTCAGGAGAGTCGGCCCTCCGGTCTTGCAATTTGAGTTTCAGCAGTATCACCTGGAAAATCTGGCCGACTTCAATATATGGTCTAATCAGACCTGGTTTAGTGTCTGAACAGTCACTCCCCATTTTTGGTGGGCCTTTTGCAGAGCGCTCTCCATTCTGGTAACAAATGCAGACAATTTCTCATTTCTCCACTGTTTTGCTGACTTGAATTTCCATAACAGATCTTCACCTGTCTCAGTGCTGCCAAACACTCCCTCTAAAGCGGAAAGATGTTCTACTGCAGTTGCCTTGGGACTAGTGGCCCACAGGAACCGAATGGCTTCCAGTGCAGGACCCCTCAAACTTTCCATCAGCTGTTTCCTCTTCTCCCCCTCAGAACACTGCCACTCTTGTACCAGAGGCATAGCATAGTCCATCCAAGTCTCCAAATCATCTTCCCCTGAAGGCACGGGCACAGCACCAGAGAAGAGTCTCATTCTCTGGTAGGAGTCTAATTGGATGAGAGGGACAACCATAGGGAGTGGGGCTAGAATGGAGCTCTTAGAGGACCCGGGAGATGTACTTTGGGACTGGCAGGGGAGTGTGGTCTAATTGTCTAATTGACTGATTGTCTAATACCTGTATCAATTCCTGGGCAGTTCTCCCCTCTGCAGCCAACAGTTTGAGTAGCTTATCCTTGAAACTATTGGTCTTGGGGGACCCACCCAGGGTGATCAAACCACTTCGTGCGTGAATAACCCTCCATCCCTTCTGGCCACCTTCGGGAAAAATCACTGGGGGCACCCTTTCAGGGTCTATCATAATACTGCATGAAAGCAGCACCTGCAGGGTCTGTTCGAGCAAGTCAGCACATCGCCCTTTTACTTCCACCTTGCCCAAACATTTAACATGCTCAACAGTAGATACAATGTCAGTGCTTTTAATCCCCAAGGTGACATCTAACAGTAATACAGTCTTTTGAGAGTCCAGCTCCTCAGCTTCGCCCCATCCCATTAATTTATGCACCATCATCTTAATGGGATCAAGTTTTAACTTGATCGTAGTATCCCCCTCCATTTTTTCCTTCGATTTGGACATAATGTGGTACTTCTCCCACTTGGCCACTAGAGTATGCTAATCTCAGCGGTGCCTCCAAGATGTAAGCCCTAGGTAGCGCTATCCCAAGGGCTACTACCCCTGCCTGCTTAACCAGTAACAGGTTGAGGGGCCCAGGTCCAATAACGGGTGTCTCCACCCAGAGGTCGGGGTTAATACTGTCTGGTATGACTTGATCACAGCCCTCTGGGACACTGCAACCCCCCTTTCTTTCCACTAGGGCCCACACAATATATCAGAAGTACCTTCGCAGTATACACTTACCCCCAGGACAGGTTCGATCAGCTTGATTCTGGGGACCCCCTGTAAAGCAAGATGGTTTAATACAATAGCCACTGTATGATATCTCATCACAAATACATATCTCAGGCAGTGTAACTTTGCCAAACAACCAAATCTGATTTATTTAGGGGACAGTAACAAGGACAAGGGGAAATCAGGTTAATTAATTCAGTCACACTACTATTCAGAGCACTGTGCATATGGTTAGAGTCCCTATAAGGCACTGTCACTGGGTACCCAGGATAGAGGCTAGCCAGGATCAGTGCAGCTGGTTGGGAGCCCTGAGGATAGAAAATACTTGCACAATACCCAACTTGTAATATGGAGCCAGTGGGCTCAGTTTGTGTATCAAGAAAGAAAATCAGATGAAACACTTGCAGTTCAATGGATCAGCTGGCAGGGAGCTACCCTGATTTTACTCATGACTCTTGTGGCTGGACACCTTTCGCACAGCAGGGGGAGACAGGCCTGTGATCAGAACGCTCCCCACACATTTATATGTAAAAGAAAGTTACCATACCAGGCAGCTGCTTTTACATCCTGTTCACACTTACTGCCACCCCCGGAATTCACGATGTAGCTTCACTCTCCTGACAGACCAAGCGCGATGAAGCAGATTCTCCAGTCCTCTACAGGATAAGCCTGGTTCCTGGCCAGGCAGCCTCTCCTTTTCCTCCACACACAGCAGATTCAGTCTGAATCACTATGGCAAATGCGCTGCCCGACTTTTGGCCTCCACACGCGCTTCACGTGCGAAAACTATACAGCGCAGAAGCCTGGAGCTCCTTCCTCAGACATGGCCACAACAGATCTGCCTCCTCGGCCACTGGGCAGGGAATTACAATCAGGCGCCACCTGACCCAATTGGAGGGCTTCAGATGCCAGTCACTTACAACTTCCCCCACTGGTGCGAAAAGGCACCACAGTCCAGAACTTCACTTCCCAGAATTACTGGCTATATCCCCCATTGGCAGCCAGCTCCTGAGAGAGTTCTAATCCTGGTTGGTTTCTCAATACTCCATTTTAAGTGCCCCTCCCTCCTGATTGGATCCAGGTTGCAGTTCTGATCCAAAATGGAGGGGCAAAGCACACAAAGTCTCAGCTGCAAGAAAGGCAGGTTAGACAAAATACATTTTCATTACCACTCTAACATATCGCTAGCAAACAGTTACATTCCTGGGGAGTGCTCGCTTTGCCCGCTTAACAACGGCAAAAACAGAGCACCTTGTCAGCAGCCCAAGCGGGACTCGAGCAGGAAACCACACAATCCCCTCCAGTTCAAAACTGGCCTGCAAAGCAAACAACTTTTAAAGAGACAGTACCAGAGGCTCTAGAAGCACTCACAAACAGGCTGCTTAACTGCCGAACACCATCCAGGCTGGGGCCTTTAGGCAAGTTACTAGGGGACGTTTGGGAACCCCCATTTGCAGGGTGGGGTTACACATGAAAAGAGTTGTCTATTGACATGAAACAAATAACATTTAGAAGATATGAAGGTGTAGTTTTCCTTTAAATATAGGTCACCAGGGACCAGATATGGATGCTGCCCACCAGCACAGTGGTACCACTATCATTTGCAATGCCCATGACCTGGGTTCAGAAATGAGCTTGAGTCATTGGGTGTCTAGCTGGGGGAGGACTGAGCATCCCAGATAATTTATTTAATCTGTTTTTTGAACTGGTTAGTGCAGCCTTAGACAAAAATATCCCTGTTGACATCATTTTTCTTGATTATTCGAAGGCTTTTGACAAAGTCTCTCATAAAGTCTTAATAAATCAACTTGTAAAAATAAGACTAAATAACAATGTCATTAGATGGCTGTCTTCATGGTTAAATAATAGGATTCAGTGTAATCATTAAAGGACATTTATCGTACAGGGTGTGTCACGGTGATGTCCCCAAGGACCTGTGCTGGGTCAATACTATTTAATATTTTAATATCATCTCTCACTCTAATAGAGTATGGGTTGGAAAATATGCTGACGATTGCAAATTGGGATGTTTGATAAAAAAATCAAGTTCCTTACAAAATAATTTGAATGCTATAGTGAACTGGGCTAAGGAGAATGAAATGTATTTCAACCTAGACAAGTGTAAAGTGATGCACTTGTGGAAAAAAACCCTCAAGTATACATATCAAATAAATGGAATCACACTGTCAACAGTTAAAGAAGAAAAGACCTAGGTGCAATTGTTTCTGATGATTTAAAGTCTGATACTCATGCATTAGTTACGGCTAAAACATGTCAAAAACTAATGGTATGTATACTAGGGAATATTAAGAGCAGAGAGGTGGAGGTAATGGTTCCATTGTACAGTGCACTGGTGAGACCACATATGGAGTTCTGCTCTCAGTTTTGTGCTCCTACATCTAAAATGACTCAGATATTATATGAAAATATACAAAGGAAAATGACAAGATCTATAAGACTCACAAAGAACATGAGCTATGGAAATAGGCTGCTTAAATTAAACCTTTACTCAATAAAATATAGGCAGGAAAGAGGGGATCTTTGTCTAATATACAAAACTTTACAAGATGCTTACAAAACAGAAACGCTTGAGTTTAGGAGGAATCCAAGTATTAATAGTACCAGATCCCACAAACTGAAATTAATGGGTGAATCTAATTACACAGTTAAATGAAATAATTACTATACACAGCAGGTGATAACTAAATGGAATATGCTGCCAAGTTATGTTATAGATAGCCCCAATATGAATACTTTTAAGACCAACCTGGACAACTTTATGAAATATAAAAATTCTTGTTCCACCAATGAATTGGTGGTGAGTTTATTAAAGGGCTAAATGCTCTCTGAACTTGTAACCCACTATGAAACTATGAAGATGCTTTCCTCCTTAGGAGGAGGGAGGAGGAGGACTCATAGAACCATAGAATTTATCAGTAGAAGAGGGCTGCTTTGGTGCTCTTAGTCTACCCCAATGTTTCCTGCCTATTCTTCCTCCACAGACCCTATATGATCTGTGGCTTGAAGCCCCCACCATTCTAGCATCTGGCAGTCTGTTCCAGAATCTGCCACCCATTCAGTAAATAAATATTTACTCACATCTGCTTTGAAATCCCTCCCCAAGCTTCATGGCATGCCCCCTGATTCTGGTGTACTCCTTCCTTTGAAAGATACTCCTCACCTGCACCCTGCACACTACTTTGAGGTAGCTGTAGGTCTCAATTGTGTTCCTACTCTCTCCTTTCTTCCAGGGTGACCATGTTGAGATCTCCCATTCTCTCTACATAGTGCGTACAGCGTCCACTGCACTATTGCCCCCTGGGTGATCACAGATGGCAGGGCAATAAGAGCTGGTGTACAGGAAGGGAGGATGTCAATCAGCTCTGATAGGTTCTGACACGCCTTTGTAAGCGTGTGCATCCCTGAATCCACTGTCAGCATCCTAGGGGAGGGGCAGGGGCAGGGAAAATGGATTCTCCCCTGAATAGCGCAGCATGAAGCTGCCCCCACATCGCCAGCCCCGCACCACTGACTGAGGCACCCATCACCAACCACACTTCAGCTCCATCAGGAGGAGCCAGGGCCTTCCCCTAGCAGGTCCATGTTGGGGGGCAAGCCAGGCAGGACCAAGTGGTGGTGGTAAGTCCTAGAAAAACTGTGTGATGGTGCTTGGTGTTGGGTCAGGTTTAGAATGATATGACTGGGGTAATGAGGAGAAAAGCACAGTAAATTAAAAATGTTAGAAAATGGCCAATACAGTGCAGAGAGGTCTATGTTAACCCCCCCCACTGCACTTTTAACATTTCTTTTCTCTCTGTCTCTGTCTCTATCGTTATATGTTCCCACTTTTACAGTCACTTTTGCTCTAAACTGTGCATTTTCCTCTAAAATACCCTTCACTTTTCTTCTACTCATCATATAGCCCTTTTACTCCTCTGCTCTGTCTCTTCCCTTGCTATTACTTTCTCCTAGTATCCAAGTGCATTTCTCTTTTATTTCCCCAGGGCTGAGCAGCTGTCAACCTAACAACTGCATTACTTAGGCTTGCAAGCAAACATTGTTCAAACTGACCACGTTTTGTTTATACTGACAGCATCTGTGGGTGATGCACAAACAGCAAGTGCAAAGGGAGTATTTCTATGACAGAGTCCATCTAGCAACTTTAGATTGCAAGGAGAGACTGAGGCAAATAATTAAGGCAATAATGCATTTCCATAGAATGATCTTTATGTTCATATTGGAGGACAACAATTTTAAGTGTAGTGATTCATTACTAACAGTAGTTTTCCTTAGAATTAAAAACAGAGTTGTTGGGATGTATTTAACAGAAGTCTGTTTTCAATAAACCAGACAACTATTATTGAAAGGTAAAACTAAGGTTTCTTTGTTGATTGTAAATAGATTAGTCTTGTGATTTTACTAATTTTTTAATTTGTTAACCAAGTTAACACAGCGAGCCAAAAGCTGTTTTTCAGGTACGGCCTGGAGCTGACAAAAAAGGGCACCTGAGTGATAACACACATGGTAAAATACAAAAATAAAGGTTTTCACTTGCAATATGCACGTATGAAAATATAACATATTAAATATTAAAATATTACAATACATTTTGCAATGTAAAACAGTCTTACCATGTAAGACACAAGTGTACAATTACATACAGACTTAGGCCCCCATATTCAAAAGACTGCACAAAATGGAAATGCTCGGTGCATCCTGGAAAATGTGCAATGGTGCGATATTCAAAAGCGTGAAATGTTTTGCTCAGATTTGACTACGCGATCACACACACATGATGTATGCCATGCAGAAAAAGGTGGCGGACACCTGCATATGCTGCGCATGTGTATATTCAGAGGAAATGTGTAACACATGTGCCATGCATCCCACATTTGGACTGCGCAAAATTAGGCACAAAAGGGACAGCCCTAAATCAGCTAGACACCAAGAGGCAGGCTGCTGAACTGCAGGCAGGATGGCTGGGATTGCCTTTCATATGGTTGCAGTAATGGCTGATGTGGGGAGACTGAAGAGGCGCAAGGTGGCGAGGAAAGGCCCGTAGGCAGTACTCCCAACAGAGATGGTACCGGCCCTGTATCATATTTGAACAGTTAAGTGACACAGACAAAGTGGGCCAGTACTGGCTCAACAGGGCTGTTCTGAGAGAGCTCTGTGAGCTGCTCCATGATGAGCTCCAGGCACCCACACACAGAAGTCATGCTATGACAGCCGGCCTGGTGGTGCTGAGGGTTGAGGCACTGGATGTCACACCTTGTGCCACACCAATGACCCAGGTTTGGGAACAAGCCCGGGCTGTTGAGGGTTGGCAGGGGAGGAAGAATCAAGTGTCCGAGGCAGCTCTCCTCCCCGGGGGGACAGTCAGCGCTGACTGGCCTTTTGGTGGAAGCCGGAGGCGCGGCAAGTGCAGAGCATACAGAAAGAGGGTCGGGGAGTGGTGAATGTCTGTGAAAATGCCTTGACATTGGGATGCATGCCACTCCCTTAGAACAGGGGAAAATGACATTGGAGCACTGAGGGGAAGGAACACCAGCACAGACCCTAATTACTCCTGCCTGCCTGACCACCGGAGGGACCCAACGAAACAAGAACTGTCTCGGGGTGTATGGGCCCCACCTCATACCTGCCTGGAAGGTACAGCCACGGCTTCATGGGGGTCCACTGAGGATTCAAGTAAGGCGGTGAAGTGGGGCTGGTGCTTAGACATCTCCCATCAGAGTGGGGCTCCAGTGTGTAGGTAGGATAAAGAAAGATTACAAAAAAAGTCATGATATGACAGTGGAGACCAAGATCACAGCAGCACTGTGCCTGCTCACCACAGGCACCTTCCAGATACTGGTGGGTGACACCACTGGCATCACCCAGTCATCTACCTCTCATCTCCTCACACAGCTCCTAAACACTGTGCTGCCCCATGCTAGTGAGTTCATTCAATTCCCTAGCACACCAGCAGAGCAGACAGCAACAAAGTAGCACCTTTACAGGGTCAAACACCTACTGGTAGTGCTAGAAGCCATTGACTGCATCCATGTGGCCATCGGAGCACCACCTAGTGGTAACAAAGACATCTATATAAACAGGAAGGGGTACCATTTCATCAACTGCCAGGTGGTGTGTGATGCCACAGGGCACATCACTAATATGGTTGCCTGGTACCCTGGGAGTGCACATGATGCATTAATTTTTATTTAAACTGGTTTAATTAGATTAGCATGAATGCCATTTTTTATCATATAATATACAATGATGAGTTGAAGCCCTCAGACCAGTGGCAAATCTACAAATTGAATTGTAAAGCATATTTAACCTATTAAAAAGATTTTCAGTCAGATGTTATTTATTTATTTATTGATGCTAGGATTGAAAATACCTATGAGCTAAAAGCTCATTTATATAAGTTCTGTGTCATAGACAACAATAGACATTGTACAGTTGCAATTAATAGACAATGTACAGTTACAGTGAAACAGACAACAATAAGCATAGTTTTTGCATGGAGTACATAATGATATACATAATAAAGGCAGGTGGGTAAGAATAGACTAGTAGTAAGCAAACAACGGATGCTGAAATCATTTCACAGTACATAGGTATGGGGAGTCTGGCAGGAGGGGTACTCAGCAGATGAAGAGGTAGGAGGCTGAATAATGTAATGTAAATAACAAATACTCACAAAATCCAGTTTTGATGGAAGTAGACTATTTGATGGTAACCTATGTGATTCAGGAGCAAAATATTGGCTCATTCTGTAGAGCATATCCAGTCTATTATGTATTACCCCAACAAGCTGGGTAACATGAAGATCAAAGGACAAAAACCTATCCAGATAACAGAAATTGTTGACACAATCAATAGATAAATCATTTAAATCAAATATCTGAAGATCAGATGGCAGTAACCTACCAGGATGCAAAAAAAAAACAAAAACATAGGTTTGTTTTTTTTTAGAGTTAAGAAGTAACTTATGAGCTAGAAATCAATTATGGATAATACAGAAATCACATTGGAGAGTTTTGTTTTGCACACATACGAAATCCCTATCTGAAATAAACAAAACAACATCATCTGCATATAGAATTAAATTAGAAGGACAAACCAAATGCAGAGAAATCAAAAAATTGAAAATAATAAGGGACCTAAGAGAAAACCCTGGGGTACTCCACAACATATCTCCCTGAAGTCAAATTGAACTTGTTTGATTACTGTACAGTGAGATCTACTCTGTAAATAACTACTAAACTAAGAAATTGAATCAGGAGAGACCTGATTAAGCATAATGTGCAGCAAAAGCTCATGATCAACCACGTGAAAGCCTTGGTAGGGTCCACAAAGACTGAAGCCACATGGAGCCCCCCTATCCAAGGCCCGTGAATATGTTAAGTGAACCCCACCAAGGCCATCTTGGTGTTAAAACCCATTCTGAAGCCATGCTGGTTCTCTGACAGGAGATCATACTTAACAAGATGTTCATTTACTTAATCAAAATTAATCTTCTCAAGAAGTTTAGACAAAAGGAGTAATGAAATTGGATGATAAACACAGTGGGCCGATTCTCAAATTCTGCACAAGGCGCAAGGTGCATGCACCAAGCAGCAGGACATAAGCAGCACCCTGCACCAAGACGCAAGCAAGACAGGATTCACAAATGCACCATGCGTGAATGCAAAGACCCACTGCATCAAACACCCCATGTGCCAGCACAGCGCCAGATGGCTGCTAGCACCATGACGCAAGGTGTGTTGCGACAGGGATAAGATATGCAGGACACAGGAGTGCAAGTCATGAAGGTGCCCCAAACAGCAGATTTCAAACACTACACCACACAGAGATGATCTAAGGGGACTTAGAAAAGGAAGGAAAGAGGCAGAGGTAGTGATACAGGACTGAGACACAGGACTGCAGCAGGACAGAGACAGACGAGTCCCAGGAGGATGTTTGCACCACAGGCCCTACTAGGCATACAGCTGGCCAGGCAACACCATAGGCAATGTGCCTGCCAGGATGCACAACAGGGTGGCGCTGTACAGCAGGTGCACAGACAGCAGCAACCCAGACACTGGAGGCATGCCATACATGTCTACTGGCCATGCACCACCCACATGGACCTGACTGAGGAGCAGTGCATCGCACAATGCCAGCTTGGCAAGGCAGCCATTGCACAGCTATGCCAGGAACTCAATGCTGACCTGAGAAGCAGGACCCGGAGAGGCCATGCCATACCAATAGAGGTGAAGGTATGTGCAGCCCTATGGGTAATGGCTGTGACATAGACAGCCAGCTCTGAGTGCTCGAGTGCTGTATTTATTTTTATTATTACATATAAAATATGTGAAGGGAAGGTCAGTTGAAGGAAAAGGCTGTCTTACTGGAACTGACACATCAAGACCCTCCAAGGGATAAGTTCAAAGGACAGGAGGTATTTTAAACTGCAGAGATCTGGGGTGCTATTACCTTGTCAATTTGCTTTCATCCCAGAAAATAAGATTAGCCATTCATAATGCCCTCAGCGAGATCCTTTGACTTGCATATTTGCCAGGAAGGACTTGTGGGGAGGGATGTTGAGAGAGGCCAGAATGGACATTGAAGAGGTTTGATGTCTGAGCCAGGGAGGACCCAGATTGATTTGGAATGTCCAAAATATATTTCCAGGGGAACCCTTGAATTACACCAGAAAGACCTGAGGTATAGATTCCAAGGTCCAGATAGGATTAAAGAGGCCAATACACTTTTGCTTTGAATACAGTGACTTAGATCAAAGAAACTTTTGAGATGTATGTGTAGCAGAGCACCAACCAGTTCTGACCAGTTAACCTATGAAGAGGAAAGTCAGTGAGGTCATCTCTCATATGTTTTTTTAAATATTTTACTTGGAGACCCTGTATTGTAAAATATAGAGTTTGATACACCAAGGCAGAGTTAGTGACCTCATGAGAAGGCGGCTCAAAAATGTGTTTAATTGCTGAAGTGAACCTGAGACACAAGAAAATATTTTTGACTGAGAGAAGGGAGATCCTAAAAGCACTGAAAGAAAGTACACATTAGATTATAGCAGTCTGAAGTTATAAATTGTAAGAACTATACTTTTTTACCTGTTTGTTTTAAGGCTGTATGTGTTGTGATATATATTTATCTGTAATTATTGCTCTATTTTGATATTTTTAAAATAAAGATTTTTTTTACGAAGGAAACTGCATGGAGTGCCTTGACATTTCTTTTTATTTTAAGTGGAGCTTTAAAAGGTTATAAGTACACTGTGTGTGGGCTTATTGTATACCAAACTAGGAAATGGATAGAGTTCTCTAAAAGTCTTGCATAGAGTTCTAAGGGTTCATTTGAAAGACCTGGTTGGGTGCCCGTAGGCAAAGTTATCTGGCCCCCCGATGACAGAATTATCTGAGCCTGATAATTGGGTATGCTAACAAGAGGTTATCAGTTTGAATCCTTCCAGAGCTTGATATCAAGGTGACTTGAACCCACAAAACAGACAAGAGGTTTACCTTGTCTGTTACACTGTACACAAATCATATGCTCAGAGGTTGGCATTTTGGGAGTAGGGGTTGACCGGCTAAGCGAGTTTGTGACAGATTGGTTGGCAGTGGTGGCATAAAAGTTTGATGGTATAAGCTTCATTGTTCAGTGTGTTAGCTTGAAACCGTTTAGCTCACTTGAAAAAAAAAAGAAAGGCAGTGTTTTATTTCAGAAAGGAAACAGAACTATATCCATTGACTTACAGTTAAGTTCCCAACCCATTTTATATTTTTTCTGAAGTGCCAGTCAGTATAGTATTAGTAGTAAGAGAAGAAAAAATGTCTTCCGATTACAGCAAGCAGACGGTAGATTTCTTAAAGCAGTTGTGCGGGGACAGAGGAGTCCCGTTTGGGGTGAAAGCCAGTAAGAATAACCTCCTAGAGGCCCTGATGGTAGCAGATACCCAGAGCAGTGAATCACAGACTGTGACTGAAAGGGACAAAACCTCAAGTGTGAAAGGGCTAGCGGCCAGTGAGGAGTCCCGAGCCGATGAGGTGGACAGCAGGGTCACTGTCAGTGAAGGACCACAGCAGCAGGGACAAATCTCCAGTATCCTGAATCCGGAAGTTCTCAGGTTGCAACTTGAGCTGCGTAGGATGGAGCTGGAGTCCCAGGAGAGGAGAGAAAGGGAACAGAGGAAGGCGGACCATGAGGAATGTGAGTGCCAGCGAGTAGCTGAGGAGAAGAGAGAGCAAGAACGCAGAGCTGCAGAGGAGAGGAGCACCAGTGGCAACACGAACTGGAGAAGCTACGACTCCATCCAGTGGTACCAGGGAAGGTAAGTGGCTTTGGTTTAACTTGGACTGCAGGACTGGGTTACAAATTGAACTCTAAATTAATAGCTGAGTTTAAAGATGGGGAGGACATAGACACCTTTTTAAATTCTTTTGAAAAAGTTTGTATTCAGGCTAAAATTCCTAGAGACTCCTGGAGCTTCCAGCTATCCCCGCTACTTACCGGAAAAGCTCAGGATGCTTTGAGTCACATGGATAATAAAGACAGTGATGATTACAGCAAGTTAAAAGCAGCACTACTAAAAAAGTTTGAATTAACTGCTGAATCATACAGAGCTAAATTCTGTAAGCTCAGGAGAAGCCGTGATTTGAGCTATGAGGAGCTAGCCACGAAACAACTTCAGTTTTTAAAACGTTGGTGGGATGGAATTGAGGCAAACACTGTTGATAAAATTGAAAATGTGATTTTATTAGAACAGTTTTATTGGGCATGCCCAACAGAGTTAAAAACCTGGCTAGAGGACCGAGATCAAAAACAGTGCAAGGGGCTGCTGAACTCTTGGACCGCTATGCCAAAAGCAGACCTGCTCTGAGAGCGAATGGGGCTAGTGTGGCAGCGCAGAAAGGGAAAAGCGCACCTTCAGGGCAGCTAAAACCCTCACTGCCTCCACTGAAACCAGTTATCTCAGGTTTCAAACAAAAGATTTCTCTGAAGTAAGAAATGTTTGTTGGTTATGTAAAGAAACTGGGCACATTGCCAGACAGTGTCCAAGAAGGGCAAACGCAGAATAGTACCAGAAAGGAAGTGGGTTGTTTGTGAGTCCCTGGAAGCATGCCAGTGAACATGAGGGAACACATGCATCCAGTCATGGTAAATGGTGTACAGACACAGGGGTTCAGGGACACAGGATGTCCTAACATTGGTAAAGGGATCTGGTACAGCCTGGTTAGCTTAACCCAACAAACACATAACTATACAGGACTTTGCTGGTGTAGAGAAACATTGCAATTGGCCAATGTTCTCCTGTACTGGGGTGAAACAGGAGGAACTGTGCAACAGGTGGCTGTAGCTAGCACATTAGCAGTGGATGTGATCCTGGGTAACAATCTCCAGCAGGAGGTGGTATGTGCAGTTACCCGTAGCCAAGCGGCCAGGGAAAACTGTAGTTCCCTGAGCCCCCCAGAAGCCACTGGGGAAGATACTGAGAGGCTGGTTCCACAGCCTGTATCTCCAGAGGGGGAGACTGATAAAAAGAGGGTAGAAATTTCGCCAGAAGCAAGTAACCCCATAGCTACAGAGGATTACTACGAAAAGGGAGGGGTGACCCCTTGTCAGAGGGTAGGGATTGACAGTGATCCTGAGGGCCCTGACACTAGTGCTAGGGACCCTAGTTTAGTGACTGAAGGGGACCTGTCCCATGCCTTGGGAAGGTGTGAGGGTTTGCATCTGCTCAGAGAAGTGACCCTAGTTTAGAGAAGCTGAGGGCTTGGGCAGACTCGGACGGTGCACAGGGAGGTGATGGAAGACATAGGGTTTATTGGAAAATGGACTTATGTATACACAGGCAGTACAGACAGAGAGAGGGATGCTAGGCAGGCAGCTTGTTGTTCCCCAGGGATATCGTGAGCAGTTGCTCAAGGTTGCCCATAATATTCCCTTATCTGATCATCTGGGAATCACACAAACTATGCAGCGGTTGGTCCAGAATTTCTACTGGCCTAACTTCACCCAACAGGTGAAGGAGTATTGCAGGTCTTGTCACTGGTGCCAAGAAATAGGGAAGGCGGGCAAGAAAACCCAAGCCGCCCTGATCCCCTTGCCCATAGTGGAAGAGCCATTCCAGAGGGGTGGGAATGGATATTGTGGGGCCTTTAAATACCCCCCAGCTCCTCAGGGAAAAGGTTCATCCTAACTTTGGTGGATTATGCCACCTGGTACCCAGAGGCAGTTGAGCTTTTCTCACTGAGGACAGACAAAGTGGCAGATGCCTTACTTGGGATTTTCTCCCGTGTTGGGTTTCCGCAGGAGGTAATCACCGATTGAGGGGGGTTCCTTCTCGTCGGACCTAATGAAATGTCCATGGAAGAAGTGTGGGGTGGTGCAGAGATGCACGACAGTGTATCACCCACAAGCCAATGGGTTTGTGGAACGCTTCAATGGTACCCTAAAGTCAATGCTCTGGGCATTTGCTGAACAGCATGGGAGCGACTGGGACAAATACCTTCCCCACCTGTTGTTCACATACAGGGAGGTGCCCCAAGAGTCAACAAGACTGTCCCCCTTCGAACTCTTGTATGGACACCGGTTACGTGGGCCCCTAGACTTAATCTGGGAGGACTGGGAAGGCAAGCACGCCACCCAGGGAACTCCCATTGGGGATTATGTTCTAAGGTTTAGGGAAAGGCTGAAGATGCTTATGGGGACAGCCCAGAGCAACCTGGCAGCTGCCCAACATAAGCAAAAGGTATGGTACGACTGCAGAGCCATAGCTCGCTCATACATAGTGGGTCAGGAAGTCATGGTCCTTATTCCGGTCTGGAAAGACAAGCTGCAAGCTGAGTGGGTAGGACCATACAAAGTGGTTAGGAAGGTAAATGACATAAACTACATTGTGGAGTTACCTGACCGTGAAGCGGACAGAAAGGATGTACCATGTCAGCATGATGAAGCCATATGCAATAGGGCTGACATGGTGTTCACAGTGTGTAGTCGTGGGAGGGGATGACGAAGGAGACCCCCTTCTGGACTTGCTGGAAGACAGTAAGAGGGAGTCTTCTGTGGAGGCAGTAAAATTGTCTCCCCAGCTGAACCCGAACCAGGTCCAGAAAGTAAGGGAGGTTTTAGCAGACTTTGCCCCCTTGTTTAGCGCCAAGCCTGGACTAACCCCCTTAGTGACAAATGATGTGGAGACAGGGACACAGATGCCCATATGACGAACAGCATATCGGGTGTTGGAGGCTGTCCAAAAGGACATTAGGAGGGAAGTGGAGGAGATGCTGGATTTAGGGGTAATCCAGAGATCCTACAGTCCCTGGGCCTCACCTGTAGTCCTTGTACCCATGCCAGATGGCTCGACTTGTTTCTGTGTAGACTATCGTGGACTGAATGCAGTCACAAAGTCAGACGCCCACCCGATGCCCTGGACAGATGAACTCCTTAATAAGTTGGGGGGGTGACCTGCCTTACAACCATTGACCTGACAAAGGGGTATTGGCAGGTAAAGCTGACGGACAGAGCTAGGGAGAGGTCGGCCTTCATCACTCCAATAGGCTTATTTGAGTTCAAAGTAATGCCTTTCGGAATGAAGAACGCCCCGGCTACTTTCCAAAGGTTGGTGAACAAGGTGTTAAATGGTGCTGAGAAGTACATCATGGCGTACCTAGATGACATCGCCATCTTTAGTACCAGCTGGGAGGAACACCTGTCACACCTTAGGGAAGTACTGGGCAGAATACAGAGGGCCGGGCTCACTGTCAAAGCTGAGAAGCTGTCATAGCAAGGCATTTGATACAGTCCCACACAAAAGATTAATACACAAGTTAGCTAGCCTTGGAGTGGGCCCCAAGGTGGTAGCCAGAAAAAAAAATTGGCTAGACAACAGGACGCAAAGGGTAGTAGTAAATGGAGTACACAGTGAAGAAAGGAGGGTTACTAACGGGGTACCGCAGGGTTCAGTACTGGGACCAGTCCTTTTTAATGTCTTTATAAGTGACATTGCAGAGGAACTGGAGGGAAAAGTATGTCTCTTTGTAGATGACACAAAGATCTGCAACAGGGTTGATACACAAGATGGAGTGGAAAGGATGAGAAGGGACTTGGCAAGGTTGGAGGAACGGTCAAATGTATGGCAGCTCAGATTCAATGAGAAGAAGTGCAAGGTAATGCACATGGGAAACAAAAACCCAGGGGAAGAGTACACAATGGGGGTGAGATAGTGACAACAGTAAAAATGGAAAGGGACCTGGGGGTAATTATATCTGATGATCTAAAGGTGGGCAAGCAATGTGAGGAGGCAGTAAGGAAGGCTGGGGGGATACTGGGATGCATAGGAAGAGGCATTAATAGCAGAAAACAGGAAGTTGTTATCCCTCTGTACAGACAGTTGGTGAGACCCCATCTGGAGTACTGTGTGCAGTTCTGGAGACCCCATCTCCGCAATGACATAGAGTGGAGGCTGTCCAGAGGAGGGCAACCAAAATGGTGCAGGGTCTGCACCAGAAGACATACGAAGAAAGACTAAAGGAGCTTAATATGTATACCCTTGAGGAAAGAAGGGAGAGAGGGAACATGATAGAAACTTTCAAGTACCTCAAGGGAATCAACAAAGTCCAAGAGGGTAGCATCTTTCAGAAAAAGAGATGTGCAAGAACAAGGGGGCACAATTTGAAGATAGAGGGGACAGCTCAGAGGTAATGTGAGAGTATTTTTCATGGAGAGGGTTGTGGATGCATGGAACAGCCTTCCTGAGGAGGTCGTGGAGTCAAGAACAGTGGGGGAATTCAAGAATTCATGGGACAGACATAAGGCAGTCCTAGTGGGGGGGTAGGAGGAAGTAAGCTGTTGGTTAACTATGATCTGCAGCTTATCTGTTAGGTAGGAAAATGGGCAGACTAGGTGGGCCAAGTGGTCCTTATCTGCCATCAAATTCTATGTTTCTATGAGAAGTTCCAGGTGGCCATGGGAGAAGTGGCATACCTCGGGCATGTGGTATGCCGAGGACAGCTCCGTCCTAACCAGATAAAAATAGAGGTAATACAGGCATGGCCTAGACCAGAAACTCAGAAGCAGGTCAGGAGTTTTCTTGGGACAGCCGGGTACTACAGAAAATTTGTACCAAATTACAGTGCCCTGGCTGCTCCCCTATCTGACCTGACAAAGAAATGGATGCCCAAGAAAATGACCTGGGGTCCAGCCTGTGAGGAAGCCTTTACCGAACTGAAGGAGGCACTGTGCTGTGCTCCTGTTTTGACAAGCCCGGACGATAGCAAAACTTTTAAAGTTCAGTCGGACGCCTCAGACATGGGTATTGGGGCAGTACTAAGCCAGACATCCAGAGAAGGGAGGGACCACCCAATAGCCTACCTGAGCCGAAAGCTGCTCCCCAGGGAACAAGCATACTCCACAGTGGAAAAGGAGTGTCTTGTCGTAGTGTGGGCCCTAAAGAAATTGGAGCCATACTTGTATGGGCAGCCTTTTGTGGTGCAGACTAACCACAACTCCATGGTTTGGTTGTCACAGATGGGGAAAAACAATGGCAGACTGCTCAGATGGAGTCTTGCTTTACAAGGCTATGATTGGAAAATCGTACATAGGGCCGGAGCCAAAAATAAGAACTCAGATCGACTGTCTAGGGTCTATGAGGAGTGAAATGATTTGGGAAGCTCATCCCATGTAAGGGATGGATCCCCCAAATTCAGTCTAGGTGGAGTGGAATGTGACATAGAAAGCCAGCTCTGAGTGCTCAACTGCTATACTTACTTTTGTTATTACATATAAAATATGTGACAGGAAGGTCAGTTCAAGGAAAAGGCTGTCTTACTGGAACTGACACATCAAGGCCCCAAGGGATAAGTTCAAAGGACAGGAGGTATTTTAAACTGCAGAGATCTGGGTGCTATTACCTTGTCAATTTGCTTTCATCCCAGGGAAATAAGATTAGCCATTCATAATGCCCTCAGGAGATGCTTTGACTTGCATATTTGCCAGGAAGTACTTGTGGGGAGGGATGTTGAGAGAGGCCAGAATGGACATTGAAGAGGTTTGATGTCTGAGCCAGGGAGGACCCAGACGGATCTGGAATGTCCAAAATACATTTCCAGGGGAACCCTTGAATTGCCTCAGAATGACCTGACGTGTAAATTCCAAGGTCCAGATAGGATTAAAGAGGCCAATACACTTTTGCTTTGAATACAGTGACTTAGATCAAAGAAACTTTTGAGATGTACAGTATGTGTAGCAGAGCACCAACCAGTTCTGACCAGTTAACCTGTGGAGAGGAAAGTCAGTGAGGTCATCTCATATGTTTTTTTAAATATTTTACTTGGAGACCCTGTATTGTAAAATATAGAGTTTGATACACCAAGGCAGAGTTAGTGACCTCATGAGAAGGCCGGCTCAGAAGTGTGTTTACTTGCTGAAGTGAACTTGAGAGACACCAGAATATATTTCTGACTGAGAGAAGGGAGATCCTAAAAGCACTGAAAGAAAGTACACATTAGATTATAGCAGTCTGAAGTTATAAATTGTAGGAACTGTATTTTTTTACCTGTTTGTTTTAAGGCTGTATGTGTTGGGATATATATTTGTTCTGCAATTATTGTTCTGTTTTGATATTTTTAAAATAAAGATATTTTTTTTACAAAGGAAACTGCATGGAGTGCCTTGACATTTCTTTTTATTTTAAGTGGAGCTTTAAAAGGTTATAAGTACACTGTGTGGGCTTATTGTATACCAAACTAGGAAATGGATAGAGTTCTCTAAAAGTCTTGCATAGAGTTCTAAGGGTTCATTTGGAAGATCTGGTTGGGTGCCCATAGGCAAAGATATCTGGCTCCCGAAGACAGAATTATCTGAGCCTGATAATTGGGTACACTAACAAACAGTTATCAGTTTGAATCCTTCCAGAGCTTGAGACTAAGGTGACTTGAACCCACAAAACAGACAAGAGGGTTACCTTGTCTGTTACACTGTACACAAATCATACGCTCAGAGGTTGGCAGTTTGGGAGTAAAGGGTTGACCGGCTGAGCGAGTTTGTGACAATGGCCACTGGTGGATTCCAGACACTGAGTGGTGACACTGTGGGCATCTCACAGCCCTCCATATCACGGTGCCCGAGGGCAGTCATGGATGTCCTCATACACAGGTTGCACCAATACATCCACCTACCCACAGATGCCCAAGAGCAACTGGCAATCAAGCAAGGCTTCTACAGCACAGCAGGATTCCCACATGTGCTTGGTGCAGTAGATTGCACACATTGCAATAAGAGCAGCAGTGGATGAACCAGAGACCTATGTCAACCGGAAGGATACCATTCCATGAATGTACAGGTCATCTGTGACAACAGGTGCAAGATCCTTGACATTGTGGCACAGTATCCTGGGTCCACCCTATGATGTGTACATCTACAGGAACTGCGGAGTGTGTGAGGCCTTCCAGAGTGGGACACTCACAGATGGCTGGCTGATTGGTAAGGCACACACAGACACATGCAGCATGGATGGGCATGGGATGCATGTGGGCACAACACTAACCTACACCCCCTCCTCATAGGTGACAGTGGATACCCACAACAGCCCTGGCTGATGGCACTGGTGAGGTGTCCACAGAGTGCAGCAAAACAACAGTACAACAATGCCCACACAGCAACTCGCAGTGCGATAGAGTGCACATTTGGCATCCTCAAGATGAGGTTCCAGTGCCTTGACAGATCAGGGGGTGCACTGCAGTACACACCAGCATGCAAACTGTTCATAGCATGTTGTGTGCTGCACAATATAGCACTTGAACATGGCACACCACGGCAGAGGATAAGGAGGCACCCAGTGAGGATGGTGACACTGAGGGGGAGGAGGAGGAGGCAGTGGGGCCTGCCTATGACTGATGACATCAAGGCCAGGCACAACACACACTAGCTGGAGAACAAATGTGAGCACAGCTCATTGCACCACACTTTGGATGAGCAGTGTACAAGGACACAGGTACACCAACACCACCATGCTGTGTGCTGGCTATGGACCACAGCCCCGAGGCCATGGGATAACCACAAGCATGCAACATTGGCACACACAACAGGCACACTGGGCAGCAGTGCCATGGCATTGTGGGGAACAACAAAGCAGTGCCAGGAACCTAGGGACTGCCGTGGAGTGCACACACTGCAGGTGGACTGAATCAGCTGTGGTGATATGGAGGTGTCACCACCTGGGTCACCACACAGGCAGTGGCAGCACAGTTGGCACAGATGTGCCCATTGCCTGTGTGCCAACCCAGACGGTGCAATGCACAGTGACACGGACAGCAGCATGAGCAGCCGGGTGCTCATTGCTAGCAGAGGTGACATGTGAATAAGCAGTGTAATGTAGGGATGATGAAATGTGAGGGGTTCCATGCACAGCAGCCAAAGTGCTAGGCAGCACAGACTGCATGGAATGGGAACAGCACTACAGTCATGTGTCATGCAGCACACTGGTACTGGTGCCAACATGCAATGTCATTGCATGGTAGGTACCAGAGGTAGGCACAACGGGGATATGGAGGACTGTGTGGGTGGGTGGGTGGCTGCACACACCATGCAGCACAGCTGCAGGTGTGGCACATGGGTGGGCACAGTGCACCCATGGCTGCAGGACATGGTTGTGTTGTGGCAGACCTGTATGGCATGCCATGAGGACTGGCACAGTGTCACTGGAGGCATGCCCTCCCCAAGCACAGCCATGGTATCCTGCACAAACACAGTGTCTGGAGACGGGGGGATGACAACGCATGCACTGCAGGTTGCGCTGAGCATCAACAATGGGAAGATGCATGTCATACTGGGCAGTAGCCACAGCAACGTTACTTACATACAGAGTTACCCCGTATGCAACGCACATTGCGTTGCATACTGCGTGCCAATGCATGCTGCGTCACATGCGCATCACAGCGTGTGACTGGCAGGGGAAAAGCAGGGAACACATGGAGCTTAGCCACCAGCATGTGCAGGGCTTCAGTAGCACATGCTAGGCCACACAGAACAGTGTAGCATGGGACACAGCTCCAAATACACTGCAGAGGGAGGCAAGGGACTAAAGCAGTCACAAGGGCTAACAGCAGGTGGCAGTCCCAGTTGCAATGGCACACTGGAGCAGGGCATCTATCTTCACAGATGATGAGACATTGCTTCTCATCAGCCTGGTTGAGCAGTGGAGCAGGGTGCTGTTTCCACAGGGAGCACAGCAGTCCAGCCCAGCAGACAGACAGAGGGTGTGGTCCACCATAGGCAGTAGGCTCCAGGCAGTGTCTGGAATCAGGAGGACCATGCGGCACATCAGACACCGATGGAATGACCTGGCCTGGAGGGAGGGTGGCTCCTTGCCCACCTGAGGAGGATGGCACAAGAGGCAGATGTCCAGATGTGTGGAGGATGGCCACGCCGGTCAGGTATGTGTAACCAGTAACATGAATGACACACAGCACACTACAGTGACCATGACTGCACAGATGGGTACTAATGATGTCATACATCATTATCTCTCTGCAGGAGAGGGCAGTGACACCGAAGGGCAGGGCAGACCCAGGGAACCCAGGACTGGATGGACGTGGAGGAGGACCCCACAGAGAGCAACATTGCCAAGGTTGGCGTACAGCAGTCATGACATGTATGCAGCTGTGTGGGCTACTGTGCAGGGACCAGCAGGCAGGGGGATGTGCACACACACACACACCGCACACACACACACACACACACACACACACACACACACACACACTGGCAGGGCCAGTATAGGTGGCCGTGGCTGGTAGTTGCTGGTAGGGCACATGCACCATGGAAACATGTGTGGGTGTGTGCCACACACATAGTCGGTGCATATCTCAGCCCATGCGACACGTGACATGGCATGGTGATGGCCTGTTGGCCTTGTGTTGGTGGTCTGGGCAACATGCAGTCAGGCAGTGCATGGAGTGGCATGGGCGTGTGGTGTACTCACTTACAGGCTGTCACATTGTATTCCAGGCATCGATGGTGGTGTGAGGAGTGGGAAGCAGGGCTGGGATGCAAAGTGGCATTCCCTGGAGCGGGTGATGTGACTCCTGAAGTGGAGTGATGCACGGGCGTACACAGCCAGGACCTGGATGATGGCACAAGGCAGAAAACATGTGGCACCACAGCAGGTTGTGGAGGACACAACAGATGAGGGGGATGTGGAGGAGATGAAGGAGGATGTCTCACGTGACCGATAGGAGCATCATCAGCATGCAGGGCCAGACGACACTGCTGTGGCAATGCCTGTGGCAGGAGACACGGCCGACATGGCAATAGGCAGGGCCAGCCATGGTACAGCAGGATGGGCGGGTGCTGTCCAGACTGGGGATGATGACACCCCCATGCATGGCGATGGTGATGCAGCCCTTGAACTTGGTCCAGGGCAGCCCGTGATTGAAAGGGACACATCGCCAGACAAGGACACGAGAAGTGAAGATGACATGTAGCCCCAGCCACACACCCTCCGTGACTTTGCTCAGGGACTCAGCATGCACATCAGGCCCATGGCAAGGCTGCTAACCAACCTAAGTGATGTGGTGCATGACCTTCTGGACTACCTGGACCAGACTGGTGGACACTAAGTGGTCGGCATGTGAGTGCAACATTGTCCTGGCCTCACTCATGCAATCGAAGACATGCTATGGACAGGACACATAGAGTAGTATGGACACAGGTTACTGGGACTTCAGGGATTTAGTAACTGAGCATGCAATGCAATTAATTGCATCACCATCGTACCCTATTGCTGTGTGTGGTGAGCTGTGCCCATTGCATTGTGTAACTCTTGGATTATCTTCACTGTTGACGTTGTGTTTTGCTGTTGTGTTCCTAATACATTGTTGTTCCATGTGCAAGCTGTGTCTGTGTGTCATTCAGTACTGTGCATGTTCATCACATGCCTATGCTGTGTACTGGTCGGTGTCAGCCAATGTGTGGGTACCAGCCTACAGGGGCCTACGCAGGGCACCATGTGGACAACAGCGACCACTGTCCAACAACATGTGGAATGCACTGCATTGTGTCACAGGTGTTGTTAGTGTGACATGCGTGGCACAGTGTTATGACACTGTATCCCTGTGGGCCTGTGCCACCCAGTGTTGGGGTCCTCTTAGTTCCACAGTGGCATGCCACAGTGGTTAAGCCAAACCACCAGTCGACAAGGTGGGATCCCATGGTTTGGGCCTGTATGTGCCGTGCATATAACGATACCAGACTCATGGGGCTGGGTGGTGTGTCAGAGTACATGGCATACCACAGGGCCTGCCCAGTGGAATCAGTGTGCAGCTCTGTATGGCTGCCATGTTGGCATGTCCCACGGTGGGTACTGTGTGTGAGTGTAGGTGCTGGGTGGAATGTGGAGCCTCTTGTGTGGTGGGGAGGCAACAGTCCTGCAGAGCCATGCGCTCGGGTGTGGGAGCATGCATGGCACCATGGACAGGTATGAATGATGCCATGTGTGCCAGTGACAATGCCTGTGCTGGTGCACCACACCATGGTGTGTGCACCCACTGTTCCCTGTGGGCACATGTGGGGACCTGTCTAGTTGGCGTTGGTTGGTGGAGCATGGGGGTGGATGTGCAGTGTGAGCAGTCTTTGGCATGCCATGGTGTACACACCCAGGGCTGGCATTGGGGGCTGTGCAGATGTCCAGTATTTGCCATCTGGGATGGCAGTGTACATATTGCTGACAGGTGGGGGATGCAGGCTTGTGTGCGTGTCCCATGCTGCGGTGACACGGCAGGGTGTGCCATGGCCATAAGCACTATACACTGGATATGGGGTACATGTGCATGCAGCTCAGGAATGCATGGCACATGCACATGCACATCCATCTGTGGTGTGTGTTTTGTTGGGGTCCCTGCCCATGGTTTGAGCACAGGACCATTGCATTGTGGTGGCTAGCAACATTGGTTGGCCCCCCCCCAATGCGCATGGCTGGCATGTTTCGCTGCATCCTACCAGTGTGTGTGTGCTGGTTTCCCTTTCCAGCCTATGGTAGCTGGTGGCTCACTGTGTGCAGTGCATGGTGGCTGTACCACTGTGGTGCTGCTTTGTGTAGCATCCTGCAGTGTGCCACACCCTGTCTACACCTCTATCACAGGAGGCACTGTGTGCACTCTGTGCCTCTGTGAATGACGTCGTGTCACCGAGGGTATCTGTTGTGCTGCAGCGGTCCCTGTCATACTGCAGCTATTGTCCCCTTCCCTCCAGTTCTGCTGCCAGCTGCTGCTGTCTGTGCAACAAGTTCTGCTGCTGGTGCTTCTTGCCCGGCTGTCCGCCCCTCACAGGCCATTCTACCTGCCTCAGGGTGGGCCCTCATAAGGCCTTGGAATTGGGCTGTCATGTGCTGTCCCAGCCTTCGTGCTGCACTGGGTGCTGGCACGGCCATGATGTTGTCCATCACTGTACTGTTCTGTGTCTATCCGGACTGCTCCACATCACTGACAGGCAGGTGGATGTCCAGCCCCCTGTGCCCATCATGTTCCAGTACCCCCATGTGCCTGTGCACACCCTCAGCAATGTTACTGGGTGTGCAGCTGCGGATGTCTTCTGTGTCCTGTGTGGCTGTGGCTGTGGCCACATGCAGTGTGTGCCCCACTGTGCCATGGCCATCATCCACACCAGCATCACTGCGTGACTCCAGCCCATTCCTGATGTCTGTTGGGTCCACTCGTCTGTCTTCAGAGGCAATTGCATCCAGCAGTTGGTCCCCATTGTCTGAATGTTTGCCTGCTGTGTTGCCCACCTCCTGTCCTTGGGCATGGCTGTGCATGTCACGTGCTGTGTCAGCACTGTGTCTGGCTGTTGTCTCATAGGCTTCAGTGGCTGTGCCATGCCCTGTGTGCCCTCATAGCTCCTGTCCCACATCCTGTATGCTGGCTGTGTTTCCCATGCTGTGGGGTCATCTCCTGCCCACTGTTGTGCCACCACACACTGCAGTCTGGACATACCTGTGGGACCAGTGCAACACTGGCTGCTTATGGCTGCATGCATCTTGCAATCTCCTGCAGTGCTGTTGCCATTGCCGTTGTTGCCTCTGTCTGGGTGATGTGCGGCACCATGCTGCATTCCATGATTGTGGTCTGCCTTTCTATGGCATCCATTTGGTGTGTGACACACAGTCATATGTCCTGGAGTAGCCTTGTTGTCTGTGTTGTTTGGCATGCCCCTTTCTGGAACCCACGTATGATGGCTGCATGGATATCTGACACTGCCAGCTGCAGCTGTCCTGTGTGTTCAGCCGTGACAGTGGTGTGTTGCCATACGCTGGCTTGTATCCCTACCAGCTCACGCTGTGCTGCCTCCTGGGTGAGCAGAATGTCCTGGCAGTATCGTGACAGGTCTTCCCCAAGGTCATCATCCAGTGGCAGTGGTGTTGCACCATGTTCGCCTGTCCCACCTGCATGTCCATGGTCTGGTGTGGCAGTGATGTGTGCCTAGCTGTCACAGCCCACAGTGGTGAGTGCACTGTTCACCTGTCCCACCACAGGACCATCCCATCTGCTCCCTGCTGCTGAGTGTCCACCGTGGTCTGGTGCTGGTCTGCAGTTCTGGCCACAGGTGTGCTTGGCCCCACGGTGCTGCTGCTGTTGGATGGCACGGCATTACTGTCAGTATCACTTTCCTGTTGGTCATCTGCCTCACTATCTGTCACCCTCCTGTGGGTCTGGCTTGCTATGCTGTTGCTGGTGGATGCCTGCTGTTGTTCCTCATCACTGCTGCTGTTTCTGCTGTGCTCTGACACTTCACTGTCACTGTGGGTCACAGCATGGCATTGTGGTGGTGTTGTCTACCTGGCAGTGGTATGTTGTCTGGTCACTGTGGTTCAGGCACCTGCTGGGTGTACAGACAGATGAGCACAGTGCATTACAGCAGGTGCCTATGTGCGGTATGTGTCCAGTGCCACGGTGCATGTCAGCCTGTGGCGCCCAGTGGAGGTTGCCTCCTGCATCCCATGCATCTGCATGGTGGCCCAGGCTACACTGTGTCCTCTGCACCTGACCCCTGGGTCCTTGTCCATTATTGGGCCCTGGTGCCCATGCGATTGCATCGGCCTCCACTGGTGGTGCCACATCAGCTGTCTGCATGGTGGTGCCACCCACCACATGCATGCCCGGTGCTTAGTTTGTGCATGTTGTTGTCGATACAGGTCTATCTCAGTATCACCCTGTATGCTGCATGTGCTGATCTGTGCCACTACACATTCCTAATATCTGCTGAGGGGCCATGGTTGTGGGGGTCCTCCTCCCATTGCTGTTGTGCAGCACCTGTTGTGGGCTGCCTTCTCCTTGGCATGGTGCTTGATGTCACAATGCTGCTTCTGCAGCTCCCTCACACTGCACCTGCTGGGTGCCACTGCATTCACCAGTATGGCTACCTCATCCCATGCCTCCTACTACTGTGTCTGTACCTTCTGATCCCCTCCCTGGGACAGTAGCAGGTCTGCCTGTTGAATGTCACACACAGGTCAGGGCCTTGTACCATTGGCCATCATGCTCATGTGCTCTTGTCACCCTTAGTCCCACCTACCTGGGCCTCTATTGCATCCTGGAGGATGTCTGTCTCCTGGTCCATGAAGTTCTTCTTCCTGGTGTGCCCAGTCTTCTTCCTCCATGTCACTGGGGTTGGCTTCCCCTCTCTTCTTGCTGCATCCTCCGTGGTTCAGCCATTCCTCTGCCCCTTGTGTTTAGACACTGCCTGCACCTTGCATTTTGCCTACGTGATTTATTTGATGCACTGTGCATTCTTTAACTATGTGTGCTGCGTCTGGTGAATGTGTTCCTTACAGGATAGGGTGCATTGCCGATGACGCGGCTGCTTTATGACTGTGCGTCTGACGCCCTTGCGCCGCTCTAAGGTCATCTTTGAGAATTGGGCCTAGTGTTTCTAGGTCAAGATTTATAAACCAGTTTTATAGCAGCTTTTTTTCCAGCAGCTAGGAAATATTCAGTGACATAGGGAGTAAATAAATATGTACGAGGAGACGAGATTGTGGATGAAGCCATTTTAATTAAATGATAATCAATTTTATACACTCCCAGTGATAGTTTAGAGTTACTTTTCTGTATATCATCCATAACTACATGAGGGGTATGGAACAATACATAGAAAGAGTGGACATTATCATTAACAACAAACTGAGAAAATAAGGACTCTTGTATAGGAACATTTTTTGTATAATCCATATTAATATATACAGTATATATATATATATATATATATACAATCAACATAATCCATATTACCAAAATAATCACTACATAACCCAGCTACATCAAAGGGGGATCTACAGTATAAGTTTGTTATTTATCTCAATTGAAAAACAAGAATTTGTTTCATTTCTACCCAACATTTGATTAATGGTTTGCCTAACTTTCTTTGAATCCCCTGATTACTCCATTTTTGCTTCTTGAAGAAAGTTGTCTTTGCATTTCTACAGGCAGTTTTACACTTATTCCTAAATTGCTTATATTGTATTAATAGGTTAGGGTCACTGTTCTTCCTATAATCGTTCTAACATTTGTTACGTATACAAATCATCTCAATCAATTTCCCAGTAATTCACTCATTTTTCCTACCCTTTATCTTAATCTTTTTACTGGGAAAACAGATTTACAAATTTCAGTAAAAGTAGAACAAAATGTAGAATATGCCAGATCAATATCAGTTATAGTCATCAGAAAAGACATATCAGGATGTGAGATTTTTTTCATTAAAAACACTGGGCAGATCATAATTTATTTTCTGAAATCCTGTAAAGGCAGGGGCAATTCTTGTCCCGTTTAAATTCAAAGTACAAAAAACTGGTGAAAGATCACTCAAATCATTTGGAAGAACACCTGAATTAATAATCTTATAAGAATGAGTAATGAACATTAAATCCAGCACTGTCTCTGAACCCATACTGTAATTAATTCTAGTTGAATCAGTTATAATTTGTTCCAATGCAAGTTCTGAATACATTCCCTAAAGAAATTATTCTTTTCATCTACCCAATTACAATTAAAATCCTCTAAGACAATCCACTGTCTATTAGGAGGGACAAACTTCCTGAGTTCACATAAAAAAGTACAACTATCATTAGTACAGCCTGTGGGGCAATAAATTGAACTAACTAAAATGTTTTAGACCCCTTGAACTCCAATTCAGTTGTTATGCATTCACAGAATGAGTCGGGTAAATCAAAATTGGCTTTCCTTGCCTTTATTGATTTCCTTACGTAAACTAGCCCCCCCCCCAATCCAGTCTATCCCTCCTGAACAGTGCATAATGAGATAACTCAATCACAGAATTATCAATTTTGAGAGTAAACCAAGTTTTGGAAAGTGTAATTATATCAAACTTTCCTGCATGGACCCAGGCTTCAAACTCAGATTTTTTTGACAACAGATTCTGCAAATTGAGATGAACAAAAGTCAGTGTTTTTCCATGTTGGCTTTCAATATGTTCCCCATCCACTTTGGTACCTGGATGAGAGTGAACAGAGCCAGATAAAAGAAGCAGAATAAAAAGGAAACGCCTTTGTCTGATAGATTTAAAAGTTTTATATTGTATGGTGATCAATTTTGAACCATTAGTTTTATGATAACAAGACAAAGTGGACCATAAATTGGATTCCAGAAAGATAAGATCCTGAATAAACCCAAGGACTACATTTGGATCAATTAAAAGATACCTTAGAACCAGAGAAAAAGAAATTTTAAATTTTGAAAATAAAGAAAAATCAATACTGGTACCAGGCTTTTTATAAACACTAAAGGTTCTCACTACTGTATATTCACCTGTGGGGGTACCAACTGCAGAAAGTACAGCTGATAACAAAACAAATAATCATGACTAATAAAAAATAACCTATAATTAAATCCCAAAACCAAAATATTATACAACAATTCCCCTTATCAATAAGATCTCCTGATAATTTCACTATTCACTGGCATTATTAAGAAAGTCACCTGATGGCTGTCACCTCACCAGGCAAGCTCATTATAACATATGTGCCTGTAGAAGGAAAGTTACCATATAGCAAAATAATAATAAATGACTAACTAACTCCCTAGATCTGCAGGGTGCTCCTCTTCACCCACCAATAAAATCACAACTCGCTAGAAGGCTGCCACCACTTCTGATGTATTTGAAAAACTAAACCAATTAGTGGAGAAGGGAACATTCCATGGATACCACTGAGAAAATTACTTAAAACCTCCCTAATGTTAATATAAATGATAACATCCTCCATTTCTTCTGGTGGCTACCACCACACTGGGAAATGACAAGACTGAAGACTGTTAACAGACAAAGCAGAAAACCCTATGAGCTAATATTACTACACACTACTAAGTATCAACAATTAATAAAATTAGAATAGGGCTTAAATAAATAAGACAGGTAATCTGGCTGCCCACAGTCCCCCTTAGAATCTGGCACCAGTCAACCCTGTGCTGCCGGTTTGAGTCTCGGGACATTCCCAGTGGCCATCTTGTGGGTGAGTGCAACCACAGCCACAAACAAGGTGTCCATGTGGTATCATAGTGCAGTGGTGGTGGGTGTACAGGTGCTAGCGCAGAAAGAAGGGGTGTTGCAATGGCAGACATCCATGGGACACATGGGAGGGAAGGAGGGAGTGATGGGACCTGAAAAGGTCTGACACCGAACAGATGTATAAAGCTGGTATGGGAGAGATAAAATGCGATGGTGAGCAATAGGCACAAGAAATAACATTGGTGCCAGCTAGTAGGGGGCTGTAACATTGTGCGAAGGTAAGTGCAAGACGAAGCCTTGGATGGTGTCACTGCTGTGCGGAACAAACATCCTGAGGATGTGCCCTGACCCACAGCCTAAACAACATGCAGGTTGCAGTGGAAGTGACAGTGGAAATACAATAGCAGATAAAGGGCCAGAAATGTGAGGGCAACAATGTGCAACAGTGACAATGTGGGTGGGGAAATGTGCAGACAAAGTTGACCATATGTAGCAGGTCTGTGTGGAGAGCTGAATATAATGACAGCAGATGGTGTACTAACATATCACGTTCCTGTACACAAGAGACAGCGCATACCTTCTTTGGCCATGGATGCTCTGATGCAGAAGAGAGGTACAATGAGGCACACACCACTACGATAAACATCATAGAGTGAGTGTTTGGCTTGCTGAAGATGCGCTTCAGATGCCTGAACAGGTCTAGGGATGCCCTAGATTATAGCCTGGACAAGGCCTGTGGCATATTCCTGGTCTGTTGTATACGCACACTTGGCCATAGACCATGAAATAGTTGTCCAGGACCCAGAAGGTGACAGTGCAGAGGACATGGAGACAGCAGATGAGGGTAAGCATTAACAATACGACAGAAGGAACCCAAGATTGACCCTGATGGGGATGGTGGCACAGGGACACCATTGTGCAGGAACATTTTGGAGCCTGCTGGTGAGTATAACCTGCAGGTGTGACATTGCTGTTATGCACACAGGCATTGTGTATGCGAGGGCACATTGGGCCTCATGGTGATGTTGAGTACATAGAGGGCAATCCAACCTGATTTGCACACAGTTGCGAGGAAGTGACATGCACACATGTCCATAACTGAGACAATATTAGCAAGGATGCATAGAGGTAATGGTTGCCACTTGGCATGGGTCAGAGACAGACCACTGGCACATAGCCAAAGTGGTAAGCCACAGGTGCACTCATCACACCCATGCCAGTCCCACAACACCAGGAATCACATCCATGTCCCAGATGCCATTCATACAATGTGACAATGCCACAGGGGTTGTGAGGTGGGTCAGTGTGGTGTACAGGGTATGGACATTGCACAACCATAGGTAATGCAGGGCAAAGGTAGCCACAGCTATGACCTGGAGGTGTCACGGGCATGCTGCATAGACACCGGACCCTTCAGGAGTTGTGCATGACCATAGCCTCATCCCGGCGATGCAGGAGTATTGATTGGGACATCCGTACCACCTGGGGTGAGGCCTCTGCCTCTGATGGGGTAGAAACATGTTTCCATGCATGTCTACATGTTGGGGTGGGTGTGGAGAAATGAAAACCATGGCCAGGGGTGTGGGGATGTACAAGGCTATGGGACGGGGTGTGAGGGAAAAGTGGTTGTTGCCTAGTGTTCTGGGGGTGCTGGAGTTGCTGAAAGATGTGCTGTGGGTAGGTTTGCCACCACAAGCAGCCTGGGCTGCAGTGTTTTCCAGTATTGCCACTGCAATATCAGATAACCCTGCAGTAATGTCCTCATGGAACATGTGAATAGCCCCCATGAGTTCAGCATGGCAAACAGAAGCCCACTTCTCATGGAGATGCATCTGTGCATGCAACCCCTGCACAACATCATGGAGTGCCTCCTGGCTCTCCACAGTGGAACTCAGTAGCCATGTACAGTCAGACAACTGGTTGTCTGGGTCAATGTGTTCGGGGCTGGAGTGAGGCTGCTGATCTGGGGGGAGGGCCTGGTGTGCATCCACCACAGTGTGTGGTGGCCCCGTGCCTTGCTGCTGGGGTTGTGGGGATGATGCATGTGCAGTTACTGTGCATGAGGGGCTGCCTGAACCTGCACCTGGTCAGGCTGTGGCTGGTCACCAGTTCCCCATTGCTGGGCAATAGTGCCCATCTGTTGCACCTGTGTGGCCACAACAGGTTGCCCTCTAGCTGCGCAGTGGCTGACTGCAATTGTTGGCAGAACCACTGCACAGGGACCAGCCTTGGATGGCTGCTGGTGGCATGTGCAGCGTGTGGGGATCAATTTGGAGCACATGGTAGGTGGTGTCAAGGATGATACTGTCAATCATAGTGCTGCCATCCTCAGTGTTGCTGGCAAGCTCCTATGCAGCAGTGAGGAGGGCATCAGCAGAGAAGGAGACAGTCTCATCATCATCACCATCCACCCCCTCTGTGTGTGCAGGGCCACATCAGAGGCCCCACACTGGCAGTGGCTGTGGCACAGGTACAGGGCTACACTGTGCAGTGTGCGGTACCTGTGGACCAGCACCTGTCCCAAGATGTGATGTTGCTGTGGAAACAAAAGGAAAGAGCACAGTTAGGGATGCATGTTCATGTATACATTACTGTAGCATACATACGTAGGTGCCCATGCATGTGTCAGGATTGCATGTGAAACCACACACATGCATGACATAGTGAGCAGTGCGCACACCAGCCATGCTAGGGTGCACTCATATGCTGTGGAACGCACAACCTTACAGTGGAAGTGGTTGGTCACACAGTGCTACACAACATGTTTACCTGTAAATACACATACATAGGACAAGACATGCAGGACCAGACATGATATGCAACATGTTTACTTACAGTGCTAGGAAGGGTGACTCCCGGTTTCGAAGACCACACCAGGAACACCATGCATAGCCACCTGGCAGAATGTTGTGGTCATGAGTGCCTCCTGTGCTGTCATCTGTGTAGGCTGGGAGGGTCTGCCACCAGTGGAACAAAGTTCTGCACGGGCCTCAGCCAGTAGATCTTTGCACCGTACCTATAGGACACCGGCTCATTTCTTGCACTCCTGGGGAGTGCGGTTGAAGCTGCCCTGGGCATTAACAGCCTCCATCACCTCCCTCCAGCCCTGTTCCTGCTCCTGCAGTATCTCCAACCTCTTGCACAAGAGGTCTTCCTGGAGCACATAGACCTTGGTGAGGGCCTTCAACTCATCTTTTGTAAAATTAGGACATCTGCATCTTTCCACTGACATTTTTGGTTCTGGTGGAACAAACAGATAGAGACAGACCCAGTTATGACATGGAAATTGTAAGAAGCACCATTCACAGAACAATGTATTACACACACACACACACACACACACGCGTGTGACACAACATCTATCTTTAAGGCTGCGGTACTGCTTGGTCACTTGTGTGGATCAGTGGTGCTGCCCTGTTTTTGTGGTAATGTGCATGTAAATGAGCTGAATACATTTCAGTAATGAGATGCAAATGTGCTGTTTGGTCGCAGACTGTGCAATGAGGCTATTTGCATATCCTGACTGAATATTGCAAAGATGCACATCACGAAGGGGGCCTCCAATCGCGCATTTCCATTTGCTCTGCAGAATGCCATGGTGCACAGTTACAGATGTTCACTCGACAGATGCCACACATCACTGCTCCGCACAGGACACACACGTGCCATTCAGTGATGACAGCAGTGATGTATCATGCATATGCAAACACGGATAAGTCATGTGCAACACTAGCCTACCACGTATGCCCCTTGCAGTGCACTGTATGGTTGGCTTGAGTTGTGGCAACGGCGCCCTTCACAATATGGCACCATGCAGCTGCTGTGCATGCACAGTAGCATGAGTGTGACCTCAGTTTGCCGACTGGCATAACGCTATGCGCGCAGAGCAGTATCATGGCTGTAATACCCTATTGCACAAAGACATGGTGCTAACACCAGCAGCATGAGGCAGACCAATTATGCACTACTGCACTACATACGCGGGTTTCAGGCCTGCTAAAACGTGGCTAGGTGTGCATGTTAACAGCAGCTACTGCAACATGGTGAGGGCAACTAGGAGGATGGAACCAAGCCAACATGACCAGAGGTGGGCAGAGGTCGAGCTGGCTAACCTGGTGGATCTAGTGGTCCTCAGGGAGGGCAGGTTTTTGGCCAAGAGGATGTGGACTGGTCCAGGTCTGAGGTATGGTCTGAGATTGCAAGTTGGCTCTCCATGAAGATAGGGGTGCAGCGCACTGATGAGCGGTGTCACCACTGATTTGGAGACCTTTGAAGGAGGGACAGGGTATGGCTCAACTGGTGCCATGCCATGGTCGAGGAGGGTATGGTGCCATACCCAGGTATGTACACCATGAGAATGTGTGACATGTAGGATGCTGTTATCTGTCAGGGATGTGTCTGTGTCTGACACTGACCAGTGTGGAATGTGGCATGGTATTTCTATTGATCCACAGTTGCAGAACACTATGCCGCATACCAGTAGTGGCACATGTTCATGTCTGTTCTACTGAGGGCAACACCTGCCTACAGAGACTGATAACATGCAGAGCAGTACCATTGTACATCATGCTGACCAGGGAATGGTGCTGTCAAATGCAGGCGCACAATGGGTGATGGTGGACAGGCCACAGGACCTGTGCATTGCACCTGTGTCTCCCTTGAACATGGCACAATGTGGTGACAGGCACATACGTAACCACCACTGACATAGGCGACTGACATGCTATGTAGGTTCCATGTGCACTGTGCAAGTGTGCTGGCACATACATGCTATGGCCACCTGTCCTGATATGTGTATGTAGGTACACACACACACCCCTTCGGGTGTGGCTGTACAGTACCGAGTGCTGCAGGTGCCAATTGCACTTATTCCGCTACGTACCACCAGCTGTGCTTCCAGTAGGTTCCCCATGTACTCCACTGCTGTCAGCAGTCTTTGACCTGTACACATACCTGTCCTGTCCCACCCCTTGCTCCCATGATACCTGTACATATGGGCCATGAACTGCACCATTCCCTATCAATGTTACTGTTGCACTTTGACACATATATGTTCAGTACAGTGCTATGCAAATTTGCATGGATGTATCACATCCCTGTTATATGGTACGGTGGTCAGACATATCCTGTTGCAATTGTAGGAGGGTGAGGCACGTTACCTCTACCATACACCTGGGTGGTGTCTCCTTCATACATGTCCCTCTGGTGTAGCTTGCATAAATGACCATTGCCGTCCAGAGTTGCTCAGGTTCTGACTGACCACCCTGCCACATAGTGTACACATCAATGTGTTTACAGTCCCACCAACATGCATAGTAGCTGTGCTATCGATGTGTGTTTCTGACCAATGTACGCCCACTATGCAGGTACTGCCACATGTATGACACAGTGGACCTTGCATGTACACATGGCATCCTGGCACTGCATAATTGATGGAGGCATGTGGATTATGTCATTGTGGTTGTTCTGTTCCAATGCACACACACCTTGGTCAGAGCGCCAGATGGTACATGTATGCCACATGCTGGCCCTGCTGGTCACATGGCTATGTCTGATGTGTGCTCATGGTGATTTACAGCATGGCCATTATGCATCATGATGTCACATCCCATTCCCATGCCTGTGTTAACTGTATGTGTACATGCATGTGTCCGCTCATGTGTCACAGGCCACACATCTGGACCAAGTAAATTGTCTAACCATATCATGGCGTAACAGTGAACAACATTCCCCCTGCAGAACTCCACATGTCCCTGTGCATCACAGTCCTCCTTGTGGCCTTGTTTGTTGGGTTATGTAGGCATGTACTAGTGCACAGCACAGTGTGTGGTAATGAGTACCCATTGTGCATCTCCGTGATATAGTGTGGCAGTTGACATGTAGCAGCAACAGGGTATGCAGGTGCCATGATGACGTATGTGTCCTACAGGTGTCCACTGTGTGTTGAGCATCCAATCCTATGACTGTCATAACACAGTTGACAATGCATCCATGTATCTGTCCAGTTGTCTGTGCTGCAGGTCAGGGGTCACAGTGGTAACAGGCACAAGACTGCTGTGGTGTGTTCTGCTCTGACATAATAAGGTAGACCTGTGTAGATATACACATGTAGGTGCTTGTCATGGACATAGTGACCATCAGGTGCATTGGGATATGTGTCCGACCCTCTCACCACAGCTATCCAGTCCTGTGTCTGACCATAGCATGCCAATGGTTGGCAGTACACTGTCTTGGTAGGCACGTGGCCAAGACAGTGACCCCCGACCAGTATTGTCCTGCTGCCATGGCCTACCATTGGTGTCACATGTCCATCTTCATCTGTGCAACTCATTCCGGTGAGAGACACATACATGGGATTGTCCATGTGCTGACCCCTGTATCCATTGCAGTCCACATGGCACCACCCACTGGAACTGTTGTCCATTCTGTGAGTTGGTCACTCGTGGTGCACACTAGGGGAGCGCCCCCAGCCTGGCTGACTGCTATGTCACCCATCATCATGGGGCATGGTCCACAGGACTCTGGCTATGTATTGTACATGCAATGCCCACAGTCAGGTGATGGAGGTAGGATGTCACATACATTACAGGGTACACCCGCTGACTACATGTACATTGTACTATCAATGTACTGTCTGTGTACTGTGGTGGCATTCGGGGGGTGGGGGTTAGTGTACATCTCTATATCGTGACTATGCATAGGTACATTGTATGCCATCCACTGTTGGGGGTGCACACATTCTCTTGTGGGTATACAGTAGACATCCACATTGCTGCATTGTATTTGGGTGGACTGTGGGGGACATGTGTGGTCCTGCATGGCTCTGACTGTGTCTTTGTCATTGTGTTCTCATTGCAGACAGAGAGGCCAGGGCACAACCAGAGGAGGAGGAGGGCCCCTGATGATGCTGGAGTAGCCAGCCAGTGGTGCATGGCATGGGTGTCACCACAGCGACAGTCACGTGAGTATGCATGTATGATTCACACTGCAATGCCCATTCTGTGCTGCACTATCATTGTGATGCATCCCATGTGGCCTTACATTCACCGGATGTGGGTTTACATCATGTGGTTGCACATTTGGTGCATCCATCCTGTACATCGTGGCCTTCCCCACCCTGTTGCCCACCATGGAGGATCCATGTCTACTCCCATACTTTGGGTGCTGTGCACATGATAGTCCTGTGCCACATGGCATGACCAAAGTGGTTGTTTAGCCCATTTCTGTGTTGGACTCACATCCCCTTCAGGGCAACACTGCACATGGTGTATGCAGGCACATTACGTAGAACATGTGGCACCCAATGTGTCCCTGTCATGCTACATGCGATCTGCACTGGGGCCATCTACACACCTGTCTATAGTTATCTTTGTGGGGTGATTATGTGGCCCCACACATGGGCCATGGTGATCGGTGGCCTGTGGCATGTGCACGTCCAGGTGACCCTCCCATCTAGCTCTTGGGATGGTAGTAGTATGATGTGGCTCAAGTTTGCACTGCTTACAGCTTCAGGGGTCTCTGCATAGTCCAGTGTGTCACAACTCCTGAACAGACCGCCACTTGCACTGTTACCACGCACCCATGCACTTGTCACACCCTGATCTACATGTCTTCAGGTGTGTTGTCACATTAATGTGTGTGCCCCCTGCACAGCTATCCCAGACCCCTTTGGTGTCCACCATATGTACACAGTATGCTTCTGTCGTACAGCAGACATGTCCCCAACACCCCCCAGATATCGCCCTTACATTGTATTGGATGACATTGTTGTGGTGCTGTGTCCTTATACTCGGGTGGTTGGTTGTTGATGTATAATGGTATGTTACTGTGTTGTGCCCAGATGTGATACCCCTGGATAATGGTATGTTCATAGCCACCTCCTGTGAATGCAACATTGTGTAGCTATTCCCAGTGCAGCATTTGCAACACCCACGGCAGTGGTGGGCAGGCATGGCCATCTTGCATCTACCAGTGGGGGATGTGTTGCCACAGCACTCACCTTTGGCCATGTGTCCAGTGTACTTGTGGCCATGGCTGTATGTCGCTGTTGACCTTGTGTCACTATTGGCTGATGCCTAGCTGCCTCTCCATATGGCCTACAACACCATGTCAATGTGCTGCCTGACTGTCATGCACATCACAGGTGCTGTCCACCTCCTGTTCCCCTGCTACACACCTGCACATGCAACCGTCTGTTTACATATCCTCAAACATTGTGCAGGTGGTGTTTGTGCCATGCAGCCATGCATGCTGCCACTGCCTTTAGACTGTGCATTGTCCACTGCTATATGCCGTGTGTGTAGGACTGTCCTGTTAGCCTGATGTGCCAGATGTACCCAGTGACAGGTGTCAGCCCCACTCTGCAGTGTCTGTGGTGGGCACATGGGTATGTGCCATAGTCACGTGTGGACACCTCTGCACTGTCTGGTCTGTGTGTCTCTTTGACCCTGTACTGCACCACACATGTTTCCATTGTGCTGGTCATCACTGAATCATACATCCATTAGCCGACAGGGCTAGTGACTGGTAATATCCACTGGACCCACACATATTTTCAATGGCCAAAAGGATGTACCTACTGAATTGTTACCTTGTCCACTACAGGTCTGCAGGGCTAGTTAATGTGTGATCTTGCTGGCCCAGTACTAATTCTACCAGTATTTGGCTGGCAGGCCGGTGCCAACTTCCACTCCTGCATTGTCATCTGCACAGCTGTCCCCAGGGCATCCTGACTTTAGGTGTCTTTGTATTTGAGGGTTGGGGGGTTGTTCTGTTTGCATAAATTCATCCATGCTGCATCCCATCCATCCTTGCTTGCATTAGAGGGCAACTGTGGCCAGTCATGGCCACCTGTGAGGGGGCTGCTGCCACCCCTCTCCCATAGGCATGGTACCAATAGCTGTCCTTCACCCACAGCTGCCATTAGATGATGTATCTTAGATGCAGCTGATGCACAATCACCACACAGCCATGTGCTTCTCCACACCATGGCACTGTGCATTGTGGCCTGCACATCCTGCATCAGCCTAGTATGTTGTCACAGCCACAACACATGTCTAGTGCCTCCTGGCACACATGTCCACTGCACATACAGTATGTGGCCACCATTGCATGCAGAACTGTGACACAGCCTGTGGGTAGGCACGGCTACACATTGCACTCATTGCTATGGGCCTGTAGTTGGGGGAGGGGCTATATGTACACATCACCCCATTGGCACTGCTGCAGTACCAGAGTTGTGGTTTTCTTCCCTTAGGTCATGCCCAGCCAGCAGGTGGTTACTGGAGAAGGAAGGTACGTGGGGAATCCATGCGACTGCTGTGGGCCAGCCACAGCTAGCAGGGCACACTACTCCAAACTGTACACCTCCTGTTACGGGTGCAACGTCATATTGCGAAGACACTTGTTGAAGCCCGGCACCACCTACAAGCCCCACCTCCACCCCCTGCTACTCTGTGATGGGCACCAGGAGGCAACATAGTTTTAGGCCCAGCCCTTTTCACCACACTCCTATGTCTCTCCCCATCCCTTCTTTGCACATAGTTCCTCCCCTTCCACCCTTGTCCACTCCCAACCCCAACCCATTACCTATCCCTTTGTATAGTTGTTGATGTTAGTTTTATTGTTGTTCTTGGTGTTGCTGTTGGTGTTCTTGTTATATTTTTCTTCATTTTATTATGATGTTCATTTTGCCTCTGTATGTATTTAAATACGTATTTTTTTTTATTTTTCACATAGCTGTGTTCAGTGTGTTCTTTCCTAGTGGTCTTTCCCTGGTGGTTTTCCCCTGTGCCCGCCATCCACATCTCCTCATGTAGGGGATAGTGGCCTTCACATCCCCCACCACTGCCTGTGCTCTACAGGGGGGCTCAGCTGTGTGTTTTACTGTGTCCACCTTCACAGGTTGAATGATGGGTCTGTATCACGTTCATCCTGCCAGTTTGCTGTGTTAGCCCCAGCCACACACTGTGTAGACGCAAATGCCTGCAGCATGCAACCCTATGTACCCATGTCCATGTGCCCTGCAATGTCATCAGGCACGCATGACACACCATTGACTCTGTCTGGTTTTGGTTGTGTCCTGGTTACACAGTTGCCCCTACGTCACATTGGCATGTACTGCAGTGTCCATTGTAATCCACCACGTCCATACTCCATGGGTCATGGCCACTGTTGTGTTCCCCTGTCTGTAGCGGTGTGGGTGTACCATGGACAATGTGCATAGCCATACACATGCCTGTGCATGTCCATATGGTACACAGGGCTGGCCCCTTGTGGTCCTTGCATCAGGCCCTTTTGACTCCTGTGGTGGGCCACCAGGCCTCCCCATTCCCTGGGCTGCCGCACTGCTGCACCAGTCACATTCTCACATGCACACGTGCAGTACGCTACAGACACTGTTTGTGCCGCCACTCAGCTCCCACTGTGCAATTGTGCATACTCTGGATATTCAGACGTGTTTGCGCGGTTGCATTTGTTGGTGCAATTTCTGAATATCCTATTATTTTGTGCTGGCACATTTAAATGTGCAGTACAATCACTTGTGCGGCGCATCCTGCCACTTTTGAATACGGGGCCCTTAGCAAATGAATGCTGATTCAGTCTAGTTTTAAAAATTACATGAGTATTGGCAACTTGGATAGTAATGGGAAGATCATTCTAATATTTAGATGCAGAAATGAAAATGCATGCTGACCCATTGAAGTATTCATCTAAGGTGTAGTTAAGAGATTTTCATCAGATCTCAAATTTCTAATGTTTTGTTTAGGATTCAGTAAGATCAATAGAGGTGAGTCAGAGTGCAATCTCATAGCCTTATCCTTTAGACAATTTTGATATTATCTATGCTGTTCAGGACTCATACAACCGCATCGATTATAAAGCGTACAATGACGTGTTCTGTGAGAAACAGTTAGCACAAAGTGACAAATATTGTTAAGTACAGTTTAGATGTAACAAATCAGGCTGTGAAATGTTTTAAATAAATTACAAGCCAAAGTAGGCAACAAAACACAGGTTCCTATTCATTTATAAGTCACTGACAATAAACATTTTGAGTCTGTATAAAATACACATTTTTTATTAACCTGTATGCAGATATTGTCTGCATGATATGAACATGTCAAAAGAGAGACACTTAAATATTTAAAAAGTTCAAGTTGCTACATATACACCACTGGGGTTAAGAATCCTAAGACCCAAGTGCTTTTTGCTATTTTACATTTGGTTCACCCACAAAAGAGCGAAAACAAACACTGTGAGGTCGAAAACTGCACAATGAAATCAGCAAAATGGAAATTGTGCTGTGAGAAAATGCCACGAGGCACACATAGCGTGAACTTTGGTGGGGGTTGCAACGAGGGGAAGTGGGAGGAGGAGTATTGATTATTCCAACTCTGGGGGGACGCAACTCGGGAGAGAAAAGCGGGAGTGGCAGGATTAATTATTCCACCACCGGGGGGTGATGCAACTTGTGGGGGGGAGTCGGAGGTTGAGATTTACCATTCAGTTCTAGGGGGTCTAGGGGGAAATGCAACTTAGAGGGGTGGTGGGTGATGGTGGGCATGACAAAAAAAATCAGAAGTCATCAGGAGCGAACCCAGGTCTGCTGGAGTAGCAAACCCATGCATAGCTCCTGACTCTAGCCTCTATGCTACACTGTCAGCACAGGTAAGCAGCACACACTCCCAGACTTAAACTAGTCATCATCACTGAAAACAGCTGCCTGGCTACATGTACAGCGCTATAACATCCCCATGCTGTCATGTACATGTAGCTGTTTTCACTGACACTGTTTTTGATAGTGCACCTTTTACCACACTATTATTACGATGTGATCTTGACAGTATACCTTTATGTCTCAAACCAAGAAGCATGCACTTAGTTTTTATACTGTTTAACAATAAACGATGCAGAAAAAAGCCAAGTATTTGAACTGCGACACCTTGGGTTGGTTCTTATTTTCCCAGTGCTAAGCAGTCCTTTAGTCCATGGGACTATCTACAGCCCTCCTGTTGGGGTCAAGGCAGGATCTAAACCTGATGGCAAAACATGACACAGGGACAGGTGTTACAGAACAAAAGGTTTATTACATAATACATTACCATAGCTGGTAGTCTGGAACCTCTGAACACTCTGTGTCATCATAGGAAAACTCAGTGAAAAACAGGACTACACAAAGTTATATACTCAGAGATTATAAGGTCTGTTACTTGGTAACAGACTCATCTGCATAGCAGAAAAGCTAAACAAAACATTTTTACTGGTGGGTAAGGTGGGCAGCTTGCACCCAAGACCGTAATGTTTTGCACGTACTCAGCGATAAGCAAACATGCTGACTAAAACTACTTTTGGGTTACAATGGACTGATTCATAGAATATGTTGACCATAGCATTATGGCTAATAGCTGTAGGTGGCATGCTAAGACCACAAATATAACACTGCATAGTACATCATAGCAAGCATGAGTAAATACTAATATCCCTTGAATGGTAAGATGGTGGTCCATATTAGGGACAGTAGGTCAGGCAGGTCTGCGTGTTCCCCTCTTGTTGCCTGAATAAAGAGGCAACACAAGAAAGGTAAATAAGTTGGTTACAGTCTCAGTTACAGTCCAGCTGAATGAGCAATGTAGAGAAACTTCAATTGTGCATGATGTTGTTTGAGTGTGCGTCTTAAACAGCATTGCTGTCTGTTTGAGTTGTCAGTCTTCCATTCTATTTGTAGAATGGATTTATATGTAGATACCACCATGGCACCAAGATGGTATCCTGTGAAGGGGGCTGACCGCAAGTGGGTGTCTACCAAAACAGTGACCCACTTGCGGTGACTCCCGATTGCGAGGGGTAGGGAGGGCAACTGGATTGGGGTTGTGACATGGCGACAAGATATCGTGCATGTATACATGTGCGGGGGTGAGAACAAGTGCGCCTAGTGAGGTGGGAGGGTTTGTAGGGGTGGTGCCATGGGGTGCTGTTGAGCTGGCATCATGGCGTAGTGAGTTGGGTGCTGGCTTGGGGTGGCGAGGATGCAGAGTTTGGGACAGGCGCCAGTATTTTTGTTGTGCCCAGCCCAAGACAGGTTTTACATTTTGTACAGCCCCCGACATGCACCCCCTGGAGTTGAGAATCTTGAGTAAGACGGGTGCGGGGGGCACAGTCCCCGCATAACAGAAAATCCTTGGTTTTGTGCCGCCGTTACTGGCGATGCAGTTGCACATTGCCGAAATCGGCAATATGCACTCGCCTCAAGGACAATCGCTGTTCGGTAATCACATTTATGACATGAAACCTACTGAGATAGGCATCTTTTCCTTCACGAACAGTGACAGCTGTAGATGGGAGGTTGATGGCTACACCTTTAGTCAGAGTGGTGGGTGGTAGAAGGCCAAGAGGGATGTAATTGATGTCCCAAGGGTTCAGGACATGGAGAAGTGTTCAGACTATATTGGGGAGCCTTTCTGACATGCTTGCCAGCATGCATGGCAGAAGGTAGATGAGAAACATTATCATGTTCTGAAAAAAGAAGAAGGCAAAAAGGTAAACCTACAGATCTTCCTCCCCCGATCAGGGGAAGGAGCATTTAATCACCTTTGTACAATTTCAGTTGATTGGCATGGTACCATTTGTCAATGGGCTTCTTGCTGTCCATTATCCACACTTGGTAGACAGCAGGGCTCAATTTGTTGATGATGTCATAGGAGCCCACCCATTTATTTACAAATGGGAGGGCAGGAGTGGAGAATTTCAGTACCATTACTTGGTCTCCTACTTGTCAATCGACTTCTTTGACTTTCTTGTCAAAGTACATTTGGACTGCTGCTGGGCCTGGTCCAGATTCTGAGCAGCAAACAGATGGGTCTGTATCAGATTGTCTTTCAGTTGCGCAACATAAGTTTCCTCCAACACTCTGTCTGTGGTAGGGGCATTCAGATCAATCCACAGATGTTCAGGTAGACTAATTTGCCTGCCTGTCATCACCTCAAAAGGTGTACACAGGGTTGCTTCAGCTGGGGTAGTTCTGATTGCCATTAGGAGTAAGGGCAACAAAGTGTTGCAACCTTTAGCATTCTGTTTTACAAACTTACACAACATGAGCTTAATCTGTCTGTTAGCTCTCTCTACCTGTTCTGACAACTGAGGATGATATGCAATGCGAAACTTCTGGCTAACTCCCAGTAACTGCAAACATTCTTGCATCAACTCACCTGTGAAACTGGATCCTTGGTCAGAGTCTACCTTGAGAGGTAGGCACCACCTTGTAAATACCTGATCTACCAGGATTTTGGCAGGGACTTTTGCCGTGTTTGCTTGACATAGGAAGGCTTCTACCCATTTCGAGAAAAGGTCTGTAATCACAAGTACATACAGTACTTGTTCTTTTTGCTGAGGTAGGAAAGGGTCCAATGAAATCAATTTGGATTGCATTCCAGGGACTGGATTGTCTCTGGGGTAGCAATTTGGCATTTTTCTTGCCGGGAATTGAGTTATTCTGAGCACAAGTGATGCAATTGTCCACTTAGTGTTGGACACCTGTTGTCCTGCCAGGCCACCAGCCTGCAGTAGTCAGTCTCTGCAGAGTTTTGTCTAACCCTTGGTGTCCACCTGTAGGGGTATTGTGGACCTGATGGATGAATTTAGGTCAAAGCATTTTGGGAATAACCCAAAGTTTTTGGTTGCCTGAGTGGTAAAGGATCAGTTTCTGGTCTGCAGAGAAACGAAGGTTGTCAGAATGTCTTTTGAATGGGTTGTTCAAAGACATTTCTTTTTCTGCTTCCTTGGAGAGGTATCCATATACCTCCTTTATTACTGGATTTGCTATTTGTACTATAGTGAGATACAGGGGGACCACTTTGGCCTTCTTGTAAGTGTCCACTATATGTGTGTGTCCCAGTAGGGGGTTGCAGAGTCCATATCTTCCCCGCTCGAGCACCATCCTTGGCTAAACAGTTTGTTCAATCATTGCACTCATGGAAAGGCTCGGCCTTGGAATGGGCCTTGACCTTATGCACTGTATGTACAGCCTGTAAAGAAATTGCTCAGCAAGGCTGACAATGTGTACAAACAGGTCCCTGTATTTTACAGGGGTGCCTCCAAAGAGGCAAAATCATGGGTCTTCCAAAAGGGAAGAAATTCAGTCAGAGAGTTGCACACCCAGGAGGCATCAGAAAAGATGATGGTGTCCTTTTTTCCTTCATGATAAGTTCCAGTGTGCATGCTACTGCAGCAAGTTCCGCATACCAGGACGATCAAAGGTGTCACCTGTTGGATACAGGACCAGGACCCCAAAACCTGCAAATTGTTCTCCTTCATGGTATGAGGAGGATCCCTCTATAAAGATGAGGCAGAATGCAACTTTTAGAGTGTGCTCAGTGGCTGGCAGGAATGGGCCTAGTTCTGGTAGGCTTTGTGGCTGTAGGCCACACTCATGTGGATCTCCTTGGTACAGAAGACCATGTGCCAAAATAGAGGGCATTTTGATGGAAAGCACAGTGATGTCTTGATCACGTAGGAGGAGGAGAGACCAATTAGCGAGTCTAGTATTAGACACATTCCCATCCTTGATTCTGTCTGTCAGTAGAAAGTTGGTAGGGCTGTGGTTGGTGTGTAACACAAGAGGGGAGAACCCTATGATGTAGGTGAAATGTTTGATGGGCCAAAAGGTCGCTAAGAGATTCCTCTCACACTGAGAGGGTAACCTGTGAACAAGGTGACTGCAATTGTGTGCCTACAAAAACAGCGACTCAGTTATGGTGCCTGTGTTCAGGGCTATCTGGCAGGGGGGCAAATGGATACCGAGGTGGGCGACATACGACGATGGGAAGTAAGCACATATACGCATGTGCACACATGCGTGGGGGGGGAGAGGCAGGGAAGGGAAGGTATGTGGGAGGGGGTGTGACAGGCAGCTGCCGAGCTGGTCCACTAGTGTGGTGGGGAGGGTGGTCAGTTGGGAGGTGCAGGGTTTGGGTCTGGTGTGGTGCGGGTTTTTTTTGCCAGCAGGCGGCTTTTTATTTTCTAAGTATTTCATCCCCCTGACATGTGCCCCCGAGCTGAGAATCCATTAGTGGGTGGGTGCGTGGGACGTAGATCCCCACATTAAAAAACAATACCCAAGGTCTTGGGCACCCTCTTACTCTTCCCCTCGATTGTGCTCGGCCATGTACACTCGCCCTAATGGGGATCACTATTCTGTGATCACCATTGTGACATAGAACTCACAGACAGTACTTCTGCTACACAAGGGAGAGAAGCTTGGAGGCATAGGCAATGGGCCTAAGGGTGCCATTTGCCTTCTGTGCAAGGATTGCTGACATGCCCACCTCAGAGGTGGTGTTTTCCAGATGGAATGGCAGCTCTGGGTTAGGGATGACTAAAGCTGGTGCAGAGGCCAAAGCCTTCTTCAAAGAAGTGACAGCAGCTGTGTGTGTTCTGGTCCCCACTGCCAGGGGGACATATTTCTTTAGTAATTCATACCCCTTCTAGCCTTCTGTGCACCGGCAGCAGTGCACCCGTCATTAGGGCACCACATTGTTGAATTCGTCCCCCCCAGAGTCAGAATATTTAGAAAGGGGGGAGCGGGGGCACAGCAGGCACCTACCCCCAACAAAGAGAGGGGATGGCAACATTGTGATGTGGCATTCTAATGACTGGGTGCACTGCGGCCGGCACCCTATACAGGTGGAACCAGCTCATACAGGGGTGGTGCCTTTTGTTCAAAATTGGAAATGAAATCCCAGGAGTAGTTGACCATCCCAGGAAACATTTCAAGGTAGCCACACTGGTGAGTAGTGACAAATGCCCTGGACCTTATCAGGGCAGCGCTCCTGCCCCTGGCAGTGATGCACAAACCCAGAAAGGAAACTTCTGGGAGGCACAATTGTACCTTTGCAGGGTTGATTGAGGCCTGCACTCTGTAGGAGAGTCAAGAGTTCATCTAGAAGCTCCAGGTGTTTCTCCAGGCCTGTGATGGCCAGGAGAATATCATTCACATACTGCAAGAGGCATTCTGGTGTGGAGAAGCCCGTACAGTATCCCTCATATGGATGTGGAAGAGGGAGGGGCAACTGTGGAAGGCAATTCCACATGTACTGATGTCCTTCAAAGGTGAAGGCAAACTTGTACTGGCTCTCAGGAGCCAAAGGGAATGATCAGAAACCACTGGAGGTGTCTAGTGTACTGAACCACCTGTGTTCAGGTTTCAGAAGTTTGAGCACATCTGGGGCAGATGCCACGGTGGGTGCACTATTGGGGGTGGCGTGGTTAAGTCACCTGTAATCAATGGTGAACCTCCAACTGTTGTCAGGCTTCTTTACTGGCCAGATTGGGGAGCTGACTGTGGATACACAGGACCTAATGACTCCTTGCTTCAAAAGGGTATCAATAGTTACCCTCAAAGAGGGTATTGCCTCTGCAAGAAATGGATATTTTCTCTGACAGGGTGGTTTGTCACCAGTGACTTGTATGAAAGTGTCCATCCTCCCACAATCACGTTTGTGTTTTGCAAAGGCCTCTTGGTGCCTTTGCAAAATTGGTTTTCGTTTAGGGAATAGCTCATGATGCTGGAGCATGAGGATGACATCATGCTTCACGTCATTGGCCTTCACTGTGGCTACCACATGTGAGTCAGAAATGAGACATAGAAACATAGAATTTGATGGCAGATAAGGACTGCTTGGCCCACCTAGTCTGCCCATATCCCTTCCTAATGGATAAGTTACAGATCCTAGTTAACCAACAGCCTACTTCCTCCTACCCCCCACTAGAATTGCCTTATGTCTGTCTCATGCAGTCTTGAATTCCCCCACTGTTTTTGATTCCACGACCTACTCAGGAGGGCTGTTCCATGCATCCACAACCCTCTCTGTGAAAAAATACTTCCTCACATTACCCTCTATCTTCAAATTGTGCCCCTTGTTCTTGCACATCTTTTTTTCTGAAAGGTGCTACCCTCTTGGACTTTGTTGATTCCCTTGAGGTACTTGAAAGTTTCCATCATGTCCCCCCTCTCCCTCCTTTCCTTGAGGGTATACATATTAAGCTCCTTTAATCTCTCTTTGTATGTCTTCTGGTGCAGACCCTGCACCATTTTAGATGCCCTCCTCTGGACAGCCTCTGCCCTGTCTATGTCTTTGCAGAGGCAGGGTCTCCAGAACTTCTGCAGTACTCAAATGGGGTCTCACCAACTGTCTGTACAGAAGGATAACAACTTCCTGTTTTCTACTGGTGATGCCTCTCCTATGCATCCCAGTATCCCCCAGCCCTCCTACTGCCTTCTCACATTGCTTGCCCACCTTTAGGTCATCTGATATAACTACCCCAGGTCCCTTTCCATTTTTGTTGTTGTCAGTATCTCACCCCCCATTGTGTACTCTTCCTCTGGGTTTTTGTTTCCCATGTTCATTACCTTGCACTTCTTTGCATTGAATCTAAGCTGCCATACATTTGACCATTCCTCCAACCTTGCCAAGTTTCTTCTCATCCTTTCCACCCCACCTTGTGTATCAACCCTGTTGCAGATCTTTGTGTCATCTGCAAAGAGACATACTTTCCCTTCCAGTCCCTCTGCAATGTCACTTATAAAGACATTAAAAAGGACCAGACCCAGTACTGAACCCTGTGGTACCCCACTAGTAACCCCCTCTTTCTTCACTGTGGACTCCATTTACTATTGCTCTCTGCGTCCTGTTGTCCAGCCAATGTTTTACCCAGGCGACCACCCTGAGACCCACTCCCAGACTGGCTAATTTGTTTATTAATTTTTGTGTGGGACTGTGTCAAATGCCTTGCTAAAGTCTAGGTAAGCTATGTCCACAACCCCTCCCTGGTCTACTACTTTGGTCACCCAGTCAAAGAAATTGATTAGATTCACCTGACATGACCGTCCCACTTTGAATCCATGTTGCCTTGGGTCCTGTGCCCCACTGGCCTCTAGGTACTCAACAATTCTTTCCTTCAGAAGTGATTCCATCATTTTCCCTACCATGGGGGTCAAAATGACAGGTCTGTAGTTTTCTGCCTCTGTCTTGCCCCCACTTTGGTGAAGGGGAATCACATCCACCCTCCTCCAGTCCTCAGGTACCACACCATCCTCCCATGATTTGTTAAAAAGGGTAGTCAATGGTGTTATTAGTTCTTCCCTTAGTTCTTTTAGAATTCTTGGGTGAATCCCATCAGGCCCCATTGCTTTGTCCACCTTCAGTTTTAGGAGTTCTTTCAGAACCCTTTCTTCTGTGAAAGGACTGATATCAACCCCCCTATCCAGAGTGCCTCTATTGACTGGATTAGGTACCTCCCCCCCTCTTCCTTTGTGAATACTGAGCAGAAGTATTCGTTCAGTATTCCTGCTTTTTCACTATCCCTCTCTGCCCACCCACCCTCCTCTTTATTTAGCCACAGTGTCCCTCCCTTTGTTTCTTTGCTCCCTAATGTACCTTTAAAAGGTTTTATTCCCCTTCATAACCGAGTTGGCTATCTTTTCCTTAGTTTGGGTCTTTGCTATTCTGACTACATTCCCCGCTTCCTTCTGCTTTAACTGGTACAGTTCCGTGTCCTTCTCCTTCTGTGTTTCCTTATACTTCCTGAATGCTATATTTTTCTCCTTAACCTTCCCCACCATCTCTTTTGAGAACCATAGTGTTTTTTTATTTCATTTTGATTTGTTTATTTGCTTCACACAAAGGTTTGTTGCTTCTGTGATGGCAGTTCTGATGTTTCCCCATTGTTGTTCCACCCCTCCTTCTTGCCTGTTTGCTAGTGCTTTTCTGTGGCACTCTCACATTTTGACAAAATCAGCCCTCCTGAAGTCCAGTACCTTCACATTTGTATGGCTTGACTCTACAGCTGAGTTTATCATGAACCACACTGTTTGGTGGTCATTTGTTCCCAGATGGCTACCCACTTCTAGATCTGAGATCCTCTCTCCGTCCCCATTTGAAAATACCAGGTCTAAGATAGCTCCCTCCTGAGTGGAGTTCCAACACCAGCGGTCTGAGGCATGCCCACTGTAGGGCATCGAGAATGGCCCTGCTCTTGGATGTGGCTGCAGCAAAGGTGCTCCAGTTAACATCTGGCATATTCAGGTCTTCCATCAGCAATCTCTTCCCTTTCTATGCCATCCTAAGGATGCCTTCTATCATTTCCTCATTTCCATTTCCTCCCCGAGATGGAGGTCTGTATACAACCCCTGTGCTGATTGTGGTGCCATTTCCAGTCACCAGAATGACCCACAGTGCCTCCTCCCTTCCCTGTTTACCCTTTAGTTCTGTTGCTTTGATCCCTTCCCTTACATACGCATATCTGTATAGTACTGGCCAGGAATTTGGAACAATAGCCTGTTGGCTAAATCTACCATGCAGCCATGGTGTGAGAAAAAGTCTATTCCCAAGGATGCTCAGTGATGATGTAGTATCATGAGGTCAAAACGGTGTGTCACCTCAAAGGTACTGATAATGACTGGTATTGGTTTGGACCGGTATGTTGTGACTATGATACCCTGAAAGGTCTGGGTGGAAGTGGGCTTCCTCGTTGACCAATGAGATAGCTGCAGATCATCTTGGTGCAGCACTAAAACTGCGTGCCCGTGTCTAGAGGTAACACTTGCTGGAGGCCCCCAACCAGCGCTTCTACATAGGGATGTCCAGAATCATCGGTTGCCAAAGTGGTGATGATGTGAACTGGGGCTTGACACAGTCAGTCTGATTCACTGTACTTCTGGTTGCCTAAGGGGTCTATCTCTCAAGCATCTGCACTACTTTGGAGTAAGGAGACTTAGTACACCCGTCCTCCTCGGGCTGCTCCTCCAGTGAAGGCGTGGATGGGATGGCCACCACTGACTGGCGGGGATGGCTGCCATCAGTGATTGGACTTTGGCCTTAAACTCCTGAAGCCAGTCCCAAAGCTGTTTGTTTTCCTCTGCTGACTCCTGGTACGAAGGGCTGGACTGCTGATTTTGTCCGTTATTCCCTTTTCCATTCTGCTGGTTTGGCCTTTGCCAATAGCTCTGTCTGTTCTCATTTGACCCTCCCCATTTCTGGTAGGAGGGCTTATACTGCTGGGAATCCTTGGATTTCCCTTTCACTGCGGCCACCTTGTTCTTTGAAACTGAGAACAGGTCCCGCACGTAAATCCGGTACGCGTGTTCTACTCTCTCCATGATGGCCTAGAACTGGTCCCGTCTTTGGAACACCGCTGTTTCAACCTTCTTGTGAATGGCTGGTTGCATGTTTTTCAAAAACAGGCTTTTGTACCCAATCGAGTCTTAGTTTGCAGCTTCATTGGTTAGTTCTTTGCCCGTTGAGTCGCAAGCCACAAATGTCTATCGTACTGGGTCAGCATCTTTGACATATTGCTTTACGGATGGGCTAGCATCATGCTGGCCTTATTGGGATTGTGCACCACCAGGAGGCTGGCTGCAGCTGCATCAAATTCTGCATTGGCATCACCACATACCCCTTTGGGCAGCTTGGCCCACAATGTGGGGTTTACGGTTTGCTTCAAAACCTGGACTCAGTGCTTGGCTGGAAGGCTGAGCATTTTACAGATGGCAACTAAGATTGTCACCAGAGGTCATGTGGCCTACTTTGTCCGCAATAGTCTGAATGGTTTGTGCAGACTGCAGAGCATTTGGGGTGGGCCCCGTATGCCCTGTCATGGACTTGACAACCACTTCAGCCATAGTATTCACCACACCCTGAAGGAATTTTCAGCATGTTGGACATTGCTTGCCAGATCACTGTGGACTGTGCTTTGGAGGCTCCGGCCTTCATGATCACTTGTCCGATCAGGGCTTCCACTTCCCCCTTATCTTGCTAACTCAAGACAGCTACCAGTGGTGGGCAAGGCATCCACCTCCAGCATCCAAGGATTGTCATTTTGGATCTCACTGTCATTGCTCTCATCATCCTCTGATGATGCCAGGTCGATGGGAGGGGGGATATGGTATAGCTCAGGGACATAGCTACAAGGGTGCAGGGGGTGCACTTGCACCCGGGCCCACGAAGTTTGAGGGGCCCAAATAATAATTGTGATGTTTATTCAAAACCAGGGGGGCCCTATAACATATCCTTGCACCCAGGCCCTCTGGGAATTTGCTACGCTACTGGCATAGCTTTCACATGACCCTTCAGGATTGCCAACTATTGATGTAACTTCGTCATCTTGGCTCTACACATTGTGTGATTTACTCTGCCTTTGTGCTGTCCTTTACTGACATGCTCTTGCAAAACTGTACACGACACTTACTTCGTAATTTTCCCTGATTTCTCTGTCCAGTGCTTCCTGGAACCTTCCCAACTTATCATACAAATCCTCATTTTAACTCCGCAATGTATCATTCATACCAGTAAGCAAATCATTCAACTGTAACACATGCTTTTTATCCTGCTGCAAGCTTTCACAGTCCTCTCTCAACCACACAGCCTCTCTGCCTTTCTCCTGTACAATGCAATTCATTCTGAGTCTCATTTCTGAGCTTTTGGATTTCTTGTTCCAGCTCCCTCCATTGCTCACCCATTTCTCGGGACTTGGAGCCCATTTCTTTTTCGGAGCTAGGACCTCCATTTCATCTGCCTGTAGTGCAGTGCAGTGCACAGGGCGGTAACCATTACACCCTTTTGGTCATGCTTCTTAACCATAGGTTTGGTCTCTGAATACAGCATGTACACATACTGTATTGGATGATCATGTGACTTCGCATCCCACAAAATTGCTCCAGCCTCCATGGGAAGTTAGAAAGTTCAAGATGTCTAACTTGAGCTCAGTGCTAATGGCCATTCTGGAAGGCTCCCCTTTTCCTGCTCTAGCCGGGAGTCCAAGGCTTATCAATCCACCTTGTGCTCTACAGCCATAGTTACACATTTGGGATATGGAATCCCACAGACCAGTGCCGCTGTTCAATGAGGGGGTGTAGGCTTGGACACCTTCGCGATTCCTAGTCCCATTCATGGTGCAGAGGGCCTGAAAGATCATCTATATGGCTTAAATGGGTGGGTGTAGGTTCAAAAGCCTTCATAATTCCAATGCCCATTCATCTGCACACCTTTTTTGTACTGATCTGGTTCTGTCCAATCAGGTCCCTGCCACAGTTGCCATTTGTTTGGGTCAAGGTAGGATCTAAACCTGATGGCAAGACATGACACAGGGACAGGTGTTGCAGAACAAAAGGTTTATTACCCAATACATGTAAACAGGACAGCTTACCATAGCTGGGAGCCTGAAACCTCCGAACACTTGGTGTCATCATGGGAAAACTCAGTGGAAAACAGGATTACACAAAGTTGTAAACTCAGAGATAACAAGGTCCATTACCTGGTAACAGGGCTCATCTGCATAGTAGAAAAGCTAAACAAAGTATTTCTATTGGTGGGCAAGGTGGGCAGCTTGCACCGAAGGCCGTTATGTTTGCATGTACACAGCAATAAGCAATTATGCTGACTAAAACTACTTTTGGGTTATAATGGACTGATTCATAGAATATGTTTACCATAGCATTATTGCTAATAGCTGTAGGTGGCACACTAAGAACACAAATAAAATACTACATAGTACATCATAGCAAGCATGAGTAAATACTAATATCCCTTGTACTGTAAAATGGTGGTCCACATTAGGGATTGTAGGCCAGGCAGGTCTACACTCCTTATTTCCCTACCCATTCTCCCTTTTTATAGCCTTTGCTTATAAAGCTTAAGAATCACTCTGGGTTAGAGTTAAAGTTTTATAAAAGGCTTCATTGTTTCTTCTAATTATTCATCTGGTTATATAACTTTGAGAGTATTTGCAGTTATTGTCACTGTTAATGGTTGATACATACAGAATATAACTACGTAGTCTACAACACTGTCTATTCAGTTTTTAGCACATACTTGGTGAAACTGTGTATGTGAACATTGCAATCTACTTATAGTAATTTTACAGTTGTATTTTACTCTTACAGTACTTATAGCTATGATTAATAACTACAAAATAGTTTCTTGGAATGTTCAATGTTTAGATTCACCCATTAAAAGGAAAAGGGTGTTAAGTTACATACATAAACAAAAAGCAGATATTGTTTTCCTTCAAGAGAGAGACATTTGGTTACTACTGAAGCTGCAGAATTGTGTAGGGGTGGGTCTCACACATATAATTTAATTGTTTAAACTCTAAACAGAGAGGAACTGCTATACTAATTAAAAAAGGAATTCATTTTATAAAACATGAACATCTTATAGATTCAGACTTTTGGAGGAAAGTCAGTGGTGTTACATAACATATATGCCCCTAATAGGGGTCAGAAGCAATTTTTTTGATTACCTGACTATACAGTTAAATGACTTGGCAGAATATGAGATAATTTTAGGGGGGACTTAAATGACATCCTAGACCCTATTGTGGACAGAGTAGCAGGTAAACTGTTACCTATATAGATCCTACCCTGGCAAGAAGATCTTTGGTAAAACTTGCTAGTGACTTAGGTCTTACTGATGCGTGGCGAATCACTCATCCTCAGGGTAAGGATTACACCTGTTTCTCCAACAGGCATAGGTCATATAGTAGATTGGATTACTTTTTTCTTGCCCTTGCTATTAAAAACTCTTCTTTCTGCTGATATCCAAAACATTGTAACATATGATCACACACTTACAAGTATAAATCTGGCTTTTGGGAATATGGAAGGAAAAAAAAATTATTGAAATGACTTCACTGAGCTGAACAAGCCAGTTCAGCTCAGTGAATTCATGTCAATAATTTGTTTTGATTATTTGTTTATATCTCCGTGGCAGGGAGGGTAGTGTTTTGCCTATGGTTCCCTCCCTATCTGCCTGGCCCCCCTGGCACCACACCACCCCCAGTACTGTGCTTGACCCCCTCCTCCATTCTTGTTTGGAAGCTGCATTGTGGCGGGTACTTACCCCACCACTGCAGAAGCCCAAGGTCAGGATCTGGGAGGAGCAGCCTGTGTGGAGTGGTGCACCGCCATCGGGACTGGTTTTCATGTGTGCTCTGGAATAGTTTTTCCTGTACTTCCCCCCGTACAGCACGGGCATGCAATGATGTCAAGGATGCTGCTGCTGCACACACTCCTGCACATGCTCCCATGCACTGCATGTCCAGCATCTGCCTGTGCCAACCCAGACTGTGACCACCGAAGCTGCACCAGTCCCTGGCCACTACCAGATGCCAGTACCATACCGATGTTCCCCACCCACCCTCCCCAGAGTTGGAGAGCCGTCCATGGGATGCTCGATCCTCCCCGGCTGGCCCTCCAACACCGGAGGTCACTCCGACACCAGGTCATCAGCATGGTAAGAGGTAAGGCACCAGCGCCTCAGACATCTACACCACCGGGCCGGAGAGTCATTTCAGTAATTAGAAAACTGCAAAATAACAAAGCTCTGGGACCAGACGGCATCCCTGGAGAAATTTATAAATTACTGTGTCCTCAGATAGCACAGGTACTGTATAAAACTATTCAGGAAACATGGGTCAAACAAGTATTACCTCCCTCCATGTTGGAAGCCTATATTTCACTGATTGCAAAAAAAGGAAAAGATCTGTTTGATTGTACCAATTATAGACCTATCTCACTACTTAATCAGGATTACCAAATGCTGGCAAAAGTCTTAGCCAATTGACTGCAAACAGCCTTAGGCAAAATATTGGGAAAAGAACAAGTTATTTTTTTTTTTAAAGGAAATCTGGGGCAGATAATATGGGGAGACTACTAAACACAATTTGGTTCTCCAATAGAAAAAAAAAATTCCTGTCATTGCTGTATCTCTGGACATGATAAAGGTATTTGACTTACTTAATTGGGGGTCTATGTATGCTACGCTGAAGAAGTTTGGATTTAATGAAGCCTTTGGAAAATGGATCTCTCTTTTATATAAAAGTCCCTCGGCAGCAGTCATTACTAATGGACTAATTTCCACTCCCTTCAAACTGTCACAGGGAACAAGGCAAGGTTGTTCTCTCTCCCCCTACTTGTTTATACTTTTCATCAAACCTTTAATCCAGGCCATTGTAAACTCACCAAAGATACATGGTGTTAAAGTGGGGAAAATGGAACAGACTGTGTTTGCTTATGCAGATTATCTCGTGTTACCGCCTAGCAGACCTCTGGTCTCTTATGCTGCCCTTGAAGCACTTCTTCAGGAATTTAGTATCATCTCTGGGCTCAGAGGAAATTTAAATAAAACTCATTTGATGCCTCTTTTTTGTCCAAACATTTTAGAAATTAGTCTGAAAACTCAGTTTCAGAGTACTACAGTATACTAAAAAGCAAAATTCAGTATCTTGGAATAACCTTAAGTAATAATCTTAAATTCACTGTGGATCTTAATATCTATCCTCTATTAAAAAACACAAGGAGAAATGGAACAATGGGGCAAACTTAATTTTTTGCTGTTAGGAAAAATTAATTCTGTCAAAATGATGGTTGCTCCCAAATTATTTTATGTATTTTAAAATCTTCCAGTAGCTATAGATAAAAGTTTTTTTTTTTAAGAAAATAGAACACATTGTCAAAAAATGTTTGTATGAACAAAAACCGCCTCACCTCTCTGTTAGTAGGCTTAGAGTCCCACTAGATAGTAGGAGTTTAACACTACCTAGGTGGGAGCAGTATCACTGGGTCTTTCTTGCCAAACAAGCATTGCAATACCTTCAAACCTCTAGTGCTTCTGTCTATTGGCTCCTTATCGTTTGTTAGATTTCATTTTTATTCCTGTACTAGATACAGTTAAAGATAGTCCTTCCATAGCTGGATCAATTAAGGTCCTTAAGAAAATCTTTTCACAATTCAACCCAAAGTTTTCCCTGAATGATGATTTCCCCATATGGAACAAGCCATATCTTTTGTATAATGGTAATCCACTAAGGGATCCTGGCTGGGGAAGACTTGGAATCCGTTATCTAACTGATGTTTTAGAAGAGGACTCTAAAGAATTAAATTCCTTCAATGAATCCAAATCAAAGTTTGGGATAGTTAGATTCCATTTTGGTTTTTATCTACAACTCAGAGAAGCACTGAAAAATGAACTTGATTCCAATCTCAGGCTTGCAGACTCCCCAGAGTGGTCACAATTTAGGACATTTTCCACAATTAAAAAAGGAGCTGGTATCCTATACAAGCTCTTAACTCAGCCTAGTAGCAATTTAATGAATTCCCCAAAAGAAAGATGGGAAAGAGAATTTAATGTCCTCATATTCCAAGCAGAATAGGACTCAGCATGGAAGAGTGCTAGACTATCTAGTTCAGACACACAGGGGAGACTGATGCAAGATACAATTTTGCATTACTATTACTATTCCCCATATAAGTTAGAAAACATGGGGTTCCTCTCAAACAGTGGCTGTTGGAACTGTTCTCACCAACATTCAGACTTCTCTCACATGTTCTGGAAGTGTCCTAAATAAAACAATATTGGCTCTCAATACATGCTATTTGTTCAGAGGTGGTCACAGGTAACTCTTACATTTTCACCATCTCTGTTGATCCTAGGCATTATACTTGATATCATTACCCTAAGTAAGAACCAAAACCTCTGGATATTGGCAGCTTTTTTTTGCCACAAAGTGATTAATCCTGTTACACTGGAAGACAGACATATTTCCTTCTATTGAACAGTGGTGCACATGTATGGGAACAACAGCTAATAATGAAAGAATTTGCTACATGATCCTTGGTACGTTGGATCTGTTTGAACAAGTATGGGGCCCATTTTTGAAATTAAATTATCTATAACTAGATAACTGGGCATGAACAGTGACACCTGTGTTCAGATGTATTAATATTAGTTACCTATATGTTGTTTGTACTTTCTGTCATTAATTTAGGAATCAGTTTATTTAAACTTACATTTCATATATAAACTCCAATCACTTTTACTGATACTGTATTCTTCATTGTATTGTTGAATGGGAAATGACTGACAATTATTTATAATGTTGTTTTGTTTCTCTTTAAAATTAATACAACAATTTTAATAAAAAAAAGCCAAGTATAAAGATTTACAAAATTCAAGTTTAAAGCAGTATTTATGTCAGAAAGAGATGAGTAACTGTTATAAAAATATTAAAGAAATACAAAATCACACATACCCCCACAATGCAAAGCATCATGGGCCATATATGCAAATCACCATAAACTTTTAGGCTGGTTCAGCTTTAAGCAGGAATGCATGGTGCCAAAGGGCCTCTCACACAATCTGCAAAGGATACAAACAGAAAGCACAGACATGTGTTGTCCTACCAGGACTCATCAGTGTGCCTTATCTGTATGACACCCAAGGGGCAGTGAATCAGCTGCCCTAAGTTGGTCTTATGGGTCTGAGTCATGGTTATTCCCCCCCAAAAAAACAAGCTAAAAGGCAAAGAAACTCAGTGCAAAAGCAGTGAGGCAAGGGTTATCCCAAAGAGCATTAGCCATAACTATAAAGCCTATATATATATTGAACTGTTGAACGGTTGCAAAGTTATTAAAGTGCGAAAGTTGGGGTTTCACATTAAACTGCCTAGTCAACCTAACTATAGTGGTGGACTGTGCCCCTATTTTATATATATATATATATATATATATATATATATATATAAATTATAGGGCACAATCGTTAATCGCTATAGTTAGCTTGAGTAGGCAGTTTTCTAATGAAACCCCAACTTTCGCACTTTAATAACTTTGCAACCGTTCAACAGATGTAAACAAAATGTGGTATGCACGGTCCCATGGCATAGATCTCCAGACCTGCCAAGTTTCATTTTGATCAGATGTGTGATTTTTGCACAGTGCATAGTGAAAAAAAGTGTTTTTTTTGCTTTTTTCCTCCCATTTTGCTGATGTTTGCCCATCACACTGTGGCCACATGGTTTTTGGTCTGAAAGTTTCAGGGCAGAAAGAGGTTGCTCCAAAGAACAATCCAGAGTTGGTTTGGTGACAAAATATTAATCTGTTCAAAAGTTATTTAAATGATAAATTTTGGGTTCTGAGCACGCTCAGTTCACTCTTTGGAATAGGTATATATTTTGCGACAGAGGATTGGCCTCACGATCAAGCATTTTGTCACCTCACAAACTGGGATTTATAAAATCCCCATTCATGAGGAAAAAATCCCTTTTTGTGAGCCACAAACTTGTTTTAATTTTTTTAGAGCAATAAAATGTTGTAACTTGCCCCACGGATGTGTTGTGTGGTAATTCAAGCATGGGTTTTGTTCAGGGCAGCACCCTCTACAAACCCATACATTTGGTTCTGTTTAGTTTCATGGAAAATGTCTTTTTTATTTTAAAAATCCTTATTTGTCACTCACTTCCAATCCTTCTTTGCGAATTGTCAGAATCCCTGTTCATGGGCCAATCCTTGTTCTTGAGCTGTCAAAATCATGAAATAGGATCAGCTCGCGAAAAAGTATTTGACAGCACATGAAAAGGATTTTTTTTTAAAATCCCTTTTGTGAACTTATCAAAATCCACTTGCGAGGCGATCCTCAATTGTGAAGCTGTCAAAATCCTTGTTCGTGATTTCCGGACCAGATTGCCCTCTCTCACGAACAAGGATTGTCTGGCAACCAGGGATTTTGTCACCTCGCAAAAGGGGATTTGGCTTGCAAAAAGTGATTTTTAAAGGTTGCTGTTTATTTCCAAGTTCACTGCAAAGCAGTTAGTGCTTTTTACTTGAAATTTGCAGGGTGGAAAGGGGGTGTCACAGAGATGTGAGTTATGCTAGTTTGACATAAAAATTATATCACTTGCACAGTTATGTCATTCCAAAGTTTAGAAATTTCCCATAGGATAACATTGTGGTGAATGTGACACCTTTCAGTGCTTATATTTTGAAAACGCTTCGAGATACGGATTTTTTTGCTAAATGCAACTTAGTACACCCTTAGGTGTACTAAGCATGTGTACAGTTTACCAGTCCATTATTACAACTGCAGTGGATTTTTTTCAAAGGTTGGTAGATTTACTGAGGTATTGCGCCATTTGTAGCACAGGGGTTACTTGGAATGTGTCTAGGCCTGTGCCATGTCTCTATAATTATAGGTAGGTGGGCACTCTCACATCTGGTTAACATTATGCGGTAATGGGACTGCTGGGTCATCCATTATGCAATAATGAGGCCCTGTGCTCCCAAAACTATGTAAAGTGCAATAGGGGCCTGCGGTCCCACATGGAGATGACAACTCATTACAATTACACATTCTCAAAAAGCAAGGAAATGCATTGCAAAAAACTTTGTTAATGCATCAGTTAGGGTTGAAGCAACAAAAGTAGAGAAATGAGGTGTTAGGGTTGACACCTAAACACCCCCTCATGCCATACCACCCTACCTTGCTCCAACACGCCACAGACCAACAGGTGACAGGGTGTGCCTTGCGGTCATCGACCTAACTCTCACCCCATTCTCCTATAGTGTATTATGTAAGCTTTGTTACACATAGAATGGGGTGATAGTTAGGCCCGATGACCTCAAGGCACACCCCGTCACCTGTTGGTCTGTGGTGTGTGGGGGCGGTGTGTGGTGGTATGGCATGGGGGGTGTTAGGATGTCAACCCTAACACCTCATTTCCCCACTTTTGTTGCTTCAACCCTAACTGATGTATTAACAAAGTTTGCAATATATGTTAAGTATAGTGGCACAGCAGTGCCACTATAGTTAGGGTTGAGTACCCCATTTAAGGTTAAAGTGTGAAATTTGGAAGCTTAATAACTTTGCCACCATATGATGGATTTGCCTGTAATTTGGCATGCACAGAGTGGTACCATAGATCTCTGGATCTACCAAGTTTCATAATGGTCAGATATACAGTTGTGGAGCTATATAGCACAATAGAAAATCATATTTACGCTTTTTTGCGCATTCTTTGCTCGCACCTACAGGTTGCACGGTCTGTGTGACCAGTCCAAAACCTTCAGGAAACATGTGGCCAGGGTCCCTGATGTGCCTTTCAAAAATTTCATAAAAAAATATTAAATGGTTCAAAAGTTATTCAAAAAACAAGTTTCCCATTACAGTCAATGGGAAAAGTTAACAAAAAGTTCGACAGTGTCGCAAATGCAGTTTTTGGTGTCATAAATGACCACTGTAGTGTCACAAATCTGCCATCTTGTTTTCAGTTGGTGGTCACAGAAATGCTTGGCATTTAAATTTGGGACCCTCTAGGGACACAGTTCTTGCTGCGTTCACCTAGTCGAGCCCTGAGGATGCTAGCCATGTCTTTTTTGGGGGGTTAAACACCCCAGAAATATGTTTTTGAAATTTTTGGAAACAGTAGTGTCACAAAGTAGTGTCACACATTTGACACTTTCATGATTTTTTTGTGAAAGTGTCGTGATTTGCGACACTACTTTGCGACACTATGCTCAAAAGAATAGGAAATCTTTTTCACCCTGCTGCAAAAGAACGGTTTGGTCTTTTGGGCTGAAATTTGGAAGAAAGAAAGCCAAGATCCAACACATGTCCTTTCAGTGGTTTGGTGAGAAAATATTAGAAGGCTGCAGAGTTACGGTACTCCAAAGTTGACAATTCTTCCCATAGGTTAACATTATGGAATCCGCTGCACCTTTTGGGGCCCGTATCTCGGAAACGCTTCGAGATACAGACTTTTCATCTGAAAAATGCTGGCAAAACTAGCCAGGAAAGTCATAAATTATATGAAATTTTAATTTTTTTCTACGTCATACGGTTCCTGAGATATAAGCAATTTAGTGTTCCAAGTGTTCATTTTCTGCTCCGAGGCCCATTATTATGCATACATTCAATGTATTCACTGTGTTTCTCTATGCAGCTTTTGGGGAAAAAAAAGGGTGTGTGTTTTTGTTACTGTTACAGTTAGTGTTTCCACTTGCATTTCCATAACCGTTTGTGTTAGTGCTCCCCCCACGCCACCGTGTGCGTTACCCTTTGCGTTTTTGTTTGCGCTTGCATTTGCGTTATCATTAACATTTGTGTTTCCATAACTGATTTTGTTTGTGTTTCCTTTTGTGTCACCATGTGCATTTCCATTTGCGTTTGCGTACGCGCTTTTGTTTGCGTTTCTGTTTGTGTTTCCTTTGGCGTCATTGTAGCTGTTACCATAAGTGTTTGCATTTCCAATTGCATTAACATGACTGTGCGCGTTACAATTTGTGTTTCTGTATAAAATTGCATTTGCGTTTCTGTTTTCATTAACATTTGTGCTTCCATTTCTATTACTGTTTGCATTATCGTTTATGTTTGCGTCACCATGTGCGTTACCGTTTGCGCTTGCATTTGCGTTACCGTTACTTCACTATTTGCAGTGCACATTCTCAAAAAGAAGGGAAATTCATGGCAAAAAACTCCATTCAATGCATCAGTTAGGGTTGTTCCACAGGGACAAAAGTGAGGAAATTTGATGTTAGGGTTCCCACCCTCCTTCCCACCCCCACACCGCCCCCACCAACAGGCATCAGGGTGTGCGTTGGGGTCGTCGGTCCTAACTCTCACCCCATTCTCCCATACTGCACCACCTTATCTTCTTTACACATGGGATAGGGTGAGAGTTTGACCGACGACCAACGCACACCCAGATGCCTGTTGGTGGGGGTGGTGGGGTGGGGTGCAAGGGGGGTGGGAACTCTAACATCGAATTACCTCACTTTTGTCACTGTGGAACAACCCTAACTGATGCATTAAACAGAGTTTTTTTGCCATGAATATATATTATCTATATATATATATATATATATATATATATATATATAAAATTGTATTATATTATATTATACTGGCCTTGTAGGGTCAATATATTTAGGATTGCACTACCACTTCTATGTTAAACCCCAAATTCTGCACTTTAATAAGTCTGCAACTGTCTGATTTGAATGAAATTTTGCACGCATGGTGTGGTACCATAGATCTCTGGATCTGGAAAGTTTCGTTCCAGTTGGATTTTTGGTTATGGAGCTGTGGAGCATCAAAAAGTGTAAAAAATCCTTAACTTTTTGAATTCTTTGCTCAGCTCTGCAGCCAAAGAGTTTTGTCTGTCTGCTCTGAAATGTTCAGGGTATATAGGGACTGGTTCAAAGAAGTGCCTTTTGAAGGCTTGACGAAAAAATATTAATCCATTAAAAAGTTATTAAATTTTAACGTTTCCTATTATAGCATATGGAAAAAAATATATGTGCACCACAAAAGCTTTTTTTGCTTTCATGAAAGCACTTGCAGCTGTTCATGCATTTGTCTGATTTGCATGAAATGGTGCATGCATAGTGTGGTGTCATAGGTCTCTGGCTCTGGAAAGTTTTGTTCTGGTCGGATGTTTGGTTGTGGAGCTGCAGAGCATCAAAAAGTGTGTAAAAGCCTCAACCTTTTAAAATTCTTTGCTCCTCTCTACAGCCTGAATGGTTTGTCCATGTACTCTGAAATTTTCAGGGTATATGAGGACTAGGTCAAGGAAGTGCCTTTTGAAGGTTTGGTGAAAAAATATTACTCCATTCAAAAGTTATTAAATATATATAATAAAGTTTCCCATTATAGCCTATGGGAGAAAATATATGTGCACCAGAATAGCTTTTTTTGCTTTCGCAAAAACTTTTGCAAAAGTTTTTTTTTTACTTTCACCAAAGCACTTGCAACCATTCATCTGATCTGCATGAAATTTTGCATGTGCAGTGTGGTACCATAGATCTCTGGATCTGGTAAGTTTCATTCTGGTCGGATTTTCGGTTGCGAGCTGCGGAGCATCAAAAGTTTGAAAAATCCTCAACTATTTTGAATTCTTTGCTCATCTCTACAGCCCAAATGGTTTGTTTGTCTGCTCTGACATTTTCAGGGTATATGGGTACTGGGTCATGGAAGTGCCTTCTGAAGGTTTGGTGAAAAAATATTAATCCATTCCAAAGTTATTAAACTTTGACATTTCCCATTATAGCCTATATGAAAAAATATATGTGCACCACAAACATTTTTTTTACTTTTAAGAAAGTATTTTTTACTTTCATGAAAGCTTTTTTTACTTTTGCAAAAGCATTTGCAACCGTTCATCTGATTTGTATGACATTTTGCATGCGCGGTGTGGTACCATAGAGCTCTGGATCTGCAAAGTTCCGTTCTGGTTGGATTTGCGGTTGCAGAGCTGCAGAGCATGAAAAAGTGTGAAATATCCTCAACTTTGTGAAATTTTTTGCTCGTCTCCATAGCCTGGATGGTTTGTCCATCTGGTCTGAAATGTTTAGGGTATATGAGGACTGGGTCCTGAAGGTTTTGTGAAAAAATATTAATCCATTCAAAAGTTATTAAACTTTAAAGTTTCCCATTATAGCCTATGGAAAAAATATATGTGCACCATGAAAGCACTTTTACTTTTGAGAAAGTACTTTTTACTTTCACGAAAGCATTTTTTACTTTTGTGCTACTGCCATCTTGTTTTCAGTTAGCAAGGAGAAAAAACACTGTAGTTTAAAAAATACTGCCCTTAGGTAAACACCAAGAGTTACATTTACCTAACTGGGGCCAGAGGAACACGCTCCTGGCATCACTTTTTAAAAATGATGCCTGGAAATATATTTTTTTCATTTTGTGGCCATCTTATGAGCCGTACCACATTTAACATTACAGGATTTTTGTGAAAGTCCCTCAGTACTTTTGCAAAAGTTCTCCTATGTAAACTAATGGTACTTTCGCAAAAGTTCCAGTACTTTCATGAAAGTACAGCTGGAGAACAGCCCCAAACACACATTTCTTTGCCACATTATAGCAATAAAATGGGTAGGACGTTTGGGCTGAAATTGGCAAGGTAGCAAGGTTTGCATCACAGATGTGCCTTTTGCTGGTTTGGTGTTAACGTTTTCACCAGTTTCATAGTCATAGCACTCCAAAGTTTCAAATGTTTCCATAGGATAACATTGTGGTGTACATGGCATGCCACAGTATTATCCTATGGACATTATAACTCTAAGATCTTATCATTTTTTGGGACATCTTCCAAAAGGACACCCTTGGCACAAGCCCCTTCAGCCATGAAAATTGCATGAAAAAATTCCACACCATCTAGGCTGAAGGTGAGAGCAAAAAATATGTAATGTTAAGAATAGGCCATTTTTCCCCATTTTTGTAGTGCTCTATATCTCAAAAAGCAAACAAGATGCTACCACAAAACTTTTCATGTCTTGCAACTATGACAGCCTGACAGCACATGTCAAACTTTGGGCTATTTTGTCAAATGACACCAAAGTTATTAAGGTGCAGAAATTAGGGTTTAACATTAAACTGCATACTCAACCCTAACTATAGGGCTGCTACTGCACCCTTATGATGTATGTCTAAATCTTAAGAATGTATCTGAATACTATAATAAGTACAGGTGAGTTCTTCCTAAATTTAAGCACGAACAGTACACAACAGTAACACTGATTGCACTTAATACTACAATTTTCAGAAAGGGGCCCCAAGTTCTATTATATAGCTGTAACTTATCTTGGGCTGTGAAACTGATCTCTTTGTTAAAGGGAAGTCTACCCACATATTTGATGTAATGTTGCATGGAGGGTACATAAGATAATTTTCAGGTGAATAGAATTAGTCCTTAGAGAGGTGGGCATGCCGAAAAGATCCAGTATTGGGAAGATTTTGGTAAGTTGAACAAATAGGAACAATCTCAAATTAATTAATAAAATACAATGGCTCGGATATTCAAAGGGATTGCACCTGGTGCAACAGGGTTACGCATGCGCAACCCCCCAATGTGCCCTGGCATGATATTTAAAGGGTCAGGCTGCATGGCGCAACCCCCGATGCACTGGGGCGCATTGGTAATGTATGAGGCGCAGCTGCAGGGGGCGTGCCCATGCATATGTGGCACATCCCGATATTCAGCCCGGGATGTGCAGCGCATATGCTGGCACAGCCCTGCACTGTGCCACACAGGGGCGCTCAAAGTTGTGCCCTGAAAATGCAGGAACAAGTCCCTGCCACCCACAGGTGGGCTGCTGAATTGCACGGTGCAACACAGCAGCTGGCAGCCGTGGGTGGCCACCCGCCAACCCAGAACACCATTGCTGGCACACAGACCCCCCTGGTGGTCCAGTGGACCCCCTCACCTGATTGTGGGCATGTGTACACTAAAGAAACTCTGGTGGTCCAGTGGTAAGCCCCCTGTCACCCGATCATGGGCTGCTTTTCCCAGAAAGAGTTACCTGGTGGCTCAGTGGTACCTCCTCCCCACTCACCCACAGAGGTCCCCCGACACCCAGCACCCCCTGTCATTGGTGGGTGGCAGAGCACCCCACCTGCATGTTGCCCAGCCGGCTACTGAATGACAGCTTACAGTATGATATGAGTGCCTATTGGTCCACAGTGTGGACCAATGGGCATCTGAACCATACTGTACTACACAGGCCTGATATATGATTGAACACATTCATTTACATATTGGGCCTGTGGTACAGTATGGACTGCATGCCCATTGGTCCGCAGAGGACCAATATGCACACAGATTGTGTACTGATGGCTGTCATTCGGCAGGCGGCTGGGCAGCATGGAGGGGTGCTGCTGCCCACCGATGACAGGGGTGCTGGTGGCGGGGACCCTGTGGGTGGTGGGAGGGAGGTACTACTGGACCACCAGGTATCTCTTTCTGGGAACAGCAGCCCATGATTGGACAAAGGGGGGCCTGCCACTGGGCCACCAGGGATCCTTAATATTACATATGCCCACAATTGGGCAAAGCTGGGCTTCCCACTGGACCATCAGGGATCTTTAATTGTACAACAGCCCATGATCGGGCAAAGGGAGGGTCCACTGGACCACCAAGGTTCCTATAATGCTACCTTAGCCTGTGATTGGGTGAGGGGGGGTTACCACTGGACCACCAGGGATCCTTCTGTATTATGAATACCCATGACTGGGCTTATGGGAGTGGGGGTGGCTGCTTTGGCACATAAGGGTGTCGATCCCTGATGGCTGCAGCTTGGCAGGGTGCCAGGTGCAATTCGCCAGGGATCGGTGCATTGCATGCAAATGGGGCCATAATGACATGCAAATGGCCCCATTTGCACCTTGCATGCATAATGGCCTCATTTGCATGCCCCAGATTGAATATTGCACTTGCGTATCCCCCTGCTCCTTTTCTTTGTCTTACACTGGCACAGTGCCACTGCGCCATATGCAGTAGTGTGCCCTCTGTGCCATATTAAATGGTGCTGGGCCATAGTGCAGCACCGTTGAATATCACCTGGTCCATGCCCTGGTGCAGCCCTGTTGCACTGCACCCAGGCTTGCGCCACTGATCCGCAGTCTGAATATCCGGGCCAATGGGACCAAGTATTCTCCACACTACCTATTACTGAGAGTTGGAAAAAGTAGTGATACATTATCATATCTTAGAGATAACTACATTCCAGTGAAAACAAAACAACATAATAATAAACATCGACCTAGATGGATGAACAACTATTTAAAAGACAAAGAACCTCAGTGCGCAAACACTGAGGCAAGGGTTACCTCAAAGGGCATTTGGCTGGGAAGCCAAGTTTCAAGAAAATACAAAATCACACATGCCCACACAATGCAAAGCATCATGGGCTGCATATGCATATCACCACAGAATATTATACTGGTTCAACTTTAAGTAGAATTGCATGGTGCCAAAAGGCCTCTCACACAGTTTGCAAAGGGTGTTAACAGATGACGTTGACACATGTTTCGTCCTACCAGGACTCATCAGTATGCCACATTTGTTTGACACCCCAGTGGAATGAACCAGCTACCCTAAGATGGTCTGTCTGGGTTATGTTGTGGTGAACCCATTAAAATAAAAAAACATTTAAAAGACAAAGAACCTCTGTGCGCAAACACTGAGGCAAAGGTTACCTCAAAGGGCATTTGGCTGGGAAGCCAAGTTTCAAGAAAATACAAAATCCACATGCCCACACAATGCAAAGCATCATGGGCTGCATATGCAAATCACCACAGAATGTTATGCTGGTTCAACTTTAAGCAAAACTGCATGGTGCCGAAAGGCCTCTCACACAGTTTGCAAAGCGTGCAAACAACTATTTATGCAAACTTATAAAACAAAAGAAAAAAATATATAGTAACTACCTTAAATGAAGAACAGTTAACAATTGGTCATCATATTTATTAATTCAGAAAAATGTAAAAAACAAATTAGAAAAGTTAAAGCAAGATGGGAATACAAACTGGCTACAGATGCTAATAAAATGAACAGCAAGTCATTCTATTCTTGTATTAATTCCCTCAAAAAACCCAGCTGTCAGGTCGGCCCATTACTTCATTGTGACACCCTGTTGAATGATCCTAAGGAAATGGCAAATGCCTTTAATTCAAAATACTGTGAAGCCTTTACTTCATTTAATAATCATATTCAAATCGATGCTTCTGTAGATGAAGATATTACCATCTCTAAAGACTGTATTTATAATAAATTAAAGACTCTTAAGGGTGAAACAAGCACAGGTCCAGATAATATTGCTGGGCACTGGCCTGGTGGCGCTGAGGGTTGAGGCGCTGGACACCACACCTCGCGCCATGCCGGTGACCCGGGTTTGGGAATGGACTCGGGTTGCCGGGGGTTGGCAGGGGAAAGGAGGATTGAGCATCCCGCGACAGCTCTCCTTCCTTCGGGGTGGGCAAGGGTCATGCGCCAAACTGTACTGACACCCAGCGGAGGCTGGGTGTTCAGCAGATGGCAGGCATCTACATTGGGGGAGAAGAGTCGGCGGACGTCTGTACATTAGTGTGTTGCGTCATTGCACGTCCGACTCTTCAGAAGAATTAAAGAGGAAAAAGGGCACCTCCACCTCTATGAAGCCTTCCTCAGGGCTTCAATTAGCCACTGCCACTGGGGTCCACCCAACTAGTTACTGGTTCCGCCAGGGGCTGGATAAGGGGTCCCAGCTCCATGGCTCCGTCCTCCGGGGGGAATAGCCAGGGGTGATCGGGGGGTCCCACGTGACAGTTGGTGGAAGACCGGGGCCATGACCAGGGTGGATAGCTGGCGGAGGAGCCCCCCCCCCAAAAAAAATATTGCTGGCCACTTATATTTATTAGCAGACAGTTTATCACTCCTGTTAAAATTGCTATTTTGAAAATACTTTATCCTCAAATTTTATTCCAGATATTTGGAAAACGGCATATATAATTTCAATTCATAAAAAGGGACTATGTAATAACTGTGATAACTCTAGACCAATTAATTTAACATCTTCCATCTGTAAGCAGTTTTAAAGTATTATAAAAGACTTAATGGCACCTATTTTGGACAATATTGACATCATTCAACATGGATTTAAAAAGAGTAGAGGATGCTTGACCAAACTTATGTGTTTTTATGAAGAGGTCAGTTACCAGCTGGATTGTAGGATACCCTATGATATTGTTTTTATTGACTTTAGTAAAGCGTTCGGTACTATGCCTCAATGGGCATTAATTTATAAACTTCAGAAAACAAATATTAATAAAAATATTATAAACTGGATGTCAAACTGGTTCACTAATAGGACACAACAGGTCATGATAATAGGTCAACTATCTAACACTGGACAAATTAAAAGTAGGATGCCCCAGGGCTCAGTCCTTGGGCCTTGCTTATTTCAAGCATTCATCGCAGATATGACCAATGACTGCTTTTCATCTACAATTAAATACGCTGATAATGTTAAAATTGGAGGACATTGTGCCACCCGTGAACAAATAGATCTAATCCAAACTGATCTTAAAACAATTACACAGTGGGTTGATCAGTGGGGTATGTTACTCAACCCTGCAAAATGTAAAGTTATGCATATGGGATCCTCTAACTCATGTGCCCCTTATATTTTAAATAATTACATCCTTATCATTCCTGCTAACGAAAAGGATTTGGGTATTAACATCTCTGACGACTTCCAACCAGCAAATCAGATAAATGCAGCTATACTCAAGGCTAATAAAGTAGCCTGGTCTATTAAACGAAACATCAAAACCGGAAATAGTGCCATAATGTCGCCACTGTATAGGACCTATGTAAGGCCACATTTGGAGTATGCTTCACAGCTATGGTGCCCATATAAAAAATACAAAATCAATCTAATAGAAAGGGTTCAGAGGAAATTTAATAAACATGTTCAAGGTCTATTCAATGAGTCATATGAGTCAAGAACTAATACTTTACATTTAATGACATTATCCACTAGACGTTTAAGAGGGGACCTTCTGTTTATGTATGATGTCATACATGACCTTACTCTGTTTGCAGAGTTAGGTCTAGAATTTAAAAACAACTACTATAATACTAGAGGCCATCCACTTCAGCTTTATAACAAGAAATTCAATCTTAAAACCAGGAAATATTCTTTGCTTTAAGTACTGTAAAACCATGGCATAGTCTCCCTGTGGAAGTTATCAGTAGTAGTAATAAAGTGGAATTTAAGCGTCAACTTGATAATCTCATTCTATCAGGCTGTAAACTTACATTTTATTAATTGCAGGAGCAATTATGGGCTTTTCAGCCCCCTAGCTCCATATCCACCTTAGTATGAACCTTAGTATGAAAGCATACAAAACCTTGTTGAGAACTTAATATTCATAGCAAAGAATCAAGTGCACAATACTGACAATTCCAAATGTGTTCCAGTTTGACATGGCACTAGGATTTGTGTGAGGTTTGCCCCTTCTGTATTACACCTCCAACATTTGCCACTTCGTTTGTATCACATTTCTTAAGAAAGCCTGCTCTATAGTAAGTATCGTGCAGGATTTTAAATAGGATACCTATTGCCTGGATTTCTCTGGATACATTGCAAGCATTAGACCAGAGTTTATTCCATGTTTCTGGACAAAGTTTTATCTTATGTTCTCTTTCCCATCTCTCTTTTGAATTCAATGTGTGGTCTTTTGGGAGCAGTTCAACACATTATATATTCTGCCTGTTCCTCCTTTTCCAGAATCAATGTTTTGAAGTTTCAACCATTTTCTGGGGCTGCCTTTGCTAACATATGGCTCTACCACATGACGGATTTGAAGATAATTGCAGAAGTTAATTGTGAATAGAAGAAACTCATTCTTAAATTCTTCAATTGATTTGAGGATACCCAATGGACTTATTAATTCATTCAGATTACTAATGCCTTTACTTTTCTATCTTTTTCTCATTTAGTATTTTCCCTCCAAATGCGAAGGTAGGGTTTTCACATAGTGGGGTTATTTTGTACAGAAAGTATTTCCAGTTTCCTGTTTTTTTTTACTTGTTTATAAGCCTGTATAGCTTGTGGTATGGTTGGATGAGAGGATAGCTGCTTTGATATGAGAATATGTAAGTAGTCCAATATTGAATTGGGTCTGGCTATAGATTTCCGTAGTTTACCCATAGTGGGGTTTGTTTACTTGGCTTCAAACCAATTAAAAAGCTTGCTTGTTGTATTTAAAGTACTAAGTGGTGTAGGGTAGTTTAAAACTGCGTAATACAAATCCTCCTTTTTCTTTCTTTTGGCTGAGTTTGCACAAGTTTAAATGAGATTTTCTTTTGTTCCAGATGAATTTTTGGAACATCTTGTTCATTATTTTACCCAGCTGGCACGTATCTTTAGAAAGTTCAATTCATAAGTGATCTTTGGCGCAGATATAATTTCTAGCTTTGTCTGTCCCCATATGGACAGATTTAGAGTTTCCCAGCTGGCAAGCTTAGTTTCTGTTTTGTTAAGAACAGGGATGATATTTTCTTTAAGAAAGTCTTTTATATTTAGCGAAATTTTTAGTCGAAGATATGTTATTCCCTCTAGTGAAACTTTTAGCATCTGCTTGCACTATTCTGTGTTTAGGGGATGTATCATTTAGTGGCAGCATTTCTAACTTGCCCCAGTTAACTGCAAGACCTGGGGCCAGATATTCAAAGCCTTGCGACATATGCAAACCACTTGCACAGAAATTGCACCGCATTTGCACCCGGCTGCAATATTCAAAAGTGCAAATAGCACTGGCGCAACGTGATAGCACCGGCACTAAAAATAATGAAGTATGCAGGGGACCAGGTGAGGGGCAGAGACATGAATTCAGGTGCACTGTCATATTCAAAGTATAGAGCTGCGTAACTGGTGTTAACGCCATATATATCGTGGCATGAATTACCACCTATGAAAAAGGTGGCAGTATCTCTGGCCAAAAATGGTCAATTGGCCCTCTCTGATCCCCAATCCCAAAGCCACAATAATAGCATCTATAACCATAACCTGGTGGTCTAGTGGCCTTCCCTGATCCCCAATACATGTAATACCAATACAATCCATGGTTCCTGGTAGTCTAGTAGTCCCCCAAATCCCGATCACCAATCCCTGACACATGCTTCAGTATTCACTTTTACTTTCCCTGGTAGTCTAGTGGTCCCCCCCAACCCCGATCCCTGACACATGTTTCAGGAATCACTTTCACTTTCCCTGGTAATCTAGTGGTCCCCCCCAGCCCTGATCTCTGATCCCTGACACATGTTTCAGTAATCACTTTCACTTTCACTGGTTGTCTAGTGCTCCTCCCCAACCCTGATCCCCGAACACTGTCACATGTTGTAATTAAAATCCCTCACATGGCATGGTAGTCAACTCCCACCCCAGTCCTGCTCTCCCGCAATAAAGAGCCAATTATCCCTTGTGGTCTAGTGGCCCATCTCCCCACACCCCACAGTGCCTACCATCCCACTCCCCTCCATTCCATAACTGAGCCAGCGACTGGCTCAAGCCACTGCTCACCTCCCCAGTCAGCTGCCGATGGAGCTCTGAATGAGCGCACAGTGTATACAGTACACAGAGCGGGGTGGTAGGCACTGCGGGATGGGGGTCCACTAGACCACCAGGTACTGTATTTGAGAAGTGCACTATACAGGGGATCAGGACTGGAGTGATCCACTGAACCACCAAGGATAATTGTCTCTTTGTTGTGGGAGATCGGGGCTGGGGTGGGAGTTGACTACTATGTCCATATGAGGGATTTTAATTACAACATGTGTCGATGATCAGATATTGGGGTTGGGGGAGGGAGTGAGATTGATTACTGAAACATGTGTCTGGTTTTGGGGTTGGGGGACCACTACACTACCAGGGAAAGTGAAAGTGATTACTGAAACATGTGCCTGGGATCAGGGATCAGGGCTGGGATGGCCACTGGACTACCAGGGAAAATGGATGTTATTAATTACATACTGTGTTGGGGATCAGGGATCCAGGCTGGGAGGGCCATTAGACTACTGTGGACAAGTACATTTGGTACTGTCGCACTGTCACTAGAATCGGAAGGCCACTAGGCCATACCTCTCAACTGCTTTGAGGTTTGCATAGTGCTATGATTTGTACACTCATATTTATGCTTGCACGGCAAAGATCTACTGATGTTCTTAACACCATTATAGCTATTGTGGGAGACAAGAACTATTTTATTAGAGAACTAACATGATAGAAACATTCTGTAACACCAAATATATGGGGCTCACTATTTGAAGACATTATTCTTTAAAATAAGAAAGTGGTACACATTCTGGACCTTTGTCCTGAATTGTAATAGGCCAGTGTTATGCATTTTAATGCTTAGAGGTTGAGAGGTATGTGCTGCACCTATGCTGCCAAAAGATGCAATGATGAATTAACTGTATGCAGGTTTCGGGACGGTTCGATAATTGAAAAAGTGAGAAAAACATACAAAGCACCTTTTTCTTCTAGAGAAGCCAAATTCATCTGCTGACAGAAATACAGTACTGTAGAGTGAAAATCCCTTGAGGCCACAGCACAGGGAGATCAAGTTACTTGCTCAAGGTCACAGTGAGTAGCTGACTGTGCTGGGATTTGAACCTGGGCTTCCTACTTTCTAAGTGTGGGCTCAAACTACAAGACCACTCTGCTTCCTCATTTCTTTGATTGACATTCACAAAAAATGTTAGCAACAAGCACAGGGACTCCAGAAAGTGAGTTGGGTCATGACCAACACATACATGAAAAACAGACCATAGCCACTGTTTATATCTCTCAACCTCCTGCCTCATAAATAAGGGACAAGGCTTAAAACAACAGGGACACATCTTCAAAATTGATGATATCCACTCTGGAGATTGGTAGAATACGGGCCGCCTTATTGTAAACTGCATTTTCTAAGGAAGAACATTATTTTGTGCTTACAACTCCCACTGTTTGGTCACAGAAGCACAATGTTTAGGAGAGACAGAGTACAATTTTGTTCATGTCTGACAGACAGGTGGAGCTGTATGCACAACATAGCTACCGTTCTGTAGCCCCAGTCTGACATATAGGTGGAGCTGTGTGCACCATGCAACAGAGCAGGGCAAACTACATGTGCTGCACCTATGCTGCCAAAAGATGCAATGATGAATTAACTGTATGCAGCACCAGTATGCAATGCAGGCCATAATGTGATGCTAATGTGGCTGTTTGCACACTGATTGTCTAAGTAGACTCATTTGCATAGGAGCTTTGAATATAGCAAAATTTAGCCCCAGGCTAATGTATTTACACTGGGCTAACGTGTTACTACCGGGCAATCAAGTTAGCTCTGGGAAAACTTGTCAAGACCATAGCACAGTTCTGCTGTGTTTGGCCTGTGATGTTGTTTGCAGTTGTTGTGCTACACTCCATTTCTATCACTCACATTGGCCACCTGCTGCAACTCTGCCTTACTCCACCTCTATGTGCACTGCGATGCTGTTGCAGTTTGCACTGCCTGGTTGCTATATTCAGAGCTGTCTTATTTGCCAGGCTATTTTTGTACTGCACTCTCAGCCCTGTTTGCACGCTATATTCAACTGATATAGCCGCTGGGCCATTCCTTTGAATATAGCGTACAAATGGTTCTGAGCTATTTTGGCACACCGGGCAGTGCTAATTTTGCCCCGGGGCTAAGTTTTGAATATTGGGCCCCTGATATTTTGCTAAATTCACCTAAACTCTTCTTGCTGTGAGTGCTGAGATTGAGTGATGGGGATTCTGGATTGACAGTAGCATATCATCAGCAAATGCTAATGTCTTAAAACTATTCTTTTTCAATCAATCAATCAATCAATCAATCAATCTTTATTTACTCAGTGAAGCACCATTGAGATGAACTCATTCACAAGGTGGACCTGGACATAGTTCATAAAGGCAATAGGACAATGTAATACAGTATCAACAGTGAAACAAACATAATGTGATAAGAGACACAAATGGTACAACATAACACTAATAATCACTCCAAGTATATACAATATATAGATGAGATAATTGTCTTCAAAAGAGTTATTAGCATGCACAGGAAGAATAAGAAATGGGGAGGAGGCAGACAGAAACAGGGAGTGTAAGAGAGGGGCAGGCAAGGAGTTACTCTGGTACCAACCATCTTCTCTAAATCCAACAGTCGGGAAGCAATTACAGCTCTTCAAAGGAACATGCAAATAGTGTTTTAAAGGTGGACAGTTTTATGGGTAGTACTACCTTCAAGGATTTTTATGTTTGTTTTCACGCATGCACAAGAAACATTATGTGGCAGCTTAGGAGAGAAGCGGGTTGTGGAGGCGTGGCACTGTGGCAGCCAACAGAGGCACTGTATTTGGGGCTTGGCACTGGTGGACCAATGGAGGCACAGTGTGCTGATGACACTGGCTTCCAAAAGTGCCACCAAGTTGTAACGTTTTCACCGCAGCAATCAGGGGCTGCCTCATCATTGCAGCATCAGCCATTCCGCTGCAATGAGGGAGAGACCCGTTATTGCTGGGCGGAACGTTGCCTAGAGTAATATTGTTTGTGAACATGGCGGCAAGCCGCCGCCATGTTCACAAACAATATTAGATGCCCCTAGTGCCGAGGGGGTGCCCAATCCCCTTCAGCATCATGTGCAGCCCCAAAACTGTTTTTGTTTGCCAACGGGGCCCCATTACCCATCGGCTTCATTCCCCCCCAGTGTAATTTGCTGATGGGGGAGCCTACTCCCCATCAGCATAATGTCCCCCACAAAAAAACATTGGTTTTGTGCTGAGGGGGTGCCAATCCCCCTCGGCTCTTGCCCCCCCATGTGCCGATGGGGGGTGCCCAATCCCCTGTTGGCTACAGCCCCCCCAACAAAAACACTTGGGTGGCATGCTGGGAGCCCACCCCAGCATGCCAAATGTCCCTATGAAGAACAAAAACTGTCCCGCAATGTTTTTTTTTCCCGTAAATCAGAAAATGGTCCCTCGTTGAATACGGTCACCCTGCCCCAACCTGCACCCACCATCTGTGCACCCTGCCTTCCCACACCCCCCTCACCTCATACTTACCTCCAGAGCCCAGCGCAACGATCTTTGGTGGGCCGGAAACACGTTTGCACTCTTCAAAGCTGACCGCGAACTGAAGAAATGCCAGTAAGCTGTATAATGGCATAAATAGGTTTTTTTCAACTTTGTTGCATATCTCAGGCATTTTTGGGAATTTTGGAGCCAAATCTTCAACATGGGGTTATTGGGACCTCTCCTCATGAATTCAGCCACTATCATGGCATTATTCAGTCCCAAGGTGATTTTGCAGTCACTGCATGGAATTGCCTTTTGGGATCAATTAACAAAACAACAGTGCCAGTGTTGATGAGGTGGCCTCTCAAAAAGTTCATGTTGCAGATTTGGTGGAAAAAATCCAATAAATGACTGTTTTATGAGCGTGCATTGTGCAGTTTCCACACATGCTCTTAATTTTGCACATTTGTAATATTTTCACTTCAGATTTTCAGTGTTGTCATTTTTCCACACCTCCTTATGAACAGTACAGCTGTCATTTTTCACATCCTGGCCAAAATTTGTTTTCACACTTCCGGCGCAGAATAGCGCGGTCGCTGTGGGAAATCAGTGTTTGGGACACATTGAGAAAATCACAGTGACACTGTTCATTAGCAGAAGTCTTAAAATGCCTATGTTGAAAATTTTGTGATGAAAGTCCATAAAATGACTGTGTTACGAGAGTGCGTTGTGCAGGTTCCACGTATGCTCGGAAGCGCGAGCATTTTTAATATTCCCACTACAGATTTTCAACATTGCCATCTCTTCACACCTCCCTATGGATGGTACAGCTGTCATTCTTCACATCCTGCCTGATCTGTGTTTTCGTTCATGTGGCGCAGAAGGGCACGGTTGCTGTTGGAACTCAAAGTTCTGGACACATTGACAAAAGCACACCACCACTCTTCATGAGAAGAGGTCCCAAATGCTTTCATGAGATGGGGTCACAAAAAGGCCATGTTGACAATTTGTAGTGCAAATATCAACAAATGCCCGGGGCGTTAGGGTTTCTAACCATGACGTCCCACCCTGTACAGACTGACAGGCATCAGGGTGTGCCTTTGCATTGCTGACTGTACTGCTCATGCCATCCCACCCCCACCCCCCAGCCACTGACAGGCATTGAGGTGTACCTTGGACTCTTTGGCCCCAGACTTCACCCCATTATCCTATGCTGCACCCATTTCAGTGTATATCCTTATGGAATGGGGTGACTGTAAAGCCAAACACCCCAAGGCACACCTCAACACGTGTCGATGTCTGCAGAATAGGGTGAGGGGACACGGCATGACCGTCATGGGCGATGACCCAAACACTTACCCCAATGCCTGTCCACCTCTACAGGATGGAGGTGGGGTTGATGTGAAGTTCAATACTTCACTGCCATTCCTATTCTGCATCTGTCTAACTCCTGCATTTCCAATGCTAATACCAGCAAGCAAACATTCAGCATTGACAAATGCCTATTTTTAACTGTGATTCCCTCTGTGCTGTTTTTTGTTTCTAACTTGTTTATCAGTGATTCAACTGCTAGGGCAAAAAGCCCTGGAGACAGTAGGTATAGCTGCCTAGAGCCTTTCTGAGATGAAATAAATCAGTTTTAATTCCATTTGTTACAATGTAAACTTTGAGATCTTGATATAGAATGTTGACCTATTTGTTAAAGAAGTCTGTAGTACTAATTTTTCCATTACCTTATTTAAGTATTCCCATTCTATGGAAATGAAGACCTTTGTGGCATTTAGAAAGTGATTAAAGCAGCTGCATTGTTTTTTTTTATACTGTTACAAGACTGATAAATGTTGCCTTATGTTATCCCTGCCTTGATGCCCTGAAATAAAAGCTACTTGTTCTAAGCCAAATAATTCCAGGAACTACAGCACTACCAAAAAGTTTTGCTAGGATCTTATACTCAGTGTTTAGTAAGTAAATTGGCCTGTAGTTGATGCATTCAGTGGGGGTTCTTTCCTTTTTTGGGATGATCACTGTGATTGCTTCTTTCATGGATGATGGATGATGGAAGAGAATTCCTTAATTTCTAACTCTTGGAATATTTTATGTAGTCAGATGTAGATTTCTTGTATTGATATTTGGTAAAACTTGGCTGGAATGCCATCTGGCTTGGGCACCTTTTTTTTTGGGGGGGGATAGGATAAGTTATTTATAATTTTTTTTTTTTTACTGTTATCTCTCCAGCTAATTTTTCTGCTAATGTATTATAGGCTTTTGTTACACTAACAGAGGTTAGGAAATTCTTGATACTTCCTGAGTTAGGATTTAGTTTACTTTTATATGGATTTTATATTGTGATGTACCTGCCTGGCCCATAGATCCATTGAATAATTAAAATCTGGAAGGAGTCTTGTTCAAACCACAGAAAAATCAGCAACAGATTGTAGTCTGAACCTTTCACCCACTCACCAAATAGTATCCTCAAATCTCAAATGACATGTTTAAAGGTCATTTGCAAATGTTTTAAAACTAAAAGAGACAGTGCTATTCAAAAAACACTGCTGTAAAACCAATGTGTGCTCCAGGTTTTGTAAAAAAAGTCAACAAATTAATGCATTTTTAGTGTCTTTTTGTTGTGGTCCATTTCCCCAAGGTTGCTGAATGCTGAGTCAGCATGCCTCCAGGCTGCTGATGTCATTTGGGGTGATACTAAACTGTGCCTGTTAGGAAGTTGTATTGCTGCTAGTAATACAATGCTGGTAACGTCACTGCTGTTAGTCAGAGTCTGCTTTACAATAATTTAGATTTAATAGGGACCTTATCTGCACTAATTCCTACTAGGGATGGATGTGCTAGCCCTGGTAAAAAGATAATTTTAAAGCGATTTATTGAGGTTTGTCATAGAAAATGGGAGAAGTAACCTGTAGGAGTGTACTCTTCTGTACCCACAATGCCTTATTATGTAAATTAGTATACAGCTATTATTTTTCTGTGTTCACTACAGAAATAGGAGACTAATCTCTCAGTAAATAAGTCTTATAGCTAGATATGGTATGCATAATGCCTTGTTTTGAAAACAAACATACAAGAGTTTATACAGTATTGTTCATGCCACTATAGAAATACAAGACTGCACCTCACAGTAAGAAACTTGGAAATCAGCTTCTTATTGTACCCACAATGCCTTGCTATGGACATTTACATATCAGGTGCTCACCATCACCAACATATGAGACTGTACTTCTGAGTAAAGCACATTTAAGTCAATGTTATAAATTACCCAGAATTCCTTGTTGCTGTATGTAAAATATTGACAGCTCCCTTGTATGACATCATTCTGGGGGTGCAGCTGCACAGAAAAACTGGAAGGCAGCCAGAAACAAAGCACTGACAAAACATAACAATAAAATGACTATGACAGCTTTTTTTACAAAACAAATTGCAGCTTCAACATCTAAAGCATTGCTGGTAATGGCATACTATGTGAAAATGGCATTTGGGGAACCTTCCAATATCACTTTAACATCAATGTGCTACTCTCCCAGACTTCTGTACAGGCTAAAAAATAAATTTAAACTGTTATTGTGCATTACTGGCATTGAGCATGACACAACCACAATGAAACAGCTTTCAGATTCTTGTAACAGGCACAGGGCAAGGAATAAGAAGCTTTATAGACCTCAGCAATGTGACAGTATCCCTATCTTATGTATTGAAGAAAGAGAATAGCACCCCAAATGACATCACCAGGGTGGAGACATGCAGTTATCACAGGGAACAGAAAGACTCAGCGCCTAGCAGTGCTGCTGAAGCAGACCACACAATAAATAGCTACAAACAGTATGAAATGGTACATTTTCATATAAAACATGAGGCAGACACTATTGTTATAACAATATTTAATGAATGATGCTTAATCGCCTTTCCAATGTAACTGTGCGCCCGGACTCCATTGGTGACCACTCCCCTATCACGTGCAGCTGGACAACTCGCCTATCACATGCAGCTGTACAATAAATTCCATGTCCCCCCTCCATAAACTATATACAACAGGATACTTAAACGGGGTCACCTGGACCTCCTAAAACAGCAACTTCGTGCCCAGGACTGGAATCTGCTGGATTTAACCAATGATATTAATGTAGCCCTGGGTCTCTTCATAAGGATCTTCAATACTGCTTGTGACACACATGCCACTTTCAAAAAGATGAAGGTCCATGGTACTGTGAACCCATGGATCACTCCTGACCTCCTTTCCAGTATGAAGCTTCGGTACCACCTTTGGCACTGTGCAAAAGCCACTGGTAAACAAGAGGACCTACAAGCCTATAAAGCAGCTAGAAACAACTGCATGAGGGAGATTTGCTAGGCAAAACACAATTACCACAGGGAAATGCTTACTGACTCTTGAGGAGATAGCAGGAAGTTCTGGTCGAATATAAAAGACATCACTGGTAAAGAATCTTAAGTATTGCCTGCAATGCAAACATTAATGTCACCCCTACCATTGACCCGCTGAAAATTGCTAATGCTTTTAACGATGCTTTTACCAATCTGAGCTGTGTCCTCCCACATAACTTTTTCGATGATAACGCTGCCCACTCTACAAGTCACTGTCAAGGAAAGAGCCCTGAGCACTCCCCTTTCTATCTTAAAAAGGTCTCATGCAACCTGGTCAGAAAACTACTAGCTAAGGTCTTAAGAAACACAAGACACAGTAGTGATGGACTAGACCTTAAGCTTGTCGCCCTAACCCTAGATGAAGTCCTCCTATCAGTAACTAAGATTCAAACCTTTCTCTTACCTTGTCACAATTCCCAGATGCATGGAAAATGGCCATCATAACTCCAGTGCATAAAGCTGATGATTGTTCCCTTCAGGGTAACTATAGGCCAATATCTATTCTCCCCCCACTCTCCAAGGTACTCGAGTGAATTGTTACCAACCAGCTAGTTGCTTACCTCGAAACTTACTCTATCCAGTGCCCACAACAACATGGTTTTAGAAAGGGGCACAATACTACCTCAGCATTACTAGAATTTACTAGCTTCATACAACAATCCATTGATTAAGGCAAGCTTGTAGGTACAGCCTTTGTTGATCTAACAAAGGCCTTTGACACAGTGAATCATACACTTCTGCTCGGCCAACTCTCTTAAACTGGGGTTGTTTCTAACACTCAGAAATGGTTCAGAAGCTACCTCAGAGATAAACTGCAGAGGGTGAGGATATCAAATGTAGTCTCCGAGCAGAAGGCTTTTCAATCTGGGGTACCACAAGGCTCAATCCTTGGGCCCCGACTGTTCAGTATTTTCCTGAACAACCTCCCAGCTGCCTGCAACCAGTGTACTCTCCTCTATGAGGATGACGCGGTCATCTTTACTAGCCATCCAGATCCCAACTCACTTGAAAACAGTCTTCAACAAGGTTTCACAGAAGCAGAAGGTTGGTTTAATAATCACAAACTAGTGCTAAACTACAAGAAAACTAAAGTCCAGTTGTTTTCATCCTCTAGAAATAAGTTTAAGGCGCTTGCAGTCACTGTCACAAACAACCACGGAGACTCCCTTGAACAAATACAGCTCTTCAAGTACCTAGGTTTAACTCTGGGTAGTCACCTCACATTTGTGCCTCACATAGAAAATGTTGCCAGAGATGTCAATACCAGGATTGGGCTCCTCTACAGACATGGAGGGAGTCTGACCCCAGAAGCCCTGAAGATTGCAGTTCACAGCTCGGTCCTCACGATCATTGATTATGGTTTAATTATTTACAGTGCTGCAACATCCAGATCACTCAGAAGACTCACGGTCACCCTGAACAAGGCCTGTAGGTTAATTATGGGTGCTGCTCACCTCACTCACACCTGTGAGATATATGCTTAATCTGGCTGGCTTCAGCTAAGCAACAGGATCAAATATCAAACATGCCTTCTGACCAAAAAAGTACTACATACTTGGTTTACTGCCTCCAAGCATTGGTTGCCTGATAAATAAATCCTTCAAGACCCAACACACTCACACCTCTGAATCTGACCTCCTTCTTGTCCCTCACTGTCGGACTGCTCAGTACCAACGATCCTTTCGATACAGAGCCCCTCTGTGGTTTAATAATCTAAGCAACCAACTTACCATGTTATTTAGTCTTACCCAATTCAAACAAATGCTTCAGCGGCATCTCCTAACTGAAAGCACCTGTCATTGTAACACCTAATTTCCCACCTTGCGTACCCCTCCCACTATCATCTCTCCCTGATGCATTTGCCAGGCTTGCTGGTCACCACCCTCTCTTGACATAACTATCTCTTTTCTGCTCCTGTTGTTTCCATCCTTACCCCACCCCCTCCTTGCTCCTCTCCACTGATCCCTCTTCTATGCACTTACCAGGCCTCCTGATCACCACCTCTCATATCTTGCTATCCATTTTTCACCCCTCTGCTTGCCTCATTCCTTACCCCCCCACCTTCACCCCTCCCATCTCTCAATCTAAGACAAGGCCCATGGCTGCTATATTTTCCTATGTTATCTAAATACTACACTTCTCCTCTCTCTTTACCTCTCTGTTCTAATACTGCTTCCCACCTGCTCTACCCCCTGCCCTTCTTACCTTTAATGGGCATTGTTTTTCACTATTTGTAATATTGATTTGCTATGTTCTGATGTAACAACTGATTGTTTGAACCTCCCTTTGCCTGATTGTAACCCCTCCCTCTGATGTGCAGCCTTTGTAAATGAGCAGCTTTGCATTCAAAGGTATTTGTAATCTGAGAATAAATAAATAAATAAATAAAATGCTGACGGTTTGATTTCTGTAAATTTCATCGCTCATGATCTTCAAGTTTTTTGTTCTGTTCATAAAGAGATTGAACAGATCATACTCTACAGTCAGTGTTTCACAAATTAGATGTCCTCAGGACTGTATGATCTATAAGCTGTACAAATCCATTTATTACTTTTTTTAACACTCTGTTCAAAGATATCAATTATTATTATACATAAAAAGTGGGATAATGACCACTACAAATCATAAGGTTGTCTGGCTTCCTGTTACATATACATTTCTATTTTTAAACTGATAAAAGAAACTTGTTTCATTACCTGCTGCATAATCTGTGTTTTCCACAATATTATTCTTAAAATTGTAAGTTATCCTCACTAATTCACCTCCAAGAGCCTGTTAATGCATAATACCTATATAGTGCCATCTTATAAATTGACAAAATGTTTTATCAGCTCCCCTGAGGGTAGCCCGTGGGTTGTGAGGGCAGGAGTGCACAGCCCTCCCCTACAGCTTCCACACTGCAGGAAGGAAAGGTCTTGTTGGCTCCCTTGAGGGTAGCCTGTGGGTCACGAGGGCAGGAGTGCACAGCCCTCCACACAGCTTCCACACTGCAAGAAGGAAAGGTCTTGTTAGCTCCCCCAAGGGTAGCTCGTGGGTCGCGAGGGCAGGAGTGCACAGCCCTCCACCACAGCTTCCACACCGCAGGAAGGAAAGGTATGGATATAGAAGCAGCTCGCTTGGCTGAAATGGCCATGTGTCTTGGTGCCATCTTTGAATTACCTTCCATTTTGTGTCACCAGATGAATGCTGATAGTTTTTGTACCATTAATCTCTGCAGCCAAATGCTATGCTTTTAATCTGTTTTGCAGTGCACCTTAAGAGACTCTGCTAATTTAATTCATTTTATGCATTTCTAACTGAACACCTTAACTACTTAAACACTGCCCTGAAAGTTTGTGCACCACTAATTTCTGCAGCCAAAAGCTATGTCTCTAACCAAATGTTAGGCTTCTAGCCTGTTTTTGCAGTGCACCATTGTGACTGGGCTAATTAACTCATCTTGTACATTTTTAACTGAACATCATAACTGTTAGACTGATAGACTTTGAGCTACGTATTTCTACAGCCACTATGGTATGTTTCTAGTCTATATTAACTGTCACCTTAAGAGACTGTGCTAATGAATTCATTTTAGTGCATTTTAAAGTGCTATTCACTGCCCCCATAAAATTGCTACTGTAATCTGTTAAACGCTGATCAATCTGGGCATCTTGAGAAACTCAGCCTACCTGTACTACTGCTTATTCATGAGCCATGTAGGCAAATATACTGAGCACCGAGACTGCTTTTAACAGCTTTAACAGCCCACAGCCATATGCTGCAGCTAGTCCACAGCTTATAGAAACTGCTGGTATTGTCCTTGCATGTCTGCTAAAAGCCCCTCAGAGTTATAGTGAGGAAAAAAAAATTTAAATTTCTGACATGAGTTTCAGTCGGGACTAATTTCGGACACTTGCTTGGAATCCATTTGTTCAGCAATATCATGACCCCCAGCCACACCTCCATTGTACCTGCTTTTAAACCAGCTCCTTTCTCCTCTGTCTCCACAAGTCTTGCTGGCTCCCCCGAGGATAACCCGTGGGTTGTGAGGGCAGGAGTGCACAGCCTTCCCCCACAGGTTCCACACTGCAAGAAGGAAAGGTACGGATATAGGAGCAGCTTGCTTGGCTGAAACAGCTGTGTAGGATCTCCTGCTGATGCTGTGCATCAGCTGCCCCACCACCCCCGCCACCACCCTTGTGGAGCACAGAGCTTTATAGCAGTGATCACAATGATCACGTGATGGGAAAAACCTATCATCTCATTTTCCCATAGGCAGGTTATCAGTGCCTGCCCCTAGTGGCCGCTATATTTTCAACCTGGCCTCCAATTCCCTGCTTAAGCATATGACAGTTCAAATTAATCAAAACATAAAATGTAAGAACATGATCCTAAAAGGCGCACCAAATAGGGGAATTATCCTGATAGTGGCATATATCTGCATAACATTATGGCTAGATAACCTATTGGGCGTGAACTACTTGCGGAACCTGGACTGTGGCCAGCAGGACAACTGCTTACCTCACCTAGGGTACCTCCCAACTATGCAAGGGGTGGACTCCCTACATCTGACCCATGGTTTGGTTAAGAAGGGGGCCTGTTATCTAATGATCCATGGCTCAAGTGGCCGAGGACTAAGGGGAGTACTCACCACAATACCAAAAGTACTAAGCTTAATTACAGTACTACTGCTCCTAGCAGGAGATATTGAGCCCAACCCTGGACCCCTGTGGTGAACTGTAATATTGGTTCCCACAAAACCTGTACTGGACATCCCCAAAAGGCTTAAAAATAGCCCGTATGAATATCTGCAGCTTGCGCCCCAAAATGCATGAAGTCCAAAGCTGGCTAGAACTATACAAACCAGACATTCTGGCTACATCAGAGACTTGGCTAAAGCTGCACATACTAATGCATGAGATTGAAGTCAATGGTTACACCACCTTCCGTGATGACAGGGCTGACAAAAGAGGGGGTGGACAGTACTTATAAATGTCAGAGACTCACTAGACTCAGTGCTCGCCTCCCTCCCCTACAGGGACTATAGTGGAAGTGAGTCCACATTTATCAGAGTTACCCTGGACTTTACCAAGCTCCTAACAATAGGTTGCATATACAACCCTCCCAAGGGTGCCCTCCAAGCCTTTGAGTCACTAACCAAGGCCCTAACAGAAAATGGCACAACTGAACTGCTAATACTGGGGGACTTCAATCTTAACTGGGCCCCTGAAACTGAGCAGGCCCTCAGAGCCTCACTACTGGAAGCGAACCTGGAACAGGTCAGCAAAGAAACAAGGCACAATGCCAAAAGTGGAAACCATACCACCCTGGGCTGGGTGATGGCATCCAGTCCTCTTAAAATCCAGGTGGCTGGCACTCTGGCGGATGCCCTGAGTGACCATTCACCAATATTCTGCATATGGAAAAATAGGGCACCTAAGGTCCCCCCTAGGCTCCTCACAGCTAGAGAGTTTTCCAAATTCTCTGCAGACGCCTTCCACGAGTATCTTAATAATCTCAACTGGAGCCCCATTCGACTACTCTCAAGTCTAGATGAAGCTCTGGAGTACTTCCAGAACTCCTTCATTTCAGCAGCCAATCTATTTGCTCCACTAAGAAGACTAAGAACATAGGGCCGCTGCTACAAATGGATCACCACTGAGTTGAAAGCCATGATGATAAGCCAGGATAAGGCCTGGAGGAAATACAAAACCACAGCCATCCTGTCAGACCTGGTGACTTACAGGACCCTAAGGAACCAGTGCAAACTAGCAGCAAGGCTGCAAAATGGGACTACATCAAGTGTCTCCAGCAAACCAACCTTGCTGATCCAAAGTCCTTCTGGTCCCACATCAATGCTCTAATAAAAGGCAGTGGTAGACCACCCCAAGGCCCAATAGAACATAATGGCCAAACACTTAATGAGAGCCTGGAGACTGCCTCAGCCTTTAATAGGCTATTCACCAACTTAGAAGAATACAAAATGAGTCTCCCTCCAAGGACCACTGGGCATCAATGTACTAAGACACAGAGCCCGGACAGACCACACTTTCACCTAAGGTTGGTAAGGGCTAAGGAAGTTCTCCTCTTCTTAAAGTCCATCAAAGAGAAAGGCTCAACTGGTCCGGATGGCCTTGACCCAAGGCTGCTGAGAGCAACAGCACCAGCCATGACATTACTGGTTACAAGGCTCATAAACAGGTCCCTACAGGAAGGGGCTGTGCCTAATAGATGGAAACAGGCACATGGTCCCCATACATAAGGGGGGGTCCTAGAGAGCCCATAGACAACTATAGACCTATCTCTCTCCTATGCACCCTTGCCCAAATCCAGGAAAGGTTAGTCTATTGCCAGCTAAGAGAGTACCTGGAGACTAACAAACTGCTAGTGCACACACAGCATGGATTTAGGTGAAAACATGGAACAGACACAGCCCTTATCAGACAACTGACGTCCTTATGGCCATGGACAAGGGCACCCCAACCGGAGCAGTTTTTATAGACCTGACCAAGGCCTTTGATTTAGTAGACAGTGACCTCCTAATGAACAGACTGGGTAACCTTGGCCTGGACCAGCACTCCCTAACCTGGTTCAATAGCTACCTGACCAATTGTTTACAACAGGTCAAGTGGAGAGGTGTGGTATCTGAGCCACTCACCCTCAGGGAAGGGGTACCCCAGGGATCAATGCTGGGCCCCCTCCTCTTCATGCTATTTGTCAATGATCTAAATAAACACTGTGGAGGCAGCTCATTGGTCCAGTATGCAGATGATGCAGTGATTTACCAGTCCTCAAGTAATACTGCAGACCTTGGGGCTCACATACAATCCGATTTTGTAACACTGGAATCCTGGCTAACACAAAACAGGTTAATCCTAAATGTCACTAAAACCAAGGCTACGGTATTCAGCTAAAGAACCCTTGGACAAGACAGAAACTCCCTGCTCCCTACAGTCTCCTGAACTGGCACCACTATAGAGGTAGTGAAATCCTTCAAGTACCTGGGAATTACTGTGGACCAAGGTCTTACTCTAAAGCCTCACATCGATCAGATTACCAAAATGCTGCACCCAAAACTTGGTCTCCTATACTGCCTGAGTGCCCAGCTGATCCCTGAAGCCAGTGTTATCATAGCAAGCAGCATCCTCCTCCTCCCAGCCTTGACCTATGCTGCCCCAGTACTGCAGGGCATGGCAAAACAGGAGTCCAAAAGGATGAAAGTGTTATACAACAAGGTTGCCCGCTTTGCCACTTTGTCTCACAAGAGGAGGCATCACTGCAAAGCACTGGCCTCCCTTAACTGGCCATCACTCACTAACCGCCTGCAGTATTCATTACTATGCAATGCATATAAACTCATCAGTTGCCAGCGTGACAACTTGGCTGGGCTGCTAGTCCCAAAGAGAGCAGGTAGGCTGCTCTGTACCACAGGGAGAAATCTACTTGAGGAACCTAGGGTACGCACTACAGAGAGCACAAAGTCCTTTGCCCACTTAGCACTAGTGATATGGAATAAGCTACTGCCACAGCTCCAAGACGCGACCTCCCTGAGAATTTTCCAAAATGGGCTCCGGGCACCTTACCTAACAAAAAATGCATGTACATGTGCAAGAGCTCTTAATCATAATGATTAGCCCCAGTCTAAACCGACCTGGCACAGTCTAAACAGGCCTCAACCTGGGGATCCAACTACATTGTCTATTGTCTATTTGTGCACTAATTTCCACCCCCATACAAGTTCTGTTGATTCCTAATGTATGTATGTCAAAATTCTAATGAGCACTAAGACTGGTACCCAACTGCGTACTGACCAGATTGTAACCTGCTGACCAGATTGTAACCATTAATGGTCAGCACACCTAATTCTGCATGTGAAATGTGTGTACTATGTAACTAAATCTGGGTCAGCCCTGAAAAAGGGACCTTCGGGGCTCAGCAGGCCTACCCAGTTATCAAAATTGAATAAATAAATAATAAATAAATAAATAAATAAAACTCTTCACCACTGGGAGATTTTGGCCACCAGAGTACCAGTGTTGTGGTTGGAGGTCACCACAGATCGTTTTGTTTTTGTATCCTGACTTATCTCATCCTGAGGGCAGAGTACACTTTCAGCAGCAGTTTGTGGAACTTGGCTGCAATCAACAGGAATCAGACACCGAAAGACCCTCCATACTAGCCAGTTCAATTGTGGATTTGGCCCTCCCCCATCCAGTCAGTTTAACGGCTCAGAAGTAACTGTTAGGAACATGTAGGAATTGCAGTGGGAGTTTAAGGAAATGTAAGCTGGAAGCACAATGCAGGCAGTGAATGAGGGGCAGAAAACAAACAGATAAATGGGATATGTGGGCATTGGGGGCAAATATAGTGTATACTCTGGGGGCTTGTTTACTATGTGCATTGGGGGCATATATTCTGTGATCATTGGGGGAGGATATACTGGGTGCATTGAGGGCTTGTTGACCAGGTTGTAACATTCTTATCCTATTTTTTCTGGACTGATCATTTGTAAGGAAAAAAAATGTATTGTGTTACCTGACCTGGTGCTGTTAAGCATTACTAGTGCTCGTGAACGCTTTTGTTCATTGTGGGGTATTATCTGTAGTTAGCTAGTAGGTAAGTTAGCTAACTAGTATTTAGCTACTTGATAAGTTAGCTTTAATAGTGAAGGTGTAAACCAGGGACAGTGGAAATCAACAGGGACCAGAGGGGGATCTGGAAACTGCAGTGAATCTACTGTCTAACCAACGTTAAGGGGGAAGAGGTGTAACACCCTATATAGGGCAAGGAAAAGTTTTTTTTTTAGAACAGAGCTAAGTAAGTAAAACTTTATTTCAAAAGCGCCTTTCAAATACCAAGGTGCTGTACAAAAACAGAAACAGACAATATAAAACAGTTAGTAACATCCATAAACAAATATTTAAAAACTGTCTGGGAAAGCCTGATAAAATAAATAGGTTTTGAGCTCCAATTTAAAACTAGGATAGACAGCGTAGAAGGGCAAGATGCTAAGAGTGGTGCAATGCAGTGGCTGTGGGGTGGCAGTTTTCAGGCAGACCTTCTGGATACTGCGGTGCTGCTCCATCTGCAGGCACCTCTCTGGGCTGAAGGTGGAGATTACTAGTCTCCAGGCTGAGTTGGCTAGAATTCAGGAAACTTCCTCCCCATGCAGGGGCCACCAAGATTGCCTCCGTTACCTCAAAGGTTGCCTAGCAGAGGGAGTGGATGGACTACTATGGGCTCAAGAAGGGTGAGGGCAGTGGCACCCCCCATCTGGTGAAATTACTGAACTTCTACATACTGTTGGAGGAGCAGGTAGGTCCCACAGTGATACCTGAGTTAGTGAACGGGGGGGGAGATGAGAAGATCCTACCTAATGGAGCCCCAAGGGTGGGTGGCAGAGGAACCCAAAAGAGGAAGAAGCAACCCCTGGTGGGGGACTCCATTGTCAGGGGAATATATTAGGGAACAGGTAGTAAGGAGGAGAGGGAGGTTAAATGCCTACCTGGAGGCACAGCTCGGAGTGATGGAGAGTGGATCCTGAGGAATGCTGGGGCAGTTGCAAGGAAGGGGGAGCTGGATGTCACTGTCCATCTGGGAACAAATGACCTGGCTAGGGATGAGGCAGGGATTGGAAGAGGGCAGGAGGAATTTAGAGAGTTGGGGAGGGGCCTAAGGCAGGCAGCAAGCTCCATGACCTTCTCTGAGGTACTGCCTGTTTACAGCACGGGGGACGCTAGGACACTTCGTACCAGGGAATTCAATGCATGGTTGAAGGAATGGAGTGGAAAGGATGGGTTTGGCTTCACTGGGGACTGGGGCCCCACCTTTAGGGATGGAGGCCTGTACATAGGCAATGGCCTACATCCATCCAGGGAGGGAACTGTAGTCCTAAGTGAACAGTTTAAATGCTTCATTGGCATGTATTTAAATTAGCCAAGGGGAGAGGTGGAAGGAGGCAGGGAGATAAAAACTGACCCCCCCAGCTCACAAGGTCATCAGTGGGAATCCTGAGGAAGTAAAACCAACAAACAAAGCAAATAAATATGAAGTCCAAGGGGTATAAGAAATGATGAAAGCTAAGAAAGATAGTGGGCAAAATAAGGGTGGGCAAAAGAGAAAAAGAGTGTTGGGGGAGCAACACAACCTGGAGAGCTATGAATGCTTGAAGTCTGAGCAACAAGATTGCTGACCTAGGGACTTCCATGGTGGAAGCAGATCTGGACTTAGTAGCCATCACAGAGACCTAGTGCAATGAAAACCAGGACTGGGAAGTGGCCATACCAGGATATAATAAACAATAGGTTTGGTGGGAAATGGAATTGTGTTGTTTTTCTTTATATTTCTTCAGTCCCCCAGAGGATCTAAACATCTTCAGTACACTGTATTAATTGGGGTGGGGCCCTTTAAATAATACCACAGACTCTTTATGTTCTGATGTTTATCTGTTTATTTCCCCTATGTTTCACTCCCATCAGGAGCTTGTTAACGGGGTTCAATTTCTCTTTTTTTTCTCTTTTTTGGTGTTTCTTTAAATCTGTTAATACCTAATGTTACTGTTTGTTCTTTATGCCTTATACATTCATTTAAATTCATTATTTCATTTAGTTCTTACTGCGTAACATACCACTATGTGATGTGTCCTGTACTTTCTTATTTATTTTCTTATATTTCCAGTCAAGATATCTGAACACTTTTCACTGACTCTTTATTTCTGTAGTTCTCTTATAATGACATAAACGTGGGCTTCTTACTTTTCATTAGTGAAGAGGGTGCCTGCAAGGGATCTTTATATTTCTACCAAAGCATTTGGACTTCTTTATAACTGAAAAAACAGAATACCTCAATGGTGTTTCAGACGTGTGTAGCACCTCTGTTTTGGTGTTTCTGTTAATACGTAAGTCAAGTGATTTTTAAGTTATCTGATAACTTTGATTCATTTAAATGAGACTATTGTAATACTCTTCATTTTAATAAGGAGGCTCACTAACTTTTCCATTTATGTCTGAATTCCTGAGTTTTAACATTCACTGCACCACTTCAAAATGGCTGAGTGCCTTGATCTCAGTGCTCTGCTGTTTTTTCTATCGCCTCTCATGCCCGTTTTGCAAGTTCCTGCGGGATGATGCCAAAAACATGATGACATCATTCCTAAGCTACAGCGCATGAGCAGAACTGACTGCTGAGCAATCTGTAGCTTCTCCCTCTTGTGAGGGATTCGGGGCTTATCGCAAAACGGGCACTTTGTTCCCGTGCTCCATCTTACTATTACATGTTGCTTTCTCATGCCGTGGTCTGTTTCTGTTTATTTTCCTTATCACAGGACAGTGTTTTTACCATGTGAAACAGAATGGACTGTTTTGCCATGCCATCATTCTTTCTAATGCATGGGCATACAGATGGGAGGTTGACCATGGTGGAGTGATTATATTAATTTCTATCTCTACCCTGCCATACATTATGCAGTTATGTTGTTGCCACTTATTGTTCATTATTTCATCCTTATTGCTCACATTCAGGTGTCTGTCTAGTCTGATCTAGAAGGTCATAAGGGCACTGAGGTCTTAATTTTTTCTCTTACAGTACATTTTTTCATATTTTATTACCCTTTGTAGAGGCTTGGACTTAACATAGTGTGCCTTCCATTTTTGTTCATAAATTGAATTAATGTGTTTGTATATATTTTTCATCCTGTCTTATATTAATCCTTTTATGTTGAACCCATTGTGCTTGACCTTCCTGTTAGAAGGTCACCTCCCACTTTTTATTTATTTTATAGTAGATTAAACATATTGAATGTGTATGCTTTTCTTTTGCTCAGTGAGGCTTCTTTTATGTTGATCATTTTGTATTTGGCTTTCATATAGAAGGTCCTCTTTTCACTTCATTTAACATTTTTTATCTTGATCGTGTTACCTTTGACCTTTGTTTGGTGGGTCATCTCCAACTTTATTTTAATCTGTCACTGTTTTCTCTGGGAACTATGTAGTGCCAATATTTCATAATAAAAAATGTGCCCCAGGACTGGAAGGTGGTGCATATAGTGCCTAACCACAAGGGGGGCATCAAGGGAAGTGGCAGGGAACTACAGGCCCATCAGCCTGACATCGGTGGTGGGCAAGGTGAAGGAGGGCATTGTCAAGGAGAGTCTAGGGGGGACCTGGAAAAGTTGGGGTGCCTGGATGATAGACAGCATGGATTTGTCCCTGGGAAATCATGTCAGATAAACCTTGTGGAGTTCTATGACTGGTTGATGAGCGCCTTGGACCTGGGTAGACCAGTGGATGTCCTCTTTCTTGACTTCAGTAAGGTGTTTGACTCTGTTCCTCACAGGGTCCTGTTGGATAATCTGGGAGAAATGGGGGTGGGGAACCAGATGATCAGATGGATAGGAAATTGGCTCCAGAACCGGACCCAGAGGGTCGTGGTTGGTGGGATAGTCTCACCCCCAAGGAGGGTCATTAGTGGAGTCCCTCAGGGATCGGTCCTTGGGCCCCTCCTGTTCAACGCCAATGTCTCTGACATAAGGAAGGGTATCAGGAGTGAGATGAGTCTCTTTATGGATGACTCAAAACTGGGGGCGGTGGTGGATGGGGAGGAGGGAAGGGTAGCCCTACAGGGGACCTGGAGGCTCTGGAAAGGTGGTCTAGAAAGCGGAAGCTGAGGTTCAATGCAGGAAAATGCAAGGTACTGCACCTGTGAGCCAGAAACCCGGGCCAAGTGTACACACCTGGGGGATGCTACAAGTCTCGATGGCTGAGAGGGACCTGGGGGTGGTGGTGGATGTCAAGATGAACAACTCGGAGACTTGTAGGAGGGCATCAGCAAAGGCCAACAGGATGCTTGGATGCATCGCTAGGGGGCTCACCTCCAGAAGGATGGAAGTGATACTCCCACTGTATAACTGCTTGGTGAGGCCGCACCTCAGGTACTGCGTGCAGTTTTGGAGGCCACATGTAAAGAGGGACATTGAACTCCTGGAGAGGGTCCAGAGGAGGGTAACCAAAATGATTTGGGGCTTGGGGGATAGGACCTATGGGGAGAGGCTCGAAGAGCTAAATATGTACACATTGGAAGAGAGAAGGGACTGGGGGGACATGATAGAGGTCTTCAGGTACATGAAGGGGGTAAATAGGGGAGGAGCAGTCAGGGTGCTCCGAAGGAAGGGGGGGCAACTAGAGGGCATGGGTGGAAGCTGGAGGAGGGAGAGTCAGGGGAGAAAGGAGGAGGTGCTACTTCACTGAGAGGGTGGTGGAGCCATGGAATGAGCTGCCCAGGGGGCTAGTGGAGGCAGAAATGATGGAGGGATTCAAGAGGGGGTGGCACAGGTACGGGGGAAGGGTTCTGGAAGCAAAAACCAGTGCAGTGAGAATATCCAGGACTGGGAAGGGAGAAGCCAGCGAGGGAGAGGGGGGCAGCAAGGTCAGCTCCCAGTGTGAGGGCTGACCAAACGAGCAGACACAAAAGACCATTAGGCCTATTCTGCTGGCATTTCAGTATGTTAGTATGTTAGTAAAAGAACCCTAATTTTAAATTTGTGATGAATTTTGATAAAATCAGTGTACCATACCTAGACTTACAAATCATACTAGAAAATGGCATAATTGAAGTGTCCTTGCATAGAAAAACCATGGACAGAAATACAGTACTACAAAACAGAAGTTTCCATGAACAGAAACTTAAAAACAGTATACCATATGCACACTTGACAAAGGTTAAGAGAAACTCCAGTAAAATTGAAAACACAGATGAAGACACCAACAAAATGCTACGGAGGTTCAGAGAAAGAGGCTACAAACAGGGAATATTAAAGCAAGCAGAATATCAAATAAAAATAAAACCAGGGAGGACCTATTGGGTCAGGGAGATGCACACTCGGGTGAACCTCACATAGTTTTTTCCATAAAGTATAACCACAAAATGACAGGAATAAGAAAAATAGTAAACAAACGCTGGTACTTAGTACAATTGGACAATAAACATATAACAACATTACAAAACAGACCAATTATTGTGGCAAAAAAGGTGAAGAACCTAAAGGACACATTAGTGCAGTCTCAATTCAAACCACAAGAAAGAGAGAACAGTTATTAGATCCATTAACTTGGAATGGTCCCATGTGGAACATGTAGTGTGTGCAGTCACATGTCCAAAAAACAAACATATTGTATATACATCCACATACTGGACAGAGGTTTTTAATTAAACACATTTCCTGTGGCACGGTGGGAGTTGTGTACTTAATACAATGTCCTTGTGGCAAGTTATGCATAGGACAGACTAGTAGGGAACTGAGAAAGAGAATACAAGAACACAAGGGAGACATTAGGAATAAAGATGAAAATTCACCAGTAGCGATGCACTTCAGTGAGGCAGGTCACAATAGGCATCACTTGGGTTCTGGGGACTTGGAAAGATAAATGTCCCAGAAAGAGGAAGAAATCTCAGAGGCTTATTGTTAGCAGTAGATATGAGATGGATTTTCTACATGAGAACCTTAGAAAGGAACATAAGAATGAATGTGGAAGCAAACTGGCAGGTGTGAACCTGAGGGGTGCTATGACGGACTGGGCACCCTGCACAGACAACCTAAGGCTATTGGTAAGATAACCTTGAAAAAACCACATAGAAAAGTATATGGGGGTGGGGGGCTCATGATACATAGAGTCAGATAGAACTGGATAAAACAGCACATAACATACATGGCATTATTATCTTGGTTGGATAAATGAAGGACAAATGACAATAAATCTGATAGGATTAATTTAAATACTGATCTGTGATACCCTTGTAGAGTTCTTGGCACTACATAGTAACCAGAAAAAAACAAGAACAGATAGCAATAAAGTGGAGATGACCTCCAAATGAAAGCCAAAGGTAACATGAACAAGATAAAAATGTTAAATGAAGTAAAAGAGGACCTTCTATATGAAGGCCAAATACAAAATGATCAACATAAAAGAAGCCTCACTGAGGAAAAGAAAAAGCATACACATTCAATATGTTTAATCTATGTACAAAATAAATAAAAGTGGGAGGTGACCTTCTAACAGGAAGGTCAATCACAATGGGCTCAACATAAAAGGATTAATATAAGACAGGATAAGAAATATATACAAACACATTAATTCAATTTATGAACAAAAATAAGTAATATGGAAAGGACACTATGTTAAGTCCAAGCCTCTACAAAGGGTAATAAAATATGAAAAAATTTACTGTAAGAGAAAAAATTAAGACCTCAGTGACCTTATGACCTCCTAGATCAGACTAGACAGACACCTGAATTGTGAGCAATAAGGATGAAATAATGAACAATAAGTGGCAACAACATAACTGCACAATGTGTGACGGGGACGGGGTAGAGATAGAAATTAATATAATCGCTCCACCATGGTCAACCTCCCATCTGTATGCTCATGCATTAGAAAGAATGATGGCATGGCAAAACATTCCATTCTGTTTCTCACGGTAAAAACACTGTACTGTGAGAAGGGAAAAATAAACAGACACGGCATGAGAAAGCAACATGTAAAAGTAAGAGGGGTTTGCAGGAACAAAGTGCCCGTTTTGCGATAAGTCCCGAATCCCTCACGAGAGGGAAAAGCTACAGATTGCTCAGCAGTCAGTTCTGCACATGCGCGGTAGCTTAGGGATGATGTCATCATGTTTTTGGCATCATCCCGCAGGAACTTTCAAAACGGGCATGAGAGGTGATAGAAAAAACAGCAGAGCACTGAGATCAAGGCACTCAGCCATTTTGAAGTGGTGCAGTGAATGTTAAAACTCAGGAATTCAGACACAAATGGAAAAGTTAGTGAGCCTCCTTATTAAAATGAAGAGTATTACAATAGTCTCATTTAAATGAATCAAAGTTATCAGATAACTTAAAAATCACTTGGCTTACGTATTAACAGAAACACCAAAACAGAGGTGCTACACACGTCTGAAACACCATTGAGGTATTCTGTTTTTTCAGTTATAAAGAAGTCCAAATGCTTTGGTAGAAATATAAAGATCCCTTGCAGGCACCCTCTTCACTAATGGAAAGTAAGAAGGCCATGTTTATGTCATTATAAGAGAACTACAGAAATAAAGAGTCAGTGAAAAGTGTTCAGATAGCCTGACTGGAAATATACGAAAATAAATAAGAAAGTACAGCACATATAGGACACATCACTTAGTGGTATGTTACGAGTAAGAACTAAATGAAATAATGAATTTAAATGAATGTGTAAGACATAAAGAACAAACCATAAAATGTAAAATTATGTATTAACAGACTTAAAGAAACACCAAAAAAGAGAAAAAAAGAGAAATTGAACCCCGTGAACAAGCTCCTGATGGGAGTGAAACACAGGGGAAATAAAGAGATAAACATCAGAACATAAAGAGTCTATGGTATTATTTAAAGGGCCCCCACCCTGATTAATACAGTGTACTGAAGGCAACCAGGATATACTCTGCTCAGGAGGGACAGGGTGGGCAGAAAAGGGGGAGGAGTGTTTTTTATGTGAGGACCAACATAAAAGCCATGGAACTACAGGGCAGCAGAGGGGAGGACTACTGTGGGTCACTCTGGAGAGGAGGAAGGGGCAACTATCCATACAGGGTGCTCTGCAGACCTCTTGCACAGGGAAGGGTGGATAAGGAATGATGCCAGCAATCCAAAGGATGGCTCATGGTGAGGGTATTGCTGGTAGGAGTCTTCAGTCTATCGGACATGGATTGGAGCCTCCCCACTGTGGCAAAGTCAGGTGTAGAAACATCTTAGACTCCTGCAGGGCATTCCTCGGGCAAATGGTTATGGAACCCACTCCATGAGGGGCATTACTGGACCTGATAGTGACAAATGGGGACAGTGCTGCAGACATCACAGTGGGGACCACCTGGGAACAATGATCACTGTGTGGTGTGGTTTGATATAATAGCTGGGTTGAAATTGAATCACATGAGCATAAGGGTCCTGGACTTCAGGAGGGATGATTTCAAGAAAATGGGAGAATGCCTGAGGGATACTCTAGTAGGGTTAGGGAATATGGGGAAGGGGGTAGAGGAACAGTGGACAAAAATAAGAGGGAATTGAAATAGCTGAAAATCTCTGTATAAGATAGGTTAGCAAGGCCAAGAGGTAAAAGAGACCACTATGGTTCTCTAAGGAAGTAGCAGGAAAAGTAAGAGCAAAAAATATGGCATTTAGAAGATACAATAAAACACAGAAGGAGGGGGATAGGAAGACTTACCAGGAAAAACAGAGAGAGGCAGGGAAGGCAATTAGGAGTGCAGAGGCGCAAACAGAGGAAAAGACTGCCAAATCAGTGAAAAAAGGGGATAAAACTTTTTATAGGTACATTCATGAAAAGAGAATGGCACGGGGAGGGATAGTAAGGCTGAAAGGAGAAGGAGAAGGTGGGGGCTGCATGGAAGAGGCCCACCAAAAGTGGACATATTGAACAAATATTTCTGTTCGGTATACATGGAGGAGGGGACAGGTAATAGGCCAATGATAATGGACAAGGGCATTAATGGTTGGGAGGTGGATACAGGTCTTTTTTCAGTGAAAAGGGTCCTTAGGGAACTAATGGTGCTAAAAGTTAATAAGGCTATGGGACCAGATGGGGTGCACCCCCGAGATACTGGGGGAACTAAAGGGGGAGCTGGCTGCACCTCTGACAGTCTTGTTTAACCTGTAATTAGAACTGGAGAAGGTGACTGGGAACTGGAGGAGGGAAGATGCAGTCCTCTCTACAAAAGTGGAAATGAGGAGGCAGGAAATTACAGGCTGGTTGGTCTGACATCGGTGGTGGGTAAGGTAACAAAATCACTGTTGAAGAAAGGATTGTGTAATACCTTGCTGCCAATAGTCTTGTAAGATTTGTGTGCTCATGGTTTCACAGGGGAGGTCTTTCAGTCATACCTGATCGAGTTCTTTGACAGGTTAACCAGGTAAGTGAATCAGGGTGGGGCAGTGGATGTGGCTATCTGGATTTCAGCAAGGCCTTTGACACCGCTCCACATAAAAGACTGATAAACAAGCTGGGGAGTCTAAGACAGTGGTGGAGCTGGGGGGGAGCTGGGCGGGCGGTCGCCCCTCCTGGCTGCCTCAGTGTGAGTAGTGGTGCCCCACCACTATCTTTATTCACTGTTTAGTGCCCATTGTGGAGCCCGTGATTCATTGAATGGCCCCCCCTTGTTCCCAAATACTCCCAAATCTGGCTCTGCCACTGGTCTAAGAGTAGGTACAGAAGCAGTAAAATGGGCAGGGAAATGGCTGGGCATTAGGATTCATGGGGTGGTGGTGAATGGCACACACTGTGGAGTAGGCAGAATGATCAGTGGGGTGCCACAAGGATTAGTACTGGGCCCGGTCTTCTTCAATGGCTTTATTAATGACATTGCAGAGGAACTGGAAGGGAAAGTATGCCTGTTCCTGGATGACACAAAGCTCTGTAACAGAGTAGACACACCAGGGATGAGGGTGGATAGAATGAGGGGAGATCTAAAAAAGCTGGAGGAATGGTCAAGGAAATGGCAGCTGTGTTTCAACGTTAACAAGTGCAAATAATGCACATGGGGCACAGAAACCCGGGGGCAACATACCAACTGGGAAGGGAGGTATTAAGAGGCTCAAAGCAGGAAAGGGACCTGGCGGTAATCATTTCTGATGAACTGGAAGTTGCTAAAGAGTGTAACAAGGCAGCAGGGAAGGCTAGCAGGGTACTGGCATGCATTGACAGGGGCATCACCAGCAGAAGAAGAGAGGTAATAATTCCCTTATATAGATCACCGGTGAAACCACACCTTGAATACTCTGCACAGTTTTGGAGGCCCCATCATTGAAAGGACATAAATAAGGTGGAGGAGGTTCGGAGGAGGGCAACCAAAATGGTGCAGGACCTTCATCAAAGACTCTGTGAGGAAAGGCATAAGGAATTAATTATGTACTACCCGGTAGAAAGGAGGAGATGGAGGGTTGTGATAGAAACATTCAAATACCTTACAGGGAAGAACAATGTACAGGAAGGTATAATTTTCCAAAGAAAAAGATGCTCAAGGATAGGGGTACACCATGAAGTTGGAATGGGAGAGGTTCAGAGGAAATGTGAGGAAATACTTCTTCATGGAGAGGGTGGTAGACATGTGGAACAGCCTTCCAGTGGAGGTGGTGGTGGGGAAACAGTTACAGGATTCAAGAACACATGGGATAGACACAAAGGGATCTTGGAAGTGAAGAGGGGGGAGGAATACCAAGTAGGGTCCATATTGTCACTGTAGGTAGGGAAAATAGGGCAGACTAAGTAGGCCAGGAGGCCCTCACCTGCCAACAGCTTCTATGTTTCTTCTGCACGTCACGTCTATTTCAAAATATGTCTGTTTCCATCATTTACACTATGTATTTTCTGTCCTTTAAATTCTTAATTGAATACCATAATGTGGAAATTAGATTAAACAATTTACAACAAATGTTTTATTCCCTATGGATCTAGTCTCTCCAGTAAGCATATTTGTTATCTTAGTATCTTTCTCATTCCACCATTTATGTATGATGTTTAGGTAGCTGAACCTTCAGAACTTGTTTTGTCTTTGCTCCCCCCCCCCCAAGAAACGGATTCACAGCAATATTAGAACTTAGTATATGGGTAAACTTCTTTCATTTTATATTTTGTTTTTTAAATACTTTCTCAAATTTTAAAAAGCTGTATATTACAAAGACATATAGAGAATAGTAGATGGGCAACCATGTACAACTAGCCTGTTGTGTGTCACAGAGGGGTCTGATGTTATCAGGACCCTGAGGTGACACAACAAACTAATTAAACTAGGTCCCATTCACTATTTTATAAGGTATAGTGCCCAAGAAAATAATTTAAAAATTCTATTTGCTTTTGTAGAAATAGAGGATACTGTATGGGCAACAGTGAACAACAACAGTGTTGTTCACTTCGAGAGGTTGTCATGACAACCGTTGAAACCTCGAGAGTGAAGCTTGAGAGGTTTGAGGGTGTCATGACACCTTGAGAAGTGAATGGCACTGTTTTTGTTCACTGTTGCCCATTCACTATCTTTTATAGTGTATGGGCACCAGAAAATCAACATTGGGACAATAGATTCACAGTATGACATTGATTTCTCTGTATTACGCTCTCTTAGTCTCTTACTCACCACCGTGGCCGTTTCCCTGAGGTCCCGCGCATTGCTGACTGTGCATGCACATAGACGTTCGACGCTGTTGTACCATCGATGTGACGTACTCACAATGGTACAACAACATCGTGACGCCACATCAGTGGTACAACAAGCCTAGGGAAAGCTTGTTTTTTGGCAAATACAGCGTTCTAACATACACTATAAAGTAATTGTTGTTGCTGTGTTTTAATCGGGGATTAAAGGTTGGTCACTAGGGTCCCTGGTGTGGTTGTTAGGCAGCAGACATCCGTATGCCTAAAACGTGGGCTTCAATTGGTTGTTAATTGTGTTTGGGAGGGCTTTTAAAAAAAAAACATGTTGGGCATATTTCTCGCTGAGCAAGAGGAGTGCTATGACAAGGAATACTGCTTGATTTTGTGAATAATTTTATCTATCTGGTTGATCCTGTGTTGTATTTTTGTCTAACAGTAAAATTATCTGGTTGATCCTGCTTTTTTCCCATATCTGCTGATCCTGCATCTGTCAAGTGATGGTTCGAGTGATCGTGCTGCTGCCGCTGATGACATTACTTTCTATCTGGTTAATCCTGTGGTTTGAAATCTATGTGACTCATGCATCCCTTAGAGGTTTTCAAAAGGTTGTTGTACCACAGTGTGGTACAGTCACATTCCATGACCTTTGAACTGTGGTACAACAGCATTTTGAAAAGGATGGCTTTCCATCCACTGCAACACTTCACTATTCACTATACTAACTTTTAGGTAATCAATTGCTCTCTGTTTTATTCTTTTACTCTTAGTGCAGTGTCAGTCAAGATGGTTTGCTCTGTCTGTACTGTTAGGGAGATAGAATGATTAATGTGTTTTAGCATTTATCTTATTTTAAATACCTGTCTAATTTAATGAATTTGGTTACACCTTTTAGCTTACTCTTTTTTTTCTAAAATGCTTCAAAGTGTATTTTCTGCATTATGCTAGCATGACCATGTGGTAATGATAGGAAAAACATCAGTTATACAAGTAGTCCGTCTATAAGATCACCCCACTCACAAGAACATTTTGTAGTGGCAAACAGGGTGTTCTTATAAGTGGGCTCCACTGTATTTACAAAATTCACTGTCACTGAGAAGGGAGTTACTAAAATGTGCATTTTGGAATACATGTTCTAAGTTTTGTGTCACAGAGCAAGTTATAAGTGCATAATCAGATACTATGAATTCTACAATACTGGCTCTTATCACTGTTCCATTAAATCATTTTGATATGAATATGTAGTCTATGTGACTATATGAATTGCGGGATTAGAGAAAAAAGAGCACTCCCTTCCTCTCATATTACCTAATGTCCAAATGTCTCAAAGAATACAATCTGAGATTAGGAGGTTACAGGCATTTCTGTTTTTCTGTTTTGCTTTGGGGTTTCCAGAGGAGCTTTCATCCAGATAGGGATCTTTTGCAATGCTGTGGTCACCCTTCAGAATTATGTCTTCACCTTTAAATTCCCTTAGCTTATTAGATCTACAGGCCCGGATATTCAAAAGGGTTGCGCCAGCGCAAGTCCAAAAATGCTCCATTCCGTGATATTCAGCGGGAGGCAGTTACGCCACTGAAAACATGCTGAGCAACAGCGTAATGCAAATGAAGGCATGCGCAACCAAAGGGGGTGGATCCATGCATAAAGAGCGCAATGCGATATTCAAAGGCTTGCGCAATGCACAACAGTGGAATAGCCGGAAGTTGCGCTACGGCGGAAATGAGCCAAAATAAAAAGGCTCAAGGAAGAGGCACAAGAAAGACAGGGAATGCTCATGAGGCAGCGACAGAGAGCAGGCCACAGCAGCAGCCAGTGCAGGCCAGGAAGTAGGCAGGACAGAATAGTGGCAGCCGAAGGCGTGTGGGACCACAGAGTTTGGAGGCCAGTAGGTGTACCCGGTGCAGTGGAGATAGCAGTCAGCACAGCGGGGGGAACAGAACAACAACAGCTGGGGGGGACACAAGCCAGGGAGATGGACAGTGCCACCTTCCACATGGAAGCTGTAGTGAGGGGGGTGAGAAGGCATGCTGCAGGGGGACATGGCCGTGGAAGGGCCCGTCGGCGGTACGCCCCCAACAGGCAGTACTGTGCCCGCATCAGCTTTGAGCTGTATTCGGATGTCGAGATTGTGGGCTGGTACCGCCTGAACAGGGCAATGCTGAGGCGGCTCTGTGAGCTGTGCAGTGATGTGATGCAGGCACCCTCACGACGGAGTCATGCTCTGTCAGTGGAGACAAAGGTAACAGCCTGCATGTGCTTGCTCACCACGGGTACCTTCCAGAGGCCAACAGGGGACACCACAGGCATAACACAGTTGGCCACATCATCGCATCCTCGCCCAGTTCCTCAGCGCACTGCTGCCACACGCTGCGGAGTACATCCACATCCCCAGCACCGCAGCAGAGCATACAGCAAACATACAGGAGTTCCACAGGGTAGCATGTATGCCTGGCGTGCTAGGGTGATAGACTGCACCCATGTGGCTATTCGCATGCCACCTGGCCCGATGGGGCCGCATATCACAACCGGAAGGGGTACTCCGGTGTCAACTGCCAGGTGGTGTGTGATGCCAGTGGGCGCATCATCAATGTCTGTGCCACGCACCCTGGTGGAGCACATGATTCATTCATATGATACCAGTCTGCACTGTGCCATCAATTCGAGAGTGGGGACATCCCCACAGGACACCTAATGGGTGAGTATGCATGTAGGATCGGCAAAGTTGGGGGACGGGTGGGCAAGCCACAGGTGCCATGGGGGTGGCACACAGGACTAGGGACAATATGGACCTGAACATGACACTAACCTACACTATCTCCACACAGGTGACAGTGGATACCCACTCCGTCCCTGGCTGCTCACACCCTACCGGCCCACGACCCCATACGCCTTAGCGCTTCAATGAGGCACACACGCCGCCCACACAACATCATCGGCGGGTGTTTGGGATGCTGAAGGCACACTTCGATGCCTAGACACCTCCAGCGGTGCCCTACAGTACAGCCCCTCAAAGGCCTGTGGGATATTTCTGGCCTGTTGTATCCTGCACAACATGGCCAAAGACTGTGGGATAGCCGTACAGGTCGAGGAGGGGGACAGCGATGGGGACGCTGGTTACGCCGGTGATGATGGGGATGAGCAGCCCCCACCTTGGACAGTGTGACCCCCAACTGATCCGGCAGGCCCAGCTGCACCGAGACACCATCACAGAGGAGCATTTTGCACAACACAGGTAAGTCTTGGGGCCATGTGCAACCAACACTGTCTAGGCGCAGCCCACATACACACAGCGTAACACACCAGGAGTGCATGACGGCAAGGGGAGTGGAAGGGTACAGGCGCACAAACACACCATCAGGGAGGGGTGAATAGTTACACACTACATGGACACACACACACACACACACACACACACATACACAGTGCATGGGGGCAGTTGCACAGCAGAGCAGGAACAGACATGTCAAACACACAGATCCACAGACCACCCCCACCACCTGTACTGTCCATGTACTTGTGTCAGATGCTGGGCACCCTTGCACCTTGGTGTACAGTACAATGCAGGCATCATCATGCACACGCACCTGTGGACAGCAGTCGGGTGGGTGTGCAGGTGGTCCGTGTGTTGGCATGTTGGGCAGGGCATCCACCGGTGCACTGCCCACCAAGACACACATTGCACACAGGGCAGCACCAGACAGGGCCCGCACTGGAGACAGGTCAATCAGGTGGCACTGAGCCATGGCCACCACGGATGCATGGGTGGCCCCACCGTGACCCAGCTGCACTGGCAGACTGAGCATGGGCCACATGAGGTGGCACCGATGGACCACCAGGGGTCCCACTGCATGAGCATGACCTTGTCCACACAGGGGTCTGCAGCATGCCGAACATACCTGCACCAGGGGTGCTCGGGATGCCCACAGCAGAACCCGGTGTCGACAGGCTGGGTGTCGCACAATGCCAGGAAAGTGGAGTGGAGAGTGTACTGCGTGGGATGCACGGTACAGGGGCACCTGACTGGGTGCCCAATGTAGCCACGACAGCGACCAATGCCTGGGTCATCCTGTCTATGGCTGCGGTCACATCCATCTGCATTTGGACCATCTCTGCCAGGATCATTGCATTGTCCCTGCTGTGCCACTCCATAGCCACACACAGTGCCTCCACGCACGTTGCAACCCGCATCTGCTGCTGTACTGATGCCCGCAGCAGTCGGGTGTGCTCTTCAAATGGGTCACCTGCCAAATTGGCAACCTGTCCCCCAGGGGATGGAAGAGCCTGATGCTCAACACCCCTTGAGAGTGGGCACTGTTCACCAGGACCAGGTATGGGCAAGTCAACAGGCGGTGTGCGTACACCACCACTGAACCCTGTACCCCCAGACCCGGTGGGTGACTGCCACTGCTGCCCCTCCAACTGCTGTGCCTAAGGGACCAGTCCTTCCATTGCTGTGTCCGCAAGAGTGCCAGGGACCTACACAGCCACTGGTGCTGCCCCACCGGTGCTGACAGGCACGGCCTGGGACTGTGCTGGCACACACGTCGGAAGCCTCTAGGTCCATGGGCACAGGCTGTCCTGCTGTGTGTCCATTATGTGACACACATGTGTCACTGCCCATAGCGGCCATAGCATCATCAACGGTGCAGGTTCATGCCACAGCCTCACCCACAGCGTGCTGGCATGCTTGCATGCCAGACTGCTGGGACACAGGACATGCACCCCCCACACCTGACTCACCGACATCGGAAATAGCGGCCAGGCGTGCACACTGGTGCAATGCACGCCGGCTACCAGCAGAGGTGGATGGACCCTCCTCCAACTCTGGCTGCACGTCCACAGTGCACGGGCCCACCACCACTGTCCCCTGCAGGTGCACAGGATCTGTAACAGAATGTGAGAACATGTTAGTGCATGGGATCAACCTTCCCCCCCCACCCCTCACCATGTCATACCGTGCAGTGATGGGTTTCCACCTGTCTGGAAGCCACTGCCTGGAACACCCTCGATGGTGCTGTGCTGCATGGATGCAGCAAGACGGTCCTCCACTGGGGTCAGCTGTGCCACTTCTGGCTGGCCCCCGCCTGTGGCAGCGCGTGCCACCCTGAGTGCTGCCACCTTCTCCTTAACCTGTCTCCTGTCTGTCCCCACCTTCTTCTTACATTCCTGCATGGAGTGCTGGTGGCTTCCGTGCAGGTTTAAGGAGCGAGTTACCCCCTCCCATGCAGCAGCACGGGCCTGAGGGGTGCCCCGCAGTCCACTGAGTAGTGGCTCCTCATCCAGGTAGGCCTCATACAGTGCCTCTGTTTCAGCCTTTGTGAAGTTGGGCCTCCTCCTCCACCCACCATCATCCTCCTCACCCAGTCCTTGCTCGGCTATGTCACAGTCTGTATGGGTGGAAGTGGACACCTGTGACTGTGCAGTTCACAGCATTTTCCCATGACCATAGTCCATAACATCACACAGCATGCAACCCACCTATCACCTGCAGTAACCGAATATGGCCACTGCAGATCACTGTCGCATATTTATAGCGCAATCATGTAAATTAGGAGTGGAGCAACTTTAATGGAATGCAGATCGTGCAGCTGCGCCTTTGAATGGCTGATCAGCTGATTTGCATAAGATGGCTGAATATGGCGCTGTTGCGCTTTGCGCAATACAGTTGAGCCGGCTGAGCCTATGGTGCAGTTCTGTGACTGCATAGTACACCGCACCGCGCATGCCCAGGTACCTTATTCAGGTGTCTGCCACGCTGATTACGTGATGTGCGCGGTCAGCTATTCATGACACGGCCACCATTGTGCCAGTGGTGCTACAGCGCTGGTCACCACATGGCACTGTAGCACAACTGCGCAATAGTCCACTGTGGCACTGGCACGCAGGTGACCACTCATGCTGGACGTGTAGCCATCCAATGGTGCTGTGCGTGGCCTTGCGCCAGTGACATGACCTTGTGCCCGACCTTTGCCCCCTTGGCGCTGTACGTCTGGCATGTGTGCAGCTCTATCGCTGTTCAGTAACAGCATGATAGGGACCGATGGCACTGCCTGAACAGCGCGATAGGGACAGATGGGGTTGTATTGCGCAACATTTCCACATGGGGTTGCCGTGCAGTGGTGCACCATATTGCCTACTATCAAGTTGCTAACATGGCACACAGGAGAGCTCCCCAGTGGAGTAGCTTGGAGGTGGCCAACCTAGTGGCCGTGGTTGAGCCTCACTATGGGCCACTGTTTGGGGGGGAACCCCTAGACTTGGCCCGCACCCAAGTGTGGCAACAGGTGGCTACTGTGCTGGAGCAGGTCACAGGGCAGCGCAGGACAGCTGAGCAGTGCAGGCACTGCTACAGTGACCTGTGCAGGAGGGAGCAGGCACTGCTGGCATGCCTCAGGTCCCATGCCAGGAGGGGCATTATGCCTAAGCCAGGTGGGTGACCCATCTATGCACCTGTATTGTCCGCAGGGGTATGACTGTGTATTGGGGCCAGAGCATGGGGGAGGGCTGTGTCAGTGTTTGCAGGTGTGTGATGCATGGGTCTGGCTGTGTGGGCAGGCACACTCATTGGGGCAGGGGGCTGTCTGCGTTTGGATCTCACTAATGTGCTTCTCAACATTTGTTTCCCACAGGCGTGGAGGAGCAGAGGAGGACCCAGGCTGAGTTGCACAGGGGTGCTGCAGGGGTGGCCGGCAGAGGAGGAGGTGGTATGGGCCCGCAACAGCAGTATCAGCAGCAGCCGCTGCAGCAGCAGCAGTGGCTGGATGAGGGTGAGTGTCATTACATCATGGATGCTATTGCGTGCAATGGGGGGGATAGGGCATGGCCACCATCCATGGACAACACTGCCATGCAAGCGACGTGTGACAGTCAGCACTGTTCAGTGGCACTGCATGTCTGTGAGTGCGTCACAGGTGGTCCATGCATGCACTGGGTACATGGCTGTGGCACTACCTTCCCACCATGTAGCCATGTCACTGTACTGCCTTGGTTGTGCTGTGCTAGGCATGGGTGGGGTGTGTGTGTAGTGGCACACATGGCTGTTGCTGCTTGGTTGGGCTTGGCCCATGCACGGTCACTGTGAGTGTGTGCAGTCCATCACAGGGATGGGGCACTTGGCTGTATGCCATGCATACTGGGTGGGCTTCAGGGTTGTGTACAATCCTAGCCATTGATTCTGTTCCCTTGCCCTAGGTGTACAGGTCCTGCACAGGATAGACCAGGCCATCCACCGCCTGTTGGAGATTTCACAGGAATCACTCAGCATCCTCAGGGAGATGAACAGAAGGGGTGTGCGACGCCAGAGAGGGACACGGGGTCCGAGCCGTCCTGCAGATCTGCAGCCTGGGGGGCAGTAGCTGCCCCACATCTACACCCTTTACCCTTCCCTCACACCCTGCTTTCCTTCACCAAGTTCTTAACCCCTACCTCACACCCACCCCTACCTTGTACCTGTACCCCCACCCCGTATTGTATATATGTAAATAGTGTTATTGTTGTTCCTGTTGTTGTTCTTCTGTTTTTCATTGAATATATATATATATCTATTTTGTTATGAATACTGTGGTGGTCTCTGATTTGCAGCTGGCTATAGGTGCTCAGTTGCAGTGGTGTGCATGGCATCTGGTGTGGTGTGGTCTGGTCCTGGGATTGTGTGTGTGTCTGCATGGGGGGGTGTCCCTGGTGTGGTGGTGGCTGTCAGCCGGTCTGGCTGTGTGCTGCCCCATTCCACTGTGGGCTCCTGGTGGGTCTGGCTTGTATGGTTCTGTGGTACACACGGTTGCATTGTGCCAGGTGGGGGGGGGCATGGTGGTTCTGGCAGTGCCAGTCACAGTCATTGCTCATGGGTGGTGTCTTGGAGTTCCAGAGCAAAGTGTGCTGTGCACAGTGGGGGCTGTGGTACACCTGGGTTGTCAGGCCCCTTTGTGTGGCAGTATTTGCTTGCCAGTGGGTGTGCTGGGGCGCCGTGGCCCAGCTATGCTTTGTAGGCTTGTCCCCATGGGCCAGTGGATTTTCTGTCCCTCCACCGGTGATGCTGTGCTTTGAGTGTGGGGGGTGTGTTGTTAGTTCTGCACTGTGTTCCTGTGCCCATCTGTGGCATGGGTGGTGGGCCCCTGCCTACCTCCCTGGTTGTGCAGTTCCATTGCTCTCCTGCTGGGGGGGCTCCCTGCTTGTGCGATGGTGCATCTCAACTGCTCAGCTGGGCTGGCCTTGTTGCGCTATGGCGCAACATATGTGCTCAGTTTCCCCTACCTGCTTGCGCTATGGCGCAGGTTGTGCGATATTCAGACATTGCCTGGTTGCGCAATTTGACTTGCTCCACGTTTGAATATCGCGTCTGCTGCGCATGTGCGCAGTTGACTTGTGCTAGCTCCTGCTATTACGCACATTTTGGGCGCAGTTTGAATATCTGGCCCACAGTGTGTCAGGTCAGGTCAGGTAGTCTTTAGAGCAGCATAGACAATTTGCCTCTTGTTCAAACCGCCTTCCAGAATTTCCCCATCTATACTCTGGGTTTTTCTTTTCCTTGTGGAGGACAAAAGAGAATTTTTTTTTCTAATTAGGAAAGAGACTTCCCTCCTATTACTGCTAAAACAACTATGGAATTCTTGTCCTGTCCTCAGTCGTGTCAGTTTACAGGCTTCTGTGTCTAGCAGGTACATTTCATGGATAAACACAATGTAAGTTTTGTGGTTATTTAGTTTTTTGCAGCACTCTCAATCTCTTGGCAGGTAAACTGATACCATTAACATTCCAGGTACAATAACTAAAATCTGTCATGTTGTTAAAATTATTAATTCCTTAGAACATAGTTCAGTAGAGATAAATGTTAAGAATCTACTAATGTTTTCAAGCTTATGTGCTTTTAGGAATCAGAACTAGACTAAACAATTTCACTGACTTGTTACTGTTATATTTCTAATGTACTAATTTTATCTATTATACAGTTACGGCAGTAGTGTACTGTTATACAACATGTTTTACATTTTTTTGTATGAACTGGTACTAAACTTTAATCAGGATTCTAAAATAATAAACAAAAAACTATTATATAAAAAAATACTATACTAACTAAACCAAGACTAAACTGACAGCTTACTAGAGTAATCAGAATTGTGAAAGCAAGTGAAGTCAAACTATAATCAAGATAGCTGAGGCAGTTTAGCTCTCTAACCCAACTGGATTCAGTCACTATGTTTTTTCATAGTGACTCTGAGTCAACCCAGTGTAAAAAAATAGCTTGAAAGGGTGCACAAAATTAAATAAGCAGGGAAATGGAGTACGGAGTTTGAACTGGAAACAAAATGTAGTGAGACACTAACAGCTACCGTTTTGGTAGTACCCCACATGCATTAGTATATTTTTTTAACATTCAAAGTTTTATTGATTTTACCAAAAAGCAGTTATACAGAAACCAGGTAATGTGCACACGTAATACACAACAGTAGTCATAATCTCCTAAACCTATACATAAGTCGGCTAACTAAATCCCCCCCAACCTCCCTCCTCCCTAATCCCCCCCTTTCCATCCTCCACCCCCACCCCCCGGGTGTGCCTTACTTTATTAATTGCGAGAGGAGAAGAGACGTCAACTTTTCTTAGGTAGAGTATCTGAACAATTGAGTTATCATACTCTTACTGTAAGTATAACGCATATAGCTTCCCCCATTTTCTATCAAAACTTGCCATGTTATTGCGAAAACCTGCTAGCAGACGTTCAGATCTAAAAAATTAGATATATCCCTTAATCCATTCCTATAAGTGATTGTTACTTGATCCATACAGTGTTTCAGAACTAGTTTTTTAACAATAATGACTATTAGGGCCATGAGGAATCTGCGCTCCTTAACATTGATACCAGTGTATTGCCCTAGGAGACATACCTCAATTGTGAAAAGGTCTTCTAGCCCCAACCAGGGGTCCAGTTTGGTTCTAATTTCTTGCCAGAGTGGGGATACCTTTTCACAGTACCAGAATATGTGCACCATATTCCCTTCCTCTCTACCACACCTAGTGCAGGTAGCGTCTGGTATCCTGCCTAATTTAGCTAGTCTCATGGGGGTATAATACATATTGTTCAATATGTGATATTGAGTGAGTCTAAGACTATCTTGAGAATGGTAGATATAGAGATATTTTCAGATCCAAACCCAGTCAAAGTTCACGTCTGGAAGTAAAGCCTTCCAGATTGAAGAACCAGGGAGAGGGTCAGAACTGGTAGACATCAGGAGAAGAGTGTATACTGTTGAAACAGATTGTGGCTTTAAGGAGCATTCACTAACTTGAGCCATTAAGGATCTGATTAATGATGGTCGAGACTTAACCCCAAACAAGGTACTTATAGTATGTCTTATTTGGTGCACCTTTAAAATCTTCGACCTCGGGATGTCAAACTTGCCAAGGATTTCAGATGAGGAGAGGAGGTTGTCCTGAGAAAATAAGTCTTCCACATGTGCCTCCTGTAGTTGTGGGAGCCATTGAGGTGAAAGGCTTGACCCCCCAATTTTGATATTGGGATTTAGCAGAATTGACTGACCTGTATCAACTTTAAGGGGCATCTTAAGGTATGAACAGCATTGTGAAAGTACCCTTAGAGAAATACTAATCACCGAATCTTGTAACCTCCCTGGCAGTGATGATTTTGTTAGGTAGAAAACCGTAGAGAGGTCAATGTTATTAGACCTTAAGAGGTCATTCTCAATCTGGAGCCAATAGGGAATATAATCCATATCTTTCTGAGAGAGCCATTTCCCCAGTTTAGTTAAATGACTCGTCCAGTAATACAAAAGGAAATTGAGGAGGTGAAGTCCACCCAGTGCTTTAGGCACACTAAGTTTATAAAAAGCACGATGGGGGTGTTTGCCTAACCAGATAAATTTTGATATCATGGAATGTAGACATTTGAAAAAAGAGATTGGAAGCCGTAGATTTAACAGGTTTAAGGGGTAAAAAATATGGGGGAGAATATTCATCTTGATTATACTTATCCAGGCTCATAAAGATAGGGGTAGATTCTGCCATCTCAGGAGATCCTGTTGGATAACACCGACCAGATCATCTAGACTAAGCTTCTGGGCGGTATTAGGATCCCTAGTTAAATAAATACCTGAGTGTCTGGGAGGACCATTTAATACCCAGATGTCCAAATTCCGATTTCAAAGTGTAATTGTTCAGAGGAAAAATTTTGGTTTTAGAGATATTTAATTTATAGTTGGATAGCTTACCGTATCGGTTAACAACCTCTAAAACTTTTTCTAATGAAGACGCCGGATGAGCTAAATGGAGATGAATATCATCAGCATAGAGAGTTTGAGGGTCTGGTTATGAATAGGGATGCCCCTGATTTGGGGGGACTGTTTAATATGCCGGAGTAGGGGTTCTAGATAAAGGTTAAACAAAAAGGGTGAAAGGGGGCAGCCTTGTCTAGTGCCCGTATGTAAAGGGAATCTGGCAGAAAAGACCCCATTGCAATAAATCTTGGCTAACAAGGAAGCATAGAGGGACTGTATCATTGCAATAAATTGGGGGGAAAAGACCATTTTCCGCAAGGTTAACCATAAGAATTCCCAGTGCACCCCTGTCAAAAGCCTTTTCGGCATCTAGGGAGATGAAAGCCATTGGGGATTGGGAAGATTGGACCACTTGAAAGATATGTGTGAGTGTCCTAAGGTGGTCAGCTGAGGAGCATCCTGCTACAAACCCCACCTGTTCCGGGCTGAGAAGTCGGGTCCATTGTGCTTTTATCCAGAGTGAGAGCACTTTTGCTAAGATCTTAATGTCACAATTTAAGAGAGAAATCAGCCTATAGCTAGCTGGGGCTAATTGGGTCTTGTCTGGTTTGAGTAAAAGAATAATCATAGCATCCATAAGGGTTGAATCTAATTTGTTAGCATTGAACATATAGCTATATAAATTAAGCAGAAGGGGGGCTAGTTCTTTAGAAAATGTTTTATAAAAATTTGAAGGGAATCAGTCCAGGCCCGATGCTTTGTCCAGGGTAAGACTACTAATGGCCATTTCTATTTCAGTGGTAGATATTGGTGAAATTAAAGAGGCTTGACATAAATTATGTGACACTGGAAGATCTAGAGACTCTAAGTAAGTTTCTATATCTTGGGAATTTGTATTAGAGAGGCACTTCCCATACAATAACTTGTAGAAGTTTTCAAAGACCTGAACAATCTCTCGAGGTTCCGTTTTAATAGAGCCATCAGAGGCCCGTATAGAAGGGATTAGATGGGAGCTTTCTAATTGATGCAGTCGTAGGACGAGCAGCTTCCTAGCTTTCTCACCCTGGTCTGCATATTTAGCTTTAGTTTTAACAAGCGCATATTCCGCTTTTTCTCTCATTAATTCTGCATATTCATTACACAGTGCTAACAGCTCTTCTAAGGTACCCGAGGGGGTAGTGGAAGATAGGGAGTTTTCCTTCTCTTTAATCTGGGTTAATAAGGACAAAACTTTGGAATCCCTTAACCTTATCCTCCTGGAGGCAGCTTTGATAAACTCTTCTCGAAGATAGCACTTCAAGGAACACCAAAGGAGGTCACTTCTCGAAACTGAATCCCTATTATGTTCCATAAAGGTAGCAATGAGTTATTTAATGTGAGAGATCAAAGAATTATCCTTTAACAACTGGGTATTCAGTCTCCAGATTGTTTCCCTCCGAGTATGAGGGTATAGAGAGAGAGTCAACCAGACTACCGTGTGGTCAGATATCACTATGGGTTCTATACCAGTCTGGCAGAGATTGGGCATAAGGGAACAACAGATTAGAAAATAGTCTAATTTGGACCAGATCTGATGGATGTTTGAGTAAAATGTGTATAGCTGATGCGTGGGGTTTAAGATGTGCCATGGGTCACCCAGCTCTAACATGGTTGTTAAGTCTTTCAAAGCATTCTGCGAGGACGAAAATGGCTTCAGTGGTCTATAGGCCCTGTCCAGATCTTGAGTTGAGGGAATGTTCCAGTTCCCCCTAGAATCAAGGGGGCAGGTAGGAACGTTGCAATCTTATTAGCCAGGTCCATCAGGAAGTCTGGATCCCTTACCACCGGACCATATATCGAGCCCAAGACCACCATATTATTGTTTAAGATACCCTTAATTAGCACATATCTCCCAAGAGGATCAGTGATCACTGTATCTACCTAAAATGCGACATTCCTTTTGAGTAAAATGATCACCTCTCGGCTTGAAGATGAGATCCCTGCTGCAAAAACCTGGGATACTCCCTGTCTACATAGACATAACTATTCCGTACCTGTCAAGTGAGTTTCTTGAAGCAGAATAGTATCTGCATTTAAAAGGGTGCAGTGCTTGAGTATTTGTAACCTTTTCAAAGCATCTCTTACTCCTCTGACATTCCAAGTAATTATTTTAATAAGACTATTAGCCATTGTTTCCCCCCACTTCAGGTATCAACCTTAAAAAATTCAACCTATCCCAGATCAACCCGTTAAGGCACATTCCAGTCCCCCCCGATTCTCCACATAACATTGTTAGGAACATATAAACCCAGCTTAACAGAGAAGAATACACTATCCTGTATTATGTATACCCTTAAGTCCTCTATTCGGATAATAACTAAGATTCTTAGTGTAAGTATCAATTCCCCAGATGCCCAGAAAACCCAACCCCCCCCTTAATAAACCCCCATAACTATTTACAATGGGCCTCACACCTCGGATCTGAATAGATGCATGCCAAGATAACTTCTGTGTGATTGGCCAAGCCCCGATGGTGATTACTACCTCTGCCACATATACTAAAACCAAATAATAAGTTGTTGCCCCTCGCAGCTCGCAAAAAGTTGCAGTGGAGCTCTGAACTAAGGGGCCATTAAGATGAATGGTACTTAGATAAAGGATGATCGAAATGCCATCTCCCCCCCAAGTCAGTATGTTCTGCAGCATTCCCCAAGTTGCCTCAATCTGCAGCCCCCCCCGCCCCCCCATTCATTATATCAAAGCACCTTAAAAGTTGTGGGCTTCATTCTGGATTGGGAGGACCCAGCCGTTGTGAAACTAGACTATAGAAAGGCCCAGACAGATTTCCATTAATGTACCCCTTTTAGCTAAACACTGTCGCCCTTGTAATCATTTAATAGGGCCGTTCCCAACCACCTAAAGCTTGCTACAGCCTGAGATCTGTAGTTTTAAAACAGGGACATAGCTCTTATTATGAGCTACCCAATCATAAACAACAGATCTCCTCAAGATCAGCATACTGGATAGGACTTTCAACCAGCTGATATGGGCCGCCACTAACACTAATAACATTGTCCATAACCTAATTCAGTAGTAAACTTAAAATTCAAACCCTAAGCCAGTGAATTATAATGGAGAGACTGACCTTGAAGCCTGTGAATAACCGTGCCTGTGGAATGGCTGGGGGAAGGATAAAGAGAGTACCCACAACAATCCCTGCTTATTGTCCTGCTGGGAAACCGCCCCACTTCAAGAAAGGTTCCTGTTATGAAACCAAGTGTCCCCAGGATCCCCCTGACTGCAACACTGCCCTAACCCCTTCTGCCAGCACAGAAACCCATGGAGTTCACCCGGACAGACCTAGCACATCACAAAGACCAGCAGGCATAACAGGTGGACAAATTAAATATAAACCCTAACTTTAGCTACAGAACTACTACAGTTCTTTTAAAAGAGTTCAGCCTTCTTTAAACAAGCTAGGCAATTTCAATGAGAGATCTGGAGCTGCTTGTTCAGGTATGTCATACGTGAACCAGGAGCCTTGGACTGAAATGCAGAGCTTAGCCGGGTACAGCATTTGGAAGGGGATACCAGCAGCAATTAACTTCTTAATGGTAGCATGAAAAGCAGCCCACTTCTGACGGGTCTCCAGAGGCAAGTCCTGTGTTATTCTGAGGGAGGCATTTTCCCACATAATTTTCTGAAGTTCTTTAACTTTGCTGATGATGTGCTGTTTCTCCATGAAGCTCAAGAACTTCACGATAACTGGTCTGGGGGGAGCTCCTGGTGGGGGTCGTGGCCTAAGAGAGCGATGTGCTCGCTCAGTTTGATAGCTGGTGCTTAGTGGAGAAGGGCCTACTACCCTTTGTAAAAATTTCTGCAGGAAAGTCACAGTATTGGTGCCCTCCTCCGATTCTGGTAGCCCGAGGATCAATATATTATTCCGTCTACTCCTGCCTTCCAAATCTTTGGTTTTAAGCTGTAACCTCTGTATTTATTGGCACAGCTGCGCTATCCCGGGTTCTAATTTCTCCCTCCACTTCTCTGTCGAAGCCACCCAGGCCTCTGTATCTCCCACCCTCCTTGTTAGGCCATTTAGATCACTATGGAGGGACTCCAATTCCGATGAAATATCGGAGAGGGTTTCTTTAAATGGTAACATTTCTTGCAAAAAGCAGCCCTCCATTAACAGAATTGCAGCTGAAGTTGGAGGCGTTTCTTTACCAGTAGCAGCTCCTTGAGCCCATTGCTTTTTAGGCATTTTCTCCGGCGAGGCTGGTGGAGTGTGCCTGGGCAAGGTCTGTTTCATTTCGGCCTCCATCGTGGTACATAAAACCAGCCACAAAGTTGATTTCAGCACTAGCCTGACACTGAATCACTGGAATTGACCTGGAATGGCTTTGATCAATGTCTCCTTAGGTTATTAATTGAAAATTTAGACAGTAGAGAGGCGAGGTGTTGGAGCTCCGTTTCAGCGCTGCTACCAGGAACCCTGCATCACGTGATCTCCCTCACATTAGTATGTATTTGAGGTTCTGAATCATTTAAAATAATATATCAAACAGGGATCTAAGAGATCCACTGGAGAATAAGTGAATGTAATAAAACACATTAAAAACAAGGTACAAACTATGCATTTCTGCATGCTGTTCTCTGATTTTACAAAGAGCACTAATAATGCTGTTTAGTGATGAATAGCATATCCAGGATGCTATAGACACATACACAATAACGCAAATTGTCATCTAGATTTGATTTTGGAGGAAGGGGATGAAGTCTTAATTCAAAACTGAGGGATTAGGGACCAAGGACTGATAAATAAAGGGAGATGCACAACTGTGTTTAAAACTAGCCTGCTGACTTGAGAGCGAGCACCACTAAAGGTGCCACTAAAAGTGATTGAACAAGGGACTGTATTTGACAAGTAGCAAAACTGTCATATGCAGTAGGATATCATTTTGTGTATTGACTGAGAAATGCACATTTGGGTTAGATATCATTCTATTGACTGAAGAGTGATCACTCCATAAGGCAAGGGGGGAGCTGAGAAATGTACAATATTATATTCCTATGCAAAATAAGGTATAGGACTGGAGAATTAGTCCATGTAATGATCAACGCTAAGACAAAGGATCAACACAAATTTCTGAATACTGTTCTCTGATTTCGCATGAACACTACTATTGTAGACCAGTGCCATTGTACAAATCCAAGGTGCGAGAGACCTATATGCGGTATCGTTATTTTATATATATATATATATATATATATATATATATATATAAATGTATGTATGGCTTAGGAGAATGGTTAGGCAGTTTAAAATCCAAAGTCGGGAGACAAATATCGGTATTCTCAAGACTACTCATGTATTAATCTCATAATCCAGCCTGCCAGTTTTCCCTACCTACTGTAATACTGCAGACCCTACTTGGTCTCCAGCTTTACCTTCCTGTTGCTAACTCCTAAGGTTCCCTTATGCCTATCCCATGCATTCTTGAAACTCGTTACAGTTGTTTTTCCAACCACCTTTGCTGGGAGGCTGTTCCAGGTGTCCACCACTCTTTCCACGAAGAAGTTCTTCCTCACGTTTCCCCTGAAACTACCCTCCTCCAACTTCATAGCATGGCCCCTTGTTCTTGAGCATCTTTTTCTGAAAAATGCTTCCCTCTTGTACTTTATTTATACATGTGAGATATTTGAAAGTCTCTATTGTATTCCCCCCTCCCTCCCTCCTTTCCTTCAGTGTATGCATATTGAGTTCCTTTAGTCTGTCCTCATAGGGCTTTTGATGTAGGCCCTGCACCATTTTAGTTTCCTTCTTTTGAACTGCCTTTACTCTGTTTATGTCTTTCCGGTGATGTGGTCTCCAAACTTGGACATAGTACTCTAGGTGAGGTCTCACCTGATTTATATAGTGGTATCACCACCTCCCTCTTTCTGCTGGTGATACCCCTCCCTATGCACCCTAGCATCCTGCTAGCTCTCCCATTGCCTTGTCGCACTGTTTGGCCACCTTTAGATTATTAGATATGATTACTCCAGGTCTCTTTCCTACTTGGTGGTCATCAAAACCACTCCCCAATTTTTCACTCTACTTTTGGGTTTCTGTGCCCCAGGTGCATGATTTTGTAATTATTTGCATTGGAATTAAGCTACCTCACCTTTGACCACTCCTCAAGCTTGTTTAGATATCGAGTCATATTTTCCACGTACAGAGAATTATGAGTGATGAAGGACTGAAAAATAATGGAAGATGCACAATTGTGTTAAAAAAAAACACATTTTGCTGATTTGATACTGAACACTACTAATGGCGACCCCAGGATAATTAACAATGGATGTTACTAGACAGCAGTAAAACTGTGAAATACAGAAACATATGATTTTGAGTACGAGTCATGATCAATGAAAGTGAGATACATATTTACATTTTGTTGATTTAAGAGCAATCACTCCGAAAGGCAACCACTGGGAGATGGGCTATATAAATTAAACTACGAGAGAGAGTTTTTTTTATTTCAGGTGGAGACACTGGGGGATTGGGCACCAGTAGAAAACAGGAAGTTATTATCCCTCTGTACAGACAGCTGGTCAGACCCCATCTGGAGTACTGCGTGCAGTTCTGGAGACGCAGTCTTCACAAAGACATAGACAGGATGGAAGCTGTCCAGAGGAGGGCAACTAAAATGGTGCAGGGTCTGCACCGGAAGACATATGAAGAGAGCAGAAAGGAGCTTAATATGTATAGCCTCGAGGAAAGGAGGGAGAGGGGACATGATAGAAGCTTTCAAGTACCTCAAGGGAATCAACAAAGTCCAAGAGGGTAGCATCTTTCAAAAAAGAGGTGTGCAAGAACAAGGACAATTTGAAGATGGGGAGGCAGCTCAGAGGTAATTTAAGGAAGTATTTTTCACAGAGAGGCTGTGGATGCATGGAAAGGCCTTCCGGAGGAGGTCGTGGAGTCAAAAACAGTGGTGGAATTCAAGCATGCATGGGACAGTCATAAGGCAATTCTAGGGGGTGGGAGTAGAAAGAAGTAGGCTGCTGGTTAACTAGGATCTGCAGCTTATCCAGTAGGTAGGGAAATGGGCAGACTGGGTGGGCCAAGCGGTCCTTATCTGCCATCAAATTCTATGTTTCTATGTAGTGGCCAAGTGACCATCTCACTGTCATGCAATGCATAACAGAGTAGCTTGTCTCCTGCACCACAGCTACGTGGGCTGCTGTCTCTCTAGTAATGATGCTGCATGAGCCCAGAAACTGCAGGAACCTCAAAGGGGCAGGTATCAATAAACTCAGACCATTACGTGAATATACAGCACTATAACTATTTATAAACACGTTCTTTATACCATACGTAGTATGATCAGCACAACTGGTCCAACACTTTACCTCTGTAAGACTTTGTCAATGCCCCAGGGAAGGGAGATCACAGGATCAGGATCCCTTACAGGACTGGCCCCCCCTCCCAATTAAAGGTTTATTACTAACAAAAAAGGGAAAATACAGCTCAAATGAAGGCTTGAAATTTGAACTCACAGCAGGGTTATGATACATTGTTCCTTGTAATATGCTATGCACAGCCTACGCATGCATCAAAAGCCCTAAAAGCACTGTTATTAGTAATTTATATAGAGGGATTACCAGTAAAGATCCCATCCAAGAAAAAGCCAGATGGATTTTCAGTCACCCTGCCCTGATTTCCTAAGACACTGTTTTTGTTTGTTTCCTGGTCACTTTTCAGGTGCTTCTGCAGTAACAAGTAAAACACCAGATGTTGCTCTTATGAGCTAGTGCCATCCCTTACTGAGACAAAAATTATATAAACAGGGCTACTATAAATAAACAAATTTCTTAGAAAAGGAAATCAAGAATTATGCAACATAAGGGATGAGGGTGTAATACTGTCGTGCCCCAACACATCCCCTGCTGTAGAGGAAAAGTGCACTGTAACATAAGAGGACGAAGTCTCCAACTCACAGAAAGTAAGAGTAGTAGTACTATGTACTATGTAGGCAAAACAATAAGGCTACTGAAAAAAAGGGTGCAAGAACATCTGCATTCAGTTGTGAACTGTAAGTTAGATACCGCAGTGGGCAGATACTTTGTCACCGTACATGGCTCAGACCCATGGAGGTTTAAGTTTATGGGAGTCGAAAATGTATGTAGCCCAGGCAGAGGGGGTGATAGACTAAACGAATTACTCCAGAGAGAAAGCTACTGGATTTTTATGGCAGATACGGTAAAACCAACAGGGTTAAATGAAAGATGGGATCTAAAACCATTTTTGAAATATAGGAGATGATGTGAACTGTCATGCCTTTATGAGACCATTCTACTGCATACTTCCTTTGCTTTCCACCACCTTTCCAAACCCCACAATCACCCCTCCCTCCCTCCTCCTAAACACCCCTCCCCTTTCCTTCCCTCTTTCCCTTCCTTTCTTTCTTTCCCTCCATTCCTTACCCTCTTCCTCTGTTTTTAATTGGGTATATATATATATATATATATATATATATATATATATATATACATACATTTTTACATGTATTTTAGATGTATACTGAGATGAATGGACTAATTGTACATTCTTGTATCTCTTTCAGAGATCAAGTATGCATTCTTTACATTGTTTTTCTGGTTCGGATGGCCTGGCGATTTTTGATTTCCGGTACAGAGGGCATTGACATTATTGTCTACCTACTCTTCTCTCCACTTTTCTTTTACCTATCCTATAGTCAGCCTTGATTGTAAGTAAGCATTTGCCTCTAGTAATTATTAAGGGGTTTATGTGTAATATGTACATAGCAATGCTTAGTGTGTCCCATTAGGAGATCCCAGCTAGCATATGAAATGATAATATTGCTCCAGTTATGGTGGCTCAATGAAGGCTAAGGTTTTTGTTTTCTTGGTTTACAATTTGCACAATGCGTTTTAGTGATTTGAAATGAAACTTTTCCCCCCTTTTTTTGCTTTTTTATAATGAAATTTAGTATTTGGTGTATGGCATATGATTAACCAGTGAAGTTTCATGTTCTGATTATGTCAAATTTGAATTTGTACTTAAGAAGGTAATGACTTCCTGTTTGTTAGCTAATGCCCCCTGGAAGGCACTTTGCTGAGGTGCTAGGGGCAAAGCACAGTGGTGGAAAAATAAATAAGTTATTTAACTTCTTTCAGTTGATGCTGTTTACTTGCTAAGAGCAGTGTCATGATCAGCTTGGATGATGATTGGTGTGACAGAGTTGAGCCCCTTGCAGAGTCTCCTGCATTGGACCACTGTGACACACCTCTTAAAACCCTATGTATTTGCCAGCATGATGGCGTGGAGGACTGAGGCACCAAGCCTTGCCTGAGATTGGGAGCAACCTCGGGGCATCAGAGGTTGGCTGGGGGGAGGAGGATCGAGTGTCTGGTGGAATGCTCTTCTCCTCCTGGGGGGAAGGATTATGTAGAGCCTGCTGCTTGCCTGTCTCCTGGGGGAAGGTGGTGGAAAGGCAGCTCGGGCCAGCAGACTGAGGAGATGGGGAGGACATTGGCACAGGGCATATGCCTGGATGTCACTGCATGCCACACCTCCCAGTTGACCAGAAACCAGGGAAATTGACGGTGGCTGGATGACAGCAGACACCCGTAGGTCTTGCTCCCTGACTGGCTGGGCTCACCAACTTAAACTGGATCCGGTCCTCGGCAGGGGACCTGGGACACCCCCCACCAACCTCGCCGAGGGGAAGCCCTGGGGAAGATGACTGGCTTAAGTCCTGGTGGACGTTGGGGGGATGGGACTGGGGCACCCTGAACAAGGGCTGACCAGGGGGTGGAGAAACACAAAACAAAGAAATCCTATATATCATAACAAGATGTTTGCTTGTGCTTGCGTATGGTGAACATAAAAATCTCCTTAAATGAGGGATAAAGTAAGCAGTTATATTTACAAGCCCATATAAGCATGAACCTTCCCCTCTAAACATGAAGGGTTATTTCATTTTGGAAAAGGGAACAGACTAAAACCAGAAGCACTAAGAGACTGAATAAATGATAGCAGCAGCTGAGAGGGCATTCCAGTAGGCAGGTAATAGTTAATGCTCTGTTATGGAAAGTTAGGGGGAGCAAATTAAGGACCTGCAGCTGAGAGAGAGAGAGAGAGTGGGTGAGTGAGTGAGAGATAGAGAGATAGAGAGAGATAGAACGAACAAGGGAGTCAAGACCCCAGATTTGAAGTCTGCTACACAGTCTCTTTTCAAAGAGGGCTACTAGAGGCTAGAGGGTGGCAGGGTTCAGAGGCTGGGACCTGCATGAAAAAAGCTAGGAAAACATAATTAATATACAGTAATGATGACAGTGGGTCTAAGATAGAGCCCTGAAACAGCCTGAAACACATCAGATACAATGGACATAAGATTTAAAAGTGACCCTGAAATGTTAACAAACTGGTAGCTGGAGTATAAAGATGATCTAAACAAGAGAACCAAATCTAAACTTCAGTAAATCTGCAACAATCATGACAGCATTATCAAGCAAGACACTGAAATATTGTCTTATTTAAAGTATGTTCCTTTTGTTTTGTAAAGACAAAGAACCACAGAGCACAAGCACTGAGACAATGGTTACCCCAAAGGGCATTGGCCGGGAAGTCAAGTTTCAAAGAAATGCAAAATCACACATACCCCCATAATGCAAAGCATCACGAGCTGTATTTGAAAGTTACCACAGAATATTATGCTGGTTCAACTTTTAGCAGAAATGCATGGTGCTGAAAGGCCTCTCACACAGTTTGCAAAGGGTGCTGGCAGAAAGACACAGACTTGTGTTTTGTCCTACCAGGACTCTTCAGTGTGCCTTGTCTGTATGGCACCGCAGTGGAATGAAGCAGCTACCCAAACCTTTTATTTTGTAAACTTGTTGTTGTACACCTGTCTTGTACTTGGATCCCCATGTGAATGAGCTTGCTCAATGGAGTTTTCCTACAATAAACTTGAATTGAATATGTATTAACAACTATACAGTCTTTGTGATAGAAATAATCTAAGCAGTGTATACAACAAAGTAATAAGACAATATACACTTGTGTGCATATTATATGGAGCTATTCCGTGATATAACCTTAATTTTAGACAGTTCATTAAGCACTTATAGTTCAATGGGAAGAGCATCCCAGTAAAGTGGTGTGTAGTATTCTAGGAAAGATTTCACCAGTTTTTCTCCTAACAAATGGAATTGCAAGCAGCCGGCTGGTTGAGGGTCAGCCTAAGCTGCCAGTGTATACCAATCAGCTCCTCAAATGAATGACTGAAAGGGGTTGTGGTCAGGAAGACAGATGGACAGTCTATGACTGACAGACAGTCAAACAGGACAGACAGTAATGAATGACTGAAAGGGGTTGTGGTCAGGAAGACAGACTGGCAGTCTGTGACTGACAGACAAACAGGATAGACAGTCTCTGATAGATGACAGTCTTAGACAGACAGACGGACAGGACAGACAGACAAACAGACAGGCAGACATTAGTGGGGATATTAAATATGCTGATGCCCCAGTCCAAGTCCTTGGATCTAATAAAATCTTTGTATTTAAAAGCCCACACTAGTGCCCACATAGCTTAGCAAAATGGCTGGAATTGTTTGTAAGGGGTTAAAAGGCCAGCGGATGGCTTGAGTACCACAGGGGTAAAGAAGCCTAATCACCATATTATGAATAGAACCTCAGTCCTCTAATGCAAGTTTCCAACTAGCGCAAAATTGTGCTGAACAGCTGCACGCCACGGCAATAGAACCTGAAACTGACCAAGTTTCAGTTTATTTAGCCAATTGATGATACTTTGGTGAACAAATACTTTTGGAGAAGTAACCTGTGTTTAACCCTTCAGTGACAAGCTGCCATGTAAATAGAGATAGAAACACAGGCTTTCTGCACGTTAGGTAAACAGCATAGGCAATTCATTTCTGTTATTTTTTAAACAGATATGGGTCCAAAGATGAGAGAGCCATTGGTCTCTTTTTGGTTCCCAGGCTAGTGGTGTCATTAGCAACACCCATGGTTTTGAGAAAGGAATAGTGACCAGCAGGAGGAACCCCATAACAGAATCCCAGAGAGATGATGTTTAGAACAGCAAATGTAAGGCCGAGGATCACTCTTTTGGTGGGGCAAAATGGGCTTAAAGTCAGGATGCAAGTGGGTGAAAAGAGGACATTCAGAGCCTGTCTCAGTCTGGATACTTTGTAAGACTCAGAACCCTGCATTTTAACCATCTTGGTGTAGAACATTCTTTTTGTAAAGATCATGTAGGTACTGGAACCATCCTGTGTAAATAATCAACTACAATTTATTATTTTCCAATAATATCATGTGTTTGGACTTAATTCCATAGTCAAGGCAATGACAACTGCTCTCTGAAGACACCTACCCAAAATAGTCTGGAATGTCCAGATGAGAGAAGCCGTGGGACAACGCCAAGCAACCTTAACACAGGTGAGCCATAACCCCGAAGGTGTGCAAATAAGGTAGCAGTGGGTAACAGCTCAGAGATAAAAGCCTATTCAGCTGTTCCCTTGGTCCAGTACCACAAGGGTGGCAGTGGACCAAGTCAAATACTTTAGAGTAAGCATGACTGTCACACATTCAAATAAGTGAAATATACAGTACTTTTAATGGAAATATTTGCAGACACATTAATATACATACTCGACATGCACAGGCAAACAGCAAATGGGAAACACTCACCTCAAGAGAAGAGGGGCAATGTTATGAGACCCAAATACTGGCACTATATCTCTAGCCAGATTTGGCAGCTATCACATCACAGAACTGGGCCAGTGCCATCAGTTTGGGAAGCTATGAGGGAAGGGACAAACAGATGAAACAGAACTTTTGTAGCAAGTGATCTTGGGCCAAACTCTTTCTAAAGGAGAGGAGGTACTTAATGAAACACTCAGGCCTATATTCCCAAGATAATGCTAAAGACTGTAATGAATACAGGAGTGGATTTGCTGCTAGCCAGTAATTGTTCTTGGATTTCAAGTCCTTTCAAAAATAAGCCATGCTGGGCTATTAGAAATTGACTGTTCATTTAAGGTGCTACAGGGCCAGCCCTACTTATTAATGGAGAGGACATTAATAAGAGCCGTAGAAAATTAGTACAGCAGAAAACTCAATTAAATGCTGTCAAGGGAAATGAAACAGTATTGATGCTATAGTTCACTTCGAGTGCACTCACAGGAAAAATCAATGCTGGGTCCTGATTAGCTGAGAAGTGACTTGCATTCTTGGAAGCAAAGATGAGTGTCCATTGAAAAAAACTTGTAATAGCGTAGGTAAAATGACAGGAGCAAGAAACAGCCATCAGAAAACCCATATTCCTCTTACACTTTGGAAACATTATACAACATATTATATGTTGTATACAATTATATAACAGTATAGCTTAGAGAGTGTGTCTAGGGGTATCAGATGGTATAGCTTGCTGGGAGTCCCTTTGCACAAACACCTTCAGCATGTACAACCTTTCTCGTTTGGTATTACATGAAATAACAGTCATGATTACATAATAGAAGGTCACGCTTTACATCAGATTAATAGTTCAAATATGCTGGACCCTTTACTTAGGGCACAGAGGACAAGGGTAGTTCAGTTCCTGCATCTTTAGTTCATGGGTAGGCACATCACGTCATCTGCGCTGCACATTACATTTCCTTGCTTTAGGCCCTATTTCATACATGTGCTGTAGACACACTGGCAGGTGCTGTATACTAGAATTGCACATGACATTCTCCCATTACTTAGCAGTTACTTTGGTGCTACTGTGCACCGCTTTATACCATCGTGGGGACTACTGCTACCCTGTACAGATATCTGAATGAGTACTAAACCTGGCTCTGGTTCTAGTAACCCTGAAAGAAGAGTCTTGCCCCCAAACAAGCCATGGCCCATTCTTGAATAAAACAGGATGCATTTCTTTAGAAACATAGAATTTGACAGCAGATAAGGACCGATTGGCCCACCTAGTCTGACCATTTTTCTACCTAATGGATAAGCTGCAGATCCTAGTTAACCAACAGCCTACTTCCTCCTACTCCCTACTAGGACTGCCTTATGTCTGTCCTATGCATTCTTGAATTCCCCCACTGTTCTTGACTTCATGACCTCCTCAGGAGGGCTGTTCCATGCATCCACAACCCTCTCCGTGAATAAATACATCCTCACATCACCTCTGAGCCATCCCCCCATTATCTTCAAATTGTGCCCCCTTGTTCTTTTTTTTTCAAACTCTTTTTTCCTTCCAGCTTGTGGAACTCTCTCGGGCATCCTGCAGTGCCCCCGACTCTACCTCCGTGCCTGAGAGGCCTCCTGAATCCTGGCACCAGACCCGCTATCCCCCTGGCTCTGAGCCCCCCGAGGTAGGACCGCTCTATCCACCCAGGGTGCTCTATCTGTAAATTCGGGCCAGGCTGGGCTCGGCCCAGGTAAGGAGTGCAACCGGCGTTGGAGTGTGGTCGGGTGGATGCAGGTGCTGTCGCCTATCCACAAGCTGGGTTTTTTTCCTTTACTTCCCTCGTCCCCCCCCCCCGGAGTTCAGTCATGCAATGATGTCACGACATCCGCCACAACTCCGCTCCCTCTACTCAACCCCCTACATGTGCACATCCACCAGTCTCCACCGGCTGATGCTATTGCACCGGGCATTCCCATAGTCCCTCCCCAGTGAGAGGAGAGCCGTCCACAGACAGTCAATCCTCTCTCTCTCCCCTGCTGACCCCGATGCCCCAGGCTCATTCCTGAACCCGGGTCACCGGCGTGACGCGAGGTGTGGCGTCCAGCACCTCAGTCCTCAGTGCCACTGGGCTGGCCATGCCCCCTTGCTCTTGCGCATCTCTTTTTCTGAAAGATACTACCCTCTTGGACTTTGTTGATTCCCTTGAGGTACTTAAAAGTTTCTATCATGTCCCCCCCCTTCTTTCCCCAAGGGTATACATATTAAACTCCCTTAGTCTCTCTTCATATGTCTTCTGGTGCAGACCTGCACCATTTTGTAGCCCTCCTCTGGACAGCCTCCACTCTGTCTATGTCTTTGCAGAGATGGGGTTTCCAGAACTGCACACAGTACTCAGATGGCGTCTCACCAACTGTCTGTACAGAGGATAACAACTTCCTGTTTTCTACTGTTGATGCTCTCCCATGCATCCCAGTATCCCCAGCCTTCCTTACTGCCTTCTCACATTGCTTGCTCACCTTTAGGTCATCTGATATAATTACCCCCAGGTCCCTTTCCATTTTTATTGTTGTCAGTATCTCACCCCCTGTTGTGTACTCTTCCCCTGGGTTTTTGTTTCCCAGATGCATTACCTTGCACTTCTTTGTGTTTAATCTAAGCTGCCATACATTTGACCATTCCTTCAACCTTGCCAAGTCCCTTCTCATCCTTTCCACTCCATCTTGTGCATCAACCCTGTTGCAGATCTTTGTGTCATCTGCAAAGAGACATACTTTTCCTTCCAGTTCCTCTGCAATGTCACTTATAAAGACATTAAAAAGAACTGGTCCCAGTACTGAACCCTGCGGTACCCCGCTAGTAACCCTCCTTTCTTCACTGTGGACTCCGTTTACTATTACCCTTTGCATCCTGTTGTCCAGCCAATTTTTTATCCGGGCTACCACCTTGGGACCACTCCAAGGCTGGCTAACTTGTTTATTAATATTTTGTGTGGGACTGTGTCAAATGCCTTGCTAAAATCTAGGTAGGCCATGTCCACAGCCCCTCCCTGGTCTACTACTTTGGTCACCCAGTCAAAGAAATCTATTAGATACGTCTGACACAACCTTCTCGCTGTGAATCCATGCTGCCTTGGGTCCTGTGCCCTATTGGCCTCTAGGTACTCAACAATTCTTTGCTTCAGAAGTGATTCCATCATTTTCCCTACCACTGAGATCAAACTAACTGGTCTGTATTTTCCTGCCTCTGCTCTGCTCCCACTTTTGTGAAGAGGAATCACATCCACCCCTCCAGTCCTCAGGTACCACCCCATCCTCTCATGATTTGTTAAAGAGAGTAGTCAGCTGTGTCACTAGTTCTACCCTTAGTTCTTTTAGAATTCTTGGGTGAATCCCTTCAGGCCCCATTGCTTTGTTCACCTTCAGTTTTACTAATTCTTTCAGAACCCTTTCTTCTGTAAATGGACTGGTATTGACCCCCGTCTCCAGAGTGTTTCTCTTGTTTGGTTTAGGTACCTCCCCCTCCTCTTCCTTTGTGAATACTGAGCAGAAATACTCGTTCAGTATCCCTACTTTTTCACTGTCACCCTCTGCCCACATTCTCTCTCCTTTATTAAGCCTCAGTATCCCTCCCTTGGTCTTTCTCTGATCCCTAATGTACCTATAAAAGGTCTTATCCCCCTTCTTAACTGATTTGGCTACCCTTTCCTTGGTTTGGGCCTTTGCTAGTCTGACTGCCTTCCCTGCTTCTTTCTGCTTTAACTGATAAAAATCTCTGTCCTGCTCCTTCTGTTTTTCCTTATATTTCCTGAATGGTATCCTTTTCTCCTTAACCTTTCCTGCCACCTCTTTTGAGAACCATAGCTTTTTTTCCTTCATTGTGTTTTGTTGATTTGCTTCACACAAAGGCTCGTTGTCTCTGTGATGGCTGTTTTGATTACTCCCCATTGTTTCTCCACCCTTCCTTCTTGCCTGTTTGCTAGTGCTTTTCTGAGGCACGCTCTCATTTTCCCAAAGTGAGCCCTCCTAAAGTCCAATACTCCTGCTTTTGTATTGCTTGACTCTATGGCTGTGATTATCATGAACCACACTGTTTGGTAGTCACTTGTTCCCAGATGGCTACCCACTTCTAAATCCAAGATTCTTTCTCTGTCCCCATTTGAGAGTACCAGGTCTAATATTGTTCCCTACCGAGTGGATTCCAATACTAGCTGTCTGAGGTATGCCCCTTGTAGGGCATCAAGAATGACCCTGCTCTTGGATGTGCCTGCAGCAAAGGTGCTCCAGTTAACATCTGGCATATTCAGGTCCCCCATCAACAATATCTCTCCTTTTTCTGCCATTCTAAGTATGTCTTCTATCATTTCCTTGTCTATTCCAGCCCCCTGAGATGGGGGTCTGTATACAACCCCCATGCAGATTGTGGTGACATTTCCTGTCTCCAGGGTGACCCAGAGTGCCTCATCTGCTCCCTGTGTACTCTTTAGTTCTGTTGCTTTGATCCATTCCCTTACATAGAGAACTACTCCTCCTCCTCCTCTTTTACCCTCCCTGTCCCTCCTGTAGATTGTGTATCCTGGTATGTTGACATCCCAGTCATGGTTCTCTGTGTACCATGTTTCTGTGACTGCCACAATATCCAGGCATCCCTCTTCCATCAAGGCCACTAGTTCAGAGAGCTTGTTACACAGACTACGGGCATTGGTACTCATCACCCTCCAATTTTTGATGGCCTTACTCCTTTTAGCCCCATCCCTGTCCTTACTGCCTTTGCCTTTTTTTGCATTTACCTCTGCCCTGCTCCCTAATCATTTCATTACCTTGTTGTTTACCTCACTAATTACCGTGTTTTGTGGGGGGAGGCTGGAATTTCCCTGCTCCTTTTCAGTGCCTCCCCCCTTGGCTAGTTTAAAAGCTTGCCAATGAAGCATTTAAACCTGTCACCTAGGATTCTGGTCCCCCCCCCGGACAGATGCAGACCATCGCACCAGTATAGGCCTGCATCCCTCCAGGTGGCTCCCCAGTCCCCAGTGAAGCCAAAACCCTGAACACAGCACCAGTTTTTCAACCATTCATTGAATTCCATGGTATGGAGTACCCTAGCATCACCCTTGCCATAGATAGGCAACACCTCCGAGAAAGTGTTACCATATATGCTACTTGTCTAAGGCCCCTCCCCAGCTCTACAAACTCCTCTTGCACTGCTCTGATGCCATTCCTAGCTAGGTCATTTGTTCCTAGTGGACAATGACATCCAGCTCCCTCCCTCATGCAGCTGCTCCCATGATCCTGAGGATTCACTTCCTGTCCCTCCAAGCAGTGGTGCCAGGCAGGCACCTTAACTCCCTCTCCCCTTCCTCCCTCAGTTCTGCCACCCTAATGTTTGAGTCCCCCACCAGGAGTTGTTTCCTTCCCCTGTGAGGTCCCATGCCACCCTCCTGTAGGTCTCCTTTGTGGAGGTTCCCAGCATCCTCCTTGGTCTCTGCTGCAGGTGTCTCCATTGAGGAACCACTATCCACCAGAACAGCATATGAATTGTGGAGATGTACAGCTGGAGGGATGCACCTCTGTTCCACCACCCTCTTCCTCCCTGAGCCCACCTTGGTCCAGCCACTTCTTTTTCTTGGCAACCTCTGAGGTAGCGGCAGTGGCCCTGGTGGTCCCTGGGTGGGGGAGGAGGTTTCACGAATCCTAGCCAGGTCAGCTTGGGGATGGGCAGCCTCCTCCCTCAGACCAGAGAGGTGCCTACAAATAGGGCAGCATCACAGCCTCCAGAATGTCTCCTGGAACACTGCCGCCCCATAGCCATTGCACTGCACCACTCCCATCATGTCTTATTTTGTGTCCCCTCTCCTGTTTCTCTGTATGCTTACTCTCTACTCTCCTTTCAACTCTCACCCTTCCTGTTCTGGGACAGCAACTTTCTGTATTCTTCAGTAGTCTCCTTCTTCCTTGCTCAGAGTCAGACCACCAGCAGCTGGGGGGGAGAAAGAGCTACTTTTTTCCTTCAGGGTTGACAAAACTAATGTTTCACTATGATCCTTCCCCTCCTACTGCCAAACAGGAAGTTCCTGTTGTCAGTCAAATCCAGTGGCTATAAAAGTAGAACTGGGTTAGGGTGGGAGGGTGAAGGAGTGGGATGGAGGGCAGTTAGTAAGAAAAACGGTAGCTTTTTTAGTTAGCTGTTTTCTGCTCTACAAGCAAGATTTCTGTCTTCCAAAAGCTAGCAGCAGGAAGTTGTAATTGGAGTCACCTGCTTTTCTACTGCCTAAGCCACACCCCCAATTAAGCTCTCTCCCCTCCTACTGATTTAGCAAAGTAAGTTGATATAGTACCCTTCCCAACACAGAGACACACCCTGACTTTCTTTTTTTAACCCTAAATGAGACCTCCTCTACTTCTAATAAAGTGTCTGTTTGCTTAATCCCAACAGGCACTGACGCCTGCTGAGATAGAAGTGTTAGATTAGTAAAGAAAATGGCAGCTTTTTTAGTTAGCTGCTTTCTGCTCTACAAGCAAGATTTCTGTCTTCCAAAAGCTAGCAGCTCTTTACCATAGTCCAGGAATTATCTCTGGCAGAGCCCTGCTGTTATCTCTTCTGAACCCTGCTGCTTTTATCAAATTCTCAGCGTGGTCAGTCATCAGCTCTCAATCTGTTACTTCACCAGGCATCTTCAGGAAACCCTCCAGGCCCAAATGCCATGGGTACACATACCTTGAGCGGATGCCCCCCCCAGAAACTCTTCTGCCTCATGAGCCATGTCCCAGCCATCCACAGCTTCCAATCCTCCCTGATGTGCCACGTGGGCTGCCCGGAGATTTCCTGACCCAGAAACAGAGCACCTGGAACCCACCAGAACTGCCCAAGATTGCAGCCTCTGACCACATTGTTCACTTGCCTTCCAAGAGGTATGGCTACCAGCTCCCCATCAAGCTGCTCCAAAAAGCTTCCCATTTATCCTGCTCTGAATCATTTCTCCCTCCACTGGTATTGACTGAGTGAGCCTGACAAGAGTTACCATGACACTCCAATTCTGATACTCTGCTACTGAGGCAAGACTGGCAGTACCCCTTTGACTCCCAACAGTGCCTTGGGGCCCAATGGAGTTAAGTGCCATGCTGATCCTGACATCCTGCCACTGAGCCAAGGCCAATAGGACCCCCCATTGAGCACCCAGAGCCCAAACTTGCATGCTAGCACTTATACTGATGCTGCCTCCTCACCTCAAATTTGCTAATGGCCCTCCTCCAATTCTAGACCCAACAAGAATAGAGCTGCTTCCTGTTAAAACATCCTACTTAATGGGACACTGTCAGCTTTTTTTTACCATATTGTAAGTGTCTGTTAGCTGTTGCCATGGAGCAAATACTATGAATAAAAAAATACATCAATGGAAAGGGATTTACATAAAAGTGCCTGTTATTTAATATTTTTGTTAAAAATGTATTTCACATAACTTAAAGGGACACTGTCAACCTTTTTTGCATCATATTATTTCTAGGTAAAACCCCACATTTTATGATTGCTTACCTTCTCTAAAATGCATTGATGTTGCTAGTTGTTGTATCTGCCTTCTTGCTTAGCAGAACTGAAATGCATGGTACTATATAGTTATACCCAGTCTTGTTTTGCTTCAAATCCTTGAGCTACTCTTACTGCATACTTCCTGAACATTAAAAACACACTCAGATAGTGCAGCCACTCATGCTACAAGTCTCCTCCACTCCCACTGAATAATGAGTGGCTAGACTGTGTTGTGGGTGTTCCTAAGTCCAAGAAAGATGCAATGGGAGTTGGTCAACAAATGTAAACAAACATGTTTTAGTGTGGTAACACCAGTATGGTGGGCTGTCAGTTTTTCACTTTTTAAAAGAAAAAAAGAATCGGAATCAAACTACCAGATGCTTTAGCAGACTCCACAGAATGAAAACAATCATAAAATATGTTTTTTAAATTAGGGACACTCTGAGGCCTATGGAGGTTGACAGTGTCCTTTTAACTTGATTGTCCACCCTCCGATGCTTCTGCATGTCCCCCAAATAACATGATGCAGAGCCCCAGGTGAACTTGTTCATGAACAAGTGAGTATGTTTTTTAAAAATTAAAAACCTCTTGTACTGATGCCTGTAAAGTGATTCCTGTTTGAAAACAAGGGCTCCATAATTTATGTTGTCTCAGAAAGTTGAAGTCATGAGTCTGGGCATGCATGTTAGCATTGGCGCTCAGGTGCATGCCAGGAGTCATAGCTTTAATTTTTAGAGACAAAATAAGTCAAGTTAGAGAGCTGGTTTATGAGCAGAAATCACATTACAAATATCAGTACAGATTATATTAACAAGTACAAAAGTTTGTTGATATTAAGAAAAAAATGACACACTCGTTCTTGAATGAGTTCACCTGGGACTCAGTGCTATGTTATCTCAGGGACACGCGGGAGCATCAACCAGCAGTCAATCAAGTTGGATCATTTGAAATACATTTTTAAGAAAAATATTAAATAACAGGCACTTTTAAGTAAACCAATTTGCATCAATGTATCTTTTATTCATATTGCTGAAGGACACCTGCTAACCAACACTTAGGAAATTATAGAAAAAAAGCTAAATGTGTCCCATTAAACTCTGTTACCAAACTCCACCTCCCACTCTGAAGGGCAACACTGTTGGTGCACTGATGCCTGATGGTTTGGGGGACAGGTTACTATCAACCCACTCGGTCCTGGGAGAGAGTTATTACATTGGTATGTCTTACCAAATAAATGATATATGTACATAGGTTTTAAATGAGTTTGCATGTCTTACATAGCTATTTCTGAAGAAACAAACTCTGGCCAGAGCTGATAGGGCTGCAGGCAATGAATATGGGTAAAAATATTGAAAATTATTAAAGTTACAAGCATGTGTTTGTAAAATGTAATGTTAGCTCCTAAGTTTGTTGTTTTTAATATTTAAAACCAAATTTCAACATAGCCTTTTTAAAATCATGCCTCATGAAGAAGGGTAGAGACAATTTTCATCTCTTGGCCTAAAGGTGATTTCATGCAGGGACTGCGATATCACCTTTCGGGATGCAAATACACATTTTGGGCAGGAGTTGAAAAATGACAGTTATCCCTTTTATGAAGTGCTGTACAGAAATGGATATGTTGAAATCTGGGGTAAAAATATTGACCAAACATACAAACCTGCATTTGCAAAATTCAACATAGCCTCTTAAGTTTTTTTAAATATTTTTACACCAAATGTATAACATAGCATTTTTATGACTCTGCCCCATGAACAAGAGCAGAGAAAATGTTCAAATTCTGCCAGAAAGGTGATTTCATGCATAGACCACAAAATCATCTTTTGTGACGTAAAAAAACATTTTGGCCAGGATTTGAAAAATGACAGATGTCACATTCATGAAGTACTGCATAAAAAAGGGATATTTTGTGAATTTGGGGTAAAAGTGTTGAAAAGTACCGAAGTTATGAGCCTATGTTCTCAAAATTCAATGTAGGCTCATAAAGTTGTTGTTTTTTAATACGTTACACCAAATTTTCAATGTATCCTGCTTATGACCCCACCTCATAAATAAAGGCAGAGAAAATGTTCAACTCCTGTCTGAAAGGCAATTTTGTGCAGGGAGAGTGAAATTACCTTTTGGTATGTGAAATATGCATTTTGGCCAGGATTTGAAAAATGACAGCTATCACATTCATGAATTGTTGTAAAGTTATGGCTATGTAGTGACCTTGGGGTAAAAATATTAAATATTATCAAAGTTATGAGCTTGTGTTTGCAAAATTCAAAGTAGGCTCATAACGTTGTTGTTTTTTAATATTTTTTCCATTTAATAAACTTTATTGAATTTTAAAAATAGAACAAACACAACAAACAGGAGAAACAATACAGCACACAACCCAACAAACATCCAAAGCCCCTCCCAGATTCCCCCTTTCTATTCTTCTCACCCTCCCATCCCAGCCCTCAAACCACACACCCATCCCACCGCAGGCACTGCCACCCCTCAAGAGAGTGGTTTCAGTGAAAAACATGTCCAATAAGACAAAATATAGTGAATCCAAAAAGGAAATAAAGGGAACTATTGGAGGACTCAAAATGAGGTGACCGCAGAGGATCTGGTCATCCCACAGTATAGACCCTGTATCACCAACCTTAGGCCTACTAGAGAAGAGCCTCCAGAGGGCCCCAAAAATCCAAGTAATGTCCAACCTCTCGACATCTGGCAATATGTTTATCAATTGCCAACAACAGATGAATCTCCTGCCGCCACTCGGACAGCAACGGAATAGTGTCGTCCATCCAGTGCTGGAGAAGGACCTGCTTGGCAGTGATGGCAATCAAAGAAAGATAAGCCTTATGGGGTCCAAAAAGTTCCTCTGTGAAGTAACCCACTAGGCAAGCTTCAAGAGTAAAGAAGGAGTCCAGGGACAGCAAGGGGTTGAAGGGGTTATGTTTATTATCCCAGAAAGGGGCAGCTTTGGGGCAATCCCATAATACATGTTTAAGAGAGCTTGTTTTGCTCCCACAATGAGAATGATCTGGGGAGGAAATATGCCCCATATGAAATAGTCTCAGGGGAGTAAAATACATGCTATGGAGAATTCAGAATTGGGTGTAATGGTATATATCCTGCTTAATGAAAGTATACGGTCTCTTCCATATGAACTGCCAATCCTTAACTTCAATCCACAGGTTCAAGGAATTCTGCCAATAAAAACCTGTACCATATAGACTCCTGGGATCAGAGGACTGTTTTTTTTTATTATTTTTACACCAAATTTTCAACATGGCCTTCTTGTGACCCCACCTCATGAACAAAGGCAGAGAAAATTTTTAACTCCTGCCTGAAAGGTGATTTCATGCAGGCTGCAAAATCACCTTTTGGGACAGATTTGCCTAATGTAAGTGTAATTGTGTATGAGGTGAATGGAGTCCACTCTGAAGAAAGGGGGGTTACTAGTGGGGTACCGCAGGGTTCAGTATTGGGTCCAGTTCTTTTTAATGTCTTCATCAGTGACATTGCAGAGGGACTGGAAGGAAAAGTATGCCTTTTTGCAGATGACACAAAGATCTGCAACAGGGTTGATACACAAGGAGGCGTGGAAAGGATGAAAAGGGACTTGACAAGGTTGGAGGAATGGTCAGAAGTATGGCAGCTAGGATTCAATGCAAAGAAGTGCAAAATAATGCGCCTGGAAACAAGAACCCAGGGAAGAATACACAATGGGTGGGAGGTAGTAACAACAACAAAACAGGAAAGGGACCTGGGGTAATCATATCAGATGACCTTAAGGTTAGCAAGCAATGTGAGAAGGCAGTAGGGAGGGCTGGGGTATACTGGGATGTATGGGAGAGGCATCATCAGCAGAAAACAGGAAGTTGTTATCCCTCTGTACAGACAGTTGGTGAGACCCCATCTGGAGTACTGTGTCCAGTTCTGGAGACCCCATCTCTGCAAGGACATAAACAGGATAGAGGCAGTCCAGAAGAGGGCAACTAAAATGGTGCAGGGTCTGCAAGAGAAGCTGTATGAGGAGAGACTAAAGGAGCTTAATATGTATACCCTTGAGGAAAGAAGGGAGAGGGGGGACATGATAGAAACTTTTAAGTACCTCAGTGGAATCAACAGAGTCCAAGAGGGTAGCATCTTTCAGAAAAAGAGACTTGTAAGATCAAGGGGACACAATTTAAAGATAGAAGGAGGGCGGTTCAGGGGCAATGAGAAGTATTATTTCACAGAAGGTAGTGGTTGCATGGAACAGCCTTCCGGAGGAGGTTGTGGGGTCTAAAACTGTGGGAGAATTCAAGAATGCATGGGACAGACATAAGGCAATTCTTGTGGGGAGTAGGAAGAAATAGGCTGTTGGTTAACTAGAATCTGCGGCCTATCCTGTAGGTAGGGAAATGGGCAGACTAGATGGGCCTAGCGGTCCTTATCTGCCATCAAAGTCTATGTTTCTATGTTTCTAGGTGGGGTCCCAAAAAAGGCATGTAGAAAATCTGGGCCAAAAATATGCAAAAATGGTAAAGTTATGCCACTAAGTTCAAAACACTATTAAAATACATTGAACCGCATACCTATTTCTTCAGTGTGTGGTCTGGCTTTGAAGAGGGAAGATGTGCCTATGGTCCAGACAGGATTAGGGAATCGGACTCCTGATGGGTAAGTAAGGGCTTGGGGGGTGCGGGGTGGTGGGTGTTGAGTCGGAGGGTCAGGTGGGTCAGGTGGGGGGACAGCAATGGCACAAAAGACATTGATGGACAGTTCTCTTTTTGTAGCATTAAAAGGAAAAACCCACAGAGGATTCCTGCTCGTGACATTGGGGGATTGAAGTATCACTCTTATGTTTCTGGGGGGGAGGTATGTGGGGTAGTGGGTACTGAGAGGGAGGGTCAAGTGGGGAGGAATATCTATAATTTAAAAAAACACACACTCAAAAAAAAACATACCTAGGATTCCTGATCCTGATTCCTGACACTGGGGGATTGGGCACCCCCAGTGTCAGTCTTATGTTTGTGGGGGTGGGGTGATGGGTGCTGAGAGGGAGAGTCAGGTAGGGGGAATATCTACACTGTAACTACATTGCATTTGCAATGTAGTCACATGCAACTAACATGTAACTACACTGTAATTTCCCATATTGCATGTAATTATTGACTACCTACTGTACCCTGCAGTTACATTGAAACTGACAGAGTGTGACCATTAATGGGTAACACTTCAAAAACTCCTGTTTTAATGCACTCAGTGGTGGCGCTGACTCTCTCCCTCTCCTATCTTATCAGTGTAAACAAACAAAAAAAACTCCACCATAGTTCTAGTCGCACCCCTCCCTCACCAGATCCCATTTATGTGTAGCCACACCCCCCCAATTTGGGGACTTACCTTAAGTGTCTTCCTGGGCTCCAGTAATGCCCACTGCCAGAAAGCTGTCCTTCATAGATGGTAAATCCATGTTTTTTCATTAATCCTGTTGATTCCTGTGAGAGTGCCATGATGTACCTCTGCTCCTGTCCCTTTAAGACATTATCCAGTGTATGTATAGTAAATGATCTGAGCTGGGTTTGATTGCTTCAAAGCTTGCAACCGGCCAGACACCGCTTTCATTTTCTCCACTCTGCTGTCAATAGTAAAGCAGGAGCTATGACTAGTACTGTGATTATTTACTGCTAACTTGCTGTTATGTTTCGATTAGAGTACTTTGTTTAGCCTGCTTTCTTGCAGCTAAACTGAACTGAATGGGAGCCACCATGTTTGATTTGGGACTTCCAGGAACTGGACCAATAGGTCTCAGGGGATTTCTAAGGGTCCTTAGCTCCAATGCCTTGTGGGAAGGAAAAAAATTAGTTTTTGTAGTTTTTTCAGGTTGCCGCCTTAACTGACCTGAAGGTGGCATCCAAACCGTAACTGGCAGCTCCCCCCAGTCAATCAGAACTCAAGATACCCTGGGAAAGCCCAGAACTGTGAGAAGACAGTGAGCAGTTGAATTTAGAGCTTGAAAAGTGAGCAGCTCAAGCTATCGAGAAGTTGCTCCAGAAAGGAGCCTATACAAGATTCAGTGGGTAGAGACCTAACTTGCTTTCCTGCTGTAGTTCTCCTGCTTGGGACTGCCTGATTGCAGTAATTGGAATAATCCAAAAATAAACTTTTATTGCAGCAGAAAGCTCCAAGATACTTGGAAGTGTAGCTTAAAATTTTGGACTGACAAGAAGCTCCTGTGAAGCGACTGGCCCAAGAGAGTGTGAGAGACCACTTTATTTGGATTTAGAGGTTTTGCTCAGTAAATTGACCACAATAGCAAACCAGCCTGAAACTAAACTGAGAGGTAGAGGCTTAAATGCTGTTTTCCTTAAATGCCTGCTGCCCAATGACTCCTGATTGCCAGAAAGGAGCTCACATTTACTAGTGATCGAACTCTCTGCCAGCTGGAAAGGTCACCGGCAAGTAAACTGAACTTTGTCAAAAGTGTTGATCCAGCCTTGGGACTTTGCTCAAAGTGGCCCACACCATCTGTTCTTGTGCCAGCTGCAGCATCACCGGCGAGAGACCAGCTTCGGGGATCCATCCCCAGCGCAGAAAGCCATCGCAGGTTGTGGCCACCTTCAGGGAAAAGTTGTGAAGTGGAGGTGAGTCGTGTTGGCCCAGCTTCCCCATGTGCATCAGCTTCCAGTGCCAGGTCTTCATTCTGCCAGGTCATTGTCTGTAGTTGACTGGTACAATGAGTAAATTCAGGGTAGCTCCCTGCAACTGGCAACTTGTGTTGTCTATGATATCATCTAATTGTTTCCTGCTTAACTTTAATAATATCATTAGACTGGGACAAACCATTTGTGGATACAAATAATTTGCCTTACCTAGCCTAAATTTAATAATCATTTTCTTTAAGGGCCCCCACAACAGCTGAAACCCTGGGCAATGTTTCTGGCCAACCAGCATAAAATCTGGGCACCCACTAGCTATGGGACTGTCTGTCAAAGGGTCTAAATTAATGGTATTTACTAATATGGTTTACCAAATTATAATCATTTGCCTAAATATTCTCCTACTCCTTGTTCACGTTCCCCTAAATAAAACTATTTTGTTTTGTCATGTTTAAAACTGGCATATGGACTTCCAGTGACGTCACCGAGCGGATAAGAACCTAATCGGATCGGCTGTCCCAACCGTCATTATAATCTATTGAAATCCTCTCCATTACATGATTAAAGTAAAGTAATCTATAACTACAAAGATAGGGGATATGTCTGTCAAAAATCATAAGCCAAGAAAATCGAAAAACCTCAACTCACAAACAAAACTGAAGCAATTAACACTTGATGAGGAAATGGAGGCCTTCTCGACATGCTCTCGGCGGGACCCTGCTCTTTCAGACTCATCAGCCGAGTTAGAAGAGGAAGACTCGAGCCTATCGAGAAAAGCTGAATGCATGCTACAAAAAATATTAAAATCAGTGCAGAAGATCGAGTCTTCCCTTGCAGATCTACACCAAGATGTTCAGAACATCGATGCAAAGGTAGCGGATCACACAATCAAATTTCTGAAGCTCACGGAGGCCCAAGATTCAGAAGACAGGGTCCTATTATACCTAATGCAATGAAACAGGGAAACGTTTACTAGACTAGAGGACATTGAAAATCGATCGCATAAAAACAACTTCCGAGTGCATGGAGTTCCTGAGGGTATGGAAGAAGGGTACCCCACACCAATAGATTTCATGCAGCATCTTTTACTTTCAGCATTTTCTATCCCTCCAGACCTGAACATGTTGATCGATAGGGCGCACAGATCCCTGATCCCAAAGCCCACGACACCAGCGGCTAGACCCCGTTCCTGGGTGGTCAGAATGGTGCACTTCCAGTCAAAAGAATGGATCCTGAGGGAAGCATGGAGGATCCAGGATATAAAATATAAAGACTCAACTATTTTCTTTGAGCAAGATTTCTCTCCAGCTTTGCAGGCAGAACATTTAAATGTGCGATCAGTCATAAAGGAGATCAGAGAGAAGAGGAAGAATATCAAGGCTCAATTGCTTTTCCCAGCTAGGTTACAGATACATCTGGAGGAGGGGATTAAGACATACTCAAACCTAGCTGAGGTGGCTCCGCTCCTGAAAGAATGGGGAATTGAAGTGCCAGGAATTGAGATGCAACTCCTAGAGCAAAAACTCTTAAATAGTACCTGGCAAATTGCAGAGAGAGGAACGAAGCGGCCACATCGAGGAGTACTTCCAGCCGTGGTGATTCAGGATCTCACGAAAATGACAAGATGTGCAGATGGCAGGAAAGCTGAGGGAAATTCTGCCACAAGATCCAGGCAAAATACCCCTGTTGACCAGTCCTCGGAGTAAAGTAAATTGTTGAAGAGGGAGTGGGACATAATTATTTAATAATCCTAACGAATTACGTTGAGCCCTCTGTATCTTCCGGGCAAGGTTCTCATTCCCTCATCTTATGTTTTTTCATCAGCTAATTGACTGGCAGCATTATCAAGAGCGGGGTTAATTGAACATATGGGGGAACCTGCGCTAAAGTGCCAGTTTGGTGACCATATTTGCCACTAAGGGAACTTGACTGAAAAGACAAGTGAGCCTAATATGCGCTGAAAGACTACACCTGAGTGACCCATATTTCTATCAAATGCACTGAAAATATCATTAATATTTAGTTTATGGGTTCCAAGCGGATGCACTGTGGTGGATTACAGTGGGAGGGGACCTCTCATGACCCTCTCCTCGGAGAGAATCATTTTCCTGGCTCTCATGAACACGGCGGTATTGACAATATGTTTTACTCAAATGATCTAAGGGGATCGAGCTCTTTAAAAGGAACCTGATAGACATAATTTGATTTAGGGGTTACATATGGGGGATAGGAGAGGACCTCTTGTTGGTTTAAAGACACAGGGTTGAAAAGGTTGAGACGGTGAGGGAGAGAGCAAGGATCTCTGACCTCTTGGTGACGGGACTTCTATTTTTCTTTTTTTCACCAGTTCCATCATTTTTTATATTTCAGAGCTTAAAAACATCTAAGCTCTTAGTCTTTCCATAGAGACACATAGTGCCTTTTGAAGCACTTTCCACTTATAGTGGCCCTAGGTCCCCCCTTTTACAGGGGGACCAGGACTTGCACCTAGGAAGCTACCAATACACGAATCCCCAGAGGGATTCTGGGGTAAACTGATTTTTGGAAACCTCTCTCTCTACTCCCTGTTTTTGTTTTTCATTTGGAGTGGGGGGGAGAGAACAATATTATTGTTCCACTGTTTTTAGGAACACTGTTTATTGTTGTACTAACAGTGCTTTATAACTGTTATTAACTAGGAGGTTCTACAGTTATAAGTTTCACCCAATGTTTAGGGTACAGTTGTTACCAAGTGAGTCCTTGTTACAAGTGATGTTGGGATTAAAGTGGGCAAAGGGGAACAGGGGCACCCCCTACCAGGGCGAAAGATAACCTGCTGGAACAAAGCCGCTTGTGGGAAGTACCCCAACCCTCTGGTTAGCCATACCTATAGCAGACCTTTTTTTTTCTCTAAACTATCACCCATGGCCTCCTTGAAAATATGTTCCTATAATGTGAAGGGTATTAATTTGCCCATCAAGCGTGCCAGGCTATTACAGGAGCTTAAAAGACTACAGGAGGGATATCATTTTTTTACAAGAAACGCATTTATCTACAATGGAACATTTGAAATTAAGGAGGGCATGGGTAGATAATGTGGTGGCAGCTTCGCACCCCCATGCTAAGAAAACAGGGGTAGCGATTCTATGGAGAAAAGGATTAAGTCTAAATACTGACTCATCAGAAGGGGGACTGTAAGACAGATATGTTAGATTATCAGTACATTTACAAGGTAAACTCCTCCATTTGGTAAACATTTATGCCCCGAATACTAATCGGGAGGAATTCTTTAAATTAGTTTTTAAAAAATATCAGATCTCCCACCAGGAATTCTTATTTTAGGGGGGGATTTTAATACAGCTCCTTGCCCGCAGAGAGATAGATCTACAAAGACTATATCCCCTTCTCAAATAGCTTCCAAATCCCTAAATGCTTTAACAAAAGAATTAGGACTAACAGATATATGGAGAGTGCATCATCCACAGGGGAAAGATTTTACTTTCTATTCAGCAGCCCAACAGTCCTACTCCAGGATAGACTTATTCTTCACCCACACCACCTCCCTACACTTAGTGAGCAAATCAGACATACATAATATAACTTTGTCAGATCACTCACCAATCTCTATCCATCTATCGCTGGCACCAAAGGACAAACAGACGTTATGGAGACTTAACGTCTCTCTACTGAATAATAAGCCCTTTCTCAATAAACTGAAACAAGTCATATTGGACTTTACCCAGGTCCATCAACAAACAGAACATTCTCCCTCACTGAAACGGGATGTGCTTAAAGCAGTACTGAGGGGAGAAATCATCAGTTTTGCAGCCCATCAAAAAAAATATTGCAACTCACACAAACTAAATTACTACAGAAACTTACTGAACTAGCGGGTTCCCACAAACTTAATCCGGCCAGCACATGGATACAAACAGAGTTACACAAAGTTAAAGAGGCCCTACAGGTTTTTAAAAATAGAAAAGCAGAAGGCTATTTAAGATTCACGAATCAAAAATATCATGAGGTGGGTGGGAGGGCCTCGAGACTATTGGCTTTTCGGTTGAGAAAGGCTCAAGTGGAGAGTTATGTCCCATACATTCAAGAAGAAGGGTCATCAGGGCATAAGTTTGTTACCCCCACTGATATAACTCAACAATTTCAAAGGTATTATCAAAACTTATATTCAGAAAGCAAAAATCCCAGGGATGCACAGGAAAATACCCGAGCCTTTTTAGATACTCTTAAATTACCCAAACTACCCAGGACAGTGATATCAGAACTAAATCTCCCCATTACTATAGATGAGACCCTTAAAGTCATTCATCAATTACCATCAGGGAAAACTCCAGGCCCAGATGGGTTTAGTGGGGAAATATATAAAGAATTAGCTGAATCAGTGGTGCCTTTACTAACAGAGGTATTTAACCACTGTCTGGAGGAAGGTAAGGGCCCTGCCAGTTTGGAACAATCTATAGTTACGGTCATACCCAAGCCAGGGAAAGGATCTAACAAATGTGAATTTTTTAGGCCTATATCCCTACTTAATCAGGATCAAAAAATTTTTACTAAAATTCTGGCCAACCGTCTAAAAAAATATATTGAGCTGTTAGTCCATCCGGACCAAACAGGTTTTATCCCTCACTGTCACATGTTTGATAATGTCAGACGACTTCTTAATATTATAAAATCGGAAGGCTCAAAGGGCAATTCTGCCCTAGCACTTTTTATCGATGCGGAGAAAGCCTTTGATAGGCTGAATTGGGCCTATCTCTTTGAAGTACTGCATAAAATGGGATTTCAGGGTAATTTCCTTCAATGGATAAAAATATCTTATCAAAACCCACAGGCCAGAGTGAGGGTGAACGGAACTATCTCCCCATCATTTGGCATTACCAGGGGTACCCGACAGAGCTGCCCTCTTTCGCCCCTGCTCTTTGCACTCAGTATGGAGCCTTTGACTCACGCAAGGCAGCACGTAGAGATTCAGGGCACTGAAATTTAGAACACTTCTCATAAGATCTCCCTGTATGGACGACACTTTAATATACTTGGGAAACCCACAGGCTGCTATTCCGCATCTTTTGAAGCTCCTTTCCTCTTTTGGGGACATCTCGGGTTTTAAAGTTAATATGAAGAAGTCTGAAGTATTACCGATTGGGAAGGCTTTGGAACTGGAAGTAAGAGAAAATATTCCATTCACTTGAGTCAGACACAAGATACGATATCTCGGAATACAGATACCTATAAATCTCAACCAATTATATAAACATAATTATGAAGCTCTAGCCCAGCATGTGCAGGTGGACCTCCACAGATGGGCCTTGCTTCCTCTAACATTCACCAATAGATTGGAGGCAATCAAAATGAACATTTTACCCAGGTTCCTCTTTTTGTTTTCCAACCTCCCTATTCGGGTCCCTAATAAAGACTGGAAGGATCTTAGGAAAAAGCTATCAGACTTTATACGGCTTGGTAAATGACCAAGAATCAGGTGGGAAGTACTGGTGGAGCAGAAGGATAGGGGAGGATTGGGCCTCCCAGACTTCCCTGAATACTACCTGGCTGCTCAGTTACTCCAAATTATTGAAATGTTGAAGCCTGGTAAGAAACATGGCTGGTTGGAGATTGAAGAGAGAGAATGTGAGCCCACCCCCCTAAACATACTCCCATGGAAGGTGTTACCGAAAGATTTAAAAAACATCCATAATGCTTTTACCCAACACACAATGTCGCAGTGGTTGGAGGCCAGGCAGAACTGGGAAATAGTCTGCCCAGTGTGGGAATACTTACCACTCTCTTTTCTTCCGGGTTTTGCAGCTTCGGTTGGGGATCTTTGCTTTTTCAGATGGGTTACTCTAGGTCTTAAATACCCCAGACAGTTTGTAGAGGGGTCACAGTTGAAAACATTTTCTCAAATGCAATCTGAATTCCATCTGAACAACACTGATCTCTTTAGATATTATCAATGCTCTCATTACATTACTAGTATAATTGGTCTTACTGACCTTTCTCAGAAACCTTCAGTGCCTATTATATAAACTTACCAGAAAAGTATAACAGGGGATACCAGGTCATTTATTTCACAAGTATATAAAATACTGATGGAAGACAGAGGGGTTCTGGCTATACAAAGAGTCAAAGGGAAATGGGAGACAGAGGCAAGCCTAAACCTCACAGAACAAAACTGGCATTATATCTGGCTAGGGGTTCACAAAACCACTAACTCACCCTTGTGGAGAGAATTTAGATGGAAAATCAATATTCGCTTTTTTAGAATCCCAACAATTTCCATCCATTACAAGAAACACTTCTCCAACAAATGCTGGAGAGGCTGCGACTCATTAGGATCACACTATCATATCTTCTGGGACTGCCCAAAAATTACCCCCTTCTGGAATAATATTTCAGAGAAGTGGCCACAATTTTTTCTCTTTTCACTCCATTAGAATTTGAAAACTTGGTTTTAGGTCTCCCGCCACCGGAAATCAAGAATTCAGCAGGAAAATACCTTTTTTATATTCTGGTTGCGGCAGCTCTTAAGGTTATTACGCAGAATTGGATGTCAGAGTCCCCCAAAGGCTTGGTTAAGAAATATAGAGTTAGTGCAAGGGACAGAAGCTATCACAGCCCTGTTACAGTTATCGACGGACAAATTCAATGCAAGGTGGTTACCTTTTTTCAAATACAGAGAAATGATGGAGGGAACCCCAATACTGGAACAATTACTTCAGAGTTAACCTTACACAAGGGAGAATTAAAACCTTAAAGTAAAGGTGGGATTTGGAGGGTGTTTGGAGTTGATTGGTGGATTTCATTCCTATAAACTTTAGGAAAGGGAAGGGTGGGGGAGTGGAGGGGGACGGTCCTGTTAAAACTTAATTAAGGAGCATCTCTGATGATTGGCCAGAAGTGGAGGGGGGTTGCTCTCTACATCTTTGTTTTTTATGTTTCTTATTTATTGTAAAGGAAACAGGGACTCACTCATTTCTTTTTTTTCTTCTTCTCTTTTGTTAAAAAATGTTGTTTTCACTATTGTTGGGTGAGTTATATACGGTTCTAAGAAATATTGACTTGTTGTTTTATGATACTTTTATGGAAAATCTCTAAGAAAACAGTCCCAGAAGCTTCAGGAACCAATCAGGAGGCTATATTTTAAAGTAAGAAACGATGCTGTGTTTAGCAGACTTTATTTCTTTTTGAGGGGTGTAATGCACTCGAGTTAGGCTGAACACTATGAAGAGCCAGCAGAGTTGATAAGCTTATGATGAAATCTATATCTGTACTATCTTAGAGATCAAAACATTAATTATGTAACAAGAATGTTTAATGTTCTGTATTATGAACCTTTAATAAATTCATTTTAAAGTAAAAAAAAAATAAAACTGGCTTATGAGCATATTATTATTACTGGGCTTAAAGTGATAGGCTTAAAATTGGTTGTGTTAAAAAGTGCATGCTGAATTGCTTAGCTGTATTTTCCAGGGGGCTGTGGGGCACACACTGAGACCAGAAACCCTGCTGATAAGTGGGACAATTGTGTGCATATTATTAATGTTAATTGCTGATTGTGTGTTAACTGCTGTTAAGGGTACAAGGCCACTAGGTGGGTTTTTGGGTAGTTATAGCTTCCCAGAGGGCTATAACAGGTTAGGTAGATACCCCCACTGTTATTACTCTGGGTAGAGACCCTGCCAGAGCCCAAGGGGCTGCAGGACAGTAGACAGCATGGCTTTGTTCCTGGTAGATTACTATGACTGGGCAACTAGGCAGATGGACAAGGGCCATGCAGCGGATGTCCAGTACTTGGACTTCAGCAAGGCATTTGATTTGGTGCTGCATGGGAGACTTGGAATAAAACTTGAAGGCACAGGGGCAGGAGCAACAGTCATGGGATGGGCGACAAACTGGCTGCAGGGAAATCAGCAGAGGGTGGTGGTGGAAAAGGAACTCTCATCCCTGAGGGCAGTAACAAGTAGGGTTCCTCAGGGCTCACTACTGGGACCAGTGTTATTTGAGATATTTATTGCAGACATTAACATGGGCATTAAGAGTATGATTAACCTGTTTGCAGATGACACCAAGATAGGGGCAGTGGTGGATGACATACAGGGGTGACAGGGTTTGCAGGAGGATCTGAAAAAGCTGGAGACCTGGTTGGACACTTGGCAGCTGGGGTTCAATGCCAAAAAGTGTAAGTGCTGTGGGGCAAAGAATCCAAGGAGAAACTACCAACTGGGGGGGCGGGTACAGCTTGTGGAGACTGAGGAGCAGAAGGATCTGGGAGTGGTTATAATGGGATCAATGAGCAACTCCGCACAATGTAGGAAGGCAGCAGCAAGGGCCAATAGAATGCTGGGTTGCATTGTAAGGGGAATAACCTCGGGGGGGGTAATTCTGCCGCTGTACAGATCACTTGTTAGACCTCATCTCGAACACTGTGTGCAGTACTGGAGACTGTACCGAAAAGGGACTTTAAATTACTGGAAGGGGTGCAGCACAGGGTAACTAAGATGATACAGGGACTGGGGGACTTACCGTATGAAAGAAAGCTAAAGGAGTTGAACATGTACTCACTGGAGGAGAGGAGGGATGGAGGGATATGTTCGAGACATTCAAGCATGTGAGAGGGATAAACAAGACTGGTACAGATGGGCTTTTCAGGGTTAGGGTGGAGAGGAACACTAGGGGCCATGACATGGCACTGGGGGGGGGTTCAGAAGGGAAATGAGGAGGCACTTTTTTATGGAGAGGGTGGTGGTGGGGTGGAACATGTTACCAGCAGAGGTGGTAGCCTGTAGAACAGTGAGGTGCTTCAAAAAAGACTGGGCTAAGGAGAGGGGGAGGATAAAGGGAGGGGGTGAGGAGGGAGGAAGGGGTAGCTACAGAACAGGGCTGCTAGCTGCAAAATCGAGCAGACTTGATAGACTAAATGACCTTTTTCTGCTGGCAATTTTCATATGCTTATATGTTCGTATAATATCTGAGCCCATGCCCCTCAACCTGTTGTTAGGAAGACTGGCAGGGGTAGTAACCCTAGAGATAGCACCACCTAGGGGTTACATATGGCATTAAAAATAACAATGCACTGTAGCTCTAGTGGTACCAGTAACTTCTCTCCCTCTGAACCCTACTCCTGCTGCTGGTATACTTACACATTACCCTGACTCTAGGATTAATTTCCCCAGCCTGTAGACTGATTAGATAAGGCATATAAGTTACCATAGTATAACAATTGAGCTCACTCCATCTCTCCCTTGTATGGTCACACCCCACCCCACCCCACCCATCCACTGTCCACTTATCCTCCCAACCCCATCCTCCCTTCTCCCTCCCCACTCACTACTATATTCTGTCTGCAGAACCCTTGACAAAGCCTCCTCTGGCTGCAAATATACCCACACTGTGTACTTATGCAACCCTGGAGTTAAGATGTTTACTGTACTTGCTTGAACACTGTATGACACTCATGGAGTGCTGTTGTTTTTCTCCCCAGCACTTCTGAAACTTAAATTGCTGCATAATCTGTACTGTACTTACTGTCTAATCTGCCTGAAACTGTCTGTAACCGATGTATTGTCCTGATTTTTTTGACTTGGAACCTTTGTAAAAGAGCTTCTCTGCTCAAAGGTATTAATCTGAAACTTTAATAAATAAATAAATAATACAGACATGGAAGACCTTGATTTAAAAGAAAGATTCCTTTAGAATATTATATAGAAGCTGACAACATGTCACACAAACAAAAACTATGTCAATTAAAAGGTAAAATATGGTCAAAAGGTCAGTCACTAGAAAGCAGTGCCTTTGTTTTGTGTTTTGAAAGTTCCTATGCTAAAATACAATTGATATTAGTTTGCTCTACCACTGCAATTCCAAAGATATTTAGGGAGCTGAAGCTTGTGCTCAGTCCACTATCAGATTCCACACCATCTGTAAGAAGAGGGATAGTATCACTGGTGTATTAACCTGGTCAATGTGTTTACCTTGTGTGTTTGTTATTTATCGCACATGTGACCTTTTTCTGACTGTCCCGGGTCACCCTTGTAAACCGGCCTTGTGCCCAGTGAGCCATACCAGTTCATCAAATAAATAAATAAGGAGGAGAGGAGAGATAGGGGGGATAGATAAGGGGGATATGATCGAAATCTTTAAATACTTAAATGGGATAAATAAGACTGATACAGAAAGGATTTTCCAGATTAAAAGAGGGAGGCATATGAGAGGGCACCAGCTGAGATTGAGAGGGAAGATTTAAGACGGAAACCAGGAGACATTTTTCACAGAATGGGTGGTAGACAAATGGAATACTCAGCCTGAAGAGGTGGTATCCTGTAGAATGGTGGGTGGTTTTAAAGAGGTGGGACAGAGTGAGGGGCGTAAGGATGAAGAAGGGTGGGGAGGGTGGGGCAGCTGCAAGTTGAGGGGCTAGCTGCACAATCGGGCAGACTTGATAGACCAGTGAGGCCTGTTTCTGCTGGCGTTTTCGTATGTTCATATGTTTGTATCTAAATATCAGCCATTTTTTCCCTGAAAAACTCAGAGTTGGTCAGTTTTGAAGCAGATAAAACTCTCCCCCTTAACAGAATTGTACAGTGTTAGGGATTTACCTCAGGCCTAACTGGCTATAAATGCTCCTAAAGCACAATTCTACACTGGCAGGGATGGTTCAGATTCAGTTTTCCCGGTTCAGTTACCTCAGGACTATTTTAATAGCAGAAAGCAGCCATGGCACTCTTGGTAGCCTGCCAAAGGTCAGGGTAAGTTGATACTTTGGCATCCTGATACTGAAAGCCCCACATTCTTTCTTGCTATTCAAATAACTGATCATAAGAATGAAAGAAATTTCCCAGAATAAGAAGGCCTTACAGTCTATCATCTCTACCCAATGTGGAGCCTACGTATCCTAAGTTACATGCTGCTGTGCCCTTTCTCCCCGGTACTCTTACTCTCCCATTCACTTTATCCCATCTCCTCTTGAAACCATCCATGACTTTCATACCTACCACCTCTTCTAACATCCTGTTCCACCCCTACCCCACCACCTTTTCCATAAAGAAGCACTTCCTGACCTCCTTCTGGAACCTAATCTGCCCCCAGCCAGTTTGTAGTTGTTTCCCTTCATGTTTTTGTTTTCGCTGGTCCAAGGAGGTTTATTGGGGTCTACCTTGTTGATGCTGTTGAGGTACTTAAAGGTCTTTCTCATGACCCCCATTCCCATCTGTCCTCTAGTGTGTATATATTCAATTTCTCCAGCCTCTGTTTATATGCAAATTTCTGCTGCCCTTGAATCATTTTTGCGGCCATTCTTGGCACCACTTCCAGCTGTTTTATGCCCTTTTTGTGGTAGGGGTTTCAAAATTGAGCCCAGTACTGCAGGTGCAGCCACACCGTGGATTTGTACAGAGGTAGAGTGACCTTCTTTTTTCTGACTGTGAATTCTCTACTTATGCAACCCAACAACTTGTGTTGTGTTGTCTTATTGTATTGCATACAGGGCTTCAGAGTGCTAGTAATTGCTATCCCCAGGTGTTTCTCCTTTTCAGACACTGTGACACTTACCCTCTGAACTTGTACTCCACCCCGGGTTCTTTCTTCCTTTCTGCATGACTTTGCACTTTTTGGAGTTAAACCCTAGTTGCCAGATTCAAGACCATTTCTCTAGTTTCTCTAGGCCTTCACTCATGTCTCTGAATCCTTCCTGTGTGTCCACTCTTCCATTGAGCTTGGTGTCATCTGTGAAAGAACAAATTTCCCCCTAAATGCAGTCCCCAGTAGCATTAATGAACATGTTGAACAGCACTGGCTTGTGCACCAACCCCTGTGGTACCCCACTGGCAAATCTCCTCCTCATCCCTGAGTCCCCCCCCCACTACTGGTTAGTGATTAACAATCCGAAAGAAAAAGGCCCTTGTGATATTTGTAGGACTATGAGTAGACCGCTCCATTTTAATTTAGCTCCATGAGCTGCAGCACTCCTTCAGTTTTTAAACTTAACTTTTGCTGGAATTTGGCGAGCTTTAGACTATCGGGGTGTATTGTCTAGGGGAAATGTCATTCCTTCAACACAATGTCTCAGACTAGATCAATAGTATTAACATACAACTGATTAAAATGAGCAAAGAAGTCAATAAAACATAAATTTAAGAATCTCAGTGCATTCTCCAGATTTTCTATCGTCCATCTCATTGCAATATTGTCTCAAGTCAGAGTATTTGTTAGAATGTCTAGGGTTACAACATTACTTCAATTTTCCAAGCTCCCCTTAGCGTTTTGGGTTGTCTGAACATTTATTCCAACAGTTTAAGTCTCCATATGATCAGAGCATTGCACTACCTGATTTAATTTCTCTTCAAGGCATTAAACTGCAGTAAAGATTCCTGGAATTTTTACTTGTCCCAAGTCTGTCAGTTTCTAAGCATTATTTTCATGTCTAGCCTACTTTGACACAGCACCAGATGACAGACTAAGAGTTTCATACTAAACAGTTAGTGAAGGAGAGGCACTTCCTGGAGCAACCACTCCTGATGGCCCTGCTAACTTCTGCACTACCATTAGGCATGTAACACCCCCACAAAATACAGAGTGAGGTATGTCTTGACTCCTGTTGCCAGATCTGCTGTTTTTCAGGGTGTTCTGCTACCAAGTCTAACTTTTTTTCTTTTTTATATTCTGCTATTTTTGCCCCCTTACCTACCGCCATAGTTATCTGCCCTGGTCACGGCATCTCTGATGCTTCCACCTCCTACTAAGCCCTTCGTGCTCCCCAGTTACCCCTGGCTTACCCCCCACAGGGGGTGGGGTCACGACATCGTAGGGGAGACCGGTACTGCGATACCGGTATCTATTTGGGAGAGCTTAGGGCCAGGAGGCTAATTGAAGCCCAGAGACAGGGCTTCATGTAGGCGGTAGGCATGAGGATTTTTTTATCCCCTTTGAGCTGGGGCGGAGACATGCAATGACACCAGCATCTGTCCCACCCCCGAGTTTCTCGATCTTGCTTGGTGCTAGGGCACTGACCCAGCCTCTGCCAGGTGTTGCTCCTGTGCTGAGCATACTACCCCCTCCCTGAGAAGGAGAGCAGTCCAAAGGATGCTCAATCTTTCTCCACCCAGCCGGCCCTCCGATGACTTGGATCCATTCCCGAACCCGGGTCACCGGCGTCACAAGGGGAAGTCTAACCACTGCGCCGGTGGGCTGGCTTACCAAGTCTAACTTATGGGTTTGTCTCATTCTCTCAGTCAAACAAAGGTAACCTAATTCAATGGAATACCACATATAATATCTGCCATTTTGCATTGTCTACAACTTGATTTACCCATCATTGTACACTCTGGCTAGCTTCATCCTCATGGAGACAATGTGCCCTAGGGTGTACCATGAATAATTCTTCTTTCTGCTAAACCTGCCTCCCTTGCTGCCCTGCTAAAATATTCTGATAAGGCATATTCCCTGAGATTATGTTACCTGTCTCTCCTGACCATCCCCAAGTGTTCAACAAATATGGGTGAGCAAGCTTTTTCCTTTTGTGCCCTGAAATTTTTGAACTCCCGTCAAGATACCTTTAGGCTCTCTCAATCCCAAGTACACTTTAAAAGGGAGCTACATAAGTATTTTAGATCCTCAGATAATTGCATCTGTACTGGAAGCACTGTCATTTCATAGATTTGCCAATCAGTTACATCATATGTAGTGACTGTATTTCCTTGAGCTGTATCGTATTGCCTGCCTTCTTTTAGCAATATGTTTTGATATCTATCTTTGTAGCATTGCCACGTTGTTTTTGTAACCTTTACCATGATGTAAAACTGTTTCAACTCTTTGTTATCTCCCAGGCTGTGTCTGAAAATAGGCATTGTATTGGTTAGTGCACCTACCCAATAAACAATCACTCAATAAATACCATCAGTTTCTCCCAATGGCAGGGCCAGGCCTTGACATGGTGTGGTCTAGTGGGGCTATACATACTCCTGGTGGGAACAGCACATGAGTTCATTTAATCTAGACCAGAGTCCCCTTATCCCCATGGAGAGAAGAGCTGTTGTTGACTGGTCGGGGACTTGCCAGACTCAGAGGGTGGCTTCCTGGATCCTGTATCTGGGAGTGGCACGGATCTCTTTTCAAGTCCTGTCTCCAGTGCCCTGTGAAGAGAGAAAAACATAAGTGGTTTGATAAATGGCCTGTAAGAAAGGTTCACCCTTAAGGGATTCATCAGTATGGCTTTACTGTCATTTTTATCCTAAATACTGCAGCACCAGAGGTTAGAGACTCAAGTCAGCTCTTGGGACTTAGCAGTGTTAAGGTGCATGTTCTGCCAAGCTCAGAAGACCTATATCTGGATATAATCGAGCAGTGACAACATTACTCTTAGGTAACGTGCTCTGGAGTCATTGGCACCCATCTGAGTTCACAAGTGGTGAGACCATTTTTCAGAAGCCATGCACTCAGTGGGGGGAGGGAGTGTGTTGTTGTGAACTGGAAAAGTGAGGTGTTTTCAGGTGCTATTAGTTCTGCATAAAGGGTACTCTGAGCTGGCGATAGTATCACACAGCAACCTGCCTGTGAGGTAGTGAGAGAATAAAAGAAATGTAATGGGTGTTTGATACCATTTGTGACCAGAACCCCATTTTTATTTATTTATTTCAAAAATGTTACCAGGAAAGACATACTGAGTTGATAACAGCTCATTTCCAGATGGTCCAGAGGGTGAGGAAGATAGTATGATACGGAGAAAAACTTAAAACGTAATAGTACATTAACATATATACATAAACAATAGTTAATACAAGCAATAGAGTACATGAAAAAGTGAGTAAAGTACAGCACGTTACAGATGTGCAACCATATAATCAGTGCAGGGTAAAACAAAAAAGCCCCATCGTGGTGTAACAGTAGGGGGATGACTTAAAAGCATAACAGATATTGGCAATCAGTGGAGGGCATCTAAAGTATGGGGTCAGGGACAGTTCAGGTGGGAATTGTAAAGTAACAAAGAAGTGACTTAAAGGGGAAGGAGGAGGAAGAGGCAAAGCAAGTGGACAGAGGAAGAGTGGACTAAAGCTTAGGGAAACAGTAAGAGAAGGCAGCTTGTCTGCAGTAGATTTCCTGGAGGGGGGATTAGAAAGGGAATGGGAAACATTGCTGCAGAGTGGATAGGAGGTAAGACGGGGAGGATAGGAGAGAGGTAAGGTAAGAAGGAAGGGAATCAAACCAGAATTTGGATCTGAAGGAGGCACAGTGGAAAAGGTGCCTGGCATCAAGGGAGGGTAGGGAGAGGGAGAAGTGGTGGATACGAGGGGGATAGTCCAAGGCAGAATGTCAGAAGGCATGAAAGAGGAGTTTTAGTCCAGAAAGATTGGTAATTATTTTCTTTAGTCTCCATTTGGCAGAGGGAAACTCTTCAAGCTTGAAACTAGGGTAAAAGGTAGAGATTTTATGAGAGGGTCTTTCCCTGAGTCCCAATACAGACTTCTAGCATTCATCACCAAAGCTGCAGGCTGTAGCCTCAAACAGGTTGTGGTGATCCCAGTGTCCAGTGCTAATTGAATGCTCTATCAAGGAGAAAGGATACGCTGTATGCGTGCTATAATTGGACTCCCTAATATCTGATGGGTGACTGCATTGAAAGACTCCACCCTCCCAGTACACAAGCGTAACATTTTTTCTGTTCAGTTGCAGCTTGAATTCAGTATGCACTGGTTAAAGACAGATAGTAGATAACCTAGTGGTCCAGTCATGCAGCTGTTAACCTGAAGACCCAGTAGACCTTAAGCTGAATCCCACATTTTCTATTTGCATACTGTATAACCCTAAGCAACTCACTTAACATCACTGTGTTTTTATTCTCTCCTGTTACACTTGGAAAGTACAGTTACGTAAGAACTTACCATAACAGTAGATCTTCAAGAGAGGTTCTTGCAGTAGGTAATTACATATAGGACTGCCACAGGCCGGCATCAGGACCTGACAGAAAAATTTCTAGCTAGCAGTCTCTGGTGGGGGACCGCCCCCATGTCAGGTGACTACGTCATGCGGTGTCAGCATAAAGGGGCAGTCCCCCATGCCCACCTTCCAGTTCTTTCCTGCCAAAGGCCAAAAGGCAAGATGAGAGAGAAGTGGATATTTCTCCTCCTGGAAAAGGAGCTGAAAAAGCTTAGGGGGATGGAGGGCAGGGAGGTATTACCTACTGCAACAGCCTCTCTTGAAGATCTACTGTTACGGTAAGAACTTACGTAACTGTGCTATCTTACTTTGAGAGGGCTCTTGAAGTAGGTAATTACATATAGGACTGAGTCCCAAGCAGTGTGGAACAAGGAGAAGCAAACGGGATGAGGAAAACTACTCAGAAGTAGACCCTCTGGTTGTGAAGGCCTTAGGAAAGGAGGCCTTGCAAAACAGCCAGCCAGAAGCCTGCTCTACAGTGAGAGGCAATGTCCAAACTGTAATGTTTCATAAAGGTATGGACAGAAGTCCAAGTGGCAGCTGCACAAATGTCAGCCGCTGACACATTCTTGAAACAGGCCACAGAGACAGCAACCCCTCTAGTGGAGTGACCTCTAACTTAACCCGGCAGGGTCTAGTTGTACTTGTCATAACAGAAAGTGATACAATAAGTCCACCATTTTGATAGGCATTGCTTAGAAACAGCATTGCCTTCTCTTTTATGAGCAAAAGAGACGAACAGTTAATCAGTCTTTCTGAGATCCTTCATCCTGTTGGTGTAGTATCTCAGAATTTGGTGAACATCCAAAGTATGCAGGAGGTACTCTCCCTGATTAGAGTGCTGCATAAAAAAGGCATGCAACTCTATGGATTGATTCAGCGTTGATTCTGCTACCACCTTAGGGAGAAACTTAGGGTTGGTACGCAGAGCCACACGTTCCTTGTGAAAAATCAAATATGGGATTTTACACATCATGGCCTGGAGCTCGGAAATCTGTCAAGCAGAAGTAATGGCCACTAGGAAGAAGGTCTTCCAAGAAAGGAACTTTAGGTCTGACTGAGGCTGCTGGCTTGAAGAGAGGCAGAGTAAGTTTCTCTAAAATGAAATTCAGATCCCAAGGAGGGGCGGAACCTGGATAGGGGGTTGTAAGTGAAGGACCCCTCTCAAAAAGGTCTTCGAGACCTCCAACTGAGCAAACATTCTATTTGCAAAGGGGACATGATAGGCCAAAATGGCCACCATGTGAATCTTTAAGGATGAATGGCCGTGACCCAGATCAAAGAGGTGTTGCAGGTAATCCAGAAGTCGGCCGACAGAGCATGAGAAGGGCTCAACATCATTGGAGGTGGCCCAAATAGAGAACCACTTCCATTTCATGGCATAAGTAGATCTGATTGATGGTTTTCTGGCCTCCACCAGAATCTCAGCTACAGGGGGCCCCAAATCGGGCTTGAGCTACGTCTGCAGAAGCCATGCTTGCAACTTAAGGGACTTGAGGTCTGGATGGACCAGGGTCCCCTGATCCTGGGTCAGCAAAAACAGTGACAGAGGAAGAGGAACAGGAGGTTCCTCTGAGTACTGTTGCAGAAGAGAGAACCAAACTTGTCTGGGCCAGAAAGGAGCGATCAGAATCATTAGAGCTCCTTCCGAACTGAGTTTCTGCAAGACCCTTCATAATCAGTGGAATCGGGGAGAAGGCATAGATGAATCTGCCCTTCCAGTCTAGAGACAGAATGTTTCTCTAAAAAATGCCGTGCCCTGGAGCAAACGAGCAGAAGATGGGAAGTTTTGCGTTTTGAGGGGATGCAAACAGGTCTACCTGTGGAGTTCCCCAGCACAGGAAGATGTCATCTACGACCCCCTGATCCAGTTCCCATTCATGAGCAGATGACCGGCTGAGCCTGTCTGCCAGCGTGTTGTTGACCCCCGGGATGTGAGATTGTGTGAGGTGAAGGTTGTGCTGCACTGCCCACTCCCAGACTCACATCGCCTCTCTGTAAAGGGGGTAGGAACAAGTTCCTCCCTGTTTGTTGATGTACCAGACCACACACATATTGTCCATCTGTACAGCTTGGTGACCTGGAGACAGATGCAGATACAGAGCCTGAAGAGCATACAGCACTGCCCTTAGTTCAAGCACATTGATGTAAAGGGACTTCTCGAGCTTGGACCAGGAGCCCTGGGTCCTGTGAGGACCGAGATGGGCTCCCCAACCTTGCCGGAGGCGTCCATAGTCAATGTCTGCGAGGGGGGAGAAAGACAGAAGGGAACTCCCCGCCAGAGGTTCTCCTGAACCATCCACCACTGCAAGTCCCGAGCCATGGGAGTAGACACCAGGATTAGTTGATCTAGGTCATCCACTAGCTGATCCCATTGAGACCAAAGTGTCCACTGAGAGATTCTCATGTGGAACCAAGCACATGGGACTGTTGGAATCACAACCTCCATTAGCCTGAGGAGGCAAAGGACTGACCTGGTGCTGACCTGCCTGTGGGTGGACAACAGGCTGACCTGGGCCTGGAGAGTGGCCGCCCTGTCCGGTGGCAGGAAGGCCATGCCAGAGGTCATATCCAGGATCACCCCAATAAACTAGAGCCTCTGGGATGGGATCAGATGGGACTTGGCCTGGTTGATGGTAATACCCAGGCAGGCAAATACCTGCTGGGTAAGGGAAAGGAAGCACAGGAGTTCCTCCCTGGATGGGGCTGCCAGGAGCCAATCATCTAAGTATGGGAAAACCTGCACTCCCTGGGTACGCAGGTAGGTTGCTACCACCGAAAGGCATTTGGTGAACACCCAGGGCACCGAGGAAAGACCAAATGGGAGGGCCTTGAACTGGTAGTGGTCCCCTTGGAACGCAAAATGCAGGTATTTGTAGTGGGAAGGGTGGATAGGGATATGCAGGTAAGCATCTTGTATATCCAAAGCACACAGCCACTGTCCCAGCCGGAGAAGGGACAGGAGGCTGTGCAACAAGAGCATCCTGAACTTCTTGTACTCCACGAACAAGTTCAGGGAGCTGAGGTTGAGAATCAGCCTCACATCCCCAGTTTTCTTCGGGACCAGGAAGGAATGGGAATAATACCCCATTCCCTGAAGAGGAATGAGGATGGGCTCTATTGCCTCCTTCAAGAGAAGGGAGGAAATTTCTTCCTGGACCAGAAGAAGAAGATGCTCCTGTGAGTACAACGACCTTGGGTGAGGGTGCCGAAGAGGTTTCTGAAGAAATTCTATTGTGTGTACCTCTGCAATGAGTTGGAGCACCAAGGAATCTGACGTCATCCTCTACCAACCCAGGAGGTGGAGGGAAAACCTCCTTCTACCGGTTCCTCTGGAAATGCCAGAGGCTATGGGAGAGGGAAGGAGACAGGTGGTATGGGTCAGCATCACGGCTGAAGCTCCTGCTGCTTTTTTGGGCAGTGGGGGCTTGGCAGCCGAAGGGGCCTGAAGTTTGTTGGCCTGCTTTCACTGAGGTTTTGCCCTTTGCTGATTCCGCCTGTGAAAGGGATGATGTTGCGCTGGAGGGGTTTGCATGGAGTCCACAGACTTCAGTGCAGTCCCCTTCTCCTGCAGATCGGTGATAATGTCCTTGACATCACCACCGAACAGCATCTAACCCCAGAAGGGTGCTTCCTGAATAGCGGACTGCACTTCCAGGACCAAATCTGACACACAGAACCAGGCATGACGCCGTAAGCCTACAGCAAAAGCCGAGCTCCTACCAGCAGTGTCCACTGCATTGTACATGGCACGAAACATGTGCTGGCTGGCCGAATGAGCACAACGGACAAGGTCAGCCACTTCCTGTTTAACCTGAGAATCAGGAAGAGAGTCCAACTTGGATTCCACCTCACTAAGAATCGCCTTTTGATAATCCCCCATGTGACTGACATAGTTCAGAGCCATAATACCCAGAGTGGAAAAAGCATAGATCTTCTTGCCATACTGGTCCAGAAGACAGGATTCTTTGTCAGGTGGAGATGAGCTCAAATGCTTCTGATTAGCTGACCGACTGTGAGTGGTGCTAATCACAACCGAGTCAGCTCGAGGATGAGAATCAAGGAAGTCAACACCCTTGGGAGCCTGGTATAGCCTATTAGACTTCCGAGGAAGATGGGCTAATACCGATGGTTGCTTCCAAATGATGGAAACAAGGTCAGCATGAGGCTCAATCCAGGGTGGCACCAAGATCAGAGCAGTCTCAGGCAGATTCAGGTGCTCAGTGAGGTTCTTACACTGTGGGTCCAGCTCCAAGGATCGCCACTTATGAACTTCCCGGATTTTGAGCAGCAACTCTGAGAAAGAAGGATCCTCCAGACGAGACTTCGGAGAAGTCCTAGGCCTGGGTTTGTTCAGAGAGCGTGGCTCGTCGTCTGGGTCAGAACAACCATCAGAGTCATCCGAGGTGTCCAAGGAGGAGGATGAAGAAGAAGAAGACTCCCCCTCCTGGCATGGGGGAGGAACGGACCCCCTTGGGAAGCCCTCGAGGAAGCATGTCCTACCCAGCCCTGGTACCAGAAGGCTTGCCCCTGGTATCCGGAGGTGGAGAGGGAGTCTGTTGTCTGGGGCATACTGGAGCCAGAACTGGCACCATCACTGGGAGATGACTCTCTACCTCTCTGGTGAGCTGAGCCTTGGCCTCAGCCCACCAGGAGGCCAGAGTCTCCTTCAAGTCCACCAGTGGCTGAGGGGGTGGTGGAGGAGGAGGAGGAGGAAGAGGGGGATACAGATACTGAGTGTACCCGTAGGGTGCGTATCCATAACCCAACAGCGGGTAACCTGGTGTTGGGTAGTGAGGCACCAAGTACTGTGGCATTGGGTACTGGGGCATCAGATACTGTGGAGCTGGGTAAGACGGCACTGGATAAGATGGAGTTGGATACTCTAGAACTGGGGGGGGTCTGATGGAGTAGACAGCCAGGCTGGAAGCTCAGCAGGTGGGCCTGGAGCAGAAGGCCCAGTGTTGGAGTGATATCCGGAAGGGGGATGTTGCCCAGCATCAGTAGGACCAGTGTTGGAGTGGGCATCTGGGGAACCGACGTCAGGTTGTCTGGCCCAGCGGGAGGGAGGCCTGATGGGGGCACAGCAGGAACCTTGTCATCGCCTGTGGATGGGGGAAAAATCCCCGGGGTCAGGCTAAGGAGACCCAGGGTCCCCAGAGGGCAGTGAGGGCTGTGGGGAGCTGGGAATGGTGGATGTAAGAGGGTCTGACATTGGTTCAACCGCCACTTGATCATTGGGTTGGCCATCGTCCGACTTATCAGTGGAGTCCAGGTGGACGTCAGAGAAACCGGTGCACGACTTAGCAGACCCATCACCCAAGGCAGGTCACAAAGGAGGGGCAGCCTGGTTTGGCAGGAAAGTGGCTGTGCACCACCCCGAAGGGTTGAGCGACTTATCGACTATCTCCATGCAGGCGTCAGAGGAGCTGACATCCGGCCTACCGGAGATGCTCGATCCAGTAGGCCGCACAATAATGGCTTTACCAGGAGCAGAGACCTCCAACAGCCCTGAGGTGCCTGAAGGGCCCAAGCACAAGCCAAACGGGTGGACTGACACCACCTTGGAAACCTCCAAGATGGCCGTCATGGAGCTTTCCCCCGGGGGGGACGTTACCTCGAGCATGGTGACTCCAGCCGGAGTTGCGGTGGAAGAGGAGCCCCTGTCTTGATGCTTCTCCTTGTTCTTCTTCTTGTGATGGCCTTCGGGGGAAGTGGATGCCTGCCGGAGCTTTTTCAACTCCCTTCTCCATGGAGGACATTTTCTTCTTGAGGATATGGTCCTCCAGGGACTGCTGCCTCCATCTGTGAGTGACGGCATTAAATTTAAGGCAGTGCTGGCACTTCTCCACCTGATTGTCCTGGCCCAGACAGAAGAGGCACTGGGAATGGCCGTCCTTGTGTGGGAGTTGGGCGCCGCATGAGTCACACTTATTTTTGTGCTCAGAGAGTGTAGGGGACGACATACACCAACGAAAGGCTGACAATTAAGTAGAATAATATCGCAAAAACGACGGTAAATACTACCGGCGACAGAGCTGACAAGCGTTGAACTTTACCACAAGACGCTGACAAGAGCTAAAGGTGGGAAAAACTAGAAGGTGGACGTGGGGGACCGCCCATTTATACTGATGCCACATGACATTGGTCACCTGACATGGGGAGCGGTCCCCCACCAGAGACTGCTTGCTAGAAATTTTTCCGTCGGGTCCTGATGCCGACTGGCATCAGTCCTATATGTAATTACCTACTGCAAGAGCTCTCTTGAAGTAAGATCTGTGATTCAGTGGCATACTGTATCTTTCCCTGCCAAATGCTACAAAATCTAAATAAATATCTGCTTGTTGTAATGACCAGAAAAGTGATGGTGCTACAGGTTGTACTGAAGATTAAAAGGTAAATTGGGGAATTGTTATTAAATGAAATTTTGAGCCAGGCACCATACTGGCGAGAGAGCACCCAACCATAAAGGTAAATGCATCTGCAGAGTTTGCAACATGGCCCCCTTTACTAGGGGATAGGAATTACTAAATGACACTGTACCATGCAGTACATTTCCTGAAGGGTAGCACCTCTGTACCAGCACTGTAAAAGGAGCCACTTCAGGTGGAGGTATCATGCCACTGGAAATTAAATGGACTTATAACTTCATCCAAAAATTGACAAATTCAACAAAATCAAACATACCAAGGGGAAAGCTGCTTACAGCCATACCATCCTGAATGCTCCTGATCTTGTCTAATCTAGGAAGCAAAGCAGGTTTAGGTCTGCTTAGTAACTGGATGAAAGACCACCTGGGAATACCAGAAGCTGCAGGCTTCTCAGGGTAAAGGGACAGAGAAGAGGCAGGGATAAATGTTGGAAGAAGATATGCACCAATACAAGGAGTCTTGGCAACAAAATGCCAGAACTTCAGGTGATGGTCACAAAAGGAAACATTGAACTGGAAGCTGTCACAGAGATGTGGTGCAACTTCAAACCACAAATGGGACATGACCATGCCAGGGTACTCACTGTTCGGGAAGGACAGTGCAAAGGGCAGGGAAGGGGGAGTAGCACTGTATGTAGAAGAGAGAACTGAGGCAGCTGAATTAGACAGCCCAGGGGTGCCAGGTAATCAAGAAACTCTGTGGGTGCTAGCAGCAACAGAAAATGGGAAACAAATCATACTGGGGTGGTCTAGAGACTACCGGATCAGGATTAGGAGTCAGACTAGGAGCTGGGAGAGATACTTTGAATGGTGTACAATTTAGTGGAGGTGGTGGTAGAAGGGGACTTTAATATGCCAGATGTGGATTGAAAAGGGCAACTGCAGCAAGTACTAGGAAACAGCACCTGGTAGATGCATGTCAAGAAGTGTGTCTAGTTCAGTTAGTCCATTGCCCGACAAGTGAAAGGGCTCTGCTGGATCTGGTGCTTATCAACAGTGAGAAGATACAAAATGTAGCAGTCCTGGAATCGCTTGGTTCCAGTGACCACAGAACAGTGGTGCTGGAGGTCCAGAGAGGGACCACCAACAGGGCAGACACAGTAAAATTACGAGACTTTAAAAAAGTGGATTTTGTAATTAGAAGGGAACAGTAAGAAAAAGCACAGGGAGTATAAAGCAGGTGGAGGGGTCAGAAGAAAAATGGGAAGAATCTGAAAAGGCAAAGATTGGAGGAGCAGAAAGCTCAGTTGTGAAGGTATAGAAGGGAAGAAGCTGAAGAGGTCCAATGTGGTTCATGGCCAGACTAAAGTCAGTGGTAACAGCCAAAGGAGGTCATTGTTTAAGTATAAGGGAAGCCAATGGGAGGATAACATGGATACGCACTATATACTAAAGAAGGATTGCAATGTCATGATATAACATCAAAAACCAAGAGTGAATCACATACAACAGAAACATTATAGATCAGAATTAGTAGCAATCACTCAGTTGCCCTTATTGTTGGTCTGTACTACAGATCCCCCTGACTCCACGAAGGAAACTTCTTTAGAAATCCTGGCTGAAATTGAAACTACATACAAAACAGAAGAAATTATATTCTTAGCAGATTTAAACTGAAATAAACTGGTCAACAAGTCAGCTTCCTCTATAATAGGAAATCTATAATAGGAAGAAACTTACTTGATATGCAGGACGACTGCAATTAACACAACATGTCAAAGAATCAACAAGAGGAAATAGCTTACTAGACAGTGTCCTTACATCTGAAAACATTAACATAAATAACTGTAAGACAAGGGCCCCACTGGGAAATAGTGACCACAACATAATCGATTTTAAAATGATGCTCTATCATAGTGTCAGTTTAGGGATTACTGAAGTTTTCTTATTTAAAAAGTGAACATCAACAACATTGAAAAAGATCTAGTAGACTTAAAATGGGATGAGTTATTTGAAACAAAATCTACTGAAGAAATGTGGGCTATATTAAAAAAAATTATAGATATATGCACAACGTGCATTCAATAAAAGAAGAAATGCAGTAATTGAAACATCAGACTCAAATGGATAATAAGGAAAATTAAAAACCTAATACATGACTAAAAAAATACAAAACTTATATAATTACTGATGACCCCCTTTATCAACCTGTTTTCAGGTTCTGCAAAATGCCGTAATAACCCGAAAATGAGTTATTACGGTATTTTGCTTTAAAAATCTGTACACTTCCCCTGTGTTGCTTGTCTTTCAAACCTAGCTTGCCACCTTATTGGCCCTTAGTTTGTCAGTGGGCGGGACGCTCAACATTTTCAATATGGTGACTCCATCTTGATTGGACTGAAGCACCCATGCTGACTATCTGCTTGCTAGCCCTCGCACAAGTAATGTATTACTTTTAAAATATATTTATGTGGTTGATCCTGCTTTTGGAACCAAAAAAATAACCCCATACACTATCCGGTTGATCCTGCAGTACTCGCGCTTAGGGCAGTGCTTTGGCAGTCGGTCACATTGGGAGCCAACTGCAACTGACTGACTACTCATTCATGCAGTGTAACAGTAAAAAGTAACCAGCAATTATAAAATAAAGATTGTCAATAAGATGAATATTTTTTTACACTTCTGGTGTGTGATGACTATAAACCTCTTGAGCTTCGCTCTCGAGGTTTATGAGTCATCACACACCTTGGGTGTGAAAAAAATATTCATAACACACACTTGCCAATCCATTATTCTCTATTTAACATCCAAATCTAATACAACATTGATGAAAAGTAAACAAAATAAAAAAGTGCAAACGAGTCATAAAAAACATCTGAAATGGAAATGGAAATAACACTCACATCAAATTCTGGAAAAGGCAATAGCAGTGACCAATTTAGGGGGGTGGCGCATAAGCATGCACCACCACCTTTGTGAGAAATTGCAGTTCAAATTACTGTAGGTGAAATTCAACTCAGCTGTAGTTTGAACTGCAAATTTACGGTGGCTCTTCAACACTCTTCCTACCATGCTGACTGCTGAACATCCAGGGGTGGACTGTTTTTTTTTTTGATGGGGCTGATGTCTTGCCAGTGCTGTACAGGTTCACGCAGAACCAATAGGGAGCTCTCTTTAAGGCTCCTCTCCTCTGCCTGCTTGCTGTGTTGCCTGTCAGTGTATGTAGGAATATTGGCACCAAATTCAGTTTTTGGCAGTTCAGCATTAAGAAGAACAGGCCTAGTGAGCAACTAGTAACTGTGTTGGTCATCGACTCATCTCGGCCATGAGCTGTTTGGTTGGTCGGTGCAGTGGTGCCCAAACAGACTGCAGTGCAGCTGCAGCATGGAGCTGGCGGTCTCAGTCTGCAGACATGGCAAGGGACATCTTTTACTCTGATTCCCACCACACCCACAGCAAGGCAGCAAATTACTGAGTGGAGGAGACTTTGAAGAGGTGAGCGGCCAGCTGAAGGGCTCAGATGAGGGCAGCGTGGCAGACTGCAGAGCACAGGAGATGACACCCTGTACATACACTGTCACTAGCACTGGTTGTCTTTAATATTAACTGACTGAACTGTACCCTACAAAAATGTGTGAGCTCTTGACTGTCATTCCACATCTGTATCAAGCTGATATGCAAGCTGGTTGTTTTTAATCTGGTTGGTGAAAGAATGATTGAGTTTGCTGGTGACAGGATTTTCTGTGCCCCCCCCCAACCTAGTGAGTATCTCCTGTATTTCATTATATGTATGTATGTATATATAAAGGAAAGTCAGTGAAGAAGCTAGTAACTGATTAAAATAGTTAATACAGATAGTTAAGATGTGGCTTTTTCCTTTATTGTAATCTAGTTACAGACTAAACACTACAAAAACAGAGCTGCTAAATTAGAGCCTGTTTAAGCTTTTGCTTGGGGGAGCAGTAAATTAACATGTTTTTTGTATGTGCATATCATTGTTAAATTTCCCTTTAAATGGACACTTTTGTATGGATTTTGTGTGCATTTCACTTGGAATCTAGATCACTTTGATCTCAACATGAAGTTATGTACCCCATGTGCCCTATGATTGAGCACTTTAAATTGGGAACACACCATTGGACTCCACCCCCTGATGAAGAGGGAATATTTTCCATGAAGCACCGGCTATTGTTTGAGGCACCTCACAATAAATAAATCTTCATATTTATTTGGTCTTCATGGCACATCATTGTTTTTTTGTGTTTTTCTGACAGTTCCTCACCTATGAACAGCTGATCCCCGACTATGGCTTGTATGCACCTTCTCTTGTGTCTTTTTCAGTGAATTTGGCATTTGGTGTCCTTGTTGTGCAGCTGCAGGCTGTGAGACCTTTTCAGCAATAAAAACTTGTGTTTTTTATGCCAGTGTAGATACAGATTCGACACTGCTTTTTCACCGATAGTGAACACGAATTGTGCTGGAATCTTGTGACAACGTTGCCTTTAAGACTTTCAATGAGAATCGTGTTCAGTTACTACAAGTGGGGTTTTTCACCTACTGGTTATACTGACTGAGGTAACCTATATGTTCATTCATACTTGGACTCTATATTGGCTGCAGTATCTTCAGCAAAAGTCACAGCAGGGGAGATTCATGCTGTGACTAACCGCTGATCGATAATCGAGCTGCCTTTGTTTCCTCTGCCGAGTACCACATGTTGTGAAACTTTCTCACATTGGGAAATGAGCGATTTGGAGGAGCAAGAAGAAGGAATGAGCTCAGTTTCAGAAGAGAGTGAAACAGATAGCTCTCTGGAAGAAGAGCAACAAGAGTTGTGCTTGGAGTCACTGAATGAAAGAGTTGAAAGAAGCCAGACATTGAGACATCGGCTGCAGGGAGACTCTGCAACTGTAAGTGAGCAGTTTCAAAATACTGAGACTTTAAAACACATTTTTTCAGCACTAGAAAAGTGTATGAAACATGATTTTAAATTTTTACAACACTGAGAGTTTAGAGGGGGAGTATTTAAGCAACAAGTGAGTGTCATGAGGGTTATGTTTGGAAATTGAGCCGTCAGTGGAAATTGAGAACTTTAAACATAAAGAGGAGTGGGAAGGGGTATTAACACGTTGCTCTGAGGAACTTTTACAAATTGTAATAAAGGAAGACAAGCTTAACTATGAAGAAGTCCATCTAGATATTGAGAAATCACAGCAGGAATTACAGACTCTTAAAGAACATTCTCTATTTAAAACTAAAGAAAGAGAAGTTAACAGAAATGTGGACAGTTATGAAAAAGAAATTATAAAAAGGAAAAAAAAATGAAGCATGAGAGAGATACTCAAGACTATTTAAAGGGACACATTTTTATTTGGGACAGGCCATCAAGAACTGCTCAGTTGGGTCGAAATATAACTCAAAATCGTAATGGCTCTAGAGGTAGAAGTAGAAATAGAAATAAGAAACCAAACTGAAAACAACAAAAACTCTGAAGAAGATAAGAATAATGTGCCAGAAAATCATGCTACCTCAGTCCCCCATCCCCCACCAATGTTGCTGAACCTGTAACCGCAAGCACTTCAGGAACAGTGTCTACATCCACCATAACTAATAAAACCAGCAAAAAAGTGTGTGTTTTTTTTTTTTAAATAAAAGGGACAATCAAAAGCAAGAAAAAAACCAGAAGGGGCAAAAGGGGGGAAAATAAACAAAGACAAGTCATTGAAGAAATCAACCCGCTCCAAGGACAAAGGGAAATAATAAGCCTAAGTGATTGTGAATTAACTGACTTGGAAAGGGGTGTAATACAAAAAAGCTTTTCTTTTATACCATTTCCCACTGTTAACCATTTTTCTTTACAGGTTGAGATCTTTACGATTTTCAGAAAAAAAAATTAAAGATTTTTTTTGCAAAAAAAGAGATGGGTAGGATGAGCAAGGGGGAGATGGTGGGGGGAGGTAGATGGGGCAATTGAACTGGATAGAAGTGTTTTGAATGACTTGATTGATGTACTGGATGATGTTTCAGATTTGGAAACAAATCAGGGAAACAATGTAAGTGTCCAAGAAATAATACATCCGTTGGACATGTTGGATTTCGATGCACTGTGCAATGCAATAATCTGTGAAGGAACTCAATCAGCAGGAGGACTGAGTGAGGTTAATTCCATCTTGAGATATAGGAAATTTAGACCTAAATCTAGTTTTTGTCCCAGTGCTCAAGATCCACCAGTTAACACTTATCAAAAGGTGGTCTTAAAACAAATTGAGGACATGTTTTCAAAAAAAATGGTATTTTGCAATTTATAATTTAATTATCTTGGAAAAGCAGGCCATGGAGTCTTTGCAACAAATGGGCAGTTTGATATTTAGGCAATCTGACAAAGGAGGCAATGTTGTAGTCAGGCAAAAACATCAATATGAAAGTGAAGCCATGAGACTGCTAGCTGAACCTGAAACCTATGTAGTATTGGGAAGAGATCCAACTTTGCAGTTCCAGAGTGAATTATTTTACTTCATTGATGACACATTTCATATTGTAGGGGTTTCTTAATTGAAAAGGAAAGCAAATGTAAAAAGGTGGAACAACCAGTTGTTCCTACCTATTACCATTTTCCAAAGATCCACAAGGGCATTATTAACCCACTGGGTAGGCCGATAATTTCTGGCTTGGGCTTCGTCTCTGAGAACCTCTCCAAATTATGTGGGTATATAAATTAAAATCATATACTAGGGACTCTTTACACATACTTGAGAAAAATGGATAAATTACAGTGGCAAGATCATTATATGTGGATTAGTGTGACGTTAATTCTTTGTACACTTCTATACCGCATGAAAAAGGTTTAGAGGCTTTACGTTATTTTTGAGAATAATTTTACTGTAGGTATCCTGCCACCATGTTTTTTTCATTAAGGCAGTGGAATATATTTTGACACACAATTATTTTCTGTTCAATAACAAGTATTATTTACAACAGAGGGGCACAGCGATGGGGTCCACTGTGGCCTCTAGCTAAGCAAATCTGTAGTTGGGGTGGTGGGAAGACAAAATCATTTTTTCAGAAAATAACATTTTTTGGGATAAAGTTGTACAATGGAGTCACTACATTGATGACTTGCTAATAGTCTGGAGAGGTTCAAGAGAGAAGTCTCTGTCCTTTGCTGAATACTTAAACACTAACAATTTGAACCTAGGATTTTCCTATAAAATGGACGCGGAAACAAATGACTTTTTGGATTTAACATTACAAACTGCAAAACATGAGGGCAGGGTTAGATCTTCCTGCTTCAGAAAAAGTATTGCTGGTAACAGCATTTTACATGCCTTCAGTGCACACCCACCCAATCTGATGCAGTCCATACCATTTGGTCAGTTTTTAAGGTTAGGATGTAACTGTTCTGAATCTGAAACATACAGAATATAGGCAGGTGAAATGTTTTTGAGATTTTGGAGAGAGGTTACAAGAAAGAAACACTGCTGGATGCTATGCAGCAGGCAAAGAACAACAATAGCAAAGATTTACTCAAGCCAAAAGTCAGAGACAATCAGAAGGAGAATGAAATTATGAAATGAATTTCATTCTTGAATACAGTTGTGTTGCCCCAAAAGTAAAGAACATTCTGTTGAACAACTGAGACCTTTTAGAACATTGTACCATTCCTGATCTTTTTACTAATAAGCCTAGGGTAACATACAGTAGAGATAAGAATCTAGGAGACTTGTTAAGTCATAGCCACTGTACACCAGAAAGAAGGAATAATGCTGCTTGGTTGCCACCCAAACCATTGAGTTGCTACCAGTATGGGCACTGCCAGATATGCAAACATGTGGCACCAATGAAAACTTTTGTACATCCCACAGAAGAAATTACAGCACAGATTACAGACTTTTTGAACTGTTCTTCTTTTATTGTATATGTGGTTCATTGTGGGTGTGATTTAATCTATGTGGGGAAAACTATTAGTCCAGCAAAAGAGAGATTTTTTGAACATTTAAGGGACATAAGGAACATAAATCTAATTTCATCTCTAGGATCACACTTCAATATGGTCCAAAGAACTTATGGTTTATCATTTTAGACCATGTTTAGTTTAGTTTAGTTTATTGTTCTAGGAATTATTACCTTTGAGCCAATGATTCTTTTACAAAGGTTCCACGTCATCAATGTACAAACAAACAAGACATGTTACATAGAATGGTCAGCAAATTATAAAGGTTTCAATAAGCCAGTATAATACAGTACATCACAGGAAAAAAAAACTAAACATTGGAGGAATGGTCAAGGTGGGAAGGGTAGGAGGAGATATGGGGAGGGGAGCAGACTTAGAGTAGTTAGAGGTACTCAGATGCCTTTGTCAAGAAAGGAGCAGAGGAGGAGGATGAAAAACAGTAAAAACAGTGATGAGGGAAGAATCATTAGTCAAGGCAGTCACAGGAGCTAGAGGCTGAGAGGTGAGAGTAAAGCATAGATTTGAAAGCTCCTAGTGACGTGGAGGATGTAATGAGCGAGCTCAGGGCATTGTACCAGCTGGGGGCACAATAGGCAAAAGATCTGTGGCCCTGTGTGGTCTGGTATCTGGGGACCTGGAGAGGCTGGTGTTCCGATCTTCTGGTGGGACGGATGCTGGTATTCAGGCAAAGTAGGTCTTGGATACACGGTGGAGTGCGCCCAAGATGTATTTTTTTCCCATCAAGCATGTGAGGTACCTTATGTGATTTGAGAGTTGCAACCATCCTGTTTCAGTGTAGAGCTCACATGTATGAGTACGTCTTTGTGCTCCAATGAGCAGCCGACAGGCCTTGTTTAGGGTGGTTGTGATGCGCCTTAGTGCGGTGGTAGTGGCAGAGCCATAGATAATTAAGCCGTAGTCTATGATTGAGATGACAGAGCTTTGGGTAGCAATCCTCAGCACAGCTTGGGTAAGAAATTGCCAGTTTTGGAATAGGATACCAATGTGCTGGCTCACCGTTTTTGCTGTGTTGTCAATGTGGGTCGCAAAGGTAAGACTTTGATCAATGGTGATTCCAAGGTATTTAAATGTTGACACTTGTTCAAGGGTATTTCCTGGGTATGTTTTGATAGTAAGTGGAATTTGTCTTTTTCTGTTTTGTGGACTGGAGAAAAGCATGGATTTTGTTTTTTTGTGATGTTAAACCACAAGTGAGGAGAGATGACAGAAAAAGAATGCTGCTTCAAAGAGAATGCAGATGGATTTTTTCTTTGAAAAGCTTGATTCCCAGAGGATTGAACAAAGACCTAGATTTATCTGTTTGTAGTAAGACAGGATACAATTAGCAGAACAGGTGTAATTGTAATGTGTGTTTCTCAGTGTGACACTGTGTATATATTGCACATATTTTTGTACGTGATGAAGTTTATCTTTTTCTATTTAATATTGATAAATCCTTTTTTCTTTTTTCTCTCCCCACCCTCTAGTTTTGCCTTTTATCTGTTCCTGCAGTCATTCATTCATTATTTATTTAATTTTTATTAACTGTATTTATCTCCCCAGACCTGGAACTCTCTCAGGTCTCACAGCTCGCCTGTGCCACTCTACCGCCCACTGTAACCCCTGTCTCCTCAAGGACATTACTTTCTCCCCAACCCCCCCAGGACTAGGGCTCAAGGAGATTGAAGGGGCAGAGGCAAGGATCCAGTGTTGGGCGTGTGGTGGTTTGGCACTGTGAGGGCTGTTGCCTATCCAGGCTGGAGGGGTATTTCAGCATTTGTTCTCTTAGAGGCAAAGGCATGCAATGATGTCAAGCATGGGCATGAGAGCACTCCCGCACTCATCCCGCTGATGTCCGCTGTCACCTCTCCCCATGCCCTTGTGTGGTTCCTGGCTACAGGACAGCATGCCTCCACGTGGTGTCGCTAGTGCCAGGACTTCACAACCCACCCGTACACGAGAGAGGAGATATGCCCTACAGACGCTTGATCCTCTCTCCCACTGCTGACCCCTGGCAGCCCAAGCTTGCTCCTGAACCCGGGTTGCCAGTGTGGCAAGAAGTAAGGCGCCAGTGCCTCAGCCCTCTACGCCACAGGGCTGGCTCCTGCATTCATTATTGCTGATGTTATTATTGTTTTCAGTCTTTTGCTGTTATGTTTTATTTCTCCCCATTGGCAGCTTGGGCTAAGCCCTATATTATGATTGCTTAAATGTAGAAGATTTAAAAATATTTAATACAGATAGTTAAGATGTGGCTTTTTCCTTTGTTATAATCTAGTTACAGGCTAAACACTACAAAAATAAAGCTGCTAAATTGGAGTCTGTTTTAACTTTTGCCTTGGGGAGCAGTAAATTAACATGTGTTTTGTATGTGCATATCATTGTTAAATTGCACTTTAAATGGACACTTTTGTATGGATTTTGAATGCATTCCACTTGATGAAATCTAGATCACTTTGATCTCAACATGAAGTTATGTATCCCATGTGATCTATGATTGAGCACTTTAAATTGGTAACATACCACTGGACTCCACCCCCCAAATGAAGTGGGAATTTTTCCCACGAAGCGCCGGGGAATGTTTATGGCACCTCACAATAAATAATCTTCATATTTATTTGGTCTCCGTGGTGCAATACTGTTTTTTGTGGTTTTCTTCCAGTTGATTCATATGACATGGCAAATCAGAATAACTCAACCACTAAAAACTTCCTGTAGCCTGTGATACTAAACTGATACTTTAAGCATACGATACTGTACTTCTCACCGGCAGTTCCTCAATAGTCACCCTCTACTCTGAGCTGCAGGCATCCTTCTACAAGTTGGAAGACAGGTTCTGTAGTCATAAACTTCTATTAAACTACAGAAAGACCAAGGTGGTGCTCACAGCCAGCCCACAGCACAAAAAGGAGCTCACTCCCTTCACCATCTCCAATAAAGTCAGTGAGCCGCTAGAACAAGTTCACTCCTTCAAGTACCTGGGGGTCACCATTGATGACTCCCTCACCGTCACCGAACACATCAACACTGTGGTAAAGGCAGTGAACACCAAGCTGAGTGTACTCTATAGGTATAAAAAAAATCTCACTCCAGAGGCCCTCTGTCTCTCAGTCTCCAGCTCCATCCTTTCTACCATTGACTATGAATTGGTGGTCTATGGTGCAGCAACAGACATTGCACTAAAAAGGATTCACATTGCCCTCAACAAGGCATGTAGGCTCACAATGGCTGCAGATCAAAATTCTCAAACCTGCTCCTTACATGAGGAGACCAATTGGCTGCCACTAATGAACAAGATTATATTCAAAACATGTCTCCTTGGAAAAAATGTGCTAATGGGTAAAACCACCCCATGCATTTGAAGCATCCTAACACCAAGTGCTACCAGCTATACCACCAGAGGCAGGATGAGGGGGGCCCTATCAACACCTTTCTGTTGAACTGTGCAAGGACAGCATGCTTTCAGCTATAGGGCCCCCCAATGGCTCAATGAAATCCCAGTGCCCATTCTAAACTTCCAATGCATCTCTCAATTCAAAAATGGCCTAAGGCAACACCTTCTTACTAGGACAGTTTGTGACTGCCACTAGGACTTTAACACCCATAATGACTAGTCACCCACACTCTCCTTCCTCTTCCTTTAACCCCCACTCTTTCCCCTTGCCCCATCCCTCTGTCTTCCTCTCCCCTCCCGTGCCTTCCCCCCTGGATCAACCTTAAAACCAACCTACTACCACTACCTCCCAACCTCCTAGACAAAGCCACTTTTGTTGCCCACCCCCAAGTCTCGCCTCCTCACCTTGACTCCTCCTTGACCTCACAGTAAGTGTCACACCTCTTTATCTCCTTCGCTACATATAAACACTGTCCTTTACTTTAGTTGAATGCTCTTGATGCTGTACTAGCACCATTAGTACTATGAATGACATTAAAACCTTATTGTATACTAGCTACCTACTATTCGAGTATTGTACATAAACTGTTTATTACTGTAGTCATTGTCACTGTTTGACATGGAACCTTTGTAAATGAGCTCTGAGCTCAAAGGTATGATCCAATTCCCTAAATAAATAAAATAAAAAAAAAAAATGAAAAGTATTGGCAGATGAATGCAGTCTGGCTACATCTTACTGTCTGCAGATTTAGTTATGAAGGAACAGTATGGACTAAGCCACTTTTCTTTAGAGGCTTTCTCCATTCAAGATTTTCCTTAGGGGTGTTATAATATGCTTTTTGTGGTAGTTAGGATATGTGAGCATGGTGATTTAGTAGTTCTGCCAGTATAGCCCAGAGGTTAGTGATAGCTGTACATGAGCTTGGTATGCCCAGCAGACCTGAGTTTGAATCTGAGCAAGTTACTTAACCATTCCAGTGATGCCAGGACACCCCTGAAAACAACCATTTCTGCCTAGTGGGCCTTACCCAGTTACCATAGAATAAAATACATTTCTCACTGCCAGTAATCTGTGACTGCTAATATAGCCATATGAAACCTGAGAATGTGAGTTATTATTGTTTTCTTGTTTGGAATAGACATTTCTTATAACAGTGTGTATGTATATAAGTACAGTATGATGTTTCATATATGCAACAGCTGTTCCATAAATACCTGCAGTATGTCTATGAGCATTATGCATTAGGAAAGAGAATGGGGAGATTGTTTAACCAGGAAAGCACACTAAGCCAGGTCTTGTTTCCAGGTGCCACCTGTTTGCACAAGGAAGTTAGGTGACTTGCTCAGGGTCACACAGCATATAAGTAGGGGCTATGGGATTCAGGCCCAGGTCTCCAGGTTTACAGTTCAGTGCCCTTAACCACTGCACTATGCTGTGTTTGGTCCATTTTTAACACACATTGCAAATAGGTAGCTTTTTTTTAATGGGTTTGGTAATTTTTATTAAATCTGCAGCTAACACAGTCCTGTGGCCCCCTTGTCTTACTGTTTCTCGAAGCATCCTTTGACTTGTTTACATCTAAGTTGTCTGGTAAGAAGTGAAGGGGCAGGGTATTACTCAATGCTAGTTCATGGGGGCTGAGAGTTTGAGGTTAGGCTAGTCCTTTTCAACTGAGCCCATCTCCTAGTTTCTCTCCATCATAGCACAGTGGTAAGTTGTCTTGGCAGGGCTGGGAGGGAAGCTGAGGGACTTGCTTGGTTGCTGTAGCAGAAGAACCAACCATCTCCCTCAGAATCGATATATACCTGTGAGGCAGCCATTACTGTTTGCAGCTACTACACTCTGTGATGGAAAGGGAACTAGGAGATTTTTTGAAGGGGAAATCAACACTTTGCTCCTGAAATTGAGCCTAAAATGCACCAAAATGCATAATTTCACACATTACATTTCAAAATGTCCCGGGGGCATGCCCCTGGACCCCTCCTAGAGAGATTTAGTGTTCCAGGACAGGTGCTCCCCCCCTTCTATAACTTCTTAGATCTGCCACTGGGCAATAGCACATCCTTTTATAGTTATATTAATTCTCAAAAACACCAAGAATATGGGCTGGCAGCATCAGGGGTCTAGGCATGGTCCGTGCCAGCACACTGCCCATATACTCAGTTGGCACTTCTGTTTCTCAGTTCAGTGCATGACTGCCCTGGTGCCTCCAGTGTACCCTCCCACACCCTGCCATACCCATGCTACCCACTACTGGCACCTCTACTGGCCTGTCTGCTCTGTACTGTGTATGGTCCCCCAACATGGTTTATGCCAGACACCCATCACAGGGGCTGTTAGACCAGCTGATGGATGGTCTAACCTCAGTGCTGAGTTGCAGCCACAGCAGGGCTTCCAAAATCCCAAATAAAGAGTTGCTGTAGCCCGCCATGGCACAAGGCCATTTATGACCTGGTGCATTGGCATTTCTGGCACAGGGCTGCTTCGGTACAAGACATTCTGATTTTGACACAGCATGCATTAAAAAGTCAGGATTGCCACAATATTTGGTGCAAGGTGCCACTTGCATCAAATCCTTTTGGCACAGGAATCTTGAATCAAATTTTGGCCTTTGAAAATTGATCTCTTTGTGTTTTTTCCTTTGGTCAGCATCCCAGAATGCAAGGACAGAAACAGAAAGATAATTGACATTATGGTCCCTGGAGGTAAAGTGGGATACAAGGGATTTATCAGTGTGTCCATTGCTGACTGCCCTGTAATGTTCGCTGAATCAGTCAGCCAGGTACCTTCTAGTTTCTCTGATGTAGATAGTTGCACACTTCCTGCAAAGAATATGATAGGACCACTTGTAATAAATAACAAACTCACTAGTAATTCAACTAATATGGCCAATACTTTTAATGACTATTTCTGCTCCGTATTTGTAACACAGACCAAGAAATTTATAATGAAAGAAACAAAATCAATACAGCAAATTATCATCACTACCGAAAATATAACTGAAAAAATCCATCAACTAAATGAACATTCATCTCAAGGACCAGATTAGATATCTAGCAGATTCTTAAAATTACTGGTAAATGAAATAGTTCTACCACTGAAACAAATTTTAAATGATATATCAATTCCAGCACCATCCCCAGTGATTGGAAAATAGCTTTAGTTGTTCCAGTCATTAAAAAAGGCAATAAAAATTCATCAAGTAATTATGGACCAGTAAGTCTCACATCAGTTCATAGGAAGATACTTGAATCTAAAGGACAAAATCACCACCCAGTTAAAAAACACAGATCACAATCAACACGGGTTCACAGCTGGAAGATCATGTAACACCAACCTACTCTGCTTTTATGAAAACAATTAGTAAATTACTAGACAATAAAACTCAGTGTTTTTTTTAAATTTAGTTAGGTCTTTGACTTAGTGCCCCATGGGACTATTATCAAAAAAAATTGAGAAAGCAAACATAGACTCCAGACTAATCAGGTGGACTGGAAACTAACAGAACACAAAAGGTTGTTACAAATGGTATTTAAATCAAACAGTGGTAAAGTCATGAGTGGTGTCTTACAAGGCTCAGTCTTGGACCCATTAATATTTAACATTTTCATACACTATCTTACCACACAGCTAACATGCTGGTCTACAAAATATGTGCATGATTCACTATTGGGAGGACTCTGCACTACTGTTGAACAACTTTAAGGAATTCAAATGGATCTGGACCACATAACAGAATGAGGAGAAAGGTGGAAGATGAAATTTAACATTGAAAATGTAAAGTAATGCATTCAGGTAAAAAATAACCATTAACAGAAATATTAGCTGTGTTGCACCCCCTTGTTAACAACAACTGATTAGAGAGATATGGGGGTGATGGTAACTGATGATCTGGAAAACACTGGGTGGTGCAACACACCATGTCTATAGCAAATAAAATCACTTGATGTATAAAAAGAAACATTAGGTCATGTGAAAAAAAAATGTATCATTTTCCCTCTCTACAGGTCTTATGTTCACCCACATATAGACTAAGCTACTCCATTTTGGTGTCTGTACAAGAAACAGATATTGAACAAGTTGAGAAAATCCAAAGAAAAGTAATCAATTATCTGTCTGGGGTACAAAGTAGGACATATCAAGAAAGTTTCTCAGACCTAAATTTAATGTGTCTGGAAACATGATGCCTTAGAGGGGACCTGTTAGTGTTAATGATGTATGATATTATAAATTATCCACAACTGTTCAATGAGCTAAACTTAGACTTCAAATAAATTCACACTGACACCGGAGGTTGCCCATTACAAATTGCAGGAGAAAAAGCAATACAATGAAAAGAAAGTTTTATTTTTCACAAAGGATCATAAACCCATGGAGTGAATTACTGCTTGAAGTAATTATTAGTAAATCAAAACAAGAATTCAAAAATAAATTAGACACATATATTCAAAACAGAGGACAACTGATGTATTAATGTTAGGAAGGAGCACAAATGGGCTGCCTTTAATCGCTTCATCACAACCTTAGTATGAACTTTAGTATGACATACCTAGAGGCAACAAAGGTTGCCAACAGGAAGGTGAGGGAGGCTGAGGCAGAGACAGAAATCTGGCTAAGAAAGGGAGTGAATCAAAAGGAAAAAGAGCTACCTGAAGAGATACATGCAAGAGAAATGTAAAGTCAAAGGGTTTGTTGTGAGATTAAAGAGTAAGGAATGATGGGAGGAGGAAGAAAGGATGGGAGGATGGGGACAAAGGAAAAGCAGAGATACTGAACAAATATTTTTGTTCTGTATTTACTAGGGAGAAGGACAGACCACTGCCAGAATGTGAGGTTAAGAGAGGAAGGAATGAAAACAAGGGCTCAAATGGCATCATCAAAATAATGGACTAAAGGATGCTGGAAAAGCTTTCATGGTTGAAAGTGAATAAATCTATGGGACCTGATGCTTACTCCCAAGGATGCTGAAGAAGGTAGCAGAAGTGATAGTAGGGACCTTGCACACATATTAAACTGTTCACTGGCCATGGGGTGGTCACTAGGTATAAGGACAGCATATGGTCTCTCTACAGAAGAGTGGAAGAAAGGATGAGCCAGAGAACTATTGACCAGTCAGTTTGGTATCTAGGGGAATATTATAGTCTTTACTAAAGGAAGAACTGGTTGACTTCCTGGAGTAAAATGATCTACAGGGCCCCAGTCAACATGGGTTAATGAGGGGAAGGTTTTGCCAGATAAATCCGGTTGACTTCTTTGACTGGGTGACCAGTGCAGCAGACAGAGGGCAGAAAGTAGATATGATGCACTTTACTTGGATTTCAGCAAGGCCTTTGGCTCAGTCCCCCATTAAAGGTTGGTTAAGAAAATAAGGGACTGGGGGGTGGCTAAAAAATTGGCAAGTCAAGGGAAGATCTAGCCGAGGGGAAGAATACAAAGTATAGTAGTTAATGGGGAGTTTGCAGAGGTAAGGGATGTAACAAGTGGACTACCTCAGGGGTCACTAGGCCCGGTCCTTTATAATGCATTCATCTGTGATATAGAGGAAGGCATCAAGGGCAAAGTCTGCCTTTTCACAGATGTAAAAAAGCAAAACTCAGCACTCTGTGGTAGGCATAAAAGAGCATATGTTTAATAATAAATGCAAACGTCAAACGCCAAGCCTCACATATATCAGGAAGCACAATTGAAAAAGTACTCGACCGGTTTCGTGCACATTTTCAGTTGTACTTCCTGATATATGTGAGGCTTGGCATTTGGCGTTTTGCATTTATTATTAAACGTATGCTCTTTTTACGCCTACCACAGAGTGCTGAGTTTTGCTTTTTTGGATCTATGGGTTGTTACTCGCGCACCTGTACTAATGGAGGAGCTGTTTTTTTGTTGCTTGTATGTGTCTTTTCACAGATGACATAAAGATCTGTACAAGGGTAGACACAGAGGAAGGGATAAGAAACCTCAGAGAGGATTTGGGTAGGTTGATGAGTTGGTCAAACATCTGGCAGCTAGGTTTCAATGCAAAACAGTGATGCACACTGGGAAGAGGAACCCAAGTGTGCAAAATGAAATGGGGGAGTGGTGCTAGAAAGCATCATGGACAGAAAGCACCTAAGGGTCATGATATCAGAGTGCCTAAAAACAACAGCACATTCTAATTAATTTATTTGAATTTTGATGACTGGATAGGTAAACTGAGACAAAGTCCCTTTCTCAGTCTATCCTGTACCACTACTCATTAATCACAAATTATCCCTGTCTCCCATTATTTGGTGGAAGTGCACCAGATCCTTTGGGCGAGACCTGTCCCCTTGCTTCATTGCCCTGTTCTCCTCCTGTCACCTTGTGGTCCCTTACCAATTCCCCCCGTGGTCCCTTACCAATTCCCCCAAAACCCTGCACTCCCCCCCTCCATTCGGTCTGCACCCTCACCCTCCCCCTCTTCATACTACAATCCTTCTGTATCTACTTTCTACCCGGACCTGTCTTACTATCCTGGTTTCTCAAAGAGCTGTTTAATCGACTCTTATTACCTAACCATGCTTCTTTTTTTCCCTACACAATACTGTCATGTACATGTTGCCACATCCTGTAAACTGCTCTATGCTCATCTGTGCTTTGGTTTCTGTTTCATTTAAGTTCAACATTTGTATTCCATTATCTTGATTGTATATATACATGTATATATTTATGTATGGTGTTCTATTGTAATTTGACCTTGTTCTACCCAGGTCCATCTTGTAAAAGAGCCTCACTCAATTATGTTCACCTGGATAAATAAAGATTTTGATTGATTGATTGATTCAGTGATGACCCGAGGAATAAAGCATTCCAAGAACAAACACAATACAATAATACACACAGAATAATACAGTGAGTTACAATATACAGTTAAGCCATGGGTAGTTAACTACAGTACACACGTAGGCAATCTCCAAAGGAGTCAAGATTACAGGTAGTGTGCAACTAGCCAAGAGAGAGAGAGGAGGAAGATAAACATTTTATACCATGTGCAGGAACATTTTTGCCATTCACATACTGGATGTCACAATTTCAATAGCAAGATAAATATAGATTGTCAGATTCAAATGCATTTGGTTAGAAACATAGGGTTCAGGTTACAGTCAGATGTAATTCTAGATAAAGGAGGGTGAGAAGTGAGAAGAGCAGCTTGTCTTTGAGTTAGGAAGAAGGAGGCTGTTTGTGACCATTGTTGAGTTTGAGAGAGATGCGTAACATTAGTCATGTGACCTTACTTGTTAGGAACAGTTGCCTCTGCATTGGAAGGGTTTGAAGAACTCATCCTTGCTAAGTTTTTGAATTGGTTGATGATTTTTGCAGGAGAGTAGAGGGTGAGGCAGGTTGTTCCAAATTCTGGGGGTAGTGAAGGTGTAGGATCTTTGGCCTAGCTTTAGCCTGGCTTTCGGGAGCTCCAGTAATGGTAGGCTTGAAGATCTTAGTACATGAGGTGTAGGTTTTAGGGATAGCAGGCTCATCAGATTGGGAGGGGCTGATGAATTAATTTAAAGGTGATACAGAGTGTGGGAAAGTCAGATCTGTGTCAAAGGTTGGCCAGCTTAGCTTGTTGAGTACTAGACAGTGGTGAGTATGGGCAAGGGGCTGAGGTGGCAAAGCGAGTGATTCTATGGTATGTCTGTTTTAGTTTGTTCAGTAACGGGGCCTTAATTGAGTGGATGACAGATGCCACATAGAATAGTCCAGGGAGTAGGGTGGCAGAGGCAGTGGTCACTCTGGCATGCTTTGAGAGGTAGGGTGCTATGCGGAACAGCAGCGCAAGTTTTTGATTAGTGGTTTTGATGATATTGTTTATGTGTGCTTCAAGAACTAGGTTCTCATCAAGTGTGAATCCCAGGTATTTTGAATGATGAGACTTTTTCCAGTGAAGTACCTGAGGAGGGTTTTAAGAGGAAGGGTGTGTCATATGGGGTTTTGAAGGAGGCATGATGGATGAGCATGGTGTTGTTTATTTTCTCATTGAGAACCAGTTGGTTATTTTTGAACCACGATTCTAGGGCATGGAAGTCAAGCTCCAGATTAGTGGACAGGGTGCGGATATCCTTGGTGGATCTGTAGAGTATGCATCATCTGCGTAGAGTTGTACTGATGCACCATCACAGTTAAGAGGCAGGTCATTGATGAATATGGAAAATAGTACGGGACCAAGTATGGACCCTTGCGATACCCCGTCAGTGACTGGTGCTAGAGGGGATAGTATGTTTGCCCATTTGACACACTGTGAATAATTTGTTAGATAATTGGAAAACCATATGAGGGAGTTATTATCCAGGTTGACATGATGAAGTTTAGTGATAAGTAGGGGGTGATTAACAAGGTCAAAGGCCTTAGTGAGATCTACAAAGAATGCGCCAGTGGCTTGGCCCTGATCCATGTTATTGAATACGTCAGAGGTGACGCAAAGGAGGGCAGAGTCAGTTCCATGGTGTTTACAGAAACCATGCTGAAAGTTCGTGAGGATGTTTGTTTGTTCAAGGAATGAGTGTATTTGATCATAGAGAATTCATTCTTGAATTTTTGCTGTTGGGCAGAGGATAGAAATTGGCCTGTAGTTCTGGGTTATATCGACTGAGCTGGATTTGTAGACAGGTACCACTACTGCTGTTTTCCATTTGTTAGGGATAGAGTGGGTGATGAAAGAGCAATTCATTAGCATCGAGATGGGCAGGGCAAGCGCTGGTGCCCCGTTACAGAGGAATTTAGGAAGCATGGTGTCAAAGCCTGGAGAGCTATTGCATTTGAGTCTCTTGAGCAACTCTAGGACCTCAAAACTGGTGGTAATTCTTATATGAAAGGAGGGATAGCTGGTCTCTTGTTGACTGGTATTATTGTACAAGCAGGTGGAGGGAAGACCATGTTTGTAGGGTGTAAGGTCTGTAAAGAAGTTATTTATTCCAGTGGCAATGTCCAGAGGTGTTGTGAGAATGGTTCCATTGGCGGTCATGGTTTGAGGAACAATGCATTCTCTACCTTTTAGTAGGGTGTTCATTTGGCACCAGAAACATTTAGGGCTGGTAAGGTTAGTTTCTTGTAAAGATATAAGATAGTCCTTTTTGGCCACCTTTACTTTATTTTTGCATCAATTGCAGAGCCGATGATAAATAATCCAATCAGCATGCACCCCAGACCTCTTTAAGGTCTTCCAGGCTTTAACACATGTGCGCATGAGACCCCTCAGATGATTAGTTAGCCAAGGGGAAGGAAAGCCTTTGGACCTTCTGGTTTTATACGGAGCAAGAAAGTATTGGGCTACTATGAACATTGAGATAAGATAGTCAAGGGCCTGATTTATATCAGGGAGGGTGTTAATTGATGACCAGTTGATGGAGGCTAGGCAGCCATTTAATTTTTCCTTGTTGAACTTGGTCAAGTCCCTGGTTTTGTTTATTTTGGGGGGTGGACTGGGTGCAGTATTATTCCAGACACAATTAGTGGGTGAGTGATCACTCAGGGAATCTGGGAAGATACCAGCAGCTCTGATGTTAGTAGTCATGTTGGTTATGATCCATTCAAGAAGTGTGTATCTCCCAGACTTCATTTTCAGTCTAGTGGGTTGTTCTATGACCTGCTCAAAATTAATGTCTGCCTGTGCAGAGTGGTACTGTACATTTTGTGGGCCAAGGAAATTAAGGTTAAAGTCACCACATGCCATAGTGTCATGTCTGAGGATGTTGTCAAGGCTGGTGATAACCTCCTCTGAACAGGATGTGTGCCTGGGAGGCAGACAGTTGCAGCCCAACACCATTTTCTTGGACTGACCAAGAGAGATGGTGATGAAGATATGCTCAGCCAGAGGGTGGATATCCAAGTCCTTCATTTCATCAGCAGTCAGTTCAGTCCTGGCTTAGATCACGACATCCCCACATTTTCCATGAGTCTGGTCCTTCCTGAATATGGAGAATCCAGGAAGGATGATCTCGTGTGATTTAATGTCAGGTTTTAGCCAGGTTTCAGATATGCATAGGCTATCAGGTTTATGAAGCTGAGTCCATGCTTCAAGCTTGGGCTTCTTACCTCTGATGCTTTGGATATTCATGTGAGCTATTTTGAGGCCTGGGGTGTTGGTCCATGTTGGCAGCTGTCTCTGGGGGTTTGGTGTGCTTCCACATAGGGTGTTAGTGTTGCGCCCCATATTCCGTCCAGGCCATGGTTTAGTTGAATGTCCCCGGATAGCAGCATAGTACAGAGGTGACACTGCATCGGGGGGTTCACAAAAAAGGTAATTTTTGCCGCCATCTGATTCAAAGTGGAGTCAGGGCTGCTTTACAGCATAGGGTTAGTAATTGTAGACATGGACACTGTGAGACCACTTGACAGGGAGGGGTATTATATTGGTTGGGGATAGGGCATTGTTTGGAGGTCATTAGGGACCTTGAAAAGGCTGGGGATGGCCCATAAAGCAACAAGAGTGACAGACAAACTAGTACCACTCTGGTATGTTTTAAACATTGCATGGTTGTGTTATGTAGTGGACTAGCTGAGAGCGTCACCAAGGAACTACTGTGGTGGGATATAAGTAGTTCTGGGTATGGAAAAAGCGTAATTTTCACTAATAACATTAGCGGGGTTGTATAACAAGAGAGTGGCCAGAGATGGTAGAGCTGAGGATTAGTTTGAAGTTTCCAGCCAATCGTAACATAGTTGGGATGGGCTTAGGAGCATTTAATGGAGGTCTAGGGCAGGGGTTGGGGGAGGGCCAAAACATCGAGTGTGTGGCATTGCAAGGACCGGGTGCTGCCCATTGGGAACCAGGGCTACTTTTACCTGGTAGTGAGATCCATGGAGCCAGCTCAGCCATGGTGGAAAAGTTTGCTGAAGCCTCTTGCCAATAGAGAAGAGGCAGCAGCATTTCTGGCCAATCCTGGTAGGGTAGCGAAGGGCCATGGACCAATGAGTGTAAAAGCCATAGATCTAGGTGGTGAGCCATACCTTAGTGCCAGAGGGAGTGGAGCGGGTCTCGATCTTCAGCCGAGTGCGGAGCTTCGATTTTGGGGGATGGTCTGCGGCCCTTTGGGTGGCACTCGAGGAGACATGTAGCCTAGGAGAAAGAGAGTGGACAGCAAGAGGTTAGGTGGGGGTTTATATCAATGGAGAAAACAATAGCGAATACCGGGGCTAGGTAATTTGTGGGCGGAGGTGAGAAGCTCTTTAGAGAAAATTGAACAGGAGCTAAGGTAAGGATGAGGTTGGGGGGGTAGCCTGAAAGGCTCCAAAGCTAGACAAAGGGAAGGGAAGAACTGTAGGTGGGGAAAAAATAAATCAGATATAAATCAAGAGGGTGCTGTACTTTCACTTACAGAAAATAAATAAAAAAAATTCAGAATAAAATAAGAGGGAGATGTATGCGGGAAAAATACATGAAAATAATCAAAAATAAATCAAGAGGCTGTGGGCAAGGCAAACAGGATTCTGGGCTGCATAGTGAGGGGGATAAGCAGTAGAAGTTGGGATGTCATCCTCCTATTGTACAGGTCATAGTTAGTGACCACACCTGGAATATTGCACAAGGTACTAGGTCCACACCTAAAGAGACTGCAATAAAGTGGAAGCAGTACAGTGCAAGGCAACCAATTTGGTCCATGGATATGGGGGAAGACATATGAAGAAAGGTTGCAGGACTTAGACATGTACACCCTTGATAAAAGGAGGGAAAGGAGTGGCATGACTGGAACATACAACTACTGGCATGGGATAAATAGGGTGGATGCCAAGGACCTTTTCTCCTTGAGTTCATCTGCAGGGATGAGAGGGAACTCACTTAAAAAAGGGATGTCTGTAAGCATTTTTCACAGAAAGTGTGGCAGGCAAGTGTAACAAATTGTCAGAGGGAAAATCAGTGAATAGCTTCAAGCAGGGATGGGACAGGCATATGGGCTTAGTAAGAAGGGGGACAGAAACAAAGGGGAGATATGGCCACTAGGACCACTGCAGAGTAATTAGGTAGAGGGGGCAGACTGGATGGGCTGACAGGCCTTCTTCTGTAATCATGTACAGTATGTATCTATTGTAATAATCATGCAATGCCTGTTCCACAAGTAATCTATTGTGCAGAGTGAGTGTGGGTCACTTGATGGGATGTCTTGCAGAGAATGGTGGGATCTTGGCATTAGTATACATGGAATAGGTGGGGGGGGGAGAGTGTCTGCCTACACACCACAAATACTATACAGTATATAACCTGCAAGTAATGATAGGGTGCCTGCCACCAGTTATAAGTTAGTAGCTAATTTTTATAGCTTGGTAACCATTGGCTGATAAGTAGCCTGCCCTAGTTAGCATGTGTTCCGGTGGTACAATGGCATGCCCTAGGAGCAGCCATGGGTTGTAGAGAGCCTTGGCCAGTAAATAATGAATTATCTGCACATTAAAATAAGTTAAAAATATGCCACAGTAATGGTGTGTGTGTCAGGAGCAGTTGCTCTATTGTAAATGCAGAGCAGCAACTGTGCAGCACTAGACACCTGAGCGAGAGATGAGAGTAAGCTGAGCTTGCTCTGAGAAGAAGCACTGCCATGCTGAGAGACAGGCAGGTGGGTTCTGCACAGGATGCTCACTCTGGGGTGAAGTGCACTGGTGCTATGGTCAGAAGTCAGACTGAGGACTGTTTGACAACCTTAGTGAGCAAACACTCTTAGTGGTACAGAGACCACTTATTTCACAAAAACAGCACCTTTAGTTTGGCAGGTGACAAGTGCAAGATAAAAAAATGTAGGGACTGGCTATTATTAATAAAATAAGAATCCTGAGGGACTGGAGAGAGAGTTAGAGAGAGAGAGAGAGAGAGAGAGAGAGAGACTGCATCAGTCTAATGGTGATGGGCTCAGAGAAATGGATGTCTTATGCAGCACCAGGCTGCTTAGTGAAGTTCTACATTGCTCAGAAAATACTCAATGAAAAATAAACAAACACATAAATAAATAAACAAATGACACATAAGGCTAGTGGACAGTCCAAGGAACATAGCCATATGTTCAGATTACCTCAGAATTAACTAGATATAACAAGCATTTGTCAATGCCGGATGTTCGCCATGGGTATAGAAGCCTGGGGGTAGTAGATGCGTTATGGTGCACTGTATGGATTATGTATTACCAAAGTTAGGAGGTTGCATTTGTAAATTTGAATGCAGGATAATAACTTTGTTATGTTGTAGTATTTTCGTCCCAAATTGTCAACATTGCCTTCTTATGACACCACCTCACGAAGAAGTATAGAGATGATTTACAGCTTCTGTCTGAAAGGTGATTTCACGCAGGGGCTGCAATATCAACTTTCTGGATGTAAGAACACATTTTGGGCAGGATTTGAAAAATGACAGCTGTCACATTCATGAGGTGCTGTAAAGAAATGGCTATGTTGTAAATTTGGAGTAAAAATATTGAAAATGACCAGTTACAAGCCTGCATTTGCAGAATGTAACGTAGGCTCATAAATTCATTGATTTTTAATATTTTACACCAAGTTTTTAACACATCCTTCTTATGACCCTGCCTCATGAAGAAGGACAGAGAAAAGTTTCAACTCTTGGTCGAAAGGTGATTTTGCACAGGGACTGCAAAGCCACCTTTCCGAACGCAAAAATACATTTTGGCCAGGAGTTGAAAAATAACAGCTGTCACATTCATGAGGCAGTGTAAATAAATGACTACATTGAAAATTTGGAGTAAAACTATTGAAAATTGCCACACTTACGAGCCTGCCTTTGTAAAATTCAAGATAGCCTCATAACTTTGTTTTTTTTTAAATATTTTTACACCAAATTTTTAACATAACCTTCTTATGGCCCTGCCTCATGAAGATAGGCACAGAAAATTTTGAACTCCTGCCCCAAAGGTGATTTCATGCAGGGCCTGCAAAGTCACCTTTCAGGATGTAAAAAAAAAAAAACATTTTGGCCAGGATCTGAAAAATGACAGCTGTCACATTAATGAGGTGCTGTAAATAAATGGCTTGTAAATTTGGGGTAAAAATATTTGAAATTACCAGAGTTACGAGCCTGTGTTTGCAAAATTCAATGTAGGCTCATAACTTTGTTGCTAATAATTTTTTTTTTTAATTTTTATACCAAATTCTCAACATAGCCTTCTTACGACCCACCTCATGAAGAAGGGCAGAGAAAATTTTCAACTCCTGCCCGAAAGGTGATTTCATGCAAGGACTGCAAAATCACCTTTTGGGATAGATTTGCCTAATGTCAGTGCAATTGTTCATGAGGAGGGGTCCCAAAAAGGCATGTTGAAAATTTTGGCCAAAATATGCAAAAATGCCCAAGTTATGCCACTAAGTTCAAACCCCCATTGAAATATATTGAATCACCTACCTGTTTCTTCAGTATGTGGTCCGGCTTTCAAGAAAGAAGACATGTCTACGGTCCACAGAAAATGACAGCGTTGGACTCCTGGTGGGTAAGTAATGTCTTTGGGGGTATAGGGTGGTAGGTGCTGAGTGGGAGAATAGGGTGGGAGGACAGTAATGGCCGCAAAAGACATTGATGGATGGTTTTCTTTTCACAGGTTTAAAAAAAAAAGGATGGATGATTCTGGATTGTGACACTGGGGGATTGGGCACCCCAGTATTACTATTATGTTTGTGTATAGAGGGGCTGAGAGGGAGGGCTGGGTGGGTGGGATAACAAAGGACAGATGATTCTGGATCATGACACTGGGGGACTGGGCACCCCCAGTGTAACTGTTATATTTGTGGGGTGGGGTGGGGTGATTGATGCTGAGTGGGAGGGAGGGTCAGGTGGGGCGGTATAAAAAAATAAATAAAGATGCACATGGAGATGTGACTGTGCATACATAGCAGGTGTCAACATTGGGGGATTGGGCATGCCCAGTGTCACTGTTATGTTTGTGAAGGGGGGTGCTGAGAGGGACCCACGGAGATGTAACCTTGCATGTGCTGGAGCACTGTTTACTCTTACAGCTGGCAGACATTCCACACATGCTAGGCTGACTTTGACAGATCACCTTGGCTTGCTGGGCAGTGCAGATGAATGGGAATAGCAGACCCCTGACTGGGTGGCTATGCTTTTCAAATTCATGCTGTCCCCACCCAGCAAGCTAGAACTCTGTCATACTAAGCCTCATTGATGATTGGTGTTACACTGAATTCCCCCTAAAACACTACTCTGCATTGGATGAACAGTGTCACACCCATCAAAAAGTAGAACTATTGCAATATGTTTGCTTGCACCTGGGCGCATGGCGAACGTAAAAACGGAGCTGCAAACAGGCAAAGTACTTGAGGAAAGTGAGACAGCAAATTTAAACTGCAAAGATGTGCAGTCTTTTTAGAGCTGCAGTGGGCATAGCCCTGCAGACCTCTTGCTATGAAAAAAGAACTTGGTGCATTCCTTCTGATCAAACAACATGTTGGAGTTGCACCACACACACATTCCACGTCTATGAAGCACTCCACTCATTGTCTCCATTGGCTGTAGCACTACAGTATTTATGTGTCGGTGGTCATGGTGAAACTTGGCGTACTCCGCAGTGTCCAAGATGGTCACTAAGCTGTATTGCACATGTCGACTACTGGTGCATCGCGGTACAGTGTGTGACCATCTTGGATAACAAGTGCCTGTGTTGCACTCTGACCGCCAATTTATTTTGTTAAATTAAAGCTATCCCCACCCGACCCCTCTCTCAGCACCACCCCCAGAAACATAACAGTGACACTGGGGATGCCCAATCACCCAGCGTCCCAATCACAAATCCTCTTACTGACCCCTCATCCTCTACCACACATACATGGTTATCTGTGCATGTTTTTATATTATATATATTTATAGTTTCTCTCCCCACCTGCCCTCCATCTCAGCACCCATCACCCTTCTCCCCAGAAATGTAACAGTGCACTGGGGTGCTAAACCCTAGTGCAAGACTCCTTATTTTTTGTTTTTTAAGGTATCCCCCCACTTGACCATCCCTCTCAGCACCCACCCTCCCGAAACATAATAGTGACACTGGGGGTGCCCAATACCCCAGTGTCCTGATCACAAATCCTCTTACTGACCCCTTGTCCACTACCATGCATGCATGGTTATTTGTGTGTTTTATTTTGTTATATATATTTATAGTTTCCCCCCCACCTGAGTCTCCCTCTCAGCACCCATCACCCCAGAAATGTAACAGTGGCACTGGGGGTGCCAAATCCCCAGTGAGAGCAGGAATCCTTGATATGTTTTTAACCCATAAAAGAAAATGTCCATTGATGTCTTTTGCGGCTGTTACACTCCCCCCACCTGACCCTACCACTCAGCACCTCCAGGCCCTTATTTACCCATTGGTGGTCCAATACCGTATTCCTCTCTAGATTGCAGACACACCTTCACTCTTAAAACTGGACCACAAATTGAAGAAACAGATATGTAGTTCAATGTATTTCAATGGTATTTTGAACTTAATGGCATAACTTTGCCTTATGTTCATATTTTTGGCCCAAATTTTTAACATGCCTTTTTAGATGGACCACCCTCCTGAACAATTGCATCGTCATTGGTAAATCTGTCCCAAAAGGTGATTTCATGGTCTCTGGGCAAAATCACCTTTTGGGCAAGAATTGAAAATTTTCTCTGCATTGTTCATGAGGTGGAGTCATAAGAAGGCTATGTAGAAAATGTAGTGTAAAAATATTAAAAAGCAACAAAGTTATGAGCCTACATTGAATTTTATGAATGCAGGCTCATAACTTTGGTAATTTTTAATATTTTTATCCTAAATTTACAACATAGCCATATGTTTACAGCACCTCATGAATGTGACAGCTGTTAATTTTCAAATCCTGGCCAAAATGGTTTTTCACATCCTAAAAGGTGATTTAGCTGTCCCTGCACGAAATCACCTTTCAGGCAGGAGTTGAAAATTTTCTCTGCCCTTGTTAATGATGCGGGGTCATAAGAAGGCTATGTTGTAAATTTATTATAATATATAATAAAAGTTACAAGGCTATGTTAAATTTTGCAAATGCAGGCTCATAAGTTTGGTAATAGTCAATATTTTTACCCCAAATTGTCAACATAGCAATTTCTTTACAGCACCGCATGAATGTGACAGCTGTCATTTTTAAACTCCTACTCAAAATGTGTTTTGCTTTCCGAAAGTTGATTTTGCAGTCCTGCAGAAATCACCTTTAGGACAAACTAAACATTTTCTCTGCCCGTCTTCATGTGGCATGGTCATAACAAGGCTATGTTGACAATTTGGCATGGAAATATTACAAAACAACAAATTTATGAGCCTGCATTACAGTTTGCAAACACAGCCTTGTATCTTTGGTAGTTTTCAATATTTTTACCCCAAATTCCTTGGCTGCAGCCCTATTTGCTCTGGCCAGAGTGTGTTTGTTAAATCCTATAACTTTGTCATTTTAAGTCAGCATCTCACCAAATGTAATATACTGATTGTTGGAGTGGTGGGCTTTCAGATAGCTATAGTCCAATTTGTCTAAGGGTCAGGAAAGGGGAGGTACTGGCCTGTGAAAGTGGCATGGTCACAAAATATTGTCTGCAGTCCTGAAATCATGCTGGCAGGCAGGGGGGATGAAGGAGAACTGTTACAGAAATAGCAGGCTCAGCCCTTGCTAATTCATTGAGGTTTTATCACATTTCTTATACATTTTTCTTAAATTTTGCAAGGGTGCTCCTGGTGTGTGGCCAACATCAGAATCAATCATTGTACCAGTGCCTCCCTCAAGAAAAAGCATCTTGAAAGCCTACAATTCTTTTAAGTTAATTCCATTTTCTTAGTTTGCCTTCATTCAATCATTGTAACATTTTGAAGGGATTCTTGATCTCATCATTTGACAAAATCATGATTAACCTGACCACAGACAAGCTGACCCCCTCATCGGTCAGTTACCTACACTTTACATTTTAACATGCTTATCACTTATAGAAATATGGCAGTCCTTTAATGCTAAACTAACCAGTACTTCTAAAAATTATATCCCCCAAATCAGGAAAATGGACAATAATAAACCTAAAACACCGTGGATGAGTAAAACAGTCAGAAAACATATCAAAAAGAAAAACAGGGCATTTATTAAAGCTAAATTAAGTAACTCTCAAAAGAACTGGCTTGATTATAAACAATGCTTAAAAATATCTAAAAAAGTATTAGAAAAGCAAAGAGTGATTATGAATATAGGTTAGCTGCAAATGTTAAAGATAATTACAAAGCCTTTACACTTATATAAATAGTAAAAGGGTGGTGCGCCTGTTATTGGCCCATTAGAAAATCAAAATGGTGAATTACAAACTGATAAAACCGATATGGCTGTAATTTGTAATAATTACTTTTCTTCAGTCTTTAATAACAAAACTACCCCTACTAAGAATCACAATATACATCCCATTATCACAAAGTATAAGATTGAGGATAAGGAAATGGAGAAATACATTTTGGGACTCAACCTAATAAATCTGCTGAACCTGATGGAATTCACCCCTGATTTTGAAGGAACTGGCATATCCCTATCTGGTCCAATGGCTGCTTTATTTACAAAATCTCTTATAGAAGGTGAGGTCTTGGAGGAGGGAGACAGGCTACTGTCATTCCATTTATAAAAATAAAGGATCTAAACATAATGTTACAACTTATAGACCTATTAGTCTAACCTCTGTCCTGAGTAAAATTATGGAGGTATAATTAAAAATTATATAGAGACTATTATACCACCAGACCAAACACAGCATGGATTTGTCAAATCCCATTCCTGTATGACTAACCTGCTTGAATTTTATGGTGGAGTTAGTTTGGCTTTGGATGGGGTGAAGCTGTGAATGTGGTTCTACTGGACTTTTCAAGGCCTTTGACAAGGTGCCGCATGGTGAACTTATTGACACCATAATAGAAATGGGACTTGATAGGAATATAACTAGATGGATTGAGTCCTGGCTGTTTGAGAGGACTCAGTGAGTTTGTATAAAGGGCCATTATTCAGAATATGAACCAGTGACTAGTGGGTCCCATGGGCTCTGTGTTGGGAACCTTGTCTTTTTAATCTCTATAACTCTTCACTAACATTTTCATCTAATGTCTGGTTAACAAAATTTGCTGATGATACTCACATAGGCTACAAAATCAATAAACCTGAGGATGTATGTACTTTGCAAAGCACATTAAATGAACTTGAAAACTGGGCATTAACAAAAAACTTGTGTTCAATACTGAGAAATGCGTTGTAATGCACTTTGGGAAGGATAACCCATTAGCTACTTATTTTATGGGTAACAAAGTTCTTAAGGCTGTTGAAGATGAGAGAGACCTGGAATTAGGGTCAAAAATGATTTAAAATTTGGCTTACATTGTCAACAAATTATTAAAAAAGCGGGCGGTATTCTCCACTGTATTAAAGGCATATTGTAAATACAAGTACCAGGGTTCTTCTCACTGTATTCCTCATTGGTTAGGCCTCATGTTGAGTATTGTGCTCAGTTTTGGTCACCTGGTGACAGGGTTCCATAAATGCCCTTGAGACGCATTCAGAGAAGGGCGACTAAAGGAATCAGCGAAGTTCAGGGACTGGATTATGAAGATAGACTTACAAAACTTGGACTCTATAGTCTTGATACATGAGACTTAGAGGGACTTGTGTCTGGTGTATAGAGCTCTACGATAGTACCTTATGGGAATCTTTGGGACTGGTATTTAGAAGTAGCTTATGAAACTAGGGCTCATCCACTACAATTATTTGTAGAACGTTGCAGAACTAAATTGAGAAGTTCTTGGTTCTCTGTTAGAGTGTCTAAAATTTGGAATGCATTGCCACTATCTGTGGTGACTAGTGAAACTATGTATTTATTTAGAACCCGAGTAGATAACTTTCTAAGCGATAAATCAATCAAGGGTTATGACTAACTTTATTGGCGAGCATTATGGACTACGGTCTTCTTGGCTCTGATCTACCTATGATACCTATGATACCTATATGAGCTGAGGTCCATTTGCTATCTCTATTTTTTCTTGTGTGAAAAAAAGTTAGCAAGATTGAAAAATGTTTAAACTGTGTATTGAACTTTTAAATATCGCATTATATCATCAGGCACATACACAATTCTCAGTCACTCATTTAATATTGTTGACTGTCTTTGCCAAAGGGATAGATTGTTCCTTGGCTGATTCCCTCAGGATTTGGGGGTACATCGGCTCTATTGCCTTGCTCATGTTTTACAATCTTCAGCAATGTTTCAGCTCCTTCAGGTGCCTCACATATTTCCTGTAATGTTTCCTGCTGCTCCCCTGTGAACAACCTTTCTCTCTATTTGGTATTACTCCATCTCTTTAGTATAAGTATTACACCACGTGTTCCCCCTTGGTTATTATGCCATCACTTTTCCGATCTTACAGCAGTCTGACAAGTGCCTGTGTTTTCCTTTTCTCGTTTACATAGCTGAAGATTGTTTTATTATTGGATTTGACTTCAAGCACTTTTATATAGTGTGTCAGAGCACACTATATAAATGATGAAGCCAGAGAGTGGTTTCCACATAAGAAAGAGAGAAAGCAGTGAAACATATGCTCATATTGGCGTGTTAAAATTTAAAATGCAGTTACCTGACTGATTATGGGGTTACGCTGGTGGTTAGGCTCATCGTGATTTGGTTGAATGATAAGATCAAGAAGCCCTTTAAAATGTTAAAATGATTGAATGAAGACAAAGTCTGAAACAGAATTGAATTAATTGCAGATTTTGAGGATAAAGGAGGAGTCAGGAGAGGTGTGTGCTCTTGGGCAGAAGTGAGTTACTGGAGCCCTTGGGACAACCCCTGGGAGGAGTTCAGACCACAGACACTGTTAATTAATTATTTGTTTAGCTCAGACAAGAGGAAAAGTGTGATTTAAAGGAGAATATATATCATTTGTGAGCGGTTTTCCTCAGGAGTAATGCTAACATTACACAGCACACTACAGATTTTCACACCAGGTAGAATTTTGTAATTAGAAACTTGGGGTTCCCCTGACAGAAATTAATTACTAAAAAATGCACTGTAGAGCACCAGAGAAGTCAGCTGTCCAGTCAGGGTGCTAAAAATGAGACTATTTTTATTTCATGTGTTTTTTATAGTGATTTATGCAACATGCCATAGTAAAGTATCAATGTGAACAGAACAGAGCAGGCTTGGAATTTTTAGATAGTTGGCTTGTAATTTCAGACTGAAGATTTCAACATGGCCCATGCTGCTGCTGCAATATTCCCTAGGGTGGAATCAGCTGTAATTGGTGCTTAGGAGTGGAATCAGCTTTCTGTTCACCTAGGGGCCAGATTTGGGGCAAATATAATGTTGTGTGGTATAAAAGTTGCACAGCTCATGTATGGGAGATTCACTTGGGAGACTGACCTGAAGGGACCCGTTCCTGAGTAGAGGGAGTCCAGCTTATAGAGGCCTATAGCCAGGCAGGGCCTGAAGGACTAGCTCTTACACAGTAAGTCTAGCCTAAAGAGGATTGCCAGTATCCCAGTGCCAGGGTCAGTAGGGCAGTAAGTGAGAACAGGGAGAGATTAGTTATTGCCTGCTGCAAGTGTTACCTATTCCTGTAAGCTGATTCTGCCTGCATCCAGCAAATTCAGCACAGCATATTCCAGCTATCTGGCCATTTTGTAGAACCATCAACACCAGGGTTCTACAGCAGTCCCTGGAGGTACCAAGATTTTGACACCTAAATTCTAGAGCTTGTAAAGCTCATAAGGAAAGTGATTATTTTTGTGGGACTAGTTCAAGAGGGACACTCATCTGCCATACAAGGATTTGTGATTCCCATTTGTTACAAAAGGACTACCATCCAGCAATTTCAGAGACTTTGCTCAGAGACTTGGGGGATAGTAAAGTGATTTGCCTAGAAGTATTTATTTTTATTTATTTTATTTATTTATTTAATATCACAACCTTTGAGCTAAAAGCTCATTTACAAAGGATCATCGTCACAAGGGTAGGGAAGGGTACATATGTTTGGAGTCAGTAGCAGCTTAATAGGCATTGTCAAGAACATCTAATAGTAGGACAAATGTGAACAGGAGAAATCAGTAAACATTGGCAGTAGCATAACAATGTAGCATAATATAAGCAAATAACAACACATAACCAGAACAAGGGTACATAGTCAATGGAGTTGGGTTCACACATCATGCCATGCAGTTAAGTGCTTAAGTCAGAGTTAGGTACTAGTTTGAGAAAAAATCAGAGGTGGAAGCTAGGCAGCGTCTTGTATTGGGAGAAAACAGGAGATGGAGCTGTTCATCAAAACTGATACCTGTTGTGATTAAATGCTCTGTTAATTACATTAATTGCCATACAATAAATGCTACAGAGTACAGTGAATATAGAGTATCAGTGAATTTACAGTATAGGTGAATAGTAATTGATTAGATACCAGGGAATGGTATCTGGGTAAAAGGGGTGAGGGGGCTGACTGATTCTGATATAGGCATAGTAGCCACTGCATGCCCTAAGGCATCTATAAGAGAAAGTGCAATGACTGAGGTCCGAGATATGGCCTAGTGCTGATGGTATTGGTGTGGTGGATGTCTGGTTGGTTCAGATATAGCCTACAGTCTCCTGTGGGAAGAAAGGATATCAAGTATAGATGCATAGAGTTTTAATTAATTTAAGAGGTTATTGCAAATGTGTTGTTGTTTCTATGTTTTTGCAAGCTGTGTCTCTCAAGCTGACAAAACACCTTTATTTCACCTGAAAACTGTATCCGAGTCATACTTTGATGGTATTCAAGTCTCACAATTCCTGTTTTCTCTAGTGTCAGTCTGGCACAGTGCCTTCTGTTTCACACAGGTTCCACAACTTTCTGGTTGGTAAGTCAGCTGTGCATATCTGTGGTGGTGGTTGGAAAGAGAAGTAAACAAACCTAGTGACTCATTGGCATACCAGTTACCTATCAGTGGAACAGTTCCCATTGCCAGGGTGTTATACTATGTGGGGATTTTAAAAGATGTACTCATTTTCCACATGTATTTGTGCACTTCCATCCATAACATTAGACCACAAAAAGGTGGTCTAATTTTATGATGCGAGTACTGCAGGTGCATCTGAATAATGGACGCAAGTACCGCAGGTGTGGTTAAAAGCGCCTTAAACTGCAGAAACTTAAGGTAGCAGAGATACACAGAGGAACCATGTATAAAGGTCAGCAATGAATGGTTAGGTATACTGAAGGACAAGGAGTCAGCTTCCAGTGAAAACTATACAATTTGTATTAAAAAATGCAGTGAAATTAGCACAAACAGGTCACCAGCCAGAACACATTGGGAGCTTGTTATATCTACTTCCTGGTTAGCACCGGTAAACACAGACTGACTGCTTAGGTTTTAGCAAGCACAACTGTTTCAGAGAAAAGCAACAGTACAGCTGAAATCAGCACAAAATTTCAAGCAGGGAAAGCAAAGAAACAAAGTAAAACTACCACTTTAAAAATATATAAGCCAAATCAACAAACCAGTACAGGAGCATTCTACACCCATACAGGTGTCTGGTAAGCATATTACACACTTATGTATTGACAGTCCGTGTCATCATCAGAGCACATGGTAGTGTGGTGGCTGTGCTATTTGAAAAAGTGATTTAAAGTGATAGCGTCTTAGTTACAAACATAAAATAGCCAGTGGAAAGAAAAAGGACACTCAGAAAGCACTCATCAAAGAGTGCAAGAATAAAAACAACTTTGGTGCTTAGGAGCTTTACAAGCCAGTGTCATAAATAAACAGAATCTGGCCAGAGCTGATAGGGTTGCAGGAGAGGAATCTGGATTAAAAATATTGAGAATTGTTTTTTTTTTCATATTTTTACACCAAATTTTCAACACAGCCTTGTGATGAACCTGCCTCATAAAGAAAGGCAGAGAAAATGTTCAACTCCTGGCCTAAAGGTGATGTCATACAGGGACTGCAAAATCAACTTTTGGGCTGCAAACACACATTTTGGGCAGGAGTTGAAAAATGACAGCTGTCACATTCATGAGTCGCTGTACCAAAATGGCTATGTTGAAATGTTGTGGTAAAAACACTGAATATTACCAAAGTTGTGAACCCGCATTTGCAAAATTCAACATAGCCTCATAACTTAAAGCAGCAGTGCAACAATCTGGTGAAAATTTTGACCAATACTTTTTTTATGCTATTTTAGATTGCCACTTACCTCTGACTTGTATGATACCCTTCTTTCCATAATTTGAGACTGCGTGAGTACTTTTTATGTTGCTTGCATGCATGTGCAAGAAACATAGTGCCATCATACGAGTTTTCAGAGGTGTGGCACCCCGTCTTCCAATTCAGTCAGCGAGTTTGCAGGCGTGGCTGCAGTTCTCCAATGACTGCTGCAGCTGTCTATGACAGCAGTCCAAAATGCAGTGGCATACAGTTGAAAGGGAGAGCTACGCTTCATTAAGCAGAGCTCCCCCCACACACAAGCAAGCACGCATATTGCATGCTGAAGCACCCCCCCATGCACACACTGTATGGCTGAAGGGGGTGCCCAGTCCCCCGTCGGCTCCACAAAAAATGTGATAGCCAATGGGGTGCCCAATCCCCCATTGGCTCCACAGCTGCATGCCCCCAAAACCTTTCCAGGTGCCACACTGGGAGCCCACCCCCAGTGTGGCAAATCTTGTTATAGCCGACGGGGGTGCTCAATTCCCCCATCAGCTCCAGCCCCACCAAACAGCCTTTGCAGCTGCCACACTGGGAGCCCACCCCAGCATGGCAAATGTCCTGCATTGTCTTCATTACAAAAATAAACCTGTAAATAAAAAAAGGTCCCTTGCAGTCTCCTGCCCCACCGCACCCACCCACTGCACCTACCTCCCACACCCCCTCACCCCATACCTCTCCAGAGCTCAGTGCGATGATCATCGGTGGTCCAGGAACACATCTGCACTCTTCAAAGCCGACCGAGAACTAAGGAAATGCCGGTAAGCTGTATAATGGAATAAATGGGGTTTTTTCAACTTTGTTGCATATCTCAGGCATTTTTGGGAATTTTGGCACCAAATTTTCAACATGGGGTTTTTGGGACCCCTCCTCATTAATTCTTGCACTGTCATGGCATTAACCGGGCCCAAAGAGTGATTTCATGGTCACTGCGCAAAATCACCTTTCAGGACCAATTAATGAAATGACAGTGCCAGTGTTCATAAGGTGGGCTCTCAAAAAGCCTATGTTGATAATTTGGTGAAACAATTCTTAAAAATGACTGTTTTATGAGCGTGTGTTGCGCAGTTCCTACGCACACTCGTAAGTTTGTGAATTTTTTATATTTTCACTCCAGATTTTCAACTTTGCCATTTTACCACACCTCCTTATAAGCAGTACAGCTGTTATTTTCACATCTTGCCCAAAATGTGTTTCTGCCCATGTATGGCACAATGGCACATTCGGTAATAGAAATCAATGTATGGGACACATTAAGAAAATCACAGTGACACTATTCATGAGCAGAGGTCTTAAAATGGCTATGTGGAAAATTTGGTGAAAAAATTCCTAAAAATGACTGTTTTATGAGCGTGTGTTGTGCAGTTCCTATGTACGCTCATAAGTTCATGAATTTTCAATATTTGCACTCCAGTGACTTCCAAATACCTAAACAGCACATACAAGCAAGCAACATTCGGCATTGACAAATGCTTGTTTTATGTCTGAAATAATAAAAGAAGCACGCCTTTTAATATGATTCAGACCAGGTTTCAATCAGTATTTGTAGCTGGTTTTGAACAGCTATTGTTCTGTAAGGCCAGAGAGCATTGCTTGCTGCATAATAGTTAATTTTTGTCACAACAAAAGTGATATATAAACAACTGATGTATAAAAACAGCTGAAAATACTGATGAAGACCTGGTGACACCATATTAAAAGGAGTACTCCTTTTAATATTTCAGACATGAAATAAAATACTAACGCAGACTCAGACTGTGGAAAGAAGGGTATCATACAAGTCAGGAGGTAAGTGGCAATTTAAAATAGTATAAAAAAAGTATTGGTCAAAATTTTCACCTAATTGTTGCACTGCTGCTTTAATAGGTGGACATACTAGAATCATAGAACACAAGAATACGCAAAGCATTGCTAGTCTTTTTGCGGCATTGAAAAAGTTTAACTTGGTCCACAGGGAAGAAATCTGGATACAGCTTTACTTAATCAAACCCTAAATATCATGATATCAGGGCAGAAAGGGGTTAGGGTGCATTCAGATGGAAGTGAGAATAAGGTAAAGACAATTTATTGTGGTACTGTACTCTATAAAGACCCTGCTGAAAGGATGCAACACGTATATCGAGCAGAGAAACACCAGCTTGGCATAGATGCTGAATTCTTTGGTGTGATCTTATAGAGCAGCAAGTTAAGTTTTGACAATGTTCATTTTTGAGTGGAGGACTGTGAAAAATGTCAGATGGTTGTCAATTCTGACCCATCTTTTTTCTTCTTTGATGACAAAACTGCTGCTTTAATAAAATGGGCTATGTAGACCATTATGATCCATCATATTTTCAATAACCCCAACGTTTTACACCCTGTGAGTCACTGTCCCACATAGGAAAACTGACTTTCTCACTCCTCTCTGAGTGCAAATCAAGCACCTTTTTGTGTTGACACCCCTCCCTAATCTGCCACTTGCTTAGTGGCAGTGAATTTCTGTAGCATTTTGTAGTTTTGCATATTTATGCAGTTGCATAAAATGCCTACTGACATCCTTTGTAAGTGTCCCTCTATCAGTTTCTTCATATTTCCTCCAGTGTTTACATTTACTGCAACAGTAAAAAGAATGTGTTCAGTACTAAAATTAAAAAGAAATTTGCTGGTGGGCTTTCTGTTTAGATACCACTGTTAAGCAGAAGCTGCATTCTCTATCCTAAGCTGGTCTCCAGTTTTCCTTACTCGTGGGCTGTACCTCCTAATGCTGATAGGAAGGCAGGAATCAGACCTCTGCAACAGGGGACATCCAGCCCTCCACTTCCTGTCTCCCTCAGTTTACTTCCTGCCTTCAGACTGGCAGGTACTCTGCAAGCAGAGCTCTGTCACCATGTTGCAGAGCAGAAGACAGCAGACTGTAAGTCAAACAATTTCTTTTCATTGGGATTTCTGAGGAATCGTAGCTGTGCTACAGTGCTCCTGTGTGGGTTCCAGTCTCAGCTTTGCAAGCTGTACAGACAGGCCACAGTTCACCTCAGTGTTTTTTCCCGCAATTTTGGGCTCAACCCAACAATCCCTAGAATTCTTTATGTAACCCCCCTGTTACACGGGGTTACTAGAACCCTAGTTAGATCTAGTGGCAGGCAGGGACAGGCAGCTAGTGAAACTCCAGTTAAATGGATTTCACTATGTCTTGCTCTGTTTTTAGTCTCTGCTGAGCTGGGGCTCTGACATCATTTAGAATTCTGCAGCAGCATAAGCCACAATGGAATGTTGCAGTTGGGAGTTACATAGAATGTTGGAGAATTTCAAAGTCAGTCTAGAGTTGATCCTTGAAGTCAGCAGTCTAGATTTGTTTTCAGTCTGAAGTAGGCTCAAGAGACAGAAGGATGTAGATCCTGTAGTACCGTGGAGGGAGGGGGTGCCCTGCAGGGGCAGGGCCCCCTGCTCTCAGCTCTGACTCAGAGCTACCTGGGTGTTGATTCCACCATAAGAGAGGCACAAAGAACCAACTCCAAGGAGCAACCCCTGGCCTGGGAAAAGGAAGAAGTTGCCTGATGAAGAGTGCTGGGGCACTACAGTTTTTGTGGAATAGAGGTTCCCTCAGAGTTTTTGGACATCTGCAACAATGAGGGTGATGAAGCTTTGATAAAAGGCCAGTGTCATTCACCAAAACCATGAGTAAATAAGTCTCTGGGGCTGTGGGTCAGGCAGGATGCCAAGTCCAGGGCTTATGGAACAGTGAGACAGTAATGACTGCTGTGTGTGGGGGGTCTTCAGGGAAAAGACAGTTTCTGCATTACAAAGCCATGTACAGTCTGCACTATAGTAGCCAAGGAAGAGACTTAGGGAACCGTGAGATGTAATGACTGCTGTGCATAGGGGGGTCTTCAGAGAAAGACATTTACTGCATTACAAAGCCTTGTACAGTCTGCACTACAAGCCAAGCCAAGGATGTGTGCGTGTGTGTGTGTGTGTGTGTGTGTGTGTGTAAACAAAGGAATGGCCGGGTATGGGTCTATGGAACAAAAGATGGGAGACCCTCCCATCTGGTGTAACAAGGCTCATCTCTACGGATTCACTTTGAGACACCAGTCACCTTTCTGTCAGGTATTGGCCAGTGTCTAAAGAGGGTGCCCAGACATTGGGATACAGTAGAGGGTGGTAGTGTGCCACTAGTTAAAGAGTCCATGACATATGGAAGTTTAGGATCCAAGTTTGGATATGTGTTCTGTGTCATCACCTTATCTGCATTACAAGGGGTATAGCCCCATGGGGGTCTATCTATGCTTTTCATTCAGTGTTGTTGAATAAAGCCACACTTTAGAATCCCGTCTCCTGGTATTGGACATTATGTTATTGCTTCTAGTCTCTGGATTACTTTGGGTGCTCCTGTGCAGAGTAGTCAAACCTAGTCACCATGCTGAGTGACATCTTTCTCCCCAAATTTTCAACATACAAAAATAGAGGCACCACATCATGGGACCTAGGCCCCTCAACCTGTTCACTAGCCATACAGGCAGGGGTAGTAGCCCACTCAGTTTAGTGCCGACTGGGGGTTACATCTATAGTGCTGTTTTTTCAATTGGGGGACTTAAGAAAAAGATCTGGTATGCTTCTTTTCATGAAACAAAGCAAAATGGATTCGGAGTGGTGGGACAGGTAATATGGTGCTCAGCAATGAAAAAACTGAAACAAGCAAAAGGATGAGGAGCACCCACATATGCAGAAAGCACCAGGACTGCAAAAATATTATTCAGAGTTCTTTAGTGCATAGTGCACCCACACATCATGAGCATAAAGAAGTGATGGCTGAGCTGCTCTGAAAGAAACACTTCTCCCTGCCCCTGCCAGGCATCAACAGAGTGAATCACCCAGATGATGCCTGGCAGGGGTCAGGAGAAATGTTAGCTTGCAGAAAGGCTCAGCTGCCACTTTTTTATACTCACTATGTGTGGGTGCAACTACTTTAGTTAAATAAAGGACTTTGAAGAATATTTTTGAGGTCCTGATGCTTTCTGCATATGTAGGTGCTCCTCATCCTTTTGCTTGTCCCTGTGGAACAGCAGGCTGAGATGGAACATAAGCTCAGTCTTCCCATTCTCAGGGGTATTGACAGGATTGAACATATGGATATGTTCTCCAGCAGAACACAGGGACATGCTCTGAAGGTCTCAGATGGCAAGTTTAGGGGTAACCTTAGGAAGCATATTTTGTCCCAGAAGGTGGTGACCTTCTAAAATGACCTGCCAATACAGACTGTGCACATGAAGACAGTAGCGTGGTCCCCAGTGTTGCCCATTCCCTTAGCTTTTGCCAGCACTGAGATGATATGGCTGTGGAAGCTTTTAGGTATGGCAAGAGCATTGAAAAGAATATGCAGTGCTCTTGCCACACAGAGTCAGATGTAACTGATAATGCTACAATTACAGAACTGCATGTGTGATACTTGTGCATGTGCAGTTTGCCACGGAGTCAACCGCAACATGGCAGCACTGACATGACTACATATGCACGATACTCACATATGCATAGTTTGTCAGCACTGCCATGTTGCACATAACAGCTGTTAGTATCTCAGCAAAGCTATATTGTGTCAGTACATTGCACGAGATGTAAACATGGGTAAAAGTAAGACCCCACTGAAAATGAGATACTGCAGCTCAGCCAGGCTAAGCTGTGTCAGGATATTGTAAAATGGGTAAAACTAGGACCCCCCTGAAAATGAGATACTGCATCTCAGCAAACCTATCCTGTGTCAGTACATTGCCAAAATGGATGAGAGTATGAGCCCACTGAATATGACATACTGCATTGTAACAGGGCTAAAGAGCACATAAAACACTTTAACATTTGTTATAGTGATTTTACTGACAGGCATAATGAAGTCAGTTGCATACATGTATTGATTTGAGCATACAGGAAAATGTGCCGGAGGTTTGTCCACACGCACACTTTGGGAGAGATGACCAAGAATATAATTTAAAACTGCTCTGCAGTTATATGCTGTTATCTGTTGGAAGTCGTGTCAGTAAATTATTAGTCTCCAAAGATAGCAAGCCACATTGCAATAATAAACAAGCTGAAAAAATAATGTTGGAATTAGTCTACCCAACAGAGACAAGAGAGTATTTTATTTAACTGCAAGCTGGGGAAGGATACACTGAAAACTCCAAAAATGTGTGCCTTGGTACTCCATTTTTCCGGCTACAGACAGCAAGATGGCTGCATGTATCCCTCTTGCATTAGCTCTAAAAATGCTGTTTACCAAGTTGGATTCAAAAGAAAATATGTGTTTCTTGTACTCACTGAAGCACTACAAGGTTGGGAAGGAGAGGTGATTGTCCAGAGCATTTGTTTCTTAACCCTTAGGCTGCTGAAAGAACTAGAATGTATCTATTTGATTGAGCTCTGGACAGATGTTAGTCTGCAGCACTGCAAGAGTTACATTGAAGGGCTGCAAAGATGTGGAAGGATCACTCGAAAACTCCAAAGGAAGTGCTCCATGGTCTGAATCTGGTAACTCATTTTTAGAGCTAATGCAAGAGGGCTGCAGGCTCCGCCTACCTACAGCACTTAAAAGAAAACCTAGAACAGGAAAGATTACAACTTGCTTGTAACCTGTATTGCAGTACTCACTTAGGAGAAAAGTCAGCAGATCTTAACCTGTTCAGTGCTTGTAGTTCCTGATGAAATTTGCCTGCTGTTCAAAGGCACATAGCAAATAGCATATGATGTAGCTAGCATGTCATGTCAAAATGCTGTCATGTATTTTCTAAGACAGAGCAGGCAAGTCTTACCTAATCTACTGGGGCATATGCTTATTCATAAATTGACAAAAGAAACCGATACAGCATTAAGCAGAGCAGACAAGTCTTGCCAGAGAGCTGGCAAGACCACGCAGTGGTTGATTGTATTGAGTGTACACTGATGTATTGATTATGGAAAATATATACTATTAGCTGTGGACAGAGCAAATGCAACACTCCTCTAAACAGCACCCCTACTGGCAGAGCAGGAAAGTCATGCCATAAGATGTAAGGCAAAAAGAACAGACAAATTATCAAGAAAAAGTCCCAATGGCGAAGCCTAAAAGTCATGCCATCAGGTATTTGGGAAGAGCAGACAAGTCTTGCCATTGACAATGCAGGCAGAGCAGAAAGTCATGACATAAATAGACCATAATAGCTGTGCCATGTAGAGCAGGGACATACAGTAGAACCTTAGTCTGTTATTTCTTGCATAAATAACTATACATACTGGTTTATTTCAAAGTGTTTCCTGATCTAGGATGGTTGAACGTATAAGCTCTGTCCACAGCTAAAGATTGTTTTCAAACTACAGAAACTGTTTGCAAATGTGTCAGGGTGTATGACAATAAGACACACATATCTTGATGGATTTGAATGGATACAGCATGCTTCCAAAATATGTATGAAAGTTCTGCATTCAGTGCTTTGAAAATCCTGTCTCATGCATCTAACTAGAAGTCCAACACCATCTGTTCAAAGGACCGACCTCTAAGCCCCAAATTATGCATTATGTGCCAGGGCTTAACCACTCCTTGTCGACAGGCATTGCATAAATGGAGGCACTGCTGGGATCAATTCTGCATTCTGATGTTAGAAACACTTGGGTCCCCTGGGAGATATACATTTGGCTGGGTGAGAGAGCTTTCCAGACATTACAGTAAATCCTCAAACTGACTGACAACGGCAGTTAGTTGAAGCATGCTATATGTGACTAGATTCTAAAAGAGAGATTTTCTTCCCAGGCATAGTGTTGCCCAGGGAATGGGGAAAAATAGAAACATAGTATCTGATGGCAGATAAGGACCACTTGGACTGCCCAGTCTGCCCATTTTTCCCTACTTACATCATCACCACAGATCCTAGGTGATCTACAGCTCTTTCTCCATCGCCCCTTCCTTTCTGCTATGATTCCTTTGGGTTCCACCCATTGAGAGCACCAGCGGCATTGCACCCATCTTTAGGTCACCACATTTTCAAGTTGCAATCTCCTCTTTTTGTGGGGTGCTGCACCCCCTGTGCGCCCATGTGGGGAGGTTGAGCCTCCCACACCCCCTTTCTAGATATTCTAACTCAAGGGGGAGTGGACCTTGAGGAGGGGGCATCTAATTCTGTTATTTTGTGCCCTAATGATGGGTGCACTGCTGGCACTGGCACCCTGATGGCCAGAACTAATTCCTTTGTGCCCTCTTGAATCCCACTACTGTTTTCACCCCCACCACCTCCACCAGAAGGCTATTCCAGGCATTCACCTCTCTTTCTGGGAGAAGTATTTCCTCACATCTCTCTCTGGAATCCAGTCTACCCCCCCTCCAGCTTCACAGTATGTTCCCTTGTTCTTGAGCAACTTTTTTCTGAAGAAATACTTCCCTCCTATACCTTATTTACCCCTGTGAGGTATTTAAAGGTCTCATATCCACGCTTTTCCTTAAGAACAACAAAAGTTAATGGGTCAGAGAGAATTGTTGACTTGCAAGATGCCTGCTAAGGTGTGAGAAGCATGTTTTCTAAAAGGCACAGTACATGAGAATAAGTACCTAACACTTGATTATGAATTTCTGATTGGATGTGAACACCTGGGCATAGTTATGAGTTTCAATGTTGACAAGCAGTTAACACAAGTTTCCACCAAGTTTGATCTAACATCACGAGGAGTGTGCAAGTAGAGCCATGTCAGAGACCTTTGTTGCACACATTTCATTGAACCACTTTCATTGTTTTCACAAAACTTTGTTTTCAGTGGAGGCCTTCAAGAGGGGGTCTTAAGGCACACCTTTCCTTCCAAGCTTTTGGGGAATGAAGGAGTCCAGTGACTGGTTACCTTCTCAGCTGTGTTTTACCTAATTAATATTCTGAATGTATGTATATGTATTTATTTATGAAGTTTTTATTTATATTGATATCTATTCCTGCTTTTATTGTAAGGCTTTTTCCTCCGGGGAAAGGTGCCATTAAAAAATAAACGCTCCTTACTTACTACTTACTTACAATGACAATGCAATATCCATTCCATACAGTGCTGCATACAAACAGTGTTATAGTGTTACAGCTAAAGAAAGTCGCTCTAAAAGTGTGACAGCTGTTTTGACAGTGGATTACTTTGCATGCTTACCTCTCAGTAAACTAGGTCTCGAGGGGATTAAGACTAATCAAACAGCTGGATTGTAGTGGCTAAAGAGTGAGATTTTTAAATAATCGTCAGCAGTGCCTTTTGGAGTCCTCATTAAAGTAATATTGAAAAAGGCTGATGAGGTGGAAGCAGATGTAAAGTTTCAATAACAGAAAAACAACTGCAACTATGCCAATCTGAAACATATACAGAGTACCCAGCCTACAGGAAACAATTGAAAGATACCAGTAAAGATCACAACACTAGAATCAGGAGAGGCAAAGAAAAAAAAAATTGAGTGAGACCATATGATTTTTTGAAGGGGAGGATTTTTGGCTGGGGAAAATGAACACTCAGAGGCCCAGATCAGTATTAAAGATGTCAATCATACTAGATAATCTGAGAGATACTTACACCTCTGGCTCAGACTCTGAATGAGCTACATCCAGGTTTTTTTTTTAGAACAAACCTAAGATGACTTCTCCCCACCCAATCGGCAAGCCATCCAAATAACACAACAAACACCGCAGGTACAACTCCCACTACTTCAACTGCAATGTCAGTTGAGATGCAGTCCGAGAATAAATAGGTTCCAAGGACTCTATCAGATGACAGACAAAAGAGAAGAAGTAAAAGGGGGATGGGGAGAAAACTGCTGTGGAGGTCAGAGTTACAACCAGGAGCAGCAACAGCCAAACTGTTACAAATATACCCTTCTGACAACCCTGATAAGCATTCTGCCAGGTCGCTCCTCAGGACCATGCCCTGGTGGAAGGAAAGGGAAGACTCAGTTGGGATAAAATATCCCAGCAGCTCCAGGCAGGTGAATCTGTCCCCCCTTCATATCACAGTAAAGCCCTGATGATTTCTCCTGTGCCTCGCCAGTTCCACCTCCCTGACATAGACCATCATGATGTTCCCTGCTCCCAGCTTGGGAAACAGGAAGTCCCACCACAGGAAAGGCTGTGGGTTATAGCTTGATTCCAGAGATGATGTCCAGCAGAGGCTGGTGGCGGGAGACCACTGGAGAACTCCTGTGGCAGGTAGAAGGGCTTGGGCAGGTGGAAGGAGGACCTGACAGCTGGCAAAGAGAAACTGGGCCAAAAAAAAACAGAAAATGAAATGTAAACTGGAGAACTGTTATTAAAAGATGTTTTGAACTGGTCAACGTACTAATGAGGGAGTGCCCAGCCATAAAGGTAAATGCATCTGCAGAGTTTGCAACATGGACCCCCACCAGGGATAGGAATTGCTAAGTGACACTGTCCCATGCTGTACATTTCCCGAGGGGCAGTACCTTTATGCCAGCCTTATGAAAGGAGACACATCAGGTGGAGCCATCACACCACTGGAAATGAACTTACACTCACAAGCCTAAGGTGGGGCCATTTGCCAAAAGAACAGAAGAAGTAAAAAGGAATTACTTTTTCTATAGTGCTTTTCATACACATTGCATTCCAAAGCACTTTACAAGGAATGAGAGACTGGTAGTGAAGTAGCTGTAAACACATAGTGGCAGCTGTTTTGCACATCAATATTCACCTACAGCCTTTGACAATTGCAAGAACCAGCTTAAAGGGGAGGGAAATGTTGACCAGGACAATAGGGAAAATCCCCTTCTTTTGAATCAAAGTGCCTTGGGTTCTTTTACTGCCACCTGGACACCCATCAGGGCAGAATGGACCTCAGTTTAATGTTTCACTTGAAGGACAGTACACCCAATGGTGCAGCATCCCTTTAGTATTGCATTAGGGTGCCAGCATTTTATGGTATGAGCCCAATCCCAGTGTGGGACTAGAATCCATGACCTTTTCACCCAGAGGCAGATTTGCTGCCAGCTGAGCCACACTGACAACTTAAAGCCCCAACTAACACATCATGTTCCAGGGCTTAACCAATCCTTGTGGGCAGTGGTTACAGGCAGCACAAAGCTGTCCAGTGGTTCTTTAAGCAGTGTGCTCATTTTTAAGTTTGCCGTACGCACATGTGCAGAGAACTTCTTTCTATAACTGCCTTTTGAGGGGTGTGACTCTGTATGTCCAATGCAGAATGCTCTGCAATGGGCTCCACAGTGCCGCACCACTCATCCGGCAGGCTAAATGTGATGCTGTTTTTTTTTTCATGGGTGGAAACATCCTCTGCTTGTGAAGAAAAACCCACATCAATCATGTGGCAGATTTTTCTTAGATGTGCAGGATGAACACCGCCCAGCAAACAGCTGATCGGTGATGTCCAAATGCTCTTCTTGCTTGTTTTTGTGCTGCCCCCCACCACCCACCATTATACAGCCCATCGGGGCTCATCTGTAGCCGCGGTGTGGCTCCTCAATCATTTCTCCCATAGGGGAGTGCTCTGCCCTTGCCTGTGCACCTGCAGGCTTCATTTTCTTCCCAGTACTGTGGGACACTGGGGAGCCCACTCCCAGTGTCCTGAAATTCTTAATTTTTTGTTTATTTCTGACACTGGGATACCCACCCCTGGTGTCAGATGCCCTCCCCAAGCCCATGGCAATTATTGTTTACCAACATCGGGGTGCCCAATCCCCATGTCTGCATGTACTTTCTCCCCCTGTAGTGTGGGAGCTCACCCCCAGTGTTCCAAAGTACTTACATTTTTGTGATGTTTTCTTTCCAACACTGGGATGCCCACTCCCAGTGTTGGATGCCCTTCCCCAGCCCATTCAAACATTTTTTACATTTGCTGACATTAGGGTGCCCAGCCCCCTTGTCAGCATTATCTACACCCCCTGGGATACTGGGGAGCCCACTCCCAGTGTCCTGAAATAAACATTTTTATACCCTGTAAAAAAAGAAAACTGTCCCCATCTTTTTTTAAGCCTGTAAAAAAGAAAATGGTCCCTCATTGTCTCCCCATTCCCCCCTCTCTCATCCCAACCCTCCCACTGAGCAACCCACCACCCCACACACCCCCATTGCTCTATACTTACCATCTGAGGTCAGCGGCTGTCATCTTCTGTGGACTGGGACACATCTGCACACTTCAAAGTTGAACTGTGAACTGAAGAATAAAGGTAAGCACCATATAATGGCTGTCAATGGTGTTTTCATCTTATGTTGATATCTTGGCCATTTTTAAATATTTGTGCACCACATTTTCAACATGGGGTTTTTGGGACCCCACCTCATGGCACTGGCACTGTCATTTCATTACGTGGTCTCAAAAGGAGATTTTGCAGTCACTGCGCAGAATCATCTTTTGAGATGGAGTAATGAACTAACAGTGCCAGTGTTCATGAGGTGGGTCCCAAAAATGCCATGATGAAAATTTTGTGCAAAAACACCAAAAACACCCAAATTACATGTGGTTGTTGAAATTTTTTCTATGCACACTATTAACTGCGGCAATTTTTAATATTTTCCCTCCAAATTCACAACATTGCTATTTTTTCACCTCCCCCCATGAACAGTACAGCTGTCATTCTTCAGATCCTGCCCAAAATGTGTTTTTGCACCTGTGCTGCAGAATGGCTCATTTGCTGTGCAAAATCACCTTTTGGGACCAATGGATGAAATGACACCTTCATGAGGTGGGGTCCCAAAAAGGCCATGCTGAAAATTTGGTGAAAAACTCATAAAAAAATGGCTGAGTTACATGCGGTCATGCAAAAGTTTCTATGCATATGTGTAACTTTGGTCATTTTCAATATTTTCACTCCAAGTTTTTAATATAGTCATTTTATCACACCACCTCATTTTATCACAGCACCTCATGAATAGTGCAGCTGTCATTTTTCACATCCTGCCCAAAATGTGTTTTCGGATTTTCACCTATAGGGTTCATGAGGAGGGGTGATAAGAGGACTGTGTTCAACATTTGGGGTCAAAATATGAAAAAATGACAAAGTTATGCCCATTTGTTGCAATTTCAGTATACACGTTCATAACTGCGGAAATCTTAAATATTTTCACCCCAGATTTTCAATATAGCCTTCTTATTACCTGAGCTTCTGTATGTCACAGCTGTCATTTTTTGAATGCCATCCAAAATCCATGTTTGCACCTGTGGCGTGGAATGGCATTCTACTTTGCACAACAAATTTAATAGTCCCAGAAATCCCAAATAAAATGTATTTTTTTCCTAGCTTCAGTTTGGCTGTGTGTACAGGGCAAAGGCAGACTGGCAAAACAAATCTTTGACTTGTGCCATCCAGAGGAGAGAGAGACACACACACACACTATGGGGGGGGGCATGAGAATTTTAACAGTCCCGGAAATCCCAAATAAAAGTTTCTTTGTTTTCCTGGCTTCAGTGTAGCTGTGTATACAGGGCAAGGGCATGTTGACAAAATAAATCTTTGACGTGCCATCCAGAGGAGGGAGAGACAGAGATATTGCAGGAGGGCCAAGAGAAACTTAACAGTCTCAGAAATCCCAAATATAATTTTCTTTTTCTTCCTGGCTTCAGTGTGACTCTGTGTACAGGGCAAGGGCAGGCTGGCAAAATAAATCTTTGACTTGTGCCATCCAAAGAAGAGACAGAGAGAGAGAGAGAGAAATATTGCACAGTGTGGCTGTGTGTACAGGGCAAGGGCAGGCTGGCAAAATAATCTTTGACTTGTGCCATCCAGAGGGTAGAGAGACACACTAGGAGGCCCATGAGAAATTTAACAGTCCCAGAAACCAAATAAAGTTTCTTTTTTCCTAGCTTTAGTTTGGCTGTGTGTACAGGGCAAGGGCAAATTGGCAAAACAAATCTTTGACTTGTGCCATCCAGAGGGAGAGAGAGAGAGAGAGAGAGAGAGAGAGAGAGAGAGAGGCACACACACTACGGGGGGGGCATGAGAATTTTAACAGTCCCGGAAATCCCAAATAAAAGTTTCTTTGTTTTCCTGGCTTCAGTGTGGCTGTGTGTACAGGGCAAGGGCATGCTGGCAAAATAAATCTTTGATGTGCCACCTAGAGGAGAGAAAGACAGCGAGATTGTGGTGGGGCCAAGATAAATTTAACAGTCTCAGAAATCCCAAATAGAATTTTATTTTTCTTCCTGGCTTCAGTGTGACTCTGTATACAGGGTAAGGGCAGGCTGGCAAAATACATTTTTGACTTGTGCCATCCAGAGGGTAGAGAGACACACTACAGGAGGGCCCACAAGAAATTTAACAGTCCCATAAATCTCAAACAAAAGTTTCTTTGTTTTTCTGGCTTTAGTGTGGCTATGTGTAAAGGGCAAGGGCAGGCTGGCAAAATAAATCTTTGACTTGAGCCATCCAGAGGGGGGAGAGAGAGAGAGAGAGAGAGAGAGAGATTGCGGTGGACGGGGGACCACAACAAATTTAACAGTCCCAGAAATCCCAAATAAAAGTTTCTTTTTTTTCCTGGCTTCAGTATGGCTGTGTGTACAGGGCAAGGGCAGGCTGGCAAAACAAATCTTTGACTTGTGCTATCCAGAGGACAGAGAGAGAGAGAATGAGAGAGAGAGAGAGAGAGAGAGAGAGAGGAGAGAAAGATTGTGGGGGGTCCACAAGAAATTTAACAGTCCCAGAAATCCCAAATAAAAGTTTCTTTTTTTTCCTGGCTTCAGTATGGCTGTGTGTACAGGGCAAGGGCAGGCTGGCAAAACAAATCTTTGACTTGTGCTATCCATAGGACAGAGAGAGAGAATGAGAGAGAGAGAGAGAGAGAGAGAGAGAGAGAGAGAGAGAGAGATTGTGGGGGGTCCACAAGAAATTTAACAGTCCCAGAAATCCCAAATAAAAGTTTATTTTTTCTTCTGGCTTCAGTGTCCCTATCTGTACAGAGCAAGGGAAACCTGGCAAAATAAATATTTTACTTGTGCTATCCGGAGGGGGGGGAGAGAGAGAGAGAAAGATTGCAGGGGGTCCACAAGAAATTTAACAGTCCCAGAAATCCCAAATAAAAGTTTATTTTTTTCCTGGCTTCAAAGTGGCTATGTGTACAGGGCAAGGACAGGCTGACAAAATAAATCTTTGACTTGTGCTATCTGGGGGGAAGAGACAGAGACAGAGAGAGACAGGGAGAAATGGGGGGGCTTTACCTGCTAACAATTAGTTGTTCCATTATATTTTCGTGCCTTGTGTGTAAGAGAGAGTAGTACAACAGGAGAGAAATGCTGTCTCATCTACCTTTTTTAAAATTAATTCCTCACTTCTCTTTCTCTAGCTCAATCTGTCAGTTAGGTTGGCTATCAGTTTTGTTGGTATTATGTATGCTGAGGACTGAGCAGTGTTGTGCAGCAGGGGTGTGCTCAGGCTGAGCAGTGATGTAATGGAGTGGGCCTTGCTTGGGGTATGGGATTCATAATCCTGATGACATGAGCCAGTTCTGGGAAAACATAAGAAATACTGCACATTCAACAGCAAAACACAATGGGCTGGATATTCAAAAGGGTTGAGCCATGCGCAATAGGGTTGCGCCTGCGCAAGTCCGAAATTGCGCCATTCTGCCATATTCAGCAGGAGGCAGTTGCACCCCCCAAGTCAAGCTGAGCAACAGCGCAATGCTAATGAAGGCATGCTGAACCGGAGGGGGAGGAACCATGCATAAACTGCACAGCCCGATATTCAGCGGGCTGTGCAGGGTCTGGTCGCAATCCCCAACCTGCGCCTGCACAACTTTGAGCCAAAAAAGAGGTAAGTGAGGCCACCACAGGTGAGCTGCTGCATTGCAGGGTGCAACACAGCAGCTGCCACCTGTGGGTGGCCCCTCAACTCTCCCTGTGCCCCCTGCAGCCCAATCGGCGGGCATATTGTAGCCCCTCCCCACATTGGCACAATCGGGGGCAAATGTGTAAAAACCCCCTCCCTGACTGGGCCGATCGCGGGCATAAGTATACATAAACCCCCACCAGCCTGATCGCGGGCAAAAGTGTAAAGTAACCCACCCCCACCAGCCCGATTGCGGGCTGCTAAGTGTTCAAACACCCCCAGAACACATCCCTGGTGGTCCAGAGGACCTCAAAGCCTGATCGCAGGCTGCAAACTGTTCAAACACCCCCAAGGACCACCTACCCTGGTGATCTAGTGGCCCCCACCCACCCACCACAAAGCCCCACCACCCGCTCCCCCCGTCAGCCGGCGGGCGGCAGCATGAATTCATTCACATATCTGGACTGCCTTATGCGGTATGGCTGCATGCCCGTGGCTCTTGCTCTGCACTAATGGGCATGTAGCCCTACGGGCAGTCAGTCGGCGGTGGGGCGGCAGGCGGGTGGGATGCTGCCGCCCGCCCGGCTGATGGAGCAGGGCGGTGAGGCTTCGTGGGTGGTGGGGTGGGGAACCACTAGATCACCAGGGTAGGTGGTCCTTGGGGGTGTTTGAACAGTTTGCAGCCCATGATCAGGCTTCAAGGTCCACTGACCACCAGGATGTGTTCTGGGGGTGTTTGAACACTTAGCAGCCCGCGATCGGGCTGGTGGGGGTGGGTTACTTTACACTTTGCCCGTGATTGGGCTGGTGGGGGTTATTGTACACTTTTGCCCCGATCGGGCTGGTGGGGGTTATGTATACTTATGCCCGCGATCTGGCCAGTCGGGGAGGGGATTTTACTTTGCCCACGATCAGGCTGCAGGGGCTTCGGTCCCCAGATGGCTGCGCTGGCAGGGTGCCAGGCGCAAGTCCTTGGGGATCGGCGCACCTGCATGCTAATGGCATGCAAATGGGGCCATAAATAGATGCAAATGGCCCCCCTGGCCTGCATGAATAATGGCACCATTTGCATGTCACCTTTTGAATATGGGAAATTTGCGCATGACGCAATGGTACTTGCGCCACGAATTGAATGCTTCACTCTGACCACTTGTGGTGGCGCAAGTTCCACTGCGCCATGCACAGTGGCTGTGGTCGGGGGGTGATATTCAAAGGAGTTGCTCAATAGCGCAACTCCATTGAATATCGCCCCGGCCACTCACCTGCGCAACTATTTTGTGCAGCGCAAGGGCTTGCGCCACAAAATAGCGCAGTTTGAATATCCAGCCCAACATGTACAACTGCAATACCAACGGCGAACTTTTGGCTATGACAAATGCTTGTTTCAGGGTGAGACAAACAGATACAGTGTGTCCTTTGAATTTGCTGTTTGGGCCTTTCAGCTTGCTTTGAGACCCCTTGGCATCTCTTGTAAGTTATAAATATATATTTTTAAGAGACTGCCACAAAACTGTGTCAGGATACTGCTGCTAGATTGCAATCATCATGTATTCCCATTATTTCACTACAAATACCACCAACAGCTTAATGTGGTTCAGTTTCAGTTGGTTGCCATCTGTATCTACCCCCAGGACAAGGCTGAAAATAAGCAGGATTGTCTAGTCCTCCTTTCCAGGTCAACAAAAACTAAAATAAAAATAAAAACATTTCATTATGTATCTGGTAATGTGCCTGTAGAAAATAAAAGACAGAAAAACAAAGAATACATCACATTTCATGAAAAATACATATTCATGTTTTCTTACAATGGTCTTGGTTTGAGGGATAAAAAAATAAAAAATAAATGCATGCAATTATATGGCCAAGATATTTATAGAAGGGTATGTTACATTTTTTGGAATAGCTTTGAACTAATTCAGGAATGACCCAAAAATGCACCCTGCAGAATAACAAATATCTCTGTATCAGATGCCATATGCTAAATGAACATTATTAATATCTATATCAAGATTCAACACTGGCAAAGAATCTCTGATCCGTAAAACAATTTAAATGATAATACAAAAGATCTCAGATATCAATGCAAAGCAACACAGCTGCATAGCAAGGAGGAAACAGTGTTAAGGTTTGCTTTTATCTGCAGCTTTGGTCAACCAATATTGCCTTGATCTACTGTAGGTGTTATGAGGGTGCATGAAGTATTAGCAGAATAATCTTTTTCATCCCTATCTCCTTTTCTTTACAAGATATTAGCACCAAACTAATCCTGTACTGATAACAGAGTCATGAATTCTCAGCAGCATCATACAGCCTAATTCTCAATTTGTTTTTCATCAGGTACTGTAAGCACTTTCAAAATGTGAAGAATGCAGTATTGTGCACTTGCACTGATTGCTGTGGCATTCTTATCAACTCATTGCTTAAGTACATGTATTGCAGAGCCATCCACAGGTATGCTCGGTAAAGAAGGAGGCAGGAGATGCCCTAGTCTTTCAACCAGTTTTAGAAAAAGCTAACTTTGAAACCATCAGAGCTACTGTTGGTATTAATAATTTTTTAAAATGGAATCTTAGAATCCAGTCGACATGGTTGAGTCATATCTATGTGCCTTTAATACAGCAATACACATTCATGTACTCATTGATAATCCTTAATACACATTGAAACTTGATACTCATTGAAGCACATTGATATTTGTTGATGCTCAATATACCCTGATACTCGATACCCATCAATACCCATTAATAATCATCGATACAAATTTATACTTGTTTATGCTCTTCAGTACACATTGATACTTGTTGATACTCATTAATACACATTGATATTAGTTGATAATCATTAATGCACATTGATATGAATTGATGCTCATCAATACTCATTAATACTCAACAATACATACTGATACTTGTTGATTCTCAATACACATTGATACTTTATACTCATCAATACACATTGATAATATCAACACACATTTGACACGACGCTTAAAAATAGCAACTAAAAAGATATATATTTTTGCATTTTTTTTACTCACCCCATAATCTTCCAGTGCTTTTGCAAGTAAAAGATAATAAAGGGATGACATCTGACCTTAGTTTTCAGACACCGTCCCCAGGTCTAATAATTTCTGAAAAATTCTTGCCAGTATTTTTTCTAACTAATTTTGTAACATATATAGGATAGTGGATGGGCAACTATGGATAACCAGTGTGCTGTGCCCCTGAGGGGTTCTGATTCCCTGTGACTTCAAGAGCGAAGCTTGAGAGGACCATGGTAATTAGATCCCTGAGGTGGCACAACTCACCGGTTGTGCATAGTTTTGCCCATCCACTATTCTATATGGTGTATGATAGCCACTCTTTAATAAATTAAATCTACTTTTTACACCTAAAATACAAATTCAAATCAATCATTTCCACAGTGTGTGCTGATAGTTAGGGTCATTGCTAGGGTGGGGATGTGAGGTTACTAGGGAGCAGATGTCCATCATTTGGTGGCAACATTGGAGTGGTTGCTAATCAAGTATGGGTGGGATTTAAAAAAACAACAAAAAAAACAACATGGTGCCCGAATTCCTTGTCTAGCTAGAAGAGGTAACTGGGAGGAGACCCAGTTTGTAAGTTAAATTTAGATATCTGGTGGATTCTGCATTTTATTTTAACACAAAATACCTGGTTGATCCTGCAGTTCTAAAGCACTCCTGAACTATGCGGACTGGGTGATCGTACTGCTGCCACTGCCACGACTGTTGTCTGGTTAAGCCTGCCATTTCTGTGGCGATCGGTGTTCCGTGATGTCTGTAGTGCAGCAGAACAAAAAGTAATTCTGCTGCACCACAGACATCACTACTGCAGCAGAACAACATTTCACAGCAAACTGAATTCCATGCATAACTACGTTCTACCAAACGCTATAGAAATAATTCTATTAGATGAATATATTTACCATGCACTGAGGCTATGTGTTTAATATCTGCTATATAAGTTTGAGGTTATGAAATTTAGGCTTCGGTCTTCATATGCCACAGATCACAAGAGAAATTACTTTCATGGTTTTGATTCATCTCCTATAGGACAGACAGTCCTTCTTGTCACAAACCTATTGCATACAGGTCCACACACCAGACAACCTTGACTTAAAAGTGAAACAGAGCTGCCTTGATGGTGCCAAGTGGTGAGGTGCCTGTTTGCTTGCTGGCAACCTGGGCTCATGCCACAAACCCAGGATGACTAGAGCAGATGCAAGAGGGAGGCTGAAAGGACATCTACATGCATGTTCTCCTCCCAGGGAGAGGGTTGGCTGGACTCTGCTTCTACAGCATCTGCTGGCAGTGGCTCAGTGAAGAAGCACTTGGGGCATGGGTGAGTTCATGCTAATTTACCCCTCAGGACACTGCAATGTGCATGGCCCAGTGGGTGGAGAGAGGAGGGGCAGAGAGACCAGTGGAAACATTTCACTTGACATGATGGCCACCATACCCTCCATGCTGCCAGCCTCCTAGTACAACAATGTTCCTATCCTAGCTGCCATATTGGCCTAAAACATGCTTCTTCCCTTCCTTTGTAAATCCCAGGCAGACAGAGGGGCACCCAAGCATGGACAAGCTAGAACTCCAAAGCATATCAGAGGACCTGTGGAGACAGGCAGTGATCTGTGGCAGCAGAGGGTGAGTCTGTCAGGCAGTGTGGGGAGACACTAGGTGACTTTAATAAGTAGGGTACTGAGGGGTGAGGGAGGAAGGTGTAAAACTAAAAAGAAAGAGAAACAGGGTGGGCCGCCTTGATAACCTAGCAATGAAGGTACTTTCCCTCTGCTTGGAGTACTGTGTGTTCAGTCTTGAGCCCACAGTCCCAATCAATGGCAACAAGAGCTAGAGGAGCTGTTACACAGATACTCTCTCCTCACTAAAGAGGCCTCCCTGCACTCCTCTTCCCACAAGGAACCATGTCTAGTTTTGTCCCATCCCACCATGTTCAGGTGTCAAACAGTGGCTCATTAGTAAAGGGTGCATAGACACTGACACCAGGCCCCTGTCAGTCATGGTCATGACAGTCTGGAACCAAAAGTCATAGCAGCAAGGGTGCCACCTCTTACACTTTGATCTCAGGAGGAGTATCTCTTCCTTTCTGGTTCACTACCCCTCAACACTGACCATGGAGATGATGCCTAGAGAAGGAACTAGTGCATTTAATGCTGCCATGGTGTTGTGAATAGTCAGATAACTGGTCCTTGTGTAACTGTGATCACAAGAATTGGGAACCTCATGTGATCTTGCAGGATCCCTCTATGGTAGTAGTTAGGCACAGAAGGCTGGGTATGGTTTAGAGTGAAAACCAAAAAAATTCTGAACAAATAGAATGATGAAATAACAGATAGAAACAGGGCACAATGGACAGGGAGCCATCTCAACAAGATACCTTCTCAGGGCCAGTGTTCAGCTCTGCTGGTATAACAGTGTTGGGAGATGTGCTCCACACCAAACACCATTCTGTGTAACCTGTGAATGAAGGGAAGGCTCAGCCTCAAGGACCATTATCCCTTACTATCTATAGTGTATCACAATTACAGTACACTCTCAATTATCCGACCGCCGTTCATCCAAACTCCCTATCTAACGGATGGTTGGATTGTCCCTCACAGATATCACACTTAGACATCAGACCCTAAAAATATTCAAGATATGGGAATGTAAGAACAATTGTTCCCACAGCCAAAAAATGCACCGTAAAACTTGCAGTGGCAATGGCAGGTGGCAAAAGCTTTCAAGCCTTTCGCTTAACTTATTGGCAAAGCCGCACCAGGGCTTCATTAACCCCCACTCCATCACGCCAGAATGATTATAAAAGATCTATATGCCCTGCAAGTTACTTTTGAAACATTACAGTAAATTGCTTCGGTGATCTCGGCATGGGCAGGCTTCAGAACCCTGAAAGCAGTTAAACAAGCCCAATTGGTGCTGATGGGTTCCTGACGGAAGCGGAAATAAAGACAAGTTAAGTACAGACCCCAGGGGGGATAGGAGAAAACAAATTAGCAGGACAGAAGGTTGACCAAAGGGCTAAATTGGGGTGAGTGATTCAGAATGAGGGTAGGTACAGGAGAAGCAGCCAAGAGATAAAAAAGACGGCAGAAGGAAATACAAAAAAACAAAACAAGGTACAGCATTTAGTCTTTTTCGAGACTGCTCTCTCCCGTATGTTTCATATGCTGATGCTCTGTACAACAACATTGCCTCATGGCAAGATTCTAACAGATTCAGCAAACTGCTAGTAATTTTGTTTTACAGCTTCTTATGGGGAAGGGTTGCTTCTGCCAATAACATTTTGGACTGACTTCTCGTTTATCCGATCTCCCGATTATCTGACCATTTCGGATGTCTCCGAAGGCAGTCGTATAAACAAGAGTGTACTGTATGAAGACCCCAGAATTTGGAAGTTCTGTGGTCTCGAAATGTTCCATAGAACTCATAACCTGTCAAAGAATTAATTGATCATGATGATTCTTCATTAACATATTCATTTTTTCCATAGTACTAGGTTTCCTTCCTCTTTTTTTATCTAAAACCCCTCCTCTGTCCTCAGCATGCAATACAATTAATGACATCACATCATATTTTAGTTAATGACAAGGATGCATTCTGCCACAGAATTGAATAATTCATGCTCTGTTCACAAGACCGCTGAAATGGCTTTTATCTAATGTGGGCCACATTCACCACTAAGGGATCTGACATCTGCATGGGTCTTCCTTCCACAAACATGATGTCAAAACTCCTGTATTAGACTCAGCTTTGTAAGTGCTCATAGCCACAGCATAAGCTCTGTGCTGTTTAATTTCTACTGTTTTACATCACCAGGCACATGACACTTTTATTTTTGAATCAATTATTAAAGCAATGCAAATAAAAATATGGACAGGAAGACTGGCTGTGAAATACTAGATATCCAGATGTTTCTGTCTGAAATCCACAGCAGGAACAGAGACTTGCATAAAATACTTCCAGAACTGTTAAATACCATGTTAGCGGATTTCTTTATGACAGCAAAGAAAAAATAAATGGGGATCCTTATGAGTGCTGCAGCAGCCTCCATGCTGTTTTCCACAGTGTAGAACTCCATTTGCAGAGTACTAATTACTGACAGATTTTTTCTGTGTAGCCTTTTTTCTCACGGGTCAGTCCTGAGCAGGCTCTTCAGTCTTGTCCCTGCAACCCTCCACCCAGTTCCCTACCTCAGCCATGACTGGAGACCCCTGAGATCCCCATGGATTGCACCCGTGGTGGGGCCAGGCAGGTGAGGGCCATCCTCCTCTCACCCAGAGACAAACATCTAGCACTGAGGTCCCAGTCAGGCAGTAGTGTGGGGCAGAGGTCCAGCATGTAGGGTTTTGTGAGCCTGAACTGACCACTTTTCTCTTTTTCTCCCGTTTAGCCCCGAGACCTACTGTCCCTCTAAGGCCCTAGCCCTCTCCAACCTCCTCCCATTCTCCTCCCAGTTTCTGCCACCCCGAAGTCAGTCAGTCCATGTGATAGTTCCTATATACTGCATGCACAGGCTTATCTGGTAGAGCCACTGCCTAGCAGAAATAGTTATCCAATCAAATTCTGGCAATCAGGCAAGTCGTTCGGTTACCACTGACTAAAATGGTTTGTTTTTTCCTCTGATGCCCTCCAACACTGGCCACTTGTGAAAGATGTTTCAGTGCAGCTGTGGCCACATACTGTTATCCTAATGGCTAGATCCAGAGAATCTTGAATTCTTAGCTCTTCATAAACTTAGCTTACCATAGAGGAACAGTAACTATAGTTGAATTATTTATATATTCAACAAATTACTACTACTATTCACACTCCTATAGTTCCTGGTGGCAAGTCTCCACCGACTCCCACTGGCACTGGCACCACAGCCCTGCTCACCACTCCCAGCAGTAGCAGTAGCAGCACAAGGACTACTTGGACACACACCACTAGTACAAGTCCTCCTCCTGTTGACAGTGCAATCACTTTCACATGGTTATCATCAACAAGCTTAACAGAATCATTGTCACTAACATGTGGTCATTATTAGTTAAGTAAGACCTGTCACCTCAGCACATCCACTGTGAATGGGTCTTTATATTTTTAATTGTTTTATATAAATTGAACTTAGTTTGAAGAGCCACTGCCTCTTAGCAGTGAAAGTGAACTTGAAGTTAACTGACTGTATGAGGTTGGACTGGAGAACTGTGCACCTCTTTGAAACAGTTAATTAATTCTACTGCTATCCCATTCACAGTAGGTGTGGTGGGGTGACAGGTCTTTTATTTCTTTTTATGTTTTTGATGCATAATTGTGTGTGTGTGTGGTTATTTAAGCAATAAGGCACGGCAAGGTGTGTGTTATCGTGTAATAATGTCACTCCTGGGGTGGGTTGAAGCATGAGGCGAGCCGGAGTGTGTCAACCCACCCCAGGAGTGACGTTATTACACGATAACACACACCTTGGAGTGCCTTATTGCAATTATACAATGGCTCGGTGTTATAGAAAACAAAAATAAAAATAAAAATGTTTTTAGTAGATTTTTAGTGAGGCAGTATATCTTTGTTTCTGAAAAAAAAAAGGTGCATGCTCCATAAAATCAACACAGTGATGTTATTGTGTAATATCATCACTGTCTCAGGCACACACTGACCAATCAGAGTCCAGGACATTTTCTTGCCATTGTATAATTAAGCAATAATGCATGACTGGGTGTGGTATATCATGGGATATCGTCACACCTTGGGTTGTTGACACGAGGCCGCAGGCTGAGTGCATCCAATGACCCGAGAAGTGACACTATCCCATGATGTGCCACACCCTGGAGTGTATTATTGCTATTATGAACTGACTTAAATGTCTTAGAAGAAAAAAAACAAAAACAGTTTTAAAACCTTATAAAAATGCAATTTATGGGGTTGTTGGAGGAGTACCTTTTCAGAAAAAAGTTCCTGGAGGGCTGTGGGCAGCAGTTGGTGCTGTTGAAGTTTGTGGAACTCTGTTGCACTGTGGCAATACTACTCCTGGTTTTAAAGTAAGCTTTTTGTGAGTTTAACCTGGTCCGTTTAGCTGCAGTTACGCCCCTGTGCTGAGAAACGTGATTTGAATATGAGGAATGTAGGTGGAAACCTGTGTTTCATCTTGGATAGTTGGTAAGTACCCCGAGTATCTGACAGCCGTTTTGGTTTGTTTTCTGTGGGGAGCGGGTGCTGTACTGTATGCTGTGGTTGGTGGCACATTATTTGTTCAGCACATTGTCAGAACTGTGTTTATTTGGTAGTTTAATTGTTTTATTTTCATAGCGGTCATCTCGTTGATCTGCAGCAGGCTTTCTTGTGGTGTTGTGTACTGTGCAGTGAGGGATGTGGAGACGCTGCAGTAGGAGGTTTGTCATTGGCAGGAATGGCTGTTTCAATAGGAAACTGCCAGCTGAAAAAAAAAAACACAGACGCTCATGGTGTGGCCAGTCGGGGGTCTTTTCCGGTTTGTTTGTTGTTGTTTTTTTCAGTTTGACGAGCCTCCCGATAGGAACATTGTGCGAGATATCGGGGGCTGCTACAGTTGGCAAGGGGAGGAAGTTGTGGCAGTGACAAGGCTGGTAGCCGGAGGATTTTTGAAGCCGTGATGATGTAGCTAGATATCATCACGGCTTCAAAGAGCTGCTGGCCAATCAGCTTCTTAGATGTACGGTCTCCAGTTTATAATATTTTATAACTTGTATAATATTGTATCATTTGAAAATCTATTGGGCCAGAGAGACCATAGTAATTAGCAAGGAAGTAAAGTACAGACTACAGAGAGTATTAGGTTTAAGATCAGCAATGAATATTAACTATTACTGTAACTCACACTAGGCCACTTACTGGGCTGCACCGGTCTTATTGGGTTGCTGACCCTGTCATAACACCACAAACACAGCAGTGGTATACGAACACCCCTGCTACAAGTCAGCTACAGTAAAACATATTAATTGCTGACCTCAAGCCTTTTTTTTCACTCTATTTGTAATCTGTTTTACCCAATACCAATTACTGCATTGGGAGCTGATGTGGTTCTGCTCAATTATCAATGCTAAAATGAATTTATGGGGCTCAGCTGTAAGCTGAACCTTAGTTGCCAACAGGCTACTTCTGTCACCCTTAGAGAGAAGTTCCTGACTGAGCTAGCCTGGGCTCTGGAGTTGATTGCACCCCCAAATCGAGGTCTGGAGTAAGTTGTGGTCCACCTAACACAGGTATTTTGGGAGGGGGGATCACTAAATGTTTTTCAGACTGTAACATAAATGTTGTGGAAAGATGGACTCAGCACCACTGAACTAGCTGGTAGATAGCTTGGTTGGCCACCAAAATTGTGGATAAGGGGTTGGGGGGCTGGAACTATTTACTGATGTGTTTTGGGGATTGGGAGGTTGGATTAGGGAAGGGGGTTGCTTTAAAGGACAGTGTTGGCTCATAGAGTTCGCAGATTTATTTTTGTGTTTGGTGGGGTGAGGGGGATCAGGTGGTCTGTGATGGAGAAAAGGAGGTAATAGACTCGGGGGTTAGGTAGGGGGTGGCCAAGGGAGTAGACTTGGCCACCTGGGGTGCGGGTGGGATGCTAGGTGTTTGTTTTTTTCCTTGAGTCTTGAGACCATGTAGACTTCAAACTTATTCTGACCATAGTAATCTTCACCTGGTTCAAAGTTTGACATTCGCATGGTTAAACTTTGGGAGGTTCGCACAGCTTTAATGAGGAACTACAGTCAAAATATAGAAAACATATGTTGTACAGAGTGTTTTAATTTGTGGGTGTAGACCTAGTGTGTTCTTCTCTTTGTTTGATGTTATGAGGGAGCCTGCAAGGCATCGCAGCAGGTGTGGCTCTGTGGGCATGGACTGGAGTGACACCTTGGTGGGCATGTAGGCTGGGAGGTAGCCTACCACTAGGGGTGAAGGAGTAGGCAGGTAGGAGTTCCCAAGGGGAGGGTGGATTGGGGCCAGGGGGGAGGAGCATAGCCCATAAAAGGGGCTGCACCTGAGAGGATTGCCCTCTTTCTCCTCTACCTCAGGTCAGAAGATGACACAAAAGGATCTACAGATTCCAGGCAGCATTCAAGGGAGAGATGGAGATAAGGCCATAGATTAGAGTGGGAAGGAAGGCTGGAGAGGGGCGAACTGGCTCTGGGGAAGCATGGAAGCTGGGGAGCTGTCCTAGTTTCTCTCTGCTCGAGGTGATTTTACAAAGGGCTAGAGGATGGACTGAACTCATATTTGCTGTGCACATAAACAAAAAAACAAACAAATAAACATTAAAAAAAGTTGGATTCAGCAGTTGATGGTATACAAAACATGAAAGAGGCAGAGTTAAGCAAGGATTCAGGGTGTGCTCCTGGTTTGTGCTGGAGCTGGAGCCAGTAGCTATTGTGGTTTTAGCCCCTTGTTTGAGCTGAGGATCCAGGAAAGGTAGCTCAGCCCCATGTTGGCCACCTGGATGGCATCTTTGGCACCTGATCATTGCTACCGGCTTCAGGTTCCTACGTGCGAGTCCTACATGGTAAAGTGACTTTGGGCTAGTGCCTCCCAGTGTGCAGGATGCAAAGTGGGAGCAGGGGGCCAGAGGGCTTGGCAAGTGGTCATAATGCCAGCCACCATGTGATGGAGTGAAGAGCCACGAGCTTGGGTCAATAAGTGAACCCGAGTTTTCTTCCCAAAAACCTCCATGAGTTACTGTGGTCGGGACCCGGCAAGCATTATTGATGCCAATTAAAAACAAAACAAAACAAAAAAGTTGGTTACCATTTATCTGTAAAGAGACAGTGCAGTTGCCTTTTCAGCAAGTTGGGACTGGAATGGGAGTCTATGGTGTTTGCCAGAGCCCCCTCTTGTTTGGCTCAGAGCCCTCCTGTTGACCAGTGGAACTGCAGCTGACCAGGTGAGCTGGGAAAGTCCCGTTGGGCAGAGAATGCTGACTGCTATGTAGCAGCTTAAAGAAAAGAGTCCAGCCATTTAAAAGATGGGGGACTAGTTCAGTTCTGGCCACTGGAGAAATGCGTGAATCGGTTCACCAGGGGACTTGTCAGCTGGGATGGATTATGGTGATCTAAGCTGGTTGAGAACTATCTTCCAGCAAAAGGAAGTCAGCACCACGTGGCCAGGGGAGGGCCAGTAGTGAAGCTGAAGTCATTGGCACCCCCTGTGGCAGGGCTGACGTATTGCACAAATATGAAAAAAAAAAGAAGAGCTACTTGGTGGGAGTGAGGATGGCGTAGGGGTTAGGACTGCTGCCCTCACAGTCTGGGAATAAGGTTTGGATTCCAGGGTCACCTGTTTTGGACTGCAGCCTGACCATATAGAGACATGAATTAGGAAAAAAGAAAGCAGAAGGTAGTTTGGCCTAGTGGTTAGAGCCCAGAGCGGTAAATCTGGCAACCCAGGTTCAAATGTCATAACCTCCACTTATTCACATGGGAATTAGAGCATGGTGATTACCCCCCACCCAATAAATAATCTTGAGTTCCCCAACTAAAAAGGCTCCAGCCTGGGGTCTTTCTTTATATATTAACATAGAAAAAAAAGCAAGCCAGGTTCATCACATGGAACCATTAGGGCTTGTTGAGGGGACAGCATGTGACATAGAGCCAGGAGGTTAAAAAAAAAGAAATACCAAAAGGAAAGACACAAAGAGGGGAGAATGGTGATGGAAGACTGGGGTCGAAAGTGGACCAGGGGCCCGGAGCATCAATTGGGAAGGAGATTAGATAGATTTGTAGGGCAACTTAAACTTCACTGGTTATAGGGTTTCTATGTAGGGGAAGGTGACGATATTAATGGATGCTCACAATAAGGAGACCCTTAATTGTGTTGGTGTCATTGAGGCACAGGTCAGGAAGCATAGGAAAACCAGGAGCAGTTGTTGAATTCACCAAAATATTTATTTGTACTAGCAGTAACATAAAAATAAAATTGTTCAGTATAACTATTTACAAAGGCAAAATAAAATAAAGGAGATCCATCAGAATTTTCCTTCCGTCTCTGTGTCCATCTGCAAGCCATTGCAGTTCTGTCTTTTTATAAGTCCTTGCAACAGCCCCCCTTCTTAACAAGCATCCTGTTTTTTCTAAAATGTCCTTGTAAGTATCAGGCAGGTGCTGCTAGAACACAGTGGGTGGGATATTCAAAAGGGTTGCGCCATGCGCAATAGGGTTGCGCCTGCGCAAGTCCAAAAGTGTGCCATTCTGCGATATTCAGCAGGAGGCAGTTGCGCCACCGAAAACATGCTGAGCAACAGCGCAATGCAAATGATGGCATGTGCAACCAAAGGGGGTGGATCCATGCATAAAGAGCGCAATGCGATATCCAAAGAGATGCGCAATAGCGGACCAGCCGGAAGTTGCGCCCCAGCAGAAATGAGCCAAAATAAAAAGGCTTAAGGAAGAGGCGCAAGAACGCCACAGGGATGCCAAGTGGGGAAGAGAGAGAGAGAGAGAGAAAGACAGACAGTGACAGGCCAGGGCAGGCAAGGGAAGCAGTGTGGGCCATAGGCTGCAGAGGCCAGCGGGGGCGTGCCTGGTGCAGTGGAAGTAGCAGTCAGGACAGCGGGGTAACAGAGCAACATCAGCCGGGGGCACAAGCCAGGAGATGGACAGTGGCAGCTTCCACATGGAAGCTGTAATGAGAGGGTGAGAATGCAAGGTGCAGGGGCGTGGCCATGGATGGGCCCGTCGGTGTATGCCCAACAGGCAGTACCGTGCCGCATCAGCTTTGAGTTGTACACAGATGTAGAGATGGTGGGCGGTACCACCTGAACAGGGCAATACTGAGGCGACTCTGTGAGCTGTGCAGTGATGTGATGCAGGCACCCTCATGACCGAGTCATGCTCTGTCAGTGAAGACCAAGGTGACAGCCTGCATGTGCCTGCTCACCATGGGCACCTTCCAGAGGCCAACAGGGGACACCACAGGCATCACACAGTCGGCCACGTCACGCATCCTCACCCAATTCCTCAGCGCACTGCTGCCACATGATGCGGAGCACATCCATTTCCCCAGCACCGCGGCAGAGTGTACAGCAAACATGCAGGCGTTCCACAGGGTAGCACGTATGCCTGACGTGCTAGGTGCCATAGACTGCACCCATGTGGCCATTTGCATGCCACCTGGCCCCAATGGGGCCGCATATAGGAATAGAAAGGGCTTCCCCAGTGTCAACTGCCAGGTGGTGTGTGATGCCACTGGGCGTATAATCAATGTCTGTGCCATACACCCTGGTGGAGCACATGATGCCTTTATATGGCATCAGTCCACACTGTGCCATCGATTCAAGAGTGGGGACATCCCCACAGGCCATCTAGTCGGTGAGTACGCATGTAGGAAATGCAAACTCGGGGCAAGGGTGGGAATGCCACAGGTGCCATGGTAGTAGCACACAGGGATATGGGCAATATGGACCTGAACATGAGACTGATCTCCACTATCTCCACACAGGTGACAGTGGATACCCACTGCGTCCCTGGCTGCTCACACCGTACCAGCGCCCCATGACCCCATCGCAGCAATGCTATAATAAGGCACATGCCACCACACACAACATCATTGAGCGGGTGTTTGGGATGCTCAAGGCACGCTTCCGATGCCTAGACACCTCCGGCGGTGCCCTACAGTACAGCCCCTCAAAGGCTTGTGGGATATTCCTGGCCTGTTGTATCCTGCACAACATGGCCAATGACTGTGGGATAGCCGTACAGGTTGAAGAGGGGGACAGCGATGGGAACGCCAGCGTCGCCGGTGTTGATGGTGATGAGCAGCCCCTCCTTGGACGGCGGGACCCCCGACTGATCTGGCAGGCCCAGCTGCACCGGGACACCATCACGGAGGAGCATTATGCACAACACAGGTAAGTCAAGGGGCCATGTGCAAACAACACTGTTCTGGCGCAACCCACAGGCACACAGAGTAACACACCAGGGGTGCATGACGGCAAGGGGGGTGGAAGGGACCAGGCACACAAACACACCATCAGGGAGGGGCGAACAGTCATATGGACACACACACACACACACACACACACAACACACCAGGCACAAGCGTACATGGGCAGGTGCACAGCAGAGCAGGAACAGACATGGCAAACACACAGATCCACAGACCACACCCACCACACTGTACTGTCCAAGCACGTGTGTCAGATGCTGGCACCCTTGCACCTTGGTGTACAGTACAATGCAGGCATCATCATGCACACACACCTGTGGACAGCAGTCAGGATGGTGTGTAGGTGGTCCGTATGTCGGCGTGATGGGCAGGGCACCCACCAGTGCACTGCCCACCATGATGCACAGTGCACACAGGGCAGCACCAGACAGGGCCCACCCTGGGAGACAGGTCAGTCATGTTGCACCATTCCACGGCCACTGCGGATGCATGGGCAGCCCCACCATGACCCAACAGCACTGGCAGGCTGAGCAGGGGCCACATGGGGTGGCACTGATGGACCACCAGGGGTCCCACTGCGCGATCGCGACCTTGTCCGCAGGGGTCTGTGGATGCCAAACATACTACACCAGGGTGCTTGGGATGCCCAGCAGAACCCGCATCGACAGGCCTGGTGTCACACCACACTGGGAACGGGGAGTGAGAGCATACTGTGTGGGGTGCGCGGTACAGAGCACCTGCATGTGTGCCCAATGCAGCCACGACAGTGACCAGTGCCTGGGTCTGCCTGTCAATGGCGGTGGTCACATCCATCATGGACCATCTCTGCACAGTCCAGAGCACACTCCCTGCTGTGCCGCTCCACAGCCACACACAGTGCCTCCACAGACGTTGCAACCCACCTTTGCTGCTGTACTGATTCCCGCAGCAGGTGGGTGTGCTCATCCAATGGGTACTCTGCCACAACGGCATCCTGTCCCCCAGGATGTGGAAGGTCCTGATGCACAACACCCCTTGAGGGTGGGCGCTGTTTGCCAGGACCAGGAATGGGTGTATCAAAGGTTGGCGGGCATGTGCCACCGCTGGACACTGTACCCTCAGACCTGGTGGGTGACTGCTGCTGCTGCCCCTCCAACCGCTGTGCCCCAGGGACCACTCGTTCCACTGCTGTGGCTGCAACAGTGCCAAACACCTGCACAGCCACCGGTGCTGCCCCACCAGTGCTGACAGGCACAGTCTGGGACTGTGCCGACATGCTGGCACACAAGTTGGAACCAGCAAGGCCCAGGGGCATGTGCTGGCCTGCTGTGTGTCCGTCATGGGACACACACATGTCACACTGCCGTTGCAGTCCTTGCATCATCAGTGGTGCAGGTACGTGCTACAGCCACAGTCACAGCGTGCTGGCATGCTTGCATGCCAGACTGCTGAGACACAGGCTGTGCACCCCCACACCCAGCTCACCGACACCAGAGCTGGCAGCCCAGCGTGCATGCTGGTGCAGTGCATGCTGACTGGTGACAGAGGTGGAGGGACCCTCCTCCATGTCCAGCAGGTCATCCTCACTGCCTGGACCCACCACCACCATCCCCTGAAGATGAACAGGATCTGTAACAGAAAGAGAGGACATGTGAGTGCATGTGAACAACCTTCCCCCCTAACACCACCACCATGTCATACCATGCAGTGATGGGCTTCCACCTGTCTGGAATCCACCTCCTGGTATGCCCTCAATAGCACTGCACTGCATTGATGCAGCCAGTCGGTCCTTAGCCTTGGTCAGCTCCACCACCACTGGCTGGCCCCCCGCCAGTGCCAGCACGTGCTGCCCTGAGGGCTGCCACCTTCTCCTTCACCCTCCTGCGGTCTGTCCCAATCTTCTTTTTGCATTCCTGCATGGAGCACTGGTGGCTTCTGTGCAAGTTCACTGCCTGGGCTACCCCTTCCCACGCAGCCGCACGGGCCTGAGGGGTGCCCCACCATCCACTCAGTAGTGACTCCTCCTCCAGGTAGGCCTGAAAGAGGGCCTCAGTCTCTGCCGTGGTGAAGTTGGGCCTCCTACTCCTTCGCCCACCATCCTCACCCTCACCTTGGCTCTGCTCGGTCATGGCGATCTGTATGGGTGGAAGTGGACACCTGTCACTGTGCAGTCTACAGTGTTATCCCATGCCCATTGTCCAGAACATCCCACAGCATGCAACCCACCTCTCACCTGCAGTAACTGAATCTGGCCAGCTCAGCCCAATGTTGCACATTTATAGCGCAATGTATGCAAATTAGGAGTGGAGCAACTGTAATGAGATGCAAATCGCGCCACTGCGCCTCTGAATGGCTGATCAGATGATTTGCATGTGTCAGCTGAATATCGCGCCATTGCACTTTTCGCAATACGGTTGAGCCGGCTGAGCCAATAGCGCAGATCTGTGACTGTGTGGTACACTGCATTGCGCATGCCCAGGTAGCTTACGCAGGTGTCTGCCGTGCTGATGATGTGCTGTGCGCGATCGGCAATTCAGGCCATGGCCACCATTGTGCCAGTGGCGCTACAGCACTGGGCACTATATGGCACTGTGGCAGTACTGCGCAATAGTCCACTGTGGCACTGGCACGCAGGTGGTCGGTCGCGCAGGATGCGTAGATGTCAGATGGTGCTGTGCATGGCCTTGCGTCATAGACCCCTGACCTGGTGTCCGACCTTTGCCCCCTGGCGCTGTTCGGCTGCCATGTGTACGGCCCTATTGCGGTGTATGGTGACAGCACTATGTGAACTGACGGCGCTGTATGAACAGCGCGATTAGAACCTATGGTGGTCTATTGCGCAACATTTCCATGTGGGGTTGCTGCTGCGGGCGCATATTGCCTGCTGTAACACTACAACCATGGCACGCAGGAGGGTGCCCCAATGGAGCCCAGTGGAGGTGGCCAACCTGGTGGCCCTGGTAGAGCCTCACTATGGGGCACTGTATGGGGAGGAGCCCCTCACCATGGCTCGAACCCAGGTCTGGCTGCAGGTGGCCAATGACCTGGTGGGGGTCACAGGGCGGCACCGGTATGCCGAGCAGTGCCAGCACAGGTACAGTGACCTCCGCAGGAGGGAGGCGGAGTTGCTTGACAGACTACGGTCACGTGCCAGGAGGGGCGTTGTGCCTAGGCCAGGTGGGTGTACCATCTATACACCTGTATTCTCCGTAGGGGTGTGAGTGTGTTTTGGTGGCTGTGCATGGGTGATGGCTCTGCCATGGTTGGCTGTGTCAGTGTGTGCAGGTGTGAGATGCATGGGTCTGGCTGTGTGGCAGGCACACACTGGGGCAGGGGCAGTCTGCTTTGGAGTCACACTGATGTTTTCTCAACATTTGTCTCCCACAGGCCAGGCAGAGGATGCAGGCACGGGATGAGGAGGGCCATGGCAGGGCCCCGGTGGCGGACAGTGGTGCTGCGGGGGTGGGCCACAGCAGTAGCAGCAGCAGCAGCCGCAGCTGCTTGCGAAGTGTGAGTATCATTACATCATGGATGCTATTGCATGCTGGAGGGGGTGGGCATGACCACCAGCCATGGACAACACAACCATGCATGACACAGGCGACATTCATCACTGTCCAGTGTCACTGCACGTCTGTGTGTGCATCACTGGTGGTCCATGCATGCACTGGGCACATGGCTCTGGAACTGGCATCCCACCAGATTGCCACATCACTTGACAGCCTTGTTTGTGCTGTGATGGACATGGGCAGTGTGTGTGTGTGCAGTGGTGCACATAGCTGGTGCTGCCTGGTTGGGCTTGTCATGTGCATGGTCACTGTGGGTGGGTGCATACCATCACAGGTGCGGGACATTGGGCTATATGCCTTGCAGGTTCGGTGGTGTTCAGGGTTGTGGTCAGTCACAGCCATTGACTGTGTTCCCTTTTCCTAGGCCTCATCGTGCTCACAGGATTGAGGAGGCACTGCACCAGCTGACCCGGGTGTCCCTGGAGAACCGGAACATCCTCCAGGATATCCAGTGCCATGGGCTACGGAGGAGGCACAGCCAAGCGAGATGGCACCAGGCAGCAGAGGACCAGCCTGTTAGGCCTTAGGCTGGCTTCCCCTTCCCACTTCACCCATCCCTCCCACCCTGCCTTCCCTCTCCAAGTTGTTCATCCCTACCCCTTGCCCACCCCTACCTTGTACCCCTACCCTTGTAAATAGTTTTGTTGTTGTTCTTGTTGTACTTTCCATTTTTAATATATATATATATTGATATGAATACTGTGGTGGTCTCTGATTTGCAGCTGGCTATGGTTGCTCAGTTGCAGTGGTGTGCATGCCATCTGGGGTGGTATGGTCCTGGGTGTGTGTGTGTGCGCGCACATGTGTGTGCATGGGGAGGTGTCTCCAGTGTGGCAGTGACTTTCTGTTGGTCTTGCCATCTGCTGCCGCCCACTGCTGGGTGCACAGGGTGGGTCTGGCTTGTATGGTTCTGTGCTACACGAGGTTGACGTGTGCCGGGGGGGATGCATGGTGTTTTCTGCAGTGCCAGTCACTGCACATGGGTGGTGTCTTGGGGTCACGGTGCAGGGTGTGCTGTGCATATGCGGGGCTGATGTACAGTGTGGTTGTCAACCCCCTGTGTATGGCAGTCTCAGCCTGCCAGTGGTTGTGCTGGGGCATCATGGCCCTGCTGTGCTTTGTTGGCTTGTCCCCATGGGCCAGTGGATCATCTGTCCCACCCCCAGTGATGCTGTGCTTGGGGTGTGCAGGTGTCTTGTTGGTTCTACAGTGTGTTCCTGTGCCCATGTGTGGCATGGCTGGCGGTGGGCCCCAGCCTGCCTCCCTGGTTGTGCAGTTCCATTGCTCTGCTGGGGGTGGGGGGGCTCTGCTTGCACTATGGCACCTCTGGACTGCTCAGCTGGGCTGGCCTTGTTGCGCTATGGTGCAACCTTTCTGCTCAGCTTCCCTTTCCTGGTTGTGCTATGGTGCAGTTTGTGTGATATTCAGACGTTGGCTGCTTACGCAATTTGTTTTGCTCCATGTTTGAATATCGCGTCTGTTGCGCATATGCTCAATTGAATTGTGCTTGCTCCTGCTGTTGCGCACATTTTGGGAGCAGTTTGAATATCTGGGCCAGTGTGTCTGAGCTGAGGCCCCTTTTCCACAGTTCTTCTGCAAAAGGCTTAAAATTTTCACTCAGGTAACCCCTTGAGTTTCCAATAGCTTTTTGCAATCATCTCAAACTATAATTATATACATTTCAACAATAACACTATATCTCATATCTAAATAAAAAGGATCCCAGTATCAGTTACATTTCCACATAATGATTTGCATATATTTTTATATCAGCAGATATGCAAGGGAGAAAAGATAGACAAGCAAGGGGAAAATTGAGAAACAGTGAGAGGCAAAGAATTGCGAGACTGTCGGGGTGATCAAGTCCTAGGTCTCACAAGAAAATGGGATTGTGCAACCAGACAGACAAGAGACAGAAAAGGGGAAAATAGAACAGATCCTTGCATTTAAACACTTTCTACATAACAACTGGGACAGAGTCCTATTCAACCCTGTCACAGTTGGCAGTGGAGGCTTAAGCAACAGCAAGAGTTGCGTGGTGATGGCTGTGTTGTTTGTGTTTTTCAGCTGCAGATCACCTGGAACATTGAGTAGGCAGAGTCATGGAGTTTGAGAAGCAGCTGGCAGCTGGCTGGTAAGGGCAAGACTTGGGGGCATGCACTGTTCTAGGAACAAAGTGAGGAGGAAGTACCAGGGCTGTCAAAGCCTTTTTCTTAGCCTCAGCCAAGCGGCTCGATGGAACCTGTTCCTCAAAGGTAGCTGGGAGAACTGGCGGAACCTAGGGAGGAGCTTCCAAAACCAGATATCCAGTCACAGCTTGTTGATCCATTACCACCATGGGATGAGCCAGAAGATCTGGAGAAGGCACCAGAAAGAAGGGCACCCACACCGGGAGGGCCCAGCACTCCACCACTGCCCAAGAAGGTACAGAACAGTAGGAGTAAGCAGGTGGTCCCAGTACCAGACCCACAACCAGGTATGCCTGACTTAGATAAGTTATCTACAGAAGAGTTAGGGGTCTTGATAAGACAGGTGGGGAAGGTGCCCCCTCCAGCAAAACAGAAGCAGCCTAGGAAGCAGGGGAGACCCCAGGGGCCTTAAGGGCCAAGAAGGCACTCACCTAGGAGGTCAGCGGGAGGTAACCCTGGGCCCAGCTCATCCAGGGGACCTGACAACAGAGAACCCAAGCCTGGCACCATTGAGCTTGGGGGTTCTTGAGGCTCTGGCACCCATGCAGCTAGTCCTGGCTCAGATCCCAATGCCAATGCTGTTTGCAGAGCTATTGCAAACCAACAGCAGATGAGGGCTGATCCAGGTGAACAGTTCTCGGTGGTGCTTATACCACTACCCCAGATCATGATGTTCCTACAGCGGATAGAGGTGGAAGGGATGGCATTGCATCAGACCTTACCCAGTTCCACAGGCCAGTCGGCATTAGAACAGAAATTTAATTGCCTGTTTTCCTTGTTTGCTGCACAGGAGCAATCCTGGTCAGGCATGGGACAACTAGTCCCAGTGCTGGGGGGATGGGAATACAGAGTGGAGGGATCAAGGTGGTAGTTACTCCTCAGCCGCAGGAGGCAGGTCAACAAGTGAATATGGGTTTTGTGTCCGTGGGTGAACTGGTAGGTTTGCTTTTACCAGAAAAAGTCAGACAACAAATCATAAATGGGGAGCAGATGGATGTATTCTCACTCATCAACTGGTCAAAGGATCCAGAAAAAAGAAAGAAAAGAAGAAGGAGCATGATAATGGGGTAGAGAAAAAGCACAAGGTGACAGTTTGACACACTTGGGAAAACTGGGTAGCAGGTGTGGGTGTATTTCTGTCGCATCATGACAATGCACACTAGGAAACTGGGGGGGTGGCGACAGCTACAGTATGATGAGTAGTTCAGCAGGAGAAAACAGAATGAAGCTAGGAGGTCATGGGCTATGCTGGATCTGCCCTTACTTTGGACAATAGACATGGGTGGGGTCCAGTATAGGGACAGCATCTTTCCCATCCATCGGCCCACCTCACTAAAATAAAAGGGGTACCAGGGTAATGGCAGTGAGAAGGGGGGGCAGTGTTTTAACTACAATCTGGGAATGTACAGAGCAGAGCCATGTAGATATAAGCATGAACACATGGAGTGCGGCAAACTGCATCCCTTCCGGATGTGCCAAAAAGGGACAGGGAGTTTTTTCCCCTTTCAGAAGGGATATACTAAGGCTCCCAACACCCATAATGGTGGAGTGCCTTGAAAGATGACTGGCCAGCTACCTGGATAGGGTGGCCATTTGCTCTCTGGCTGTTGGGTTCATGACAGGGCTTCACATCCCATATGAAGGACCATGGAGAGCATATGAAGCAGACAACCGAAAATCAGCCAGGGAGTGACCGGAGGTCATGTGTAGAAAGTTATAGAAGGAAGTGATCAGTGGCCTCTTTTCATCACCCCCAAGTCCTCAGCTCAGGGTATTCCATATCAGGTTGGTACCCAAGAAAGTGTCAGGGGAATTACGGATGATAAATCATCTGTTGTATCCAGAAGGGAACTTGACTAACCACTGCATCAACCCAGTACATATGACAGTGTTGTTTGGCAGGGCGGTGGAAGTGATCCAGAGGGCAGGGTGCCATCTTGGGAAAGGTGGATATAAAGTCCGCATTTCAGCTGTTGCCAGTACACCTGGTGGATAGAGAACTGGTGGGCATGAAATACGAGGGAAAGTATTATGTTGACAATTGCATGCCTATGGGTTGTTTTAGTGGCATGTACTGTTTTTGAACAGTTCAGCATGTTCTGCACTTATCAGGGAAGATCTAGATAGTTTTTTAGAGGGCATACAAAGGGCAATTGGGAAAGTGCTAGCATGAGGTGCTTGTGGGGGTTGAGTATGGCAGCAATGCTCACCCTGTGGTGGCTCAGTAGTCTTGGAAGGTCTGTACAGAGGGGGTAACAGGGAATCATGAGTCTTGTGCAGCCAGATCATCCTGAGGCTGACAGGAGTTCTGGGATGGACAACTAGAGATTTCTTCCTTCAAGGGGGCAGCAAGAAGGGCAGCCTCCTTGGGCATCCACTCACAGCATTGCGGAGTCCTCTGGTAGGGCAGGGCACGTCCTCACTCAGTCAAGAGCCATCCATCATGTTCTAGAGCTGGTCACCTCACAGGGTTTTCTAATTTGTTAGGTGGCCCCCATTGGAGTGGAGGAATGACCACCAATAATTGTGAATAAGATCAAGTAGATTGATGAGTTTACCAACCAAGACTATCTTGCTGTGCACATCACACTGAATTTGGCCATATCTGTCAAAAAATGGCTAATAAATACATGACTGTGGCCATTTTTCTCCAGAGCTCGTTGTCTGTCTCAGTCTGTCCAGGTGAACTAAGGGATGTGTCCTGTAGCACAGTGAGGAAACTGCAAGGCATTGCAGCAGGCAAGACTTTGTCTGTGGGGATGGACTGGAGTGACACCTGGGTGGGGAGGTAGCTGCCTACTAGAGGAGGAGGGATAGACAGGTAGGAGTTCCCAATAAAAGGATGGGTTAGGGCTGTGGGGGCATAGCCCATAAAAGAGGTTGCACCTGAGGGGATTGCACTGTTTCTCTACCTCAGGTTGGAAGCCACCCAAACATCACCCCTGTAAAAGCACAGCATTACTGGGGGGGGGGAGTAGGGAACTTGTTGTTCCACTAGGGAAGATCACCTTAAGGATCAAGAAGGAATGTTGCCATGTATTTCCCCCCACAGGTTTTTTTTGTTTTACCTTCTCCAGCAAGGGGGGGAGCAGATAATGCAGACAGGACTTAGAATGGGGCATTATGGTCATGTATAAGTGTAAGTGGTGGCTTGGCAGCCTTGGATGGTCTGTACAGAAGTGGTAACAGGGGATCATGAGTTGAAGTGGTAACAGGGGATCATGAGTCTTGTGCAGCCAGATCATCCTGAGGCTGACAGAAGGTCTGGGCTGGATGGCTGGAGTATTCTCCCTTCAAGGGGGCAGTCGGAAGGGCAGCCTCCTCAAGCATCGACTTGTGGCATTGTGGAGTCCTCTGGCAGGGAGGACATGGCTGCAACTGGTCAAGAGCCATCCATCATGCCCCGGAGCTGGTGACCTCACATGGTTTTCCAATTGGTGAGGTGGTCCCCCCAATAACTGTAGGAAAAAGAAGAGCAACAAAAAATCAAACATGGAGATTCCCAGGGGCCATAAAACTAGTAGGCAGACTGAAAACAAACAAACAAACAAACTCCTAACAGCAAACAAAGGGAAGGACTCACTAGGATTACATACACAAATCAAAACCTACTGCTCAACATTTATTTTAGCAACTTTTGACCATAGTTATCCGTTAATGAAAATGTTATCCATTGTGGCAATTGAACTGTTAACCATATATTCCATAGCCCAGCTCCTTCACCAGTTCACTACAGAAGGTTTACTGATTCAGCCTTAAGTTTGCATGAAACAAATATTTTAGTGATATAAATAATGACAGTTCCACTCATTGTGGGAATTGAACTCTTAAACCTTCTATTGAAAAGTCCAGTTCCTTTGCCACTACACTGCAGAAGGTAAATTTTCTCAGGCTGGAACTTGCATCTTAATCTGTGGTATATAGAAACATAGAAGTTGATGGCAAAAGGAGACCACTAGGTCCATCTAGTCTGCCCATTTGTTTTAGACCTATTTTGACACCCTAGTTGCCCTTTGTAGTCAGGGCTCCTTTGTATCTATCCCATGCATTCTTGAATCCCCCACAGTGTTGACCCCCACAACCTCTTGGGGCAGGTTGTTCCAGGCGTCCACCACTTTTTCTGGAAGAAAACTTCCTGGTGTTGGTAGAGAACCTTCCTCCTTGCAGCCTGAGGTCATGTCCCCTGGTCCTGGAGCCCTTCTTGAAGTAAAAAAGTTTCTGTGCCTGTACCTTGTTAATGCCTTTCATATACTTGAATGTTTCAGTCATGTCTCCTCTTTCTCTTCTCTGCTCCAGGGAGTACATATTCAGTTCCTGAAGTCTTTCCTCATAGGACATGTACTGCAGACCCTGAATCATTTTTGTCACTGTTCTCTGTACTGTTTCCACCTGGTCAATGTCCTTCCTGAAGTGAGGCCTCCAGAATTGGACTCCATATTCCAGATGAGGCCTGACCAGTGATCTATACAGTGGTAGTATCACCTCTCTCCTCCTGCTCATGATTCCCCTCCAATGAAGCCCAGCATTCTGTTGGCCTTCAATATTGCCTTCTCACACTGCTTGCTAACCTTCAAGCCATCTGAGATTATGATTCCTAGATCTCATTCCTGATTTGAGGCTGCCAGTCTTTCACCTCCTAGGTAATACTCCTTTCTTGGATTTTTCTTTCCTATGTGCATGACCTTGCACTTTTTGGTGTTAAATCTCAGCTGCCACACTCCAGATCATGCTTATAGTTTCTTGAGGTCAACTTCCATCTTGCTCACTCCTTCTGAGGTGTCCACCCTGTTACATATCTTGGTGTCATCTGTGAACAGACACACCTTCCCTTCCAGCCTGTCAGCTAAGTCTGCTATAAAAACATTGAAGAGCAGAGGCCCCAGCACTGAACCCTGGGGCACCCCACTGGTCACCCCTTCTATTGATTGCATTCCATTAACCTGTACCCTCTGGGTTCTGCCTTGCAACCAGTTTTGTACCCATCTGACTACTTCTGGACCTACCCCTATGGTCAAGCTTCTTTACCAGCCTTCTCTGTGAACTGGAGTCAAAGGCCTAACTGAAGTCTAAGTAGACCACATCTACTGCCCCACCGTCATCCACTATTTTTGTAGCGTAGTCAAAAACTCAGAGCAGATTTGTCTGGCATGACCTACCCGCTAGAAACCGTGCTGTTTAGGTCTTGTTGGCCACTAGTTTTGAGGAATGCTATGATCCTTTGTTTGTGTAGTGTCTCCATTAGTTTCACTGTAGATGTGAGGCTCACCGGTCTGTAATTACTAACCTCTTTGCAACTGCCTGATTTGTGAAGTGGAACCACTATTGTCTTTTTCCAGTCTTTGGGTACCATACCACTCTTCATTGATTTCATAAATAGAAATGCCAGAGGGGCTGCTAATTCTGCCCCAGTCCCTTAAGGATTCTGGAGTGCATCTCATCTGGTCCCATGACTTTGTCTGCTCTTAGTTTTGTTTATTTAGTGCCTCTTGTACTTTGGCTTCTGTAAAGGAACTCATATCTACCCCAGTCCTGGGGTGTTGTGTTTTTTCAGGGCTGGTGCATCCCCTGGGTCATCTTAGGTAAACATTGAGCAGAAGTATTTGTTGAGGATTTCAGCTTTCTCTGGGTCATGTTTGGTATATTTCCCTTCTTCAGTAGCAATCTTTACTATACCCCCTTTTGCCTTCCTACATTCCCCAATGTATCTAAAAAATTAGTTGTCTCCTCTCTTTGCCCCTTCTGCTATATTGTCCTCTGTCTGGGCTTTTGCCTTCTAATCTGTTTGTTAGACTCTCTCATTTTTTCCTTGTATGACTCCCAGTCTTTCTCAGTTTTGGTTTCCTGGTATATATGCTGTATGTCTTCTTTTTTTCTTTGACTGTGGTAGCCACTTCCTTGGAAAACCATAGAGGATTTCTTTTTCTTTTTGCTTTGCTGACCCATCTGGCACATTGATTTGTAGCAGTCTTTATTGCTCTCTTGAGTCTCCTCCACATGACCTCCACCTCCTCAACCTCTGTTTCCATTAACTGGCTATTTACAGTATGTTGCACCACATTTTTTAGAAGTCAGCCTTTCTGAAATCTAGCACCTTTATCTTTTAGTGGCTGGCATCCTGTGTTATGTTTATCATAAAGCTTACCATGTGATGGTCACTGTTGCCCATATGGCATCCCATTTCGATGTTCTTGATTCTTTCCGAGTTTGTGAGGACAAGATAGAGAATGGCATCTCCCCTTGTTGGGGCTTTAACAAGCTGGCACAGTCCCGCACCTTGCAGTGACAATAAGAAGTCCCTACTTCTTGTTGTTGCTGCTGTTAGTGTGCTCCAGTTAATATCTGGTAGGTTGAAGTCCCCCACCAGTATTACTTCACCTTTATCAGCATTTTGTGGTTTTCCTCTATTAGATATTTGTCTCCTTTATCTCCTTGATTTGAGGGCCTGTACACGATGCTGATTTTGAAGGGTTTTCCCTTGCCGTGTCAACTGTTAGCCACAGTGACTCAAAGTCCCCAGGTTGCATTTTTTCTTCTGTGGCTTTTATTTCATTGTAAATGTAAATGGCTACACCCCCCTTTTTTGTCCTGCCTATCTTTCCTGAACAGATTAGAACTGGGAATGGCCATATCCCATCCGTAGTTTTCCGTGAACCATATTTCTGGCACAGCCACCCAGTCCAACCTTTCTGTTTCCAATGTGGCTGTGAGTTTGGGAAGTTTGTTGGTTAGGCTCTAGTATTTGCAACCATTGCCTTCCAGGAATTATGATATGCACTGCATCGGGAAAATAGCTATTACTTTTTCTTCTTAATGGCTACAGAGTTCAAGCAGAGCATTCCTTAGTTCATGTCAAGATCTACGACTGTGCACATGTTTGTGAAAGTCAGGTTTTATTTGCTATATGATTTGGAAGAAAAGTAAATTTTTCCACATTTTGTCTATATCTGTTCAGAAAGTAGAGCACCTTTGTGAATGTTTTAGCATCTGATGATAGATTAAATCTGTACAGAAACCTAAAACAGCAAAATTGGAGCACCCTAAAATGTTTTGGCAGTACCCTAAATTTTCCATCAATTTTGGCCCTGTATGGATAGTCACATTAGTAGTGCATCCAGCATCCTTTGTTTACTTGGCTGGAGCCATTACCGGGACTCTCCATACTATACTATCTCCCAGAGTCTTATGTCCAGAGCTAATCAATGTCAGTGAACTAATAATGTAGTGGGAAATGGTTTTCAACACTTTATGCTGCATTTATTGCCTGATTCACCAACGGAATGATTAAATTCCTGTTGGTAACTGTGCAAGCCATCTACTGTACAGTATATGAGTACCTAACCTTTAAGATGTAGTCCCTTACTGTTTTATATGATTATCTTGTAAATTAAGACTTATTTATAGTAATGCTTTTATCTACAGAACTGAAGAAATGCATTTGCTTTACTTGTTGATGGCCACCAGGACCACACTGTAAATGAGATGTCACATAAGGTGAGAACCTGGAGATCCGAGTTTCAGTCCATACATACATGTATATATTTTGTTGCCACAGACTTAGGATGTTGGTGCATTTGCATGGAACTGTAGGTACAGAGACTGATCTTCAGAGATAAAGTTCTTGTTTAAACAGAAAGGACTGTTGAAACATATCTACGGTTTATTGACTCAGTAAAGCCCAACTAAGATCATCTCACTTTTAGTGCTCCCCAGTTTTAGTGAACCCATGAAATGAATGAGGAAGGCCTCAGGTACACCATCTGTCTGTAGAAAATGGGGTGCATTTGCTCAGTTGGTGGTTGACACACCTCAGGGTAAAAGATACAACATTAATAAAAACTTACAGAATGCATGAATAAATAAAATAATATAGTAGAACATTTTATTAATGTATTTACCCAGTTGAGACCAATTGAGATGTAATATCAGTTTCAATGAGTCTTGTTTCTACTGGCTTTTAAAAGTCTAGCAGAGGGGCCTAAATGCACAGAGGTCAAGCAAATTGTTCAGGGTAACACAGTGAGTCAGGTGTGTAAGTGAGTGAGTGAGTGAGTGAGGTAAGGTGAGTGAATGAATGAGGTGAATGTGTGAGTGAGGTGTGTGGAGTCAGTGAGTGAGGAGGAGAGTGAGTAGGGGTGTGAGGAATGAATGAATGAGGTGAGTGAGGTGTGTAAGTCAGGTGAGTGAGTGAGTGAGGTAAGGTGAATGAATGAATGAATGAGATGAGTGCGTGAGTGAGGTGTGTGAGTCAGGTGAGGGAGAGTGAGTGAGTGAGTGAGTGATGTAAGATGAATGAATGAGGTGAGTGTGTGGATGAGGTGTGTGAGTCAAGTGAATGAAGGAGTGAGTGAGGTAAGATGAGTGGAACAAATGAGTGTGTGGAGTGAGGGTGTGAGTCAGGTGAGTAAGTGAGTGAGTGAGGTAAGGTGAGTGTGTGGGTGAGGTGTGTGTGTCAAGTGAATGAATGAGTGTATGAGGTAAGATGAGGAATGAATGAGTGTGTCAGTGAGGTGTGAGTCGGTGAGGAGGAGGAGTGAGGTAAGATGAGGAATGAATTAGGAGAGTGTGAGTTTTGGTGTGTGAGTCTGGTGGAGAGAATGAGTGAGTGAGTGTTGAAAGGTGAGGGAAATGAATGAGGTGAGTGAGGTAAGGTGAGTGAATGAATGGGGTGAGTGAGTGAGGTAAGGTGAGGAATGAATGAGGTGAGTGTGTGGGTAAGGTGAGTGAACTGAGTGAGTGAGGTAAGATGAGTGAATAAATGGGATAAGTTAGTGAGTGAGGTGTGGAGTCAGGGTGAGAAAGTGAGTGAGTGAGGATGTAGGGTGAGTGAGTGAGGCAAGATAAGTGATGAATGAGGAGAGTGTGTGGGGAGGTATGTGAGTCAGGTGAGTAAATGAGTGAGGTAAAATGAATGAATAAGGTGAGTGTGGGTGAGGAATGTGAGTCAGGTGAGTGAATGAGCGAGTGAGTGAGAGAGAGGTAGAGTGAGTAAATGGATGTGGTGGAATATGTGGGTGAGGTGTGGAGTCGTGAAGAGGAGTGAGGTAAGGACAGTGAATAAATGAGGTGAGTGTGTGAGTCAGGTGAGAAAGTGAGGAGGTAAGGTAAGTGTGTGAGTTTCCAGTGTGTGAGTGGTGAGAGAATGAGTGAGTGAGTGAGAGTTGTAAGGTGAGTGAATGAATGAGGTGAGTGAGGTAAGGTGAGTGAATGTATAAGGTGAGTGAGGTAAGGTGAGTGAATGAATGAGGTGAGTGTCTGGGTGAGGTGTGTGAGTCAGGTGAGTGAGTGAATGAGTGAGGTAAGGTATGTGAATGAATGAGGTGAGTGTGTGAGTGAGGTGTGTGAGTCAGGTGAGGGACAGTGAGTGAGTGAGTGATGTAAGGTGAGTGAGTGAGGTAAGATGAGTGAATGAATGAGGTGAGTGTCTGAGTCAGGTGGACTGAATGAGTGAGTGAGTGAGGTAAGGTGAGTGAGTGAATGAATGAGGTGAGTGAGTGAGTGAGGTGTGTTAGTCAGGTGAGAGAGAGTGAGTGAGTCAGTGATGTAAGGTGAGTGAGTGAGTGATCTAAGGTGAGTGAACGAATGAGGAGAGAGTGAGGTAAGATGAGTGAATGAATGATGTGAGTGTGTGGGTGAGGTATGTGAGTGAGTGATGTAAGGTGAGTGAATGAATTAGGTGAGAGTGTGGGTGAGGTGAGTGAGTCAAGTGAGTGAGTGAAGGAGTGAGTGAGTGAGGTAAGGTGAATGAATGAATGAGGTGAGTGTGTGGGTGACATGTGTGAGTCCAGTGAGTGAGTGAATGAGTGAGGTAAGGTGTGTGAATGAATGAGGTGAGTGTGTGAGTGAGGTGAGTGAGTGATGTAAGGTGAGTGAATGAATGAGAAGAGTGCGTGAGGTAAGATGAGTGAATGAATGAGTGTGTGGGTGAGGTGTGTGAGCCAGGTGTGTAAGTGAGTGAGTGAGAGCGGTAAGGTGAGTGAATAAATGAGGAGAGTGAGAGTGAGCTGTGTGAGTCAGGTGAGTGAATGAATGACTGAGAAGAGTGTGTGAGTTTCGGTGTGTGAGTCTGGTGAGGAATGAGTGAGGAGTGAGGTTGTGGGCTGTGAGAGTGAGGTAAGGTGAGTGAATGAATGAGGTGTGTGCGGGCGAGGTGTGAGTCAGTGAGGCAAGTGAGTGGAGGTAAAGGAGGAATGAAACGAGGTGAGGGAGGTACAGGAGGAAAGAACGAAGTGGGAGGGAAGAGTGTGTGAGCCAGGTGAGGAGGAGGCAAGGCAGAGCGGACAAAACAGGTGAGGAGGAGTGAGCTGTGTGAGTCAGGTCAGTGAGTGAATCGAGTGAGTGACGCGTGAGTGAGTGAGTGTAAGGTGAGGAATGAACGATGGGGAGTGCAGGGAAGTGTGAGTCAAGGAATGAAATGAGGAGTGAGGGGTGGGTGAGTGAATGAATTTAGCGAATGTGGGTGAGGTGTGTGAGTCAAGTGAAAGAAATGAGAGGAGGTAAGAGGAGTGAATGAATGAGTGTGTGAGTAAGGTGTGCAGGAGTCAGGTGAAAGAGTGGAGAGGGAGGAGGAGTGAGTGAGGTAAGGTAAGTGAATGAATGAGGGCAGTCAGTGGGTGAGGAGGGAGTCAAGTGAATAAAGGAGGAGTGAGGCAAGATGAGGAACAGATGAGTGCAGTGAGGTGTGTGAGTCAGGTAAGAGAGAGTGAGTAGGTGAGTCAGTGAAGTAAGGTGAGTGAATGAATGAGGTGAGTGTGTGGGTGATGTGTGTAATTCCAGTTGAGTAAGGAGGAGTGAGGGTAAGGAGTGAATGAATAAGGTGAGTGTGTGGGGAGGTGTGAGTCCGGCAGGCAAGGAGAGTGAGGCAAGATGAGTGAAATGAAATGAGGAGTGTGCAGGCAGGTGTCTGGATCAGGTGAGAAAGGAGTGAGAGAGGAAGCCAAGGTGAGCGGGAATGAATATGAGGGAGGGTAAGGTGAGTGAATGAAATGAGGAGGCGCGTGAGCCCCGGTGCGCGCCTGGCAGGAGAGAAATGAGTGAGTGTTGAAAGGTGAGGGAATGAGGAGCGAGGTAAGGTGAGGAATGAATGGGGTGAGTGAGTGAGGTAAGGTGAGTGAATGAATGAGGTGAGTGTGGGTGAGGTCTGTGAGACCGTGAGTAAGTGAGTGAGTGTGTGAGTAAGATGAGTGAAATGAATGAGGTAAGTTAGTGAGTGAGGTGTGTGAGTCAGGTGAGTGAATGAGAGAGTGAGTGAGTGAGGTAAGGTGAGTGAATGGATGTGGTGAATGTGTGGGTGAGGTGCGTGAGTCAGGCGAGTGAGTGAGTGAGGTAAGGACAGTGAATAAATGAGGTGAATGTGTGAGTCAGGTGAGAAAGTGAGTGAGGAAAGGTGAGTGAATGAATGAGGTGAGTGTGTGGGTGATGTGTGTAATTCAGTTGAGTAAGTGAGTGAGTGAGTGAGATAAGGTGAGTGAATGAATAAAGTGAGTATGTGGGTGAGGTGTGTGAGTCCGGTAGGTAAGTGAGAGAGTGAGGTAAGATGAGTGAATGAATGAGGTGAGTGTGTGGGTAAGGTGTGTGAGTCAGGTGAGTGAATGATGAGGAGTGAGTGAGTGAATGAATGAGATGAGTGTGTGAGTGAGGTGTCCGAGTCAGGAGAGGAAGAGTGAGTGAGTGAGAGAGTGATGCAAGGTGAGTGAATGAATGAGGTGAGTGAGGTAAGGTGAGTGAAAGAATGAAGTGAGTGAGTGGGTGAGGTGTGTGAGTCAGGTGAGTGAGTGAGGTAAGGTGAGTGACAAATGAGGTGAGTGTGAGTGAGTTGTGTGAGTCAGGTCAGTGAGTGAATGAGTGAGTGAGTGCGTGAGAGTGAGTGAGTGAGTGAGGTAAGGTGAGTGAATGAATGATGTGGGCGTATGGGTGAAGTGTGTGAGTCAAGTGAATGAATGAGTGAGTGAGGTAAGGTGAGTGAATGAATTTAGTGAATGTGTGGGTGAGGTGTGTGAGTCAAGTGAAAGAATGAGTGAGTGAGTGAGGTAAGAGGAGTGAATGAATGAGTGTGTGAGTGAGGTGCGTGAGTCAGGTGAGAGAGTGAGTGAGTGAGGTAAGGTGAGTGAATTAATGAGGTGAGTCTGTGGGTGAGGTGTGTGAGTAAAGTGAATGAAGGGGGTGAGTGAGGTAAGATGAGTGAACAAATGAGCGTGTGAGTCATGTGAGTGAGAGTAAGTGGGTGAGTCAGTCAGGTAAGGTGAACGAATGAATGAGGAGAGTGTGAAGGTGAGGTGTATGAGTCAAGTGAATAAAGGAGTGAGTGAGGTAAGATGAGTGAACAGATGAGTGTGTGAGTGAGGTGTGTGAGTCAGGAAGAGAGAGTGAGTAGGTGAGTCAGTGAAGTAAGGTGAGTGAATGAATGAGGTGAGTGTGTGGGTGATGTGTAATTCAGTTGAGTAAGTGAGTGAGTGAGGTAAGGTGAGTGAATGAATAAGGTGAGTGTGTGGGTGAGGTGTGTGAGTCCGGTAGGTAAGTGAGAGAGTGAGGTAAGATGAGTGAATGAATGAGGTGAGTGTGTAGGTAAGGTGTCTGAGTCAGGTGAGAAAGTGAGTGAGAGAGTGAAGCAAGGTGAGTGAATGAATGAGGTGAGGGAAGTAAGGTGAGTGAATGAATGAGGAGAGTGCATGAGTTTCGGTGTGCATTTCTGGTGAGAGAATGAGTGAGTGTTGAAAGGTGAGGGAATGAATGAGGTGAGTGAGGTAAGGTGAGTGGAACAGAATGGGGTGAGGAGGAGGTAAGGTGAGTGAATGAATGAGGTGTGGTGGGTGAGGTCTGTGAGACCGTGAGGCGGAGTGAGAGTGTGAGGTAAGATGAGTGAAATGAATGAGGCAAGTTAGTGAGTGAGGTGTGTGAGTCAGGTGAGTGAATGAGAGTGAGTGGAGGAGTGAGGCAAGGTGAGTGAATGGATGTGGTGAATGTGTGGGAGGTGTGTGAGCTCAGGCGAAGTGAGTGAGGTAAGATAGTGAATAAATGAGGTGAATGTGTGTCAGGTGAGAAAGGAGGAGGAAAGGTGGAGTGAATGAATGAGGTGAGTGAGTGAGGTAAGGTGAGTGACAAATGAGGTGAGTGTGAGTGAGTTGTGTGAGTCAGGTCAGTGAGTGAATGAGTGAGTGAGTGCGTGAGAGTGAGTGAGTGAGTGAGGTAAGGTGAGTGAATGAATGATGTGGGCGTGTGGGTGAAGTGTGTGAGTCAAGTGAATGAATGAGTGAGTGAGGTAAGGTGAGTGAATGAATTTAGTGAATGTGTGGGTGAGGTGTGTGAGTCAAGTGAAAGAATGAGTGAGTGAGTGAGGTAAGAGGAGTGAATGAATGAGTGTGTGAGTGAGGTGCGTGAGTCAGGTGAGAGAGTGAGTGAGTGAGGTAAGGTGAGTGAATTAATGAGGTGAGTCTGTGGGTGAGGTGTGTGAGTAAAGTGAATGAAGGGGGTGAGTGAGGTAAGATGAGTGAACAAATGAGCGTGTGAGTCATGTGAGTGAGAGTAAGTGGGTGAGTCAGTCAGGTAAGGTGAATGAATGAATGAGGAGAGTGTGAAGGTGAGGTGTGTGGAGTCAAGTGAATAAAGGAGTGAGTGAGGTAAGATGAGTGAACAGATGAGTGTGTGAGTGAGGTGTGTGAGTCAGGTAAGAGAGAGTGAGTAGGTGAGTCAGTGAAGTAAGGTGAGTGAATGAATGAGGTGAGTGTGTGGGTGATGTGTGTAATTCAGTTGAGTAAGTGAGTGAGTGAGGTAAGGTGAGTGAATGAATAAGGTGAGTGTGTGGGTGAGGTGTGTGAGTCCGGTAGGTAAGTGAGAGAGGGAGGTAAGATGAGTGAATGAATGAGGTGAGTGTGTAGGTAAGGTGTCTGAGTCAGGTGAGAAAGTGAGTGAGAGAGTGAAGCAAGGTGAGTGAATGAATGAGGTGAGGGAGGTAAGGTGAGTGAATGAATGAGGAGAGTGCATGAGTTTGGGTGTGCTTTCTGGTGAGAGAATGAGTGAGTGTTGAAAGGTGAGGGAATGAATGAGGTGAGTGAGGTAAGGTGAGTGAATGAATGGGGTGAGTGAGTGAGGTAAGGTGAGTGAATGAATGAGGTGAGTGTGTGGGTGAGGTCTGTGAGACCGGTGAGTAAGTGAGTGAGAGTGTGAGGTAAGATGAGTGAATGAATGAGGTAAGTTAGTGAGTGAGGTGTGTGAGTCAGGTGAGTGAATGAGAGAGTGAGTGAGGAGTGAGTGAGGTAAGGTGAGTGAATGGATGTGGTGAATGTGTGGGTGAGGTGTGTGAGTCAGGCGAGTGAGTGAGGTAAGGACAGTGAATAAATGAGGTGAATGTGAGTCAGGTGAGAAAGTGAGTGAGGAAAGGTGAGTGAATGAATGAGGTGAGTGTGTGTGTTTCAGTGTGTGGTGAGAGAATGAGTGAGTGAGAGAGTCGTAAGGTGAGGGAATGAATGAGGTGAGTGAGTGAGGTAAGGTGAGTGAATGAATGAGGTGAGTGTCTGGGTGAGGTGTGTGAGTCAGGTGAGTGAGGTAATATGAGTGAATGAATGAGGTGAGTGTGTGAGTCAGGTGAGTGAATGAGTGAGTGAGGTAAGGTGAGTGAATGAATGAATAAGGTGAGTGAGTGAGTGAGGTGTGTGAGTCAGGTGAGAGAGAGTGAGTGAGTGAATGAATGAGTAGAGCGAGTGAGGTAAGATGAGTGAATGAATGAGGTGAGTGCATGGGTGAGGTGTGTGAGTCAGGTGAGTAAGTGAGTGAGTGAGGTAAGGTGAGTGAATGAATGAGGTGAGTGTGAGTGAAGTGTGTGAGTCATGGAGTGGGTGAAAGAGAGAGAGAATGTGTGAGGGGAGTGAGGTGGGGGAGGAGTGAATGGATATGGTGAGTGTGTGGATGAGGTGTGTGAGTCAGATGAGTGAGTGAGTGAGGTAAGGTGAGTGAATGGATATGGTGAGTGTGTGGGTGAGGTGTGTGAGTCAGGTGAGTGAGTAAGGTAGGGTGAGTGAATACATGAGGTGAGTGTGTGAGTCAGGTGAGTAAGTGAGTGAATTAAGATGAGTGAATGAATGAGGTGAGTGTGTGGGTGAGGTGTGTGTCAGGTGAGTGAGTGAGGTAAGGTGACTGAATGAATGAGGTGAGCGAGTGAGGTGTGTGAGTCAGGTTAGAGAGAGTGAGTGAGTGATGTAAGATGAGTGAATGAATGAGGTGAGTGTGTGGGTGAGGAGTGTGAGTCAGGGGAGTGAATAAGTGAGAGAGCGTGTGAGTGAGTGAGTGAGGTAAGGTGAGTAAAAAGGATGTGGTGAGGTGCGGGTGAGGTGTGTGACCCAGCTGAGAGTGAGTGAGCAAGTGAGTGAGTGAGGTAAGGTGAGTGAATAAATGAGGAGGGGTGAGTCTGGTGAGTAAGTGGAGGAGGTAAGGTGAGTGAAAGAATGAGGTGAGGTGGAGTTCAGTCGCGAGTCTGGCGGTAAGGGAGACTGAGATCAGGTGAGTGACTGAATAAGGTGAGTGTGTGAGTGAGTGAGGTGTGTGTCAGGTGAGAGAGTGAGAAAAGTGAGTGAGTGAATGAGGTGAGTGAGGTAAAGTGAGTGAACGAATGAGGTGAGTTTGTGGGTGAGGTGTGTGAGTCAGGTGAGTGAGTGAGTGCACGAGTGAGGTAAGGTGAATGAATGAATGAGGCGAGTATGTGAGTTTCGGTGTGTGAGTCTTGTGAGTGAATGAATGAGATAAGGTGAGTGACTGAATGAGGTGAGTGTGTGAGTGAGTGAGGTGTGTGAGTCAGGTGAGAGAGATTGAGTGAGTGAGTGATGTAAGGTGAGTGAATTAATGAGGTGAGTCTGGGGGAGGTGTGTGAGTAAAGTGAATGAAGGAGTGAGTGAGGTAAGATGAGTGAACAAATGAGCGTGTGAGTGAGGTGTGTGAGTCATGTGAGTGAGGGTAAGTGGGTGAGTCAGTCAGGTAAGGTGAATGAATGAATGAGGTGAGTGTGAGGGTGAGGTGTGTGAGTCAAGTGAATAAAGGAGTGAGTGAGGTAAGATAATTGAACAGATGAGTGTGTGAGTGAGGTGTGTGAGTCAGGTGTGAGAGAGTGAGTGGGTGAGTCAGTGAAGTAAGGTGAGTGAATGAATGAGGTGAGTGTGTGGGTGATGTGCGTAATTCAGTTGAGTAAGTGAGTGAGTGAGGTAAAGTGAGTGAATGAATAAGGTGAGTGTGTGGTGAGGTGTGTGAGTCCGTAGGTAAGTGAGAGAGTGAGGTAAGATGAGTGAATGAATGAGGTGAGTGTGAGTAAGGTGTGTGAGTCAGGAGAGTGAATGAGTGAGTGTGTGAGGTAAGATGAGGAATGAGTGAGGTGAGGGTGGAAAGGTGTCTGAGTCATGTGAGAGGAAGTGAGTGAGAGAGTGATGCAAGGTGAGTGAATGAATGAGGGTGAGGGTAAGGTGGAGTGAAATGAATGTGGAGAGTGCATGAGCCTGGTGCTGCTTCTGGTGAGAGAATGAGTGAGTGTTGAAAGGTGAGGGAATGAATGAGTGAGGTAAGGTAAGGTGGAGTGAATGAATGGGGTGGAGGAGGTAAGGTGAGTGAATGAATGAGGTGAGGTGTGGTGAGGTCTGTGAGACCGTGGTGAGTGAGTGAGAGTGTGTGAGGTAAGATGAATGAATGAGAGGTGAGTGTAGGTAAGGTGTGTGAGTCAGGTGGAGTGAATGAGGAGGGAGGTAAGTGTGAATGAAAAGGTTAGTGAGTGAGTGTGAGAGAGTGAGGAGTGAGGTAAGGTGAGTGAATGGATGTGGTGAATGTGTGGGTGAGGTGTGTGAGTCAGGCAAGTGAGTGAGTGAGGTAAGGACAGTGAATTAATGAGGTGAATGTGTGAGGTGAGAAAGAGAGTGAGGAAAGGTGAGTGAGTGAATGAGGTGAGTGTCTGGGTGAGGTGTGTGAGTCAGGTGAGAGAGGTAATATGAGTGAATGAGTGAGGTGAGTGTGTGAGTCAGGTGAGTGGAATGAATGAAGTAAGGTGGAGGAGTGAGGTGTGTGAGTCAGTGAGAAGGAGAGAGGAATGTGAGTGAGAGGAGTGAGGTAAGGTGGAGGAATGAAATGAGGTGGAGTGTGAGTGAAGTGTGTGAACTGGAGTGAGTGAATGAGTGAGTGAGTGAGTGAGGTAAGGTGGAGTAAATGGATATGGTGAGTGTGTGGATGAGTGTGTGAGCCAGGTGAGTGAGGTAGTATGAGTGAATGAGTGAGGTGAGTGTGTGAGTCAGGTGAGTAAGTGAGTGATGTAAGATGAGTGAATGAATGTGGTGAGTGTGTGGTGAGGTGTGTGTCCAGTGAGTTAGTGAGGTAAGGTGACTGAATGAATGAGGTGAGCGAGTGAGGTGTGTGAGTCAGGTTAGAGAGAGTGAGTGAGTGATGTAAGGTGAGTGAATGAATGAGGTGAGTGAGGTAAGAAGAGTGAATGAATGAGGTGAGTGTGTGGGTGAGGTGTGTGAGTCAGGTGAGTAAGTGAGTGAGGTAAAGTGAATGAATGAGGTGAGTGTGTGGGTGAGGTGTGTGAGTCAGGGGAGTGAATGAGTGAGAGAGGAGTGAGTGAGTGAGGTAAGGTGAGTAAAAGGATGTGGTGAGTGTGTGGGTGAGGTGTGTGAGTCAGGTGAGAGAGTGAGAGAGCGAGTGAACGAGTGAGGTAAGGTGAGTGAATAAATGATTCAGTGCTTTAGAGTAACTGGTAATTGCTATTTTTCTTTTAAACTTAGATTGTGGGCTTTTAGTGACACTATATTTTCTTTGTTGTCTTTACTTATAATTGTTTTTGGGCTGTTGAAAATTTAAAACTGTGGTGGTGTAATTCTGTGCTGTCTTTAATTGCTGCAAATTTTCGCCCCCCCCCCACCAACTCTTTATTATATGCCCTTTTAAATCTGATTGACAGGAGCTAAACACAGGGTATAGTACGGGGTGTGGAGTAGGAGGGGCATAAGGGGGAAGAAGACCACCCTCAGCACGACAAGTGTTTTGACTCATTTATTTATTTATTGGTTTCTTTTTCTTTAAAAAAAAATATATCTGAGGATCAGTGGCAGGATTTTTAACAGTAAATTAATAAAAGGGGAACTAGAGCAGTAGCAGACTAGTAGTGGAATTGCAGTATAATGTGGGGAGTGGTGCAATGCAGTGGCTGTGGGGCAGCCATATTCAGGCAGACCTTCTGGACACTGAGGTGCTGCCCCATCTGCATGCATCTCTCTGACCATGGGATGAGGTAGCCAGACTCAGAGCGGAAGTAAAGTGGGTCAGAGTACCATCACCCCATCCAGGGACCACCCAGTCCAATGCAACTGCCTCAAAGGATGCCGAGAATGAGAAGCACTCTGATGACAGTGGGCTCAGGGAGGGTTAGAGCAGTCAGGCAGAGGCACATCCCAGATCCTATTCCACTCAAGAACTCATATGCCACACTGGCAAATGAGGACAACCAAATAGAGGTACCCAGAGAAGTGAAGGAAAGGATGGAGGTTAGCCAAGGAGGTGACCTCAGCGGGAAAGCAGTGGACCCCAGAGGAGGAGGAAGCGAACCTGGTGGGGACCCATCATAAGAGGGATCCAGCTAAGAACACAGGAGGGGAGGACAGGGAGGTGAGGTGTCACCAGGTGCCACGCATGGAGGGATGGTGGGAGATCCTGGGGATCACTGGGAAGGCAAGACGGAGGGTGAGCTGGATGTCCATCCACCCTAGGTACCAATGACCTGGCAAATGGGGAGCCAAAGGAAGTTCAGGAAGAGTTTAGGAAACTGGGAGGGTCTCCAAGCTAGCTACTCTTGTCACTTCTAGAAGTACTACCTGTGAGAGGCAAGGGAGAGCATAGGAGGAACTTTAACTCATGGTTGAAGAACTGGTGCTGTGAGGAAGGGTTTGATCTCATTGTGACTGGGGGACCCACCTGAGGGATGGAGGTTTGTCTGGCCTGACAGCCTGCATCCATCCTGGAGGGGAATTAATCACTAATGATAAATTTAAATGCTACATTGACAAGCATTTAAACTAGCAAAGGGGGGTGGCAGGCCAGCAAGGAGGGTACCTACTTGCTCACCCCCACAGCCAGCAGTGGAACCAGTGAACCAGAGGAGTGGCTATCTCTGCAAAGCAGTGCAAAAGATGGAGATTAGTGCCCAAGAGGTGGATAAGCAGAAAAGGGCAACATCTCAGCAGAAGGGCAGACAGCAAGGAGAACCAGGATAAATGACAACCAAGAAAGGGGCTGGAGAACAGTGAAACAGTCTAGGGCGGTCAAATCATGGAAAGCTATGTGTGCAAATGCCAGAGCCTTAGCAACAAGATGGAAGATCTGGAGGCTGTCATGGCACAGTCAGACCTGACATTGTGGCCATCACTGAAACCTGGTGTAATGATAACCACGACTGGAGATGGCCATACCTGGCTAAGCAACATATCTAGAAGAAACAGAGCAGGCAGGAAGGAGGAGGAGTGGCACTGTATGTGAAAAATGACATAAGGGCCACAGAGATCCAGGAGGGACAAATGGGGAGAGATACTGTGGGTTAAGCTGGAAAGGAAAATGGGGACAGCCATCTGCACAGGTGTGGTCTATAGACCACCAGCCCAGAGGAAAAAACAGATAGGAGTTGATGCTAGCCATCCAAAGGATGGCAGACAAGGGTGAGGTAGTACTGGTTGGAGACTCCAATTCCAGACGTGGACTGGAGCATCCCAGCAGCAGCATCAACTAGAGCAGATTTATCCTGACTCCCTCAGGGTGCCTTCCTGCAACTGGTCATGGAACCAACTCGCGAAAGGCAATACTGGACCTTGTGCTCACAAACAGGGACAGTGTGATGGGGGTAACAGTGGGGGAGCACCTGGGAAACAGTGACCACCAGTCATTGTGGTTTGAAATCACAGAAAGAGCAGAACCAAACCACACAAAAACATGTATCCTGGATTTTAGGGGGCAGACTTTGGGAAAATGGGGAGATACTTGAAAGAGGCATTAAGGGAAATGGGACAGGAATCAGGGGTTGAGGAACAGTGGGCAGTATTTAAAATGGGGATTACAAAACAACAGAATTATGCATTAAGCAGGTTAGCAAGAGGAAAAGGAAGAGGAGACCATTATGGTTTTCCAAAGAGGTAGCAAAGAAAGTGAAAGCCAAAAAGATTGCATTCAGGCAATACAAAAGACACAGGCAGAAGGGGATAGGGAGAAGTACCAGGAGAAGCAAAGGAGGCAGGGAGGCAGTAAGGGAAGCCAAAGCCAGACAGAAGAACACATTGCAAAATCAGTGGGTAGAGGGACAAAACCTTTACAGGTACATAAGTGAAAAAAGATAGACAAAGGAGGGATAGTGAGACTGAAGGGGGAGGATGGGGCCATGTGAGGATGACAACAGTAAAACTGACATACTGAACAGGTATTTCTGCCAGTCTCTTACTGAGGAAGAGGAGGTAATGGGTCTGAAGGAGTACAAGGGGTGAGAATGGTGCAGAAATGGACACAAGTCCCTTTACATGAGAAAGGGTCCCAGAACTGGAAGTAACAAAAGTTGATAAAGCAATGGGGCCAGATGGGTGCACCCCAGGGTCCTTAAAGAACTAAGAGAGGTGGTGGCTGAACCTCTGGCTATCCTGTTTAGCCAATCACTGGAAACAGGGGAGGTACCCAAAGACTGGAGGACAGCAGATGTAGTCCCTTTATACAAAAGAGGGAACAAAGAGGAAGCAGAGAACTACAGACCAGTCAGCCTGACCTCGGTAGTGGGGAAGATCATGGAAGCACTACTGAAGGAGAGATTGGTGGAACATCTGGTTGTCAATGGACTACAGGACCCAAGGCAGCATGGTTTCACCAGGGGGAGGCCATGTCAGACAAACCTCATTGAATTTTTTGACTGGGTGACTAGGGAGGTGGATCAGGGAGGGAGTGGACATGGCTCATCTGACTTCAGCAAGGCCTCTGACACTGTGCCACATAGAAGACTATTACACAAACTGGGGAATATGGGTGTGGGCAGGACAGTAGTGTGGTGGGTAGGTAACTGGCTGGGTGGCAGGACACAGAGGGTGGTGGTAAATGGCTGTCACTCCACAGAGGGAAGAGTGACCAGTGGGGTACCACAGGGATCAGTGCTGGGATTGGTCCTATTCACCATCTTCATCAGTGACATTGCGCAGGACCTAGAAGGCAGAATTTCACTGTTCGCTGATGACACAAAGTTCTGTAACAGAGTAGACACACCAGAGGGTGTAGACAGAATGAGAAGCGACCTGCAGAAACTTGAAGAATGGTCGGGGTTTGCAGTTGAAATTCAATGCAAAGAAGTGCAAGATAATGCATATGGGGCACAAAACCAGGCACAATATATCAGTTGGGGGTGAGGATATAGCATGCACCAAGCAGGAAAGGGATCTTGGGGTTGTCATCCTGATGACCCCAAGATAGGGAAACAGTGTGACAAGGCAGCAGGTAAAGCAAATAGGATGCTGGGATGTATAGGCAGGCATCACCAGCAGGAAAAGGGAGGTCATACTCCACTATACGAGAGACACTAGTGAGGCCCCACCTGGAGTACAGTGTACAGTTCTGGAGACCATACCTACGTAAGGACATAGACAGGGTAGAGAAGGTTCAGAGGAGGGCAACAAAGATGGTGCATGGATTGCATCAAAAGTCCTATGAAGACAGGTTGAAGGAACTGAACCATGCTACTCTGGAGGAGAGGAGGGAGAGGGATATGATAGAGACATACAAGTATCTTTACAGGGAAGAACAGGGCAGGAAAACACTATTTTTAAGTCAAAAAGATGTTCCAGGACAAGAGGGCATGGGATGAAGTTGGAGGGAGGACGATCTAGAGGAAACATGAGAAAGAATTTCTTCACAGAACGGTGGTGGACAAGTGGAACTACCTGCCAGAGGAAGTGGTGGGGCTGAAACAATCACGGGATGTAAGAATGCATGGGATAGACATAAGGGAATTCTGGAGGTCAGGGGTAAGGGGCAACAGACTTCTAGGAAAACAAACTGAACTTACAAGCTCAAATGGGCAGACTGGGTGGGCCATAGGCCCTTATCTGCCAACACTGTCTATGTATCTATGTATCTATGAGGTGAGTGTGTGAGTCTGGTAAGTAAGTGAGTGAGGTAAGGTGAGTGAAAGAATGAGGTGAGTGTGTGAGTTTCAGTGTGCGAGTCTGGTGAGTGAGTAAGAGACTGAGATCAGGTGAGTGACTGAATAAGGTGAGTGTGTGAGTGAGTGAGGTGTGTGTCAGGTGAGAGAGGAGAGAGTGAGTGAGTGGTGAGGTGAGTGAGGTAAAGTCGAGTGAACGAATGAGGTGAGTTTGGTGGGTGAGTGTGAGTCAAGTGAGTGAGTGAGTGCGAGGAAAGGAGGTAAGGTGAATGAATGAGGTGAGAGTGTTTTGGTGTGTGAGTCTTGTGAGTGAATGAGTGAGATAAGGTGAGTGACTGAATGAGGTGAGTGTGTGAGTGAGTGAGGTGTGTGAGTCAGGTGAGAGAGAGTGAGTGAGTGATGTAAGGTGAGTGAATTAATGAGGTGAGTGAATGAGGGAAGATGAGCGAATGAATGAGTGAATGAAGTGAGTGTGTGAGTGAGTGAAGTAAGGTGAATAAATGAATGAGTCGAGTGTGTGGGTGAGGTGTGTGCATCATGTGAGCGAGTGAGTAAGGTGAGTGAATGAATGAGGTGAGTGTGTGGGTGAGGTGTGTGAGTCAAGTGAGTGAGTGAATGAGTGAGTGAGGTAAGGTGTGTGAATGAATGAGGAGAGTGAGTGAGTGAGTGAGATGTGTGAGTCAGGTGAGAGAGAGTGTGAGTGAGTAAGATAAAGTGAGTGAAAGAATGAGGTGTGTGAGTCAAGTGAATGAAGGAGTGAGTGAGGTAAGATGAGTGAACAAATGAGTGTGTGAGTGAGGTATGTGAGTCAGGTGAGAGAGAGTAAGTGGGTGAGTCAGTGATGTAAGGTGAGTGAATAAATGAGGTGAGTGTGGTGGGTGAGGTGAGTCAGGTGAGTAAGGAGTGAGGAGGAGGTAAGGTGGAGGAGGGTGAGGGTGTGTGTCTCAAGTGAATGAATGAGTGTGTGAGGTAAGATGTGTGAATGAATGAGTGTGAGAGTAAAGTGTATGTGTCAGGTGAGAGAGAGATTGAGAGAGTGAGGTAAGGTGAGTGAATGAGTGTGGTGAGTGTGTGGGTGAGGTGTGTGTCAGAACGTAGGTGAGTGAGTGAGAGAGGTAAGGTGAGTGAATGAATGAGGTGAGTGTGTGAGTGAGGTGTATGAGTCAAGTGAGTGAATGAATGAATGGGGAGAGTATGTGAGTTTCGGTGTGTGAGTCTGGTGAGAGAATGAGTAAGTGAGTGAGTGTTTTAAGGTGAGTGAATGAATGAGGTGAGTGAGGTAAGGTGAGTGAATGAATGGGGTGAGTGAGTAAGGTAAGGTGAGTGAATGATTGAGGTGAGTGTGTGGGTAAGGTGTGTGAGTCAGGTGAGTGAATGAATGAGATAAGGTGAGTGACTGAATGAGGTGAGTGTGTGAGTGAGTGAGGTGTGTGAGTCAGGTGAGAGAGATTGAGTGAGTGAGTGATGTAAGGTGAGTGAATTAATGAGGTGAGTCCGTGGGTGAGGTGTGTGAGTAAAGTGAATGAAGGAGTGAGTGAGGTAAGATGAGTGAACAAATGAGCGGTGGAGGAGGAGTGTGTGAGCTCATGGAGTGAGAGCAAGTGAGTGAGTCAGTAAGGTAAGGTGAATGAATGAATGAGGTGAGTGTGGAGGTGAGGTGTGTGAGTCAAGTGAATAAAGGAGTGAGTGAGGTAAGATAATTGAACAGATGAGTGTGTGAGTGAGGTGTGTGAGTCAGGTGAGAGAGAGTGAGTGGATGAGTCAGTGAAGTAAGGTGAATGAATGAGGTGAGTGTGTGGGTGATGTGTGTAATTCAGTTGAGTAAGTGAGTGAGTTAGGTAAAGTGAATGAATGAATAAGGTGAGTGTGTGGGTGAGGTGTGTGAGTCCGGTAGGTAAGTGAGAGAGTGAGGTAAGATGAGTGAATGAATGAGGTGAGTGTGTGGGTAAGGTGTGTGAGTCAGGTGAGTGAATGAGTGAGTGTGTGAGGTAAGATGAGTGAATGAATGAGGTGAGTGTGTAGGAAAGGTGTCTGAGTCATGTGAGGAAGTGAGTGAGAGAGTGATGCAAGGTGAGTGAATGAATGAGGTGAGGGAGGTAAGGTGAGTGAATGAATGAGGAGAGTGCGAGAGTTTCGGTGTGCATTTCTGGTGAGAGAATGAGTGAGTGTTGAAAGGTGAGGGAATGAATGAGGTGAGTGAGGTAAGGTGAGTGAATGAATGGGGTGAGTGAGTGAGGTAAGGTGAGTGAATGAATGAGGTGAGTGTGTGGGTGAGGTCTGTGAGACCGGTGAGTAAGTGAGTGAGTGTGTGAGGTAAGACAAGTGAATGAATGAGGTAAGTTAGTGAGTGAGGTGTGTGAGTCAGGTGAGTGAATGAGAGAGTGAGTGAGGTAAGGTGAGTGAATAGATGTGGTGAATGTGTGGGTGAAGTGTGTGAGTCAGGCGAGTGAGTGAGTGAGGTAAGGACAGTGAATAAATGAGGTGAATGTGTGAGTCAGGTGAGAAAGTGAGTGAGGAAAGGTGAGTGAATGAATGAGGTGAGTGTGTGAGTTTCGGTGTGTGTCTGGTGAGAGAATGAGGAGTGAGTGAGTGAGAGTCGTAAGGTGAGGGAATGAATGAGGTGAGTGAGTGAGGTAAGGTGAGTGAATGAATGAGGTGAGTGTCTGGGTGAGGTGTGTGAGTCAAGTGAGTGAGGTAATATGAGTGAATGAGTGAGGTGAGTGTGTGAGTCAGGTGAGTGAATGAGTGAGGGAGGTAAGGTGAGTGAATGAATGAATAAGGTGAGTGAGTGAGGTGTGTGAGCCAGGTGAGAGAGAGTGAGTGAGTGAATGAATGAGGTGAGCGAGTGAGGTAAGATGAGTGAATGAATGAGATGAGTGCATGGGTGAGGTGTGTGAGTCAGGTGAGTAAGTGAGTGAGTGAGGTAAGGTGAGTGAATGAATGAGGTGAGTGTGTGAGTGAAGTGTGTGAGTCACGTGAGGGTGAAAGAGAGAGAATGTGTGAGTAAGTGAGTGAGGTAAGGTGAGTGAATGGATATGGTGAGTGTGTGGATGAGGTGTGTGAGTCAGATGAGTGAGTGAGTGAGGTAAGGTGAGTGAATGGATATGGTGAGTGTGTGGGTGAGGTGTGTGAGTCAGGTGAGTGAGTAAGGTAAGGTGAGTGAATACGTGAGGTGAGTGTGTGAGTCAGGTGAGTAAGTGAGTGATGTAAGATGAGTGAATGAATGAGGTGAGTGTGTGGATGAGGTGTGTGTCAGGTGAGAGTGAGGTAAGGTGACTGAATGAATGAGGTGAGCGAGTGAGGTGTGTGAGTCAGGTTAGAAAGAGTGAGTGAGTGATGTAAGGTGAGTGAATGAATGAGGTGAGTGAGGTAAGAAGAGTAAATGAATGAGGTGAGTGTGTGGGTGAGGTGTGTGAGTCAGGTGAGTAAGTGAGTGAGGTAAAGTGAATGAATGAGGTGAGTGTGTGGGTGAGATGTGTGAGTCAGGGGAGTGAATGAGTGAGAGAGAGTGCATGAGTGAGTGAGTGAGGTAAGGTGAGTGAATAAATGAGGTGAGTGTGTGAGTTTCAGTGTGCGAGTCTGGGGAGTGAGTAAGAGACTGAAATCAGGTGAGTGGCTGAATAAGGTGAGTGTGTGAGTGACTGAGGTGTGTGTCAGGTGAGAGAGATTGAGTAAGTGAGTGATTGAATGAGGTGAGTGAGGTAAAGTGAGTGAACGAATGAGGTGAGTTTCTGGGTGAGGTGTGTGAGTCAGGTGAGTGAATGAATGAGACAAGGTGAGTGACTGAATAAGGTAAGGAGGAGGGAGATAAAAAGCATCAGGGTGGAGAGAGAGATTGGAGTTAGAAGATGCAAGGGAGTGGAATTAATGAGGTGAGTCTGTGGGTGAGGTGTTTTGAGTAAATTGAATGGAGTGAGTGAGGTAAGATGGAGTGGAACAAATGAGCGTGGTGGAGTGAGGTGTGTGAGTCATGTGAGTGAGAGTAAGCAAGTGAGTCAGTCAGGTAAGGTTAATGAATGAATGAGGTGAGTGTGAGAGTGAGTGTGTGAGCCGGCGTGAATAAAAGGAGTGAGTGTGGTAAGACAACTGGAACAGATGAGTGTGTGTGAGGGGGTGTGAGTCAGGTGAGAGAGTGAGTGGGTGAGTCAGTGAAGCAAGATGAGTGAATGAATGAGGTGAGTGTGTGGGTGATGTGCGTAATTCAGTTGAGTAAGTGAGTGAGTGAGGTAAAGTGAGTGAATGAATAAGGTGAGTGTGTGGGTGAGGTGTGTGAGTCCGCTAGGTAAGTGAGAGAGTGAGGTAAGATGAGTGAACGAATGAGGTGAGTGTGTGGGTAAGGTGTGTGAGTCAGGTGAGTGAATGAATGAGGTGAGTGTCTGGGTGAGGTGTGTGAGTCAGGTGAGTGAGTGAATGAGTGAGGTAAGGTATGTGAATGAATGAGGTGAGTGTGTGAGTTAGGTGAGGGACAGTGAGTGAGTGAGTGATGTAAGGTGAGTGAGTGAGGTAAGATGAGTGAATGAATGAGGTGAGTGTCTGAGTCAGGTGAGTAAACTGACGGAGTGAGTGAGGTAAGGTGAGAGTGAGTGAATGAAATGAGGTGGAGTGAGTGAGTGAGTGTAAGTTATCAGGTGAGAGAGTGGAGGAGCTCAGTGATGTAAGGTGAGTGAGTGATCTTAAGGTGAGGAACGAAATGAGGAGAGGAGGGTAAGATGAGTGAATGAATGATGTGAGTGTGTGGGTGAGGTATGTGAGTGAGTGAGTGATATAAGGTGAGTGAATGAATTAGGTGAGAGTGTGGGTGAGGTGTGTGAGTCAAGTGAGTGAGTGAAGGAGTGAGTGAGTGAGGTAAGGTGAATGAATGAATGAGGTGAGTGTGTGGGTGACATGTGTGAGTCCAGTGAGTGAGTGAATGAGTGAGGTAAGGTGTGTGAATGAATGAGGTGAGTGTGTGAGGAGGTGGAGTGAGTGATGTAAGGTGAGTGAATGAATGGAGGAGAGTGGAGTGAGGGAAAGATGAGTGAATGGAACGAGTGTGTGAGCTGAGTGTGCAAGTGAATCAGGTGAGAGTGTGAGTCAGGTATGAGTCAAGGAGTGAATGAACGAATGGAGAGTGGTGTGAGTTTCTGGTGTGTGAGTCTGGAGAGAATGAGCAAGGAGTGAGTGTTTTAAGGTGGAGTGAATGAATGAGGTGAGTGAGGTAAGGTGGAGTGAATGAATGGGGTGGAGTGAGTCAAGGTGAGTGAATGATTGAGGTGGTGTGGGTAAGGTGTGAGTCAGGTGAGTGAATGAATGAGATAAGGTGGGTGACTGAATGAGGTGGGTGTGTGGAGGAGTGAGGTGTGATCAGGAGGAGAGATTGAGTGGTGGAGTGATGTGGTAAGGAGTGAATTAATGAGGTGAGTCTGTAAGTGAGGTGTGTGTGAGTAAAGTGAATGAAAAGATGGAGTGAGGTAAGATGAGGAACAAATGAGCGTGTGAGTGAGGTGTGTGAGTCATGTGAGTGAGAGTAAGTGGGTGAGTCAGTAAGGTAAGGTGAATGAATGAATGAGGTGAGTGTGAGGGTGAGGTGTGTGAGTCAAGTGAATAAAGGAGTGAGTGGGGTAAGATTGAACAGATGAGTGTGTGAGTGAGGTGTGTGAGTCAGGTGAGAGAGAGTGAGTGGATGAGTCAGTGAAGTAAGGTGAGTGAATGAATGAGGTGAGTGTGTGGGTGATGTGAATCTCAGCTGAGTAAGCGAGTGAGTTAGGTAAAGGAATGAAATGAATAAGGTGAGGTGTGGTGAGGTGTGTGACTCAGTAGGTAAGTGAGAGAGTGAGGTAAGATGAGTGAATGAATGAGGTGTGAGTGTGTGTAAGGTGTGTGGAGTCAGGTGAGTGAATGAGTGAGTGTGTGAGGTAAGATGAGTGAAATGAACGAGGTGAGTGTGTAGAAAAGGTGTCTGAGTAATGTGAGGAAGCTGAGGAGAGAGGATGCAAGGTGGAGTGAATGAACTAGGGTGAGGGAGGTATGGTGAGTGAATGAGTGAGAGTGCCAGGTTTCAAAAGTATCTATGAGAGAAAACGGAGGAGTGCTGAAAGGTGAGGGAATGAATGAGGTGGAGCGAGTGTAAGGCTAAAGTGGAATGAATGGGGTGAGGAGGAGGTAAGGTGAGGAATGAATGAATAAGGTGAGTGAGTGAGGTGTGTGAGCCAGGGGAGAGAGAGTGAGTGGAGTGAATGAAATGAGGGTGAGCGAGTGAGGTAAGATGAGAGAATGAATGAGATGAGCATGGGTGAGGTGTGTGGAGTCAGGTGAGTAAGTGGAGTGGAGTGAGGTAAGGTGAGTAAATGAATGAGGTGAGTGTGAGTGAAGTGTGAGTCAATGGAGTGGGGTGAAAGAGAGAGAATGTGGAGTAAGTGGAGTGAGGTAAGGTGTGAGTGCATGATATGGTGAATGTGTGGATGAGGTGTGTGGAGTCAGATGAGTAAGGAGTGAGGTAAGCAAGGATGGAACGGCTGAGGTGTGGGGTGAGGTGTGGAGTCAGGTGGAGTGAGTAAGGTAAGGAGTGAACAATGGAGGTGAGTGTGAGTCAGGTGAGTAAGGAGTGGATGTAAGATGAGTGAACGGAATGAGGTGTGGGGTGAGGTGTGTGTCAGTGACTATTGAGGTAAGGTGATCTGAATGAATGAGGTGATGAGTGAGGTGTGTGAGACAGGCTAGAGAGTATGGATGTAAGGTGAGTGAATGAATGAGGTGAGGAGGTAGAAGAGTAAATGAATGAGGTGAGTGTGTGGGTGAGGTGTGAGTCATGAGTAAGGAGTGAGGTAAAGGGAATGAATGAGGTGAGTGTGTAAGAGATGTGATTGTGGGGAGGAATGAGCGAGAGAGCTTACTGAGGAGTGGAGGTGAAGGTGAGTAAGTGCTGACGTGTGAGTGAGTGTGGGTGGAGTGTGAGTCATGGAGAGAGTGGAGTGAGTGAGTGAGTTGAGCAGGTAGGAGTGGAGTGAACAAATGAGTGGAGTGTGAGTTCTGAAAAAGGAGTCTGGGGAGTGAGTAAGAGACTGAGATCTAAAGTGGAGGGGGTCAATCAAGGTGGAGTGTGGAGTGACTGAGGCAAAAAGTCAGGTGAGAGAGATTGAGTAAGTGGAGTGATTGGAATGGAGTGTGGAGAAAATGGAGTGGAAAACGAACAGAGGTGAGTTTCTGGGTGAGGTGTGTGAGTCAGTGGAGTGAGTTGAGTGCAATTATGAGGTAAGGTGAACGAAATGAATTAGGCAAGCATGTGAGTTTTGGTGTGTGAGTCTCAGGAGGAATGAATGAGACAAGGTGAGTGGACTGAAATGGAGGTGAGTGTGTGAGTGAGTGAGGTGTGCATCAGGTGAGAGAGATTGAGTTAGTGAGTGATGGGCGTGAGTGAATTAATGAGGTGTGAGTCTGTGGGTGGGTGTTTGAGTAAATTGAATGGAGTGGAGTGAGGCAAGACTGAGTGGAACAAATGAGCCGTGGTGAGTGGAGGTGTGCGGAGTCATGTGAGTGAGAGTAAGTGGGTGAGTCAGTCGGTGAAAGGTATAATGGAATGAATGAGGTGAAAGCAAGAGTGAGGGTGTGTGGAGTCAAGTGAATAGTTGAGTGGAGTGTGGTAAGACAATTGAACAGATGGAGTGTGTGAGTGAGGTGTGGTGAGTCAGGTGAGAGGAGTGGGTGGAGCCAGTCAGTGAAGTAAGGTGATGAATGAATGAGTGACTGTGTGTGGGTGATGTGCAATTCAGTTGAGTAAGTGAGGAGGAGTGCAAAGTGAGTGAATGAATAAGGTGAGTGTGTGGGTGAGGTGTGTGAGTCCGGTAGGTAAGTGAGAGAGTGAGGTAAGATGAGTGAATGAATGAGGTGAGTGTGTGGGTAAGGTGTGTGAGTCAGGTGAGTGAATGAATGAGGTGAGTGTCTGGGTGAGGTGTGTGAGTCAGGTGAGTGAGTGAACGAGTGAGGTATGTGGAATGAATGGAGGTGGAGTGTGAGTTGTTAGGGTGAGGACAGTGAGTGAGTGAGCGGATGGGCGTGAGTGGAGCGGCAGAAGATGAGTGAATGAATGAGGTGAAAGTGAGCCAGGTGGAGTGGAATGGAGTGAGTGAGTGAGGTAGGGTGAGTGAGTGAATGAAATGAGGTGAGGAGTGAGTGAGGTGTGTTAGGTCAGGTGAGAGAGAGTGAGTGAGTCAGTGATGTAAGGTGAGTGAGTGGAGTGATTCTAAGCAAGAGGAAACGAATGAGGAGAGAGAGTGGAGGGGGTAAGATGGAGGAATGAATGATGTAGAATGTAAGGGAGGTATGTGAGTGAGTGAGTAATATAAGGTGAGTGAATGAATTAGGTGAGAGTGTGGGTGAGGTGTGTGAGTCAAGTGAGTGAGTGAAGGAGTGAGTGAGTGAGGTAAGGTGAATGAATGAAATGAGGTGAGTGTGTGTGGCGACATGTGTGAGTCCAGTGAGGAGTGAAATATGAGGTAAAGGTGTGTGGAATGAATGAGGTGAGTAGTGTGGAGGAGGAGAGTGATGTAAGGTGAGTGAATGAAATGAGAAGAGGGAGGAGGTAGATGTTGAGGAATGAATGAGTGGTGGGTGAGGTGTGGAGCCAGGTGTGCAAGTGAGTGAGAGAGCGTAAGGTGAGTGAATAAATGAGGAGAGTGTGGATTGAGCTGTGTGAGTCAGGTGAGTGAACGAATGAATGAGAAGAGTGTGGTGAGTTTGTTTCAGAGAGAAATGAGGAGTGAGTGGAGTGTTGTAAGGTGTAGGGAGAGAGTGAGGTATGGCAAGCAAAACGAATGAGGGGTGTGTGTGTGGGCGAGGTGTGTGAGTCAGGTGAGTAAGTAAATGAGTGAGGTAAAGTGAGTGAATGAATGAGGTGAGTGTGTGAGTGAGCTCACTGAGTGAGTAAGTGAGTGAGGTAAGGTGAGTGAATGAATGATGTGAGTGTGTGGGTGAAGTGTGTGAGTCAAGTGAATGAATGAGTGAGTGAGGTAAGGTGAGTGAATGAATTTGGTGAAGGTGTGGTGAGGTGTGTGAATTTGGTAAAGTGAGTGAATGTATGAGGTGAGTGTGTGGGTGAAGTGTGTGAGTCAAGTGAATGAATGTGGAGGAGTGAGTTAGGTGTATGAGGAGTGAATGAATGAGTGTGAGTGTGGTGCTGGTGTAGTCAGAGAGAGTGAGTGGAGGCAGAGTGAGTGAGGTTAGTGAGTGAATGAATGAGGTGAGTCTCAGGGTGAGGAGTGTGAGTCAATGTGAATAAAGGAGTGAGTGAGGTAAGATGAGTGAACAGATGAGTGTGTGTGTCAAGTGAATGGATGAGTGCGTGAGGCAAGATGTGTGAATGAATGAGTGTGTAAGTGAGGTGTGAGTCAGTTGACAGTGAGTGAGTGGAGTGAGGTAAGGTGAGTGAATGAATGAGGTGAGTGTGTGGGTGAGGTGTGTGAGTTAGGTGAGTAAGTGAATGAGTGAGAGAGGTAAAGTGAGTGAATGAATGCGGTGAGTGTGTGAGTGAGGTGTGTGAGTCAGGTGAGTGAATGAATGAATGGGGAGAGTCTGTGAGTTTTGGTGTGTGAGTCTGGTGAGAGAAGAGTGAGTGAGTGAGTGAGTGCTGTAAGGTAAGGAATGAACGAAGTGAGGAGGTAAGGTAAGAACGAATGGGGTGAGTGAGTGCAAGATGAGTGAATGAATGAAGTGAGTGTGTGGGTAAGGTGTGTGAGCCAGGTGAGTGAATGAGTGAGTGAGGTAAGCTGAGTGAGTGAATGAGGTAAGTGAGTGAATGAGGTGTGTGAGTCAGGTGAGAGAGAGAGTAAGTGAGTGATGTAAGGTGAGTGAGTGAGGTAAGATGAGTGAATGAATGAGTTGAGTTTATGGGTGAGATATTTGACTCAGGTGAGTAAGTGAGTGAGGTAAAGTGATTGAATGAGGTGAGTGTGTGGGTGAGGCGTGTGAGTCAGGTGAGTGAGTGAGTAAGAGTGAGTGAGTGAGGTTAGGTGACTGAACAGATGTGGTGAGTATGTGGTCGAGGTAGGCGAGTGAGTGAGGTAAGGTCAGTGAATAAACGAGTGGAGTGTGTGAATTCAAAAGCAGTCTGGTGAGTGAGTGCGAGAGTGAGATAATGTGACTGACTGAAAAAGGTGAGTGTGTGAGTGAGTGAGGTGTGTGTCAGATGAGAGAGTGAGTAAGTTAGTGAGTGATGTAGGTAAGGTGAATGAATGAATGAGGTGAGAGTGTGAGTGAGTGAGTGAGTCCGCGAGTGAGGTAAGATGGGTGAATTAATGAATGAGGTGAGTGTGTGAATTTCAGTGTGTGAGTCTGGTGATTGAGTGATTGAGGTAAGGTGAGCATACCTCTCAACTGTCCCTGATTTTCAGGGACATCCCTGATTTTGCCTCAAAATGTTAGTCTGTACCACCTAAAAATTGTATTTCCGTGACCAAACAGTGGGAGATGTAAGCACAAGATAATGTCAAACATTAAAGTTAGACTTGTTCTTCCTTACAAAATGCATTTTACATTAAGCCACTTATTCCACCAGCTTACTGAGTGGATATCACCAATTTTGAAGATGTGTCCCTGATTTTGGTCTTTTGTTCCTGATTTTTTTAAGCCTTGTCCCTGATTTAAGAACCAGGAGGTTGAGCGGTATGAAGGTGAGTGACTGAATGAGGTGAGTGTGTGAGTGAGTGAGGTGTGTGAGTGAGGTGAGAGAGTGAGTGGAGTGAGTGAGGTACGATGAGTGAATGAATGAGGTGAGTGTGGGTGAGGTGTGTGAGTCAAGTGAATGAATGAGTGAGTGAGGTAAGGTGAGTGAATGAATTGGTGAACGTGAGGCTGAGGTGTGTGAGTTAGGTAAGTGAGTGAGGTAAGGTGCGTGAATGAATGAGGTGAGTGTGAGGGTGAGGTGTGTGAGTCAGGTGAATGAATGAGTTAGTGAGTGAGATAAGAGGAGTGAATGAATGAGTGTGTGAGTAAGGTGTGTGAGTTAGGTGAAAGAGAGGAGTGAGGGAGTGAGTGAGGTAAGGTGAGTGAATGAATGAGGTGAGTCTGTGGGTGAGGAGTGTGAGTCAAGTGAATAAAGGAGTGAGTGAGGTAAGATGAGTGAACAAATGAGTGCGTGAGTGAGGTGTGTAAGTCAGGTGAGAGAGAGTGAGTGAGTGGTGAGTGGATGAGTTGGTGAGGTAAGTTGAGTGAATGAATGAGGTGAGTGTGTGGAGTCAGGTGAGTGAGTGAGTGAATGATGGAGGAGGTAAGGTGAGTGAATGAATGAGATGATTTTATTAGTGAGGGTGTGTGAGTCAGTGAGGGAGAGTGAGTGATTGAGAGAGTGATGTGAAGGGTGAGTGGTGTGGTATGGTGAGTGAAACGAATGAAGTGGAGTGTGTGGGAGGTGTGTAGAGTCAAGTGAGTAAGGAGTGAGTGAGGTAAGGTGAGTGAATGAATGAGGTGGGTGTAGTGGGGTGTGTGAGTCAGGTCTGTGGTGAATGAGTGAGTGAGTGATTTAAGGGTGAGTGAATGAATGGTGAGTGTGTGGGTGAAGTGTGAGTCAAGTGAATGAATGAGTGAGTGAGGTTAGGAGGGTGAATGAAGTTGGTGAATGTGTGGGTGAGGTGTGTGAGGTAAGGTGAGTGAATGAATGAGGTGAGTGTGTGGGTGAGGTCTGTGAGACTGCTGAGTAAGTGAGTGAGTGTGTGGTAGGATGAGTGAATGAATGAGTTGAGTGTGGGTAAAGTGTGTGAGCCAGGTGAGTGAATGAGTGAGTGAGGTAAGGTGAGTGAGTGAATGAATGAGGTAAGTTAGTGAGTGAGGTGGGTGAGTCAGGTGAGAAAGTGAGTGAGTGAGTGATGTAGGGTGACTGAATGAGGTAAGATAAGTGATGAATGAGGAGATTGTGTGGGTGAGGTATGTGAGTCCGGTGAGTGAGTGAGAGTGAGTGAGAGAGAGTGAGAGTGAGTGAGGTAAGGTGATTGAATGAATGAGGTGAGTGCTTGAGGTAAGATGACTGAATGAATGAGGTGAGTGTGTGGGTGAGGTGTGTGAGTCAGGAGAGTAAGTGAGTGAGGTAAAGTGAGTGAATGAATGAGGTGATCTGTGGGTGAGATGTCTGAGTCAAGTGAGTGAGTGAGTGAGGTAAGGTGAGAAGTGGGTGAGGTGTGTGTGTCAAGTGAATGAATGAGTGCGTGAGGTAAGATGTGTGAATGAATGAGTGTGTGAGTTGTGTGGAGTCTGATGAGAGAGTGGAGTGAAATGAGTGAGGGAGGTAAGTGAATGAATGAAATGAGGTGTTAGTGAGGTGTGTGAGTCAGGTGAGGGAGAGAGAGGAGTGGAGTGAGAGAGTGCAAGGAGTGAATTGAATGGAGGTGAGTGAGGGTGTGTGTGAGTGAGGTGAATGAATGAATGAATGGGGAGAGTGTGTGAGTTTTGGCGTGTGAGTCTGGTTTGAGAATGAGTGAGTGAGTGTTGTAAGGTGTGTGGATGAATAAGGTGAGTGAGGTAAGGTGAGTGAATAAATTTGGTGAGTGAGTGAGGTAAGGTGAGTGAAAGAACGAGTTGAGAATGTGGGTGAGATTTGTGAGTCAGTTGAATAAGTGAGTGAGATAAAGAGAATGAATGAGGTGAGTGTGTGGGTGAGGCATGTGGAGTCAAGTGAGTGAATGAGTGAGTGAGAGACAGAGAGGAGTGAGTGAGGTATGTGGAGTGTGGTTGAGGGTAGGTGAGTGGAGTGAGTGAGTAAGGTGGAGTGGAATGAACGAGGTGGAGTGAATTCCAAAGTAGTCTGTTGAGGAGTGTGAGAGTGAGATAAAGTGAGTCTCAATCAAGGAGTGTGATGGAGTGAGGTGTGTGTCAGGGGTGGAGAGAGTGAGTAAGGAGTGGAGTGATGTGAAGGTGAGTGAATGAATGAGGTGGAGTGAGGTAAGGTGAGGAATGACTGAGCTGGAGTGTGTAAGTGATGTGTGTCAGTCAAGTGAGGGAGTGAAATCGAGGAGTGAGGTAAGAGGAGTGCAATGAACGAGGTGAGTGGAGTGGATTGATCTGTATGAGTCAGTTGAGGGAGATTGAGTGAGTGGAGTGAGTCAAGTGAGTGAGTGAATGGATTGGAGTGGAGGCAAAGTGTGAATGAATGAATGAGGTGAATGTGTGTGTGAGGTGTGGAGTCAAAGGAGCAAGTGGAGTGAGTGAGGTATGTGGAGTGAATGAATGAGGGAGTGTGTGCAAGGAGGAGTGAGGTGTGGAGTCGGTGGAGTGAATGAGATGAGAGAGGACAGTGAGTGAAATGAGTGAGGTGCAGTGTGAGTGAGTGTGTGTGGAGTGAGTGAGTGAGGCAAGATGAGTGAACTGAATGAGTGGTATGAGGTTTGAGAGTCAGGGGAGTGGAGAATGAGTGGGGTGAGTCAGTGAGGTAAGGTGGAGTGAAGGGATTGAGGTGAGTGTGTGTGGTGATGTGTGATCTAGTTGGAGTGGAGTGAGTGGAGTGAGGTAAGGGAGTGTGGGTGAGGTGTGTGTGTCAAGTGAATGAATGAGTGTGTGATGTAAGATGAGTGAATGAATGAGTGACTTGAGTGAGTGAGGTGTGTGAGTCAGGAAAGAGAAAGTGAATGAGTGAGTGAGGTAAGGTGAGTGAATGAATGAGGTGGGTGTGAGTGAGGTGTGTGAGTCAGGTCTGTGAGTGAATGAGTGAGTGAGTGATTTAAGGTGAGTGAATGAATGATGTGAGTGTGTGGGTGAAGTGTGTGAGTCAAGTGAATGAATGAGTGAGTGAGGTAAGGAGAGTGAATGAAGTTCGTGAATGTGTGGGTGAGGTGTGTGAGGTAAGGTGAGTGACTGACTGAGGTGAGTGTGTGGGTGAGGTCTGTGAGACCGCTGAGTAAGTGAGTGAGTGTGTGATAGGATGAGTGAATGAATGAGGTGAGTGTGTGGGTAAGGTGTGTGAGCCAGGTGAGTGAATGAGTGAGTGAGGTAAGGTGAGTGAGTGAATGAATGAGGTAAGTTAGTGAGTGAGGTGGGTGAGTCAGGTGAGAAAGTGAGTGAGTGAGTGATGTAGTGTGACTGAATGAGGTAAGATAAGTGATGAATGAGGAGATTGTGTGGGTGAGGTATGTGAGTCTGGTGAGTGAATGAGTGAGTGAGTGAGAGAGAGAGAGAGTGAGTGAGTGAGGTGAGGTGAGTGCTTGAGGTAAGATGACTGAATGAATGAGGTGAGTGTGTGAGTGAGGTGTGTGAGTCAGGAGAGTAAGTGAGTGAGGTAAAGTGAATGAATGAGATGAGTGTGTGAGTCAAGTGTGTGAGTCAGGTGAGGGAGAGCGAGTGAGTAAGTGAGTGAGGTAAAGTGAGTGAATGAATGAGGTGAATCTGTGGGTGAGATGTCTGAGTCAAGTGAGTAAGTGAGTGAGGTAAGGTGAGAAGTGGGTGAGGTGTGTGTGTCAAGTGAATGAATGAGTATGTGATGTAAGATGAGTGAATGAATGAGTGAGTGAGTGAGAGGTGTGTGAGTCAGGAAAGAGAAAGTGAATGAGTGAGTGAGGTAAGATGAGTGAATGAATGAGTAGAGTGAGTGATTGATTTGTATGAGTCAGTTGTGGGAGATGGAGTGAGTGAGTGAGTCAAGTGAGTGAGTGAATGATTGAGTGTGGGAAGTAAGGTGTGTGAATGAATGAATGAGGTGAGTGAGTGAGGGAGGTTTTTGAGTCAGGTGAGAGAGAGTGAGTGAGTGATATAAGGTGAGTGAATGAATGAGAGTGTGTGGAGGTGAGTCAGGGGTGATGTGGAGTGAGGTAAGCTGAGTGAATGAATGTGGTGAGTGTGTGAGGAGTGGAGTGAGTGTGTGAGTCAGTGGAGTGAATGGAGTGAGAGAGAGAGACAGTGGAGTGAAATGAGTGAAAAGGGGTGGAGTGTGTGGGTGAGGTGTGTGAGTCAGGTGAGTGAGTGAGTGAGGTAAGGTGAGTGAATAAATGAGGCGAGTGATGAGTCTGGTGAGGAAGTGAGTGAGGTAAGGTGAGTGAATGAATGAGGTGAGTGAGTGAGGTAAGATGAGTGAATGTCTGTGTGAGTCAGGTGAGAGAGTGAGTGAGTGAGTGAGGTAAGATGAGTGAATGAATGAGTGAATGTGTGAGTGAGGTGTGTGAGTCAGGTGAGTGTGAGGTGAGTGAGGTAAGGTGAGTGAATGAATGAGGTGGAGTGTGGAGGTGAGTGTGTGAGTCTGTTTGGAGTGAATGAGTGAGAGAGAGAGACAGGAGTGAATTGAGTGAGGTAAGGTGGAGTGTAAGGAGGTGTGAGCTGGAGTGCTGAGGAGTGGAGGAGGAAGGGCTGAGTGAATAAATGAGGTGAGTTATGAATTCTGGTGAGGATGTGAGGAGGTAAGGTGAGTGAATGAATTGGGTGAGTGGAGTGAGTGAGGCAAGATGCTTGATTGAATGAGTGTGTGAGTGAGGTTCAGACGAAGGAGTGAGAATGAGTGGTGAGTCAGTGAGGTAAGGTGAGTGAAGGATTGAGGTGGAGTGTGTGTGGGTGATGTGTGTGATTCAGCTGGAGTGAGTGAGTGAGTGGAGGGTAGGGTGAGGTGTGGGGTGAGGTGTGTGTGTGTCAAGTAATGAATCGAGTGTGGTGAATATGAGTGGAAAGAATGAGTGACCTGAGGAGTGGAGGTGTGTGAGTCAGGAAAGAGAAAGTGAATGAGTGAGTGAGGTAAGGTAAGAGTGAACGAACGAGGGTGAGAGTGAGGTGTGTGACTGTGGGTCTGTGGAGTGAATGAGGAGTGATTTATGGTGATATCGAACGATGAGTGTGGGTGAAGTGTGAGTCAAGTGAATGAATGGAGTGAGTGAGGTAAGGAGAGTGAATGAAGCAGAATGTGTGTGAGGTGTGTGAGGTAAGGTGAGTGGCTGAATGAGGTGTGGTGGTGGGTGAGGGTCTGGTGAGACCGCTGAGCAAGTGAGTGAGTGTGTGATAGGATGAGTGAATGAATGAGGGTGGAGTGTGTGTGGTAAGGTGTGTGAGCCCAGGTGAGGAATGAGTGGAGGAGGTAAGGAGTGAGTGAAATGAATGAGGTAAGTTAGTGAGTGAGGTGGGTGAGTCAGGTGGAGAAAGTGAGTGGAGTGGAGGATGAAAGTGGACTGAATGAGGTAAGATAAGGATGAATGAGGAGACTGTGTGGGTGAGGTATGTGAGTCTCGTGAGTGAATGAGTGAGAGAGTGAGAGAGAGAGAGAGTGAGTGAGTGAGTGGAGTGAGGTGAGGTGAGTGCCTGAGGTAAGATGACTGAATGAATGGAGTGGAGTGTGTGGGTGAGGGTGTGAGTCAGGAGAGTAAGTGAGTGAAGCAAAGTGAATTAATGAATGAATGAGGTGAATCTGTGAGTGAGATGTCTGAGTCAAGTGAGTAAGTGAGTGAGGTAAGGTGAGAAGTGGGTGAGGTGTGTGTGTCAAGAATGAATGAGTATGTGATGCAACATGAGTGAATGAATGAGTGACTGAGTGAGTGAGGTGTGTGAGTCAGAAAGAGAAAGGAATGGAGTGAGTGAGGTAAGATGAGTGAATGAATGAGTAGAGTGAGTGATTGATTGTATGAGTCAGTTGTGGGAGATTGAGTGAGTGGAGTGAGTCAAGTGAGTGAGGAATGATTGAGTGTGGAGTAAGGTGTGTGGAATGAACGAATGAGGTGAGGAGTGAGGAGGTTTTTGAGTCAGTGAGAGAGTGAGGAGTGATATAAGGTGGAGGGAATGAATGAGGAGTGTGTGGGTGTGAGTGTGTGAGTCAGGTGAGTACAAGGAGTGAGGTAGTGGAGTGAATGAATGGTGAGTGGTGAGTGAGTGAGGTGTGGAGTCAGGTGGAGTGAATGAGTGAGAGAGAGAGACAGTGGAGTGAAATGAGTGAGGTAAGGGGTGGAGTGTGTGGGTGAGGTGTGTGAGCTGGTGAGTGAGTGAGTGAGGTAAGGTGAGTGAATAAATGAGGCGAGTGATGAGTCTGGTGAGGAAGTGAGTGAGGTAAGGTGAATGAATGAATGAGGTGAGTGAGTGAGGTAAGATGAGTGAATGTCTGTGTGAGTCAGGTGAGAGAGTGAGTGAGTGAGTGAGGTAAGATGAGTGAATGAATGAGTGTGTGTGTGAGTGAGGTTTGTGAGTCAGGTGAGTGAGAATGAGTGGGTGAGTCAGTGAGGTAAGGTGAGTGAAGGATTGAGGTGAGTGTGTGGGTGATGTGTCTGATTCAGTTGAGTGAGTGAGTGAGTGAGGTAAGGTGAGTGTGTGGGTGAGGAGTGTGTGTCAAGTGAATGAATGAGTGTGTGACGTAAGATGAGTGAATGAATGAGTGACTTGAGTGAGTGAGGTGTGTGAGTCAGGAAAGAGAAAGTGAATGAGTAAGTGAGGTAAGGTGAGTGAATGAATGAGGTGGGTGTGAGTGAGGTGTGTGAGTCAGGTCTGTGAGTGAATGAGTGAGTGAGTGAGTGATTTAAGGTGAGTGAATGAACGATGTGAGTGTGTGGGTGAAGTGTGTGAGTCAAGTGAATGAATGAGTGAGTGAGGTAAGGAGAGTGAATGAAGTTGGTGAATGTGTGGGTGAGGTGTGTGAGGTAAGATGAGTGACTGACTGAGGTGAGTTTGTGGGTGAGGTCTGTGAGACCGCTGAGTAAGTGGAGTGAGTGTGTGATAGGATGAGTGAATGAATGAGGTGAGTGTGTGGGTAAGGTGTGTGAGCCAGGTGAGTGAATGAGTGAGTGAGGTAAGGTGAGTGAGTGAATGAATGAGGTAAGTTAGTGAGTGAGGTGGGTGAGTCAGGTGAGAAAGTGAGTGAGTGAGTTATCTAGTGTGACTGAATGAGGTAAGATAAGTGATGAATGAGGAGATTGTGTGGGTGAGGTATGTGAGTCTCTGGTGAGTGAATGAGTGAGTGAGTGAGAGAGAGAGAGAGAGTGGAGGAGTGAGTGAGTGAGGTGAGGTGAGTGCTTGAGGTAAGATGACTGAATGAATGAGGTGAGTGTGTGGGTGAGGTGTGTGAGTCAGGAGAGTAAGTGAGTGAGGTAAAGTGAATGAATGAGATGAGTGTGTGAGTCAAGTGTGTGAGTCAGGTGAGGGAGAGCGAGTGAGTAAGTGAGTGAGGTAAAGTGAGTGAATGAATGAGGTGAATCTGTGGGTGAGATGTCTGAGTCAAGTGAGTGAGTGAGGGTGAGAAGTGGGTGAGGTGTGTGTCAAGTGAATGAATGAGTGTGAGGTAAGATGTGTGAATGAATGAGTGTGTGAGTTTGGTGTGTGAGTCAGATGAGAGAGAGTGAGTGAGTGAGTGAGGGAAGGTGAGTGAATGAATGAAATGAGTGTGTTAGTGAGGTGTGTGAGTCAGGTGAGGGAGAGAGAGTGAGTGAGAGAGGTAAGGTGAGTGAATGAATGAGGTGAGTGTGGTGTGTGTGAGTGAGGTGAGTGAATGAATGAATGGGGAGAGTGTGTGAGTTTTGGTGTGTGAGTCTGGTTTGAGAATGAGTGAGTGAGTGTTGTAAGGTGTTTGAATGAATGAGGTGAGTGAGGTAAGGTGAGTGAATATATTTGATGAGTGAGTGAGGTAAGGTGAGTGAATGAATGAGTTGAGTATGTGGGTGAGATATGTGAGTCAGTTGAATAAGTGAGTGAGATAAAGTGAATGAATGAGGTGAGTGTGTGGGTGAGGCATGTGAGTGAATGAGTGAGTGAGAGAGAGAGAGTGAGTGAGTGAGTTAAGGTGAGTGAATGGATGTGGTGAGTGTGTGGCTGAGTGTAGGTGGAGGAGTGAGTTGGAGTAAGTGAGTGGAATGAATGAGGTGGAGTGTCAATTTCAAAAGTGAACTAGTGAGTGAGTGTGGAGTGAGATAAAGTGAGTCACTGAATAAGGTGAGTGTGTGGAGTGGAGTGAGGTGTGTGTCAGGGGTGAGAGTGAGTAAAGGAGTGGAGTGATGGGTGGAGTGAATGAGGTGAGTGAGGTAAGGTGAGTGAATTGAGATGAGTGTGTGGGTAAGGTGTGTGAGCCAGGTGAGTGAATGAGTGAGTGAGGTAAGGTGAGTGAGTGAATGAATGAGGTAAGTTAGTGAGTGAGGTGGGTGAGTCAGGTGAGAAAGTGAGTGAGTGAGTGAAGTAGTGTGACTGAATGAGGTAAGATAAGTGATGAATGAGGAGATTGTGTGGGTGAGGTATGTGAGTCCGGTGAGTGAATGAGTGAGAGAGTGAGAGAGAGAGAGAGAGAGTGAGTGAGTGAGTGAGTGAGGTGAGGTGAGTGCTTGAGGTAAGATGACTGAATGAATGAGGTGAGTGTGTGGGTGAGGTGTGTGAGTCAGGAGAGTAAGTGAGTGAAGTAAAGTGAATTAATGAATGAATGAGGTGAATCTGTGGGTGAGATGTCTGAGTCAAGTGAGTAAGTGAGTGAGGTAAGGTGAGAAGTGGGTGAGGTGTGTGTGTCAAGTGAATGAATGAGTATGTGATGTAACATGAGTGAATGAATGAGTGACTGAGTGAGTGAGGTGTGTGAGTCTGGAAAGAGAAAGTGAATGAGTGAGTGAGGTAAGATGAGTGAATGAATGAGTAGAGTGAGTGATTGATTTGTATGAGTCAGTTGTGGGAGATTGAGTGAGTGAGTGAGTCAAGTGAGTGAGTGAATGATTGAGTGCTGGAGGTAAGGTGTGTGAATGAATGAATGAGGTGGAGGAGTGAGGAGGTTTTTTGAGTCAGTGAGAGAGTGAGGAGTGATATAAGGTGGAGGAATGAATGAGGAGTGTGTGGGGTGAGGTGTGTGAGTCAGGTGAGTAAGCAAGTGAGTGAGGTAAGCTGAGTGAATGAATGTGGTGAGTGTGTGAGTGAGTGAGTGAGGTGTGTGAGTCAGGTGAGTGAATGAGTGAGAGAGAGAGACAGTGAGTGAATGAGTGAGGTAAGGTGAGTGTGTGGGTGAGGTGTGTGAGTCAGGTGAGTGAGTGAGTGAGGTAAGGTGAGTGAATAAATGAGGCGAGTGATGAGTCTGGTGAGGAAGTGAGTGAGGTAAGGTGAATGAATGAATGAGGTGAGTGAGTGAGGTAAGATGAGTGAATGACTGTGTGAGTCAGGTGAGAGAGTGAGTGAGTGAGTGAGGTAAGATGAGTGAATGAATGAGTGTGTGTGTGAGTGAGGTTTTCAGTGCAGTGAGAATGAGGGATGAGTCAGTGAGGTAAGGTGAGTGAAGGATTGAGGTGGAGTGTGTGGGTGATGTGCTGATTCAGTTGAGTGAGTGAGGGAGCGAGGTAAGGAGTGTGTGTGAGGAGTGCAAAATATGTGAATGAATGAGTGTGTGACGAAGATGAGTGAATGAATGAGTGACTTGAGTGAGTGAGGTGTGAGTCAGGAAAAGAGAAATTGAATGAGTAAGGAGGTAAGTGAGTGAATGAATGAGGTGGTGTGGAGTGAGGTGTGTGAGTCAGGTCTGTGAGTGAATGAGTGAGTGAGTGAGTGATTTAAGGAGTGGAATGAACGATGTGAGTGTGGGTGAAGTGTGTGAGTCAAGTGAATGAATGAGTGAGGAGGTAAGGAGAGTGAATGAAGCAGAATGTGTGGGTGAGGTGTGTGGAGGTAAGATGAGTGACTGACTGAGGTGAGTTTGTGGGTGAGGTCTGTGAGACCACTGAGTAAGTGGGAGTGAGTGTGTGATAGGATGGAGTGAATGAATGAGGTGAGTGTGTGGTAAGGTGTGTGAGCTGCCAGGTGGAGGAATGAGTGAGGAGGTAAGGTGAGGAGTGAATGAATGAGGTAAGTTAGTGAGTGAGGTGGTGAGTCAGGTGAGAAAGTGAGTGAGTGAGTTAAGTGCGGGACTGAATGAGGCAAGATAAGGATGAATGAGGAGATTGTGTGGGTGAGGTATGTGAGTCTCTGAGTGAATGGGAGGAGTGAGTGAGAGAGAGAGAGAGAGTGGAGTGAGGAGTGAGTGAGGGTGAGGGAGTGCTTGAGGTAAGAGATGACTGAATGAATGAGGTGAGTGTGTAAGGAGGTGTGTGAGTCAGAGAGTAAGTGAGTGAGGTAAAGCGAATGAATGAGATGAGTGTGTGAGTCAAGTGTGTGAGTCAGTGTGAGGAGAGCGAGTGAGTAAGGAGTGAGTAAAGGAGTGAATGAATGAGGTGAATTGTGGGTGAGATGTCTGAGTCAAGTGAGTAGGAGTGAGTAGGAGAAGTGGGTGAGGTGTGTGTCAAGTGAATGAATGAGTGTGAGGTAAGATGTGTGGAATGAATGAGTGTGTGAGTTTGGTGTGAGTCAGATGAGAGAGAGTGAGTGAGTGAGTGAGGGGAAGGTGAGTGAAATGAACGAATGAGTGTGTTAGAGGTGTGTGGAGTCAGTGAGGGAGAGAGAGTGAGGAGAGAGGCAAGGTGGAGTGAATGAATGAGGTGAGTGTGGTGTGTGTGGAGTGAGGTGAGGAATGAATGAATGGGGAGAGTGTGTGAGTTTTGTGTGAGTCTGGTTTGAGAATGAGTGAGTGAGTGTTGTAAGGTGTTTGAATGAATGAGGAGTGAGGGTAAGGTGGAGTGAACATATTTGATGAGTGGAGGAGGTAAGGTGGAGTGAATGAACTGAGCTGAGTATGGGTGAGATATGTGAGTCAGTTGAATAAGTGAGTGAGATAAAGTGAATGAATGAGGTGAGTGTGTGGAGGGAGGCATGTGGAGTGAATGAGTGAGTGAGAGGAGAGAGTGAGTGAGGAGGTAAGGTAGTGAATGGATGTGGTGAGTGTGTGGTTGAGTGTAGGTGGAGGAGTGAGTGGAGGTAAGTGAGTGGAATGAATGAGGTGGAGTGTGCAATTTCAAAAGTGAACTAGTGAGTGAGTGTGGAGTGAGATAAAGTGAGTCACTGAATAAGGTGAGTGTGTGAGTGAGTGAGGTGTGTGTCAGGAGAGAGAGTGAGTAAGTGAGTGAGTGATGTAAGGTGAGTGAATGAATGAGGTGAGTGAGGTAAGGTGAGTGAATGAATGAGATGAGTGTGTGGGTAAGGTGTGTGAGCCAGGTGAGTGAATGAGTGAGTGAGGTAAGGTGAGTGAGTGAATGAATGAGGTAAGTTAGTGAGTGAGGTGGGTGAGTCAGGTGAGAAAGTGAGTGAGTGAGTGAAGTAGTGTGACTGAATGAGGTAAGATAAGTGATGAATGAGGAGATTGTGTGGGTGAGGTATGTGAGTCCGGTGAGTGAATGAGTGAGAGAGTGAGAGAGAGAGAGAGAGAGGAGGAGTGAGTGAGTGAGGTGAGGTGAGTGCTTGAGGTAAGATGACTGAATGAATGAGGTGAGTGTGTGGGTGAGGTGTGTGAGTCAGGAGAGTAAGTGAGTGAAGTAAAGTGAATTAATGAATGAATGAGGTGAATCTGTGGGTGAGATGTCTGAGTCAAGTGAGTAAGTGAGTGAGGTAAGGTGAGAAGTGGGTGAGGTGTGTGTGTCAAGTGAATGAATGAGTATGTGATGTAACATGAGTGAATGAATGAGTGACTGAGTGAGTGAGGTGTGTGAGTCTGAAAGAGAAAGTGAATGAGTGAGTGAGGTAAGATGAGTGAATAAATGAGTAGAGTGAGTGATTGATTTGTATGAGTCAGTTGTGGGAGATTGAGTGAGTGAGTGAGTCAAGTGAGTGAGTGAATGATTGAGTGCGGGAAGTAAGGTGTGTGAATGAATGAATGAGGTGAGTGAGTGAGTGAGGTTTTTGAGTCAGGTGAGAGAGTGAGTGAGTGATATAAGGTGAGTGAATGAATGAGGTGAGTGTGTGGGTGAGGTGTGTGAGTCAGGTGAGTAAGTAAGTGAGTGAGGTAAGCTGAGTGAATGAATGTGGTGAGTGAGTGAGTGAGGTGAGGTGTGAGCTGTGGGAGTGAATGAGTGAGAGAGAGAGACAGTGAGTGAAATGAGTGAAAAGGGGTGGAGTGTGTGGGTGAGGTGTGTGAGTCAGGTGAGTGAGTGAGTGAGGTAAGGTGAGTGAATAAATGAGGCGAGTGATGAGTCTGGTGAGGAAGTGAGTGAGGTAAGGTGAATGAATGAATGAGGTGAGTGAGTGAGGTAAGATGAGTGAATGACTGTGTGAGTCAGGTGAGAGAGTGAGTGAGCGAGTGAGGTAAGATGAGTGAATGAATGAGTGTGTGTGTGAGTGAGGTTTGTGAGTCAGGTGAGTGAGAATGAGTGGATGAGTCAGTGAGGTAAGGTGAGTGAAGGATTGAGGTGAGTGTGTGGGTGATGTGCTGATTCAGTTGAGTGAGTGAGGAGCTGAGGTAAGGTGAGTGTGTGAGGAGTGCAAGAAGTGTGTGAATGAATGAGTGTGTGGACGAAGATGAGTGAATGAATGAGTGACTTGAGTGAGTGAGGTGTGTGAGTCAGGAAAGAGAAATTGAATGAGTAAGTGAGGTAAGGTGAGTGAATGAATGAGGTGGGTGTGAGTGAGGTGTGTGAGTCAGGTCTGTGAGTGAATGAGTGAGTGAGTGAGTGATTTAAGGTGAGTGAATGAACGATGTGAGTGTGTGGGTGAAGTGTGTGAGTCAAGTGAATGAATGAGTGAGTGAGGTAAGGAGAGTGAATGAAGTTGGTGAATGTGTGGGTGAGGTGTGTGAGGTAAGATGAGTGACTGACTGAGGTGAGTTTGTGGGTGAGGTCTGTGAGACCACTGAGTAAGTGAGTGAGTGTGTGATAGGATGAGTGAATGAATGAGGTGAGTGTGTGGGTAAGGTGTGTGAGCCAGGTGAGTGAATGAGTGAGTGAGGTAAGGTGAGTGAGTGAATGAATGAGGTAAGTTAGTGAGTGAGGTGGGTGAGTCAGGTGAGAAAGTGAGTGAGTGAGTTATGTAGTGTGACTGAATGAGGTAAGATAAGTGATGAATGAGGAGATTGTGTGGGTGAGGTATGTGAGTCTGGTGAGTGAATGAGTGAGTGAGTGAGAGAGAGAGAGAGAGAGTGAGTGAGTGAGGAGGAGTGAGTGAGGAGTGCTTGAGGTAAGATGACTGAATGAATGAGGTGAGTGTGGTGAGGTGTGTGAGTCAGAGAGTAAGTGAGTGAGGTAAAGGAATGAATGAGATGAGTGTGGAGTCAAGTGTGTGAGCTGTGTGAGGAGAGCGAGTGAGTAAGGAGTGAGGTAAAGGAGGAATGAATGAGTGTGAATTGTGGGTGAGATGTCTGAGTCAAGTGAGTGAGGAGGGTGAGAAGTGGGTGAGGTGTGTGTCAAGTGAATGAATGAGTGTGAGGTAAGATGTGTGGAATGAATGAGTGTGTGAGTTTGGTGTGAGTCAGATGAGAGAGAGTGAGTGAGTGAGTGAGGGAAGGTGAGTGGAATGAACGAAATGAGTGTGTTAGTGAGGTGTGTGAGTCAGTGTGAGGAGAGAGAGTGGAGGAGAGAGGCAAGGTGAGTGAATGAATGAGGTAGTGTGGTGTGTGTGGAGTGAGGTGAGGAATGAATGAATGGGGAGAGTGTGAGTTTCTTGGTGTGTGAGTCTGGTTTGAGAATGAGTGAGTGAGTGTTGTAAGGTGTGTGAATGAATGAGGTGAGTGAGGTAAGGTGAGTGAATATATTTGATGAGTGAGTGAGGTAAGGTGAGTGAATGAATGAGTTGAGTATGTGGGTGAGATATGTGAGTCAGTTGAATAAGTGAGTGAGATAAAGTGAATGAATGAGGTGAGTGTGTGGGTGAGGCATGTGAGTGAATGAGTGAGTGAGAGAGAGAGAGTGAGTGAGTGAGGTAAGGTGAGTGAATGGATGTGGTGAGTGTGTGGTTGAGGTAGGTGAGTGAGTGAGTGAGGTAAGGTGAGTGAATGAATGAGGTGAGTGTGAATTTCGGTGTGCAAGTCTGGTGAGTGAGTGTGGGAGTGAGATAAAGTGAGTCACTGAATAAGGTGAGTGTGTGAGTGAGTGAGGTGTGTGTCAGGTGAGAGAGTGAGTAAGTGAGTGAGTGATGTAAGGTGAGTGAATGAATGAGGTGAGTGAGGTAAGGTGAGTGAATGAATGAGATGAGTGTGTGGGTAAGGTGTGTGTGAGCCAGGTGAGTGAATGAGTGAGTGAGGTAAGGTGAGTGAGTGAATGAATGAGGTAAGTTAGTGAGTGAGGTGGGTGAGTCAGGTGAGAAAGTGAGTGAGTGGAGTGATGAAATGGACTGAATGGAGGTAAGATAAGGATGAATGAGGAGACTGTGGGTGAGGTATGTGAGTCTCGTGGAGTGAATGAGTGAGAGAGTGAGAGAGAGAGAGAGAGAGTGAGTGAGTGGAGTGAGGTGAGGTGAGTGCCTGAGGTAAGATGACTGAATGAATGGAGGTGAGTGTGTGGGTGAGGTGTGTCAGGAGAGTAAGGAGTGAAGCAAAGTGAATTAATGAATGAATGAGGTGAATCTGTGGGTGAGATGTCTGAGTCAAGTGAGTAAGTGAGTGAGGTAAAGTGAGAAGTGGTGAGGTGTGTGTGTCAAGGAATGAATGAGTATGTGATGTAACATGAGTGAATGAATGAGTGACTGAGTGAGTGAGGTGTGTGAGTCAGAAAGAGAAAGGAATGGAGTGAGTGAGGTAAGATGAGTGAATGAATGAGTAGAGTGAGTGATTGATTTGTATGAGTCAGTTGTGGGAGATTGAGTGAGTGAGTGAGTCAAGTGAGTGAGTGAATGATTGAGTGCGGGAAGTAAGGTGTGTGAATGAATGAATGAGGTGAGTGAGTGAGTGAGGTTTTTGAGTCAGGTGAGAGAGTGAGTGAGTGATATAAGGTGAGTGAATGAATGAGGTGAGTGTGTGGGTGAGGTGTGTGAGTCAGGTGAGTAAGTAAGTGAGTGAGGTAAGCTGAGTGAATGAATGTGGTGAGTGTGTGAGTGAGTGAGTGAGGTGTGTGAGTCAGGTGAGTGAATGAGTGAGAGAGAGAGACAGTGAGTGAATGAGTGAGGTAAGGTGAGTGTGTGGGTGAGGTGTGTGAGTCAGGTGAGTGAGTGAGTGGAGTGAGGTGAGTGAGGAATAAATGAGGCGAGTGGATGAGTCTGGTGAGGAAGGAGGAGGTAAGGTGAATGAATGAATGAGGTGGAGTGGAGTGAGGTAAGATGAGTGAATGACTGTGTGAGTCAGGTGAGAGAGTGGAGTGAGGAGTGAGTGAAGATGAGTGAATGAATGAGTGTGTGTGTGGAGTGAGGTTTCAGTGAGTGAGAATGAGGGATGAGTCAGTGAGGTAAGGTGAGTGAAGGATTGAGGTGGAGTGTGTGGGTGATGTGCTGATTCAGTTGAGTGAGTGAGGAGTGAGGTAAGGTGGGTGGGTGAGGAGTGTGTGTCAAGTGAATGAATGAGTGTGGACGTAAGATGAGTGAATGAATGAGTGACTTGAGTGAGGTGGAGTCAGGAAAAGAGAAAGTGAATGAGTAAGTGAGGTAAGGTGAGTGAATGAATGAGGTGGGTGTGAGTGAGGTGTGTGAGCTCTGGGTCTGTGAGTGAATGAGTGAGTGAGTGAGTGATTTAAGGTGAGTGGAAATGAACGATGTGAGTGTGGGTGAAGTGTGTGAGTCAAGTGAATGAATGAGTGAGGAGGTAAGGAGAGTGAATGAAGCAGAATGTGTGGGTGAGGGGTGTGGAGGTAAGATGAGTGACTGACTGAGGTGAGTTTGTGGGTGAGGTCTGTGAGACCACTGAGTAAGTGAGTGAGTGTGGATAGGATGGAGTGAATGAATGAGGTGGAGTGTGTGGGTAAGGTGTGTGAGCCAGGTGAGTGAATGAGTGAGTGAGGTAAGGTGAGTGAGTGAATGAATGAGGTAAGTTAGTGAGTGAGGTGGGTGAGTCAGGTGAGAAAGTGAGTGAGTGAGTTATGTAGTGTGACTGAATGAGGTAAGATAAGTGATGAATGAGGAGATTGTGTGGGTGAGGTATGTGAGTCCTGTGAGTGAATGAGTGAGTGAGTGGAGAGAGAGAGAGAGTGAGTGAGTGAGTGAGGTGAGGTGAGTGCTTGAGGTAAGATGACTGAATGAATGAGGTGAGTGTGTGGGTGAGGTGTGTGAGTCAGGAGAGTAAGTGAGTGAGGTAAAGTGAATGAATGAGATGAGTGTGTGAGTCAAGTGTGTGAGTCAGGTGAGGGAGAGCGAGTGAGTAAGTGAGTGAGGTAAAGTGAGTGAATGAATGAGGTGAATCTGTGGGTGAGATGTCTGAGTCAAGTGAGTGAGTGAGGTAAGGTGAGAAGTGGGTGAGGTGTGTGTGTCAAGTGAATGAATGAGTGTGTGAGGTAAGATGTGTGAATGAATGAGTGTGTGAGTTTGGTGTGTGAGTCAGATGAGAGAGAGTGAGTGAGTGAGTGAGGGAAGGTGAGTGAATGAATGAAATGAGTGTGTTAGTGAGGTGTGTGAGTCAGGTGAGGGAGAGAGAGTGAGTGAGAGAGGTAAGGTGAGTGAATGAATGAGGTGGAGTGGTGTGTGTGAGTGAGGTGAGTGAATGAATGAATGGGGAGAGTGTGTGAGTTTTGGTGTGTGAGTCTGGTTTGAGAATGAGTGAGTGAGTGTTGTAAGGTGTTTGAATGAATGAGGTGAGTGAGGTAAGGTGGAGTGAACATATTTGTGAGTGAGTGAAGGTGAGTGAATGAATGAGCTGAGTATGTGGTGAGATATGTGAGTCAGTTGAATCAAGTGAGAGAGAAGTGAATGAATGAGGTGAGTGTGTGGACGAGGCATGGAGTGAAATGAGGAGTGAGAGAGAGAGAGGAGTGAGTGGAGGTAAGGTGAGTGAATGGATGTGGTGAGTGTGTGGTTGAGGTAGTGGAGTGAGTGGAGGAGGTAAGTGAGTGGAATGAATGAGGTGGAGTGTGAATTTCAAAAAGCAGTCTGGTGAGTGGAGTGGAGTGAGATAAAGTGAGTCACTGAATAAGTGTGAGTGTGGAGTGAGTGAGGTGTGTGTCAGGTGAGAGAGTGAGTAGGAGTGAGTGATGTAAGGTGAGTGAATGAATGAGTGGAGTGGAGGTAAGATGAGTGGAATGAATGAGGTGAGTGTAGTGATTGATTTGTATGAGTCAGTGAGGGAGATGTGTGGAGTGGAGTGAGTCAAGTGAGTGAGTGAATGATTGAGTGTGGAGTGAGTGAATTGTGTGAATGAATGAATGAGGTTGAGTGAGTGAGTGAGGTTTCAAGTGAGTAGTGAATGATGAGTGAGGAGGTATAAGTGTGGAATGAATGAATGAGGTGGAGTGGGTGAGTGAGGTGTGTGAGTCAGGTGAGTAAGTGAGTGGAGTGAGATAAGGTGGAGTGAATGAGGTGAGAGTGTGGTGGTGCGAGGAGGTGTGAGTCATGGTGAGTAAGATGGAGTGAGGTGGTTGAGTGAATGAATGAGGTAGTGAGTGTGTGGAGTGGAGTGAGTGAGGGGGTGAGTCTGGTGGAGTGAATGAGTGAGAGAGAGATCTGTGGAGTGAAGTGGAGTGAGGTAAGGTGAGTGTGAGTTGAGTGTGTGAGTGAGTGAGTGAGTAAGGTGAGTGAATAAAATGAGGAGTGATGAGTTGGTGGAGTGAAGTGATGGAGTGTAAGGTCAGAGTGGGAGGTGTGAGTCAGGTGAGAGAGTGAGTGAGTGAGGTAAGATGAGTGAATGAATGAGTGTGGTGAGTGAGGTTTGTGAGTCAGGTGAGTGAGAATGAGTGGGTGAGTCAGTGAGGTAAGGTGAGTGAAGGAATGAGGTGAGTGTGTGGGTGATGTGTGTGATTCAGTTGAGTGAGTGAGTGAGTGAGGTAAGGTGAGTGTGTGGGTGAGGTGTGTGTGTCAAGTGAATGAATGAGTGTGTGATGTAAGATGAGTGAATGAATGAGTGACTGAGTGAGTGAGGTGTGTGAGTCAGGAAAGAGAAAGTGAATGAGTGAGTGAGGTAAGATGAGTGGAATGAATGAGTGGAGTGTGTGGGGTAAGGTGTGGAGTCAGGTGAGAATGAGTGATGGACTGAGGTAAGGTGAGTGGAATGAATGTGGCTGAGAGAGGTAAGGGTGAGCAGAAACTGAATTTTGTGAATGTGCAGGTGAGGTGTGTGAGTTAGGTAAGGTGAGAGAATGAATGAGGTGAGTATGTGGGTGAGGTGTGTGAGTCAAGTGAATGAATGAGTGAGTAAGTGATTTAAGGTGAGTGAATGAATGAGGTGAGTCTGTGGGTGAGTTGTGTGAGTCAGGTGAGTGAGTGAGTGACTGAGGTAAGGTAAGTGAATGAATGAGATGAGTTTGTAAGTGAGTGAGGTGTGTGGGTCAGGTGAGTGAATGAGTGAGGTAACGTGAGTGTGTGGGTGAAGTGTGTGAGTCAGGTGAGTGAGTGAGTGAGGCAAGGTGAGTGAACAAATGGAATGAGTGTGTGAGTTTGGTGAGGAAGTGAGTGAGGTAAGGTGAGTGAATGAATGAGGTGAGTGAGTGAGGTAAGATGAGTGAATGAGTGTGTGAGTCAGGTGAGAGAGTGAGTGAGTGAGTGAGGTAAAGTGAGTGAGTGAGTGAGATAAGATGAGTGAATGAATGATTGTGTGAGTGAGGTGTGTGAGTTAGGTGAGTCAGAATGAGTGGGTGAGTCAGTGACATAAGGTGAGTGAAGGAATGAGGTGAGTGTGTGTGGGTGATGTGTGTGATTCAGTTGATTGAGTGAGTGAGGTAGGGTGAGTGTGTGGGTGAGGTGTGTGTGTCAAGTGTATGAATGAGTGTGTGATGTAAGAAGAGTGAATGAATGAGTAACTGAGTGAGTGAGGTGTGTGAGTCAGGTGAGTGAATGAGCTAGAGAGAGAGTCAGGTGAGTGAGTGAGTAAGGTAAGGTGAGTGAATAAATGAGGTGAGTGAGGTAAGATGACTGAATGACTGAGTGTGTGAGTGAGGTGTGTGAGTCAGGTGAGAGAGTGAGTGAGTGAGGTAAGATGAGTGAATGAATGAGTGTGTGAGTGAGGTTTGTGAGTCAGGTGAGTGAGAATGAGTGGGTGAGTCAGTGAGGTAAGGTGATGAATGAATGAGGATGTGTGATCTGCTGAGTGGAGTGAGTGAGTGAGGTAGCGTGAGTGTGTGAGGTGTGTGTGTGTAGAATGAATGAGTGTGTGATGTAAGATGAGTGAATGAATGAGTGACTGAGTGAGTGAGGTGTGTGAGTCAGGTAAGAGAAAGTGAATGAGTGAGTGAGGTAAGATGAGTGAATGAATGAGGTGAGTGTGTGGGCAAGGTGTGTGAGTCAGGTAGTGGAGTGAATGAGGAGTGAGGCAAGGTGAGTGAATGAATGCGAGGTTAAGTGGAGGTAAGGTGAGGAACTGAATTTGGTGAATGCAGGGAGGTGTGTGGAGTTAGGTAAGGTGAGAGAATGAAATGAGGTGAGTATGTGGTTGAGGTGTGTGAGTCGAAGTGAATGGAACGAGTGAGTGAGTTAAGGTAAGGAATGAATGAGATGAGTTTTGTGAGTGGAGTGAGGTGTGTGGGTCAGTGTGAGGAATGGTGAGTGAGGTGAGTGTGGGGTGAGGGTGTGAGTCAGGTGAGGAGAGCGAGTGAGTAAGGAGTGATGTAAGGTGAGTGAATGAATGAGGGAGTGGAGTGAGGTAAGGTGAGCGAATGAGGAGGTGTGTGGAGCCAGGTGTGCAAGTGAGTTAGGAAAGTGTGAGTGGAGTGAAGTGGTGTGTCAAGTGAATGGATGAGTGTGTGTGAGGTAAGATGTGTGAATGAATGTGTAAGTGTGGTGAGTCAGTTGACAGAGAGTGAGTGGAGTGAGTGGAGTGTAAGGTGGAGTGGAATGAATGAGGTGGAGTGTGTGGTGAGGTGTGGAGTTAGGTGAGTAAGGAATGAGTGAAAGAGGTAAAGGAGTGAATGAAAGTGTGGAGTGTGAGTGAGGTGTGGACTGTGGGGTGAATGAATGAATGGGGAGAGTCTGTGAGTTTGTGTGTGAGTCTGGTGAGAGAATGAGTGAGTGAGTGTGTAGGCAAGTGTGAACGAAGTGAATGGAGGTAAGGTAAGTGAATGAATGGGATGAGTGAGTGAGGTAAGTTAAGTGAATGAATGAGGTGAGTGTGTGGGTGAGGTGTGTGAGTCCGGTGAGTAAGTGAGTGAGTGAGTGAGGTAAGATGAGTGAATGAATGAGGTGAGTGTGTGGGTAAGGTGTGTGAGCCAGGTGAGTGAATGAGTGAGTGAGGTAAGCTGAGTGAGTGAATGAGGTAAGTGAGTGAATGAGGTGTGTGAGTCAGGTGAGAGAGAGAGTAAGTGAGTGATGTAAGGTGAGTGAGTGAGGTAAGATGAGTGAATGAATGAGTTGAGTTTATGGGTGAGATATTTGACTCAGGTGAGTAAGTGAGTGAGGTAAAGTGAATGAATGAGGTGAGTGTGTTGGTGAGGCGTGTGAGTCAGGTGAGTGAGTGAGTAAGAGTGAGTGAGTGAGGTTAGGTGACTGAACAGATGTGGTGAGTATGTGGTCGAGGTAGGCGAGTGAGTGAGTGAGGTAAGGTCAGTGAATAAACGAGGTGAGTGTGTGAATTTCGGTGTGCAGTCTGGTGAGTGAGTGCGAGAGTGAGATAATGTGAGTGACTGAATAAGGTGAGTGTGTGAGTGAGTGAGTGAGGTGTGTGTCAGGTGAGAGAGTGAGTAAGTGAGTGAGTGATGTAGGTAAGGTGAATAAATGAATGAATGAGGTGAGTGTTTGAGTGAGTGAGTCCGCGAGTGAGGTAAGATGGGGGTGAATGAATGAATGAGGTGAGTGTGTGAATTTCAGTGTGTGAGTCTGGTGATTGAGTGAGTGAGGTAAGGTGAGCATACCTCTCAACTGTCCCTGATTTTGCCTCAAAATGTTAGTCTGTACCACCTAAAAATTGTATTTCCGTGACCAAACAGTGGGAGATGTAGAGCACAAGATAATGTCAAACATTAAAGTTACAGACTTGTTCTTCCTTACAAAATGCATTTTACATTAAGCCACTTATTCCACCAGCTTACTGAGTGGATATCACCAATTTTGAAGATGTGTCCCTGATTTTGGTCTTTTGTTCCTGATTTTTTTAAGCCTTGTCCCTGATTTAAGAAGCAGGAGGTTGAGCGGTATGAAGGTGAGTGACTGAATGAGGTGAGTGTGTGAGTGAGTGAGGTGTGTGATTCAGGGTGAGAGAGAGTGAGTGAGTGAGGTACGATGAGTGAATGAATGAGGTGAGTGTGGGTGAGGTGTGAGTCAAGTGAATGAATGAGTGAGTGAGGTAAGGTGAGTGAATGAATTGGTGAACGTGAGGCTGAGGTGTGTGAGTTAGGTAAGTGAGTGAGGTAAGGTGTGTGAATGAATGAGGTGAGTGTTTGCAAGGTGTGTGAGTCAAGTGAAATTGAACGGGAGCGAGAGTGAGAGCAAGAGGAGTGAATGAATGAGTGTGTGAGTAAGGTGTGTGAGCCGGGTGAGAGAGTGAGTGAGGGAGTGAGTGAGTGAAGTAAGGTGAGTGAATGAATGAGGTGAGTCTGTGGGTGAGGAGTGTGAGTCAAGTGAATAAAGGAGTGAGTGAGGTAAGATGAGTGAACAAATGAGTGCGTGAGTGAGGTGTGTAAGTCAGGTGAGAGAGAGTGAGTGAGAGTGAGTGGATGAGTCAGTGAGGTAAGGTTAGTGAATGAATGAGGTGAGTGTGTGGGTGAGGTGTGTGAGTCAAGTGAATGAATCAGTGAGTGAGAGAGTGAGTGAGATAAGAGGAGTGAATGAATGAGTGTGAGTGAGGTGTGTGAGTCAGGCGAACGAGTGTGAGTGAGGTAAGATGAGTGACTGAATGAGGTTAGTGTGTGAGTGAGTGAGGTGTGTGAGTCAGGTGAGAGAGAGTAAGTGAGTGACATTAGGTGAGTGAATGAATGAGGTGAGTAAGTGAGATAAGGTGAGTGAATGAGTAAATGGGGTGAGTGTGTGAGTGAGTGAGGTAAGGTGAGCGAATGAATGAGGTGAGTAAGATGTGTGAGTCAGGTGAGAGAGAGTGAGCGAGTGATGTAAGGTGAGTGAATGAATGAGGTGAGTAAGTGAGTGAGGTAAGGGGAGTGAATGAATGAGATGAGTGTTTGAGTGAGATGTGTGAATCAGGTGAGGGAGAGTGAGTGAGTGAGTGAGTGAGTGAGTGAGAGAGGTGAATCTGTGGGTAAGGTGTGTGAGTCACGTGAGTGAGTGAGTGAGGTAAGGTGAGTGTGTGGGTGAGGTGTGTAAGTCAAGTGAGTCAGTCAGTGAGTGAGGTAAGGTGAGTGTGTGGGTGAGGTGTGTGAGTCAGGTGAGTAAGTGAGTGTGTGAGAGAGGTAAGGTGAGTGAATGAATGAGGTGAGCGTGTGGGTGAGATGTGTGTGTCAAGTGAATGAATGTGTGTGTGAGGTAAGATGAGTGAATGAATGAGGTGAGTGAGTGAGTGAGTTGTGTGAGTCAGGTGAGAGAGAGTGAGAGAGGTAAGGTGAGTGAATGAATGAGATGAGTGTGTGTGTGAGGTGTTTTAGTCAGATGAGTAAGTGAGTCAGTGAGAGAGGTAAGGTGAGTGAATCAATGAGGTGAGCGTGTGAGTGAGGTGTTTGAGTCAGGTGAGTAAGTGAGTGAGTGGGTGATGTAAGGTGAGTGAATGAATGAGGTGAGTAAGTGAGTGAGGTAAGGGGAGTGAATGAATGAGATGAGTGTTTGAGTGAGATGTGTGAATCAGGTGAGGGAGAGTGAGTGAGAGAGGTAAGGTGAGTGAATGAATGAGGTGAATCTGTGGGTAAGGTGTGTGAGTCACGTGAGTGAGTGAGTGGAGTGAGGTAAGGGTGTGTGGTGGGTGAGGTGTGTGTGGAGTCAAGGACTGAAGGAGTGAGTGAGTGAGGCAAGATAAGGAACTAATGAGTGTGTGTGAGTTGTGTGAGTGAGTCAGTGGAGTGAGAGTGAGTGAATGATGAGAAAGGTGAGTGAATGAGTGAGGTGAGTGTGTGGGTGAGGTGGGTGAATAATTGTGTGAGTGAGTGAGTGAGGTAAGGTGAGTGGGTTTGTGAGGTGTGTGTGTCAAGTCATTGAATGAGTGTGTGAGGTAAGATGAGTGAATGAATGAGTGTGTGTGAGGTGTGTGAGTTAGGTGAGAGAGAGAGTGAGTGAGTTTATGAGGTAAGGTGGGTGAATGAATGAGGAGAGTGTGTGGGTGAGGTGTGTGAGTCAAGTGAGTCAGACAGTGAGTGAGGTAAGGTGAGTCAGTGAATGAGGTGAGTGTGTGGGTGAGGTGTGTGAGTCAGGTGAGTAAGTGAGTGTGTGAGAGAGGTAAGGTGAGTGAATGAATGAGGTGAGCTTGTGGGTGAGATGTGTGTCAAGTGAATGAATGTGTGGAGGGTAAGATGAGTGAATGAATGGAGTGGGAGTGAGTGAGTGAGCTTGTGTGAGTCAGGTGAGAGAGAGAGAGTGAGGTAAGTGAGTGAATGAAATGGAGATGGAGTGTGAGGTGTTTTAGTCAGGTGAGTGGAGTGAGTGAGAGAGGTAAGGGAGTGGAATCTCAAATGAGGTGAGCGTGAGAGGTGTGTTTGAGTCAGTGGAGTAAGTGAGAGTGAGTGAGGTGAGTGAATGAATGAGCTGGAGTGTGTGGGTGAGGTGTGTGAGTCACGAGAGTAAGGGAGAGAGGTAAGGGAGGAATGAATGAGGGAGTGTGGAGTGAGTCAGGTGGAGTGAAATGAGTGAGAGAGAGAGTGAGTGAGTGAGAATGAGTGAGTGAGGTAAGGTGAGTGTGGGGTGGAGGTGTGTGAGTCAGTGGAGTGAGTGAGGTAAGGCAAGTGAATAAATAGAGGGAGGTCTGAGTCTGGTGAGGAAGTGAATGAAGCAAGGTGGAGTGAATGAATGAGGTGAGTGTGTGTGAGTTTTGCGTGCAGTCTGATGAGTGAGTAAGAGAGTGGAGATAAGGTGAGTGGACTGAATAAGGTGATGTGTGGAGTGGAGTGAGGTGTGGAGTCAGTGAGAGAGAGTCAGTAAGTGAGTGAGTGATGCAAGATGAGTGAATCGAATGAGGTGGAGTGAGTGAAGTAAGGTGAGTGAACGAATGAGGTGAGTTTCTAGGGTGAAGGTGTGTGGTCAGGGGTGGAGTGAGGAGTGCAAGGGAGGTAAGGTGGTCGAATGAATGAATGAGGTGAGTGTCGGTGTGTGTCTGGTGAGTGAATGAGTGAGGTAAGGTGAGGGACTGAATGAAGTGAGTGTGTGAGTGAGAGAGAGTGAGTGATGTAAGGTGAGTGAATGAGGTAAGATGTGTGAATGAATGAATGAATTGAGTGTGTGAGTGATGTGAGTGAGTGAGGTAAGGTGAATGAATGAATGAGGTGACTCTGTGGGTGAGGTGTGTGAGTCAGGTGAGTGAGTGAATGAGTGAGTGAGTTAGGTAAGATGAGTGAATGAATGAGGTGTGTGAATGATTGAATTGTGTGAGTCAGGTGCGGGAGAGTGATTGAGTGATGTAAGGTGAGTGAATGAATGAGGTAAGTGACTGAGGTAAGATGAGTGATTGAATGAAGTGAGTGTGTGGGTGAGGTGTGTGAGTCAAGTGCGTGAGTGAGGGAAGGTGAGTGAATGAATGAGGTGAGTGAGTGATTGATTTGTGTGAGTCAGGTGAGGAAGAGTGAGTCACTGAGTGATGTAAGGTGAGTCAATGAATGAGGTAAGTGAGTGAGGTAAGGTGAGTGATTGAATGAAGTGAGTGTGTGGGTGAGGTGTGTTAGTCAGGTGAGTGAGTGAGGTAGGGTGAGTGAATGATTGAGGTGAGTGTGTGGGTGATGTGTGTGAGTCAAGAGAGTGAGTGAGTGAGGTGTGTGAGTCAGGTGAGAAAGAGTGAGTGATATAAGATGAGTGAATGAATGAGGTGAGTGAGTGATGTAAAGTGAGTGAATGAATGAGATGAGTGTCTGACTGAGGTGTGTGAGTCAGATGAGGGAGAGCGAGTGAGTAAGTGAGTGATGTAAGGTGAGTGAATGAATGAGGTGAGTGAGTGAGGTAAGGTGAGCGAATGAGGTGAGTGTGTGGGTGAGGTGTGTGAATCAGGCGTGCAAGTGAGTTAGGTAAGGTGAGTGAGTGGGTGAGGTGTGTGTCAAGTGAATGGATGAGTGCGTGAGGTAAGATGTGTGAATGAATGTGTGTAAGTGAGGTGTGAGTCAGTTGACAATGAGTGAGTGAGTGAGGTAAGGTGAGTGAATGAATGAGGTGAGTGTGTGGGTGAGGTGTGTGAGTCAGGTGAGTAAGTGAATGAGTGAGAGAGGTAAAGTGAGTGAATGAATGAGGTAAGTGTGTGAGTGAGGTGTGTGAGTCAGGTGAGTGAATGAATGAATGGGGAGAGTCTGTGAGTTTTGGTGTGTGAGTCTGGTGAGAGAATGAGTGAGTGAGTGAGTGCTGTAAGGTAAGTGAATGAATGAAGTGAGTGAGGTAAGGTAAGTGAATGAATGGGGTGAGTGAGTGAGGTAAGATGAGTGAATGAATGAAGTGAGTGTGTGGGTAAGGTGTGTGAGCCAGGTGAGTGAATGAGTGAGTGAGGTAAGCTGAGTGAGTGAATGAGGTAAGTGAGTGAATGAGGTGTGTGAGTCAGGTGAGAGAGAGAGTAAGTGAGTGATGTAAGGTGAGGAGTGAGGTAAGATGAGTGAATGAATGAGTTGAGTTTATGGGTGAGATATTTGACTCAGGTGAGTAAGTGAGTGAGGTAAAGTGATTGAATGAGGTGAGTGTGTGGGTGAGGCGTGTGAGTCAGGTGAGTGAGTGAGTAAGAGTGAGTGAGTGAGGTTAGGTGACTGAACAGATGTGGTGAGTATGTGGTCGAGGTAGGCGAGTGAGTGAGTGAGTGAGGTAAGGTCAGTGAATAAATGAGGTGAGTGTGTGAATTTCGAAAGCAGTCTGGTGGAGTGAGTGCAGGAGGAGATACCGTGAGCGACTGAATGGTGAGTGTGGAGTGAGTGAGTGAGGTGTCTGTCAGGTGAGCATTGGTGAGTAAGTTAGTGAGTGATGTAGGTAAGGTGATGAATGAATGAGGTGAGAGTGTGAGTGAGTGAGTGAAACCGCGGAGTGAGGTAAGATGGGTGAATTAATGAATGAGGTGAGGGTGGTGAATTTCAGTGTGTGAGTCTGGTGATTGAGTGATTGAGGTAAGGTGAGCATACCTCTCAACTGTCCCTGATTTCAGGGACATCCTGATTTTGCCTCAAAATGTTGGGGTCTGTACCTAAAATTGTATTTCTGTGACCAAACAGTGGGAGTTGTAAGCACAAGATAATGTCAAACACAGTTACAGACTCTTCTCCCTTATAAAATGCATTTACATTAAGTCACTTATTCAACCAGCTTACTGAGTGGATATCACCAATTTGAAGATGTGTCCCTGATTTTTGGTTCTTTTGTTCTTGATTTTTTATGTCTTGTCCCCTGATTTAAGAAGCAGGAGGTTGAGCGGTATGAAGGTGAGTGACTGAATGAGGTGAGTGTGTGAGTGAGTGAGGTGTGTGATTCAGGTGAGAGAGAGTGAGTGAGTGAGGTACGATGAGTGAATGAATGAGGTGAGTGTGGGTGAGGTGTGTGAGTCAAGTGAATGAATGAGTGAGTGAGGTAAGGTGAGTGAATGAATTGGTGAACGTGAGGCTGAGGTGTGTGAGTTAGGTAAGTGAGTGAGGTAAGGTGCGTGAATGAATGAGGTGAGTGTGAGGGTGAGGTGTGTGAGTCAGGTGAATGAATGAGTTAGTGAGTGAGATAAGAGGAGTGAATGAATGAGTGTGTGAGTAAGGTGTGTGAGTTAGGTGAAAGAGAGTGAGTGAGGGAGTGAGTGAGGTAAGGTGAGTGAATGAATGAGGTGAGTCTGTGGGTGAGGAGTGTGAGTCAAGTGAATAAAGGAGTGAGTGAGGTAAGATGAGTGAACAAATGAGTGCGTGAGTGAGGTGTGTAAGTCAGGTGTGAGAGAGTGAGTGAGTGAGTGAGTGGATGAGTTATGAGGTAAGTTGAGTGAATGAATGAGGTGAGTGTGTGGGTGAGGTGTGTGAGTCAAGTGAATGAATGATTGAGTGAGTGAGATAAGAGGAGTGAATGAATGAGTGTGAGTGAGGTGTGTGAGTCAGGTGAATGAGTGTGAGTGAGGTAAGATGAGTGACTGAATGAGGTTAGTGTGTGACTGAGTGAGGTGTGTGAGTCATGTGAGAGAGAGTGAGTGAGTGAGTGACATTAGGTGAGTGAATGAATCAGGTGAGTGAGTGAGGTAAGGTGAGTGAATGAGTAAATGGGGTGAGTGAGTGAGGTCAAGTGAGTGAATGAATGAGGCGAGTGTGTGGGTGAGGTGTGTGAGTCAAGTGAGTGAGTGAATGACTAGTGAGTGAGGTGGTGAGGTGAGTAAATGAATGAGGTGAGTGAGGTGTGTGAGTCAGGTGAGAGAGAGTGAGTGAGTGATAAGGTGAGTGAATGAGTGAGGTGAGTAAGTGAGTGAGGTAAGGGGAGTGAATGAATGAGATGAGTGTTTGAGTGAGATGTGTGAATCAGGTGAGGGAGAGTGAGTGAGGTAAGGTGAGTGAATGAATGAGGTGAGTGTGTGGGTGAGGTGTGTGAGTCAGGTGAGTGAGTGAGTGAGGTAAGGTGAGTGTGTGGGTGAGGTGTGTGAGTCAAGTGAATGAAGGAGTTAGTGAGTGAGGTAAGATAAGTGAACAAATGAGTGTGTAAGTGAGGTGTGTGAGTCAGGTGAATGAGAGTGAGTGAGTGAATGAGGTAAGGTGAGTGAATGAGTGAGGTGAGTGTGTGGGTGAGGTGGGTGAGTAATTGTGTGAGTGAGTGAGTGAAGTAAGGTGAGTGGGTTTGTGAGGTGTGTGTGTCAAGTCATTGAATGAGTGTGTGAGGTAAGATGAGTGAATGAATGAGTGTGTGTGAGGCGTGTGAGAGGTGAGAGAGAGAGTGAGTGAGTGAATGAGGTAAGGTGGGTGAATGAATGAGGAGAGTGTGTGGGTGAGGTGTGTGAGTCAGTGAGTGAGTGAGGTAAGGTGAGGTGAGTGAGGATGAGGTGAGGTGAGGATGAGGTGAGGATGAGTGAGGTGAGGATGAGGTGAGGTGAGGATAGGTGAGAGTGAGGATGAGGTGAGCGTGTAAGTGAGGTGTGTGAATGAGGAGATTGTGTGAGATTTGGTGTGTGAGTCTGGTGAGAGAATGAGTGAGTGAGAGTGTTGTAAGGTGAGTGAGTGAATGAATAAGGTGAGTGAGGTAAGGTGATTGAATGAATGAGGTGAGTGAGGTAAGGTGAGTGAATGAGGTGAGTGTGTGGGTGAAGTGTGTGAGTCAGATGACTGAGTGAGTAAGTGAGGTAAGATGAGTGAACGAATGAGGTGAGTGTGTGGGTGAGGTGTGTGAGTCAGGTGAGTGAATGGAGGAGTGAGAGAGGTAAGTGAGTGAATGAATGAGGTGAGTGTGTGAGTAAGGTGAGAGAGTGATGAATGAATGAGGTAAGGTGAGTGAATGAATGAGGTGGATCGTGAGTGAGGTATGGTGAGTGAGGATGAGTGAGGTGAGGATGAGGTGAGGTGAGGATGAGTGAGTGAGGATGAGTGAGGTGAGGTGAGGAGTGAGGTGAGGATGAGTGAGTGAGAGTGGGTGAGGTGTGGGAGTCAGGTGAGTTAGTGAGTGAGTGAGAGAGGTAAGGTGAGTGAATCAATGAGGTGAGAATGTAAGTGAGGTGCGTGAGTCAGGTGAGTGAATGAGGAAAGTGTGTGAGTTTCGGTGTGTGAGTCTGGTGAGAGAATGAGTGAGTGTTGTAAGGTGAATGAATGAATGAGGTGAGTGAGTGAGGTAAGGTCAGTGAATGAGGCGAGTGTGTGGGTGAGGTGTGTGAGTCAGGTGGGTGAGTGAGTGAGGTAAGATGAGTGAATGAATGAGGTGAGTGTGTGAACCAGATAAGTGAATGAGTGAGTGAGTGAGTGAGTCAGGTAAGGTGAGTGAATGAATGAAATGAGTGAGTGAGGGAAGGTGAGGAATGAATGAGGCGAGTGAGGGGAGAGGTGTGAGTCAGGTGAGAAGTGAGTGTGAGGTAAGATGAGTGAATGAATGAGGTGAATATGTGAGTGAGGTGTGTGAGTCAGGTGAGTGAGTGAGGAGTGAGGATGAGGTGAGGTGAGATGAGGTGAGGTGAGTGAGTTGAGTGAGGATGGTGAGGATGAGGTGAGGGAGAGGAGGTGAGGTGAGTGAGGATGCAGAATGTGTGGGTGAGGTGTGGAGTTAGGTGAGGAGTAGGAAAGGTGAGTGAGTGAATGAGGTGAGTGTGAGGTGATGTGAGTCAAGTGAATGAAGGAGTGAGTGAGGTGAAGATAAGTGAACAAATGAGGTGTAAGGAGGTGTGTGGAGTCGGGTGAATGACAGTGAGTGAGTGAATGAGGTGAGGTGGAGTGAGGTGAGTGAGGTGAGTGTGGGTGAGGGTGTGAGTGAGTGAATGAGGAGTGAGTGAGGTAGATGAGTGAAGGATGAGTGGGTTTGTGAGGTGTGTGTGTCAAGTCATTGAATGAGTGTGTGAGGTAAGATGAGTGAATGAATGAGTGTGTGTGAGGCGTGTGAGAGGTGAGAGAGAGAGTGAGTGAGTGAATGAGGTAAGGTGGGTGAATGAATGAGGAGAGTGTGTGGGTGAGGTGTGTGAGTCAGTGAGTGAGTGAGGTAAGGTGAGTCAGTGAATGAGGTGAGTGTGTGGGTGAGGTGTGTGAGTCAGATGAGTAAGTGAGTGCGTGAGAGAGGTAAGGTGAGTGAATGAAGTGAGGTGAGGCGAGTGAGGTGAGTGGAGTGAGGATGATGGTGTGAGATTTGGTGTGTGAGTCTGGTGAGAGAATGAGTGAGTGAGTGAGTGTTGTAAGGTGAGTGAGTGAATGAATAAGGTGAGTGAGGTAAGGTGATTGAATGAATGAGGTGAGTGAGGTAAGGTGAGTGAATGAGGTGAGTGTGTGGGTGAAGTGTGTGAGTCAGATGACTGAGTGAGTAAGTGAGGTAAGATGAGTGAACGAATGAGGTGAGTGTGTGGGTGAGGTGTGTGAGTCAGGTGAGTGAATGAGTGAGTGAGAGAGGTAAGGTGAGTGAATGAATGAGGTGAGTGTGTGAGTAAGGTGAGAGAGTGAGTGAATGAATGAGGTAAGGTGAGTGAATGAATGAGGTGATCGTGTAAGTGAGGTATGTGAGTCAGGTGAGTGAGTGTTGGAAGATGGGTGAATGAATGAGGTGATTGAGGTAAGGTGAGTGAGTGAGGTAAGGTGAGTCAATGAATGAGGTGAGTGTGTGGGTGAGGTGTGGGAGTCAGGTGAGTTAGTGAGTGAGTGAGAGAGGTAAGGTGAGTGAATCAATGAGGTGAGAATGTAAGTGAGGTGCGTGAGTCAGGTGAGTGAATGAGGAAAGTGTGTGAGTTCGGGTTGTGAGTCTGGTGAGAGAATGAGTGAGTGTTGTAAGGTGAATGAATGAATGAGGTGAGTGAGTGAGGTAAGGTCAGTGAATGAGGCGAGTGTGTGGGTGAGGTGTGTGAGTCAGGTGGGTGAGTGAGTGAGGTAAGATGAGTGAATGAATGAGGTGAGTGTGTGAACCAGATAAGTGAATGAGTGAGTGAGTGAGTGAGTCAGGTAAGGTGAGTGAATGAATGAAATGAGTGAGTGAGGGAAGGTGAGTGAATGAATGAGGCGAGTGAGGGGGAGAGGTGCGTGAGTCAGGTGAGTAAGTGAGTGAGTGAGGTAAGATGAGTGAATGAATGAGGTGAATATGTGAGTGAGGTGTGTGAGTCAGGTGAGTGAGTGAGAGAGTGAGTGAGTGAGGTAAGGTGAGTGAATGAATGATGTGAGTGTGTGGGTGAAGTGTGTGAGTCAAGTGAATGAATGAGTGAGTGAGATAAGGTGAGTGAATTAATTTGGTGAATGTGTGGGTGAGGTGTATGAGTTAGGTAAGTGAGTTAGGAAAGGTGAGGAGTCGAATGAGGTGAGTGTGTGAGGTGTGTGAGTCAAGTGAATGAATGAGTGAGTGAGATAAGGATGAATGAAGGAGTGTGAGTGAGTTGTGTGAGTCACGTGAGAGAGAGTGAGGTAAAGTGAGTGAATGAATGAATGAGGCAAGTCTGTGTCTGGGGTGTGAGGCTAGTTAATGAAGGAGTGAGTGAGGTAAGATGAGTGAGGTGTGTGAGTCAGGTGAGAGAGAGTGAGAGAGTGAATCAGTGAGGTAAGATGAGTGAATGAATGAGGTGAGTGTGTGAGTGAGGTGTGTGAGTCAGGTGAGTAAGTGAGTGAGTGTGATAAGGTGTGTGAGTGGGTGAGGTGTGTGTCAAGTGAATGAATGAATGTGTGAGGTAAGATGTGTGAATGAATGAGTGTGTGAGTGAGGTGTGTGAGTGAGGTGAGAGAGTGAGTGAGTGAAAGAGTGAGGTAAGGAGAGTGAATGAATGAATGAAGTGTGTGTGTGAGTGAGGTGTGTGATTCAGGTGGGTGAATGAATGAATGGGGAGAGTGTGTGTGTTTCGGTGTGTGAGCCTGGTGAGAGAATGAGTGAGTTTCGTTGTGAGTCTGGTGAGTGGGTGAGTGAGTGAGGTAAGTTGAGTGAATGAATGAGGTGAGTGTGTGGGTGAGGTGTGTGTCAAGTCAATGAATGAGTGTGTGAGGTAAGATGAGTGAATGAATGAGTGTGTCAGTGAGGTGTGTGAGTCAGGTGAGAGAGAGTGAGCGAGTGAATGAGGTAAGGTGAGTGAATGAATGAATGAGTGTGTGGGTGAGGTATGTGAGTCAGGTGAGTAAGTGAGAGTGTGATGTAAGGTGAGTGAATGAATGAGTTGAGTGAGTGAGGTAAGGTGAGTGAATGAATGAGGTGAGTGAGAGAGGTGTGTGAGTCAAGTGAGGAGAGTGAGTGGGTGAGTGATGTAAGGTGAGTGAATGAATGAGGTGAGTGAGTGAGGTAAGGTGAGTGAATGAATGAGGTGTGTGTAGGTGAGGTGTGTGAGTCAGGTCAGTGAGTGTGAGCGTGAGTGAGGTAAGGTGTGTGAATGAATAAATGAGGTGAGTGTTTATGAGTTTTGTTATGTGAGTCTGGTGAGTGAGTGAGGTAAGGTGAGTGACTGAATGAGGTTAATGTGTGAGTGGGTGAGGTGTGTGAGTCAGGTGAGTAAGGGAGTGAGTGTATGTGATAAGGTGTGTGAGTGGGTGAGGTGTGTGTCAAGTGAATGAATGAGTGTGTGAGGTAAGATGTGTGAATGAATGAGTGTGTGAGTGAGGTGTGTGAGTCAGGTGAGAGAGTGAGTGAGTGAAAGAGTGAGGTAAGGAGAGTGAATGAATGAAGTGAGTGTGTGAGGTGTGTGAGTCAAGTGAATGAATGAGTGTGTGAGTGAGGTGTGTGAGTCAGGTGAGAGAGAGTGAGTGGGTGAGTCAGTGAGGTAAGGTGAGTGAATGAATGAGGTGAGTGTGTGTAGGTGAGGTGTGTGACTCAGGCGAGTAAGTGAGTGAGTGAGGTAAGGTGAGTGAATGAAAGATGTGAGTGTGTGGGTGACGTGTGTGAGTCAAGTGAATGAATGAGTGAGTCAGGTAACGTGAGTGAATTAATTTGGTGAGTGTGTGGGTGAGGAGTGTGAGTTAGGTAAGTGAGTGAGGTAAGGTGAGTGAATGAATGAGGTGAGTGTGTGTGTGAGGTGTGTGAGGTGTGTGAGTCAAGTGAATGAATGAATGAGTGTGTGAGTGAGGTGCGAGTCAGGTGAGAGAGAGTAAGTGGGTGAGTCAGTGAGGTAAGGTGAGTGAATGAATGAGGTGAGTGTGTGGGTGAAGTGTGTGAGTCAGGTGAGTAAGTGAGTGAGTGGGTGAGGTGTGTGTGTCAAGTGAATGAATGAGTATGTGAGGTAAGATGTGTGAATAAATGAATGTGTGAGTGAGGTGTGTGTGCAGAGAGAGAGTGAGTGAATAAGTGAGTGAGGTAAGGTGAGTGAATGAATGAAGTGAGTGTGTGGGTGAGGTGTGTGAGTCAGGTTAGTAAGTGAGTGTGTGAGTGAGGTAAGGTGAGTGAATGAATGAGGTGAGTGTGTGAGTGAGGTATGTGAGTTAGGTGAGTCAATGAATGAATGGAGAAAGTTTGTGAGTTTCGGTGTGTGAGTCTGGTGAGAGAATGAGTGAGTGTTGGTAGGTGAGTGAATGAATGAGGTGAGTGAGGTAAGGTGAGTGAATTAATGAGGTGAGTGTGTGGTTGAGGTGTATGAGTCCGGTGAGTAAGTGAGTGAGTGAGGTAAGATGAGTGAATGAATGAGGTGAGTGTGTGGGTAAGGTGTGAGTTAGGTGAGTGAATGAGTGAGTGAGTGAGGTAAGCTGAGTGAATGAATGAGGTGAGTGTGTGGGTGAGGTGTGTGTGTCAAGTCAATGAATGAGTGTGTGAGGTAAGATGAGTGAATGAATGATTGTGTGAGTGAGGTGTGTCAGTCAGGTGAGAGACAGTGAGTGAGTGAATGAGGTAAGATGAGTGAATGAATGAGGTGAGTGTGTGGGTGAGGTGTGTGAGTTAGGTGAGTGAGTGTGTGAATGCGGTAAGGTGACTGAATAAATGCGGTGAGTGAGTGAGTGAGGTATGTGAGTCAGGTGAGAGAATGAGTGAGTGAGTGATGTAAGGTGAATGACTGAATGAGGTGAGTGAGTGAGGTAAGATGAGTGAATGAATGAGGTGAGTGTGTGGGTGAGGTGTGTGAGTTAGGTGAGTTAATGAGAGAGAGTGAGTGAGTGAGTGAGGTAAGGTGAGTGAATGGATGTGGTGAGTGTGTGGGTGAGGTGTGTGTCAGGTGAGTGAGTAAGTGAGTGAGGTAAGGTGAGTGAATGAATGAGGTAAGTGTGTGAGTTTCAGTGTGAGTGCGGGGAGGGGTGCAGTGCGTCCACACCTCGGTGGTGTCTGTCACCGTGACCAGCACTGCCGGTTCACATCGGAGCCGAGCGACCATTATGGCGGCACCCGATCCCACAATGCAGCTCTCGCTTGATCCGTGCCGTGCCGGGGACCATTACCGGCCGTCCGCACTACCGCCGGTAACATTACCAGGGCGGGACTGGTTTCATAAGTGGTTTCAACAATGGTTACGAAAACGCCTCCTGTAACGTTACAGGTGTAAACTCGACCTGTTACGGTAATGTTTTACACCCTCTGTAACGTTACAGAGGGGTAGTGTGGACAGGGCCTAAGTGAGTGAGTGATGTAAGGTGAGTGAATGAATGAGCTGAGTGAGTGAGGTAAGGTGAGTGAATGAATGAGGTTGTAGCTGCCGGTTGTAAGTTGAATGAATGAGCAGCCGCTTTTGTCTTGTCCTGAAAGGAGCTCTGTGCAACTTGTTTTGAAGGGAGCTGTCTACAAGGGATCGTTTCTGCTGCAAATCGCAGTTTACTTGTCATCCCCCCCCCAGTTACTGTTTTGGATGCTTTGCTGATTGCTGGGGTTGCGAGCTGGGGAAGTGACTGCACCTGTTGCTGTGTTACTGGGAGGTGGGCTCTCCTGTATTTTAAAAGCTTGCGCTGCTATTATTCACACAGTAGCTGCCGTTTTGTCTTGTCTTGAAAGGAGCTCTGTGCAACTTGTTCTGAAGGGAGCTGTCTACAAGGGATTGTTTCTGCCGCAAATCGCACTTTACTTGTCATCCCCAGTTACTGTTTTGGATGCTTTGCTGATTGCTGGGGTTGCGAGCTGGGGAAGTGACTGCACCTGTTGCTGTGTTAATGGGAGGTGGGCTCTCCTGCGCTGCTAGCAAGTGTGAGCGATTGCGAGTGGCGCAAGCGCCACTCCATAGAAGAAAATCTGTAAGCAAATAATCCTGCTCTCTCTCTCAGAAGGCAAAATTTATCCTGATTTGTTAAGTACTTTAAAGCTTTGTCCGAACTTGTTACGTTTTTAAAGTGTTTGTAATTTTAGTTTTACGTTAGTTTTAGCTTGACTACTTAAGTTTGCTTTTTCATTATTTTCATTATGTGTTTTATTTATACAATGTTGTTGCTACTAACATTCTGCTCATTCTCAATTAATGTTTTATACGTTGAAAAAGATGAGTTTTGCTGCATTATTGTTGCCCATTTAGTACAGACCAGGGCAATGGGTTTCCTAGGATGTATTTGTCAGAATCTCATGTTCCATTTTCATTCTCCTTCTATGAAGTTTATATATTTCATAATTTTCAATATAGTGAGTTCACATGTAGATTGGTTACTACTTCTACTACTAAAAACGAAAGACAGAGAAAAGGAATAATTTAAAAAGATTAATTATGTTGCTACTACTCATATCTGGATCAGTGCACCCACATCCAGGGCCTAACTTTTCATCTGAGATAGACTGTGAGTTAACCACAGTTAGTGCTAACAAGTGTTCTGTCTCTCCTACACTCAAAATTGTTAATTTGAACACACAGAGTTTGTTACCCAAATGGTCCCAATTTTTGGCTTGGTCTCAGTATCATTCTTTTGATATTATTACTTTATCTGAGACATGGTTGCACAATAGTATTAAGGACTCTGAGATTTACCTTCCTAATTATAATCTTGTTAGGCAAGACAGAGAAGGAAAAAGAGGAGGTGGAGTTATAATGTATATTCTTTGTAAATTTGATTATACTGTTTTTGACTATCCTGTGAGAAATTCTGGATGTAATATGATTTCTATTGATTTGATTTTTGGACAAAGTAAACATTTGACTCTTAGTACTCTTTATTTTCCCCCTGGTAAAATACTAAATGGTTTAGATTTATTGACCCTTTTTCGTGAGGTTCTTCCCCCAAATAGAGAATGGATCACTCTTGGTGACTTTAATTGCAGTTGGGATAAAAGTTTGAAGGGTGGAATCAGAAAGACTTTGGTTAATCTGGGTGTAACACAATTAATAGGGGAAATTACTAGGCCCAATTATAAAACAGGTGTAGGGACCATCCTTGATTGGATCGTTGTCACTCATGTTGATAGAATTTCCAAATTTTAGGTCATGCCTGACACCATGAGCGACCATTGTCCTGTCAAATGTGAGTGGTCCATAAAACTCTTAAAAAGTCCTCCCAGATATGTTGAATGTCAAAATTTGGCTAAGTTTACCCCCCAGGGAATCCAATATTTATATAACAAAATTGATTGGTCCCCCTTGGTAATTAGTACTAATATTGATGCAATGTGGGAATTTTTTGTTTAGCTTATAACACAATCACAGATACAATTTCCCCCTCAAAGAAAATAAGAATTAGATCATTTAAACAAGAATGGGTTACAAGGGATCTTATTCATTTAATGAGAAAACGTGATAAGTGTTGGAAATCTTACACTTTTTCTAGAACCCCGGTTGTTCTTCAAGAGTATAAGGCACTTAGAAATAAGTGTAAATCTGAAATTAGGAAAGCTAGGGTTGCATATTGTTTAAATGAACAAAGGAATTCCAGGGCTAATCCCCAAAAGACTTGGAATTCCTTAAATAAAATTTTGGGACAGGGTAAAGTTGATTCTGCTCCTATTCTTCAATATAATGGACAAGGTATAACTGATCATTTTAGGGTATCTAATATTTTTAATAGTCATTTTGGGAATTTAGACCCTATAGAACTCCCATAGATTTGGATGGTGTATTTGACAATAATGATACTCATAATGACACTAATCCAAAGTTTTACTTTAAGTCTCTTTCCCTTCTTTAGTAAAAATTTTTTTTGAAAAATAATACAAAACCTTTTCAGGGCCAGGGTGGTGTTGATGTTAGGATAATTAGAATGGGTATTCATTGTTTTGTTTATCCATTAGAACATATTTTCAATTTTTCCTTATATCATAATGTTTTTCTGAGTAGCTGGAAAAGAGCAGTTATAAAACCCATTTTAAAGAATGTAAATCCCTCTTTAGTTACAAATTATCATCCAATTTTCCTTTTATCACTTATTTCAAAAATTTTGGAAAGGATTGTTATGGACCAAACCTTGGATTTTCTTGGGAGGTATTCTTTATTGTCAGAGAATCAACGTGGTTTTAAGCCAGGGTATAACACTGAGACAGCCTTGGTGGGGTTCATGGGCAGTGTTCATGGTGCACTTGATAGTGGACATTCATGTGCAGCAGTGTTCGTGGACCTCACCAAGGCTTTTGATTTGATCGAATTTGATCTCCTTCCCGGTGTGTTTCATGGTCTTCATTTTTCTGATGAAGTAAACATGTGGTATCAAAATTTTTTGTGTGAAAGATCCTTTAGAACTATTATTGGTTCATCTTGATCCCATTCTCTTCCCCTAGTTTGTGGTGTGCCCCAGGGTTCAATTCTGGGGCCACCCATTTTTTCCTTATTTATTAATTCTGTTTCTGACATATGTACAAAAACAGAAATGATTCTTTATGCTGACGATGCCATTCTTTTTTGTTCTGATCCCAGACCTAATGTTGCCCTTTCCTATCTCCAAACTGATTTAATTATCTGCAGGATTGGTATCCTTAAGTCACCTGGTTTTGAATGCTCAGAAAACCAAAGTAATGGTGTTTTCTAAAAAGAAAAATGTATCCATTGATTTGCTTTCAATTTTTGATAGGACAGAAAATATAATTGAAAATGTTTCTGTTTTTAAATATTTAGGTATTAAGTTGGACACACATTTTTCTTTTGAACCTTACATTCAGAATCTTAGGAAAACCCTCCATCAGAGGTTGGGTATACTTTATCGAGTTAAATCTTCTTTGACTTTGGAATCCAGAAAGCTCTTAGTTCGTAGCTTTCTGTTTTCCTTACTCGATTATGGCATATTGATTTACACATCTTCATGTACTAATGTTTTGAGTCCTCTTAAAGTAATTTACCATTCTGCTCTGAGGTTTGGCTAAATTTACCCTTTCGAACCCATTGCTCTGATCTGTACAAACAGTCATTTTCTTTATCTTTTGAAATCGAGTACTTTATAAGATGGGCATTTTCTTATTTAATGTTAAATGCAATCTTTTTCCTTTTTCTACATCTATAATGTTTCCTAGATTAACTAATGCATTGTTTACTAGGTCTCAGTACAATTATAAATTTAAAATACCATTTTTAAGACCACTTTTGGGCAAAGATCTTTATTATTTAGAGCACCTACTTTTTTAACAGAAATCTGTTAGAAATTGTTCAAAATAGTCCCTTTCAGGGTCATATGAAATCTTTAGAAGTTGTTGACAATAATTCCTGTCAGGCTTTAAGACAAGGTTAAAACAGTGGCTATTTTCGAAAACATGATGTATTTTTAATGCATTGTATTTTATTGATTGAATGTATTGTTTGTATTTATGTTTGTTGGTATTTTGTATGTTTTTTAGCTTTAAACTTGTCTCCAATGAAAACGGGCAGTTTGCTCATTTGGATTTACAAGTATAAAAAATTAAAATGAAAATGAAATGAAAAAGGTTAGTGTGTGGGTGAGGTGTGTGAGTCAAGTGAGTGAGTGAATGATTAGTGAGTGAGGTAAGGTGAGTGAATGAATGAGGTGAGTGAGTGCGGTGTGTGAGTCAGGTGAGAGAGAGTGAGTGAGTGATGTAAAGTGAGTGAATGAATGAATGAGGCGAGTGAGTAAGTGAGGTAAGGAGAGTGAATGAATGAGATGAGTGTGTGAATGAGATGTGTGTCAGGTGAGAGAGAGAGTGAGTGAGTGAGTGAGGTAAGGTGAGTGAATGAATGAAGTGAGTGTGTGGGTGAGGTGTGTGAGTCAGGTGAGTGAGTGAGGTAAGGTGAGTGTGTGGGTGAGGTGTGTGAGTCAAGTGAATGAAGGAGTGAGTGAGGTAAGATGAGTGAACGAATGAGTGTGTAAGTGAGGTGTGTGAGTCAGGTGAGAGAGAGTGAGTAAGTGAATGAGGTAAGGTGAGTGAATGAATGAGGTGAGTGTGTGGGTGAGGTGGGTGAGTAAGTGAGTGAGTGAGGTAAGTTGAGTGAATGAATGAGGTGAGTGTGTGGGTGAGGTGTGTGTCAAGTCAATGAATGAGTGTGTGAGGTAAGATGAGTGAATGAATGAGTGTGTGAGTGAGGTGTGTGAGTCAGGTGAGAGAGAGTGAGCGAGTGAATGAGGTAAGGTGAGTGAATGAATGAATGAGTGTGTGGGTGAGGTATGTGAGTCAGGTGAGTGAGTGAGTGAGGTAAGGTGAGTCAATGAATGAGGTGAGTGTGTGGGTGAGGTGTGTGAGTCAGGTGAGTAAGTGAGTGTGTAAGAGAGGCAAGGTGAGTGAATAAATGAGGTGAGCGTGTAAGTGAGGTGTGTGAATGAGTGAATGTGGAGAGTGTGTGAGTTTGGTGTGTGAGTCGGGTGAGAGAATGAGTGAGTGTTATAAAGTGAGTGAATGAATGAGGTGAGTGAGGTAAGGTGAGTGAATTAATGAGGTGAGTGAGGTAAGATGAGTGAATGAATGAGGTGAGTGTGTGGGTGAGGTGTGTGTCAGGTGAGCGAATGAGTGAGTGAGTGATGTAAGCTGAGTGAATGAATGATGTGAGTGTGTGAGTCAAGTGAGAGAGTGAGGAGTGAATGAGGTAAGGAGAGTGAATGAATGAGGTGAGTGAGTCATGTGAGTCAGGTGAGAGTGAGTGAGTGATGTAAGGTGAGTGAGTGAGTTATGTAAGGTGAGTGAATGAATGAGGTGAGTGAGGTAAGATGAGTGAATGAATGAGGTAAGTGTGTGGGTGAGGTGAGTGAATGAATGAGGTGAGTGAATGAGTGAGGTGTGTGAGCCAGGTGAGAGAGTGTGAGTGAGTGAGTGATGTAAAGTGAGCGATGTAAGGTGAGTAACTGAATGAGGTGTGTGAGTGAGGTAAGATGAGTGAATGAATGAGGTGAGTGTGTGGGTGAGGTGTGTGAGTCAGGTTGAGTAAGTGAGTGAGGTAAAGTGAATGAATGAGGTGAGTGTGTGGGTGAGGTGTGTGAGTCAGGTAAGTGAGTGAGTGAGTGAAGTAAGGTGAGTGAATAAATGAGGTGAGTGTGTAAGTCAGGTGAGTAGGTGAGTGAATGAATGAGGTGAGTGTGTGAGTTTCGGTGTGAGTCTGGTGAGTGGGTGAGTGAATGAGTGAGTGAGATAAGGTGAGTGACTGAATAAGGTGAGTGTGTGAGTGAGGTGTGTGAATCAGGTGAAAGAGAGTCAGTGAGTGAGTGATGTAAAGTGAGTGAATGAATGAGGTGAGTGAGTGAGGTAAGGTGAGTGAATGAATGAGGTGTGTGAGTCAGGTGAGTGAGTGAGTGTGCATGAGTGAGGTAAGGCGGGTGAATGAATGAATGAGGTGAGTGTGTGAGTTTCGGTGTGTGAGTCTGGTGAGTGAGTAAGGTAATGTGAGTGAGTAAATGAAGTGAATGTGTGAGTCAGGTGAGAGTGAGTGAGTGAAGTAAGGTGAGTGTGTGGGTGAGGTGTGTGAGTCAGGTGAGTGAGTGAGTGAGGTAAGATGAGTGAACAAATGAGTGAGTGTGTGGGTGAGGTGTATGAGTCAGGTGAGTAAGTGAGTGAGGTAAAGTGAATGAATGAGGTGAGTGTGGTTGAAATGTGTGAGTCAGGTGAGTGAATGAGTGAGTGAGAGAGAGAGAGAGGAGGTGAGGTAAGGTAAGTGAATGGATGTGGTGAGTGTGTGGGTGAAGTGTGTGAGTCAGGTGAGTGAGTGAGGTAAGGTGAGTGAATAAATGAGGTGAGGTGTGTGAGTCAGGTGAGTAAGTGAGAGAGGTAAGTTGAGTGAGTGAATGAATGAGGTGAGTGTGTGAGTTTCGGTGTGCGAGTCTGGTGAGTGTGTGAGTGAGTTAGATAAGGTGAGTGACTGAATAAGGTGAGTGTGCGAGTGAGGTGTGTGAGTCAGGTGAGAGAGTGAGTGTGTGAGTGAGTTAGATAAGGTAAGAGAATGAATGGGGTGAGTGTGTGGGTGAGGTGTGTGAGTCAGGTGAGTGAGTGCACGAGTGAGATAAGGAGGGTGAATGAATGAATGAGATGAGTGTGTGAGTTTCGGTGTTTGAGTCTGGTGAGTAAGTAAGTGAAGTGTGTGAGTCAGGTGAGAGAGAGTGAGTGAGTAAGTGATATAAGGTGAGTGAGTGAATAAATAAGGTGAGTGAGTGAGGTAAGGTGAGTGAATGAATGAATGAGGTGAGTGTGTGAATGAGGTGAGTGAGTGAGGTAAGGTGAGTGAATGAATGAGGCGAGTGTGTGGGTGAGGTGTGTGAGTCAAGTGAGTGAGTGAATGAGAGAGAGTGAGTGAGTGAGGTAAGGTGAGTGAATGAATGAATGAATGAGGTGAGTGAGTGAGTGACGTAAGGTGAGTGAATGAATGAGGTGAGTGTGTGGGTGAGGTGTGTTAGGTGAGTGAGTGAGGTAAGGTGAATAAATGAATGAGGTGACTGGGTAAGGTGTGTGAGTCAGATGAGTAAGTGAATGAGTGAATGAGGTAAGGTGAGTGAATGAAAGAATTGAGTGTGTGGGTGAGGTGTGTGAGTGAAGTGAATGAATGAGTGAGTGACTAAGTGAAGTAAGATGAGTGAATGAATGAGTGTGTGAGTGAGGTGTGTGAGGTGAGAGTGAGAGAGTGCGTGAGTGAGTGAGGTAAGGTGAGTGAATGAATGAGGGAGTGTGTGAGTGAGGTGTGTGACTTAAGTGAATGAATGAGTGAGTGAATGAGGTGTGTGAGTCAGGTGAGAGACAGTGAGTGAGTGAGTGAGATAAGGTAAGTGAATGAATGAGGTGAGTGTGTTTGTGAAGTGTGTGAGTCAGGTGAGTGAATGAATGAGTGAGTGAGGTGTGTGAGGCGGGTGATTGAAAGCGTGAGCAAGAGAGTGAGTGACTCAGGACAGTGAATGAGTGAGTTAGTGAAATGAGAGAGTGAGTGAAGTGACTGAGTAAGGTGAAGTGGGTGAAGTGAGTGTGTGAGGGAGTGAAGTGAGTAACTGGTGAGTTTCATAACTGGAATCTCCTAGTTCCAAGATCAGTGCTCTACCCATAAGGCCACACTTCTTCCTATAAAATGAGCAATAAAGAGATAAAAGCTTTTATTTTAATTGAACTGGATGCAGTTATAAATTAGCTTAGTCCTCAACCTACTTTCCAAAAAAAAATTTGAAATCAAAATTGAAATTGAAAGCTGTGAAAAAAGATAATAAGATTTAAATAGGAATTTGTCCAACTTTTAAAACTTGCCTGCATGTTGGAAGGGTTCTTTAATTTGCCTTTTTTTGGCAATCCATCCAGCCCATAGAGAAATGACTAGACTGGAAGTGAAGGGATTAAGGCAGTTGGGCTCATAACAAAGCATGACACTGGACAGGTAGCGTTGAGTAATTGAAAGGTTTCCTATGTGAAGGGCAGACTGTACCTCATGAGAATAAACCGGGTAATAGAGACTTCACAGAGGAGACTGCTTTCACAAGAGAGAGGAAACAAGATGGGATCTAGAATGGTCTTGGCAGCAAAGGTTTCAATTAAGTGCTGCCTGTCAAGCACATTGTTTAATAGGTACACTTTACCTCCTGACACTAACAAAGAAAGACATGTTATAAATGTGGATTTAAAAGGTCAATGTTTCCCTGTGCATTCTCTTCCCAAGACCAGACATGTCTTTATCCAATTAACAAAAACAGGACTCTAAGACTATTAAGTTGATTTCTGTTCTGCAAGGAGAAACTGGTCCTCTTGCACTGTTTACATGCTGTGGAGATTAGTCTAATTCTGTGAGCATATTGATGATCTACAAGTTTACAAATGGAGGATCTTATTACTCCAGTAACATTGTAGAAAATGTTTTAAAATAAATGTCAAACCAAAATAAACTTGACATTTTGTGATATATTTTGATGCTTGCTTTGGCTAAAGAGTTGGTCCGTGTAGGACTAAGCTGCAGCAAGAAAGTAAATAGTCTCCTATCAAAACCCAATAAATCAAAGCTGAAATCTGTAGAGTCATGGACATTATAACTCATTCATTCATCACACTTTTTATGACAAAAAATCTAATAATGCATGCTATTATGTAAGCCCCCCTTCCCCTCGTCAAGGGGTATGCCTGATGGAAATAAAGTGTGTGTGTGTGTGTGTGTGGGGGGGGGGGTCACAAAATAGAAACAACATACCAGGTCCCATTAATGTAATTCTTACTGGCTGATGGCTTCGTTGTAGCGAGTTCTTTCCATGCCAGAGGGTGCCATTTCTTCAGGTGCAGCGCTGTGAGGGTTTAAAACTGGTTAAAACAGTCACAGTTCACTAAAACACAGAGTTCACAAATGGAATGTCCACACCATTGAGATTGCTGGAACAGGGGATGCCATTTATTATACAATGGCAAAGAAAAATGTAAGAAGCTGATTGGCTGCTGACCCATTGAGACAGTGATGTTATTACACAATAACATCACTGTGAACCTCCTAACTCATGCATTGGAGGATCTCTTAAGAAACAAAAATATTTTCCCATACTAACAAAAACATCTTTAAAAATTATTTTTTTATTCTGTATATAACAAGATATTGTATAATTGTAATAAGGCACTCCAAGGTGTGTGTTATTGTGTAATAATGTCACTCCTGGGGTGGTGGAAGCACTTGGCTTCACCTCATGCTTCAGCCCACCCCAGGAGTGACGTTATTACATAATACACACCTTATTGTGCCTTATTGCTTAATTAACATTGCTGGCCAGAACACAAACATAATTTAGAGTACATTTCTCCAGGTCACGGGAGCCCACACAGGAAATCATTAATTCATTGGTCGTTCTTCGAGGTCGTGAAGACCCTCCACCCTATCACAATCCCTAGGTTTGGGGAGGGGGCCACAAAATGGGTTATGCAGTAGCAGCTACGGAGGCCGAGACCTCACATGTTTGGTAGCTCTACAACTCCTGAAACAGCTACTCAATAGTCCTTGGGTTCCATTTCTCTCTCGCATGTTTGAGGGGACAGGCAGTGGAAACCTGCAACCTCAGGGCTCCCTCTTGACCTCCCCTACCTTCCTGGACACAGCGGGTGACTCTCCCATAAAACCCTCGGAATGGATGTCCCCACCAGCCAGCCTCTCCAAAATCTCTGTCTCTTGCAAACAGGTGGAAGGGCTCAGCTGGACAAAGGCAGCAGAACCAGATCGGCGAGGTGGGTGGCTGGGGGGCTATAGATACACTATACCTCCCAATTCCCTTGTGCTGGACAACAGTCTCTCAACTGTGCTCTCAGTGGTTCCATGTGAAAACAGCACCGGCAAAATGACACAGGGAAAAAACAGTGAGGGGAAAAACAATGACCAGCACAACAGCATGGACCACAATGTTGAAAAAACTGACCTGATTCACTGACCGGTCTCCAGCTCTAGAAGGGGGATGGAACTTGAGGGGGCAAGTGGGGAGAGCAGATTTGGGGGCTACATGGGGGAGGGAGCTGTGGACCGCAGGAAAATCACCACATATACCTGTAGTGACTTTCTGTGGGGGTCTCTGCCTCCCACCCTTTGTGGGGGCTTGGCCTGCAGACTACCCTAACTCTTATAATCATCTCGAGGGGGACAACTTGGAGAGATGGTCAAAGTTGGGAGGGAGGGTAGATTGCATATCTGAAAAAAAAAAACAACACTACGAATCACGGACATCAAACCCAGGTCTGCTGCTACTAGAAAGCAGACACACAGTGACTTTAAACATTAGGCTACAAAGTACTATGAGTTTCTAGCACTAAACAGCTGACTTCATACCTCGCTACATGCACGCGTGACCTCCTATCACCAACAACAGCCACATGTTCCACCCGCAATTCTGACAAATTCACCTTCCAGGTCCCTTTCTGTTGCACAACCCAAGCCCAGTGTGCCTTTTTCACTAGGGCACCCACCCTAATGAACCGACTACCTCCTGAGATCCTGTCCGAGTCTAGGCTTGGCCCTTACAAACGCAATCTTCAACACCACCTTAAGAGTTTCAGTCACTATGACTGCACTGACTAGCCACCCTCTGAGTGTCCTTACACTCTGTCCTCCAGTCACATCCCGGCTACCCTCTCAACCTCAATCTCGCCCCATCCTTTCTCATCCTTCTCTCCTCACCTACCACCTACCACCCTCTATCTATTCCACCACACCTTTGCTTTGTCCACCCACTCTACCTCTCCCCAACCTCTCTCATCCTTTTCCCCTCATTGCTCCTCTACTACCTCCTACCCCTCTGTTTAGACCACATACTATTGTTTCTTTGCCATATCCCACCCCTCTACTGCTGCTGTACCTCCACCATGTCCCCGTCACCTCCCACCTCTGCTCCCACATTGCCCAACCTGCCTAAACAACTCTCCATTGCCATCATCAACCCACTCCTGGATGCCTCACATCGTAACTGCACTTACCTTCGACACTCGCACTCTATGGCAAGGTCTACCCTTTGGACTGCTTCCCTGTCTTCTATCCATCTAACTGTATACCCTCTTTATTTCTCCCTATATCAACGCTACATCCTATACCCTCTTTACTTCCCCCTATATCAACACTACATCCATTATCAGCTAAAACAACTCTCAAGTCTGATAACTAACTTGACCAACCAACCTTGCTCTCCATACCTTGTAATTCGGTGTACCTTGTATTAACTGTTATTTGTCTCTGTATTGTACTACTGACGTGGAACCTTTGTAAATGAACCACTGGTTCAAAGGCATTTTGTAATCCGAGATCTCAATAAATAAAATAAAATACTTTGCTGAATACACCATGCGCGATTAAACACATCTGTCCAAAAACACAGCCACTGTTATTTACTTGCTGTTATTGCTTTGCCCAAATTCCTTCCCTCTTATCATGGGACACCACTTTCAGTAAACTGCTCTAAATTTTGGGCTGACTGGATTACATCTGCACTATTGGCACAAACGGGGTTATAGGTTCAAATTCCACACCACCACCAAATACACAAACACTAGGGTCTGCCGCCACTAGCCCACTGCACACTAAATGAGCCCAGATCTTAAACAGGGCAATATGAGCAGGAGCTGGCAATTACCCCAGCTCCAGCAGACACCCGCCGACACCTCAGCATGGAAACCAACCACCTCTTACCACAGTGTCAGTGGCTCAGTAGGTAGCACACTCGCCTCTGAGGCCGGGAGATCAGAGGGCTGTGGGTTCAGTTCCCACATCTGGTACTTGGGTTAATATCCCAGTACTGACACTGTAGTGCAGCGTGAGAGGGGTGCTGCACTTCTGAAGTGCCGTCCTTCGGATGAGACGTTAAACCGAGGTCCCATCTGCCTGGATTGGTGGTAGTTTAGGTGGATGTTAAAGATCCCATGGCACTTATCGAAAAGTGTAGAGGAATTTCCCCGGTGTCCTGGACAAATTTCCCTCATTCACTAAAAAAAAAAAAAAATATCACCAACAGCTTAATCTGGTTCAAGGTCACTTGGCATTCATCTGTATCCCCCTTCCCTGGGTTGTGCCTGAAAATAGGCGGAATTTGTCTAGTGCACTGACCCGGTCAACTAAAAATAAAAAAAAAATGGCCACATTTATAGCCTGCACCCCTGGAAGTGATCTCTGACTCACCTGGAGGGCTCTGGTCATAAATATTAAAATTAATAACTCCAAAAATGGTCGAGAGGAACAGCAAACCCAACCAATGGGTGAGTTACACTTCCCTCCCTATTAAATGCTCACTGTCCTGGTGAGCAACTACCAGGACCCACAACCCCTTGGAGTATGCACACTTCCCCACAGAGCCATGAGACACTGGCCCACTGGGAAACCGCCAAAACGGTGGGTTCAAAACTTCAGCTGGCCAGAATCACAATCTAAAACTAGGGGTGTCCCCTTCCCAGACACACATGAAAATGGGAACTAAACCAACGTATCCTGACCCATCACACTGGCAACCTACTAGCTGAGGGACACAAGGTGGATTGCCTGTCACCACATTGGCAGCATCCCAGACTTACCGATAGCTAATCTACAACCTATAAATCTTGCTGCCAATTGCCGCCAACCTGTTGCACCCTTATCACACCTTCCCCCACTATTCACATTTCCACAGCATAAAAACATTTTAAACAATTACATTTGCAATGAGCAAACACTGCCTGCAAATGGCAGCACATTCTAAACAGGTGAACACTTGAACTGCAACATAGCACAAAGTGCTAAGTCCTGAACTGTAATTCTGAAACCTTTAACCAGTCATTTGGTTGAGTCACAAATTTGACATGCTAGAAACAGACACTTCTCCCCAAAGGTGTGCAGCACTGTGGTGCTCAGTCCCAGTCCTTGTACATGCTAAGTACTATAAGCACAGTAAAAGAGTCGCAACAGATACAGTCTATTTAAATCAGCATAGCACAGTACAAGTGAGGTAGATAACAAAAAAGGGTTTATCTCACCCAAATACAGAGCAGGCACTATCTCAGTTCAAACGTCCTTGACACATCTGGGGGGAAGAAGAGTTGGCAGGATCTTAAGTTGCACTGGTGGGCAAATAGTGCCCAGGCGGTGGTTTAGTAGTTGACTGACTTAAATAGTCCACTTCAGACATATAAACCTGGATCCTCCTCCCATGGTGATCCTGTACTCTGGCATAGGTCTTGAACAAAGTCGATCCTTCCAGGCATAGTTGGCGTGTTGGACTTTGCCATATTCTGGATCCTCTGCAGGGCATACCTTGTGTTTTTAGGGCCTAACCAATGTTTTTTGTAGAGTTTATCTAGGGTGCCCCAATACATAAAGTCCTGACAATTCTCTTCAATTATGTCCCAAAGCCTTTCTGGGAGGTAAGGGTACATAAATTGAGGACAGTCCTGATGGATCTTCCTATGGATAATTCTCTCTCTGCCTGGGACCACTCAGAAGCTGACAAATGCTGGACCATGGAGCCTGGCCATCGGGCAACCACACCCCTTCATGATAACGTCTCACTTGGGGGTTTCTATCCTTCATGCCCTTGTATAGTTCTTTCCTTCAGCAGCACTTATCAGCCAAGCTAGGCCAGTCCTTCCATGGCATAACATGTAGTGACTCATGCTCAAAGGGGATGTCCCTTTCCAAATCCCCATTGCTGACATGGCTAGCACCTTCCAACAGTAAAAGCCCAGAAGACAGCTCAGCTTGCTTCCCAGGTGGCAGGGAAGCACTAGAAGGCCTCTCTGACTCCTCACCAGGCTCCAATTCATTAATCCTGGCTGCACCTTGGGGGTCTGGGGGCACAGAAAGTGAACCTTGAGCAGGCTTCAAAAATATTTAGGCTTGAGCAGTCTCATCTTGGCACATCGCCCACAGCTTCGTCCCTGACCAGTGGAAGTAGCAGGGCTGGATACTAGCACCTCAGGCTTTGATTGGGCGACCCCACCAGGCTCCTCTTACTGCCAAAATGGGCAAATTTATAGCCCACACCCCCTTAGCAGCGACTTCTGATCCATGGCGATCCCACCCGGAGGGCTGTGACCATAAATTTTAAAATGAATAACTCCAAAAATGGTCAAGGGGAGGGAAACAGCAAACCCAACCAATGGGTGGGTTACATTATAAAACTGACAGTTCATAAGGAGATTTCCAGTTGGTTTAAAATCATTATGAAGGGGATTGATTAATCCCTGAGCAGTTACATGCTCATCACTCTCCACTGAAATGATGACTGACTAGAATGTTGAATAAAATGTCTTCAATCAATCATTTATTTCATGCATTCTGTTATGGGCTAGAATAGTTAAAATAAAATAGCATTGACAATTTCATTATAGAGTGAGGGAGTGCTCCCGACCAATCAGAGTGCTCCTTTCCTCTACTCATGAGGCACTGTTATTTTGTGATGAGTGACTGACATGCAGCTGCCCTGGAAACAGACACATTCAAGATGGTTGTTTTAAGCATTAATGTATTATTAATCGAGCTCAGTCAAAAATAGATTAATACCACCACAGAGACCATTCTTGCAGTTATAAGAGCAGTCTTACTTACATCCTTAGGGTATCAGAATTGCTCACCTTTGGTTCTCTGCTCTCATACCCTAAGAATGCATGTAAGCACATTCTTACAACTGTACAAGTGGTCATGACAATACTATTAACATACAGAAGAACAACAAATATAAAATAAACAAATAGTACAAAGAGGTGCACATAATTTGCATAATTAACACTGTTTAAATGTGTTCCAATTCCTTTGCGATATCATTGTATCACTGTCCTACCGCTGCACCAAGAAAAAAAATGTAAACTATCATTGTACTACCTGGGTACCACTGGGTAGTACCACTGCACATTTTGTAGCCCACCACTGTGTTATTGTGGTGCCATTGTGTTGCCATTGTGACACATTTGGTAAGGGTAAGCCATCCACAAAGTTCTTAAATCCTATGTCCAAATATTTCTAAATCAAACTCACACAGTACACTGTATACTGTATAACATAAAATGTCTTGTAACACCCAAAATAGCATGCTTATTTGATGAGAACTACACTGTCATGCCTTGTTGCATAAGTAACAGTTTAATTCCTGTAAGCAAAATAAGTAATTTCAGTCTGGCTTTGTGGAACATCAATGCTTAAAATACCTACACCTATACGTGGGCCTGCCCCAATTTGCACTCTATGTGCTCAAGTAAAATGTTCTACTTTTCATTGTGTTGTACATTAAAGGAATAAGACATGACTAGGGGTGAGATTAACAGTCTGAATAACCCCCTAAGGGCAGGAAGGCTAGCAGGATGCTCAGGTGCATAGGGAGGGGCATCACCAGCAGAAAGAGGGAGGTAATATTACCCCTGTATAGATCACTGGTAAGACCCCCACCTTGAGTACTGTATCCAGTTCTGGAGGCCCTACCTCCAGAAGGACATAGCTAGGGTGGAGGTGGTACAAAGGAGGGCTACAAAAATGGTGCAGCTCCTGCATCAAAAACCCTATGAAGAATGACTCAAGGAACTAAATATATACTCTCTAGAGAAAAGGAGGGAAAGGGGGATGTGATAGAAACATTCAAATACTTCAAAGGTATTAATATGGTAAAGGAAGGTAGCATTTTCCATAGAAAAAGATGCTCCAGTACAAGGGATCACGCTATGAATCTGGAAGGGGGGAGGCTCAGAGAAGATGTGAGTAAATACTTCTTCACAGAGAGGGTGGTGGACGCTTGGAACAGCCTCCCAGCAGTACAGGACTGCTACCAGCCAGGTTAGAATAAATTAAAAAATTCACATACTGGGTGAGTGAGTGAGTCTGAGTTTCTCCAGATTCTGATAGGCATCATATTGACTTTATCTGGGGCAGACTCCTCTCAATGTGTTTTTCTTCACAGATGTTTGGGCCACACTGGAACCTGGTATAATATATTGGAATTTAGAGAGTGTTGGGTTACTTTTTTAGGTATTCTGAGTTTGTAAATGAATGGGGACCACTGCAGAAGTTTAAGTTCTTGCCATAGGTTTTGAGAGTGCAGGCCCATTTTCTTGTTTAATGGATCTTTTGACATGTCCAGTATTGGTAGTTGCACTGCAAGTTTTAAATGTTTTCATCCTTGGAAGCCTACTGGTTGCCTGACCTGGTGGCACTAAGGGCAGTGTTGGGGTCTTCCATGTGGGATACATGAGTTTAAGCTGTAGATCCAACTCCCAGCCTAGGGGGAGGGGGAAGGGTGTGCAGTCCTCACACTGCTAAGGCAGTGCATCCATGAACAGGTAAAAACAGTGGTCTGATATTAATGGTTTCCTTGTGAAACTGACCCATGCCTTGCTAGGATGGCATGGAATGGAGAGGTCAACATTAGGTTGAAGCTAGGAAAAAGAGCTGACAAACATTGCAAGGGAGCATAGGCTTTGTTTACAAAAATACCAGGTTTTCCAGCAGCAAAGCTCATGATTCATGTTGGAAAGATTTTTAACACACTTTTGCAATTGATATTTTTATTAGATTTATTCGAGCAACAAGCAAACAGGTACCTTAGAAAGAATACATGGGAGTCTATTAAACCTACGTAAGCTGTGTGTTTCAGGGGACATCAATTTTATTTGCAAGACTATAGCCTGTGGTTCAAGGGGGTGGTGCAACTGGCCACACCCCATTCAGCCCATTTAAGGGACACTCTCCTTACTCCACACATGAGCGTTTTTTCATTGTGGCCAGAGGCGCCGCCCATCCTTGCTCCCCTCTCTGTTTCTCCTGTCTCTGGGCTTTGGCATTTCCGTGGCCACCTCTGGCCACCGGCTCGTTCTCCTGTCGCCTGGTCCCATTCCCTGCTTCTGTTTGCTTCTACCCTCATTCCATCTCCCTCTGCTGCCTTTTTCCTGTCCCTTTCTCGGTGCCTTGCCTCCCTTCTGCCTTCTTGCTCTCCCTTATTTTTCTCTTTTGGGGATTTGCTTATCCGCTCCTACCTGGCCAAGCCTGTGTGCTCAGCCTGTAGCAGCTGGTGTGGAGCTAGTAGCGGATGCATACAGAGCAGCAAGAGGGTGAGGGTAGAGCTACGGAGAGGATGACAAGACAGAAGCCAGGTGGTAGGCCGCCCCTTCATCACTCAATGCATCAGCTTCCTGTCCCATTCCCTTCATTCTGGCTCCCTTCTTGCCCCAGGGCTTCCTCCCTCTGCGTTCAATTACCAAGGTATGCTTAGCACCCTGAATTGCATGCCACTGTACTGTCCCCACCTGCAGAACTCGTCGGTGTCAGATGTCCTTGCTGTTTCAAACCTCTGGACATCTTTTCTCAGTCCTCCCTGAACCACAGGTATGCATGGCTTTTATAGATTTCCTGCCTATGCACTTCCACACGGCATGTCAATCCAGCTACTGCTAATGGTATTTACTCAATTATAATTTCTTAACCTATTACTTGGCCCTGCCCAGCTACAGTCCGGTATGCATTCCTCTCATTACTTCCATTATTTTATCCTACTTGTTTACTTAGCTGTTTGGTGTCATGGTGCTTCTTGTGGCTTCTCAGTTTTGCCCATGGCGGGGGACTGTGTTGTTGCAGCGGGCATTTGTGGCTCTGGGTAGCAGGAGCAGCTTTAAATGTCTGATCTGTTTAATCGATCACTGACTCTTCCCTTCTCCTGCTGCACCCAACTTCCTACTGCTGCTCTGCCTAGCCTTCATGGCATTCATACTTTCACTGCTTAAACAGTCCTCATTAACCAATGTCAACTGCCTCAGTCTCTCACATTCGTTCCTATACACCCGGTCTTTAATGACCCCACGTCCGAGTCCCTCTACTACATTCCTTGACCTTCACCATACCAGTGACCTTCCCCATACCAGCAGTCTGCTTGCCTCAAATTTCACCTTCTCTCATACTGGCTTTACAGCCTCCTCCTACCTAATTGGCTTCACAGCCTCCTCCTACCCAACCATCGACCCCAGGTTTTGCCTGGCCTTGCCTTCTCTAACTCATATCATTCATTTCCATTCACTCCTGATTTAGCTTTCTAATGGACTTGGTCAGCATGCATTCCTGTGGTTGATAAAATGATATTTGCTTACCTAGACCCATGAGAGAATCTGCAGTGCTCCGGCTGACCTACGTACAGGTCTCCCCATGTCTGCTGTCATCCATTATGACCCATGTGCAGGTCCCATGTTACATTACAACTACCTTCTCCACATTTTGGAGACATGCCAACTGTATCCATTACTTCCAGGACTCAGGGCTAGCCCTGTGGCCGATGGTCTCTCTCTGCACCTCGAAGTCTGCATCTTGAGCATGTGAAGCTTGGGATGGGGTCCTTCTCACCTGGCCCATAATTGGGAATGTCCTCATTGTGGGTGGACCTTCAGTCATCAACTGTACCAATGGCACCTCTCAATGTAGCATTTAAGACTTCAGTGGTGAATGGGTGAGGCTCTCACAGAAAGGGCTCCTTTAGCTGCCGGAGCGGGGTCGGAGGCACCCTTTCAAGCTATTCTCCCTACAACCAGCTCTGGTTCACCTGGTTTGTGCTTAGATCGGCATGCCGGATAAGCACCTCAGCGTCTGTTACTCTATTCCTCCCACCTTGGAGGTTGGCACTGAGTGCCCCAGAGTTGCAGAGGTCATTTGCAACCCTCCATGTCATTACTATTAGAGGGATAGAGCGAGAGTGTTCCCCAAAATTGTAATTCCCCTGGACTGGTTTATCAAATGTAGTAGTAGTAGTAGTAGTATATTTTATTCAAAACCATGAAAGGGAAATTAGAAGATCAGGGAAGTTGGAAGATTGGGCATTATGTTGTAAGGAAAGGAATGCTTATGTGAGCAGAGTTAGGGATAGTAAAAATCATTTTTTTAAACTAAATTATCAGAATCAATGGGTGATTCTAAAAAGTTTTGGGGGCTTGTAAAAGGCAAATGGTTGCTCTAAAAAAGGTTCTCATATTCAGTTATCTAATCAAGAAATATATTTAACGGACTGTTCTCTCTCTCTGATAGATTCAACCAGTTTTTTATTGAGTCTGGAAAACTTTTTGAGTCTATGTCAACACCTTTAAATAACATAGATAGTAACATTTCTCATTTTTCCTTTCAGGAGTTAGATCAGAATGAGGTTTTTGAGTTACTTCTTTCTTTAAAAGCAAGTGGGTGTTGTGGACCGGATAGTCTTTCTTCATTAATGCTAAAATATTCTGCTGCACATATAGCTGACCCACTAACCTACTTGTTTAACAGATCTTTATTGTTGGGCTATGTTTCCAGTGGCTAGAATTGGCTCGAGTGGTTCCTATTTTTAAAGGGTTTTCATAAAAATTATCACCTCATTTCTTTGCTGCCTTTGGTAAGTAAGATTTTAGAAAAATTATTGATTCAGCAGTTAATTTCTTACCTGGAGGACCAGAATTTGTTGGACCAATATTAATCAGATTTTCGGAAATAACATGGAACTATGGCTGCTGTGTCGAGGGCCCTGGATGATATCAGAACAGCAATGGAATCCCAACCCTATACTGATGTCATTCTGATTGATCTGTCCAGGGCCTTCGACACAGTAGACCATCAATTATTGTTGTCCCAACTTCTTGAGGTGGGAATTAGTGGTTCAGCTGTGGACTGGTTTGGTTCCTATTTATCGGATAGATAACAGACCACATTTGTAAATGGTGTAACATCTGCCCCGTTATTGTTGAAGAGGGGGGTTCCCCAGGGCTCCTTTCTGGGGCCCTTGCTTTTCTTAATATATCTTAAGAAATCTGGGGAGACATGTGGGGAATGCCTCCTATCACCTTTATGTAGATGACACTATTTTCTATGCATCAAATTCTTCTTATGAAGAAGTCCAAACCACTTTCCAGAGCAGCTTCAGCAGTCTCTAGCTGTACTTTACAAAATTCGAATTCAATACAACCAAAACAAAATGCATGATTTTGGGGGCCCCTCTTCAGGGTGTCTCCACCAACCAATCATGTAATCTGGATGGTGCTGGGGAGGCCCTGGAGAATGTGGACTCTTACAAGTATTTAGGCTACTGGCTTGACTAGACTGGAATGAGAAATAAACATATTGACCACTTAATTCCCCAGGTCAATAAGAGAGTAGGTTTTCTTTATCGTCATTAGTATAGTATGGAGCCTGATGTAATAAGACAAATTGTCCAGATGCAGATCTTCCCCCTGATTGATTATGGGGCTATTCTATATAGTAACTCTACCTTTGACAGATTGCATAGGTTGGACATTTTGTATAATCGATTAGCTCGGTTGGTATTAAATTGCCCTAAACAAGTCCAGCACTGTGAATTATACCAGAGGATGGGGTGGCTATCATTACCTACTAGGAGAGAAATTCATAAAATTATTTTCTCATGCAAGTGTGGATTGGGTATGGTACCTGGGTACTTAAGGGATAGATTAAAATTTCAAGATGCAGATGTTTCATTAAGAAACAGTGATCTTAAGGTGATATGTGTACCTAATACAAGAACTATTCACTCTGACAAATTCTTTAGTCAATTGGTTCTGGATTACTGAAATAATCTTCCCAAAAAGTTTCAATATAAAAATAGTAAGGCACCTTGGTGCATGCATTGAAAATATATCTTATTTCTTTGCCTAGGCTTTGTAACTGTTTTTAAGCTTATTGTTATTTATTCTTCATGTACTGTATCATTTATATTTTATTGGAATATTGCTTATATCTGTGTCTTTTGTAATACCAAGGCCACCATTGTAAATGAGCTTTTCTCTATGGTCTTAACCTTTAATAAAGAAACAAATAAATTACTCCATTGAGCAATGCTCATTTCCAAGGAGGTCCCATGCAAATTGCAGTAGCAGAGCAATCACTAAACAAATCTGTCCCAAAGCCTGGAGGGAAGGCAACATAGGCCTCAGATCCTCAGAGGTTTCCTCCTCAAAGGTTTTTTTTTCCTCTTCTCTGTGCAAATGGTCATAAAATTTAGATAGGCGTAGTCCCTAGGTCACTTAGCTAGGTTATGCTGTTGGATGGAGTTGGGTGGTTGCCCCCCCCAATTGTCCCTTCTTCCCCTTTGGCTATTCTCTGTCTTCTTAGGAAGCCAAGCCTGTATGCCTTACAGTCAGACCTCTGAGTGGGTCACTATTTACCTGTTGTTTCTTTCCTACTCTACTCAAACAATACGACCAACTGACCCCTGCTACCAAATGAACCCATTTCATCAACCGACCTACATACAGATCTTTGACCCTGATAAGTGTTCACCACCTTGCATGCTTACTCGATTCTCTTTTTTGGCTTCTTCCTAAGGAACCTTTAGCCAAGAGAATCACTCCCATGGCACCACTAGGAGTGGAACCCTCCTCTAGGGTTCCTTGCCTTTGTAACCCTACAGGGTGGTATATCCCATGGATAGAAAGATGAACAGCCAAAGATTATCTATGTTACACTAGCACGAAACCAGTTGCACATGCACATTGAATTGGAAGGCTATAGCCTGTGGTTCAATAGGGCGGTGCAACTGGCCATACCCCTGTTCGGCCCATTTAAGGGCCATTCTCCTTTCTCTACACACAAGCATTTTTTCATTGCCTATTCATCCACCCCTCCTCCTCCTGTAGCACACCTCTCTCTCCTGTGGGCTTCTTCCTAAGATACCTTTAGCCAAGAGACTCACTCCCACAGCACCTCTAGGGGTGGAACCCTCCTCTAGGGTTCCTTGTCTTCGTAACCCTACAGGGTGGTATATCCCATGGATAGAGAGGTGAGCAGCCAAGGATTATCTACCAGTTGCACAGACACACTGACCCAAAGACTCTGTTTCCGTTTGACCTATGACAGCTCACTAATCTTGTAGACATATATGAGATCCAACCCTGAGACTGTGGATTGCTCACCTATGAGCATGGGTGTAGGCAGGCATACTCCAAGCACTCCATGGTGTGCAATTTTATTTAAGGAGGTAGCAAATAGGCTCTGAACTGCTTCCTTTTTCCATGAAAACTAACAAAGAAAATACTGAACCTTTCTGTAATTTTATTCATAGGAGTCGAAACTTGAAGAACTGGTCACTAATACTCTCTTTGCATCCCAAGGACAATACAACTTTATAGGCTCTGGTCTGGTATGTGGGTGTCTTAGGGAACAATGCGTGGCATTTGTATTTACCCATGCATGGCAAAAACCACTGTCATGAGATACAAAAGATGTATTTATTGTGCCAAATGAGGCAATAAACATGGTCCTTGTGTACATTTGTATATTGTCTGTCTACATGGGGGAGGTAGCTCACCCTAAAGGGGGGAGTTGCAGCAAATCCACTTGGTGTGCAGATCTGAAATCCCTGGCTACACCCCTGCCTATAAGTAATTCAATAGAAGCACTTACAGGCAGAAATTCTGTCTCATTTAGATTCACTGAAAAGCAGGGTTCACAGCAGCCTACTGTTATTAATTTGTTAATTTTTTCCCCTGTGCTATCCATGCCCAAGAACTTCTGTACAACACAAATATAAGCAAACAAACATTTGGCATTGACAAATGCTTGTCTTTTACTGAGGAGTTCAGGCTGATTATGGCATTGGGGAAGAGAGTGAGAGCAGCAACGCTGGCATCAGTAGAGTAGAGCGAGTGAGCGTAATGATTAAAGTATGGCATTGATGGCATGGGGAGAAATGGTCTGGTAAGGGGGACACTTCTAAAGATAGATTTGTGCAGTGTACAGTATATCTGAGCAGACTAGTTTCAGTTTGTGCGTTTTAGTAGTGAGCTGATTTTCGCTGAACAGCGAGACAGCAACGAAGTGGGTGACGAGCAGGGAGCAGGTGGGAAGAAGGCTGAGGGAAATGAAATGACTTTGGGATGAGCTGCAAGTATTGGCTTGCAACGTTAACATCGTGTGTAAATAAAACATTTGGCAAAGACAGGGAGCATTAGGTGCCACATTAGAGAGGCTCTCGAGGATCAGCTGGACTCTTGGCTATGGAGGGGTAAATGGCTGCTGTTTAAACTTTAACATGCTATGCGGTGTAAGGATTTATTTTGTTCTGTGTCTCCCTTGGCAGTACTTGTTTTTCCATGTGCATTAGAGTGATCAAAAGCACAGGTAACAACCAACCAGGTTGCAGGATTTTCCCTTCCCATTCTATGTGCAACCCCTAGGCGGTGCTACTCCTAGGGCTACTACCCCTGTCTTGCAGGCCTAAACAAGGTTGAGGGGCCTAGGTTCCCAAAATTGACTTTAAACTAGTTCTTACCCAACATGGTACATTGCGCAGTGCCTCCACCCAGAGTTTAGCTTTAAGTGGGCTAGAATAAAACCTGGTACAATCGTCTGGGATGCTGTACCCACCCACATCTCCATAAAGTCACTCCAGACATAGCCCAATATCCAAAACCCCACATTTAATACGTTTTACCATTTAATGACTGGATAATAATAATAATATGCTCATGATATGGGTATCTGCAAAACAAACAATAACAACTTTATTTACATGGGGAGGGTTAGGAAGGGTGAAGCTAGAATAGAGGTTATACTATTTACATTTTTCACATTGGGTTTGATCAAAACCAATTTGCATTTTGAATCAGATATCAATTACATTAGCCCCACCAACCTCTGGAATAACCAGGTCCCAGACTATCAAGCTATGCTGCACTAATGGCAGAACATATTTACAAATGCCCATACTGGTACCAGTACCCCACAATTGGTATGAGACCCTGCAATCCCACACAACCTGGGTAACCAGCAGTTAAAATTCTTAAATGGTGCAGGCCTGATTGATGATGCAGCGGTATGTTGGCTGGCTAGTTGGGGCCCCTTAGAGAATTAAGGATCATGCTTGGAATACTGAACACTTTAAAACTATTTACAAGTCTCTTTTGTTGGTGCACGGAGCGCCCTGCATTAGTTAGTTAGACGTCTTTAAGACATATTGAAACTGAGTGTTTTCAGCAAGCAGGCACTATCCCCAGAGGCTAAACTGCAGGCAAGCCAACAGCCAGGTACACCTAAACTGACTGCAAGGATTTTAAAGCTTGACCATGAAAACAACACTTTAACTTTTGGAGACTGGGACCCTCTTTTTAGGCTGAGAAACACTTGCGGTATCAACACACCAATTAGATTACATTCATCACATTTCTGTTTTTAAGTCCACATTCAACACATTTATACCATTTTCCAGGCTTTGCTGGCTAGAAACAGAAGCAGCAGTCTTCTTTGATGCAAACTGTGCTCTTGGCAATAACGGTTTACCTTAGCTCACTGGGCTTTTCAATACAACTTGCACTTAGCAATTCAGACACATTTATATATATTAACTGGACTATCCACGGTCACTCAGTTGGTAAGGATCCACCCTCTCTAAGCAACAATCAGACACGAAGTGCAGACAAACAGACAATTTCATTCAGTTCTATATGGGCTTCGGTGCCCCTGAAAACTTTTCTTTAAAGTTGCACTTGGCAGAAGCAATTTTACTCACTCAGGAATCTTCACAGGAATGGCTTTCCTTCATCTGAGGTTCCTGAAGACATCAGCACTCTCACTGCTGAGGCAGGTTCAGCTCTTTCACAGCTGGCTTGGCATCAAGTTGCTGGACCCATGTTTCTCCTAAACAAGGAAAGGCTTGAGCTGGCTCCTGGAGGACATTCTCTGGCAACCCCCAGGCTAGCAAATTCTACTTTAAGTAGCCACTTGTTTCCCTTTTGGCAGAGGAAAAAAACCTCTTCCCTATGGAGGGGCTTGCACTGGATCAGTAGGCCCATTTTACTTAGCTGAGGACCTGAGCCCCCACCCCTGTGTGGGTGGTGCCCGCTCGAATCTGCTTGAACAGCCAGAAAACACTGTAATTTATGGGGCTCTCCTGAGGCTCCCTATTAGCTGAAGTTATTTTATTGCTATGACTGGCTGAAGTGCTTGTCAATCACAAAAATGAATTATTCATTAACCTCCTTCGATGCACTACAGGCTCTCTGTTTTGGTGCCTGAATTTAGGTCCCCTCAGTTCCCCAGGTCATAAGCACTTAGTAATGTCCCATAAGCTTTGGCAAAAGTCCCACAAGTCCTGGCTTGAAATTCCAGCTTTCCGATTGGCTGTTGCTGCTTAAGAATGGCTGCTGAACACACAGTCTCTGTAGCAGATTTACACAGTCCCAAATAAAAGTCCTGTGCAGTCAGAATAATTATTATATTTGCCCACTTGCCCTACAGTTCAATAGCTGCTTTTGTGCCCTGTTAATCACTGCCCAGAACAAACATCCTTGTTCAGTCCTTTGCCTGTCACTGCTGCCATAATTAAATGCCCCTTGGCAGCAGGCAGGCTGACTATCTGAATCCCAAACATTTAACTGGTGCAGCCAGGATAATTATTATTTATTTCGGTCTGTTCCCCTTTAAACAGTTTGTCCCCAAATGTCCAACAGCAGCTGCTGCTATTTTATTTATTTACCTTTTATCCCTGCAACTGCCACCAAAAATAACAGTTTTCCAAGGGCATACTGAACCCTCACAAATACTCAGGAAGATCAGGGCTCTGCTCATTAATATTCATGAGTCCCGATCAACAGCACTTAGTGGCATTTTTATTTAAATAGAGAAAAGGACTCTCTTGGCCCTGGCTTAGGTCACCGGTCCCGACTCTGCCTAATGCAGGGACTGGGACCACTGAACACTATGCTCATATGCAGTATATGGGCCCCACAAAATGGCGCATGAGATTTCAGCTACAGTGACATCCTTACAAACTATTAGAAGTAGTTGTGGTAGTAATAATATACTACTTGTGGTGGGAAGGGGGCTTGGGGGGGCTTTTCCATCCAAGATGTATGTGGGAAGGGTGTATGGGGGGGCACAGCCCCCTGATGGTTTACATTTCCTGTGGAAATATTGTCTGCCATTTTGACGGGACCCATAAACTGTGGCCACTCCAAACACTCTCCCGATAGACCACAAAGTCACAAGTCAGGAGATCAAAGGTGCTAGTTAGCGCATGCACGACCGCCAGCGGCTCCAGAAATGTGGCAACTTGCAGTTTAAAATTAAGCCCAAAATGGGCTGAATTACGGTTCTGGGGCACATTTTGGACCTGGAACATGGCGGTGAGCTGGGGACCACTCGCAGGCATACAGGGAGGAGCTATAGGAAGTGAGAGCGAAACGGAAGAACTGATATAAGATAAGCCCCCATATTTGGAGGGTGGGCTTCACATATGAAAAAAGGATTTGCATTAAAAATTGAAATGGTCCCACAGTAAAATAGCTTGCAATTGTACCTCCCATCTATATCTTTCTAGCAGCTGCCACCCATTATAGAACAGCAAGGCTCCTCCCAAATCATTCAAGACCCCCCCATCCAACATACTTACTAGCCCCCCACCTCTCTTCTCTCGAGTGCTTTGGTGAACTGGAATGTTGACTTGAGGCTATCAGTAATGATGTCCATTTTGTTAGTGGTCAGACTGATTTCTGCCCCCCCCACAACCAATAACCTGTCTTCGGGTTTACCTTGCTTATGTGCATAGCTTTGCACACCTTGGCAAGAAATATAATTTGCCATCCATTGGATCACCCTTCCAACTTTTGTAGGTCCCTCATTATGTCCTGGTCCCCTTCTTGGAGTCTACTCTGCAAAAGAGTTTAGTATCATCAGCAAACAGGTCCATTTTCCCCTGATTCCTTCGTCTATATCCCAGATGGGATCCCCACCTTTCAGGTGACATGGTGACAGACCTGCATCAATGCTCAGGGAACTCCCAAGTCTAGGGGTATATGGTGTAACTGCTCGCCCAGAGATCTTTGCACTCAATGATACCAGGTTGCCTGACTGCCTGCATGAGTGGTGGATGTGGGCACCTTTTAATTATTTATTTATTTTTAATGTATAGTTGCAGTGGGCCAAGAGTTAACTAATTTTCAGTCATGTCCTGAATCATAAGGCAGGGAATTGTTACAGGCAGTGTGTGACATGAATTATGAAAGGTAACAATAGCTACACACAGTGGAGTGTACATATTCATTTCAAAAATGTATCCTATGCAGGATCACAAGTGTTGAGTATGGATCAAGAGTCAATGTAAGCAGCATTAATCTACCTAAAGGCATATAGTACATATTATATGCATGGATCCATAAATAAAGAAATAGTTTCCAATTATACAGTAGGATCCAGTACATTTGGGAGTTAATGAGGGCACAGTGATGAGAAAGCCCAATTCAACTACTGTGGTTAGGAAGCAGAAGCACACAAACTACAGTAGTGTAGCCCTCCTCCCCATGTCTAGGTATATGGATGCTGCAGTCCAAAGGGAAGGGGGCTACCAACCCAGAAACCACTGTCTGGCTGTGTTTACCTGGTTCCTGAAGAATGAAGATGGGGTGCCCAAGGGCAGGGCAGCTGCAGCTGCGGGAGGAATGCAGGCTAGCCCATATTAGCAAACTATAAAAATGATTCCAATATCCACACAGCAGTAAAGTGCATAACACAAGTCCATTTAATTAAGGGAACACTGAAACAGCCACTCCATGGAGCATGGGGGTTAAGCAGTAGATCATTTTGGGCACAACAGTACTCTTCCTTTTTGCTTTTCATGGTTGAGAAGACCTTACAGGCATTGTGCTGCAGCTGAATCAGGCTGCACTATAAGCTGGTCACAGCAACATTTTCTTGGGCAGCTGAATCAGGCCTACAGCTCTCCCAGCTCAGCTACTTCTGTTCCCTTCTACTCCTGCACATTCCTTTTTAACTGGGCTCAAAACTTGTGGATGACTCCCCACGACTTTGCCTTCCAAATCACCGTCGGCACTACCGAGGCTCAAACCTCTGTCACACCACTCCCAGGACAACTGGATGTCAGGAATTCCATGGTTCCTATAATCTTCACTCTCTGCTACTGAGTCCATGGGCAGACACCAAACTTGGCACTCCAGCACACAAGGCGGGGGCATACCCCTGAGGTGGGCAGCTCGAAGAAACTAACACCTGAGTTCCCCACGCTGTCTGGACATCCCCACTTGGTCCACTCACAAACTGGATCCAGCTTTACAGCCTGAGGGGCAGGTCAGGCTTGCATGACTGCCTGAGGGGCCCAGAGCAGGCTCTAACCACTGCCAACAGGCCTGGCTCACTTCGGACTCAGGCCGCACACCCAGAACCTCCACACTTCAGTCAACCTGCAGGATAGGACTGGACTGCCAGTACATTTCCCTCTCTACTGATGCTGCCCAAACCCACCAGCTGGGGCCGGGAGCCATCACCTCACCCTGGCCCCCACATCACCGGTCCAGCCTCTGACACTCTTTGGAGGAAAAAAACTTCCTTGCACCAAAACCTCACGCTCTTAAGCAGCCTCCTGTGCCCTCCTGTGGCCGCCCACCTGCAGGCAATCCCAGAAGACATCGGGAGTTAATCCTATAGATGCTGTAAGCTCCACAGGGGGTGTATACTCTCTCCCCACACAAACGCTCACCTCCTGGTGAGCGCCCAACTAGCTACATGGTATGGCCACTCCAAGGAGGAGATATGCATCCCTCCCCAGGTACCACCCAGCACTGCTAGTAACACCACCAAAATGGTGGACCCCCAAAAATGTATGTTACCCCATACATTCACTAGCTACTACTCAACCATACATTGCCCAGGGGATCCAGTGACTCACTCACCTTGCTACAGACAGCTCATCTACCACGGTGGCAGCATCCTACCCCCCATACTCACAACTACCACATGGAAAATTTGGAGGCCAGTTTTGAGTTTTTTTTTTTTTTTCACCAGAGGGAATAGACTTGGTCTTCACTTTGTTTAGCAGTAGCTTGTTTTTTCCACAGTCAAAGACTTACCCTACTGAGGTCCTCACTAAGGATAAAGTTATTGATGGAAGGGTTAGGGGAACTAGTATAGAAATTAAGGCCATCAGCATACAGTAGGGTTCTACTCTGATGACAGAAGAAGGATAGAGGATTAGTAAGTAAAAATAAAAAAAGACCACAGACTGACCCCAGCTGGACACCCCCAGAGACACTAAGTGAATTTGATACAATGTTCACAGTCTTGACCTGGGGGTTTCTCCCACTCAAATAGTTAGTCACCTGGGGTGGGTACCATTAGTGTTGCAAGCCACTGAGTTAGTATATCATGTTCTACTGGACTGAAGGCCTTGATGAACTCCACAACCACTGTTTCTGTTAGCAGGCCATTGTCCATTGCTCTGCAAAGATCATTAGTGTAGTGGACCAGTGCGGCATTTGTGCTATGTTCTGGCCTAAAACTAACCATACTGCTGATGAGAAAGCAACTTACATTTGAGTCAGTGAGTGGTTAACTGTCTGAAAACAATTGTTTCAAGTCTTACTGTAGAGAAATAAACACACTGGACCACTGCACTTCAGGCATGTGACTTTAATGGAGGGCTTTGTAACACCGTTCATTTGTACATTTAGAAATCACAGTCCTGAGGACACATGTGCATCGTCTCATACACATTCATCAAGACAACTTCAGTTTTGGAGGGGTATCCATTCCACCCCTTGTTTTGTACTGCTTGGCATACAAGCCATGAATCAGCCACCTGCTGTGGCACTTTTCATCCCTCTTTGTTCTAGCAGGTCTCCCTCAGAGCACAGTCTTTGACACTCTCTATCACTTTTGATTCATTGTGCAAGGCAACAATGGGCAGCCTACCTATACTTTGAGGGCAAACTCAGTGCCTGGGGATCCTTATCCTCCTCCTGCACTACATTATTGGCTTTTCTGCCCATTTGTCTACTGGTACTAAATGCACATATGTCCAATTGTCTATTGCGCAATCTGGCATGCCCTCAAGGCGCCCAACATTATCAGGGTGAATTCCCAAACACATTGGCAGCCAGACTTGTCCACACCAGTTTCTTGATGCATATCTGGGCGCATCCTATGTTCCATTCCACAGGGATGACTTTGTGGCAGTTCAGCCATGGGTGCTCCTGACAATGCTCCAGGACACCCTGCTCCACACACTTGGAGAGGAGTTCCCTACTTTACGCCTTCTGTCTCAAGGCCGTACCCATGTCACCTGTCCCTTGGGTGCTTGATGATCTCAGGATGCTGGTCTCCAAGTTATTCACTCCACCAGGATGCCCACAATGATCTTCATGGGAACCCACCTTCAGGCCAAAAAGCCATTGGGAGATGCCCCTTGAGGAGACTCTCTCTGGTGTTCCCACATCAGTCCAGTGATCCTTCTCAACTCCCTCAACTATGGGTAAATCCCCAGTTCTCCACCCCATTCCCAATAGCATGAGGTGCATCTTTGGTGCCTGAGGTTCTTCCCTTGCTTCTTCCACGGCCTGTTCTGATATTATCCCAAGACCCTTACCACAGCAAGGTGTCATGAATGTCTTGCTACTCTCAGACTCTGAGGGAGGCTGGCACATGTGCTTCTAGGTGGAAGCATATCTTTGAGGTCTCCTGTGCCTGTGAGTCCTGCACCTAATCACTTGGTGGACACAGTGTATGCACATCCTTGCCAAGCATGCAGGTGTACCCTTGATGCTCCTGTGCCTTGTTGACAATGTCTGCAGTGTCCACTGACCAGCATCTCTGCTTTGGATGTCCTAGTTAGCCCATCACTGACAACCTCTGGGCATCTACCAATGAGGGCACCTAGAGTGCTTTCCAAGGGCTTCCCCAACAGCACTGACCACCTTGCCCTCTGGCACCTTCATGGAACCCTATGGCAACCTGTCTATATACTACCTGAAGTTCCCCTTCTACCAGCTTTACCAAGAGAGGATGGTGTGAGGGCACCATTCTCCACTGGTCATATATGATAACAACCACCTCCTTCTATTGTAAGGAGGAGGTTGTTATAGAGGAATACATTAAACAGGACTGGTCCTAGTACTGACACATGTGGTACCCCATTTGTGACCTTGCTGATCTCTAAATGTTCCCCATTTACTACCACCAAGTGGTTCTTTCTTCCTAGTCAATATTCTACCCACCTGGTTAACTTTGCCCCAATCCCCTGATCCCCCATGTTCTTGATAAGCTTCCTATGGGGTACTGAGCTGCAATCCTTGCTGAAATCTAGATACAGCACATTATAGCATCCCTGTCTCCTTTTTGAATGTGTTGTCCTGGGTGCAGCATCCTTTTAATTCTAAGAAATTGGCTATATTGGATGCCATCGACCAGGCACCTGGGATGGGCCCTATCTGCCCATAGCAAGCAATTGCCACTCATTGGCTTCCTGTAATATGACCCTGTTGTCTTGTCTTAAGTTAAACCTCAAGTCTAGAAACTCAGTTTGCTTTGAATCATGATTTGAGTGCTGTGTTAAGGGTGTTAGTGTTTATTCATTTCATAAATCCCATATGGTCAATTTCTTAAAATAAACATGCATTTGTCAATGCCAAATGTTTCCTTGCATGGTGTCTGTGTCAGGGGTGTATTGTATTATTTGAAATAAAGGAAGAGAAGGAGTAGCAAAATTGATAAAAGTCATGATGTGTGCCAGGAGCTGACACCGACACTGTGATTGCTTTTTAAAAGGTCTCGCAAAGTATCATTCCCCCTTCCCACTATACCCTAGTGTTAACGACATTTTATTCTGGCACTCACCAGTTGCTGGGCTAACAAATCTAAAACCCACTGCACTGCATTATATTGTAAGTTAACTTTAAGCCATGCCTGTCTAAGCTTTCAAATGTCGGACTGGAGTGTGAGTAAAGTTGTAGTATACAGGGCTGGCTGGGTAGCACAGCAGTAGAGTTACTTCTTGCGATCCAGACAACCTGGGTTCATGCCCCGAGCCCAGAACGTTTGGTGCCGACTGGCATGGCAGGGTTTGAGCATCCATTGGATGCCTTCTGCCTTGGGAAGGGAGGGCTCCTCCTTTCATTGCATGACTGTCCCCTGGTGACTCTGGGGAAAAGGGTTGTTGTGTGGAAAGGAACAAGAGGTCCCTCTGAGATGGCCTTATGTCAGCACATACCCACTCACTTGGCAGGTGTTGTGGAGGAATCACATGCTCAGAATGGAACCGGCATTGGGGCTCCTAAGGTAGGGTGGGGTTCACCCACCCTTCTGACGGCCCTGACAGGCATCTTGCCAATGCCACCTCTCAGGACCATTTCCTGGGGTAGGATAAGGGGAGCCCAGTAGCACTGGGCAGATGAAGCTGCCCCACCCCTCCATGCCACAGCTGGGTCTCCATGACTGCCCTCACACCTCGCTGGCTCCACCCCATGGGCCCCAACTGTCAAGTGAAATGTTGAGTGAAGTATGTTCCTCTCAGCTTGAAGGGAACTGGGGGGGTTCTGCCCATGGGAGATAAACCGTGGGTTACAGTTGGATACACAGAAGGTTGTTGAGCAAAGGCTGGTGTTGGGTTGGATTATTGAGGGGGACGACATGTGGCAGGTAGAATTCTTGGGCAAGTGGGAGGAGGTCCTGGCAGCTGATGAGGCAAAAATGGGGACAAAAACAATTTATTTTGTTTACCCAGGCCTAGAAGTCCCTTTTTCAGGGGCAACCGGGGGAGTGGTGATACAGATGGTAAGCAACTGAAATTGAACCAGATTGAGCTGTTGGTGGTGATATTTGGCCAGGACACCAGGGAAATTCCTCTACTGTTTTTCAATAAGTGCCATGGGATCTTTTACATCCACCTGAACTACCACCAGTCCAGGCAGATTTGACCTCAGTTTAACATCTCATCCAAAAGACAGCACCTCAGAAGTGCAGCACCCCCCTCATGCTGCACTGCAGTGTCAGTATTGGGATATTAACCTAAGTGCTAGATGTGGGAACTGAAGCCACAGCTCTCTGGTCTTCTGGCCTGAGAGGCGAGTGTGCTACCTACTGAGTCACTGACACTGACAAAGTTCTGACTGACAGAAAGTAAAAAAACAAGCATTTGTCAATGCTGAATGTTTGCTTGCTGGCATTGGCATTGGTAGTGTAGGAGTTTCAGAGCTGTATAATAGGAATGGCAGTGAAGTATTGAACTGAAGCCAACCCCCCCACCACCCTGCAGAGACTGACAGGCATTGGGGTGTGCCTTTGGGTCGTCAGGCATAACGGCCATGCCATTTCACCACACCCTACCCTGCAGACACCGACAAGTGTCACGGTGTGCCTTGGGGTCTTTGGCCCTTATGCTCACCCCATTCCATCAGGAAATACAGTGAGATGGGTGCTGTATAGGAGAATTGGGTGAACTTTGGTGCCAAAGAGTCCAAGGCACACCTCAATGCCTCTCACTGGCTGCAGGGTGTGGAATGGAATGGAATGGTATGAGCATTACAGGTGAGAATCCCAAGTCACACCCCTGTTGCTTGTCAGTCTCTACAGGGTGGGGCATTATGGTTGGAAACCCTAACATCTCAGGCATCCGTTGGCATTTTCACTCCAAATTTTCAGCTTGCATCTTTTGTGACCCCCACCTTATGAACCGTGGCAATATCAGTTCATTAGCCGAAAAGCTGATTTTGCACAGCAACTACGCCATTTGGCACCACAGGTGTGAAAACACATTTTGAACAGGATGTGAAAAATGACAGCTGTACTGTTCATGGGGAGGTGGAAGAAATGGCAGTGTTGAAAATATGCAGTGAAAATATTAAAAAAACTGATGAAGTCACGTGTGTGTGTAGAAACTGCACAACGCACACCCATAATGCAATTAGTTTGGGATTTTTTACAGCAGATTGTCACCACAGGCATTTTGGAACCTCTGCTCGTGAACAGTGTCACTGTAATTTTCTTAATCTGTCCTGAACAGTGATTTCCCACAGCGACCACACATTTCTGCGCTGGAAGTGCGAAAACACATTTTGGCCATGGCGTGAAAAATGACAGCTGTACTGTTCATAAGGAAGTGTGGAAAAATGCAGTGGTGAAAATCTGGACTGAAAATATTAGAAATCCATGAACTTACGAGGGTGCGTGGAAACTACGCAATGATCGCTTGTAACACAGTCATTTTATGGACTTTTTTCACCAGATTTTTAACATAGCCATTGTAACACCTCTGCTCATGAACACTGTGATTTTCTTAATCTGTCCCGAACATTGATTTCGCACACTGACTGCGCCATTGTGCGCTACATGTGGGGAAACACGATTTGGGTGAGATGTGAAAAATGACAGCTATACTGCTCATAAGGAGGTGTGGTAAAATGACATTGTTGAAAATCTGGAGTGAAAATAGTGAAAATTCACGAACTTACGAACGTGTGAAGGAACAGCGCAACACATGCTCGTAAAAGTCATTTTGGGGAATTTTTTTTACCAAATTTATAACATAGCCATTTTAATACTTCTGTTAATGAATAGTGTTACTGTGATTTTCTTCATCTGTCCTGAACATTGATTTCACACACCGACTGCGCCATTGTGCGCTACATGCACGGAAACACATTTTGGGCGCAATGTGAAAAATGACAGCTGTACTGCTCATAAGGAGGTGTGGTAAAATGACAATGTTGAAAATCTGGAGTGAAAATATTGAAAATTCGCGAACTTAAGAGCGTACATAGGAACAGCTCAACGCATGCTGGTAAACAGTTAGCCTTGGGATTTTTTCACCATTTTAAAATAGGGTTTTTGGGGGCCTACCTCATGAACTGTGACACTGTCATTTTGTAAATCAGTTCCAAAGGGTGGTTCCATGCAGTTACAGCAAAATCACCTTTCGGAGCCAATTAACAAAATGACAGTGACAGAATTCACGGTGGGGTCCCAAAAACCCCATGTTGAAAATTTGGTGAAAAAATTCCCAAAAATGCCTGAGATATGAATCAAAGTTGAAAAAAACCCTATTTATTACATTATACAGCTTACCAGCATTTCCTCAGTTTGCAGTTGGCTTTGAAGAGTGCAGACGTGTTCCCGATCCACCGAAGATCATCGAGCTGGACTCCAGAGGTAAGTATGGGTTGAGGGGGTGTGGGAGGCAGGGTGCACAGAGGGTGGGCGCGGGTGGGGAGGCGGGGAGTCAGGACAGTCAGCGAGGGAAGGTTTTCTCTTTCAGGTTTCTTTTTTTTTCTTGGATGACGCTGGACTTGTGCCATGCTGGGGTGGGCTTCCAGCATGGCAGCTAGAAGGCTGTTTGGGGCAGGGGGCACAGTGGAGCTGACAGGGGATTGGGCACCCCATCAGCCATATGGACTGTTGCCATGCTGGGGTGGGCTTCCAGCGTGGCAACTGGCCTTGTCTGTTGGGGGGGGCATTGGAGCCGACAGGGGATTGGGCACCCCCATCGGCCATACATTGTGTGGGGGGAGGAGTGCATTATCATGCAATATGTGTGCGTGAGTGTGTGTGTGTGTGTGGACGGGGAACGCATGCACAGGCAGTAGCTTCTTGCTGCTCACTGAAGTGGAGCTCTGCCTTTCAACTGTACGGCACTGCATTTTCAACTGCTGTCATAGACAGCTGCAGCATTCATTGGCGAACTGTGGCCGCGCCTGCAAACACACTGACTGCATTGGAAGACTGTGCCACACCTACGAAAACTGATGATGGCACTATGTTTCTTGCACATGCGTGCAAGCAAACATAAAAATGTTGTAGTATATATGTTAGTCACTTGGGGGGGTGAGGCAGAAAGACCTTCATTAGTGATGCTAGGCAGCCTGAGCCAATCAGGTATCCTAGCAACACTAATAATGCTCCTCCTGCCCTGCCCCCTCCCTTGTGATTAACATGTATACTACAGTGGAACTTAGCTCCATTCAGACATTTGAAAGCTAAGACAAGCATGGCTTAAAGTTAACTTACAATATGATGCAGTGCAGTGGGATGGGGATCCGACTGGCTAGACAATTTCAGTTTTGTTAGCCCTCCCAAGGGGTGAGTGCAGGAATAAAATGTAGTTAGTTAACACTAGTGTTTAGACATGTGGGGAAGGGACTGATATTTTTGAGAATGGGAGCCTTTAAAATGCAGTTTTTGTATTGGTTCCTGGCAGTGTGGCCGGAGCTGGCAGCAATAGAATATGCCATTGAAATTATGGCTCTCTGGGACATGAGATATGGGGGAGGTGGGTGGGAGACCTTAGAAACCCTCAACCTCAGGGGTGGACATGTTCAAGTGTATGCTGAAATGCTCCTTGGCAACCAGCCATGGAGTAGCACTTGCCTCATTTGTGAAAACAGCTGTTCACCCACGTAAACCTCCCAAGCACAGTAAAAGGTGATGCCATGTCAGATCATGAGTAATGGGAGGTGGGAAGGGAATCAGAAAGACAAAAAAACTCAGGTTCAGAAACAGCTCACGTGCACAAAAAGACAAGAGTTCAGTGGCAAGATTACTTGGATATTTTTATCGTAGTGATATACATTGCAGCTGTCCACCACCCCATGCCAACGGTGCTGCAATGGATAGCACTACAATAAACATATCCAAGTAATCCTGTGATCGAGCTTGGGAGTGTTTGTGCAGGTGAGCAGTTTCCGATCCACGGCGTGTGATCTGGTTGCATAAAAATAAAACAGTCAAAAGAGAAACAGAATGCAGCTCTAAGAAGAAGAGCCCAAAAGAAATGCAGAGAGAAAGCGGGGAGAGAGGGGATACAAAGTATCCCCCAGTATATTTCTAATCTTCTAGTTTGCTCCAAGGGATCTTATTCCCTTAGACGATATTCTTGCCTCTCATTTGACATCCCCAGAGTCAGATCTCGGCATGGCATCTCTTCTTTAAGTTATTCGCTTCCTTCCATCTGGAATAGTATCCAAAAATCCCTAAAACTCCCACAAATTGTTAGTATGTCTACCTTCAAAACGCTGCTTCGCCATCTGTTGAAAGAAACTTGCAACTGTTTCCACAAGCCATAGAACTCTAGCACATGCTCACTGGTTAAGCCCATCCACCTCCCTATCCTTCTAGGTTAGACTCGAGTCCTTTGTGAGCTTTACCTCCTCTTACCCTCTTCTCTTACTTTTCTAGGAAGCATTCGAGTCCCCAGTGACCCTCACCTAGTCTTATACCCTCCTTGCCCCCTTCTCCCTATCTCATCCTCCCCTCCTGGCTTCCCCTGTCTCAAGCACCACTTACTCGCTTGCTGTCTTCATCTGCCTCCTCTCCTCTCCTCCTTTCTCCTCCCCTATTAAATTGTTGCCCCCCCATACTTTCTTTTCTTCCCCCTGTTTTTCCACCACTCTAGGCTGTATATAGTGTACATATTGTTTATTGAATAGCTCATGTTACATATCCTTTATTGTATATTTTATATTCTAGCTTCCTTGTATCTACTTATCGTATATTATTTTCCTAAGTTTGTTCTTTTCAAGTGTCAATTTTATGTGCTTTGTCCACCCAGGACCACTTTGTAAATTTGTTTATCTCAGTGGTGCTTCTCATGGTTAAGTAAAGATTGATTGAATGATTAACAAAATAGGGCAAACAGGGAGGACCACAGACAAAACAGGACAGGAGAGGAAGCAGGAGAAGCAGAAGAAATGGACAGGGACAAGGCAGAGAAGTCACAGAATGGAAACAAGCAAAAGAAGTAGACAGATGGACGTGGAACAGGCAAGCAATAAAGGGAGGGCATGCTAGGACAAAAGACGGGGCTGGGTTGAGATGGCAACAACGGAGGCAAGGAGGCAGTCGAAGGGTGGTGACAGAAATGGAAGAGAAAGGGAGAGAGGGCAGGGGAGGATGATATGGACAGCTATAGGATGAGTGTCATAGAACAGAAGGGAGGTAGGGGAAAACAGCAAGGAAATGGGAAGGAGCGGAAGGGGAAAACAACGCAGATGCCGCAGGGCGAGTGGTGACAGAGACAGCAGTGGGGGCACATATCCATGGAGTGGTAGTGGAGAGGGGAAGGGAAGAGGAACTAAGGGAAAACACAACCAGCTACAAACAACAGGCAAAATGGGGTGAGAAGAGGGAAGCAAGACAGGAGGCAGGAGAAGGAAGTAGGGGGTAGAGGCATGGGGCACTGAGACTGACCGCATTCGTAAAGCCACTCAGCTGATTGATGGCTTGCTTCATGCTAATGAATGGACTGAAGTACTCTCTCATTGGAGCACTTCAGTTCTTTCAAGTACACAAAGTTTTCACCCATTAGACTGTGACCAGCATCAAAGTCAACTTGCCTGGTCATTGGTCTGCACTGCCAAGTCCACTGCAGCTCAAACTGCAATTGGCTGGGCAGTGACAAACCTCTGAAATGCTGTTAACTCTGACAAGATGTTTCTTGTGCCTGTGCAAGGAAACATAATAAGCTTTATACTAGTAAACACAATGGTTATCACAGTATTCTGAGCTTGTATCTCCATGTGTGAGGATTTGTCCCTCATTTCAGTGACAGAAGGTTGAGAGGTATACATATACTGTAGGGGTTTGACTGGATTGATTAGACAGGTCTGCTGTAGGAACTCTCTCTGGGCAGGGCAAGATAGAGTCAGGGGGAGTAGTCTACCTGCTGCAGGTACACAGATTACTTCTAATTTGGGTCCATAAAATAATGTTGTTTTCAGAAGGAAAAAATTGGACAGGAACCCACATGAACTTATTCCCTTCTTACAAAAGTATAGGAAGGTTCACACACCTCTGTTTTCATTCCAAGTTGAAAGCAACAGATAGATGACAGCTGGCTCCCACTTCTGCAAATCTAAAGGTGAGAGTTCCACCACTTAAACATTTTCCTAGACATTTTCAGCTAAGCCACTATTGGTTGGTATAACAGCATGTTCAGAGTGCAATGAAGGAATCATCTGCTACAAGTGCTACTCACCAGGTAGATCAGCTCCAGGTAAGCAGCCAAGACAGCATCCGTCAGGATGCCGAGGAAAAGCAGCCCATGCAGGTGTCTCTTAAGCTTCTTTAGAGGACACAGGCAGCTCCACATGGTGAGATGGGGAATGCTGCTGCTTTGCCATTTAACACAGTCCCAGGTAGTTCCGTAGCTCCGGAGGCTAGTGCTCCCACCACCACCAGGTGTCACTCCCGTGAACTTGTTGTTTGCAGTAGTTCCCCTATACCCCACAGTTGCAGCTCCTCTGTCCCCAAAAGTTGCATGTCTCATGTCTCCAGATAGATCCTTGGCCCCACCAACCAATGTGTCTCCCCCGTGGTTGCAGAACCTCTGTCCCTTTGAGTCACTGCTGTGTCCCACCATCTCCTGGACCAGGCTCTCTCCTTGAAGAATTCTGCCACCCATGCACAGCTGCCATCCCTGCCTCCCTCCCTCAGAACCCCACCCCGTACCTGCTGACAGGTATGGAGAAGGAGGAAGACGGAGGAAGACAGCAGAGTGGACTGTGTACCTCCTCTTAAGCACCAACAGCCGAGACGGTGACGGACAGACTGTGGAGCAGATCAGCTACATATCCATGTACGCTCACTCACAGCTTTCTATAGATGATATTATAGAGTGAGGGAGTACTCCTGATAAATCGGAGTGCTTTCCCCTGCACATGAGGCACTCTTATTCTGTGAAGAGCGTCTCATGTGCAGATACCCTGGAAATGGGCTCATTCTGGGAAGGTTTTTTTTTAGAATATATTATTGATTGCTCTTGATCAATAATATATCAATACGTTCTCGACACTCATTGCTGAAAATGAGTGGTTTCATTTGCCTTCAGCTTGCACCAGAACAGCTCAGCTTTGCTTTGCTGTTGTCGCTCAGCTGAAGGCACGTGAAACCACTTGTTTTCAGCAATGAGTGGCTCCGGAGGATATATTAACACATAAACTGGCACCCCTGCCAACTCAGGTTTGCTCCCGAGTCAAGGCTGTAAAAACAGAAATAAAAAAAAAAAGTGCCACTGCAGCTGCCAACAGATTTCCTGCCTCCAGCTTGTCTCAAGGGCAGGGCTGAGACTGTTACTCCCTGCAGCTCCAAGGAGAGGGGCTGCCCCACCCCCTTTCTCCAACATTCCCCTGTGGGATGAGTGTCATACAAAAGAAGGGAGGTGGGGGAAACAGCAAGGAAACTGGAGGAAGCGAAAGGCTAAAACAACACAGACGCTGTGGGTCGAGCAGTGACAGGGAAGGAAGTGGGGGCATGTATCCATGGAGCAGAAGGTGGGAAGGGAAGAGGAACTAGGGGAAAACTCAACCAGCCCTGAACAACAGGCAAAATGGGGTGAGAAGAGGGAGGCAAGACGGGAGGCAGGAGAAGAAGGTGGGGAAGAGGCATGGGGGGGCACTGTGGCTGACAGCATTCGTAAAGCCGCTCAGCTGATTGTTGACTTGCTTTATGCTAATGAAAGGACTGAAGCACTCTCTCATTGGAGTGCTTCAGTCCTTTCATGTACACAAAGTTTCCACCCATCAGACTGTGACCAGCATCATAGTCAATTTGCCCGGTCATTGATCTCCACTGTCAAGCCCATTGCAGCTCAAATTGCAATTGGCTGGGCAGTAATATACCTCTGACATGCCGTTAACCCTAACAAGATATTTTTTGTGCCTGCGCAAAGAAACATAAAAGGAACTGCACCCAGGACAAGACATTCAGAAAGGAGAAATGGATGCTGTTAACCAGGTTCCAGGAAGGGGATACCTACTCAGTATGCTCGGTACAAAGGGGAAAAAACAGAAAGCTAAGTTGGCACAAAGGGAATCGCTTTTGACACCTAAAATACACCCAAATTATGATCCAAGTTAGGTGACAATTATAACAGATTTCCATTAAAGATTGGTGGTCTATCTCACAGGATGATCCTGAAATGGGAGCACTGGTGCGTCAGACTCCGAGAGTAACCTTCCAGAGGGATAATAATTTGTCTGACCATAAACAATCAATAGGAAAGGAATTTATGTGTGCCATAGTTGCAGTCTATGTAAACTTGGAAATGAGGTGGAAACATTCACTAATCTGAACACAGGGCAAGAATTTAAGTTGATGCACTATACCAGATGCAGGACCCCCTTTGTGGTCTATGGGGTGTTGCAGCTATGGAAAACTATATGTAGAGTGCACTATACAACCCATTAAAGGAAAGAATTCAAAAACACATTCTGGCAGTCATCCATAGGATTTGCAGTAGTGCTCTGGGGGATCACCTTAAAGATTATATACATAGATACATAGACAGTGTCGGCAGATAAGGGCCTATGGCCCACCCAGTCTGCCCATTTAAGTTTGTAAGTTCAGTTTATGTTTTCCAGGAAGTCTGTTGCCCCTTACCCCTGACCTCCAGAATTCCTTTATGTCTATCCCATGCATTCTTAAATCCCGTGATTGTTTCAGCCCCCACCACTTCCTCTGGCAGGGTGTTCCACTTGTCCACCACCCGTTCTGTGAAGAAATTCTTCCTCACGTTTCCTCTGAATCGTCCTCCCTCCAACTTTATCCCATGCCCTCTAGTCCTGGAACATCTTTTTCGCTTAAAAATAGTGCATTCCTGCACCCTGTTCCTCCCTGTAAGATACTTGTATGTCTCTATCACATCCCCTCTCACAGCTTTTCACAGCTATTCAGCTTCACATTTTCACAGCTATACTACCTCTGCCTTTAAATGTAAGCAATAAACCATGTGCTGTCACCTCCACAGGCTGGTAACAGACTCAGAAAACTGTCACCGTGTGAAACAGAGTGGATTCATATACTGCACAGTACTAGTCCAGTGGGACTGAATCAAGCAATTATTATTAGCCATTCTTGTAAATTGATTTGCCAACAAGTGCTCTTTTAGAATAATGAGACTAAGCTTGGCCTACAGGGAAACCATGAATAGGAACAATTTACTGCTGGTACTAATCTTTCAGTGACATGTTTTGTGCCCTTCTGTTTTATGATCTGGGAACTACATTACTTCTGTAAGGATGTGCTCTACATACATAGTAGTTATTTTTCATAAACATATTGTTTAGCATTTATATCTAAAATAAAAACGTTTGTTGGTGTGTTTGAACTTTCCTTTACTCCTTTTAGGTGACTTTTTTCACCAGAACAAATTTAATAATTGGTGTCTGCAACTGAAGACAATAATATTTGCTCCAGACAATAACTCAAGTGTATTTTATATTACTACTTACAGCTTACCTGCTAATAAACGTGCTCCAAAGTTTGGGGAAGTAGAAGGAGAAAGCAGCTTGACAAGCAGATGATTTTACAGGAGAGAGTGAGAGAGTGAGAGAGTGAGTGAGCAGGTGTCAGAGCTGAAGAGGGAGTAGGAGGTGGGGCAAGGGGAAGGGGGAAGGGAGGAAAGGAGTGGGGGGACAGAATTTGGAGATGAAGGCAGTACAATGAGTGAGGTGCTTGGCATCAAGAGAGGGCAAGAAGAGGGAAGAGTACAAATGAACAGCAGTGGGTTCTGTGGAGGCAAACCAGGGCAAAGCTGTAAAAAGAGTGTAAGAGGGGTCTTGTTAGTCAAGCGGTGGCCTTCATTAAGAGGAGATGCAGCCTGGCAAGGGTGGACTTGGGAGCAGCGCTACATACAATATTGCCGTAATTGAAGATAGGCAGAATCATCTTCATGACAATCTCTCTTTGGGCAGGAAGCAGGATGCTTGTTTTATTCCTGTAAAGTACCCCAAGTTTAGGGTTCGGTTTCTGATGGATGGCATCCACATGAGTAGCGAACATAACACCATTAAGGGTCTGGGAAAAGAGGGGAAGGGAGAGTTTGGCAAGTCTCTTCCTAGTGCCAAAGGTCATGGACACAATTTTTTTGGCATTGAAAGACAGCTGATTTGGGCAAAACCAATGCTGGATGTTGTTAAAATCCAGTTGGAGTCAGGTTGTCAGGTTTGAGGCAGAGGAACCAGAGGCATAGAGAACCATGTTGTCTGTGTACTTGCGACTGGACACAGAGGAGCAAGCAAGGGGAAAGTTGTACCCAGTACACAATTTGGATTTGTATTAGGTTAAAAGGGAGTCAAGTAGGTGGCAGCCCTTTGGGCCCACCCTCTCCTATCCCACAGGATCATGCAGCCATTTATAGCCCTATATAGTGAGTAGCTTGCTAACATGAACAACATAACACCATGATAGCAAACAATGAAATTTAAATAACAGCACAGAGATAAAGTACATAAAAACAATAACATGGACCAGATAAGTCCAAACTGGGCTCCAGCACTTCAACCAGAGATAACTGGAGGATAAACACTAAAGTGGCTCTTAATTTGCGACACTTTGAACTCCAGCTGGGGGCAGGGAAGACTTGGGTTGTATATAAATTACACCTCAGGTGAGGGGATATGTAGGTGTAACCAGGGAATGATCCCAATCTGGGGAAAAGTTAACACCGGGGGTAGGCAAGATATTATGGGAACAGGACAGGAAAGGATTCAGCACTCAGGCTTGCCAATAATCACATAGCACAAGTAACTGTGTGAAATACTTATTTTTATTTTTTTTTAATGCCAGTGCAAAAGTGCAAAATAACTTACAATGGACTCATATTGCCCTCACGAGAGAACCCACTGGAGCCCCAATGTTTTACACCTGCTGCTCCTGGTGCTTTGTCAAGGTGTATGGCCCCCTACAATCTAGCCCTTTAATAGCAGGCATGTTAAAGACACAGTACAAATATAAAGTGCTATAGTGACCACCACATAATGCGTAAACAAGTTAGCTAAAAACACATGAAAACTGTCTAAAAACCTATTTTCTTAAACAACTAAGGCATTTTGGACAATGATTACTTTTGTTAAAGCAGGATGAAAAAAATAGCTTCTGTTGTTTTTTTCGACCATCACTTGTATTTGTAAATGTATAAACAGATAATCATATAATGCAGAGTTCATGACAACAGTTGTGCCAATTCTGCTGACGCTCTAACCCCAGGGAGGGGTTACACTTATTACACTGTACATTGCTATTATTGGGGAGCACTTTAAATAGCAGCTGCTACATGCTAATTAGTAATTGTATATTAGGACACCGTCAGTGGCGGAACCAGGTTTGGGAGCATTTGGGAGCCACGGGGGGCCATTCAGTCAATCATGGGATCCACAATGGGCACTGCACAGTGAATAAAAATGGTGGTGGGGCACTGCTACTCACACTGGCGGCAGCAGGAGGGGTGGTCGCCCCCAGTCCCCCCTCTAGCTCCTCCACTGGCCATATTTGTAATAAACACCACCCCTTGAAAAAGCTGCAGTGTACAGCAAATGCTGGAGATTCGATCCATTTAGCTGGCGATCTGTTTTGGATGCCTTTCACTTTAATAAATGAATGTGAATACTGGCACCACTGTGATGATCTCATCTATGGAGTTCATAAATGCCCGAGGTCCTTTTGTTGTCTAGCATCAGTTTCTTCCACACTGGAACACCACGTGCAGGTTTATGCATCTCACCCCTTTGTTTCTATGTAACAGGAATGCATCAGGGCATTCAGGGCTGCTCAGCTGGATACAGAGTGAGACAGAGAGAGAGCAAGAGAGAGAGAAGAGAAGTTGAGCTTTTCTGGCTGCGACTGGGCTGAGGGCCTGCAGTCCTGGGGATGGTGGCAGGGTCTCTGGGATTGGGTGTCACTTGTCCCCTCAGCCTGGTCTCCAGGGAAGGATACTGTAAGAAGTAGCAGGTTGGTTGGAGACCCAGGGAACTCATCTTGAGAAGAACAGAGACCATCAGCACCCAAAAGGCACATTAGAGTGTGGTGTGCCACCCCTCAAGGGAGGTGACCAGAGCCCTTGTGGGTAGTAGGAGAAAATGGGAAAAGTCAGTCAGTGTTCATAGTGAACTTCAAGTTCCCCTTTACTAAATGAAATTCTCTATGTGTGTGAAGAGTTCTCGGCAGTTTAAATGGAAACTCTTGGCAGGTAGCCAAATAAATGGGCATGAGGTAGGAAGGGGCCTGGCAGGGCTGGGGTTGGTAAGTCCTTGGAATTTGGTCCAGACATGGGAGTCTGATTTGGGGCCTACTAGTGCTATTAGTGTAGTGTCAAAGGGAGGCACACATTTTTTTATTTTATTCTTTTGGTAACTGGATAAGGCCCACTAGGCACAAGTGCCTGTTTTCAGAGGCAGTCTGGGAGCACTGGCGTGGTTAAGTGACTTGCTCAGAATCACACAGTATGTACCATATATAGGCGCATATAAGCCGAGATTTTGAGACTAAAATCGGACCATATAATTAGGGGTCTCTGCTTATACGCGGGTCACTCTGTGCACAACAATTATTTAATGTACCCACTGTTCCCAATCAAGTCCCCAGTTACCAGCAGTGGCATACCTTTGACATACCGTATTCCTCACATCAGAACATTCTGCTTACTGATGCCAAAATGAGTACTGGGAAAAGAAAAAGGAGCACTTACAATGCAGCCCTTAAGCTGTGTGTACCAGTAATTTAACTTGCAGAAACATCAAACAGCTCTGCTGTTGCCACATACCGTAGGTGAGGAATCGGACTAGTGAGAATGCTGGTTACTGTAATGGACTTTGGCAGCCGCTACCAGTAAATAAAATGATGAAATTCTCTGTGTGTCTTTACTTTTGGCTGAATTTATTCTTTTCACTGAGCAAAATGCCTGCTTTAATTTATTGGGCTGCTATGGTTTCTTGTGATTTACTTTTACATGTTGTGCTGAATTGTTTATAAATGCAATCTCGGCTTATACATGGGTCAATGAGTTTTCCTAAAAATGAATGGCACTTTAGGGGTGTCGGCTTATACGCAGATCGGCTTATCCACGAGTATATACAGTAAGTGAAGATTGTGAGAATCAAACCCAGGTCTGCTGTATGTACCAAGCTCATTCACAGCTTGTTGCTCTACCCTCTGGGCTATACTGCCAAACCAACCATGCTTTATGCACTTAGCAGTGATATGATACATTGATACACTTTCATATTTATTGTACTTCTGCATGTATTTGAGACATGTGTGAGCACAGCTTTTCCCCCAGGGTAGTGCTCACCCTACCTGGGGAAAGTGCCACTGCAAACCAGGTCCTGAGAGTACCATGACTCCAGGGACCCCAAAAGGGATGTTATGGATCTGTAGGGTTGGGAGATGCAGTGGTTTATGCAAAATGTTACTATGTCCCTTTAATAATTCAGGGGGATGGCCTAGAAATTATCATGGATGTGGGGTGGGCAACAGGCCCCACAAGTAAGCTAAATACCAACAGACCAGTTTTTAGAAACAGTAGTTGTAATGTGTGCCATACTAGAGGTGGGGGGTTATGTAGAGCCCTGAAGAGTTTTGAGAGAACAGTCATGTAGGGCATGGCCCATGAAATATTTAAATGTAGTGTATGCAGGTATCATCATAATGGATTGTGACCAGAGAATGCCCAGAGAGATCTGTACCGTCTGGCAGCTAATGATAAAACCACCGCTCTTGATCTCAGCTCTGATATGGGCATTATAATTTGTGTGTGGATCTCATGTTACTGGTGCCCTAGAGTATGGTTTAAGGTGCCTCTTGTCCCCACTGTCACTTACCTGTGATGGCAAGGTGACAGGTGTTGGTACAGAACTGCTATTCATGGCATATGGAAGGCACTCTCCTGGAAGAGATGCCGTCATATACGATTAGGCACAGGAGGATCACCAGGCCGTTACACTCCTTGAAGAGCTTACACTCTGAAACATTTAGGTCTCAACAGTTGCTTGTATTAGCAAGAGTTTCAGTAATGGCCATTATGTCTAGTTCCTTTACAACCCTCACTGCTTGCAGTTCCTCATCTTATTTCCCAGGTGTGTGGCATTTTTGTTCAGTGCTTTCAATCTGTCCAATCTTCATTCTTGGATTCTTTCTGCTACATACTGTTTCTTCTTTTTTTTTTTAGTCAGTCATTTATCTCCATACTGTCAACGCAGCCCCACTCAGAATCAACTCCCAGCCCCATCACCTGGCTTCCTGGAGCTTACCTCATAGGTTGCCCATTGTCCTCAGCCAGAGGACATTGGGAGAGACCAGTCGCCAGTGTGGGGCTCATGAGGGATTGGTCCACCATCCTACCACTATCTGCCAGAGTCGGGGGTTCCTCTTTGATTTTCTCTCTGGGCCTTCGCTAAGTGCAATGATGCATTGTCTGCACCCTGGTTCCATGGAGGCATCCCCTGGTGTCCCAATGGGTGGGGCACCTTCCCTTTCATCCTGCTGCGCTGCCACCTACAACCACTAGGTAGCAGCCACAGAGTGAGACATCCTGTCCTCCCCCTTCCCAAAGGAGCAGTCCTTGAGATGCTAATTCCTTCCTCCCCAGCCAGCCCCCGAGCAACCCGTATCCATTTCCAAACCTGGGTCACCAGCATGGGCAGGATGTGAGGTGCCCAGTGCATGAGCCCTCCACGCCACCATGCCGGCCCTACATACTGTTTCTTTTAAGAGTACTTATTCTATTGTGAAGCATGGTTTATTGTGTTATACTGCAGATTGCTATATTCTCTGTGAACTACATAGACCAAAATGCCTTGCACGGTACAATGAGATGATGTCATAGTGGAGACTGGAGCGTGAGGGAAAAAAAAAAGATGATAGTGGATTGTTAGCAGACCCATGCTGTTTGTTGTTTTGCTGCTCCATGGAGTAAATATACCACGGTTTCTGGAGAAGTGGTGGTGGTGCATTTTTCTTGAAAAGTGTACTTATAAAATAGGGAACAGGACACTATACAACCTTAGAAAATGGGCAAGTTAAATACTGTACTTTGACTGAGAAATATCCACTTCTGCATGCTGAAGATTTGTTTGCCACTTTGGCATCAAGTCTCTTTTACTAAACCGGACTTGTCAAATACATACCAGCAACTTGAACGGGACTCCGATTCGGAGGCATATCCAACTGTAACCACCCATTGGGTATCGTACAGATATCATAGATTACCATATGGAGTTTCCAGTGCGCCAGCTCTTTTTCAGTCAGTAATGGAACCTATTTTGCAAGGACTGGATTATGTTGTATGTTTGCTAGATGACATTTTGATCACAGGACAATCAAAAAAGGAACATTTAAAGGTATTGGATGACATGTTTATGCAACTTATGTCTTAGAGGGTGCAGGTAAAGCTGGAGATATGTAATTTTTTACAGTCCACTGTGGAATATCTGGGACATGTAATGAATGTGGAAGGACTGTATCCCACTGCAGAGAAGGTTACAACCACAGAGAAAGCGGCCTGGCCTATGAATGTAACTAAACTCAATTTTTCCTTTGATTACTGAACTATTCTAGTTGTTTTTTGGAAAGCCTGGTAACTACCCAGAAATCTTTATGAGCTAATATGGAGGGAAAAGCCTTGGAAGTGGTCAGGGAGTGTGAAGAGGCTTTCAATAAATGGAAACAGCAACTTTTAACTTATATTTTATTGTTTTCAGAAATTTTCAGATATTGAATACACAATAGACTCTTACACAGGACAGTATACAGTTCATGCATGAGTGAACCACATATTTGCATCCTACAGTTGTGATATACATTGCCTTCCTGTAATCTGGCATTAAAGTAATTGGGTGTAAGAGGAAACAATTCTAACTTTATAAAAACAGAAAATCCTAGCCTCTTCAGTGGGTGTTGGTGTTTTAGTTAGGGAGAACATGATATAGGGGGTAAACACAGTTATTCATAACTGCTATTAAAAACAGTGTAAAACTAATAGCAGAAGAATATTAGACCTCATACATGAATGCCCTTCCCCCAATCTCAGCATTTACATGTGGCCTCAAGTAGCATATGGTTTCTCGTGGAGTTTAATGACAGCATATTGTATTGTATTTGATAGAAGTAATTGTTAGAAGTTACCTGCTGTTAAGTTTTTTTCAAATGTGCTCCTTGGTTTCACAGAGTTTTACTCGTAATTTTAGTAGATCTGGAAATGTCGGCAAGGTGTGATACACACCGACTTTGGCAATCCTCAGAAACCCAAACATGTGTGATGTCAGTTCAAGACAGTCACTGAAGATGTATTAGGGTTTCCTGTTGGCTGGCCTCACACTTTTCACTTGCAGCCACTTCACAACATTCCCTCTTACATTGCTTATATCACTTGACCTCTCAGAACATCCTGCTATACATTTTCCCGCTCTTTAGATTTCAGTCTGTGTTTTTATCAATTGTTTCTGTTCCCCGAAATCTTTTTTTCAGTTTGTCATTTGACAGTGTGTGTCCACAGTTGCATTTACTTCAGAGAGTTGACTTGCAGTGTAGATTGTTTTAGATAGAGCATTGTCTGTCCTATAGTCTTATGACAGCTGGGAACACTGATTAACGTATTGCGACTCTGTTATGTGTCTTTTTTATGAGGAATTGCACTGCCTTATGAATTGATTTGTCTGTGTCGAGGTGCAGAGCTGCTGCTTTGGTTGTACCATCAGGTATTAGACAGTTGTCATTTGAGCTATCATTGAGCAAGTGACTGATTGGTTTTGGTATTGGTTTATTTGGTTCCCTGTTATTTCTGTTGGTTTTGTGTTTTACTTAAACAGTAAGTATCAAAAATATGTGTTGTACTGATCTAATTTTATTGGCATCTGTTGACAGTTCTCTGTTGGTACTGTCATTTACTGTGTACTTCTTTGCTGATTGTGTGTCACTGTGTATTGCAATTATTACATTCCCCAGTGGGGCTACTGATTTTATGAAGTAAATGTTTGTTTTTGTATATGTCTTGCCATTTTGGGATTCCATTTACTGCATATTACAGAACCAGCTGAACTGATCAGTCCACCTTCTATATAAATACCCATGCTAAGTAATACAATTTTTATTACATGTTATTCTGGAAAATACCTTTGTTGTTTTTTTTGTGTTTAGATTTAATTGATTACCCTTTTACTTTTCTTTAGCAGCCTTTTATAATTGTGTAGTGTCATTTCAGTGACATTACTGCATCTGTCTTTATCAGGATAGTACACTGTAAGTGTGGTACAGTACCTAGTTGATGTGTTGTCGGTGGTAGCACCAGCACCAATAAAGATGTGGTAAGTCTGCACATAAGTCCTAAAGACCCAGTCTTTCATAAAAAATGGGACAAATTTGTTAGCAAGACATTATTGGTCTGGTGGCAATTATACATCAATAATTTGTGGACAACACTTTGTAGGGTATCAGCAGTGGAAGTGATATGCCAGGGCAGTTTCCCAACCTCCTGGCATGACTCTCTGGGTCAGTCTTGTGTACAAGGCTTTCACCCTGACCTTCAGAGACTGACAACCCTTCAACACGTTCCATGAGTTCGGATAAATTAGGGTAGTCTGTTCGGTGTGCTGATACATAGCGTAGGTAAATTGAATTCTGATTCGTGACCTACAGTATTAACCCACTTGCCACCACTACATTATCATTTACTTGACTGACCAGGACTATTTGGTTTTGATGGGTAAACACAGTGTGTTCATTGTAGTCCAAAGTACTACCATGACCATGAGTGGCCATCATAGACAATGGGCCTGTTCTAATTGTTTGAATATTCTTACTTGTATTCTAAAATCCCCATGTCTTTGTGTCTTGGACAATTCATTATTCTGCAATTGTTTTTCTTATTGGGGTCTATGTAACATCAGCCCAAGAAGTTATGTATACATTCTGGACAGCCTAACCTGTACAATTAATTATATGAATATAACCTGGAATAGTGATTTTGTAATGTACCCATGTGGCCTACAAAACAATAATCAAACTCAGATTTAGTCTTTAATTTTACACGTTCTAAATCTAAAGCCCTCAGTTTTGCTAAAGTCAAATGAGAAACACCACCAAAATATTCAGAATTCATGTTTTAAGAAATATTTTTACTTACTATCTTTTTCAAACTTTATGATATAATCTGAACAGCAGTACAAGCAAAAATGCATAAATGTTCCTGTTGAAATCAATGTAGATGCAATAATAGAATAAAAACAGAACTAAAAATGATGCCAAGCATTTAATCCTCTCTGTTCCAGAAATGCCAGAGTTTTAATAGGCATGACTCACCATGCCAGTCACCAAAATGTCAAGATGAGGTCCTAGAGTAAGGAATGGTTATCTGCCCTTCTCCTCTCTCCTACCTTGACTGAGTTGTCTGCAGGTTTATATAGCCTGTCAAGGCAGTTGGCTGGGTTGATAATTTTACAGTTCCTAGCTTTATTTAGAGTACAAGGTAGTTGTGTTCTGTGCTAGTAAGTAGCTTTATGTATCAGAAAGCTATCAGTAACTTGAAGCATCTGATTAAAAGGGGGTTTTACATGAAAATATGGCCTGCTACTAAACAGTTTGATGCCATGGTACAGTGTCTAGAATGACTGGGGATTTTTAGCTAAATACAAAAATAAATTTACATTCACAGTCAGCATCCACTATCCAAGGTAGTGGAGCTATTTTTTTCATAGCAGGACGAGGAATACGAGGAGTGAGGTAGCCCAACAAGACATCTGGTTGCTTTGTGGTTAAGCCTTTTAATTGAAAGACATTTTAAAATACAGTGGCGTGAAAAAGTATTTGCCCCCTTCCTGATTTTCTCTATTATTGCATATTTGTCACACTGGGTGTTTTCAGGTCTTTAGACAAAATATAATATTAGATAAAGGGAACCTGAGTGGACAAATAACACTTTTTTTTTTTACTTATTTCATTTATTTAATGAAAAAAGTTAACCAACACCAACTGGCACTGTGTGAAAAAGTAATTGCCCCCTAGTTAAATCAACCCAATTAAAGGGATAATTAGAGTCAGCTGATTGAACACAGCTAGGCTTGATTACAGCCAGCCCTGCTCAATATAAACCTCACTTATTTTTGCCCTTACCATCAGAGTCACATTGCTAGCACAAAGATTCAACAAGCACATTATGCCATGATCAAAGGAAGTTCCTGAAAAGATCAGAAAAACATTTTGTTGCCCTCATCAGTCTGGAAAGGGTTACAAAGCTATTTCTAAGGCTCTGGAACTCCATTGAACCACAGTGAGAGCCATAATTTCCAAATGGAGAACACTTGGAACAGTAGTGAACCTTCCCAGGAGTGGGCGGCCTGCCAAAATCACTCCAAGGGCGCAGTGTAAAATCATCCAGAAGTCTCAAAGGATCCTAAAACAACATCCAAAGAACTGCAGGCTTCTCTTGCCTCAGCTAAGGTCAGTGTTCATGACTCCACAATCAGAAAGAGACTGGGCAAAATGGGCTTCATGTGAGAGTAGAAGGCGAAACCACTGCTAACTAAGAAGAACATAAATGCTTGTCTCTCATTTGCCAAGAAGCACCTGGATGATCCACAAGCCTTTTGGGAAAATGTTCTATGGACATATAGAGTCCAAAGTGGAACTTTTGGACAACATGGATCCCATAATGCTCGCGTAAAGCAAACACAGCATTCACAGTAAGAACACCATACCAACAGTCAAACATGGTGGTGGTAGTGTGATGGTGTGGGATGCTTTGCTGCCTAAGGACTTGGATGACTTGCCATAATTAAAGGAACCATGAATTCTGCTCTGTACCAGAAAATTCTTAAGGAGAATGTCCAGTCATCCTTTCGTCAGCTGAAGCTGAAGCATAGTTGGTCATGCAGCAAGACAATGATCCAAAACACAAAAGCAAATCCACATCAGAATGGCTAAAAGAAGTAAAATTAAAGTTTTGGAGTGGCTAGTCAAAGTCCAGACTTAAACCCAATAGAGATGCTGTGGCAGGACCTGAAACGAGCAGTTCATGCTCGAAACCTACCAAATGTTACTGAATTAAAGCAGTTCTACGAGGAAGAGTGGGTTAAAATTACTCCACAGCGATGTGAAAGACTGATATTGAATTATAGGAAGTGTTTGGTTGCAGTCATTGCAGCTAAATGTAGCGTAACCAGTTATGTAAGGGGAATTACTTTTTCACACAGTGCCAATTGGTGTTGGTTAACTTTTTTCATTAAATAAGTGAAATAAAAAAAAAAAACAAGTGTTATTTGTTCACTCAGGTTCCATTTATCTAACATTACATTTTATCTAAAGACCTGAAAACATCCAGTGTGACAAATATGCAATAATAGAGAAAATCAGGAAGGGGGCAAATACTTTTTCACGCCACTGTATCTAACTTGTGATTTACAAGAAATGCATTTAGGATATCTTAGTATACAATCTTTTACTGTAAATGTTTAAATCATTCAATATTTGTCAAATAAGAAAGTCCATACTCAGTAGTCATGTTAATAAGTACTGAATACAAACACAAATCAATAATCATGTCAGTAAGCATTAGATTATAATTAAGTATATTTGTAAGTGGTTGGCTATAAAAACATATACCTAAGTGTCAAGCATAACTGTAATTATATGTTTAGACAGGAAAGGCTGAGGCCCAAGCTACAAGGTATTAATGCTTAAACCTGTGTATTAGTTTATTGCAGTAAGAAGTGATATTTCAAACACACCAAATAAAGTATAATTTTATTTGACATTGCTGAGAATTCATTTATGATATCCAACAGAGGGACCATGGGTTGGATATCTGGAGCAGACCATCTGGCCATTATTTCTTCAAGTTCATGGTTAATTTCCTCATTGGTTAGGATTGGTGGGGTGAGCAGACCCATTGGAGGCTGAACCGGACTGCAGATTGAGCAGCATAAGCTTGATTTAAAACTAGGTGCTACTCCCACTATTAAGCCTACTTCCCTATTTCTAACTCAATTCTGTCAAGGTGTTGTCACCTGTGAAAAGAAGGAAATCGGTGCTGAAGCTCAAGATTAGCAAAGTACTGTAGAACTGTTAATTCATATGCAAAGAAAAGATCGCAGTCCGGTCTCCCAAAACTCTGAAGTGCAGAACTGACTTCGCACTATGCCAGTGATGGCAGATGCAGGAATGAGAATGTGCACCCTGGGAATGTTGCTACTGCTGTCAAGTGCAGTTTGCATGCCAACTCCCTTTTGCTGTTGCTGCTGCTGGCAGGTGGTGAGAGACTGCCCACTCTCTTAGCCCCCTCCACTTGATGCTGACCCTTCGGAGCTCAGTGTCCTGCCTGATCCATGTCACCACTAGAAAGGGCTTTTGAGTCCACCATTTCTGTTACTGACATGGCACACCCGGCACCTGAAGAGTGCCCAACACTTGGAGTCTGATACCCACTGAAGAGAGAAAAGTCCCTGAACCTGCAGTCCTGTGAAGCCTGGTCTCCTAAATGAGTCTTGGAAACAGACTATGGGTGGTGAGTGGATTCCTGATGACACCGACCCGAAAGTTAGAAAGTACCTGTAATTTTTTATCTGATTACATTGCCACCATGAACACTGTACAACAGGCTGGTGTTTTTTCTGAGCCTGCCCAGCTTCCTATTGTTTCTCACCAGTCGAGTAAGTATGCTGTAGTTATTTGTAGCAGATTGCGATACTAATAAAACTTATTTTCCACTTATTCCCATATGTTTGTTGTCGTGTGCTTCCTGTCAATATACCTGTGTCCCTCTGTATTTATTATATTCTCTCTGTAATGTCCTTGCTTTTTTTTTTTTATTACCTGGTATAAATACTCAGTGAATCTTCCTGTGTTGGGTAAATGTAGCGTGCTTCACTGCCACATTTATTTTTTGTTTGTTTGTCAATGCATACTTCTTTTTCTTTTCTATCTGTATCCCCTCAAACTCTGTATTTCAAGTAAGTAATAACCCATGACAAGGTGTGCATTATAGGATTGTAATGCATGACCCAGGGATATAGTAAGGCACAAAGCCATAGGCCGAGTGTCCTCACTGCCCTAGGAAGTGCATTACAGTCCTATCATGCACACCCCAGAGGGGCTTATTACATTTATAAAATGGCTCTAAGTAGCTTTTTTTGAAGGAGAATGAGATTCAGCACTTGACTGTGCAGTTATAGAGATTTAATGCATGATTCAATGATGTCTTTCAGCCAATTATATTTCTAGATTTTTTCTTGCCATTTTATAAGTGTTGATAAACATTGTTCCAACCATTCCACATGAGTATGTTTACCTGCCAACCCCAACCCCATTTTAAAGACCAAAAAAAAAGAAGAGTAGAAAAAAAGGATTCAACAATTATTTACCCACATACACTGACTCAATTCAGATTGTGTGTTTGTGCAATGTCCATATTGTCCACTGAACACCAGCACAATGCGTGTTCATCAACATCCCCCTTTTCCCATTCTCACTACATATATATGCTCAAATCTGGCACCATGAAGGAGGGCCTTGTCTTGGCGGTGTTGCTTTGTAAGTAACCTCCTTCTCCTTTATTTACATATTTTTTTACTGATGTCCTGTGTCACTGTCTCCAAACTATCACACAGTGTGCAGAACACAACAGAACTGTCATCCTGATTTAACTTTCATGACAGATTTTGTTCATCATACTGTGTTTCTTACATTTTTTTTTCTTTTTGGTTTGTTAATGTGGAATCCTACAACCACAGAATCAGTTGTCTCTTTGTGTTAATCTATCTTCCCCCACCACAGTGCAAGCATAGCCATCCACTGATTTCCTCCCTCAGCTCTGTCAACTGGCGTCCCATGGAGTTACCTCTTCCTGGAGCTCCTCCTCCTCCTCCTCCCCCCCTGGCATGCACTGACAGTTGCCTCCTTACTGCCAACAGACAGATCCAGTTCTGATAGAGGAATCCATAGGTGTTGCTTAGCCTGTAAGGGGTTGGCGTCATCCTCTGCTGCACACAGTAATTTTCCTAGTTCTGTCCTAGCATGACGGACGTGCGATGCCATCCAAACATACAGTATCATGCATGCTACCATGCGTGGGACATTGACGACTGCTGACACTCCATGTCCCCAGGTTGCTGGCCCAAACTGCATACCTCCAAGCCTCAGCTAGAGATCAAGCTGGTGCAGGAACTACCACCCCCCCCAGAGAAGGACAGCAGACCAGCCGATGCTCAGTCCTCCTCTTTCCAGCCAGCCCCGAGTTGAGTCTGTCCACAAACCTGGGTCACTGGTGTACCAGTAGATGAGGCACGAGTGACTCTGCTCTTTGTACCACTGGGCTGGTCCCTACAGAAACAATTGTAATAATGTCAGTGGTACAGCAAGATTCCCTGCATTCTGCAACACTATTATATGTACAGTAGCACTGGTTCATAGTATTATTATTTATTTATTGAAATGTTTCACCAGGAAGGGTACACTGAGCAACTTAATACTCATCTCATGGTACGTCCTGGGGGAAGGGGGAGTGGGAAATTTCAACATATTTAAATGATACAAAAACAAAGCATAGTACAGTACAGAGACAGGAGCATATAAAATATGACAGCCAATACATTCAGGTAATACAGTGCAATCATATGGGGGATTCATGATGATTCAAAATGACAAGGAGGGAAGCATGAGTAGCAAAATACATTAAGTAAGTGCTAGGTAATTTAGAGCGAATAGGTGGAGGGAGGAGGGGGGGGAGGAGCAGCATACAAGGAGGGGGGTCAAGAGCAAGAGCAGTTAGGGATCAAATAGTTGAGTAGAGCTGAAGTGAGGGAGCTCAGTGATGAGAAGTGGCAAATTTGCAGGGGAGAGCATTCCACAGTTTTGGAAGATGGTGTGAAAAAGCTTTTTGGCCAGAGGATGTATATCTGCTGGGGATAGAGAAGGTGCATAGGCTGTCAGATCTCAGTGAGTAGCAGTTGGGAGGAGAGTACTAAGTGAGGAGGAGAGGTAGGAAGGGAGAGAACCAAGTCAGTATTTCGAGATGAATTTGGCACCGTGTAGCATACAACGATTTTGAAGCGTGAGGAAATTTAGGGACCGGTAGAGGTCGCAGTGATGGGTGAGGTAGGGGGCATCTAGAGCAAAGTGGCAGAAGCAATTATAGAGAGTATTCAGTTTGGCTAGGGAGGATTGTGGGGCAATGCCATAGACTATGTCACAGTAGTCGAAAATTGACAAGATCATTTTCAGTACTAGCTCATGCCTGGCCGCAAGTGGGATACAGCTGCTATTTCTGTATAGGGCACTGAGCTTAGGCTTAAGTTTTTTCTGAATTGCCTCAATGTGTGTTGAGAAGTTGAGGGGTCCATCAAGCCAGACACTGAGATACCTGAATGAGGATGAGTCCTCCAGTACTGTCCGATCCAGGGTGTGGAATGTGGGTAAGGTAGTTAGCCTAGCAAGTCTCTGCCTAGTTTCAAAAGTCATAGAGACATTTTTTTTGGCATTTAAAAAGAGCTGATGTGAGTTAAACCAGTGCTGGACTCTGTAGAAGTCAGACTGGAGCCTGGTGGTGACATCAGCGACTGATGTTCCAGATGCATATAGAACCGTGTCTTCAGCATACATCTGGATGCTGGAAATAGTGCAGACCAGGGGGAGATAATTCAAGAAAATCAAAACAGAATGGGGCTGAGCACTGAACCCTGGGGTACACCAGTAGTTATGGATAAAGGGGAAGAGGTGACGTCGGCAATTTTAACTGATTGGGACCTGCCAGACAGGTAGGCATAAAACCAGCTTGTGGCAGAAGGAGAAAGACCAGCGGCTGAGAGGCAGTTCAGGAGGAGAGGGTGCGAGACAGTGTCGAAGGCTTTTGCCAGATCAACAAAGATGGCTGAGGTAATATGACCTTTGTCGAAGCCAGAGAAGACGGTCTCAGTTAGTCTTAGCAGAGAAGTGGTAGTAGAATGTGACTTCCAAAATCCAGATTGGAATGAGGTAAAGAACACAGAGTCAGATAGGAAGGAGGAGAGCTGACTGAGTACTATGTGCTCTTGTAGTTTAGTGAGGGTAGGTAGGAGAGAGATAGGTCGATAGTTACCAGGTGAGGAGGAGTCACCCCCCCTTAGGGAGCGAGAGCACAACTGCATGTTTCCATACTGAGGGAACAGAAACTGACAAGAAAGAGAGGTTTAGAATGAGAGACAGTGGGTAGGCAATAGCAGGAGCAGAGAGGGAGAGAGAGGTCTGGAGTCCAGGCCATCAGGGGAGGAGCCTTTAATGGAGCTGAGGTCAAGGTGCGTGGAGGGTAGTGGCAGGGGAGACAAGAGAAAAGGAGAACTGGGGGGGCTGGAGGAGATAGAGAGGTGGAGGAGGGCGGAATGCAGCAGAGGGGGGAAGGAATAGAGGGCTGTGAGGAGGCGTGCTGGGCAGTTGAGAGGAGAGAGGTTGGGGGGGAGAGGAGTGGACACCAGGCCATTGGAAGGGCCTGGAAGGGAATCAAGTAGAGAAGAGGCACAAGTAGAGAAGTGAGAGTTAAAGCATTCCGTAATAGCCATAGGATCAGAAAGGATAGACTGATTGAGCTTGTGGGTAGGGGGTGGAGCGGTAGTGGCCAGAGAGAAGAGGGAGTGAACGACCTTCCAGAATTTGGCTGGATTATTAGTATTAGATGGGAACTTTGATTCGAAGTGATCAGCTTTAGCTAGGCAGATTGCTTTAGTGCAGCCATTCCGAAGTTCACGGTAGCATTGAAGATCTTGTTGGTAGCTGGTAGTTTTTGCCTGGCACCATGCAATGTCACATGCACGTTGGCAAGTCAGGAGTTCTGGTGAGACCCAGGGGAGATGCGTACCTCGGAGCCTTGTTTTGCAGAGTGGGGCACGGGAGTTCCAAATGTGGAGGAACTTGGTGTTGAAAGATTCAAGGGCTATGTCAGCTGAGGCTGCTGGGATGAGGGGGGACCAGTCAGTGGAAGTGAGGTCACAGAGCAGACCTTGAAGGACAAGAGATGCATAGGGTCTGGTGAGTATTATTTTAGGTGGGAGTTTGATCCTATGGATCTTTCGCACCATGAAGGTGGTGTGATGGTCACTGATAGAATCCGGCAGGAGACCGGAGGCTATTATTCTATGTGGGTGGGTAGTAAGGATAAGGTCTAACAGTGAGTGGTTTAATGTTTTGTTGTTAAGGCGAGTGGGTTCTTGGATGAGTTGGCTAAGATTCAAGGCTTCAATAGAGGTATTGGTAGTGGCCAGTAAAGGTGCCAGCCAGTTTATGTTAAGGTCACCTAGGATATAGAGTTCACCCCCGATGGCCAGTGTAGTGAGCTTAGCAAGGAGGGCAGTGACATTTGTAGGAGGCTGCCCTGGACAGCAATATACACCTGCAACTTGAATAGGAGCGGTGTAGGGAAAGGAGATTTTAATAAGACGGGCCTCATGAGTGGCCTGGGTAGAAACAGTAAAGGTAGGGTAGACTGGAGGGATGAGGAGGTGTAAATAGCCACTCCACCACCTCTCCCATTCTGATCCTGTCTAGTGATAGTAAAGCCTAGGATAGAGACAGCACGGTCAGGGATGGTATGTGACAGCCAGGTTTCAGAGAACACGATGATGTCAGGGGTATATAAATGCCCTGTGGATTCCATTTGGGAGCAAGACTTCTTATGTTTAGGTGGATTAATTTAAGGCCATAGGGGGTGTGAGTGGATTGGTGACAGGTTGAGTGCCGGGTGGCTGCATAGCGGTACGAGGTCCGGGATTTGGGTGGATATCACTGGAAACTAGGAGGAGAAGCAGTAGGAGAAGATGAAGATGTTTGTTTGTTTTGTGTGGTCTATGGGAGAGTGTTTTGGGGCTTGAGGTGATGGCGAGAGGAACATGGGTGAAGCTACCAATTTCAGGAGGGTAGGGAACCGGTAAGGCACAGAGGTAATTGATGCACAGGGGATAGTAGGATAGTGAGGGAGTAGCTCTGCATCAGGGAAGTGAAGGGTTCCAGTGGAGGAAGCCATATCGTTTATCACCGTAGTAATAAGAGTCATAGTAGGGGGGCCAGTGAGTGGCTGTGTGAGAAGCATAGACAATATTAGTATGGTCAGTGCCAGGAGTAGATGCCTTTGTTTAACAGCCTGCCAGAGTTCCATGTTACAGGCATGAAGGGAGAGTAGTCAGAGGAATAGTGTGAGCAGCAATATGTGGTCACAAGTAGAGACTTAAAGTTTGCAGCTGCCTTTATTGGTAGCTGAGTATAAGCGGCCAATGGGAGACAGGGCTGATAGAAAAAGAGAAGGAACAAGCCTGGCAGCAGCTATATAAGTAACTGTTGAGCCAATGTGGGAGGGTGGGGGGTGGGTGAGGAGCCGGCGTAAAGCACCGGCAGGGAAAGGTCCAGATGGGATCATACATCAGCGAGCTGCAGAGCCAGGCATTGGACTGCGGGTGGCGATAGAGAGGATGCCGTCCGTCTGGGGGAGCCACTTCTTGTGCCACGGCAGCAGTACGAGCCCTGTTCAGGGGCTGAGAGGCTGGAGAGAGAGAGAGAGAGAGAGAGAAGAAAGGGCAGATTAAGTAGGCAACAAGTGGGGGGGGGACAAGACAGCAGGGGTGAAGATTAAGTTGTTTGCAACTGGCAGAGACAAAACGGAGGTGGGGGGGCGAGGCGCCCGAAGGTCTGAGTACAGCACTTGAAACAGAAGGTTTACAATTCGCTCACTAAAGATCTGTAACACTTGCAAAACTTTTAAACATTTCAGTCATTTACACAGGCAGCAATACTTGTAATTTGTTTGAAATTAGTAAGAAAAAGTGCCAAGGAGGGCAGGCAGAAAAGCGAAGTAAGGTGTCCAATCAGAGCAGAGGCCAGGAGAATGCTTGCTTTCTGATTGGTCCATATGGGACCGTACCTTAGCGAGCTGGATAACCGGGCAGCGGACCACAGGTGGCAGCTGAGAGGATGCCGTCCATCCAGGGGGAGCCGCTTCTTGCGCTGCGGCAGTGGTACGAGCCCTGTTCAGGGGCTGAGAGGCTGGAGAGAGAGAAGAAAGGGCAGATTAAGAAGGCAGCAAATGAGGGGGGACAAGACAGCAGGGGGTGAAGATTAAGTTGTTTGCAGCTAGTAGAAACAAAAGGGAAGGGGGCGAGGCACCTGAAGGTCTGAGTACAACACTTTAAACAGATGGTTTACAATTCACTCACTAAAGAGCTGTAACACTTGCAAAACTTTTTAACATTCAGTCATTTACACAGTCAGCAATACTTGTAATTTGTTTGAAATTAGTAAGAAAAATCACCAAGGTGGGCAGGCAGAAAAATGAAGTAAGGTGTCCAATCAGAGCGGTGTCCAGGAGAGTGCTCGCTTTCTGATTGGTCCAGATGGGACCATACCTTAGCAGGCTAGAGAGCCAGGCAGCGGGCCACGGGTGGCAGCTGAGAGGATGCCGTCCATCGAGGGGAGCTGCTTCTTGCGCCACGGCAGCGGTACGAGCCCTGTTCAGGGGCTGAGAGGCTGGAGAGAGAGAGAAGAAAGGGCAGATTAAGTAGGCAGCAAGTGGGGAGGGAGAAGACAATAGGGGGTGAAGATTAAGTTGTTTGCAGCTAGTAGAGACAAAAGGGAAGGGGGCGAGGTGCCTGAAGGTCTGAGTACAGCACTTGAAACAGAAAGTTTACAATTTGCTCACTAAAGAGCTGTAACACTTGCAAAACTTTTAAACATTTCAGTCATTTACACAGGCAGCAATACTTGTAATTTGTTTGAAATTAGTAAGAAAAGGCACCAAGGAGGGCAGGCAGAAAAACAAAGTAAGGTGTTCAATCAGAGTGGAGGCCAGGAGAGTGCTCACTTTCTGATTGGTCCAGATGGGACCATACCTTAGCAAGCTGGAGAGCCAGGCAGTGGACTGTGAGCAGCGGCTGAGAGAATGCCGTCCATTCGGGGGAGCCACTTCTTGCACTGCAGCAGTGTTACGAGCCCTGTTCAGGGGCTGAGAGGCTGGAGATAGGGAGAAGAAAGGGCAGATTAAGTAGGCAGCAAGTGGGGAGGGACAAGACAGCGGGGGTGAAGATTAAGTTGTTTGCAGCTAGTAGAGACAAAAGGGAGGGGGGCGAGGTGCCCAAAGGTCTGAGTACAACATTTTAAACAGAAGGTTTACAATTCACTCACTTCTTTTCTTCCCTAGGGTGCCTAATCCTCCTGAAGGACGCGGTTCATGGGGCTGCCTGCTGGACCCTCCCTGCCCCCACCCCCCGAAGCCGACAAGGTTATTTTTCTCCTGCCGTGAGCGTGACTCCTGCGACTACCGCTCTCCTGTAACTTTAAAGTTCCCTATCCTGCCTGGCCAAGTCGTTGTGCCTTGCCGTGCTGCACTCCTCCTCTCATGAGCTGCCGGACTGTGACCTGGTCATTTCAAGCGCTAGCCCCACCGGCTTTGCCAGCTGGCCCACCGCCCCCACCACCACCCTTGGTGGTATACTGTATATATAGCGGCTTGTGCTACCACGTGGGTAGTTTTATCCTATCAGCCCTCTTTCCCATCTGCAGGCTATAGCTGCCTGCCACTAGAGGTCTTTTTCTCTCTCGCCCCCCCTCCTTGCACTGTGCCTGCTAGCCTGCCTTCAGTAGTGTCTCCCAGGCCCTGTCTTTTCCTCTCTTTTTCCTTTTGATCTATTGTGGACCCAGGCTCTCCCTCCCTGCTTATGTTATTATGCCACATTAGAACTGTGGCTCTCCGGGTGCCTTTATAAGACACCAATTCCCCTGACCCGGAGCTTGTCCCTTGTTTTCTCTCCTAGCCACTATCCCTGCCCCTGTACCTTAGTCATCCCTTGACCCCCGCCTCCTTGAGAGGGATCCTGTCAGGATCCCTCCCTTCAATTCCCTGGCTCACTGGACACTGCTCCTTTCCTAAGGGGCTCTGTTAGGCTCCTATATTTCATTGGTTTCCCCTGGACTGCTCCTGTGCCAGGGCTTGAACATGGCTCCCTCCGTGCCACCGGCCTCCACTCCCTCCTACCCTGGGCATCCATCCCCCACACCCACCCCTGCTGCCCCCTGCCTGGCAGTTAAAAAAAGGGATAAAAATTGCTCATCTAAATATCCGCAGTATCCTCCATAACCTGGCTGAACTGACTGCTTGGGTGACCCTGTATGAGCCTGACATTCTGGGGCTTACGGAAACCTGATTGAAGCCTGGTATTCCTGACTCTGCATGCACCATTCCAGGTTACAGCCTCATCAGGTGGGACAGGACTGGCACCAAACGTGGGGGGGAGTACTTCTATACTTCAGGGGGCACCTATATGCATCCCTGGTATCCCTATCTCTGCCCAACCCCACAGGTTGTGAGTTCATTCACTCCCTCTTGCTACTTGGTAGCTCCAAAAAAGTGCACCTGGTCTGTGCCTACAATCCCCCGAAGGGTGGCATACCCGGACTATCCTTCCTGCTTGACCACCTAAAGGGCACTGTGGGGTCTAATGAGGTCCTTATCCTGGGGGATCTTAACCTCAACTGGTCTGGGCCCAATATCAAACTATTTGAGCAGCTTCTGTCTGGTCTAGCCCTTTATCAGATCATCTCCGGACCCACTCGTATCTCCTCCCGGGTGGTCAAGGACACGCTTATTGACTGGTTACTTAGCAACCGTCCGGATAAAATCCTGCATTCTGGTACCCTCCCGGACGCGATAACTGATCACTCTCCGATCTACTGCGTATGGGGATCCTCTGCCCCAAAAATTCCTTGTCGAGTGATTCAGGTCAGGGATTACTCCAAATTTTTCCTAAATGACTACCTGAATGACCTACATCGTACTGACTGGGCCAGGGTACTTAGCTCCAGTAACCCGACCATTGCATTAGACCAATTTCTATCGATTATCATCCCCCTGCAGGATAAGCATGCTCCACTTACTAAAAGAAGGGTGAGGGGCACAGTCACCAAGTGGCTGCACGGTGGACTTCTTGCTCTCATGAAGCAGAGAGACAAGTGCTGGACCAACTACAAAATGTCTGGTGACCCACTTGTTCTACTTGAATATGAGCAACTCCGGAACTCTTGCAAGGCTGCTATATGCGCTGCCAAGAGTGAATTCTGTAAATCAGCGTTGCTCAATTCGGCTTACAACCCCCGGAGTTTCTGGAAAAACATCAAAAGTATGGTGGGTGTGTCCGCCACGCACTCGGCTGCTGACATGAACATAGAGGGGGCCAACTGAAACAACCCACTAACTATCGCCTCTGCGTTCAACTGCCTGTTTTCCGAGTCGCCGGTCTCCCCTCACCTCCCTTCCCCCTCCACGGAACCTCAGGGCCACCCCCCCCATACCCGGCCCCCTTTTTACCTGAGGCAAGTCTCTGCCTTGGAAACTAAAACTCTTCTTGCCGGGCTCCCTCTTCACTCAGGGGCCGGCTATGATCACCTTGAGCCTAAGCTCCTGAGCCTTGGGGCGCCCTACCTTGCTCGGCCGATTACCCACATATTTTACTCTTCCCTCACCTCTGGAATCGTACCTGATGTTTGGAAGGTGGCCAAGGTTGTCCCAGTGTTCAAGCACGGTGACCCCAAGGAGTTAAATAACTACCATCCCATTGCCATTCTCTCTGCTACCAGCAAGCTACTCGAAAAAGCTGTGGCCGGACAAATCTCCCATTACCTGCAAGAGTATGCTGTGCTCTCCCCTGCCCAGCACGGGTTCCGGAAGGGGCATAGTACATCCACCGCTCTCGCTGTGGTTACCTCCCAGGTCAGAGCCGCCACAGACGTTGGAAAACTGACTGGGGCCATCTTTGTCGACCTCTCTAAGGCCTTCAACTGAGTTGATCATAATCTCCTAATCTCCACCCTCCTTGGGCAAGGTTTCTCCCCACGTGCTCTTGATTGGTTCACCAGCTATCTCGGGGAGACACCAATACACCTACTTTAACGGCGCTCTTTCCGGCCTCTCCCCAGTAAGCTGTGGTGTACCCCAGGGGTCCGTCCTTGGTCCCATTCTGTTCTCCCTCTATGTCAATGAACTCCCTTCAGTCACAACCCTTGGGGCTGCCACGCTATATGCAGATGATCTGGTACTCCTATCTAGTGCTTTGAACCCTGTTACCATCAACTCCCAGCTCAACTTCGACTTTGGGCGTATCCTAAACTGGCTCGTGGGATGCAAGTTTACTGTTAATCTAGCCAAAATTCACGCCATGTTATTTGGGTCGGCAGCCAAAATCGCTTCTTGCCCCTCCCCCCTCGCCATAAATGGAGGGGATGGCTCTCTCTTGCCTGTCCTGAGCTCTGCAAGTTACCTAGGAGTGACCCTTGACCCCCAGCTTGACTTCGCTGAGCATCTCCGGAACATATGCAAAGCAACTAACAGTAAGCTTGGCCTTGCCTATAAGGCCAGGACTGCCTCACCCTAGCGGCTCAGCTCGCCATAGCCAGGGATCCTCCTACCTACGGCTCCTTTCTGGGCTCGTTGGCCTTGTGCCTGTCCCAAATGCCTCCCTTACAAAAATGGGACACGCAGCTTAAATAATGTCTATCGATTTACCTCTCCGCTCCTTCGCCTTACACGGTGTGCCCTCTATACCAGGTTGGGTGGCTCCCCTGATAAACACGAGCCTTTGTCTTCGGGAGCTTTGTTGACAACATAGTCCATTTGGCTTGCCCCCCGGCACTTGCCCTTCCCCTCCAACACTGCAAACCGGCTTATCTGCTTAGGCCCAGCTCGTCTCTCGCCTGCAAAGTCCCCAGGACCTGCTCCCGCACCGGGGATCGGGCCTTCTCCGCCTATGTCCCCAGTTTTTGGAACTCCCTCCCTGCTCTAGCTCGAGCCGCCTCTTCCCACTCCTGCTTCAAAACGTCCCTTTGAAACTTCCTCAAAGGGGCCTCCACCTGTCCTTGTGGAATTGTGTAGCTGCTTCCCCCGGCTGCCTGTCCCTTCCCCACCCCTTGGGTTCTCGGCCTCAACCACTCTCCACCCCCGCACTTAATTGCTGTCGTGGCTACCCTACTCCCCACCTCTAGCAGTTCTTGATCCTTCACTGCCCCTCCGGTCTGCACGTCCCTCCCTCCCCCATGCTGCCTGGGATCCCCCATCTTGCTCCCTTCTTTGGGCTCCTGTAGGTCCCTTCGCTATCCCCTGATCTCTCTACTCGGGCCTGCTACTGGGACGGAGCAGCACTCCCCTGCTGCTCGTGCTTGCCTAGGTGGTCTTCCAGGGTGGGTTCCTCCTTCTTGCTACGCTGCCCTCTGCAAAATCATGCCCCCCTTGCTCGCTCTTCCCTACCGTCTCGGGGGGGAGTCAGCTGATTTCTGCCCCATCCTCCCTCTTACCCTTCCTCTTACTCCCTCCCTCCTACCCCCTGTTCTTGCTGCTCTCCACACCCTGCCACAAATTGTGAACATATGTATTAATGAGCCTGTAGTTGTATTCTCGTTTGTTGCTCTGACCATTGTACTTTTGTCTTCACTTGCTGTCTACCCTGGCCCCACCTGTGTGTGGGTGTGAATGTTCTATTGTCCATTCAATGTCCTGGGTACTGTTTTCCACTCTTGTCCACTTGTGGTGGGCCTGTATGCTGCCCTGTATTTGTATCTTGTTTTCTCTGTACTGTAACCTCACGGGTCGCTCCTGAAAATAGGCACTCATTGTCTAGTGTGCTTACCTGGTTAACAAAACAAATAAATAATAAATAAATAGAGCTGTAACACTTGCAAAACTTTTTAACATTTCAGTCATTTACACAGGCAGCAATACTTGTAATTTGTTTGAAATTAGTAAGAAAAGGCACCAAGGAGGGCAGATAGAAAAACGAAATAAGATGTCCAATCAGAGCGGAGGCCAGGAGAGCACTCGCTTTTTGATTGGTCCAGATGGGACCGTACCTTAGTGAACTGGAGAACCAGGCAACGGACTGTGGGCAGCGGCTCAGAGGATGCCGTCCATCTGGGGGAGCTGCTTCTTGCGCCGGTGCAGTGGTATGAGCCCTGTTCAGGGGCTGAGATGCTGGAGAGAGAGAAGAAAGGGCAGATTAAGTAGGCAGCAAGTGGGGAGGGACAAGACAGCAGGGGGTGAAGATTAAGTTGTTTGCAGCTAGTAGAGACAAAAGTGAGAGGGGCGAGGCACCTGAAGGTCTGAGTACAGCACTTTAAACAGAAGGTTTACAATTCACTCACTAAAGAGCTGTAACACTTGCAAAACTTTTAGACATTTCAGTCATTTACACAGGCAGCAGTACTTGTAATTTGCTTGAAATTAGTAAGAAAAGGTGCCAAGGAGGGCAGGCAGAAAAATGAAGTAAGGTGTCCAATCAGAGCGGAGGCCAGGAGAGTGCTCATTTTCCGATTTATCCAGATGGGACCATACCTTAGCGAGCTGGAGAGCCGGGCAGCGGACTACTGGTGGCAGCTGAGAGGATGCCATCCATCCGGTATTACACTGGTGTGGCCGAAACCTTTTTTCCTTACATTACACGTAGTGGTTTTGTTGCACTGATGAAGCACTGCAGTCCTTGTTGTGGTTCCGCAAAGCAGTAACAGTTTTAGTGGCAACCTATTCAGGCTTGCAGCTTTTTCCACTTTCAGAAGGCCATATACTGTATTGATTGCGATGTTTTTTTTCCCCACTTCCCTTCTAATAATTCACCTTCCCATGTATGTTGCCGATGCGACTTGATTAAAGTTGTTTTCTTCCCCACCCACTCCTGATTCCTTACAATGTAACAGTGACTTTGTCCTTAACTCAGGCAGTTTGGAACACAGTCTCTATTTTCTCCTCCAATAGCTCCTTTGGAAGACTTGCAAGATTCCACCACTCTCTCGGTGATGAATTAGTTTGTCACATCCCTCCTGAATAACATCCTAAGCAAATTTATAGCATGTCTCATTGTTTAAAGAGGGACTCCAGCCAAAGTGCTACATTGCAGAATTAGAATAAGCACACCCTCAATAAATTTCTTACCAAAAATTAGGTCTCTGTGTTACTTTATTTTAAAGTTATGAACTATTTTGTAACCCTGATTTCAGTACCTATTCAAAAAAGCCAGTTTCATTGAAGAGCCACTGATGATGTCATCTCCAGAACTCACACTCTATTCCTCCCTGTCAGCAACCTTATAGGACCTGCTTCTCCAAAGTTTAAGAAACTGTAGCTATAGTGATCCTTTTAAAAGAAATGACATAGGGTTGGCTGCAGTGCTTGTGTTTCCAGAATGTTCAAATGCATTGTACTTTAGAACAAGTCAGGAGGTGTTTTTGGAATGCAGGACTGCACCAAGGCATAGAACATCATGGTGGTGCACAATTTTAAAATGTTTTGGGGGGCACGCAATCTCAGAATGTGACAGGAATGTGCCATCTCAAAATGTGGTGGGACAATCAGTCTCGGAATGTGACAGGGGCACACATTGAGGAATTTGGTGGGGACTGGCGATTTTGGAATATAGTGGGGATGCAGGCTGTCAGAATGGGACAGAACTCACCATTTATTCTGAAGTTGCTTGTACCTGCCACTTTCCAGAATTGTATGCATGCACCATATTTCAAAACTGCATCACATCCCCACCACATTCCAACATTATGCGTCCCAGCCACATTCTAAAATTATGCATCCCTGCTACATTCCAAAAATGCACATACCTTCCCCATTCCCAAACTGTGCATCCCTGCCACATTCTGAAATGGTGCATCCCCACTGAATTCCATAATTGTACATCCCCACCAAGTACTGTTTCCATTCTACATTCCAAAATTGTCACTGCCACGTTCCCAAATTGTGCGTCACACCACATTCTGAAATTATGCGTCACCATCACATTCTGAAACTGAGCATCACTTCCACATTCTGAAACTATACGTCACCACCACATTCTGAAACTATGTGTCACCACCACATTCCAAAACTGTGCACCACGACATTCTGAAAATTATGCGTCACCGCAGATTCTGAAATTGTGCATTGCCACCACATTCCAAAGCTGTGCATTGCCACCACATCCCAAAATTGTGCATCACCACCACATTCTGAAATTGTGCGTCACCGCCGCATTCTGAAATTATGTGTCACCATCACATTCCAAAATTGAGCATCACTACCACATTCTGAAATTGAGTGTCAATGCCACATTCTGAAACTATGCATCACCACCACATTCCAAAACTATGCATTACTGTCACTAAGGAAACTGTGTCACCGCCACATTCTAAAATTATACATCACTGCCACATTCCAAAATTGTGTGTCACTGCCGCATTCTGAACCTGTACATCACTGCCACATTCTGAACCTGCACATCACTGCTACATTCCGAACCTGTGCATCACTGCCGCATTCTGAAATTATGCATCACCGCAGCATTCTGAAATTATGTATCACCACTGCATTCTGAAATTGTGCGTCACTGCCACATTCTGAAATTGTGCATCATCACATTCTGAAATTGGCCATCACTGCCACATTACAAAACTGTGCATCTCCTCCACATTCTGAAATTATGTTTTCCAGCTACTTTCTGTGACTGTGTTATTGTTGCATTCCACAATTGCAACCTGGTGACATTTTGAAATCTCATACCTGCAGTATTTTAAAAATTGCACACAACTTTATCATTCTAAAGCCATGTTTGCCACTGCATTCCATCATTACCCCTGTCACATTCTGAAGTGCTGTATCTTAAATCTACACGTTATTGAAGTGCGTGTGCTGACCAGCTCAGTGTCAGTTTTCCTTTTTCAGATGTTTACTACAACTGCAGTTTTAAGTATTCTAGATCGAGGCATGCTCCTGACCAATCTGAGTACTCCTTTCCCTTGAGCATGAGGCACTCTTATTCTGTGAAGAGTATCTCACACGCAGATGCCCTGGAAACGGGCATGTTCTGGGAACAGTTTTTTTTAATATATTATTGATCGCTCTCGATCAGTAAATATTAATATGTCCCCTGTCACTCGTTGCTGAAAATGAGTGGTTTCATTTGCCTTCAGCTTGAGCCAGAAGAGCTCAGCTTCGCTTTGCTGTTCTTGCTCAGCTGAAGGCACGTGAAACTACTCGCTTTCAGCAATGAGTGGCTCTGGGGGATGCATTAATACATATCATAGGAGAAATAAGTCATATAAGGCAGCTCGCAGGGAGAACTAGGTTGTGAGTTCAAGAGGTGAGATGACATCATCAGTCACTCTTCACTGAAACTGACTTTTTTGAACAGGCAGTGAATTAAGGGTTACAAAATGACTCGTAACTTTTAAACAAAGTAACTTACAGATCTGATTTTTGGCATGAGGCTGACTGAGGATATGCTGATCCAAATTCTGAATTTATTGATGCCCAAATGTTGGCTTCAGTGCCTCTTTAACATTTTTTTTTTCTTTAAAAGAAATGATTTACTTCTGAGACTTATGGTCTCCACTGAGGCAACGGAATTCCTCTTTGATATCCATCCTCTATCATATGCTAGAATGAAGCATTAATGCATGAGAGGGTGTGTGTTGTGCTGGGATAACGTCACGCCTGGGGTGATTAGGCATGAGGCCACAGGCCGAGTGCGACTAATCATCCCAGAAGTGACGTTATCCCAGCACAACACACACCCTGGAGTGCATTATTGCTTTTATACAATGGCTCGTTTGTAAAAAGTAACAAAAAAATGATGAAAAACTACATTTCAAGTAGATTTTTCTTTGATTTTTGGAATGGGTAGGGTTACTTCAAGGAAAAGTAGTGCCCATTTAGCCAGCAGGTGGAGCTAATGTGTTTTTTGGGCAGTTGTGAAGTCCCTATAGGAGGGTTTCAACCTTTGTGCTAGTCTTTGTTAATATGACCTATTGCCAAGGAGCCCTCCGCCCCCGTAGCGTGGTGGTGTGTGTGGATCTCTGAAATTGGAGGAAAGGAGGTAGGGAGATCATTCGTTTTGGCATTTAAAATATTTAGAAATGGGGAAAAAAAGGTGAGCAACTGAGGCTAACTGCAACGCGGTTTGTGTGAACACTCGCTTCCGCTGTCATGTTGTTGAACAGATCGAGTTGCTCTGGCTGCTTGTTCCCGCAGAGGTTTCGGCAGGACAGCTGTGAGAAGTTGGTGAGGGAGTGAAAAAAAATATTTGTTTTGTGCTGACACACTGTTGTATGTGTTTTACCGAACCGCTGTGTCGCGTGCTTACTGTGTTTCGGTTGGGAAATGAGTGAGAAGTGTTGAGGGCGATCGCAGTAATGGCAGGTCACTTTTCGTTTTAAATGTGTCTGAAAATGCAAAGCTACATAGGAAGGGTATGGTGTGGTAATGTTAATGTGGACAGTTTCAATTTATGGTCGGTGTGTTGGGCTTTCTAGTGGCTGTTGGAAGGAGTGATTTTTAAAAAAAAAAAACGAGCAAGTACTGGCAAAAGCCACAGCAGCCATGCCAAGTGTGGGCAACTTGGACATGGGCTGTGGCATGATTCTCATTACATTTGATACAGTCTGTTGTGTGCTGGGACTAGACCCATGATGTTGTACTGGGATAACATCACGGGTCCAGTCTCAGACTGACCAATAAGAGCACAAGATTTTTTTTTGCCATTGTATAATTTCTACATATCCAGGTTGCCCAAATCTGTCTTTGTATGGCGTTTGATTTATAGTCTGCCCACTCCATGTATCCCACTCTGCACCAAGTAAATATATTGCATGTTCTTCGTGACATGTGGTTTTCATAAGGGAATCTCTACTTGATGTGCTGTTCCACCTTGGATGTACTGTAAATAGGTGCAACTCCATAACCATTCTTTCTCTTGGTGATACATCTACCTATGTACCTCAACATCACAGTAGCACACACTTCTCATTTTTTTGAACACAGACCGACCACACTCTTATAATTTCATATGGCTTCCACCAGCCTTTTCCCTGCGTTGTCAATCTCATTATCTCTCCTTTAATTTTCTGTGTCAACCACTGGTGTGTATTCTCATATTGTGATAGTAGCTTTTCATGTGTTTTGATCCCTCATCTGTTATCAACATCCTGCACATGTTACAATTATATTTCAATAAACATACCTTGGCCTGTATTCAGGCACCAGTGCCGGTAATGCACGTGTCAAGAAGGATCACACACTTGTTGTGCATCCCTACTCTTCACCTCATTAGTACTGGTTTAGTCATGTAGAATTGTACCTGCTGCTGCATTCCCATTATCTATTTACCTAATGTTTATAGACACTGCATCCAGCACTCATTACTTGATGTGTTGCCTCTGAGCTTGCATAGGCATGCCAACACCAATGTCATATGTTTAGCACATATCAGGTACACCATTCACACCCTCAATGAATGACTGCAATGTTATTATGTTTCAGATGTTGTCGTATTGTATAGAAGACACCAACATAGTGATTGTCCTCACTCACACTGAGTTTCTGCACTGGCTACATATGTCTGCCTACATTTGGCACCACCAAGGACAGCCTTGCCGTAGCAGTGCTGCTTTCAAACTAACCTCCTTTTTTCACTTATTCTACATGGCAGGATCGGCCTCACCCAGACTGTGTGCATCGCATAGTTGTCTGTGAATTACCCTTACTGCCATAAGAGTATGTCACGGTATGACACATTCAATGTGATTCTTGATGAACCGTGCTCGAGCCATGGAAAATGTGTATGCAGAAAATGTTTTGTCTCCTACCTAAGGCAACAACCAGTGATGTTTCAAAAGTTTCAGACAGTTTTATGTGACATGATGACAAGACATTATAAACATGAAGATCTCCATGCTTCTGTCACCTTCACATCTGTCAATACGAAAGTTCCACTGCTGTACAATTACAATCACCATTGCACACAACACAAAATGTTTTAAATAAGGCATTTATATGTAACTAGAAAATGGGCTAGATACTATGACCTTTCTCATTGGCTGAGAGCCACTGCAGGGGGTACATTAACTTTCGATAGATGCCCACTTCAAAACAAGTGCCACTTCAGGGTGCTCCACTACTGTCTGTATCCATGGGAACCACAAATTTTCAAACTCAGCAGTCACCCCCGGTTAGTGGACAAGTTGCAGGATGCCCCCCCCAAGTCAGTCTCACATTCATTTAATCAATAAAAAAATCAGAAGAGGACCTTCAGTTTCCATTTTCTTTCTCTTTTCAAAATCGCAACTCAATTTCGGTCTCACACATTCCAGATGCTGAGCAGCCTGGAAAAAGTTGGAAGCACTTAACAACCTATCAGCAAATACTGTGTCCTCTCATATGCATTTGCACCTCAAATTTACAATACAAGGGCATTGCTAGTTGACGTTAAACCGCTGCTTAACCTTAAAATAAATATATACTTCACATCACGTGGCTGCCATCCCAGACTGAATGTCTACTTCTTAACCTCTGGGTTTAAAGACACAGGATCCCATAAGGTTGTGAGCCAAACAGCTGTATCTGCCAACAGAGCAAAAGAAAAAAAGTCTTCAAGTAAGGCACAGAACTGCTGTGGTGAAACTTCACAACAGACTTAATGTGTACTTCTAGAAGTTGTTGTGTCGGGGAAAGATAGCTACAAGAGAATGACTTGGGGGAGCAATACAAGATGGAACAGCATACAAAAAGGGGACTGGTTTACCAACAACATTTTTTTCTGCTTTTTCTATTCATTTTTTTTTCCTTAGGTACTTTATTCAGTTTTTACTTTTTTGTTCTGGTCTTGACCCGCATGTCCCCGACGTGACGCATGCGTGTGGAGGAACATGCATGTCACCCTACCAATCTGTCCATTACCATCTGCACCAGACCTGCACCTGGTGGTGGCGGCAGGACTACAGACAGGTGACCCTCCTCCAAGGAGAGGAGCGCCAATGCTCAATCCTGCTCTCACTTCCCCCCATGCCGGCACCCCAGCAAACTGAGGTCCTTCCCAAACACGGGTCACCAATGTAGTGCGAGGTGTGGCGTACAGTGCCTCAACCCTCAGCACCATTGGGCTGGCTTTTTCTATTCATTTTAAACTCATTTCCTCTGTTACTTTATTACATCTGACACAGATGCCTATTTTCTAAGCACAATAATACCATCCAGGTGGGTGGTATGGGCAATACTGGACCTTCCAGGAGCTATAAGGCCCTTTGCCTGTGGCAGCAGACCTCATTACACCCTTGAGCGGTCCCATATTACCCAATATCACCCACCCCTGTCGAGTATTATTGCTTGCTTATTGTTGATATCAGTCAAACTTTCCTATTATTGCATGCTCATTTGTCAATTCTTGTACATTTAAACAGCACCCAAATAATATATTGTAATTAATTTCATTTTCTAACATGAAGGTAGTACCTGTGGCATGTAGTACAGTAGTTGTACATGATGCATCATGCATTGTCATTACAAATGTTCAAAATTGTATATAATTCCAAGACCTCCATACCTGATCACATGCATTACCTTCCTACATGCATGACATGTTTTATTTACATATTATATATGATTTATTAACATGATTCATTTACTGCTTCATGACTATGTGCTTTAAACTGTAAAGGCAATAACCAGTAATGTACTGATTGCTAGTTAAACAAAAAATTATTTCACTGCACATCAACACATGACAAAAATGTGGGCACCCAATAATCATATGATTTGTGCTGCTCTCATGGTACTGTTTCTTGTTGTTGTTCTTGTATTCTGAGGTACTTAGAAGCTAATGCTATATTGTTATCATATTTCCATAGGCAATAACAGAGATCAGTCATCAGCAGGAAAGCACATCACAACCTGGTTAATGTTTATACATCCACTGACGAGAGTGCTGCATTGCAGTCCTCATTTGCTGACAAACTGCAGTCGTCCACCTCAACTGATACCAGCATCACAGAAGATGTAATGGTTGTGACTGACAGTCTGAATATTGCATCACAGTACAGTGACAGTTAATTTCCATGACTACTGCTGTACAGATCCCGAGTCATATCCTGACCACATTGGCACTGATGCTGTCAGCACGATGCCAATGATCACCAGGGGGATACAGTGCAATCTCCATAGTCCTTGTCAAAGCCACACTGAGTAAGATTTACATTGCTGTAGTATGGATGGGTGAAATTATCATTATTTTGATTTTTTTTTCCTGTGAGCATGTCTTTCAGTAATGCTTGGTGTGAGTTTCAGCTGTCGGTTTAACTAGATAGCAGTATCTGAAGTAATGTCACATCCCCATGTAGGAGGAAGAAAAATTGACTGAGTTTGTTCCTTTTATAATAAGAAAAATGTATGAAAAGTTGTTAATATATATGGCTGTACCATATAATTAGCTGTTATAGCGCTGTTCTCCATCTATACATGGTAGGCGTGCAGGCAACAGTTCAAACAAATAGCGTGGCGATTCAGTGCAATTTGCTTAGTGAACCACCATTGGGATGCCAGATGAACAGGTGGCCACCATTCTACTCAATGAGACAGAGAAAAGCCAGTGTTATAGTGCAACTGATGACGACGACACAGTATCCACGGTATCTGAGAACCATGACAATATACCTGAATATGTTCCAAGTTCTGATGCTGACACTGACTGCTCTACTACTAACACTGCACCGTAAGCCTCTGCACTATTGAAGATAATGTATTGTTGAAGTTTTTCTGCTACAGTATGAGCCATGATATTTCCTCTGCATCAAAGTGCTATATTGTATGGCGGAATGCTGTTATGCATAGAACTGCATTCTATGAATATACTTGTTGTACTGCAGTAGTGACACACAGTATGGTATTGTTCTGCAATACTTATGTTGGTGCTGAAGCTCAACAACTTAAACTGATGCCACACACCTGCTTTCTTGTATGCAATTGAGTTTGGAACTGGGTTGAGGGTGGAGGGTTTCTTGACTCCAAGTTGAGTGGGCTGGGATTCGGGGGCCTCCTCCCCCACCCAGGGACCACCTAGTCTGCCACTGCTGCCTGAAAGGCTGCCAAGGAGGAGGTGTTTCTGGATGAAGGTGGACTCAGGAAGGGTGAGGACGGTGGGTCACAGGCACCTCCCCCAGACTGAACCACTATGCAACTCCTACTCCACTCTGGTGGAGCAGGACTGTCCCAAGGTAGCACCCGCAATACTGACAAAGGTGGATGTCTGTGTTCTCTGAGGTGGCATCCCCAAGGAGGGTGGCAGATGACCCCAGAGGAGGAGGAGGAGGAGGAGGAGGAGGAGGAAGCAACTCTTGGTGGGGGGACTCATCGTTTGGGGGTAAATTTGGGGAGAGGGAGAGAGAGAGGGAGGGGAAAGAGATAAAGAAAGAGATATTAGTGAACGGTTTGTGGAATGTAATCTGCACACGAGGAAATTTGTAAGTTTGTTTAACAGTTACTATGTTTTTCTTTGTTTGTTTGTTTTCTTCTTATCCCATCAGAGAAGATTCAGTGGGCAGTACTACTACAGATGAAAAGGAGAGGCTTATAATTTTTGCGTCAAACCTCCTCCAGTAATTTTCATTATGTTTCCATTGTCACTGTCATGCTGTTGGTCAAATATCAAGACGACATGGAACAGTAGTGCATATAACTCAGAGCTGTAGTAATTGAGGCAACATCGGGCAGTGGGCAAGCCAGTCATATCTGGGCAGCATTCCTGCAGGCAATCTGCTGTTTTCTGAAGAGGTACTGTTCTCCAGTCAATTGTCTCAAAGGCAATAAAAATGTTTTCAATCATGAAAATTGCTTGCATTGACAAGGGGACCTTCTATAAACATCAAAGACTCTGCACCCCATAGTTCATAAATTCTGGAAAGAACAATGAGTGAGAGTAATTGACAGTCTGTCAAACATGCCCGATGGACTTGTGATTTCAGGTGATGGATGATCAGACAGCCCAGGATACTAAGCCAAATATGGCAAATACACTTCAATTGAGCAGCATATCAATAAGGTTATAAACATTTCGCTCATACAGGTATAGTATGTTTCATAAGGTTAACAGTGTTTGTTTACTTACTAAGGGTCACTTGTTACACAGCTAGCTGGTTCATATATGGCATGGGCAGATGGTGAACAAGTACTTGCTGTTTGGATGGTGGGAGGCAGGCAGAATCTGTGATCAGGAAGATATACTTCTCAACACGAGTGTACACCTAAGGGTAGCCAGTACAACATTTCATAGATCCTATTTTTCATACATGTGTATATGAAGGGATATGAGCAGCCAGAGTATGGAGGCTTCAGTGTTTCCCTTCAAATCCATGTTGCATCCTGTTATGTAGTCTTCTGTCAATGACAGGAAATGATATACTGTAGACAGTGCATGAAAGGCTTACCAAACTTATTGTGACAAACCAGCACAGATGTCATGTTTGCATACTCAATAACTGCACATACTATTGTTTTGGGATAACAATGGAGAAGGTGACATAACAAGGCAATGTTTCCTACTATGTCCATGATAATACATGGCTACACATGCTCTAACAATGAAACAGTTGTACTATGCCATAGGGCAATTATTACAAATGCCAGTAGAAGTGATTCTTATTGTGATTCTTATTGCTGTAATGTTTTCAATTGTTCTGCAGAGCAGTGAAGTTAGGAGCGCATCTTGGTGTGAGCTGGGGGGTCTGATGCAGACTGTGTAGTTCTTGGAAAAGCAGCAGAAGCATATTGATTACTGACTGTCACCGGCAGATATCTAAGCTGATTTGGGAACATATTCCAAACACTAAACATTGCTATGACATATGGCATGTTGCGAAAGGTAAGATGTATGACATATAATGCAATGCTTTTGCACGTCCCCTTTCTGTGGCAGTGTCACATACTAATGGTACTGTCTAACATTGAGACATCACATGATTTGTGGTGGTGGGGGGGGTGGGTGACATGCTAAATAAGCAGTACTTCATGGCAGTGCTTGATTTGTGCCAGTTCTATCATATGCTCATGCAGTGATAACGCAGTAGGCACAGTCAGAATAGTGAGTAACTACTACCATTGAACACTGGTATTGACTGAAGAAATATTTCTCTTGATCAGCATTGTAACATCAGCAATTTAAAGAGCTAGTGGAACCAAAAATAGCAGACAGGAAAATGCTACAAATCTTAAGGAGCTGTCAGTTGTAACTTTTTATTTCTGAACTATTTTTCTTTTTCTGTGTGTTAATTAGAACATTTTCTATGAGACAGTATTGTACTGGATGTGTGGAACAGCATTCTGCCTGGCAGCTGACCTATCTAGTTCTGTTCACCCCACTACATCATCAGCACTGTGACCTTACTGACTGTGACATCTCAGGTGACTGACCTGGAAGCTATTGAGTGACTCTTCCTGAGCAGCTGTGATGTCACAGTCAGTGAGGTCACAATGCTGATGATGTAGTGGGGGAAACAGAACTAGATATGTCAGCTGCCAGGCAGAGTGCTGTTCAACAGATCACACCTACTAATATCAGGTAAAAAACTCTTCTAATTAATTGAAAGGAAAAGGAAAAGTACATCAAATATGAAAGGTAATAGCTGACTGCTTTTAAAAATGAATATTAATTTCAGGCAGTACATTAGCTCTTTAAAATGTGACGTGTTTCTTGAATTTGGGAAACCAATTGTGAACATTTAATTAAGTGCTTTTGGTACTCAGTGTAACATACTGTTAATTACATGACCACATTGAGGTTAGCACACATGCTTAAAAGGTGACAGCAATCAGCAGGCGTTACTTTCTGGGTTTCTCATTATTGTGCTCTGTGTTGGGCATGGACAGCTGCCAAAAAATCAAAACTGTTCAGTAAGTAGAAAAGCATGGTTCTGCAATGTACATGTTTTTTTTTTGTTTGTTTGATGTCAGCATAGGCGTTGGGGAAGAAATTTTTTGTTTTATCATTGAATACTTCCTCACCTGCAGCCACAGTCCTGTCAATCTCCAGCCACCGCTCATCCACCGCTGACCCTGAAGCTATTGTGCCCAGCTGGTATAGGCAGCTACACCATTGAGAGGGGCTCCCCCTAAGCTTCCACACCCAGCGAGGATCCACTACCAGTGCACGGCCTCCAGGCATCGTCGGACCAGTGACTTGTGCTGCATTTTCCTTGTTCTTCCCCAATGGGGGCATGGACATGCAATGATGTCCACGCACTACCGTGCAGATGTCTGCCTCCCACTTTGGTACCCACGCCTCTGCAGTACCTCCAGGTGTTCCCAGGACCACCAGAGCATGGTGTGCAGCCACACCATTTCCCCTGGACTAGGAGAGCTGTCTTCAGATGCTCCATCCTAGTTCGCCCCTGCCGACCCCTGACAGTCTGGACTCTTTCCCGGACCCGGGTCACCAATGTGGAGCGAGGTGTGGCATCCAATGCCTCAACCCTCAGCACCACTGGGCTGGCCTAGGGGAAGAAATTTTAAACCTTTGGCCAACAAAAGGAGTGCAGTGATGTGGCACTATGGAAATCATCCCCAGTGAGCCATATGTATTGGTCTGCTGTGTCCGGTTCTGGAGAATGTTGTGAAGTTATTGCTGAGAAGTGGAAGAGTATCATGAACCATATCCTTGATATACATGTCCAAGAGAGTGTGATGTTCCCCAGGTGTCTTCATGGTGAACTACTTCCACATCAAAGAAAGAAGCAATGGCTGAAATCAAGTATGTACCAATATCATATTTGCTGTTCAGGAAAAAATGATGCATTCTGATTGCCATCTCACATTCAGCTTATCACTTCAACAACGAGTCCGCATAATCCATACCTCACAGTTCACGTCTTCAGGAACTTTATGGTTCAGGTATTTAGGAATGATAGGGAGGATCTGTAACGTGTTTCTTGTACTGGTGAATAAAACGCCTTATATGATCATTCTTCTCTGTAATTATTTGTGGTGTTTTTAACACTTACACATTCTTACAACAGACTCCAAAGCTGCAGAGAAGTTGGGTGGTATAGTGACAAACACGGTGCTGGTGAATGAGATCAAGAGGTTGTCTGAAATTTCCAAACCTAGTTGCTGGAGGCGTTCCACAGGTTGAGCATTCGATTCACTTCTAAACACTCCGCCTTCCCATATCAGGGAATGTGGAGTCTGTAAATAAATTGCTTGTGTTGTATTGCATGACAGTTGCAATGCATGCTTTAGGTGTAGGAATGTCTAATCATTAAGGTTGATGTAACATGGTTCTGGTAACGATTTACCAAAGAGTTTCTTCAAATTACCAACTGCCACTCAACATCTTGACACTGGTGCCTTGGACAAGACATTAAAATGTTTATCTCATCTCAAATTCGTGTTCGTGTGAAGACAGGGTTTCTGCCAGGACAAGCTTTTGAGTTATGTGGGGGTTATTAGTGCAGTTCAATTGTCAGTGGTTCTGCACCACGCAAGATGGTTTTGCATGTTTTCCTTGCATGAAACAAATTTTTCTTCCTCTTCCCTGCTACCGCCTTTGAGAAGTAGGACAGTATGGTGATCACTGGCCCAATGGTGTCTAGCATCCATGACGTCAGCAACACTAACCCTTTTGGCAAGTACCAAGTTCACTATTGCTCACACATGACTTGGGCTCTTTTACCAGTTGCTTAAGGAATGCCCCCATGGAGTCCAGAATGACCATTCTCATCCCTGTTAATGTAGTTGGGATGCTCCATTCTACATCCAGCACATTACAGTCCCCAACCTGTTGAAGTTCCACCTTACTCACCATCTTTTGGATAGCTTCCACAAGAACATTATCTATACAATACCCCTCCTGGCTGGAGGTATGTAGATCACATTTGTGCAAATGGCAATTCTAGTCTCCATCTGTAGGGGGATTAACAGCACCTCCATCCCACCTTGTGTTCCCTGTATCCATGCTGCTTTTATGCTCAATCTCAAAGAAAATGACCACTAATCCCCCTTTTTTCTCCATCATGACATTTCATGAAGTTTCTGTCATTAGATTTATTATGAAATCCACATATATTCTGTATTTCTGCTTCCTTCTTTCTGACATACCCCAAATTCAAACCGGTCAGTGTGGACTGTGGTTCCCTTCATGGATTTATGAAGGTAATCTCCGCTGTATAGTCCTTTATACATCCCCTGGAGACACCAGTCCCCAACGTAATTGTAGTAGGGCTATATCTCACTCAAGGTTCTGATTGTACTATTACTCACTAATGGCTACAATGTCCAGATTGGACTGAGCCATAATGAGCACTAGGTCCACATATGGCCTTCCAAATTCTGCCATCATTGTGCTCATCAGCCCCCCTTTTTCCTTCTTTCCTTAACCCTCCTGGCCTCTTTCCCATCATCAATCATGTCGACCATTTATTTTGGTCTTTCATAACCAGGTACCCTTAGAGATTTCCATCTCTTAGAGTTCTCCATACTGAGTGCTGCAGCTTTGAGGGAGGAGGTGTTTCAAAGTTTGTCATTAGACTTATTATGAAATCCACATATATTCTGTCTTTCTGCTTCCTTCTTTCTGACACACCCCAAATTCAAACTGGTCAGTGTGGACTGTGGTTCCCTTCGTGGATGTATGAAGGTAATCTCCACTGTATAGTCCTTTATCCATCCCCTGGAGACACCAGTCCCCAATGTAGTTGAACCCATCCTCTCTGCACTACTCCTTTAACCATTGCTGGAAGCTACTGATATGGATTATACTAGCCTCCCCTGTCATACACTGGCAGCAGCTCAGGGAAGGCCACTGAGTGTGCAACCTGCTTAAAAATCCTCCCAACACTCTGAATTCCTCCTACAATATTCTACCTTTGACACTTTACAGGTCATTAGTCTCTCTGTGGACAATGACATGTACCTCTCCATCCCATCCTGTTGCCCTAGCGAATGTCAGGATCCGCAACCCATCTATGGCACTGGATAGACACGTAACCTCCTTCTCACCATCTTCAGTGTCTTTATTAGTGTCACTGCGAAAGGGCAAGAAGGGAAAGTATGCCTGTTCATGGACGACACAAAAATCTGCAACAGGGTAGACATGCGGGGGAACAAATGATGGATGATTTGAAAAAGTTTGAAAAATGGTCAAGGGTTTGGCAGCAGGTTTCAATTAAAAAAAGTGCAAAATCATGCACTTGGGCCACAGAAACCCAAGGGCTATGTACCAATTGGGAGGGGAAGTACTGTAAACCACCAAGCAGGAAATGGACCTGGGCATTATTTCTGATGACCTGAAGGTAGCCAAGCAATATGATAAGGCAGTGGTGAAGGCTAGCAGGATGCTCGGGTGCATAGGGAGGGGTAGCACCAGTAGAAACAAGATCTAGCCAGAGCTGATAGGGCTGTGAAGAGCTGACAAGTGACCAAAGTTACACATGTGCATAGAAATTATTAAATGCCTGGGTGTAAACTGACCATTTTTTGGAGGTGTTGCACCAAATTTTCAACATGACCTTTTTGGGACTCCTCCTCATGAAGAGTGTCAGTGTCATTTTGTTCACTTGTCCCAAAGGTGATTTTGTTGCATAACGTACGCTTGTAATGCAGTCATTATTTGGAATTTTTTCACCAAATTTGCAACATGGGCTTTTTGGGATCCCCATTTCATGAACAGTGCCACTGTCATTTCATGAACTGGTCCCGAAAGGTGATTCTGTGCAGTGACCGTGAAATCATCTTTTGGGACCAAGTAACAAAATGACAGTGAAAGTTTTCATGAGGTGGGATCCCAAGAACCCCATGTTGAAAATTTGGGGCCAAAATTCCAAAAAATAGCTTATTTATCAACATAAGTTGAAAACCCCATTGAATGGCATTATAGCACGCTTACCTTTGATTCTTCAGTTTGCAGTTTGGTTTTGAAGAGTGCAGACGTGTCCCGGTCCAGAGAAGATGACAGTTCTGACCTTCGGAGGGAAGTATAGGGTAAGGGGGGTACGGGAAGGTGGGTGCTCAGTGGAATGGTGGGGATGGGGAATGGGGACTAGGGTGACATGTAAAGACACATTTGGGAACTATTTTCTTTATTTACAGGTAACCAAAAAAAAGCAGACATTTGGGTGCACTGGGGTGGGCTCCCAGTGTGCCTCATAAGTGGGGGGCTACATAATGACAACATGGGGATTGGGGACCCCGATATCGGCAGGGGGAACAATACATTTGGGCACACTGGGGTGGGCTCCCAGTGTGCCACATGAGTGGGGGGCTACATAATGCCAACATGGGGATTAGGGACCCTGATGTTGGCATGTTTTCTTTGTTGCCAGTGCTGGCGGTGGCAACGCAGCTGCACATGCACTGCACTCGCACATGCGCAGCTGCAGTGAATAGCATTTTGCCATTGACAACATGATGGCACCAGCAGAACTGCATATGCACGTGAGTCGTGCATGCACAGTTCATGCCACGGAATGTGGAAGTAACAGATGAAATAGTGCCGCTGTTATTCCATAGCGGCTGATCATGGTGGAAGGTTTCAAGCTCCATTGGACTTTCGGAAGGATACTTCCAAAAGTCCAATGGAACGTTCCACAATCCACCATTTTTAGAGCTACTGAGTGATCCCAAAACAGCTGTAGGCCCCACCCACATCCTTAACATGGAGGTAATATTACCCCTGTACAGATCACTGGTAAGACCCAACCTTGAGTACTGTGTCCAGTTCTGGATGCCCCACCTCTAGAAGGACATTGATAAGGTGGAGGTGGTACAAAAAAGGACTACCGAAATGGTGCAGTGCCTGCATCAAAGGCCCTATGAGGAGAAACTCTGGAACTGAATATGTACTCTCTGGAGGAGAGGAGGGAAAGGGGGGATTTGATAGAAACATTCAAATACCTAACAGGCATCAGTAAGGTGCAGGAAGGCAGCATTTTCCATAGAAAAAGAAGCTCAAGGACAAGGGGTCATGCTATGAAGTTGGGGGCTCAGAAGAAATGTAAAGAACTATTTCTTCAAGGACAGGGTGGTTGACACCTGGATCAGCCTTCCAGTGGAGGTGGTGGGTGCCAAAACGATGACAGGATTAAAGCATGCATGGGACAGATACAGGGGGGCCTTGGTAGTAAGGCAAGGAGGGAAGATGACTACAGATTGAGTAGGGTCTGTGGTAGTACAATAGGCAGGGCAAACTGAGCAAACTAGATGGGCCAAGAGGTCCTTATCTGCCACCAACTTCTATGTTTCATGTATTTCTGCCCACAAATCTATCCAAGTCACAATGGTGTCACCACCACAAGAAGCTTCCTCCTCTGGGGTTCTCTACCACCCTCCCTGGAGACTCCACAGTGGAGGACCCTCACATCTTCCCTGGTCACCAGTACGGGTGACTCCATTGAACAGTCCTGCTCTACCATAGTGGCGTATGTATTGTGCGGTGGTGCTGTAGGGGGATATGTCTCTGACCTACCACCATCAGCCTTCTAGAGCGGACTGTACAGCAGCTGTTACTCCTTCTTGGCACACTTTAAGGCAGCATTGGCAGACTGAGTGGTCACTGGGTGGGGTAGGAGGCCCTAAAATTAGATCAGATTGGTCAGGAGTCTAACTACCTTCACCCTCATCCTAGAGAGATTCTTTACTTTGAAATGTAAAGTTATGCACACCAGAAGAACCACAGACTATTTCCATTCACAATTATTTCATTACCTGTAATAGTACTGTAAAAATACACAGAGACTGAGTACCAAAAATATATATTTACTGATATAATGAAGCAAAGAATGTGAATAGAAACATACATGGAGACTGCATTTTACAAGGTAAGAAGTATCACGTTACCAACCTCAGAAAGGTAATGCTAATAGCACCATAACATATGTAATTGTTCAACAGTTGATTACACATAAGCAAAACTGATTTTGTAGAACAAGGGTTTGTTATAAAGCTACCAACTTTCCAAGGCCTTAAACTAGGACAAGGTTCATCCTGACCATGCCCCCCTCCCACCGTGTCATTCCCACGGGCACCACCGCAGACAACACTGCACACAATTAAATTTCGCTGCTTGCTCTGGCCATGCTGCCCCACATTAACACTGGTAGCAAACATCCAGATTAAAACAATACAACATTCTGCTGTAGCAAGTTCCAAATCATGATGTACAAAAGTTCATTAGAAGCAAACCTGCATTAAATTGAGTTCAGACATTCGAGCTGCATGTGTTGCTCCTCCTGACAGTTCCATCCCAACCTGCTTACACTCCCCTCATTTGCTAAGCAAACTTCACTTCAGTGACTCCCACCACCACACCAGATTATTTTCACACCCTTCTCTGCAGCTGATCAGGTTCGGGTACCTTAGTTCACTGCTGCTGGTCTCTTCTGCCTGGAGTCCCTCTCCGCTGCTGGCAGGCAGACGTCCACATGCACTTGTTTGCACTACTACCCAGTGTAACCTAACAGGAAGGAACATGCTTTACTGTGCTGCCACTGACATGCTTGCAGTTCAACATAGGCACAGGGGTTGAAGTTGCAAACTGTTGTCCAGCTCGAGCAGTACCACAGTGATGCTGAAATAACAGTCACTCATGGATTAGTGGTTGGCAAAAAAAAAAAAGGGACAAAACTGGGACAAGTAAGTAAAAACCAGGACAAAATGACATTTTGCAAAACTTGAGGGGACACTGGGACATGCTGCCTAAAATAGGGACTGTCCTGGGAAAATAGGGACTGTTGGTAGCTTTAGTTTGTTAGCTTACAGATTGTTATATTCAAGTCCACCTGCACATTACAAGTGCTAAACTTCTGAATACATGTCAAAACATAAGAACTTGTGATAGGGCTTCATATCCTGTAACCAGAACCTTGTGGTACTCCCTGAGGCACAAAATTATAATATTTAAGAATGTTCACCAAAAGAGGTTAGGGATCAAACAACATACTGTACTGCTGGTCAGTTGATCTGTTCCACTTCAGTCTGCCTGCTCCACCATGATGCTACCAAGTTTTTGTGTTGTCTAACCCAGGATAGCAGGGGGGGAGTGGCCCTTTGCAAGCTATGGGTACTGTAATAATAAGGACCCTCTTAATTTAACATTGCCTTTCACATTTTTACGAAAGGCTGCTTAAAGTTCTGTAAACCTATGTGAAAACCTTCTGCTGCTCTCTACCTGGTTATATGTCAGAAAACATTGGCTCGCGTGGACAGAACGGGTGGACCAGAAAATAGAAGGGATCAAATGGCCAGCACTACTGCCCAATGTATGATCCCTTCCGTCTTGCTAGACATTCTTCAACATTATCATTTTGTGCCAGAAGGACTAGTGCATGGTTAAGGTAACAGGGAATGAAGTCCAAAACACTGATCCATAATGTGGTTCACCTGACGTATATGTGGATTATATAATAAGTCTAATGATAATCATGTTACCTGTCTGTTATGTTTTGCATATTCATCCATTGCCGATGGATCAGCATTTCCTGAATATGTGTGGTTCTACAGATTGTGTGTAGACCAAACCCATCATATGATGCACATTATTGTAGTGCTGCTGATGTCAGTTGTGTATACTATTACTCTCCACCCAACGCAAACACTGTTCTGCTGCTAAACAGGACTCCCTTGTGTGTAGCATGTCAGTCCCCCCACACACGAAAAGCAATGCCCTTAACACCGAGAACCATCCATAAAATGGTACCATTTTGCCAAGTCTAAGGGAGGGAAAGGATTGACTTTTGGATCTATGACTCATAGTGCCACTTCCCATGCAATTGCATATGGTTTGGCATAGCCCAGACTTACACGTTTTCTAATGCAACACTTCTATGTGTATAGTTTCCAAAACAATGTTTTTTTTTTTTAGCCTGTATTTTTTGTACACCACCATCTCCTTGCCATGTAACAGGACAGTCTTCCACAAGCACAAGTCAATTAAATTGATGCCAGACTCCCTTGGGAGTCACCAGGCTTAACATATGTAACCCCTAGGTGGTGCTGTTCCAAGAATTACTACCCCTGCCTGTCTTCCTAACAACAGGTTGAGGGGCCTGGGTTCCAAATTAGCAAATACCGGGGTACCTCTACCCTCAGTAAACACAATGGATTGGTGCCTCCACCCAGAGTACAGTTTGCGTGCGTATCTATCTAGACTGGTACAGCCCTCTGGGAAGATATAACCACCCACAATCCCACCTAGTGACCAAGTACCTATGAGCTGACAATAATCATTAGCAGCATTCAATAGACGGTTTGCAATACGCATTAATAATATGCTCACACACCTTGCACTTACCAGATGGGTTTGGTCTTCTGACAAACACCCTGGACCCCCTCTGTAAAACAATATGCAAGTATGTACCTTCCAATGCCTTTATCCAGGCCACAGTAAGTTTAACCAAACAATGATATGCTCACAAGTCAGCTTAACAGTAAACAGCAAATCTGGTTTATTAAGGGGACGTGAATAAGGAGAGGGCATGAATTTAAGCAAATGATTACTGTTCTGATTTGTACCAGATTATTTTGCATGCAATCAATTTAATTCCTTTGTTAAACAGTCTTGCAACTACTAGGTATCCAGATTGTAATGCTGGCTGGCCAGAATCAGTGTCCTGGGTTGCCAGCATTGCAGCTGTTGCTGGGGTCCTTGAAGGAAAGGAAATAATTAAACATAGGCAAGCAAAGACGTTGGACTAGTTGTATCTGTGACCAGCTGGCCTAGTCCATTGAAACCCTTGTAATTTAACTGAAGGCAATCAAATGGTACCACAAGACAATTAAAATACTTGTTGCATGAAGTTACATTGGAATTACTCACTGTACCAGAAGATGGATGAAGGCCAGGTGAAATGAAAACCTGTGGCTTGAAGTTGCTGCACATGGGGAAACTGGGTTGACACGACTCACCTCCACTTCATGGCGTTTCCCTGTAGGTGGCTGCAAAATGTTATGGTTTGCTGTGCAGGGACTGGATCCCCGAAGCTGGTCTCTCACCAGAAAGCTGTAGCTGGGACAAAGGGTCACGTGATGGCTAGCTGAGGAAGAGCAACGTCTTTTCATCACTCCTGCTTTCCCTACAAATAACCCACTAAATAACATAGATCTTTGGATCTTTATCTGGCTCAAAACATTTCTAACACTCAGGAGCACAAGCCAAACTACAAGAGACCTCACTTTATGGAGCTAGAGATGAAGAAAACTCCTCCGATTCACTCACCTCCTCCCTTGCCTGAAAAGGAGAAGGCAGCTAAATGGCCTAAACAGCAGGGCTCCAGCTCCTCTCGTACTATCATCGGAACCACAGCTCTTACAGAACAGCGCTTCATCGAGCTCATGAAACCACTTCAGGAGACCATCTCCATTATATTAATGGATCTCCAACAGCTTAAAACGTCGGTGGACACACTCACCATGAGAGCCAGTGACTCAGAATCCCATATATTCTCAGTGGAAAGTAGACAGGACAAAAGCTATCAAGAGACTGTAACTATGCGACGTTGCCTAAAAAAAATAGAGGAAAAATTGGAGGATCTGGAGGAGCGCAGTCGGTGCAACAACCTCCTGATTATTGGCTTCCCTGAAAAAGAAGAAGGAACTAATCCCATCACATTCCTTCAGAAATTTTGCTGCAAGATTGCTGGGCCCTCCCTGAGTGGCAGGGAGTATGTGATCGAAAGAACGCATCGATCTTTGTGTCCCCCACCACCAGCACGGGTTCCCCTTCATGACCACTAATCTTTAAGCTGCTGAACTTCCAAGACAAGCAGCATATTCTTGCAAAAACAAAAGAAATACAGCACTTATTCTGGGAAGGACATAAAATTCGCTTAGCGCAAGATCTGCCTCAATCAGTGCGGGCCAGGCACCAGGAGCTCTACTCCACAGTCTCTAAATTGATTGCAGCAGGCAAGAGATACAGAGTACGATACCCAGCTATTCTACAAGTCCAGCACGAAGAACAATGGCTAGTTTTTGAGACTCCGGATCAAGCCACAAAGGAATTGAAAACTCTGTTTCCGGATCTGTTTAAGTGACTTTAGCGAGTGGAAATTAGAGCTACAGAAAACTGTTTTGCTTTTCCGGAATTAATAATGACTCGCTAGTGTTTCGATCATTCTTGCGACCTTACTCCTTTAGTGACTGAATTGCGAATATGTGGTACGACTAGGATTTGATTTGGGTCAGTTCACCAGCAAGACACCTTGCTGCATTAGGAGGCAATAGAAAAGATTTCAATGGTTTTCCTGCTTCCTACCTTTCAAAAAAAAAAAATATACCCCCCGGTTTTTCTTCCTTTTTTTTCACTACTCTATTCCCTTTATTGGTGATGCTCCTCCTTTTTAATGTTTAAATAAGTGGGGAGAGTACTTGCTTGCAGACGACTAGAAGGGTAACATATGTTTACTCCCACTCTCCTGTTTACCTAACCTTTCATTTGCCCTTACTTCTGTTTTCTTCTTCCTCTTTTTCCTCTCCTTTGTTTTTGTCTTTCCCAACGCTTTAAATGATGCTCCTTAGACATAACAGAAGGATCGATAAGTAACTCTTGGAGTTCTGTTTTTGACCAATGGTTCTATCAATGTAGATCTGCATAGTTAACTACTCAGAGAGTTTTAGCCTGTTTGTTGGAAATGTTCAATCTTTCCTTGCTATGTTCCTGTTAATATAAAGTTTAGATGTTTAAGCATGATTTTTTTTTTGTGGGGAAGGGGTAGCAGGAGGGTGGATCTTTTTCAGCATAGTGAATTTAACACTGCCTGATGGTATATTGCAGGTGAGTCGGTTAAAAGAACCGGGGAACGGATTTATGTTGTAAATGCTTCTTTTCTGTTATTTTGGGGTGGGGTGGGGTTCTGGGTGGGATGGGAGGGTTTGCTACTTCAAAGTCCTTTATTCCTGCTTACTGACTGAGGGGGAAGGGGGGGTCTGTGCCAGTGCAGTCAAATTTTTGCTATCATAAAACAGGTTTAAGATGCAGTTAAAGACCTCTCTGTACAAATGTTCTGTTTTTATGATAGCTAAACTGGAGATCCCTATATGTTTATTACGTGGAATGTAAAAGGGGCTCGTGATAAAAACAAAAGGTTTACAATTCTTCATCACCTTTCCCTCCTTAAGCCTAGCATAGTATGCCTACAGGAGACACATCTCGAAACGGAGAAAGGGACTCTCCTCCAAAGACTTTGGGTGGGACAAGCATTTGGCACTGGGTCTTCCTCGAGAAGGGGGGGGGAGTTGCAATACTTATGGCCAAAAATGTTCCCTTTAAATTGACACATGAGGTCTGTGACCCAGATGGGCACTATATTATTCTTCACGGTCTGCTGGAATCCCACCCTGTTTTAATTGGTTCTATTTATGGACCGAATGTAGAGTCCCGCAATTTTTCTCCCATTTGATAACTTTAACTGTCCCAAACCCTCCCAAGTTGGTAGTTATGGGGAGGGGGGCTGGAATATAGTATTTCAGATGGAACTGGATAGATCAGATAGTGCTAAGAAGGGACTAACTCCAGCCCAATAGGGCCCTTCGAGACCTACTAAAGGGAACTGAAACAGTGGATGTCTGGAGGGTTCTTAACCCCAAAGACAGACAATACACATACTATTCCCCTGTACACCGTACCCTTTCCCATATAGATTATTTCTTATTAAGTTCTTTTGGACTACCAGGAGTCTTGACGACTACTATACATGCAAGAGTCATCTCAGACCATTCGCCAGTAAGTTTTTCCTACTTACTAGGACCTGGAATCTGCAGAGATTCCATATGGAGACTAAACACCCAACTCCTAACATCCTCCCAAACACTTACTCATGTCCAATATTTAATCAAACACTTCCTGGAAGCAAATTTTGGGTCAGTAGATGGATTATAATATTATTTGGGCAGCCCATAAATATTCTCTGAGAGGAGAACTTATACGTCTTGCTACAGTCAGAACCCATAAAGCTCGGGAGCAGCTGACTTCCCTATTAGCCAAAATCACCCTATTAGAACACTAGCTGAGCCGTTCTTCCAATGTGTCAGACTGGACCCACCTACATAGACTACAAACACAATACTATGACCTTATGACACAGAAATCTGAACTTGCTTTGCGTTGCTTCAAGCTTAAATACTTAGAGTCCGGGGAAAGGGCTGGTAAGTTTCTGGCCCTGTGACTAAGACGAGCAGAGTCAAACAGATTTGTGACCTGTCTTCAACCCCTGTCTGATGGCACAGTCCTCATGGACCCCAATGAAATCGTTGCTGACTTTAGAAGATATTATGCTAGACTGTATTCCACTAACAATGATATTGTTCCCCAATCTACAACAATTCAGGAATATTTGGTTTCAGCTAACCTCTCTAAAATATCAGCTTCTAATACCGCTCTCTTAGCAACAAAAATTTCACCAAAGGCAGTGCAACTGGCAATCCAACAATTACCCCTAGACAAATTCCCAGGCCTGGACGGCTTCTCTAATAATCTTTACAAGTCCTCTTCTTCTCAGCTTGCCCGTATTTTAGTAGATGTTTTTAATTGCTGGTTTGAAGATGGGGTAACAGACACATCCTTTTGGGAAGCTCTTATTACTCTCATTACTCTCTTTCCTAAACCCCGTAAAGAACCCTTACTCCCTGAGAATTATCGCCCCATTTCCCTGCTCAACACGGATGTCAAGATTTTAGCAAAAATACTGGCAAACCATCTTTCCCCACTCCTGGGAACCATTATCAGTCATAAACAAATGGGTTTCATGGCTGGGCGCCTTTCAGGAGATCATACAAGGAAACTTTTGCACCTAATGACGGCTGCCAGGACCTCAGATATACCTGCGACTCTGGTCTCATTAGACACAGAGAAGGTGTTTGACCGGGTTTCCTGGGATTTTCTTTTTGCCTCCCTCCAAAAATTTGGTTTTCCCCAGGATTTTATCAAATGGGTTCGAATTCTGTATATGTCTCCTACAACATATATTTGGTGTAATAGATGTTTGTTCATCCCTTTCCATCTCCAATGTGGTACTCGACAAGGATGTCCTCTGTCGCCCTTGTTATTTAATATTTACTTGGAACCTTTCATTCATAAACTGCTCAGTTCCCTGACTTTAACAGGTATCCGCATTGGAAACAGACAATGCTCCCTTTCAGCATATGCGGATGACTTGTTGCTGCACTTGGAACATCCACTCACTTCTATCCCAGCTCCTCTAGCAGAAATAAATTATTTCTCAGATGTATCTTATTATAAATTAAGCCTCTCAGAGTCCAAAATCTTTCCCCTAAATGTTCACGTAACCCAAGCTGAATTTGAGGACACAGCGTTATCTTGGGAACCCACTTTATTAACACATCTGGGTGTTAAGATATCCAGAAATATACCTACTATGGTCAAGAAGAACCTTACTGAACTTTTTTTTTTTACCAATTATTTTACCAGGTGAGACACACTAAGCTGAAAGCTTGTTTGCAGGTGCAACCTGGGAGCACGAGGAAGTTAAGTGACTTGCTCAGGGTCACACAGTATGCAAGTGGGGGCTGTGGGACTCAAACCCAGGTCTCCAGATTTGCAGCTCAGAGCCTTAAACCACTGCGCCATACTGCCTTCAACTTCTTCACACTTTGAGACTAGACTTGGACAGATGGGGCGCTCTTCCTCTAACCCTATGGGGTAGGGTTAATATAATCAAAATGAATGTGCTCCCTCGTATATTATACCTGTTGAGCATGTTGGGGTTTTACTTCCCAAAAAGCTGGTTTACTCTCCTTCAACGAACCTTAAATACCTTTGTTTGGAAGGAGAAGGGAGTTCATAGAGCCTACGACAAATTGACCGCTCCTAAAATAAAAGGAGGTCTAGCTCTTCCTTCCTTTTTTAAGTACTACGGAGCCCATCATATCAGTAAAATTGCACTCTGGGCCACCAGATCAGCCTTACCTCAGTCCCAGGGGTATTCACCCCTTTGGCTTGAAATAGAACAATTGTTAGTGAGTAGAGACAACTACTCCCTTTGTCCACCGGCATATGCATCCTATAACCAACTCCCAAAATCCCTACAAAATTTTCCTACTGGATGGTCAATTAAAGCTTTCCACCAAGTTCAGAAATCCCTCTCACTGGATTGTCAATGGTCCCAGGATCAACCTATCTTGAATAACCCCCAATTTTGGATAAATAATTGGCCAATTACTGCCTCCTTTGGCCCCCCCCAACAGGTATATCCTCTCTACATTCCTAGTTAATGGCTCTTTCATTCCATTCCCATTGCTTCAATCTCAGTTGCAACTACGCGGTTCAGACCTTTTTAAATTTTTGCAAGTCAGAGCAGCCATCCTCTCTTTTCTGGGCCCCAAGCCTTGGCGCTCACCTCTAAAAGATGCTTAGGACTCATTTCTTGAAAAAGCAGATCAGCCTCATACAATATCAAGAATATGCCAATTTCTTATTACCCTAGACTCACAGCTGCCCCAAGGAACATGCTATTATTGGGTGCAGGAGTTATCCCTTTCCGCAGAAGCAACATTTTGGCAGAAAGTGTGGTGTTCGGTGTATAAATTTATTAAGCAAGACCAACTTCAGCTCACCCTGTTTATTATCTTACATAACTTGTACTATACCCCAGTAAAACTATACAAAATGGGTAGAACCCTTTCCCCTTCTTGCTCTAAATGTGAGGAGGCTGATGGAACATTGTACCATATCTTATGGAGCTGTCCCAAGACCCAGGAGTTTTGGGCCTCCATCAAATTGACCCACTATTGGGGTTGGATCCACTATTTACCCCAGAAAGCTGTATTTTAAACATTCCTTCCCCAAGGCACGCCTACAATTTGTAGGGTTCATTTAGCCGTAGTAGCTGCCGTTGCAAAGTTAACTGTGTTGCAACAATGGAAAGAAAAATCTCTTCCATAGGTAAAGGAATGGTATCATGAAGCCTTGTTGGCATTGCAATTGGAACAACATGTAGCCCATATGAACCACAGACCTCAGGTCTATCAAAGGGTATGGGAGCTTCTGCACACTCTTTTATCCCTATGGAGGCCTTGAATTGCTTCTTCTCCTTTTTTCTTGTTTCTTCTTTTTCCTTTTTTATTTCTTCATAAACTCCAAGTCTGTATTAACTCAGTAAGTACTGGCACAGGGGATTACTGTGGGTGGAGGTAGGGGGTAGGGAGTGAGAAGACCTGTTCTTAATTTATTTTTATTTTTGTTTAGTTTATCTATATGTATGTATGTATTATGAAACCTCTCACTACATTCCTATCACTGTATCCTTCTCTGCTATGATTTTGCTGTTTTCTGTCTGAAAATGTCAATAAAGTATATTGAATAACAAAAAAAAAGAAAGCTGTAGCTGGCACAGGAACAAACAGTATAGGCTGAAATAGCATGGGCCCACATGCAGAAAATGTCTCTAGAATGGTGCAGTTAGTTTTGCTGGTGGAACCTCAAGCTGGTGGGCCAGTCGATTCCAGTGTAGGTCTGGCTCCTTTCTGGCAATCAGGAGTCTCTGGCTTACAGTATCTGCTTACACAGCAGGCCTCAGCACATTTAACTAATGAAACACTAGACTCTCTATTTTCTTCTCTGTTGATTCTCTTGCCTGTTGCAATTTCAGTTGACTCGCTGAGCAACCTCACAGTTTGCAGAAAGGCAGTTTCTGAAATCAATCCCCGCATGGGACCAAACTGAACCATAAAAGACAAGCCAGGCTCTTCCTGTGGCAAAACTCAGGTCACAAAGCACAAGCTCCTGTTTGTGGGCATCTCAAACTAAAATGCCACTTTCACTGGAGTCTCTTTCCTGCTTTTAAACAGTCTGATGCTTTACATAAAACAAGGAGTGAAGTCAGACCTTTCCTCTGCCGTTTCTCTGCAGCTCTTCTCAGTAGCTGCTTCTCGAGCTGCTTAATCTCCACTCTCCAGCAACAACTGAACTGTTTTTTCTATCAGTTCTTGGACTAGTCCTTTTTTTCCTGTAATCTGGTTGGCTAAGAGTGCTGTCAGTCACAGTTTCTGTGCTCCCATTTGTCAGTTTTGGCGCCAACCTGAAAAACTACAAAAACTACAGTCTTACCCATAAACCACCATGAATAGGACCCCTCGATGTCCCCTGTGTCCTACTTGGTCCAAACTGGGAAGTCCTGGACCAAACATGGCGGCTCCCATTGCGAAATGCATGCTGCAAAGAAGGCAGGTTAGACAGTCTCTATTTTTAACACAGCAATGAATCAAAAGTAAATATTTACAGTACAATGTAAGGCTCCCTCTTCTTTGTTAGCAACAGCAGAATGAAGCAGATCAGGGAAATGCTTGGCTGGTTGCGAGCCCCAGAACATTTGGACCCAGCCCAGGCCATTTACAGTATTCACACTCACTGTGGCACTTATAGGGACAGTGCAGAGACACATCATGGCACTCTGACGTAGATCAATAGGACACCAGCAACCATGGATTCATCATCTCTGCAGGACATCTTCCTGGCAGTGGGCATCAGAGAAACCCAGGGAGACACCCAAGGTAAGCCCCTGTAATGAGAGGGGGGCTACACATACGGTAAACAGGTTCGCAGAACAGTTTGCTACTCAAAAAATCAGTATTTGCTAATGAAATGCTGCCTTGATTTGGAGAAGTAACAAATCAACTAATCTGCTGCATTGCTAACAGATTTCCAAATTGCAGTAAAATTGCCCTGCAATTTCGGTAAAAAGTACAGATTTGCATACATTTGACACTTTTCCATGCAATTACACTCTTCAGGACTGTATTTTATAAATCATAACAGCCATTTAGTGAACTTGCATCTCAAACATGACTGTTTGCTAATTAAAATTATGTTAATTACGAAATACTGATAATCAGGTTTCAAAAAATAATTTATGATTTGAGTCAAGCCCACAACAAGCATTTCCTGGATAAACTAAATACTGTAGGCCACATTGACCCTCATACCCATGGTTTATCCCCCATTGGAGGGACAACCCAAACACTTCCGTTGGAGTCCCCCACATAGAAAACTATACGTCACTTGACATGTGCCCTCTGTGAAGAGAAGAGAAGACTGTAGGGCCAGGTGTGGTTGAAGTGACAATGCTGTGATGTGGTTGCCGAGTCACTTTAATCTACACATTTCTACTACTATTTTATCCCATGCAATACCTTCCTCTTAGGCATCTTAAGGGCGTAGTCCACTGAGATGGCTGCTGGAAATAATATAACATTTGGGAACATCACCAGGGCTGCAGAGCCCCACCTGACCTTTGGTGATCCACTGCCGACAGCACTGTTGCCGTCTGATGCCTTTGTGCTCCCTGACAATTGAATGGGTATGCGACAATGTAAATGCACCATGTACAGACCACTTGTTCCTTCCCATAGGCATTCCCTCCCACACAACACCACCCAGGTGACCAGTTGATGGTCATGCTCCACAAGGAGATTTCCTCCCTTCCTCTCTCCAAGCTAAGGTTACATGCCAAGGTCATCTACATGTCAGCCATTACCCTTACAACTATCTGTTTCTGGCCTGCCTAAAGTATGAATTATATTACTTTACTGGTATAATGCAAACATCTAATTGAAACAGACTAACTAGATTTATTTCACTTGTCCCTGGAAAACATTAGAAACCGTATATGAAAAAAAAATAAAAAATAAAAAGACATTGGGGAGTCAATCCGAATGGAGAAGTGGAAGTGGAAGCGGATGAGGTCCCGGCTCCATGGAGCCTAAGTACAATCACCTTCCTCAGCAGATCACATAAGTATATACAAATAGCCCAACCATGCACCCCCACCCCTTCTCCCAACACACAGCAAACAGAGATGTGGGTGCTCGGTCATCCACCAGTTTTTATCATGGTGTTGTAAATGGCATTATGGTTATGGAAGTCAAGAGTCAAAACAGTATACGTTTCCATTGTAAGTAAAAGAAACAACAAGGAAAGCTGGATACAGTGCTATATTTGTGGACAGAAAAGACTGTTCAGATTTCATTCTGTTGTCCTTAATGTTACTAATACGTTAAGGAAATTTTCAATCTGCATATGTGGGATTCACCTTAATGTTACTAATACGTTAAGGAAATTTTCAATCTACTGTACATATGTGGAATTCATATCCCAGTGCCTTATAGTGGCTTTAACGAACTGCTGCCAAAAATATAAATTTGTGACTTTAGGTAGGGAAGGGATCATAATTGTGGCCAAACAAATGCCAGCTGATACTTTCCAACTTCATGGTCTGCTCGCCCCGCCACCATGCCCAGAAGGTTTGTGAAGCGCAATAAGGGAGAGTGCAGTGGCACATCACATGCAAGTGTATGGGGCATATTTTCAGTGCCTTTTTATGTAAGTTTATGCAACCTGACATGAAGATGAAAGCCACCACACAACTAATAGGGTCCCAATTAATTGAGCTTGAACATTGGTTTCCATTTTCCCTCTTAACACTGCTTAAAGGTACAGTAATGGGACATTAACAACATTCCACAAAAGGCTTGCATTTGTAGTGCCCTCCATGCTCTCCCTGTTTGGATACACAGATACATAGATACTGTCAGCAGGTAAGGGCCTATGGCCCACCCAGTCTGCCTATTTGAGCTCGTAAAATCACTTTAAGCTTTTCTAGAAGTCTGGTGCCTCTTACCCCTGACCTCCAGGATTCCCTTATGTCTATCCCATGCATTCTTAAATCCTGTGATTGTTTCAGCTCCCACCACTTCCTCAGGCAGGGTGTTCCACTTGTCCACCACCCTTTCTGTGAAGAAATTCTTCCTCACATTTCCTCTGAGTCGCCCTCCCTCCAACTTCATCCCATGCCTTCTAGTCCTGGAACATCTTTTTTTGCTGGAAAATAGTGTTTTCCTGCATGCTGTTCCTACCCATAAGGTACTTGTATGTCTCCATTATATCCCCTCTCTCTCTTCTCTCCTCAACGGAATACACATTCAGGTCCTTCAGCCTGTCCTCATAGGACTTGTGATGCAATCCCTGTATCATCTTTGTTGACCTCCTGAACCTTCTCCACCCTGCCTATGTCCTAATGTAGGTAAGGTCTCCAGAACTGGACCCTGTACTCCAGGAGGGGCCTCACTAGTGTCTTGTATAGTGGAAATATGACCTCCATTTCCCTACTGATGATGCCCCTGCCTATGCATCCCAGCATCCTATTTGCTTTACCTGCTGCCTTGTTGCACTGTTTCTCTACCTCGAGATCATCAGAGATGATAACCTCAAGGTCCCTTTCCTGCTTGGTGCATGCTATATCCTCACCCCCAACTGATGTGTTGTTCCAGGGTTTTTGTGCCCCATATGCATTATTTTTCACTTTTTTGCATTAAATTTCAACTGCCAAAACATGTGCACGCAGAGAGACCGGATCATTGGAAAGGATTGTCTAGCTGTGGGTGTGGTTGCAGTTAAGTCCCTTCCATATGTACAATCAGAAACTTATAATTTTGGCAGCTGTTGGTTAATGCTGCCATCAGGTATTGGGCTATGAAGCCCTAGCACAGATTGGCACAGGCTGGAAAATCACTTAAAATGAATTGTTTTATGCTTGTGTATTACTGATCAATTTTCAATGTTTTAATTCCCCTTGTTTTACAGTGCACAGCACAGTCTGGGCAACTACATTACAGTTATGTTGTTTACAATGATAATAATTCTTATTTTTTTTAATATATGAAGGTTTTACTGATGGAAACACTGAAGACTGTTTCATTAATAAAACTTTAAGGTTTGAATCAACTGTATTGTCCACACTGTCACGAAGTACTTCACACGTATATCACTTAACATTCACAAAATACAAAAATGAACCTTGTTTAAGAACATTACGCAGTAGAGAGGTGAAACATCATGTTTGCAACCAATATAACATAAAAGGGATTGCAAAAAGGTGTATGGAATCATTACTTGTACTTTAAAGTTCAAAACAGAAGCACTGATACCGCAATGCATTTGTACTAGGTGGAAACCTGTGTACTGTCCTCCCTCAGAGGGACATGTGGATTGTATTTTGTGGATCATGCAGGATGGAAGAGAAACAAGGTTCTTCCATCCCAGCCAGTCCCAGGTTCATCTAACAAATTGACAGAACAATATGTGTCGATACCGCTTGCAAAAGAGAACTGTAACGAGTATGTGATAAGTGAAGAATAACTAATACATCTCGGTCAACACAGCAATGATACGCACAACAGTAATAGGGTGTTACAGCATTTGCAAACCAAAGTAAGTGACTTGGATGGTCTACCCAACTCTGTGAAGCACAACACCTGACTATGACTCCCACCTCCTATCCACCCGTGCTGATCTATTCCCCACCAGTAAGTTTTATGAGATAGTCAGATGGGGTACATAATGGGAATAGAGTTTGTCAGATACTTTCCAAGGGGAAAAAAAGGGTGAACATGTGTAAGACAGGGAATAGGACTTATTTAGGTTATTAAAAGTGGAAATGGCGCTAGGTACATGGGGAAGAGTTCCTTACAGCAAAAGGATTTGATCCCGGCAAGAGTATGCTGTCTAAGGTGGTGGTTATCAAAAATGTCAAGTGTGATCAAGAAAGGCTACAGAGGAATAAAGGAAGATTGCACAGGACTGTGCAACCAGTGTGGGTGTGGGTGTGGTGGGGGGTGGAATATGGATAAGAACGGGAGAGAGCTAGTATGCTGGAGGAACAATAGTTCCAGGAGCAGACATGGGTACTTTAGGGACCTTGGCCACAAGGCATGAACAACTGTTCTTTTCCTGCAATTGTCAGGCTTGTCGTGACTAACATTACCGGTACTGACAACAAATTATGGAAACACATTATGCACAATTCTCAGTTACTGGTGTCATCACTACACATGCATAGTCATTGCAAATGTAACGAGGGACAGTATGCTGCAGACAACCTGTGGTCACCACTCAAGGGAGACATTGGGTACGTCACCCTGAAGGTTAGAAGATGGAGTGCAATGTGCACAGAAAAGGGTTATCCAAAATGATGAGTGACTCAGTAGGGTACTGCATCAGAACTCAGTGGCCAATGGCTCCAAATAGTATCATTTTCAAAACTTACAGAGACACCATTATAACAATTAAGGAACACATATATATGAACTACTTACTTGTGAGTGTATGCAATCCCCTCTGCTTCATCCTCATATTCCTGACAGAATTGATAATACACGGTCTCCAAGACCCATTCATCAAGACAGACTGCCTTGAACCCTAGATACTGCGTGGCACATTTCACAAGCTCCACGTCTGGTCTTCCATGGTACACACCCATCAGGCTGCTTACTCCTGGGATTTTGCAACAGCAAAGGCAGCTGACAACCTTATCAGTAATGACGCAGCATTCACATTTACACCTAAAATAGAAAAGTGAAAAAAATTCTAAACAAAAACATAATTACATGTCTGAAGTGCGCACACTCTACCAATATTAGGTATCAGTCTATGATGACTACAAAGTGAGACCCTGACCATCAGCATTCTGGGACAAACAAAAGTCACAGGGAGCCAGCATGACAAAGAGGGTTAATTGTCAAAGATGGCAATGTAGTTATCCTTGTAATTTTGGTTACCAAGTCATATGACACTCAGCTGCCTATGTCACCACACTTGGACATGAAGTCTCATTGGCACAAAGGAAAATGGGCACAGAGAAGGTGCCTAGGTGCACATGGTCATTCACAAATTAGATGACTTAGTGTTGAATGTTGTTATAGTGCAACTTGGGAGTCGTAGTGTAGGGATGATGAATATGTGAGAACCTCATGACTAAAAAAAAAAAATCAACATATCAATCATTCAAACTGGAAAAGTGTACTTGTGGTGTGTGGGTAACCCAGACACATCATGCCAATATGTATGTCAAGTAGAAGACTGAAGTGAAAGGCACTGTCAGGCAGGATGGCAGGTCTCTGTGGTCAGCAACGAGGGAGTGCCCATGAGAGGGAGCCACTCAAAATATAGCCAGTAGCAAAATGACAAAATCACAGAGCAGTTCAACTTTTGTTAATAATTTGATTTGTTTGTGCTCAGTATGATTTTTTGTTTCTGGAGTGGTTTGTCTCAAACCGCCCCCCACCCCCAAAAGGACTGTATGCATTAGGGATGGGTGAAGCAGTTCATCAGAAATACAAACTGACCCGAACATGTCAAAGTGTTTGTAAATAAATGACTTCCAAACACTTTTGGCTGTTAGGATTGGCTTGGACGGCCATAGTATCGCTGGAAATGCAGTGCGAGAAGCACCAGAGCAGGAGGAACCCACAGCAGGGACCAGAGACAAGACCCTGGTTTCTCACTGGATAGCCAAGCTGTCCCTCTCCCTAAGGTGGCACCTGATTGAGTCTAGCAACCCATGTGGTCCTCCTTAGGAACTACACAGAGGAATACAGGACAGAGAAGGAGCAGCAGCTTCTACAGACTGCTCCATGATCCTGTGCTTGTGCATTCTGCTTGCATTTGCCTGTTAGGCAAGAGAAGTCGACTCATGGACTTAAAAAAAAAAACCTAAAGAATGTAATTTTTTTATATTTATTTAAAAAACTAAAAGAAAACTTGGGGTGGGTAGTTGGGGACTCAGGATTGAGAGGGGATTAGAGCTGAGGACTGGGTCGGGTGTGGGTGTGGGAGTCAGGGATTGGGGAGTTAAGAGAGAAGACTTGGGGAGGGGAGGAGAGTAGGAACTTGGAGACTGGGGGCAAGTCAATGTGTCAAGAAAGACAAGAAGAGAAAAGACTGATGTGCCAGGCGCCAGACTGCCATTATTTTTTTGAGCAGCAGAGGGGGTGAACTGTGCCACCCATACCACAGCACTCCCAGTTAGCCTTCTTGCTGTTTGCTCAATTGTCCCCCCAAACAACAAGGCAGCTCTCGATTCTCCTGCCTGTGCTCACTGCTCAATCACTTCAGTGGGGATTAATTATTTGTATTATTTTATTTTTTTATTATACAATCATTGGATCAGTTGGCATTCCGCCACATCACTTGGAATAAATAAAAATCCTTGAAGGGAAAGTACTGTGTCAGAGAGGGTTAGGCCAGGCAGGGTCCCTGATTCTCTGTTGGCAGTAGCAGTGCCTGCAGCATTGGCCCATAGACTATGTGATGTGTGAAATAAATTGTGTGTGTGTGAAATAAAATCTGCCGGTCAGTCACAAGTTCCACTTCTTGCATACTGTCTGTGTGTCCCCAAGAAGCCAGTGATCTGTTCTTGCTCCTGTGTGTGGCAAAAACTTTGGCTCAGTGGGCAGGGCATTCCATCACATTATGTGGAATAAATAAAAAAATAAAATAAAATCCTTGAAGAGAAAGTACTGTGTCAGAGAGGGTTAGACCAGGCAGGGTCCCTGATTCTCTGTTGGCAGTAGCAGTGCCTGCAGCATTGGCCCATAGACTAGATGGTGTGTGAAATAAATTGTGTGTGTGAAATAAAATCTGCCAGCCAGTCACCAGTTCCACTTCTTGCATACTGTCTGTGTGACTCCCCAAGAAGCAAGTGATCTGTTATCTTCATCCTTGTGCTTGCTTGGCGTGGTATAAGCTTTGACTCAGTGGACAGGGCATTCCATCACATTATGTGGAATAAATAAAATAATAAAATATAATCCTTGAAGGGAAAGTACTGTGTCAGAGAGTGTTAGACCATGCAGAGTCCCTGATTCTCTATTGGCAGCAGCAGTGCCTGTCCATAGACTAGGTGATGTGTGAAATAAATTCCGTGTGTGTGAAATAAAATCTGCCAGCCAGTCACCAGTGCCACTTCTCGCATACTGTCCGTGTGCCACCTCTAACCCCCAAGAAGCCAGTGATCTGTCATCTTCCTCTCTGTGCTTGCTCAGTGGGGTATAAGTTTTGGCTCAGTGGGCAGGCATTCCATCGCATCACATGGAATAAATAAAAATATTAAACAATAAAATCCTTGAAGGGAAAGTACTGTGTCAGAGAGGGTTAGGCCAGGCAGAGTCCCTGATTCTCTGTTGGCAGCAGCAGTGCCTGTAGCATCGTCCTGTAGCCTAGATGATGTTTGAAATAAATTCTATGTGTGTGAAATAAAATCTTCCAGCCAGACACCAGTGCCACTTCTTGCATACTGTCTATGTAACACCCCCCCAAAAAGTCAGTCATCTGTCATTTTCCTCCCTGTGCTCGCTCAGTGGGTATAAGCTTTGGCTCAGAGAGCATGGCATTCCATCACATCACATGGAGTAAATAAAAAAATAAAATAAAATCACGGTCACGAATTTCACATTTGGCAACTATTTCTGGAAGCTCAGTTCCATTCAGTATCTGAAGCTCCAGGAAGTGCTGCCACTGTTACATGATTTCTCAGCCTCACAATGAATCACGTTCACAGTCACGGTCATCACGGTCAGGAAGAAGCTCAGTTCCATCCAGTATTTTAAGCTCCAGTAAGCGCTCTCACTGTTACACAATTCCTCATCCTTATGCCAAATTACATTCATGTTCATGGTCAACACAGTCACAAAGAAGCTCAGTTCCATCCGGTATTTGAAGCTTCGGGAAGCGCTGCCAGGGTTACATGGTTCCTCATCTTCACGATGAATCATGGTCACAGTAATCATGGTCATGAAGAAACTCAGTTCCATCCATTGTAAAAAGCTCCAGGAAGTGCTTTCACTGTTACACAACTCCTCATCCTCACGACAAATCACGTTCACGTTCACAATCATCATGATCATGAAGAAACTCAGTTCCATCCAGTATCTGAAGCTCCAGGAAGTGCTTTCACTGTTACACAACTCCTCATCCTCACGACAAATCACGTTCACGTTCACAATCATCATGATCATGAAGAAACTCAGTTCCATCCAGTATCTGAAGCTCTGGGAAGTGCTTTCACTGTTATGCAATTCCTCATCCTCACGACAAATCACGTTCACAGTTATCACGATTACGAAGAAGCTCAGTCCCATCCAGTATCTGAAGCTCCTGAAGTGCTGACACTGTTACACGATTCCGCATCCTCATGACAAATCACGTTCGTGGTCACGGTCACGGTCATCATAGAAACATAGAAGCTGGCGGCAGAAAAGGACCGCAAGGCCCATCCAGGCTGCCCATTTCTTTTTCTACCTTATGAATGACATCGGCCTTTGCTCTGTCAATGGCCTATCTATTCATACTCATCTGTATTGCTCTCTTCTGCATATCCCATGCCTGTTTGAAGCCCTGCACTGTATTCATATCCACCACTTCCTGAGGTAGGCCGGTCCATGCATCCACCACCCTTTCTGTGAAAAAGAACTTCCTCACATTACCCCTTAATCGGCCTCCCTCTAACCTCATGCTGTGTCCTCTTGTCCTGCTGTTTTTCTTATACTGAAACATGTTAGACTTGTTCACCTTGTTAATGCCCTTAAGGTGTTTGAATGTTTCAATTATATCACCTCTCTCCCTCCTTTGCTCTAGAGTATACATATTGAGTTCAGTTAATCTGTTCTCGTATGCTTTCTGATGCAGTCCCTGCACCATTTTGGTTGCCCTTCTCTGGACTGCCTCAATTTGGTTAATGTCCTTGTGAAGGTGTGGCCTCCAGTACAGCATGCAGTACTCCAGATGGGGCCTAACCAGTGTCTTGTAAAGAGGGATTATTACCTCCCTCTTCCGACTTGTGATACCCTACTAATACACCCCAACATCCCTCTAGCCTTACCTACTGCTTTAGAGGTCTGCTTGGATGATTTCAGGTCATCGGTGATGATGACGCCCAAGTCTCTTTCTTCCCTTGTGACTGCCAGCAACTCCCCTCCCAGCCTATAGGTGGCTTCAGGGTTTCTCTCCCTATGTGCATGATCTTGCACTTCTTTGCGTTAAACCCCAGTTGCCACTCTTCTGACCATTTTGCTAGTTATCCAGATCTCTTCTCATTCTGCCCACACCATCTGGATCATCTACTCTGTTGCAGATCTTGGTGTCATCTGCAAACAGACAAACCTTACCCTCCAGTCCATCTGCAATGTCACTGATGAAGATATTGAAGAGGACTGGCCCCAGGACTGATCCCTGAGGTACCCCACTTGTGACTTGCATCTCTTCTGACTATATACCGTTTACCACCACTCTCTGTTTTCTGCCCGTCAACCAGTTTGCCACCCAGTTGACCAACGTCTGACCCACCCCAAGCCTACCCAGCTTATTAATCAATCTTCTATGTGGAACAGTATTGAAAGCTTTGCTGAAGTCAAGGTAGACAACATCAACTCCCCCTTGGTTCACCACTCTGGTTACCCAGTCAAAGAAATCTATGAGATTAGTTTGACAGGACCTTCCTCTTGTAAACCCATGCTGTCTTGGATCTTGTGCTCCCATGGATTCCAGGTGTTGCACTATCCTTTCCTTAAGGAGTGTCTCCATAATCTTGCCCACTACTGAGGTAAGACTGACTGATCTGTAGTTCCCTGCCTCCTCCCTGCTACCACTCTTGTGGAGTGGAATCACATGAGCCATTTTCCATTCTTCTGGGACCTCTCCTGTGCTCAGAGACTCACTAAACAGTTCTGATAATGGCTCTGCTAGTTCCACCCTTAGCTCCTTTATTACCCTGGGATGTATGCCATCAGGTCCCATTGCCTTGTCCACCCTGAGTTTATTGAGCTCTTGTAGGACCCCTTCTTTTGTGAAGGGACTAGTGCACACCTCCCTCCCTCCCCCTGTGTCCATGGTGCAGAGCTGTGGGCCCTGCCCTACCTTCTCTTCAGTAAATACTGAGCAGAAGTATCTATTTAGGATAGATGCTTTTACATGATCCTCCTCCTCACATGCCCCCTTATCCCCTTTGATCTTAGCAATACCCCCTCTGGACTTTCTCCTTTCACTAATGTATCTATAGAAAGTCTTGTTACCTTCTTTTACTGTTCGTACTAGTATTTCCTCGGTTTGGGCCTTTGCCTGCCTTGCTGCCTTCCCTGTTTCCATTAGGGAAGTTTGGTATGCCATGGTCATGGTCACGAAGAAGCTCAGTTCCATCCAGTGTAAGAAGCTTTGGGAAGCACTCTCACCGTTACACAATTCCTCATCATCACGCCAAATCACGTTCACAGTCATCATGGTCACGATCACGTTCACATTCACTGTCATCATGGTCACAGTTTCACATTTGCCAAATATTTCTGGGAACTTGTTTTAGTTCAATACCACAGCAGTAGCAAACCTTTCCAGTATGGACAGTATCCTCAGCTCTGAGATACAAAACACTTAAATTTTGTCTTCTTCAGAAAGACAAAACATGCATCATTACAACTCTTTGAGTTTTGTTGTCCCATTTGGGACATTACAAAAATAACTATCCATTCTTTAAACACATACTATGTTTTGTGCTGTTCTCATAAAAGAGACATTACTAAGAAAGTATCTAAAGACTGCATAACAAAGTTTATCTCTGACTGTACTGACATAAATCCTACAAAAATACACTTACAGTACCTGTTCCACACTTCATGATTACAGAAGAAACAACTTTTTCTTGGTGCAATCCTTGTTTTGTTTTTTTTATTTTCAGTTTCATCACGAATCAGGACACTCAGTTATCATGTCACGTCACTCTCGAGCCTTGGTCCAATATGATGCTTCTGTTAGTGTTTACGTTCTGCATGATGCCCTACTAGTAGATGGACTCGAATCTTTGTCCTCACAAGCTGGCTGTACTTAATCCAGTAGCTATAATCTCAGAGGGAACATTGTTTGTAGCCTGTGTGTGTTTCTCAGTCAGACAGTTCAGGGAAGTACAGCCGTAGGTATTTCAAATTTTTTTCAATGGCAACTATTTGTGTAAGCTCAGTTCCATCCTGTTTCTGGTGCTCTGAGGAGTACTGCCGTTGCCAACACGACTCACATCACGTCACGACAAATCATATTTACAGTCATCACGAATCACACCACTTCAACTTTTTTGGGTACAGCCCTGTTTTTTTTTTCCTTTTTAATCTTTGGTTTCATCATGAATCAGAACACCCAGTTATTGTGTCACGTTACTCATGAGCCTTGGTCTAGTATGCTGCTTCTGTTGGTGTTCACGTTCTGCAGGATGCCTGACCTGTTGTGTTCCATACTGAGAGCTGTTGCTAAACATAATTAGTGACATGCATTAGGAACACATTGCCCCCTTTTACAAAAAGTCAGATTCAGGAGACTGGTTTAAAAAAAAATAGAGATCTGGGACTTGTCTGCCTTTGGACCATATCATCGGCATCCTCCAGTAGGCACATCCATAGTCACATTAGTCACTCCTCATCTCCTTTCACTACTCATGTATTTTAGTACTACTGAACAGTGGTTTAATTGCTTTTTTCTGTAGATATGTTGATTAAAAACTGTTTAAAACTATTTTTTCACATACAGTTGCCATAAAATAATAACGATTATAAAAGGTTCGGATAAGGTTTGGATAAGCATCCAAACCTTTTTTAGCTTATCAGAACCTTTTAGAACCTCAGAACCTTTTAGGTTCTCCCATACTTAATATGCATCTCCACTCCTTCTGCATACAAACAGTTGTCCCCTGTGGTCACAGTGTATTGTACATGTGTTGACATGACCTACTTTCGGGGGTCACTGCAGTGTTCTGGCATGCAGTGGTATGTCTGACGGTGCTGACAGGACCTTCCTAGAACATGATGGATGAATGCTGCAGGCGCAAATTATGAGATGCACAGCAGCATGTTGACATGCAACCAGCTGTGCTTCCATGTGTCCTTCACCAAGGATTCAGTGTTGTTGATGTGCACAACACACAATTCATTACATGGAAGGAATGAAGATGTACCCTTTCCCATGGGACTGCAATGTAATCATTCGGGGTGTAGGTGAAGAACCTGTATCCCCACCGAGACAATGAGTTCAGTCTCAAAATGGCACATCGATGGCTGCCATCCCTCCATGACCCTATGTGCTGGCACTGGCTGTTCATTCTCCAGCCTCCGCTAGGGGCCAGACGAATACCAGGACCTGCAACCCTCCCTCCCCAGAGGATGAGAGCTGTCCTTCTGATGCTGAATCATCCTCTCCCCAGTCAGCCCCAGTGAACTGATTCTGTCATCAAACCTGGATTGCTGGCATGGCACTGGGTGAGGCAGAGGTGCCTCAGTCCTCCATGCCACTTGTCCGGATTGGGGTTGACTAATAGTTTTCTAAATATTCTAAATATAAACTGAAAACAATTATGCATGACAGTAACACACATTTTCTTTTTACAATAAACATGGTTGTCATACTAATCTGCATTTCCTAGTCGATGCTGATTGTTTTTTTCAGAAGATGGCATGGTATTTTCATCCTTATCACTTGATTCCATTGAATTTGTCTCAAACTAGGGTTGTCAGAACCCACTGAAGTTCTGGGTTCTGGTTCTGATCTAGAACTTTGCAAATAGTTCTAGGGTGTGAATGTTCTTTAGAATTTGAGCTCTTTTGTGTATAGGACTGACAAGAAAGAACAGATAAAGACACAGAGAGGAGGAAAAAACATAAATAAAAGACATGCCCTTTCAGTACAGCAATAATATTGTTATAATGTATGGTGGAACATTGTTACGGGCCGAAATCCATCTTTTCCCAAGGTTGTTGTACGATCAATGTGATGTCACTTTGTTGTTAACCCATCGATAGTACATCACATCAATGGTATAACAATGTGGGTCACTGTGTGCATGCATGCTTCACAATGTGAAGGCTGGCTGTGGCGGTGAGAACTTGATGGTAGTGTCAGCAAAAAATTAAAAGTAAGGCACCAGCTTCTTTGTTTTTTCCCTCTCTGTGTGACCATATACTATAAAAGATAATGTATGATCATACATCGGCAACCAGTTTGTATAACTGACTCGAGGTTGCCAAGGCGACATAAACCTCTTGAGCGTCGCTCTTGAGGTTTACATGGTTGCACAACCTCTCGCCGGTTAACAAACTAGTTACCAATGTATGCCCATACATTATCCTCTATTCACTGCACATGCAAAAAAGAGAAACACATTGTGTCATCTAAAATGCAAATGTCAAGTGTCGCAATTCCATGCATTTAGCACATCTTCATAGGAGCAGCGCATTCAAATATTCTCATTCTCTCTCTCTCTCTGTCTCTCTCGCTAAAACATTAAAGGATGTAATTCCCAATAATGTATTTGATTTTTAGGCTGGCATTTCCTGTTTTTGAACTGTTTGAACAAAAAATGTGTTTTATTTAGTATTTAGAGCCCTTAATACTTCAAGCTCTTGGGTGTTCTAGTTCTTAATTAGAACTCGGACCAATGGGTTCTAATCTTTTTAGAACTAGTTCTGACAGCCCTAGCGCAAACCAGTACTGTGTGAAATTGAAATGACCCAGCTTGCTGGCCACTTCATGCACACTGTCCTCACTGCCATCATCTTTAGTGGTAATGTTGTCAGGAGATGTGTCACTGTGTATTTCTGGCACTGTATCAGAAGATACTTCAGCCTGATACATTCTGCAAAGAAATAAGTGAAACGTTTATTAAAGTGACACACCTATCATTTGTATCTTATTCATGTTACATTAGTGTTGTGGGAAAAATTCAGCATGTAACACAGTAATGACATGTGATGTGATGTGATGACAGTGCATGTTGATACAAAGTTAAAACACAATGGGTTGAGACAGTGGAGACCTCTTAGCATCCAACAAAAATCAGTCCCATCACCCAGCTTTGTAATGGTACTGTTTCAGTTGGGAGTAGTAAACCCACCCCCCCAAAACAAAACACCACAACAATCACCAGAAACTACATTGGTACTGCTTCCATGATGAGGTTCCCCCCTACCCTTCACCTTTGGGCAGAGCACCCACAGCGGGATCCTAGCCTAGTCCCAGTGGTTAGAGGCCACAAACCACACAATACCTACGCTGAACCCACCAGGCTGTACACTACCCAGCCAACCAACCACTGAAGACTGAAGGCAAAACCCTGCATGCAGCACAAAATGAAGTATACATCCCTTCTCCTACCTCCTTGTATCAATACACTGTTGTGCCAGCAGAGATCGCACTTCCAGTATACCATTTACTTCAACACACCCTACCATGCCACTTCGGAGTCCTATGAATGTCACCACAATTACAGGGCCCACAGATATTACAATTAGTCCATGAAAAAACATAAAAAATAGTAGTTTGGTGTGAGTAGCTTTGAACGCACTGTCTCACATGTATCCAGGAAAGCATGATCATATCTCATGCTATCAGGTTGATAACACCCAGTTACATGTCAATGTGACTGTCACCTTACACTACATATCCACTGCATGGCATATCACACCGAAATCAAACTGGGACAATCTTCACCATAGGAGTACTCTACAGTGTCTCTCTGTCTCCACTCAATGCTTAACATGGAAACTAAATAACAACGTACACATTATGTCCAAGGCCACCACCCCCACACTTGAACTACATTCCCACCGGGCACTCCTCCAGGTAGTCATCACCCTTCAAATGGTAATCAGATTCACACCCCATCACCAATCACCCACCATCTCACCAACCATTACCACAATACATTTCCTGTCATCCAGTAGTACTCCCCCCTCGTCAGATTAAAAAAAACAAACACAAAAACACCACATGAGTTGAGTGTTGCCCCCATCCATTTTACCTGCATGAACCAAAACACCACTGGACATTGTTGACACACTTATTTGTGGGCAGCCCATAAAAAGGAGATCAACATGGATCAGACAGTGTAAAATTACTTGTTCTGTAATACTGGCAACAAAAAAGAAACCATGGAAATAAGCAGAGCAGACTTTGGGATTATCACATGCACCATTCAATGACCTTGATAAAGGAGTATCAGGACTAAACAATCTAAGAAATGCTGTGCACATGATATGGACCATGGGAACCAGTGCCCCACTTTCCAGTTAAATTTACCCTCAAAATATCTGCCTTATAATCTAGGGTAAGTAACACAGTTGGACTACTGTCCAGGGTGTCCATCCCAATCCGGAGATCACCAGGTCAGCTAACCACAACCATAATCATTGTATTCGATGCCCCCCCAACTGACTCACCCCTCCTGGTGGGCATCACCTTACCAGTAGTATAAAGATTCACACAACACCCACCACCTCGCAGCTCACCCAATCATGTTGCCAGTGCAACACATTTAATCCTGTGGTTACCCTCAACATCATCAAGGGACAAGAACCAAACTACTGCACCTTACCATGCACCATGCCCCCATGTATCTCAAAAACCATTGTCAATTCATGTCACACTTGTGTAATTATCAGTACACTCTGTCTTTCTTAGTCTACATGTAATGATCACAATTGTTTGCAATACTAACCCTCTCATTACATTTAGACCACGAATTCTGTATGTAGCCTCCATTTTCCCATTGGTCTAGGGCCTGCTGATGTCACAAGATGGGAAAGGGGGCCTACTCAGAGACCCAGAGCAGAATATTAAACTACCATGGAGAATAAAATGGTGTTGTCTTACCACAACCCGGGTCCTACTGCAGCATAATGGAAACTGCTACCCCGAGCTACTCCTCTGAATACTGCCTGATGGAGCTGGAGACCTCCTCTTTTCTCTTTCTTCTTCGGAGTCTCCCACCAGCATCCCAGCCCAGGAAGCACCAACATCATAGCAGCTACAAACTTTAAACTCCCCAAAGAAATCTGGTGAGAAATTCATTAAGTTCTCTGGAATTCATCTATCTAACAATCTTTAAAAACACTATAATGCACTTAAGAATAAGCAACAAACCAATTTATTACACTTGAGGTCCCAAGAATTTCTGTCAGGATCCAGAGGTTCTCATTGCTTGCATAAAACATATCAGCCATCTAGCTCCATGGAGCACTAGCTATTTACAGAACCAGGGGGGGCATAAGACTGAGAGAACAGATGTACTAGGCAGCATTCCAACCCAGGTAGGTGATGAAACCTCAGAAATTGCTATTTCCCAAGACCTCCATTGAACCTTCACCAGACCTTAGAGCCCAACCTACCCTCTGGCACTGGTAAGCTGATCTCTGGTATTACTTGTTCTTTACCATATTTCCCTGGTCAGTCTTCCACCTGTCAGAGAATCAAGCTGCTTCTCCCATCTGGTCCTGTGCCAAGGGATGCAGGAATTTTCTTTCCTTGAACAGTCCTTCCAAATCCTTCAGGGTGCTGAAATCCTCTTAAATTGTGGCCAAAGTCACACCCGGTCTCCTTTCCACATAGAGAATGGGGGCCCTCAATTTACTTCTGGCCTGCATCCACACATGCCTTTCATCCTGTGCTTGCTTTAAGCTACTGGGACTGGAGGGCTTCCCAAGGCCTGTCCTAAATGACCTGTGGCCCACCCAAACAGCTTATGTTTGGCACCCCAAGGCCTACCTCTCCAAGTAGGCCCCAAAGTGGGTGAGAAGTCTCCAGCACCCCTTAAACAAGCCTGGATCACCCTGCCACACTGGGAGCTGGGAGGGAAGCTGCCACCACCAATCCCCTGGAGGAATCCTGCCATGAAACCTCCAGCCCTGGCAGTTCAGGCCTACTTCTCATGGGCCTGGTATCTACCTAGCTACCTCCTAGGGCACTCTCACTACCCCTATCTCCCTGGAGCCCCATCTGTCCCACACAATGCTGGCAGGCTAACTAATGTCCTTCCCCCACACATCCCATTAGCTGGTGCCATGTCACCTTGTTCCTGGCACTACCTTGGACACACTGGGGGGTGGTCCTCCCCAGAATACGGCCTTAAACCCAGACTGACAAACTCCTTCCTGCCTGTCCTGCCATCTCCCAGCCAGCTTCCTCTCTCCCCCCACCAAACTCCCCACACTCCCAGCCTTTAAGGGCTAACAGAGCCTGCCCTTAGTGGCAGTCTCACAGTATAGCCCAAAAGGTGCTTCCCCCTAAACCCCCAAAACCCATAAAACTGGAGGGGAAGGCACAAATGAGTGGGGCCCCTAATGGTGAACATAAGCCCTTTTCATAGAGTGGGCTTACACTCTTCCCCACCCAAGGGAATCATTCCCAGAGGAATGAAGGCAAAGACCTCACCAGTTCCTCTGACTTGTTCCAACCCCCATCTGGTATGTGCACTCCAAGGGGAAGCCAGCACCAGCTGAGGTCACCTATGGTGAGCTCCCCCTTTTAAAAAAAGGGAAAAGGGGGGAACTCCCTTCCTATCTGCTGCCATACCCAAAAACCCATAAAGACTAACCTTTTTTTTTTCCTTTTGCCAGTGGGATCAAACTTTTAGACACTGCCTAAGAAATACGAACAATAGCTGTATATTATATATCACGCTCTACTGGGTTAACTTATATTTGAGAGGCTTCTAAGATTAATTAGAATAACCATAATCACCAAATAGATAGAGATTTATATAACTGTTTCAAATCATAATCACTCTACCCACACTCAGAAACACACACGCATCCACTCACTCATGCACACACTTTAATGATTAACAATTGTTATGTTGATTGCATGCATGCGCAAGAAACATGTTGCGCCAGCTTGCTGCAGAAGCGGGTTGTGGAGGCGCGACACTGTTGTGGCCAGTGCCCCCACTGCCTTTTGAAGCTTGGCCCCTGCTCCCCAATGGGGTGGCACGCTGCTGCTGACACTAGTTCAGACAGCATGCCACCAACTTGTAACGTTTTCTCTGCAGCAGTCAGGGCAGCCTTGTCATTGCAGTGACAGCAATTTGCTGCAATGAAGGAGCGACCCGTCATTGCTGGGTGGAACGTTGCTACTGTAATATTGTTTGTGAACATGGCGACGGCTTGCCACCATGTTCACAAACAATATTAATCTGGCCCCAGTGCCGAGGGGATGCCCTATCCCCCTCGGCAGCATGTGCCCCCCCACAACAGCATGTTTTTGTCGACGGGGGCCCCAATCCCCGTCGGCTTCAGTCCCGGTGCTAGTTCAGTTGCCGACAGAGCCCTCCCCACTGGCATTATGTTCCCCTCCCAGTTTGATTTGCCAAACGGGGAGCCCACCTCTGCTCTACATAAGTCCCCCCAGAAAGAATAGCGACAGTTGTGCCGTGGCTCAACTCTGCCACAGCTGGCCCCACCAACAACAACAGGGTTGGCATGCTGGGAGCCCACCCCAGCATGCCAGCCGCACCTGTAAAAAAAAGAAAACGCTCTCGCAATGTCTTTTTTTTAACCTGTAAATAAAGAAAATGGTCCCTTGCAGTCTTCCTGCCCCTCCACAACCTGCACCCACCCACTGAGTACCCCACCTCTCCACACCCCTCCTCACCCCATACTTACCTCTGGAGACTGGGGCGACGATCTTCGGTGGACCGGGAACACGTCTGCACCCTTCAAAGCTGACCGAGAACTGAAGAAATGCCGGTAAGCTATATAATGGGATAAATAGGGTTTTTTCAACTTTGATGCATATATCAGGCATTTTGGGGAATTTTGGTACCAAATTTTCAATATGGGGTTTTTGGGACCCCTCCTCATGTATTCAAGCACTGTCATGGTGTTATTCTGTCCCAAAAGGTGATTTCGTGGTCACTGCATGGAATCACCTTTCAGGACATATTAATGAAATGACAGTGCCTGTGTTCATGAGGTGGGCACTCCAAAAGCCTATGTTACAAATTTGGTGGAAAAAAATCAAAAAAATTACTTTTACAAGCGTGCGTTGAACGGTGCTCACCTTGCGCTCACCTTCGCGAATCTGCAATATTTTCATGCCAGATTTTCAACACTGGCATTTTTTCACACCTCCTTATAAACAGTACAGCTGTCATTTTTCTTATCCTGGCCAATATGCGTTTTTGCACTTCTGGCGCAGAATAGCGCAGTTGCTGTGGGAAATCAGTGTTTGGGACAGATTAAGAAAATCACAGTGACACTGTTCATGAGCAGAGGTCCCAAACTGCCTATGTTGAAAATCTGGTGTAAAACATCCCTAATCCCCCTGTTGGCATGATCCCCTTCCCAGTTAATTTGCTGACAGGGTAGCCCAATCCCGTTGGCATGATGCACCCCCCCATTTGTTGTGTGCCGTGGGGGGTGCCCAATCCCCCCTCAGCTCATGCATCCCCCCAGCACACTGTATGGCTGATGAGGTGCCCAATCCACGTCGACTCCACTCCCCCTTCTCCAACAAACATCCAGGTGGCACGCTAGGAGCCCATCCCCAGCGTGCCAATAGTCCCGTATGTTTTTTTCCAGTAAAAATAAAGAGAGTGGTCCCGTGCTGTCTGTGGTGAAACCTCACCCACCCGCACCCACCCTCTGTGCACCCCACCTCCGCACACCCCCTCACCCCATACTTACCTCCGGAGCCCGGCGTGATGATCTTTGGTGGACCGGGAACACGTCTGCACTCTTCAAAGCCGACTGCGAACTGAAGAAATGCTGGTAAGCTGTATAATGGCATAAATAGGGTTTTTTCAATTTAGGTGGATATCGCAGTCATTTTTGGGAATTGTTTCACCAAATTTTCAACGTGGGGTTCTTGGGACCCCACCTCATGATCTCAGTCACTGTCATTTTGTTATTCGGTTCCTAAAGGTGATTTCGTGGTCACAGCGCGGAACCGACTTTCAGGACTGATTAATGAAATGACAGTGTCACAGTTCATGAGATAGGCCCCCAAAAACCCTATGTTGAAAATTTGGTGAAAAAATTCCCCAAAATTACTGTTTTAGGAGCTTGCGTTGTGCAGTTCCTACGTACGCTTGTAACCTTGAGAACTTTTAATATTTTCCCTCCAGATTTTCAACATTACCATTTGACCACACCTCCTTATGAACAGTACAGCTGTCATTTTTCACATCTTGCCCAAAATGTGTTTTCGCACATGTAGCACACAATGACGTGGTCGATGTGTGAAATTAATGTTTGGGACAGATTAAGAAAATCACAGTGACACTGTTCATGAGCAGAGGTCTTAAAATGGCTATGTTGAAAATTTGGTGACAAAAGTCCATAGAATGACTGTGTTATGAGTGTGTATTGCACAGTTTCCACGCACCCTCATAACTTCACAAATTTGTAATATTTTCACTCCAGATTTTCAACACTGCCATTTTTCCACACCTCCTTATGAACAGTATAGCTGTCATTTTTCACATTCTGGATGAAATGTGTTTTCGCACTCCAGTGCAGAACAGCGCAGTTGCTGTGGGAAATCAGTGTTCAGGACAGATTAAGAAAATCACAGTGACACTGTTCATGAGCAGAGGTCTCAAACTGCCTATGTTGAAAATCTGGTGTAAAACATCCCCAAAATAATTACGGGTGTGCATTGCGCAGTTTCTATGCATGCTCGTGACTTCACCATTTTTTTTATATTTTTACTCCAGATTTTCAACATTACCATTTTTTTACACCCCCTCATGAACAGTACAACTGTCATTTTTCACATCCTGTTCAAAATGAGTTTTCACACCTGTGGCACAAAATGACGCAGTCACTGTGTAAAATCACATTTCAGCTAATGAACTGATAATGTCACTGTTCATGCGGTGGGGTCACAAAAAGCCCATGTTGAAAACTTGGAGTAAAAATACCAAGAAATGCCCAGGGCATTAGGGTTTCTGACCATAACGCCCTACCCTGTATGGACTGACAGGTGTCAGGGATGTGACTTAGGATAGTTGACAGTAATGCTCATGCATTCCACCTCCACCCCCCACTCTGCAACCAGTGATAGGCATCGAGGTGTGCCTTGGACTCTTTGGACCCAGAATTCACCCCATTCTCCTATACTGCACCCATTTCAGCATATTTCCTTATGGAATGAGGTGAGTGTAAAGCCTGGACACCCCAAGGCACACTTTGACACTTGTAAGTGTCTGCAGGGTAGGGTGAGGTGAAATGTTGTGACCGTTATGGGCAACAACCCAAAGACACACCCCAATGCCTGTCCATCTCTGCAGGGTGAGGGTGGAGTTGGCATCAGTTCAATACTTCACTGCCATTCCTATACTGCATCTGTCTAACTCCTGCACTTCCACTGCTAATGCCAGCAAGCAACCATTCAGCATTGACAAATGCTTGTGTTCATTTGCAAGGCAAGCAAACATACTGGTATTGGTCTGAACTGTGAGGTGGCTTCGCGGGCGAGGGGGCCTTCCCCTCCTCACCTATCAAAGCTTCAGAATACTGAATCTACTCCCTAATTACATCCACTGTCTGCCTTTCTCTTCTTTTTTACATTGCTTGCGCTTGCACAAGAAATGTTTTGCTACAGAGAATGGCATTGCAGAGGTGTGTCACTGACTAGCCCAATGCAGGTAGGCTGCATTGGACTCATCCTTGAGAGACCAATTATCTTGCAAGCTAAGTATGAGAATGGTTTACAGTTTATGGGTGGAAACTTTGTGTACTTGAAACAAATGAAGCGCTCCAATGAGAGAACACTTCTTCCATTTCATATACATGAAGCCATCCCCCCTTCCCTCCATCGCTCTGTTTTCCTTGCTGTTTCTCCCTCCTTCCCTGCACACACCTTTTGTCTTGTGTGTTCTCCGTATCTCATTTCTCCCTTGTTGTCCCTCCTGTCTGCTCATGTTTTTCATTTCTTCAAGCCAGGCTCCAGTGACCATGCTAACGTGACTGGCTAAGCTGTGCTGCTATCAGCCTCACAAATTACAACAAGTTCTCTGTGTCCCATTCTGCTAACCCCTCCCATCCCAGTGAGAGAGAGAGTGAGAGAGCGCAACTGAGTTTTTCCCCCCCCGACATTCAAGAACGGAGCTCGGTGCTTAGAGAGAGAGAGAGAGAGAGAGAGAAAGCGAGACAGGGAGAGTAACAGTGAGAGAGAGACAGAGACACTGGAGGAGCAGCATTGAAGAGACAATGTGTGCTGTGTCCTCTCTCTGTATGTCTGTGGATAATAATGTGTTAGGGAGGACATAGCGGGGAACAGCACATGCAAACGTGATATGCTTGTGTCTGTCTGTCTGCAATTCATAAGAGAAAGAGACAGACACAGAAACATAGAAATTGTCAGCAACTTCCGGTGAGTGCATCAACCCGATGGCAGCCTGATTTGGAAGCTCTAACCCGCCATCAACGAATCCACCACAATCGCTAGGATAAAAGACCCATCCAGATCTCCAACAAAAAGAAAACGAAGCTACAATGTCCTCGAGACATAAAATGAAAGAAAAAACAAGCACTCTACAGTTGAAACAGCATAAAACGCTGTTTGATTTTACTCAACCCACTCCGGCCTGCACAACCACAGCTTTGCCATGTTCTTCACCAACCATCGAGGAAGCAGAGGAACAGGCATACACAATAACGTCTAAGCAGCTATGTGCAACTCTTCAGAAAATGAGTGCAACTCTAGAAAGATTAGAGACTAGAGCTACAGAGGATCACCAGAAACTAGACCTCACAGCTCAAAAAAACAGAACAATTGGAAAAAGGGCTGAATTAATATTCTACCACCACAGATATTCATAACGGATCGGAGAAAGCAACAACTAGAAATCAGATTAGAGGATCTAAAGAACCGTAATAGACGCAATAATATCCATATACATGGGTTACCTGAAGGTACTGAATTGGGTCCAGTCCCTACTTTCCTGGATTCATTCCTCCCTGAGATATTAGGATGGCCAGTCGATAAACCTCTACAAATTATTAGGGCACACCGATCTCTGGTACCCAAACCGAAAGACCCTAAAGCCCACCCTTGATCTCTGGTGATAGCCTTCTTAGATTTTCATACCAAGGAGGAAGTATTAAAGCTTGCCTGGTCTAAGAAGGAGGTGATCTTCGGTGACACCAGACTTTATTTTGAGCAAGACTACACCCCTCTATTGCTTATTCAGTGTAGAAAAGTGCTCGCAGTTGTTCACGCTATCCAACAGAAAGGTATAAAGGCGTTTGTGGAATACCCAGCAAAACTGAAAATATCTACAGAAAATGACTCAGAAGATTTCCTGACCTGATGGCAGCTAAATAATTCCTTTTTTCGTTAGATGTGGAGATTCCTCAAGAAGCAGTACAACTTTGGAGAGATCGACTAAATGATAGGGCCTGGCAGAAGGTGGGAACTAAAAGAAAGGAGCTACATGACCGCCCGGTATTTCTGGTTTGTGGGAAGCGGTAGGTCAGCGCAAGGACCCCAATGCCAGCCCGACCATATCGATTACCACATCCAGTTGGGAAAGAGTGTCCTTGAGGGAGGAAGATAACACACCGGAGGACCAGCAAACCTGAAGAATGGTGGTAAAAACTAATAGTTTCTTCAGTAGAAGAGACTGTAAGCATTTTCTTTTTATGGAGAACTACAAAATGTGCTAGCACAAGTAGTACCTCTAGGCTACACCCTGCTAGAACAGCAAGGGAGATGGGACTGATTGCATAAAACATTAAGGAATTTTCTTTAAGTCTAAGATGGAAAAAGTTAAAGCTCCCAATATTAATCGCTGAAAGCGGGAGGAGTGGGGGTGTGTTTCAGGTGCTCTAGAGCTTACCCCTGGTGGGGGTAGATCTGGGGAGGCCGAAGTGCGATCTCAGCTGGGTAAGTCAGAAACAACGGCTTGATCAGAGGTCAGTGTGGGCACCTACGACTCATTGCTGGGGCCACATTACGATTCTAACACATTTAAAATGGCTCAGGAGACTAGATTGCGGCTAATAAATGCTAGCACTAGTGATGAGCTTCAGGTAAAAAGATCCCACAAGGAGAGCTGTAACTGTGTCAGATTCCCAGAGGCCAGATTGGTCTGTCCTTTGGAGAGAGCCACTGGTGAGGGAATAAAAATAACTAATACAACAAGCCCTTGTGGAGAAGCATTTCTCCGTGTGTCGTGGCCCTAACAAGTGTTAAATCTACATGGGGATGTGTGATTGCACTCAGAGGATGCTAGGTCGGCTATCTGGCCTTGAACAGTTGTTTCTGACAAACAGTATGGGATCAAGCGAGGACTGCAGCCATTGGCCTTCAGGAGGGTCTCTCTGCCCACCCCTTAGATGGTTGTGAAGGGGGGTGGTGCTGGGTAGGCCGGATCACACCATATGTTTACACTCCTCCCTGCTTTTACCAGACTAGAGAGTTAGAGGTGGGGGTTCTTCTTGTTCTCTTATTTTGAGGACAGAGCACCACCTCAGATGCACAGATAAAAGGGATATCTGTTCTAAGTGAGAAAGAAGAACTGGCGGCGAGATTCTTCTAAATCCAGACTGGGATATTACCAGATAGAAAGTTAAGACTATCTGGTGCCCCTAGGGTTGGTGTTAACAACACGCCCTTCTGGCTATCAGGCTGTTCCACACCCTGGGCTGGACGGAGGGTTCACTAAGTTGGGACTTTCCAACCACTACTCTAGCAAGTGAGATCTTAAAGAGGGTGAAAATAGGGTAAAACACCTTGAAGACAACCATGTTTAGTTGGGTTAAACAGTTATTCAGATTCCAATTATGTTGTATAGTTGATTGCTATAGGTTAATGTTGGTAAGGTTACTGAAAATGCACAGTGTTATGGGGCATACGGGTATTGAGTGGCATGCATCACCCCCTTCAAATTGAGAGTTGGTACCAGTCCCTCCCCAGTATCAATGGCTGACCTTAAAATAGTTACGCTTAATGTGTGTGGGATTAATGTCCGATTAAAAGGGCCAGAATCTTACAAAATCTGCATAGGCAAGGGGCTACAATAGCCTTCTTACAAGAAACACATTTGACTGCTGCAGAACATGTTAAGCTAAAAAGATCTTGGGTGGGAAGTGTGTACTCCTCTCAGTTTGAAACTAATCCACACCATAGAGGTGTGGCAATTTTGATAAAAAGAGATACTCCCTTAGAAGTCTCGAGGGTCAGAACAGACCTGGAAGGATGGTTTATTCAACTCTGGGGATTGCATAGAGGTCAATCATGTATTTTGGTAAATAAATATGCTCCAAAATGAAGAAGCACCTAGACTCTCATTTATGGAGAAAACTGTTAAGGAGGCAGTCACAGACCCCCACAGTATGGTAATTATTGGAGGGGATTTCAATGAGGTCATAAATCCATGAATGGATAGATCGGGGAGAAACCAGGGAGGGCCCTCAAGATTGGGCAAGCTCATTCTATGCCTTAATCAGGAATTGGGTTTATCAGAATGTTGGTGATTTATGCATCCCCAACATGGAGGGTACTCCAGAATAGATTACTTTCTAATATCTACTAACTGGATACAAAAAATAGACAGGTGTGACATAGGCTCTATCACTGTTTCAGATCATGCCCCAGTAACCCTTAAACTATGTTCTACCCTCACCCCTACACAGTCAAGCTGGAGACTGAATGTGAGCCTTCTCACAAGAGAAGATTTTCAGGAAATGATCAAAGGCACAATTCAAGGATTTGAGTTAGACAACCCTAAAGGAGAGACAGGAGGAGGAATAAGGTGGGACACTCTCAAATGCTGTCTTAGAGGAGAAATAATTAGATACTCAGCTAGGCTTAAAAAAGAACGCACCCTTAAGAGAGTACAGTTGGAGCAAACCATAGCACAATTAGAGGCTTCACACCAAACTCACCAAGATCCCCAGGTTAAAAATGACCTAGACAAAGCAAGACAAGAATTAAACAAAATCTTAGACCTTCAGATCGAAGGACAGCTAAGATATGCTGGACAAAATTACTTCGAACAGGGCAGTCGAGCAGGGAAGTTGTTAGCATGGCAGCTTCATCAGGAAAGAACTAGTAGAGCAGTGTTGTACCTACAGGGAGAGGGGGGAGAGCAAACCACAACTGCCCTTATTGAAATACTGCAGAGATTCAAAAAGTTTTACGCTACCCTGTATGAGGTTGAGAACCGTCCTGGTCATAAAATAGAGGTTCAATCCTTTTTGGATGGTCTCCCGATTCCTACTCTAACAGAAGAATCAAACAATTTTTCAAGCTTCCCCAGGTCCCTCCTCATTTTCTCCACCCCCTCTGGGGTATCCACTGTGTTACAGATCTTGGTATCATCTGCAAACAGGCAGATCTTTCTCTTCAGCCCTTCTGCAATGTCACTAACGAAGCCATTGAACAAGATTGGCCCCAGGACCGATCTCTGCAGCACCCCATTGGTCACCCCCTCTCTCCAGACTGCACCCCATTTACCACCACTCCCTGCCTCCTGTCTATTATCCAGTTTCTGACCCAGTTTACTACCCTTTCCCCCATGCCCAGCCTACCCAGCTAGTTTATCTGCCTCCTATGTGGGATGGTGTCAAAGGCTTTGCTAAAATCAAGGTAAGCGTTGTCCACTGCCCCACCTTGATTTACTTCCTTTGTCAGAGATCAACCAGATTTGTCTGACATGATGTCCCCACTGTGAATCCATCTTGTCTATGGTCCTGGGTTCCAATGGCATCTAAATGCCCACTATCCTTTCTTTAAGCAATGTCTCCATGATCTTCCCCACTACTAAGGTGAGGCTGACCAGCCCATAGTTCCCTGCCTACTCCCTGCTGCCGGATTTGTGTAGTGGGATCGCATGTACCCTCCTCCAATTCTCTGGTACCACCCCTGTGTTGAATGACTCAGTGAACATGGCTGCCAGAGGTACTGCTATCTCCCTTCACAGTTCTCTTAATATCCTTGGGTGTATGCCATCTGGTCCCATCGCTTTGCCCACCTTCAATTTAGTCTGCTCCTGCAGGACTCTTTTGCCTGTGAATGGACTATTGTCTACCTCTTCACCCTCTTGGTTACTGCTGTACTGCTGTGGCCCTTGCCCCTCCCCCTCTTCTGTGAATACTGAACAGAAAGACACAGCGGATGAGTTGGGGGGGCACATGACAGTTCTTAGGCATGGTACTATCACTTCCAAATACCTAAACAGCACATATAAGCAAGCAAAATTCAGCATTGACAAATGCATGTTTCTTCTGAAAAAACATTTCAAAAAATAGCAGACTATTGTCCAAAAGGTACAATCTTTTGAGGTAGAAATGTCATTCTAGTCCATCATCAGTTCTGTTAAGTTCAATTTAATTCTTGGGGGGGGTTAATAACCTGCTCTGGGGAGCAACACCTGGCACAGTCAATTCTTTAAAGGGGGCGCTTTAAGTACGGGGTCCTCCACCTGGTGGAAAATAAAATTCAGGATCTGGCTTAGTAGTAAGGTCTCCAAAAGAGTCTTTAGCAATTATTAAGTACTTAGTATGACATCCAGCCAAGTCTTGCACCAGGGCAAAATGTCTGAAAAAAGTTAATCCGGTCCAGGGGGTGGTGTGGCACATAGCTCTGGCCTTTTGGAACAGTTTCTGGGATGGGAGACCACTACTTACAGGGTGATGTTTGATCCCCTCTAGCTATTGATGGGGGATCCAGTCTTCTCTCATTTCCTCCACAATGTCCCACTGTCTCACCGACAGGTAAGGGTAGTCCATGCTCTCATACTTCATCCTGAGTCTTTGTGATAATGGTGATTGTGGAAAGGTGATCGCCATTAGGGCAAATGTACATCAGCGAAAATCAATATCGTCTATGTACACTCGTGGCGCAAACTGAGAGGGAGCTGAAGATAGTTTTTTTTGGTTTTGCATGGGGCTGTGCCCCCCTGCACGTCCCCCACTAAAGAATTCTCAGCTCCAGGAGGGGTGCATGTCAGAAGGGGGGGTACAAACAAAAAAATTTTGTGGACTGGTGCAAAAATCCCAATGCACCCAGCACTGAACCCGGCACTCTCCCAACCCTAGCCTGTCATGAACCCACCACGCCACACAGCCAGCCAGCAATCCACCATCAGGCTACACCTCACAAACCCTCCCTTCCCTTTCACCTGTGGTACGGTGTGCTCACTCCCCCCCCATGCACACGTATACATATATGTAACCCCTCACCCCTGCCTTTTTGCCAAAACGACAGGTGGCATGCTGTTAAAGCTGACAGCAGTACCTGGTGGGGACCTGGGTTCGGGGAGGATGAGGTTACTCAGCACAGGGGACCTAGGTTTGGCTACTCTGCACAGGGGCATCCAAGTAAATCCGAACACAGGAAGCAATAACTGTAATGTCCAGAACCAGGAATGGGATTCTTCAGTGTGGCTTTTATTCACATACTAGCTGAACAAACAAAGCATAGACGGACCCCCACGGGGCTACATTTCCTGGTAATGCAGATTAGAGACTACAGAACACTTTATCACCATTTCCAGCCCTCAGGCTCTGAAGACACCAGGCTCACAGCCCGGACTTGCACACAGCTTTGGGTACACAGCCCAACTTATACACACTTGGGTTTTCCCCACTGGCCCAGCTCCCCTGCCGGCCACTTGATCCGTGGTCCACTGAACGAATGAACCAATTATCCTGTTGCGGCTCCCAACACCACACTAGAGTCTGCGACTCTTAGAGAGAATTTTCATTACAGCCCCACATCTGGGTACTTCCCCCATCACTGGCCAAGTGCCTAAGGCAAAGTAGAAAACCCACAGAAGAAATCCGTAGAGGTGGACCTGGTCACTAAAGATGGGGGGCCACCCATCTCCGGCTCCCACAGCCCATACCCGGCCATTTCTCTGGAAAAACTGAGCAATTCCTTTGCTGAACTTCTAAATGTAGATTAAGGGTAGACGTCTGTCACATCTCCTCTACATATTATTTGCATCTCACAAAACTCTGGGATTTGACACTACTTTTACTTGCTTGGCCCATTTCTCTAGGCTTCCCAATATGTAGTTCAATCCCTAGATTTTCACACAAGTCCCAGGGTGAAGAAAACATATGCCCCTTTAGCCAGAGCAGACACTCACCCTTAAGTTGCAGGTGCCCCACAGGCAACTCACAAATCTCATCTTCCAAAATAAATCCTGGACTAAACAGGCAGCTTTTCCTCCACTAGCAGAATTAAGTGGGTTGCCCCAGGAATCTGCTAGGAATCTTTACATCCCCCCGGAGGGAGGGAGGGGGCACTGAGACCCGGAAACAGCAGTCTCCACCACTTGAGTACAAACTTCACACTCCAGCCAAACTGCAGACTCCCCTTTGAAAAACTCCCAGTGTTCTATCTAACTCCCTTTGCTGCAGATTCCAATGTGGCTTATGCAGCTGCGAAAGTTCTATTGGTGATGTCATCTCTCAAGTCTCAGCTGAGACTGAGAACAGAGTGAGACAGTATGAAACCCATTTAACTGGAGTTTCACAAGCTGCTTTCCTGCCTACCACTAGGTCTTACTGGGATTCTAGTAACCCCGGGTAACAAGGGGGTTACACTCGCCCTTGACCAGGAAAATGACTGTCCGCAGTCATTATTTACCTGGCCTTAGGCCATCCCACCCTATGTGCTACCTGCGAAGGGGGGTGATCAGGCCCCTCCTACCATGTGCAGGCACATGCAGGCAACACTAAGGGCCTAGAGGCCTTGAGCTGACATATCAGCCTCTACACTATCCACTTACTATGGACACCTACTGGCTCTGGTAGAACCATCCAGAGCATAGCCCTGATAGATCAGCACTGCGGTCCCTACTGCAGGTCAGGGCCACAGCCTGTCTATCCCCCCTAACCCTCTAGGGAAAACCTATCTGCCTTTAACCTAATACCCCCAAAACAAAAACAACCCAGGGACCTCCCCGACCTTGGGCAACCTGCAACCACACACCATTAAAATACCACATTACTGCCTCCTCCCTACCCCCACAACCACACCTGTGGAAGGAAAGGGTTAATACAGCAATAACAACAATAACACCACAGTACTTTAAATTTCTAAACATGCTAAAGCACTGATGAGGAACTCCGATGAGCCCCTCCTCCTCTTCTTGTCTTCTCTTCTGTCTTCCCAGGAACACCTGTAAGAAAAAGAAAGACAACACACACTCTCCAAATCTGCATACACAGACTACCTAAACCCCTACCATCAAAACACTGCAGAATCCCAAAAAGATTTTTTAGAAAAAAGGTAGAAAAACAGTATTTACATTAGAAATCAACAACATTATTTACAATACACATTTGGGGGGATGGAGTGCCCTAAAAGTCCCAACTAGTGACCGCAATGCCCGAAGGCTAGTCCAATAAAGAGTCTCTCCTGGGCCGGAGCCCGGTGAAGCACAGTTCTAACAGGCCAAAGTCCCGAAGGGCAGAGTCTTTGAGGACAGTTCACACATTTTGAAGTCTGTTAGTGTAGGGTGTGTACTGCAATGTCATAAAGATAGAAAAATTTGGACTTACCAGCCACTTGTAGTACGAAAAATTCGACACCGACCTGCACCTCTGATGAAGACTTTCCCTGGCAGCATTCCTTCCGATACAGCTGGGCGGACATCTTCCAGGAACCACAGGAGGGCACATCTGGGAACAGCTGGGCTGATGTCATCTCTGGAGATGGAACCTTAGAACAGGAACAAAAAGAAAACAGCTGGTACGACGTCATCCGATTACCAGGCGATGAACAGGATACAGCTGGGATGGTGTCCTCTCTGGATCTGAAGTCATCTGGTGGGCCAGTCGATGGTTTCTGGGAAGGCCAGTACACTGTAGACTGATGAATGTGGGGCACCTGAGTCCTGGATGTCCATATTGGCAGATCAATAAAGGCACTTCACAGTCTGGTGTGGCAGTATTGACTACCACTGCTCGGCTCTCCACTTTGTAGGCACAGACTTATTTGCTGGGAGGTCCTTGCACTGAGGCCAATAGTACCGGGGGTCAGGAGCTTGAATTATTACCCTGTCTGGGCGCACATAATTCACACAGTGGGAGATTTCACGTCCCTCTCCATCCACTATTCTCACTCTGTCTATAAACAGTGTCCTGCCTCTCTTCCACTGGGCATACTTTTCATGGAACAGTCTGTTCTTTACGTGCTTGTTGGCCCCAGGATGCACACTTTTCATTGCTTCATCCCAGATCCAGGATTTCCTGCAGTTCTCAATCTCTTCCCAGACTTTCCAAGGAAAAGTAGGAAAGGTCATACCATAGATCTCATTTGCCTTTCTATGAACCAGTCTCTCCTCTTTACTTGCTTTGGTCAATCTGAAACCACTGGCCTGGCTTGGGGTGGCCAGTCCTGGTTCTGCCAGCTATGCATCCTTAAAGAAAGGAGAAACGGATCCCTGACTTCTTCCTCCTGTAAAGCCAGGGCAGTGGCATCACCACTCTCTTCCATACATTCCTAGGAGGCAAGATCTTGAGGCTGTGTACCCGTTCCTTTTTCACAAGGCCACATAGGTTCCCCCCTCATCTTCCTCTTCACTGAGGATCTGAGCCCAGGAGTGAGCAGTCGTTCTCACTCCTGAGACTATCCACGCATCACTAGGCGCGGAGGTCGACACCTCCAACTCAAAGGCCTCCCGTATCTCATCTTCATCTAAGAGACTTGGGCTAGGCCCCCCTTCAGGGGTCGATTGATGCTTTATCCAAACTTTCCTTCTGGGATCCAGCATCCGAAACTTCAACTTCTGGTTCTATCTCTAACTCTGCACCCTCTAGCTTTGTGCCACACTCCCCCGAGGGGCCTTCCTCCACAGGCTCTGTCTGGTGCTGTGTGCTGCCAACTGCAGATTCCTTAACTTTTGTCCATGTGGGAGCCAAACGAATTTGAGGCGCTTTATACAAGCCATATTTTTCTAGGCATCCAGCACAGTGAGCAATCATGAAGATGTCCTTCCAGCTCTCAAGCATATTTGTCATACATGCACTGGAAAATTTGGAATCGCCACATGAGGAGGCAGTTGCCCTCCATAGCACTACTTTTCAATATTCCTCAGTCTATTTACTGCTACTGTTACTGCAACCCAGGCATGATCCGGGTAACGAGCTGGTCCTGAGGCCATAACTGCAGAAAAACAAACAAAAGTTCACTGTAACTGAAAATCCTACTTTATTGAACACACTCTTTAGCTGTAAAATGGCTCCTCTGCTGCTGTGTTTACTTTACTACCCCACCCTGTAATGGCGGTGGCAGCGCTCCTGTGCATCAACATTTAGAATCTGGGTCAAGCCACTGCGCACCCGATTTACCCAAACTACTGATAACTTTTGCTCAAACTGCACAACTTGTTCTGTTCTGGCTTTAAACATATTTACAGGATTTTCCATGGACTTTTCACATGCTGGTAACATTTATTTTATTCACAGTCCCTTAAAGCTCCAGGTTTTTAGCACAGGATTGCCTGTATTTCTAGTGCTGCACTTCGCTACAACCCACAGTCTCTCTCTGGCTGCAAACTTTAAACTGAGGCTAAATTCATTACTATGCACACAGTCAATGGCTTAACAGACTTGCACTTGCTGGCAGGACTTTACACAGTCATTACTTGCAAAGTGACTACACTGCTGCACACACATTTATATGGCATAGGGCTGAAAATCACTGTTTGAGCAGTTTTAAGGTGGTTACTTACTGTTATCAGTAGCAGTTTGCTGCGATGGGGAAAAACGGCCTGCAGCCAGTTCTTGGAGGCCTCAGAACAGAAACGGGCGGGCAGTCCTACCGATCGTCTTTTCAACCATCAAACTTGCAATTCCGATGATCGATTAGTGGGTTGAGCCCGATTTTAAACAAGAAAGTCAATTTTTAAACTGTTTACAATGATTTTTACACTCTGCAACGCTCGTCCACTAGCCAGTACACACACTCCACTCACACTCCCTCTTGAATGCTGGGGCAGTCTCTGTAGAGCTGGCTGAAGGGCGGGACTGATTGCAGCCTGACCAACCACACAACGCCATGCAAATGAGCCTCTTCTTCCTCGCGAGGGCTCTTCTCCTCACAGCGATCATCGAGCAGGCAAATTTAAACTGCAGATTGCAACTTTTTTTTTTTTTTCTCAACTGACTCCACGGCGGGAGCCCGTTTCAGCCATTTAACATAGCCATTTACACTGCAGTCTCTCTTTTCTATTAAAAAGCATTTCAATCGTCTAGGGCACAATTTTCCTGTTGCTACCCCTAGTCTTCCACACTTTTCTTTACCACAGTTTATTTTAAAAGCATTTCAAACGTCCAGGGCACAATTTTCCTGTTGCTACCCCTAGTCTGCCACACTTTTCTTTACCACAGTTAATTTTTAAAGCAGGCAAAAATGCTGTAAACAATTTGATGCAGGACAAGGGCACACTCTTCGGCTTTACTGCTCCTTGGTAAACAGCTGGCAATTTTAAACAGCAGCACAAGATCCACAGCACACAGCAACACACTAGGGAAATTGCTTCAGCTTTATGGGCTACCCACTGCCAGATAGCCAAAACGCTAGCCCCCTTGCCCAAGCACCTTCCTCCCTGAACAAAATCCAAAGCGGTGCCTCCATTTTTGTAACCCCTCACCCCTGCCTTTTTGCCAAAATGACAGGTGGCATGCTGTTGAAGCTGACAGCAGTTTCTGGTGGGGACCTGGGTTCGGGAAGGATGAGGTTACTCAGCACAGGGGACCTAGGTTTGGCTACTCTGCACAGGGGCATCCAAGTAAATCTGAACACAGGAAGCAATAACTGTAATGTCCAGAACCAGGAATGGGATTCTTCAGTGTGGCTTTTATTCACATACTAGCTGAACAAACAAAGCATAGATGGACCCCCATGGGGCTACATTTCCTGGTAATGCAGATTAGAGACTACAGAACACTTTATCACCATTTCCAGCCCTCAGGCTCTGAACCCACCAGACACGCAGCTTTGGGTACACAGCCCGACTTGTACACACTTGGGTTTTCCCCACAGGCCCAGCTTCCCTGCCAGCCACTTGTTCTGTGGTCCATTGGACGAATGAACCAATTATCCTGTTATGGCTCCCCACACCACACTAGAGTCTGCAACTCTTAGAGAGAATTTTCCTTACAACCTCACATCTGGGTACTTCCCCCATCACTGGCCAAGTGCCTGAGGCAAAGTAGAAAACCCACAGAAGAAATCCGTAGAGGTGGACCTGGTCACTAAAGATGGGGGACCACCCATCTCCAGCTCCCACAGCCCATACCCGGCCATTTCTCTGGAAAAACTGAGCAATTCCTTTGCTGAACTTCTAAATGTAGATTAAGGGTAGACGTCTGTCACATCTCCTCTACATATTATTTGCATCTCACAAAACTCTGGGATTTGACACTACTTTTACTTGCTTGGCCCATTTCTCTAGGCTTCCCAATATGTAGTTCAATCCCTAGACTTTCACAGAAGTCCCAGGGTGAAGAAAACATATGCCCTTTTAGCCAGAGCAGACACTCACCCTTAAGTTGCAGGTGCCCCACAGGCAACTCACAAATCTTCCATCTTCTAAAATAAATCCTGGACTAAACAGGCAGCTTTTCCTCCACTAGCAGAATTAAGGGGATTGCCCCAGAAATCTGCTGGGAATCTTTACATCCCCCCCGGAGGGAGGGAGGGGGCACTGAGACTCGAAAACAGCAGTCTCCACCACTTGAATACAAACTTCACACTCCAGCCAAACTGCAGACTCCCCTTTGAAAAACTCCCAACATTCTATCTAACTCCCTTTGCCGCAGATTCCAATGTGGCTTATGCAGCTGCGAAAGTTCTATTGGTGATGTCATCCCTCAGTCTCAGCTGAGACTGAGAACAGAGTGAGACAGTGTGAAACCCATTTAACTGGAGTTTCACAAGCTGCCTTCCCTGCCTACCACTAGGTCTTACTGGGATTCTAGTAACCCCGGGTAACAAGGGGGTTACATATAGCTACAGGATGTCATTATACCCATATTTGCCCCCTGTCCAGTAGCCCTGTGAACAGGCACCACTATTGAGTCACCCTTTTTGTAAGCGCTCAATAGCAGATGCCCTTATCATGGGATACCCTTCATCCTCAATCTGCACCACACCCATCGTTCTGCCTGGCTCCATTCTGGCAGATCCCTTATGCTAGTCCTGCAGGCTTTTCCAGTTTCCAGCCATATTCCCTTCCTGTCCTCAGCATTAGAGGGTCCTCCCTGTTGAATCCATCCATTTTGCTCCATAGGGCATGCAAGCACTCTGGAATGCGGGGGTTCTATCATTAGCTGTAATCACTGGGCAATGAAAATGCTTAGGTATGGCTCAATAGATGTCATAATCATTCAGTTGAAACTTTTTGCCAAGAAACATGCCTTATCAAAGTTCTCATCATCAGCCAACAACCCTTTAGCAGCTTTCTTTCCTCCTTATCTGGTGACCCCACACCAACAGCAGCAGTTTTAGGTCATACTTGTTCTGGAGAAGCTGACTGTGACTTTGTAGCTGGAAGGCTACCTCCAGACAGAGGCCTTGGCTGTGTTCCCCGGGCCTTGGGGGTTCACCTGCTGGTGGTCTAAGGCCCCTGCCCCTCCCTCTGCTGCTAGGAGTAGAGGCAGCTGGCGAGAAGGAACTGGGCAGATGACTATGTCCCTCCTCACCCTTCTTCTCCTCTGCTGCAGCTACACCCTCCCCTGTACCTGCTCTGCTTCGATAACCATATTGGAGGAGGGGCCCTCTCACTGACTCTGCCTTCTTCACCTGCTCTGGGATCCACTCCTCCAATGAAAGCCATTCCACAGCACTAGGTTACAGGCTTCTTTGTGACCATACTGAGGATGGGCATTCTGACATTTTAAGGGGGTACGCTCAAAGAAAAACTGGAGGGGCTCGGTCAAATATGCCTCCAGGGGCCAAGCTTGAGCACAAGTTGCACACTGGTAGATGAGCTATTCCCTCTCCTTTGTAGCCACAACTAACACATCTCTCCTCTGCCTGCCCTTTTCCTGCAGTGCTCCATAACCAGGACAGTGATGATAAAGGAACCATAGACATTGGTTCCTCAAAGGGGAGGCACACCTTCGGCTTCAAATTCCCACTCAGCCATTCATGACAATGGGTCCATACCTGCCAGGCTCAAGAAACCTTCCAGGGTCAGTGGGTTCAGGCAGTTTTCAATTCCAAACCTCCCCTACGCTTAGATTTCTCAGCTCAATCCTCCGTGTTCTACTCGCTCCTGCTTTCTCCAAAATGGCAATGCCTTCTTCACTGTTTTTCCCCTCAGCTCACCCTCCAGTCAATCAAACAACAGGCTGGGATCACGTGACTGGCAAACCACACAAGCTTGCATATGAGAGCCAGGTTTGCAGCCTTTCATCTGAATTACCACACCCAGGATGAATATTTAAGTGCACCACATGGCCTATCCAGCCCGGGCCAGTCCCGCCAGCCCTCCATTCCCTGATCACGGGGCACTGGGGGTGCAAGAGGTCCCATGTTCAAATCCCGGATAAGCCCCCACATGTAGCCACCCCACCTTTCCATTTGTCTGAGGCTCCTGATGTTACAAGAAGGGAAAGGGGGACTACTCAAAGAGACACAAACCAGAACATTAAACTACCATGGAGAATAAAATGGTGTTGTCTTACCACAGCCTGGGTTCTACTGCAGCATAATGGAAATCGCTACCCCTCACTACTCCTCTGGATACTGCCTGATGGAACTGGATGCCTCCTCTTATCTCTTTCTTCTTCTGAGTCTCCCACCAACATCCTGGCCCAGGAAGCACTAAAATCATAGGGGCTGCAAACTTTAAACTCCCCAAAGAAATCTGGTTAGAAATTTATTAAGTTCTCTGGAATTCATCTATCAAGTAATCTTTAAAAACACTCTCATGCACTCAGGAATAAGCAACAAACCAATTTTTTACACCTGAGGACCCAGGGATTCCAACTGCTTGCTTAGAACTTATCAGCCATCTGGCTCCATGGAGCACTAACTATTTACAGAACCAGGGGGGCATAAGACAGAGAGAACAGATGTACTAGGCAGCATTCCAACCCAGGCAGCTGATGAAATCTCAGAAATTGCTATTTCCCAAGACCTCCCTCAGACATTCAGTGGACGTTAGAGTCCAACCTACCCTCTGGCAATGGTAAGCTGATCTCTGATTTTACTTGTTCTTTACCATATTTCCCTGGTCAGTCTTCCACCTGTCAGAGAATCAAGCTGCTATTCCTACCTGGTCCTATGTCAAGAGATGCAGAAATGTTCCTTCCCTGACCAGTCCTCCAAATCCTTAAGGGTGCCAGAATCCCTTTAAACCATGGCCAAAGTCCCACCAAGTCTCCTTTCCACATACAGAATTGGGGGGCCCTCAATTTAATTCTGGCCTGCATCCCCACACACCTTTTTATCCTGTGCTTGCTTTAAGCTACTGGGACTAGAGTGCTTCTCAAGGCCTGTCCCAAACAGCCTGCAGCCTGACTGAACAGCTTGTGATCAGCACCCAAAGGCCTGTCCCTGCAAGCAGGCCCCATAGTGGGTGAGAAGCCTCCAGCACCCCCTTAAACAATCCTGCACCACCCTGCCACCCCGAGAGCCAGGAGGGGAGCTGCCACCTCCTTTCCCCTGGAGGAATCCTGCCATGAAACCTCTAGTCCTGGCAGTCCAGTCCTGCTTCCCATGGGCCTGGGACCCCACCAAGCTACCTCCTAGGGCACTCTCACCACTCCTTTCTCCCTGGATCCCCATCTGCACCACAGAATGCTGGCAAGCTAACTAATGCCCTTCCCCCATACCTCCCATTACTGGCACCATGTTGCCTTGTTCCTGGCATTACCTTGGACTCACTGGAGGGGGTTCTCCCCAGAATACGGCCCCAAACCCAGACCAATGAGCTCCTTCCTGCCTGCCTGTCCTGCTATCTCCCAGCCAGCCTCCTCTCTTCCCCCGAGTTACCCGCATTCCAAGCTTTTAAGGGCTAAAGGAGCCTGCACCTAGTGGCAGTCTCACAGTACAGCCCAAAAGGTGCCTTCCCCAAAAACCTACAAAACCCATAAAACTGGAGGGGAAGGCACACAAAGAGTGGGGCCCCTAATGGTGAACTAAGCCCCTCTCATAGAGGGGGCTTGCATGTAGTAGAATTTAGACTGCGTTAAGACAAGGAGGAGTGTGGATAGTGTAGAGCCAACAACTGTGTGGAATTAGGGCTTGTTAGATGGCACTTATCATAGGCTGACAATGAAGACTAAACATAGGTCAGAAAGGGGGGTTGGGGAAACAAAGTACCATTGGGGATTATCTCCTGGTGGCCATGTTTGCCAGTCTGGGGTATGCGAGGGTTGGGAGAGTACAGCAGCCAAATAGGGCATATCCAAGTGATGGTGGCTGACAGGTAGTTCAAGTAGGAGGGACAGCTAAGGTGAATGAGTTGCAGACACAAACAATAAAACAGCACACTGGTTTTCCTGAAAACAAATCAAACAGTTGCTGACGCAACTTTTGTAAAAAGTGAGAAGCACAAATAGGGGCACAGCATGGCAACAGTAAATAAAGTGAATCGAGACATACAGTGGATAGGCAAATTACTATGGTGAAAAATCACATGTAGCTGCACGTATGGAAAGCACATCATGTACATTAACAGTTACGCCCCCAAGCAGAGATGAGTGCAGAGTAGAAAATATGCAATTTTTTTACATCAATTGCCTACCTTCTGAACTTAGTTCAATTGATACAAAGCTATTTTTTTTGTTACTCTATAAAGCACATATATGGTCCTGACAGTCCGTAATTCATTCTTTCCATACTGTTTCAATAATTCAGAGGAATCCATGTGGAAGACAGATAGGCCAGGGTGTGGTGATAAGAAGTGCCTCTATGGAAACAGAGTAAGACTGACCCAGGGCCCCTAGGGAAGACACAGTGACTATCCTAAGGTCCTGTCTGGCATCTATTGAACTGCGCTATGCAGTGTTGATATTCCCAACTGTGGGCTAATATTTCCTGATGATGGTTCTGACAGACCAGGTAATCCTTGCACCGTTTGACACCTAACTATTATGCTTACCTGATCACCCACAACCACAACCAATGTTTGTCCCCTAATGATGAATCCCCTACCTCAATGATGTTTATAGATCTCACTTTATCTTTGGACTCCGTGCTCATCACAGGTTCCACCTAAGTGACAGACCTGGTATCCTGAGAGGTAAGAGATTCTGGTCCCCTCCTTGGGGGACATCAGAACTACCAAGCTGCAGAGGTGAGAAAACCAGTTCACAGTCACCATCACAGGGCTCCCCCTCACCCAGCTCAGGGGACCTTGCTTTCCCCTCCCTCCTGCTCAATACAGTCTTGCCCCTAGCCTACACCCTTTATATCCTTTGAGGAAGAGGACTAGTGACTGCCTGCATCAGCCCACAGTTAACCTGCTTCAGAGAAAGCAAAGTCCAGCCTTTACCATGCCCAATTCATCAGTGAATGCTGCAATCCTACTGAACACCAGCTAGCATCACTATCTCTGGATAATCTTCCTGAAAATAAGTACTCCACAGGTACTGCATCCTACTAGGTAAACACCTCCCCCCAACCTGTCCCCCTTGCCTCCCACCACAGGGTCTCCTACTCTCCTGCCTCACCTATTATCTGTAGTTGCCCCTTACCCAGCTGTCAAACAGATGGAATGCAGGTGATTTCCCTACAAAGACTAGTTTATCAGGGTATCAGGGTAACACAGAAAGCATTTTTCTTGGTGTTGAGTGTTCAGAGCCCCAAGTGGTTCACTCGCTATGCCCATCTGAGTGAGTGAATCTCAAAATGTTCAGGAAGTTGTAGATTTACAGTAATCCAGGTTTTCAAGTAAACCAGCAGATCTGGGCCCTGCATGCCCTTCAGGATGCCCACAAGGACAAATTACCTGCTCTCACTTTAGTCTCAAGGGCCTCCAAGCAACCTCATAGCTGTGCATTCTCTTGAGTGAGAGCTGCTGTGGAGGCCATAGTTGTAGTCAAGCATTTATCTGCATCAGATAAGCCTTTGGGCTGGGCATTATGAGATTCAAGTCAGGCCAAAGTCCATTCCATCTTGGAGTCCTCCATGGCCTGTATGGACTCCAACTATGTTTGCCATGGCAGTTCTATGGCTGAGCGTGAGTTACCAGATTGTTTCTACTTGTTCTGCTGGGTGGGCAGTGCTTTGGAGGTTCCCGTCTGCTGTCTGTTAGGACGAGTCATCCCGAGAGTGGTATCAAAATACTCCAGAGATAATAGGGAAAAGAACTGCATAGGTGAAATATCTCAATTTTCAACTTAGAAGTAAAAATCTGAAATTTGCTGGATAGAGGTGGAAATCACATGTGCAGCAAGTCCTCTCTGGAAGATGGCTCTCTAGTACCCCTGGAAACAGCAACTTCAAGTCTTAGCACATTATGATATGAAGAAGCCACTGAGCTTAGCATATGATGCCTCTCCATATGGGCTGGGGGCAGTGATTTCTTTTGTACCAGAAGATGGAAATGAGAGACCTATTGCATTTGCATCAAGAACGTTATTCAGTAGTGAAAGGAACTATGCGCAAATTGAAAAGTGACACATGGGCACATTTTTTGGGGTGCGTAAATTTCACAAATATCTTTATGGTCATAAATTCACACTTGTTACTGTCCACACATTACCTCTGTTTCTTCACCCTCTATGAAGCCTGGCAATAGCTCACCCCACTGTTTACTCGCAGGTTGTCATTATGTCTAGCTGCCACTTTTACTTTGCACTTGTGTATGCGAGTTTGTTGAGCTGTAACTGCACTGTATTCTCTGTGAGCAGAAGTTAAGGTCTGCACCAGGGTCATGTGCTCAGCATTAAGCAGATGTAAATAAACAAAAATTAGTTTGCCAGCACCAGGTAAAACTAACAGTGCTTTGTCCAAGCCTGCCAAATAAGGTGTATGCTTACTGCCAAGATCATTCCTATGATTAAGCACCAGGTGGTGTGAAATGCGTTAGGACACTGTGTGTGGAGTAATGGAGGAGGTTGGCAGCCTGTAAGCCTGCTGTTTGTAAGGAGCCTGTGAAGAGTGGGAGGACTTGTACCTCATATGTTGTGTGAAAAAATAAAGAACGCTGGATTTGAAAGCGCATGTGGCATGCTGTGGATTCCCTTCGGTGCATACTTTAGCACATAATCTCACTTGGCAGCAAGCACACAACCTTATTTGGCAGGCTTGGACAAAGCACTCTGTTAGTTTTACCTGGTGCTGGCAAACTAATTTTTGTTTACTGTATTCTCTGTGCCTACTGTTTAATAATTTGTACTGTCCTTTTTTCTCAGTGCTGTTCAACTGACTTGTTAATATATATTGTGCCACTATTTCTTCCTCTTTCTCTATCCTCCAGGTCACACCTGGAAATAAGCCTCGGCTTAGTTCATCTCTCCCAGTTATCAACTTTCAAATCAGTCAGTCAATCAATAAGCAAGGGAAGCTTCTGATGGCAATTTTGGGCCCAGTGTCAGCATAACCTACACTAACAGCTGTGCGGCTGCAAAGATGGGCATTCATTTTATCTGTTTATCAGTACAATACTGAATATTGGAAATTTGGGGAACATTGTAATGCAGCTACCCTATCTATCCATTTATTTATTGAAAAGTTTCACCAGGAAAAACACACTGAGCAATGAGTTGCTTGTCTCATGGTATGTCCCGGGGGAGAAGGTAGAGGAATAACAATCTTACTAGCACATTTGTCAAGGACAAGTTTACAATAATACATAAAAATGAAATTATACAATGTGTAAAAATCAGAAGTACTTACACCATGAAACAATTAGCAAAATGCTTGTAATGTGAAGCAAAATAGTGAAATAAGAGAAGTACATTCAGGTGTATATTTCATTGAAAACTCAAGTAGATGGGTAAAGGAGGGAAATGTACAAGTAGACTTGCTGAGCTGTCGAGACTACTCAGCTAGGGAGGGTGGTAAGGTAGGGAGGAGAAGACAGGTATGCTTTAAATTGCAGGGTATAAAGTGTCGGGGGAGGAGGGGTAGCTAGGTGCAGGTACAATTTGGTGAGTAGAAATTGTGCAGGGATGAGGAGATGGAGTGTGGGGAAGAGGCATGTCTTATTTGATGGGGTAGAGTATTCCAAAGTTTGGGGAAATGGTAAGAGAAAGCCACCTGCTCTACTGAGTTAGTGCAGTGAAGGACTGCCATAGTGCCAGAGTCGCTAGATCTTAGAGAGCGAGTAGGGGGTTGGGGGATGGATAGAGAGGAGGAGAGGTAAGGGGGGAGAGAACCAAACCAATCTTTTGAGATGAATTTTGTGATATGGGAGAGGCGTCTCATCAAGTGAGGGAAATGCAAGAGAGTGGTAGAGGTCATAGTGGTGAGTGAGAAGGGGGGAGTCCATAGCGAAGCAACAGAAGGAGTTGAAGAGGATGCCCAATCTGGTTAAGGAGGACTTGGCAGCAGCAGCACTATAGATTACATCACAGTAATCAACAGGCATTTGTCAATGTTGAACGTTCACTTGCAGGTATTTGCAGTGGTGTGTGGTACTAGTAGGGGCTTCAGAAGAGTGAGGAAGCAGCAGTGAGAGTGGTGGGTGCCGCATGGTGGAAACTGCACCGTAAATGCAGCAAGAAGCTGGTAGTCAGAGAAGCCAGTCCCACTGGTCTTAGTGGACCGAGGAGGGAGAGAGTGTGCCAGGTGGGAGGAGATGCCAATAAGTAAAGTTACACCATGTTCAATGTATAAGCCTGGGGGTGGCGTGGGGTTCAGAGGAGCGAGGACCAGAGGGAGAAACAGTGCACCAGGCAGCATGAGCCACCAATCAGTAAAGCTGCACTGTGGCTAATGTATAATAAGCCTGGGGGGGTTCAGAGGAGTGAGGACCAGGGAGAGAGAATGTGTAGGGCGGCATGAGCCTCCAATAAGTGAAGACACACTGTGGCTAATGTAAAAGCCAAGGGGGGGGACAGAAGAGTGAGGACCAGAAGGAGAGAGAGTGTGGTGGGTGGCAGGAGCTGAAAATAACCATAACTCCTGCCATGTGCATTAGTGTCAACTGTAATGCACATGGCTGGAGTTACGGCTACAGAAAGAGATGAAGTGTTGTCTCATTGGAGCAGTTCATTTCTTTCAACTACAGAACATGCCACATCAGCAAGCGGAACTATTGTCATGACCAGAGTGCCTGGTCATTGGCCAACACTGTCAAGCCCATAGCAGTTTCAGCTGTGATTGGCTTGGCAGTGACACACCTCTATAAAATGCCATGCTTCCATACTCCATCATGTTCCCTACTTTTGTGTGGCAGCTCAGGGTCCTTTGGATCCTGCACACCCATCCCTCTGCAGATGCGTGATCAAATTATCAGCATAGCCATTTTATTACCCCAGCACATGTAGGTGGTAGACATCATTTTCAAATTCACACCAGAACATAATTCTATGCAAGTAGAATGCCATTCTGACACACATTTTGGACAGGATTTGAAGAATGACAGCTGGGGCCGGCCCGGTGGCACTGAGGGTTGAGGCGCTGGATGCCACACCTCGCGCTACACCGGCAACCCGGGTTCGGGAATGAGCCTGGGCCATCGGGGGTTGGCAGGCAAGGGAGAGGATCAAGCGTCCGATGGATAGCTCTCCTTTCCCAGGAGGGAGGGTGGGGGGTCAGCACTTGGCACTTGGCTAACCCCTGGGTGGAGGCCTGGGGCTCTGCAAGCATACAGCTAATTTCAGGTGCAAGGGAATGGTGACGTCGGCAGTGATGCCATGACGTTGGGTGTGAGCCACTCCTCCACAGAACAGGGAAAAACAACATATGGTCTCCTAGATGATGGAGCACCACAGTGGAGACCCTGATTTCCCATGAGCCTGCCTGTCTGCCCGGGGGTCCGACAGAACTGAGATGTATTTGGGGTGACCTGTCCAGCCCCGTACCCACCTGTGGGATACAGCCAAGGCTCCATGGGGACCGATTGGGAGATCAGGTAGGCCGTGTGTGCAGGGATACCACATTGTGTCTCCCAAAGAAGTGGAGACTGTACATAGGGGAAGGTGTAAAAAGAGAAATTAAAAAAAAAAAAAATGACAGCTGTGACATGCATAAGCTCGGGTTATAAGAAGGCTAAGTTGAAACTCTGGGGTGAAGATATGTAAGATTTCCACAGTTATTAGGGTGTGTGGAAATTACAATGAATGGGCATAATGTTGTCATTTATTAATATTTTGACCCCAGATTTTGAATGTAGTCTTCATGTAGTCTTCTTATCACCCCACCTCATGAACCCCATAGGTGAAAATTTGTAACTTCCGTGGGAAAACACCATCCTGCGCCACAGGTGCGAAAACTCATTCAGGTCAGGATGTGAAAAATTACTGCTGTATTGTTCATGAGGTGGTGTGATAAAATGGCTATACTGAAAAATTAGAATAGAAATATTAAAAATGACCAAAGTTACGCATGTGCATAGAAAGTTTTCAACGGTCGCACATAACATTTTTAGGTGTTTTTTCACCAAATTTTCAAAATTGCTGTTTTGGAACCCCACCTCAAGAACACTACCACTGTCATTTCATTCATTGGTCTCAAAAGGTGATTTAGCACAGCAACCTCACCATTCTGCGCAACAGGTGCAAAAACACATTTTGGCCAGGATGTAAAGAATGACAGCTATACTGTTCATGTGGTGGTGTGAAAAAAATGGCAATGTTGAAAATTTGGAGTGAAAGTATTAAAAAACTGCAGATGTTACGAGCATGCACAGAAAAATTTCAACGACAGCATGTAACCTGGGTGTTTTTTGATATTTTTACACCAAATTTTCAACATGGGATTTTTGGGACTCCACCTCATGAACAGTGGTGCCATCGTTTCGTTAATCAGTCCCAAAAGGTGATTCTGTACAGCAACTGCGAAATCACCTTTCGGGACCGAGCAATGAAATGACAGTGCCAATGTTCATGAGGTGAGGTCCCAAAAAGCCCATGTTAAAAATCTGGTGCAAAAATTCAAAAAAATGTCTGAGATATTAACAAGTTCAAAACACCATTGACAGCTGTTATATAGCACTTACCTCAAGGCACATATTGCTCACACTATCTACACATGCCAACCCAGAATGGACACTGGTGACTCCACAACATTAGTAGAGCCCATTGTAGGAGTGAGTGCATGCATGCTAGCTGTGCATGAGCCAGGGTACGGTGTGGCACAGCCTATGTAGCACAAGTTTGGACCATGTAACGTGGACAATGTCAAAAGCCATGTGTGTGGGTATGGCTAGTGGAGAGTGTCATACACGTTGATGCTATACATCACTGTACAGAATGACATCCACCATGCTCCTCTGGATCAAGCCCCTGTAGCACCATGTCTACCAGTACAGTGGGGGCATGAGGTACCGGTGCTTGTCTTGGCTGATATTATCACATATGTTTGGGAATTATATGGCTGCTGTTTATATGCACTGGCATAGTCATGGATGTGCTGCCTTCTTCAACCATAAGTCGTGTGTTCTGGTCACCTATAGCTTACAGTTCCTGCTAGTGTTCGATTTGTGCAGCTGCTACCTATGTCCATGTACTGTATACCCCAGGGCACAGCTGAACATGAGCTGGACACATCTAGCCTGTCTGTCATGGGCACAATTGGTATGTATATATTCAATATGTTTAGTGTGCAACCACATAGGGAAACTTAGAAATTAGATTGAGGGTCTATAGGAGGAACTAAGACAGGAAAGGCAGACTGGAGGAGGTTATAGCCCAATACTGGAGGGAGGGAGAAGGGGAGATGAGGGAGGGCAATTTGAGCCAACAGTGGTGAGGAGATGGTCAGAAGAAGGGAAGCAGAGACAGAGGGGCCCAGGCCAAGAAGAACGGGGTCTGGGGAAACCAGGTCAGGGGATAAAAGACAAATGGAAGGAGGAGACAGGGACTTGTGAGAGGAGAGGTGGCAACAGTCATGGAGTGGAAAGGAGGGAGCAGGTTACTATGAGGAGAGAGAAAGTGGTCAGTGGTGAAGGGTCTTCAGAAAATTGTTCTGCAGTACTTGAGGGGAAGGAGGAGGAGGGAGGTGATGAAATTGGAGGGGTAACTGGGAAATGCCCGGACCAAACTGGAGCGGGGGGAAGTTCTGCTGGGGGAATTACAACAGGGGCAGAAGAGGGAAATACTGTGCAGGAGGAAGAAGAGGAGCCAGGACTGAGAGATGGAGAGGAATGGAAGCAAACAGGAAGTAAGATGGATGGAACCTTAGTGCTGGGGGACTCAATACTAAGAGGAGTCAGGTGGGGTAGCAAAGGGGAGAGGCATGGTCGCATTTGGGTGGAGGCCATGCCAGGAATGACAGCAGAAAGGGTGGGACAATTGTTCTTAAATATGCTAGAAGGGGTAGAGACATGCCTCATTTGATTATACATCTGGGGACAAAGTGAAAAGATGGTAGATACAGTCCAGAAGAGGTTTGAGGAACTTGGACAATTATGTGAGGGGGTAGGAAGATCAGTAACATTTTCAGAGATACTCCCAGTGTTCAAGGCAAGCACAACAAGAAAGCTGAGAATAGAGGAATTTAATTGATGGCTAAGAACCTGGTGTCATGCTAAAGCATATAGGCTGGTGGGGGTGGAGGTGGGGGTGGGGGTGGGGAGGGACCTGGGAGGACAGTAGTCTCTATGCCAAAGACAGACTACACTTGAGCGAGGAGGGAAAGAAAGTGTTGAAACAGAGGATAGCAGAGTACATAGAGGAAGTTGGGAATTTAAACTAGGAGCAAGGGGGTGGCAAGTGGATAAGAGACATGCAGAGATCACAGGTTGAAAAGTCACATGAGCTTACCCCCATAATAGTGACAAAAGACAAAGGGCAAGTACTATTGGTGATGATAGTGAAGGAGGGCAGGATGGGGGGAAGGGGTGGAAGGTGGTCACCCTTAATGCTAGGAGCCTTGGAAACCAAACTGCAGACTTACAAGTGCTCATGGCAGAGGGAGAGGTGGACATTGCAGCCATCACAGAAACATGGGCCACCCAGTACAATGACTGGGACCTCTCTGTACCAGGGTATAGGTTATTTCATAGGGATAGGGTGATTGGGAGAGGAGGGGGTGGCACTATATGTGAGGGAAGGACTGAAGTGTATAAGGGAGGAAGGGGAGGAGGGTAGCATGGAGTCACTTTGGATGCAATTCCAGGATTTCAAGAATAGGACTCTCAGAATGGGAGAGGTGTACAGGCCACCCCTCAGACAGAGGAGTTAGACAGGGAACTGGCAGTACAGATCAGAAGGACCTGCATGAGGGGTAGTGTGGTGATTGTGGGGGACTTCAACATGCTAGGAGTGGACTGATGTACCCCAACAACCAGCAATAGAAGGGAGCAAGTACTGCTGGATGCGTTCCAGGACAGCTTCCTGATGCAAATGGTCAGTGAACCAACTAGGTTAGAGAATACCCTTGACCTTGTGCTGGCAAACAGGGAGTTTGTGAGGGAACTTAGGGTGCAAGAACCACTGTCAGGGAGTAAACACCACTCAGTATGGCTCACATTGGATATGGGCAAGGAAGGAGTGGAATCTGGCACAAGGGTGCTGGACTTCAGGAGGGCCAACTTTGGGAGGATGGGGGAAGTGATAAAAGGGTACCTGGCCAAAATTAAACCTAGCATGGACACTAATCAGAGGTGAGAGCTCATGAAGCTAGGGATAGCAGAGGCAGCCAGAACATACTGTAATGCCCAGAGCAAGAAGGCTAGGGCTAGAAACCAAGCTGGGTGAGTAAGGATGTCATGGAAAAGGTAAGGAGGAAAAGAGCTGCCTTTAGGAGGTACAAGAAAACAAGAAGGGGGAAGACAGGGAGGAGCACCTGAAGGAATCTAAGGAGGTGATATGGGCAGTAAGGGGAGCCAAGGCGTCTACGGAGCTTAGGCTGGCACAAGGCATTAAGAAGGGTGAGAAGGACTTCTTTAGGTACATCAGGGAGAAAAGGAACTTTAAGGACCACATAATAAGGATTAGGAAGGAGGGGGGTTGGGTGGAAGTAGGGGACGATAAGGCAGAAGTGCTAAATGATTACTTCTGCCCGGTATTTACTAAGGAGAAGGGGGGTGATACCCAAGGGAGGAGGAATGGCAGAAACAGGGTAAGAAGGGGTGACAAATGGGGAAACCATGGAAGGCAGAGTTCTGGAGGGTTTGAGGGCACTGAGGGTGGACAAAGTGCCAGGCCCAGATGGCATCCACCCCAGGGTACTGAAGGAGCTGGCAGAGGTCCTTGTGGGGCCTTTGGCAGACCTATTTAATGCCTCACTACACTCAGGGTGTATACCTCAGGATTGGAGGATAGCTCATGTGGTGCCCCTCCACAAGAGTGGCCCCAAGGATGAACTGGGTAAGTGCAGACCAGTGAGCCTCACATCCATCGTGGGTAAGCTGATGGAGACTATCCTGAAGGAGAGGCTGGGGCCCTCCTGGGGGCCAAAGGACTACAGGACAGCAGACAGCATGACTTCATACGTGGCAGATCCTGCCAGTCCAACCTGGTGGAGTTCTATGACTGGGTAACTAGGCAATTGGACAGGTGCCATGCAGTGGATGTCCTGTATCTGGACTTCAGTAAGGCATTCGACTCAGTGCACATGGGAGGCTGGGAAGTAAGTTAGAAGGCACAGGGGCAGGTGCAAAGCTGGTGAGATGGTAGGGAACTGGATTCAGGGAAGGCAACAGAGGGTGGTGGTGGGTGGGCTCTCTCATCCCTAAGGGTAGTGATGAGTGGTGTTCCACAGCACTTGGTGTTGGGACCAGTGTTGACATGTCATTGGACAACAAGAGCAAGATCAGTCTGTTTGCTGATGACACCAAGATGGGAGCAGTGGTGGATGACCTAGGAGGATGGCAGGGGTTGCAGGATGATCTGGAAAAGCCAGAAACCTGGTCAGACACCTGGCAACTGGGGTTTAATGCCAAAAAGTGCAAGGTGCTGCAATTTGGGGTGAAGAACCCAAGAAGGAGTTACCAGCCGGGGGGAGTGCAGCTAGCCAAGACAGAGGAGGAGGAGAAGGATCTGGGTGTGCTCATTACAGGATCAATGAACAACTCCACACAATGTAGAAAGGCAGCTGCAAAGGCAACAAAATGCTGGGTTGCATTGCAAGGGGTTTCTCCTCGAGGAGGGGGGAGGTGATTCTGCCACTGTATAGGTCATTAGTTAGACTGCATCTGGAGTACTGCATTCAGTACTGGCACCCATATCTGAAGAGGAACATTAAGTTACTGGAGGGGTGCAGCGCAGGGTGACAAAGATGATCAAGGGGCTGGGGGACTTGCCATATGAGAGGAAGCTCAGGGAGCTGAACATGTACTTGCTAGAGGAGTGGAGAGGAGGGATGGGAGGACATGATTGAACCTTTAAGTACATGAAAGGAATAAACAAGACAAGTACAGAGGGGCTGTTCAAAGTAAGAGAGGGGAGGGACACCTGGGGCCATGATATGAGGCTGGAGGGAGGAAGGAAGGTTCAGGAGGGAGATGAGGAGACACTTTCTTTACAGAGAAGGTGGTAGCTGGGTGGAATGCGTTACCGGCAGAAGTGGTATCCAGTAGAACAGTGGACTGCTTCAAAAGGGGCTGAGATAGGGCAAGGGGGGGCACTGGAGGGGAAGGATGGGAGGGAGGGAAGGGCAGCTGCAAAATAAGGGTTGCTAGCTGCACATTCGAACAGACTTGATAGACCTCTAAGCCTTTATCTGCTGGCAAATTTTGCATGTTCGTATGTTCATAATATGGCACACTAATGCCCTCATGACCTGCAATATATCCTACATACTGTATGCTTCATATGTACAGCAGGGTTTGGTTGGTGCTCCGCTGCACTGCTACTCTAAACTGCATTGCATCTGATGAGTGACAGGTCAGATTACTGCAGAATGCTTTGTTACCACAATCACACCAGATGGGAACATCCACAGCACCACATGCTTAGGACAACAGTACCATTTTTGGTAGTGGCCCCTCCAAAAACACTGCAGGTTGGTAACGTTGCCCAGGATGCATGCAGATGCTGGGATGACATTACCTATGTGGCACAGATAACCATCCTGGTCCACTCCTTTGTCTGTACCGAGATGGCAATATAAGGGCTGTATGACAGGGTAGAAAAGGGCCCTGTCCCAGTTGTTATGGAGAAAGTGTTTAAATGCAAGGATCTTTCCTTTTCTGTCTCTTCTCTGTCTGGTTGCGCAACCAAATTTTCCTGTGAGACTTTGGACTTGATCAACCCGAACAGTCTCGCAATTCTTTGCCTCTCAACGTCTCTCAGTTTTCTCTTGCAGTCTCTTTTTCTCCCTTGCATATCTAGATCTGCTGATATAAAAATATGTGCAAACTATTGCATGGAAATGTAACTGATATTGGGATCCTTTGTGTTTGGAAAATATACAGCCTTACTGTTGAGATGTATATAATTATATTTTGTGATTTATTTATTTATTGAATTTTGTTGACCCGGTTAGCCAACTGGGCATAAAAGTCCCTTTTGCAGGGGCTACTGGGGGGATGGGGATACAGATGGTGCAACTGAAATTGAACCAGATTAAGCTGTTGGTGGTATTTTTAGTGAATGGGAGAAATTTGGCCAGGACACCGGGTAAATCCCGCTACTCTTTTTCGATAAGTGCCATGGGATCTTTAACATCCACCTGAACTACCACCAATCCAGGCAATGACTGCAGAAAGTTATTGTAAACTCAAGAGGTTATCTTAGTGCAATCTTTAAGCTTTTTGCAAAAGCTGTGCAAAAGGGGCCTCAGCAAGCACATTGTGTTCTAGCAGCTCCTACCTGATATTTACAGAAACAGGATGCTTGCTAAGAATGGGGGTTGAAAATACTTATAAAGGAGCTAACCTGTAAACTGCAGAAGAAGAGAAAGGGACATAGAGACTGAAGGAAAAATTTATTCCATTTTGACTTTGTACATAGTTATACAGAACAAGTTTATTTTTTTATGTACTGCTACTGTAAATAAATATTTTTGGTGAATTTTACAACTGCTCCTGGTTTCCCAATGCTTCCTGACCTGTGCCTTGATGACAGGCCACTATCAATCTGTGTCAGGAGGCATGTGTCAAGGAAATATTCAGCAGACATACATTGTGGGTTGCATGGTGGCCACTGTGGTGGGTACAGTGCATAACATTGGCATTACCGTAGTTCATCCATGACATGCATGCTTTGTGGAGGTCACAAATGTTGTGTGGAATCCCAACCTGCATGGAATGGGCCTTGCTCCTTGTCCTCTCATGTCTGTGGTTCCTGATTCTTTTGTACATGCCATGATTTCTGCCAATTACATATGGGACTGGTTGTTCATCAGGGATTGATGGAAGCCTCAGACAATCCCCTCCCAGTTGCCAGCTTTTTGATGCACAGATCCCCTTGTGGCATTGTTTAGAATGTTGGTGCTGGTCCCCTGTTCAATGCAAGAAGGTGCTTGGTGCAGCTTGCGTTGCTCCAACTGGACTTTGAAATTTGAGCCCCATGAATCTCTAAACTGACTGCATCTATAAAAGTCAGACTAAAAAACAAGTGGACAGCTATGGTGCGGAAGAAACACTTACTTACTATAGTAGTATTATTTCTTCTAAGGGATCCAGTAATAAGCCATACAAATCTGCATCATCTCCATGTTAAGGTGTTGGCCTGGAGATCAGAACTGAATGCCAATGATGGAACTTAGATTTCTGTTAAGACTCTGCACAGTTGTCATACTCCCCTTACTGGCTTCACGTCAGATTTGTTTCTATAGAGCAGGGGAGCAGTGACCACTAAGAACTAGTGCAATCTAACATTAAAGTAATGCTAAAGCTAATTAAAATGGCAGACACATGCTGTTTTTTTAAGAAAAGTAATGAATTATTTTAAACATTTTAAAGAATTTAAAGCAGCAGTGCAGCAAAAAATGATTTTCCAAAAAGCTAACCTCAACTACTATTAATAATACAAATGCTAGCATACCTGTCAGGTCTGATTTTTTTTAGGTTTCCTGTAATGCACATCGTAAGTTTTTGTTATTTTCTCGATCCTAACTCATGCCATTTCTACAATGGTATTTCTAAGTCAAATGTGGTGGCCATCTTTTTTTCTTGAGAAAAAACTAAATGAAAACATTTTAATATACTTAAATTGTGGCAGAACTGCAACATTTTACCACCAGATGAAACTGGGAGATGCCTGTAATATTTTATAGTCAAGCACAAAAGAAATATTGATTCTTGTGGGAACTGCTTTTTGAAAGTTCTAGAAGGGGAGGCTGGGTCAGGGATTGGAAGACTTACTATGATGAGCAATTATGTCTTCTAACAGCAGGAATTCAAGAATAATGCCATATGAATCTGCAGACTCACTAGCAGTACCTTGGGAATACAAGCTTAGAACCTCTTTAGGGAAAAGGTTCTGCATGACAGCAGTGCCAAACCTGGCATCCCTACTGAACTGTATATCCAGACAATAGTGTCTTATAAAGGTGTAGACTGTTTTCTAGGTAGCTGCTTTACAAATCTCTTGGAGGGGATGCCCCTAGTAGCTGCCACAAAGGCAGAAGTAGCTCTAGTAGAGGCTCTTAGGCATCTTGGAGGCTGCTTACCAGTTTTCTTATAACACAGTTGGATACAGGAGACTATCCAATGAGAAACAGTCTTTCTGGCTGCTGGTATACCTTTGCCAACCTCTCCATAAGTAACAAACAATTGCATACTGCCAGTTCTGCACCTTTTGTTCTGTCCAAGTAGTAGTAGCTCAATGCCCTTTTAACATTATGGCAAAATGATTTCTGCCCACATGTGCCTGAATTACTGGGGTAAAGCACAGGAAAGGTAACTGACTGGTTCAGATGAAACTCTGACATCAACTTTAGTAGTTGTCCTAAGGACTACCTTGTCCTTATGTAAAATCACATAATTCGGATATGTGCAGAGAGCTTGCACCTTGCTAGCACTTCTAGCAGATGTCATGGCAATGTGGAAAACTGTTTTCCAGCTGACATACTTGATGTCTGCTGTGGCCATTGATGCAGAAGGAGACTCCACTAGCTAGGCAAGGCATATATTTAGATCCCATGGGGGGACTGGTTCCCTCCTGGGGTGGGGGGAAGGGTGAAGGTGATTCAAACTTTTGAAAATCATATAAAAATGGACTGTGAGGCCAGAGATTTTTTCTTGACAGCTGACCCATAAGCTGAGACAATGGACAAGTGCACTTTCAGGGATGGAGGCCTGAGGCCATGAGACAGTAAGTGTACCAAGTAACAGGACAGCAGGCAGTCCTGCATGTGTGGGAGTGATTTTGAGAGAACCATATCAGAATGAAAATCTCTTCTATTTGAAGGAATATGTCTTATTGTAGCTGGTTTTCTGGATACTTGTATGATCTCTAAGACTTTTTCAGAAAGGTTTCACCTCCAAAATTCTAGCTCTTCAAGAACCAAGGCTTCAGGTGCAGTGTTCCAAGCTCTGGATAGGTCACCCTGCTCTGTGACACTACCAGCAGATTGTATGTCAGAGGCAGCAGCAATATGGGGTATTGCATGACAGAGACAGCAGCAGTGAATACCATGTCTGTCTGGTCCACTCTGGGATCACCAGAATCATTGTTGCTGATTCCCACCTCAGCTTTGTTAGTACCCTCTTGTGGAGGGGTTATAGGATAACAGACGGACCAGACATAGAACTTCAGGTTCAACACACAATCTCTGTGTGATGTTTATTTAAAACACTGGGGATATCCTTAAGCAATGACATATCCCTTCTTCAATACATCAGTTTGCAGCAACAAACTATGCATCTCCTTCTTTGCACTTAGTCAGCACCTACTGACCCACTAATCTACTGATCTATCTCTTTAGTGAAAATTATTTCATTCCCTATGTTGGTCTTGTGTGTTTGGGTGATGGGGAGCTCACAAAAGAAAACCCCCCCAAACAAGTTAAGACAAAGAACCTCAGTGCAAAAGCACTGAAGCAAGGGTACCCAAAAGGGCATTGGCAATAAAGCTAAGTTTTAAAGAAACACAACATCACACATACCCCATAATGCAAAGCATCATGGGATGTATATGCAAATCACCATGACATTTTAGGCTGGTTCAACTTAAAGCAGAAATGCATGGTGCCAAAGGGCCCCTCAAACAATCTGTAATGTACATGCATTTTAAATAACACAATGGGGGTTTCTGATATCTCTACCCTGGTAACTTAATTTTTATAATACAGTCCCCTAGTAACTTTTTACCTTTATCAAAAACACCTAGTGCTGTGGTATTTTCAACATTTACAGGTTTCATACACATAAGGCATATACATCAAGGTATTTTATGACATAGTGCCATTGCATACCTAATCCAACAATGAGAAACACAGCCTGTTGTTTTATATCAGCTCGGAGGTCACCACAATAACCTCCCTGTATGAGAAACTGAGAGGGAAAATGGAAATTAAAGAGGACACTATAGCATAGTCAAGAAAGGGGAAGGGGTGCCTATAGGAGGCCAACCTTATGGACTAGAAATTGTAAAGGATAGATTAGGTTAAGAAATAGAAGAACTGTTGCAACAGATTCAAGAAAAGGTCGAGTCCTTAAGTGTGGCAGGATCTCCCTGTCACACCTCTGAATGAGGGAAAGGGGAGGGAAGGCATATAAAAACTTCCCTGACCATGAAAGAGACAACACATCCTCTGGCACTGTCCCTCTGGAGGGCAAGCCTACAACAAAATCTAGAGAGTTCTTTATTCTCCCATGAGGCAAATAAGTCATCTCTCTCTAGTGTGCCCATCTCCTAAAAATGGACATCAGCACCTGCTGATTCAGAGACCATTTGTGACTGCCCTGACTTATCCTGATGTATCCAGTTTAGGGTGTCTACTAGCACATTGTCTTTGTCTGGCAGATGAGCTGCAGATATTTTGACATCCAAAGAGTATGTCAGACTCTTAATCCAGTTTGTTTATGACTGGCACTGGGTAGCTTAAGGGATCTGTTTTTTGACACCATTACCTCCTTAGGTGGTACTGCACATCCTTCATTTGGAGGTAAGCCTAAAATTGTTGCCAATGCCATGTGGCCCAAGAGCTGCAGGAGATCTCTTGCAGGTTTAGCACGTTCTGCAAGGAATGAATTTCTATATGAAATCATATTTACTATTTAGTGGGAAGAATGCCCTCCCTTACAGGGTGTCCAGTTCTGCATCAATGATCTCTAGTATGTGCCTGGGTTCCAGTTGTGACTTCAGTAGGTTTAGGAGTAGGCATGGGCTACATGCTGGGTAGCTGGGTGTGGTAGTTTGGGTATTAGCTTTTTTTTGTGAAGTAGGGTAGCTCAAGCAATGTAGTACCCTACCTGACAAAACAGTGTAATTCTCAGATCAGGTAATTTTGACACAGGTAACTGGTAAAGGACTTGATAATGGGTAAAGGCTTGGAAACAGGCATTAGGGTCAGCCTGTGGGGTCCTTCACTGAGGTTACAGCAGAATCATAGCACATGACACTGGGTTGACACCTGATTGGTCAATGGTGTCTGTGCTCCATCTACTGCACAGAATCCATCCAGAAGCAGTTTGTGTGGTGTGTGTCTGTGTGGTGGAAGCTGATCTGCTGTGAGCACTCACTTAAATCACGGCCATGGAGTCTACTTGGTTGAGAGGAGATCGAGATAGTTTATCAAAAAAGGCAAAAAAAATTACCCCATTGAGCAAAGGGGGACAGAGAGAAATAATGTGTGTGTGTTTGTGTGTGTGTGTGGGGGGGACTGAAAAATGATCTCAGCCAGGGAGAGGTGGTCAGGCAAGCTGGTTTCAGTTCTGGAAGTGGTGCTGGGGACTGGGGAGAGAACAGAGAAGGAAGGTGGGGGAAAAGACAGTCTTTGCAGCACGGTGAAATCCTATTACAACTGTATTACACACTGTTTGTTAGGTGCCCCTGAGGCCTGAGCCCGTATTCTTGTGACATATTCAGCTACACTGTTTGTCTCTGCAGCACAGTGAAATCCCTTTACAGCTGTATTACACACTGTCATTTAGTATTACGGTGACATGGTCAGCTACACTGTCTGTCCAGCAGTTAGTGAAACAAGCAATATCCTTTCATAGCTATGTCTACTATGTCTTGTATTTCCCAGTCTAAGTCTACTAAAAGGAAACACAGTGCTGCTGCACATGCAGCTGTTAATGCTATGGACAATATGAATCATAGCACTAATGAACATCATAGTGACAATAATAATAACAACAACAACAACATCACCAGGACTGGCACTAAGTCTCCTGAACAAAAAAGCATGTTAGCAATGAAATGATAGTAGAGTTTTGGATAGAACTGACTGGAGCTACTTGCAGAGGTATTGAACATTTTGCCACATTTGCCAAGAAGATATTTTCAGCTGCTGAAGCAGCATGCAAGGAGACATCTCCTCAAATATAAGCTCAGCTGCTGAGGCAGCAAATACTGATAGAGATGGTGGTGATAGTGGGGACTGGAAATGGAATAGCCCAGGCTATGTCCCATATAATGATGATAGCACTTCCAATTCTTCTGAATCTTGTGGTCATGAGGTCAGTACTAGTTTTGATGAGGTGGTAGGAGAAGATGCCACTGTAAGGCATGAGAGGCAAGTGCAAAAAAAATAATATGGTAAACATAAGAATAAGATGAGTATGACTAAGAACAAGTCATCTCAACAAGGAAATGGCAGTGTAGGGTTTCCTCCAGGTCCCTTGACTGTATAAGGAATAGTGCCAGTCACTATGGCACAAAGCAAAAAAGGTGAATTGTTAGTGTGGAATTTATTTTATATTGACCCTGCAGACAACGAGCTGTGTGTAACCTGTGCAAAAAGAGCATAAGTCTTGATGGCAATCCAGCAAATTGTGGAACATCAGTAATGATGCCACGTGCAAAGGCAAACCACTCAATTGAGTGGGGCAGGGCAAGGGGCAGTGTGGTTGGTATGGTGGATACTGGAGATGGTGGTGGTGTCCAGGGTAACAATGAATTGATAGCAGAAAGTGACACTGAATCACCTGATGTGTCCTTGCAGCCTTCCCAGACAAACATTGTTTTCTGACACCATCAAGTACTGGAAAATCCCAAAGTAGTACTCCACGTGAAAAAGGTGTGAAAAATACATTCCCCCCAGAATTAAAAAGATCTTGTTCCTGTTAACTAATATTAAAAGAAAGTGTTGCAAGAACATCAACATTTACCCACAAGCATCCAACATGCCAGCTGTTAAATAGAGTCATTACACAGCTGTTGGCTGATTGTCAACTCCCTTTTGCTTTGGTTGCCCAAAAAGGTTACCTCAACTTCATGAACCAGAGTGAATCATGGTACACCGTTCCTTGTCAAACATATTTCTCAAAAAAGGCTGTTCCACAGTTGTATGACTTGGTGCGTACTGAAGTTATTAAACAGTTGAAACACTCTGAGGTGAAGCAGGTTCACATAAGTATGGTAGTGCTGGCTCTGATGGTATCCATCCTGGCATTTTAAGACAATTTGCCTCTTGTCTCACTGTACCTGTAACCAGACCTTTCAACCTCTCCATCAGCTCTGCCTCCATGCCTCTGACCTGGAAAGTTGCCAGAACTATACCTATCTTTAAGAAAGGGGATGCCAGGGTTATGTCAAATTACAGGCCCATTTCCCTCCTGTCCACTCTCAGCAAGCTGCTTGAGAGACGTGTTCATCGGCAGGTCATGGCACACCTTCTCAATTTCAACCTACAGTCCCCAGTTCAACATGGCTTTAGGGTGGGGCATAGCACAACCACTGCTCTGACTCAGTTTACCAGTGATGTTAAAAATAACATGGACAAGGTTTTACTTACAGGAGCTGTGTTCATCGATCTCTCTAAAGTGTTTGACATGGTTCATCACCCACTACTATTGGCCAAGCTGCACTCACTTGGTGCCTCTAAAGCTACCCTTTCCTGGTTTGGTAGCTACTTAGAAAATCAGTCTCAGGCTGTCTCCTTCTGCAAGTCTCTCTCCTCCCCTGTCTCGATCACCTGTGGCATTCCGCAGGGATCAATCCTTGGTCCCCTACTTTTTGCCCTCTTTATTGATGATATCCCTACTCCCTCTTTGCACTGCAATATTATGTATGCTGATGACCTGGTGCTTTACTCAGCATCCAAGTCTATTGTCAACATCAGCCAATGTCTCTGCCCCGCTTTCCAGACCCTCCATTCCTGGTTCTTATCCAACTACCAAGTCCTAAACATATCTTAGACCCAGGCCATGCTCTTTGGGTCTGCTAGAAAGGTATCCTCCAAGTCTCTAAAGCTCCAGGTGCACTGCTGCAATGAGACTGCTGTCTCCAACACTTCATCCTTCAAGTATCTTGGGGTAACGCTGGACCTGGTACTTGATTACTCTTTACATGTCAATGAGGTGTGTCGCTCGGTTAATGCTAACATTGGTGCAGCATACAGAGTGCGTCACTCACTCACTCCAGCTGCTAGGATCTCAGTTGCTAGGGGTGTTTTACTCCCGCAACTGCTATATGCCCTGCCAGTGATCTCTCATGCCAACACAGGTGTCCTGCACAAATGGGACACATCTTACAACAATATCTGTAGATTTGCCCTATCGGCTCCCTGCTTAACCTATTACTGTCTTCTATATTCTGCCCTAAATGGTTGTCTGCTGATGTCATTCATTCCTACACCCTACGGTGTTTTGTTGGCTTCCTATCTAGATCTCCTTGCCTCTCCTCTCTGGGCAACATGCTCACCCCTGTCTCTCACTCTCACTACCTTAGATCTTCTTCCTCTCCACTGCTATCTGTTTAGACGTGCTCCACTAGAATGGGAGAGCAAGCCTTCTCCTACTTTGCACCTAAGTTTTGGAACTCACTCCCCGCTCATGTCAGACACTCCCCATCTCACATTACATTTAAGCATGCCCTTTTTCCCACCTCTTTGCTCTTGATAACTGTGACTGCACTTTAACTGCACTTAACTTCTGCTATGTCTTATTACTTAGACCCTGACTACTCTCTACTTTGACAACCAGCTTGTAATCTCCTTCCCTTTCCTAGTCCTAAGGTCTTGTCTACCTTCTTTCATGTATCTACTGTTGAGTTCCCACCTGTCTATTTTTTTTTCCACAGCTAGACCTGTCTGACTGGTCAATACTGCGAGTTTTGCTAAAGTGTATGGAGCAACAGCTTCACTACTGTTGGAGTTTCATCAGTGGGTTAATTATCTTCTGTGGCTGCCCTCTGTCACTGTATTTGTGTAACCCCAGCATTATGTATCTGAATGTTTATCACTGCTGTATGTACTTATTGTAACCTTGTGGTTTTATCGTATTGTAATTTTGTAACCTTGATGTATGGTTGTATTGTAATGTTGTACTCTCCTGGGTCGTGCCTGAAAATAGGCAGGATTGTTTGCCTAGTACACCTACCCAGTTATCAAAAGCTAATAAATAAATAAAAAAAAAACAGTTTAATGTTTGTGGAATAGCAGTGAGATGTGGTATATAGTGCTTGTGTAACTTGTAGTACTTTTTGTGGCTTTACTCTATTCCCACCCTTGAGTAGTAGTTAGGTAGGTAGTACTTTGTAGGAAATGGAAGGCCCATGAGCAAAGGTAAGAAGAGTGCCAGAGAAGGAGTAGGAGTGAATGGTGGTGGATAAAAAAACATTCCCTAAGCAAGGGAGGTGTGTTAGTGTAGGGCTTATGTAGAGGCTGTGGGAGGAGCTATTCCCCACATTGAATCTCAGGCAAGCCCTCCCATTCAGTGTTTGTGGAATAACAATGAGATGAGGTATATAGTGCTTGTGTAACTTGTAGTACTTTTTGTGGCTTTACTCTATTCCCACCCTTGAGTAGTAGGTAGGTAGCAATTTGTAGGGAATAGAAGGCCCAAAATGAAACCTCTTCTAGCTCACGGAGAGTATGACCCTCTGGCACTCAGGAAAGAAAAAACCCTCAGGTGGAGGAAACCTCTGAGGACCCATGGCCGGAGGTCTGCCCGTTCTTCTGGGCATACTAAATGGAGAAGGATCTAGGTTCTAGTAACCATAGCTAATTCGAGGTTGGTGAGTTTCTTGGAGAGACGATAATCCATCTTCGATCCATGGATGATGCCAATCACATGATGATCCTGAGGTTGAAGAGGAGATCCATTCTGAATGAGTGATAGAATCCTGAGTGTAAAGTAAATCCAAGTGAAGGAGGATGAAGAAAGTTCAAATATCCAAGATGATGAATGATGCTTGTCCAACTGAATTGTAATAGGCAGAGGATCATGAGTGGATTGATAAGGTACTAAACAGGGAATGGTAGAACTGCAATGGTAGAAGAAGTCATTAGTGAATGATCCAACTTGTGAGAGGCTCGAATGTAAGGGTAAGGTCTGGAGGCTAGAAATTCTGTATTGAACAAGGAGTCACTAAGGAAACATCCATAGAGTATGATTTGTAGAAGAATCTTTGAGTACCATGGAGATGATGGTTCATTCTCGATCTGAGGATGATACTGCTTGAATGATAGATCCTGAAGATGAAGTGTACATCTTTCCGTAGGGATGGTAAAATCCTATGTGTAAAGCAGATCCAGTTAAAGAAGGGCTAATGTAGACCATATTTTTGAACTGACAAAGGATGGATGTCCAAAGAATTGTATGGAGGTTATGAGGTGGGAGAGCAAGATGAGATTGATATAAAACCAGATGGTACAGTGTAATAGTTATGATGATTAGTAAAGTTATGAGTGACTGGTCCAATTCATATAAGGTTTGATGTTTAAGGTAATCTGAAGGTAAAGAATTGATTAGTGAGCAAAAGTCACCAGGTGAGCATCCCAGAATAAAATGAATGCCTGATAAGTGTGATGCCATAAGTGATTAGTAAAGACCAGAAGAGAATTTGCAGAGCCATCCAGGTGGTAACCTAGTGTATATGAGGAATGATTGGAATGAGTTACAGTATAAGGAAGTGATGGCTTCTTTGGCCATGATGTTCATTACTTTATGCTTAATCCTTTGCTGGTACACTGCCTGAAGTATGTGTGGGTATTCCTGTGGTGTGATCATTTAGGAGTTGCACTGTGGTGGCATAGGTGGTTTAGTTTATGGGTAATCCTGGTGCTGAAGTACATGAGAAAGCTTGAGGCAGATGAGAGGAAGAGTCTGTAGGCTGGGTTGGTAGTGAGATCTATAAATGCGGGATGTCATAGGATTTAGTGCTACAGCCGATAAATATGGATTGAGATGCAAGTCCGAGTTGGTGAATTTATCTTAGCTGCTATGGACCACCAGATAGGATTCAGGACGAGCCAGTTCTCGGTGATGTTCTTTACAGTAGGGATTAATGAAGGTACTTTGAGAAGAAGAGGCTGAATGGGCTGCTGGAAGAACTGTTAACCTGGTGGAAAGTACTAGGTGAACAGGTGCAGATAATAGTATAAGGAATAATGATGCCCAAGAGTGAAATTGAAGATGTGGATGTCATGGAGTCGGGAATCAGCTAGGTGATGGAGATCCCACGATGAATATTCTGGATGATGTATATGCAATTCCTAAAACTAGCAATGACTGTTGGGAAGCAGGAGTCAAGTAACTTGGTCATCAGAGTCACTGTTGAAATAAGAGGTGGCATAAGATAAAATGTATAAAGTCCATAGTTGAATGGGTTATCTTGTGATTCCCGGTATCTGTGGAAGCGATGCTGATTATGAAGTCTGAATAGAACTGAAGGATTTAAGTTTGTTCCACGTATGAAGATGGCAAATGAGATGAGACATCCAAAGAATCATGGTGACTGGATGGGTAGGAATCAAAGGGTATATCCGATAGAGATGGAGGAGATCTTCCTATTGCCTGGGTGAATGGGATTCCATGAATGACTGCAAAGAACTGAATGGACAGTGTGAGACTTCAATGATAATGTAAGAGTCTGACAGGCATGTGAGCCAAGGAAAGTTCTAGTGGCAGATGTATTACTCCAGAGTAATGAATGAATGATCAAATAAGTAGTGGAAGGTACTGTTAGAAGGGCTGGAGTAGAAGTAGGGAATGGATCGTATGGAAGCAGATGACTTGGTAGGAGCACTGGTCAGAAATTAGGTACAAGGCCCAAAAGAGCCACAGCAAACAGTACAAAGCCCTGAGCCAGCTAGGCAAAGTGGAGAAGGCAACCAGTCAAATGTGAAGGAAGTATGGAGTGGATCATGAGCAACTAAAGGAATGAGCAGAGGAAGCTATAGACCAGGCGAGCCGGATGACATCCAGAGCAGAAAGGAGCAGGATGACGTCAGTTCAATGGTGAATGGCAGTGAAGTGCGAGAATGCTGAAGGAAGGCATGTGATTATGATCCATGGAAGCCAGGGAGCCAAGCCAAGTCATATGGGCAACAGAAGACCCATATCTAATGGAGACTGGAAGCAACCAGAGAAGAGAATGAGAAGAGATGGAGTGATGAAGGATGAATTCCAATCTGCAAGGAAAACAAGTTCATACAACAGCTGGACGGAAAACCTGTAGCAAGGAAGTCCATGAGACAGTTGACCAGGAGTGAGAGGGATCAAACAAGCCAGCAAGATCCATATGAGAATGGAAGGATGCCAAAGGGGCTTGAGAATGAAGGTCCATGGAAGAACAGGATGTCGAGGGGAAGCATTCAAATCAGAAGGGTCCAGCGATGGAAGGGACATAGCAAACCAACAGGATGAAGGCAACCAAATCGAGGAGGGCCTGATTCTTCAGTCAAAGTCACAGGCAGTTGAGGATGAAAGGCTGGAGGAGTGAAATTCCCTGGTTCTGAAGGGAAGTAGCAACTTGCAATACGGTGAGAGGAGACATCGGACACAGCAAAGAGAGCTAGGGCCATAGACCCGGCAGAGTAGTCTCTGTAGTGCATACATGTTGAGGCTGGAAGAACAGCTGCAGTGAGGAGAATTGAAGATGCTCAGTAGTAGGAGATCAAAGTCCAGAAAGGTTGTGGCATCTGTATCAGGTGGAGAATGATACATGTGAAGCAGTGGAATGGTGGAAATGTGTCCAGAAGGCACTAACGAAGCATGAAGATCTGGACTGAATGTGATTAGGAAAACAGGACAATGAGAACAATGTTGGAAAGCCAGAATTGAATGACAATCCTCATTGGTGGGGTTGCAAAGGTAGAAACAGTACATGTCAGAAGCTCCTGGCTGTGGAAGGCAGCAGATGGGACAGTGAATCTCGGCTGTAGACAAGGCAAGATGGAGGAGTATGTAAGGCAAATTACTGATCCTGAAAGGAGAGACTGCCGGGCATCAGGCTGAGAAGTAATAACTTGAAGCAGCAGAAGTAGCAAGATTATGGTATGCAGAGCATGAGAGTTCTGTTCCTGAAGGGAAGAGACAACTGGCATAAGATAAAGAAGGTATGGCATGATTCTAGAGAGTGGATATACAGCTCCCATCCCCGGTAGTAGAGGCAGGCTAATCTTTACTCAATGCTATCCAGCAGAGTTAGGGATGGAGAATGTTGAAATGGTAAGTAGGGTAAAGTTCCATTCCCGAAGGGAAGTGGCAACTGGTATGAGGTAGAGAAAGCATGGTAACAGTCCGTAGATGGTAGACATTATTCCCATCCCTGCTCACCGGGGCAATCAAACCTTCACTCAATGCAGTCCAGCAGAGTTAGGGATGGAGGATGTCTGGCTGGTAGTAGCATGGTATAATGATAGAAATGGACTCCCATCCCCGGTAGACAGGGGAAGCCTACCTTCGCTCAGCACCTTAGAAGGCGCGAGTTAGGGACGGAGACCAGAGTACTGTTGGTGTGGGCTGGCTGCAGCTCGGAACACCGCTGAAGGATGAGAGCATAGTAAGGAATGGAGATAAGTATGATGAATAGAACATAGGAGTGGAAAGACATATGGATCATAAGGGAATGACAGGCACAACATGAAGCAGGTATGATGATAACTGAGGGAGTATTGATTGGTATCAGTGCTGCACAGAGAATGCTGAGTCAAAGGTTCAAAATGGGCAAGAATCGGGGAAGGTATACACTGGGCGCAGGTGTAGTGCACATTGGATTAAGAGAGGGGGTCTGGGAATCCATGACAAGCGAGAGTCTGTAACCAGGCCAAAAATGTTATGTTGCTATAGGCACTCTGTGAACATTCGAGGATATGCTGAACAAGGCAGAATACATAAGCTAATTTCATGAATGAAAACTGAATATGTTAGAAGTTGTACCAAGAGATGGGCAAAAGGCCATGAAAATGAGGTATATTTAAAGGGCTAACCATCTGATAGGAGGGCAGTTGTATTTGTAGGACAGAAGTATGTGTGGGTTTTGAAACACAAACCAAATGCAATTATTGCCTATATTGAGGTGATGCAGCAAAGTAGTGGTGGTGCTATGCATGGCAGGAATGCACATACTAATAATAATTTAGTAAACAGACATAAACAGTACAAAGCGTAGTTGAAAATAACTGGAAGGGGATAACCTGATGTCCAGTAATGGGTGTTCTGAAGAAGTCTGATGGTGGGAGAGATAGCCATTCCTCATGGCACCCTGAATCAAGCAATGGAGTTCAGCGTGGAGGTATGACAGAAAGAGAGTGCCGACGAGAAAGCTGGCAGAGAATCCAGCATGAGTGTTGAGCAGGCAGCATGTAACAGGTGGGGAAGATACCTAAGGTCTAGGAGAGGTGAGTTTGTTCACGGGTTGAAGGTGTGCATCTGGGGACTGGTCTACAAGCCGGTAGATTAGGGTGTTGGGGAGTAAACTCTGCTGCCTGAGTGGGCCAGAATCAAAGTCTTGCAGCCCATGGGATGTAGGAGTGGCACATTCCAACTGGAGGAGGAGAAGAAAACGCCCGCATGGGGCGACTGGTAAGTGGCATGCAGGAAGTATGGAGAGGAGCTGGAGCGTAGGTGTCGGCAGTGGGCTTTGGTGGCAGCGGGGACAAAATGCTGCGGAAAGGCCAAAAAAGGACAGGAGAAGGGGAAAGCATCCTGGAACAAGAGGAGGAAGATGGGAAGAGAAAGAGAGGCAGAATGGCCAAGAGGGGAGAAAACAAACCAGGATGGAGATGGGAGATGAGACAAAACAAATGAGCAGCAGAAGTGGAGACAGCACAGCCACACGAGCCATGCAGGGTTCCAGGGAGAAAAACACTCCCTAAACAAGGGAGGCATGTTAGCGGAGGGCTTATGTAGAGGCTGTGGGAGGAGTTATTCCCCACATTGAACCTCAGGCAAGCCCTCCAAATATATGGATCTGCAACCAAACAATTGACTACATGACTGTTATAACTCATTGGGCAAGTTTTCAGTCAGAAAGTAATAATCCCCGGTCTACCATAAGCAGTAGGAAGTAGGCTGTATTATGTAGGAAAATCACATTGCTGTGAATATTTTGCAAGAGCTGTAAAAACAATTCCAGACATGGCGTACACCGTATTCCTTATCTCTGGGGTTCCTTTAGTGCCAGATAATGGTGCCAACATAGTCAAAACTGTTAGAGATGGCAACTACCAATACATCCCTTGTTTTACACATTGTTTAAATATTGTCATTCATACGTTCCTAAATGGAAACAGAAATGTTGAAAACCTGTTGGGTCTTGCTTGGAAAACATGTGGGCATTTCAGCCACTTGTGAAAGCTCAAAAAATCCTGAAAGGGCCACAGAGGTCAAATAACTTACCATTCCATACATTAAAGCAGGAAGTTCCAACCCACTGGAATTCAACATTTTACATGTTGGAAAGGCTTCTCGAACAGAATAAGCTGCATATGACTACACCATGCAGTCTCAAATAGGTAAAGTAGATATCATGCTCAGTTCCAGCAGTTGGAGTCTACTTGAATCTTTGGTCACCTTATAGGAGCCATTTGAGGCTGCCACACGTGATGACAGTGTGGACAGTGCAACTCTGAGTCAAATTCTTCATCAAATAATATTTCTTCACATTTTTCTTGATGATATAAAGAAAACTTACAGTCAAAAGAAGACACCACCACTGCAGGGTTTTAAATAAGGATTTTAAATTGATTAGCACTTTCGCGCGGAAAAGTGCTAATCAATGTTGCAAATGTGTAGCAGTTGGATCGAATTGATTAGCAAAATAAAAAAAAAATATCATATTTACTAGAGACAGTATGATTGGTGTTATTTCTCGCCTGATAAACACTTTTTTGATTTCCTTTGATGTGTGGAGCAAAAGGGAAAAAAAAAGACTCTGGTACAGGAGTGTGTGCAGTCACTGAGTCACTTTGTTAATTTTTTTTTCATCAGTGTCTCTGAGTGAAACTCACAGAATTCATAATAACTCTGACATGAGTTACTAGTATTAAAGATTTGATTCTTCAATAATGCAGTTTCTACTTGCCAACCTTCCCAAGCCTGACTACAAGTGAACAGTCAGCTACAAATTTCAGAATAAGCTGCAGCTGCAGCTGCACCATAAAAGTAATAAAACAGGCACAAGTTACAACTGACTAGTATTCCCAGCCTCCCATCCATTTGCACTTGACTGAGCCTCTAACTTAAACGGTCAGAAAAGTAATGGGACGGTGGTACAGTAGTCAGTTGTCGGGAGTCTAGTGAAACAAAATTTAGAGAGTTCTTATGTACCGAACATTTTCTGACCACCAGTCTTGTTAAATGTAGTTTCCACTTACCAACCTTCCTAAGCGTGACTACTTATGTGACTCAAAAGTAGCAGTAGAATAAGCAGCTGCAGCTGCACCTCACTAATTTATTACACAGACACTAGTACAACTGACTAGTGTTCCCAGCCTCCCATCCGTTGTGCACTGAGCCTCTAACTTAAACAGTCAGTTTTAAATGGATGGGTGGTTGGGAACAGTAATCGGGAGTCTAGTGTCTCAAACAAAATTTAAAGTTATGTTCAGTACCGAACATTATCTGACCTTAAGCCTAAAGCCTGTGGTGCAGTCATGACTTGTGCTGGCACGGAAATTTAATTGCGGTGGCTGGGAAGCAATCTGTGGGGGTAACTGAGAATAAGCAGCTGCAGCAACCTAACTGATTTACAAACATGCTGCTATTATTCTTGGACTACTACTGCAATTCCCAACCACCATCCAGATTTGGATTGAGCCTCTAACTTAAATGGTCAATTTTGAATGGATGGGTGGTTCGGAAGTCAGTAAAGTTGTCTACTCAGGCCTGTAGACCAAGTTCCCGGTGGCCAGATCCCACTCATTTTTCTGTAAGTGCAGATTTACAGTTTCGATAACAGCCAGTTTAAGGCTGCCTCCAGCAGCATACACTGTCAGACTCAATGTGGCATTTAACTTCACTTTTCACTTATTTCCAGGACCAGCCAGAGAGCTCAGCACAAAAGATGATGATGGCTTTTGTGTACCCACCTGAGAAGCCTGCTCATGAGTCTCCCCCCACCAACCCCACAATTGAGCAAGACGGGATTTTTGATTTTTTAGTCACATGCAAGTTATTATAAACACTTCTAGCCACTAATATCATTCTCACCAACAATGAAGAAATTTAACAACTGTGGTCTTCAACTTGAGCCACTGAAAAAAATACATATGGCAGTGAGTGTCTCCACCAGCCAATGAACCTGAGGGCTTAATGCCCTATAAAAAGTTTAACTAGATGGAAAACTAATTCCTTAAACTATTTGCTGTTACCATAAGCAGCACTTTAGTCAGTGCTAAATTTTAACGTGAGACTAAGGTGGTGTCCCAAATACCACACAGGCTTCTGAGAGCTCAGTACAATTAGTAAACTTGTGATGAAGTCAGCACAGGAAAAAAATGCAATTTGAAACAGTCTGTAACTCAGACATCTCATGGCATGGTTGGTGCCCCAGCATGTACAGGTGCACACATTGCTGAACTCAAGACAGGTGCAGCCCATTTGCTGAAGTGAGCAAAGTTCTGACCTGTGTGGATTGATAAACGAAATTCTGAAAGAGCCGAGTTCCCATGGCTAGCTGGGATTCAGAGTGTCCACCTCCACATCTGCCTGCCTGTGCCAACCCCCGTAATCACTGAGATCCAGATTACTAAGTAGGGAGAGTGCAGGGCACCCCCATAATTGCCAGTGCACTCCCCCTGCTTTGAGATCTATCTGGACGTCTAAGCACGGGGAGGGGCTGGCAGGCAGACATGAAGGGAGGTGCTCGGCTGACTGGCGTGGATTCTCAACTGACCCACTTCCCTCTGGTGACCAGATACCGACACTGAGGACCTGAAATTTTTCCCCACGGCACTTACTGCCACTTAGGCTAAAAGTTAAGCCAAAAGTGTACTTCCCGCAGTTTACAGGGGTTCACTACTGATCAATCATGTCGTCACTGTCTGACTCAGAAGTACTGTAAGACATAATGCTAGTACTACTTGCTGCATCTTCTGAACTAGTTACATTTGTGGTGCGGGATGAATATGACTTTTTTGCTTCTGACTGCCTTTGTTTCGCACAAACTCTTCTAGGAGTGCTGAAGAATCTATCTACAACTGGAAAAGGATCAAATGTCTCTGGACTGTCACCCTCAACTGAAATTCTAACCAGGTGTTGCAACATTACTTCACTCAGTCTGTTTCTCCAGTCAGTTTTGACACGCTGCATTATTGAAAATGACCTTTCCAGCTTTGCATTGGACACTGGAATGAGCTTACAAATAACAACAATGTGGTAGAAGTTTGAGAACTGTTCTCTGTAGGACTTCAGAATACAGTTCCAAAAGTCTTCCCTGTTTAAGTGACTTAAAAACTTATTGTATAAAGTTTTAAGTTCGGACCATTCTCCTGGCAAAGCAGCAAGGTCAACATTATGTTTTGTGAGTATCTGTCCATAGTAATTAACAAATCCGTCCAAGTCTACATTCCCAAATATTTCTAGCTCATCAGCACTCCTAGGCCACTGTTTCACATCTAACAGTTTTAAAGTCCTAAAAATTGGGTGTTGGTCCTGAGAGTCACAGTCAGTGATATCTGAAAATCTGTCAGAAATGCACTGTTGTACACTACTGACGTAATTAGGTATCTGTGTTATAAGGTGCCTGATGCCGTTAGCATTCGAGACCGTAACATCTTTAAACAAGACTGGTTCAGAATCGTCAAACTCATCATTGTCAGTAACATCATGATCATGTTGCTGTAACAGTGTCTTAAGTTCAGAGTTGCAGGTTCGAGAAGATTATCTGCGAGATGCTGTAGTTGCCGTAAGGTTGCGTCAACAAGCCAAAGCTAAGATCAAGTCAGCAGAAGAACCCTGTAAACTGAGGGAGAGTCGTGACAGTCGCCATAGAAGGTCAATATAGAAGAGTAAATGAGTGACAAATTTGGCAGTTTTCAGTTTGGTCAAAATGCCCTTAACTCTGCTTTTCTCTGTTGGTGGCGTAGTGGCAGTTTCTGCGAGATTTTCAAGATGATGAATCGTAACTGTGTAGGATTTTACCAGTGTCTGAGCGGCACGAAGTTTATGATCTACCCATCTTGTTCCAAATGCTCTTTTTGGTTTGCTGACTTCACTGCCTACTATTTTAGCTAATTCTCTGAGCTCGCGAAGTTTCTTTGGACTTTTTTCGTAAAGGTAGTACAATGTCATGAGATTATCATTCACTTGATCAAAAAATGTTCCTTTCAGTGCATCTCTAATTGCCAATTCAAGTCTATGGTTAAGACAATGAATAGACAGCAACCAAGGCATTTCTACTTTTAGCAGAGCTGATAACCCTTTTCTTTTCCCCAGGTTTACTGCAGCACCATCTGCACACATAGCAACCATGCGACTGTTCAAGTCTGAAATGCCAAACTCTAAGAAGGCTTCTTGAAGTGTTTGTACAAACCTTCTGCACTGGCGTGTTGACACCTTTTAATCTGAAAAGGTCATCTCTGTTAAACAAGAACTTTCGTTAAAATGCATAATATACAGTAATTCTTTTCAATACAACTTTCATCTGTTGCCCCATCTAGAAGAACTGCAAAATACAGACTTTTCTGAAGGGCTGTGAGTAGATTTTCCTGTAACAATTCACCAATAATGACGTGAACATACGACAACCGTTAATATTTGCATATGCACTTCGAGATCAACATCATGTCTTTTTCAAGTTTAACAAATGATTCAAATTTAGTAAATGAAAGCTCTTTTAGCTTGAGCAGATAAGCGATTTCAATCAGCGCTAACTACAGCTCTGTCTTTTACTTCTGCCTCAGTAGTGACGTCCTATTGGTGTAGTTTTGTATATGGAGGCAATTGATTCTGGTTTTCGGTTGAGTGTAACAGCTCGTTTATGAGCATCACATTGACTGTGTTTTGCAACATTGTCCTTTTTCAAAGCTGTACCTCGGATGCCAACAATGAAACTTTCACTAAAATTTCTGCAGTACTTTAACTGGTCTGCCCATTTTTCACACAGGGAACATTTTACCCGGTCTACAAACTCACCACCATTGTCTGTTTCATACACTAACCATTCATTGCGGTGATCAATCTCCTTTTTCCATTTTTCTACAGTGTGCCTCCTTACTTTTTTGGTGCTGGTTGCCATGGTTGCTGTCTGTTCTCTAGGTTCACATAGCCATGTGTGACACTGACTGACTCACTGAGTATGTAACAATAATAAAACAACTTGAACAAGAATATGTGTGTGCTTTTTTCCAGTGTGTATAATTTGTTGAAAGACATTTGACAATAAACATCAGGCTTCTAAATTCTGTCTTGTGTCGCTTCTTTCCTACAGACACCACCCAGTAATTACTTGCAGCTGAACAGTTGTCAGGGGGTGGGGGGAGACTGACTTACCCTCTAACTTAAACGGGAATCTGGGACAAATCTGTAGTTACCCTAGCAACATCGGGTCTGAGCCCTCTAACTTAAACGATCTCAGAACCCGTGTTCCTACACAACATTGCAGAGCTGTGCAGGGCAGAAAATGACCATGGGGCCGGGGCTTGATTGACTGAGCCCTCTAACTTAAATGGACCAGTCAGTCAGTACCCACACCACAGTACTAGTAACAAGTCAGAGCCTCTAACTTAAAATGGTCACTGACAAGAATCGCTATCTGCTGCTGTCTGCACAGCTCTGCAGGGCTGATGACCAAATCTTGGTTTTATGGGGGGGGGGCTCAGACAACAAAAATACTAATAGACTGGACTTAAACACCAGTCATCAATATGGCCGACCCTAGAGACACAACTTGTCTCACTCTGTCACAGCTGCTGGTTTTGAACGTTGCGGTGCAGCCAGACTGTGGGCACCCTGAGCACAGCAAAGTGACTCGTTACAAGTTTCAAATGCCAAAAGTGTAAAAGTCCGTTTGCTACACTGACCAAAACCCCCCAAATATTTTCAGGCAGAGTTAGATTGCTAGCCCTACAGGCTCACCGAACAACACCCCTCATTCCACTGACTTCAAATATTATGTTTAGTACAACTGTTGGCTTTAGAATTTCACACAATTACTGTAATATTGTTTTTTTTAAGTCCAAAGTGTGTCAGCCTGCTTTTCCTGGCTTCGTTCTTCCTCCCTCAGAGCTTCTATTCCTGGCACTTTTTCTTCCCGACCCTCCTCCTCCTGTTCCTGAGTCCCAGTCTACCACCGCCCAGTGGCTCCTTTTGGCTGCGCAACTTCAGTCCGCATGCAGCTAGCTCAGTTTGAACCTACAAACACAATGACAATTTGTCGGTGTTTGTATACTCACCTAATCTGATTAACTTTACAATCCCCAAGCTAGCTTGCCAAATACCCCAAATGTAAGTTACCCTACCTTTCTGGAAAACTGGATGCAACTGCTGGCATAGGCTGACCAGGCTGGTAATCGATGAACCACTGCGGCAGCGAGCCCCTGCAAAACAACAGGACATTACACTCAGAGACTCGTTATTCAATCCATTTTTTCACTGAGGACAGTAACACACCAGTAACTTACCACAGGTCCACCAGTTGGGGCGGGCTCCTCTTTCACTCTCTTGTTGTGCCACCGAAACAAGACAGTCAGGTCTAGTCACACCAACCTAAAAAAAAAAAAAAGTTAAACCAAGATCAGACTCAATAAATTTGACCACCCTCCCCCCATAATAACCTTCACCAGCAACACAAAAATCCCCAAAACACCAGACGATCACTAGACTGTGTTCTACAGAGTAGCTCACTGGCGAGCTTGGTGGGCAGCTGCACACCTGATTCAAAATTAGTGGGAGTACCTGCCAGCAGCTGTGACCGCACAAATCAAATGCATGCATGGACCACATTGGCTGGGCTGGAACCCTCACAACGACTCACTCTGTCTGAGCTCTTTTAAAGTTTATCCCTGAAAAAAACTTGAGGGCCACCACAGGGGTGACGAACTTGCCCTTCGAGCACCACAGCCCACTGACAGCCCAGCCAGGCAACCATTTGGTGGTGAGTTCAAACGGCATTTTTATTCTGCCAGTCAGCAAAGTACTCCACTACCCCCACCCCCGGGCCTAGGTCATCAGGAGCTCATTCATCTGTGGGACAGAAATGTACAATTGATTGGCAGGCACAGACAGACTGCAACAAAGGCTCACTGAAATAACCCCCCCAGGCCAGAGGGCCATCCAGGAATAGAATCAAGACTCTGCCAAAAAAGTAGCCTCAACCTGTGCCCATACAGATTGCCCCCTCAGTCTGGAGTGGTATCTAGGGAAAGTCCCCCGTGCCTTGGCTCCCCCCCCACGTGGACTAGCCTAGCCTGTTCTTGCTTGGCTTGCACCTACCACTTCTTGTCTGATGGAGCAGTGAATCATGCCCCCCTTCCTAGGTGGGTGGCATGTGGGCTTGTCACATATTGGCAGCCTCCCACCCCTCACCCCCTGGCAAGGGCTGGAGAAACTTCCCAAGAGGGATTTGAACCACAAAGAACTTAGCCTGTGTCTGAGCACACACAGATTCTTAATGTGTGTGCCCAGTGAGATTAGACCCCTGCCCCCCCCAGATGTGAGTCCCAGCCTAGTTAGATAGGCATGCAGAAGTACACTGACCTCAGAGCCGGAGTTACCACCTCCCCATCCCAGACTTTTTTGACTGTGTCATAAATGTGGGTGTCAAAGCTGCAGCTAGGTAGGCTGGTGTGGCACACAGTCTCTCTCTCTCACCCTCACCCAGCACTCATCATCGTTCGTCGGAGCGAGAGCAAGTTGGATCATCATTGGAGCAAGAGCTGCATCACCGTCATTGCACTCATGAAGGAGGGCGAGGCCGCGTGGGCAGTGATGGCAAGCCAAGGGTAGGCTGCTGCAACTCACTGAGTGATCTTGCTAATGGAGGGCAAGGGCTGCAGTCACTTACACTGTCTGGGAGATCCTGGACAGCACGGGAGTGGAGGACATCACTTCAGGAATGGACATGTGGACTTCACTAAGAGCACCCAAAACACAGGCCTACAGCAAGCACCCCCCCCCGGCTCTCGGATCTACCAGCCGTGCTCTCGTTAGCCCAAACTGACCCGATCGGATACTGAGCAGCAGCAAGCCCATACAAGAAGCCATACAAGGAGGGCGGGTAACAATTGGGGAACCTGCAGCAGACTCTTTGGCCACCCAACACATTACAACACAGGCCTTGACCCCCCCCTTGCTACTCACATTTGCTGCCGCTGTCAAGTTCATCACTTTCTGCCGACAATCCTCCCACACACAGAATAATGAAACCAGCGCTGTCACAAAAAACAGTGTTTTCTCAGAAAACCCACCTTTTTGTTCTCTCGATTAGATTTCCTCTCTCCGGACCACAGTGTTCAGCTGCAACTCTGCCAATCTCAGCAACTGCGCCACACTGCTGGAGTCACGTCTTTGCATCTTTCCCTCTTTGGAAGCGCGGTATTATGCAGCCAATCACAACTACAGCTGGGCAGAGCTAAGGGCACAGTGATGCCCATTTTAGCATGATACATATGTACGGAGGCAAAATCATCCCTAAAATGACATCTGATGGTGTAAAAACATGAAAAAAATGGATCGCATTTTTTTGCGATCCATTCCACATTTTGAGTTGCATAACCCACCAGATTGCATCGCAAAATGCGATGCGATACCGACTATTTAAAACCCTGCACTGTTATGCTGGCAGATGACTTCAGTCTCGACGACTGATCAGAGAATAAATGCCATGTTTAAGGATGACAGCTACAGTATGTGTTGGCTACATTGCTATATTCCCACTTTAAGGGGAACATTGAAGACATCCTTCCAGTGGGTAAAGACATTGATTATTGCAGACAGCTTCTGCTAACCAAATGTGACACTGCCCCACCAACACCATTAACTGATGTACAGCAGTCAAACTCTGCTGAACCATCAGAGTGCAACTCTGGCACAGACAATAGCACATCTATATGTAACCCCTAGGTGGCGCTATCCCAAGGGCTACTACCCCTGCCTGCTTGGCTAGGAGCAGGTTAAGAGGCCTGAGTTCTGAAATGGGTGCCTCCACCCAGAGGTCAGGGTTGGTAGTGGTCAAGCTAACCTGGACACAGCCCTCCGGGAAACTGTAATCCCCCTCTTTCCTTACTAGTGGCTAGAACAATACACAATAATCACGTTCACAATACCCTTGATGCACCACACAAGTACCCACACTGTTTGCACTTACCACGTGGGCTGGTTCCTCTGGCTTGTCCCTGGGATCCCCTGTAAAACAAGGTTAAGCACAGCAAATAGCAACAGTACAGTACTTTGAGCACAAACTGGAACCACAGTCAGATTTCATGCAGAAAAAGTTAGATCTGATTTATTCAGGGGACTTGAACAAGGTAGGGGCAAAATCTGGTTAATTAGCTTAAAGGTTATATCACTCAAGCAGTTATGCATGCGCTTTCAGTCCCCCCCACCACACAGTCCACCCCTGGGTACCCAGGTAGAGAAGAGATGGACTAGCCAGGACAGTTGCCCGGGGTTGTAGCTGGTTGGGGCCCTGTGATGGAAAACACAACATGCACAGCTCCTTCTGTGCCATGCCATTGCTGGTTCCTATGTCTGCACCTGCCATTAGTAACGACTCTTACCAAAGGTTGAGAATCTTCTCTGGCATCCTCCCCACCCCCCAAGGGGAGGATGATTGGGAGACCTGGATAGATTGTGTTGCCCCTTTGGTACCTGAATGGCAGTGTGCAGAGGCTGAGAAATGGAAAAGGATCATAGAAAGTTTGAGGGGTCCCGCCCTAGAGGCCATTAAATTTCTGAGGTCCACAAACCCTGATGCATCTGCCCAGAAGTACCTATCTGCACTCAAAGGCAATTTTGGGAGCACTGAGTCAGGGGAGAACTTGATATGGAAATTTCAAGGTACAAAACAATGGCATGGGGAAAGTTTGTCTGCATATGTTACTCATCTGGAAAGAGCGCTGCAAAAGGCTTACCAAAAAGGTGGGATAGCCGCCAGTGACTTAAACCATGTGAGGTTGGGGCACATTCTGCAACATGCAAAACATTCTAAATATTAGCTTCTTCAATTAAGGCTCCCAGATAGAAGGGGTAACCCACCGGACTATTGTGACTTGATAAAAGAACTCTGGGAGGTTGAAGATGAAGAGGGGGATTGTAATTCTAGGGTGAGTGCAGCCCAAGTGATCACGGCATCAGAAGGCCCTTCCGACGTGGGGACCAATGAGGGTGTGTCACCATGGGATGAACTGCTGAGGGAGTTCAGGGAAACAAAAAACAGTCTCTTTATGAAGACCGCTCCTGCAAGTGCAGGCACTGACCCTTATCCAACTGCATCTACTGTGGGAGTGGGGGTGTCCACCCAGGCATCTCCTGCTGACAGCAGCTCGAAACTCAATGCCTTGACTATGGAAGTAAGAGACTTGGCAAGATGTCTCCAAATGTTCACCACATAGCAGACAGAGATGGCACCAAGGTTTTCAGTTGGTAGTACCACTGCCCCAGCTCCCAGTGTGATGCCTTGGCCACCCCAAATCCCAGAAAACATATTTTGCCATAATTGTGGGAAGGAGGGGCACATTAAGAGAGAATGCCGGTCCACAAAAGACCTAGATAAAGTTGTATACAGGCTTCAAGGAGAGCTTCGGAGAACAAATCAGCAGTCAAGGAGTACCCAAAATGACTGCAGTGAGGGTTCAAGAAGTAGTAACTCAAATCCCAATGTGGCTAAATCATCTCTCCAGGCTCCTGCTGCTGTCCCTCCAGACTGGTCCAAAATAGTGGGCCCTTCAATGGAGACTACGGTGGCTGTGAATGGTATTCCTACTCGGGCTGTGCTGGACAGTGGGTCGCAAGTGACCATTGTATTTAAGGACTGGTATGACAAACACTTATCTGCTGTGCTCTTACAATCCCTGGAAGGCCTACATGCGTGGGGGGATAAGCGACAAGTCTTATCCCTACCTAGGATATGTCCGCCTCTGGTTGTCATTTCCTGCAGCTGGAACTGGTGTAGAGGAGCAAGTCGAGACACTGGTCTTGGTGCGGCCCCCACTGGACTGTATGATGGGGTTCCCCTGTTAATTGGGACCAGCGTCCATATGTTTGGGAGACTGGCACAACTCTGTCATGAGAAACAAGGGTGATGGACTGGGAGGGCCCTAAGAATTCCCACTCTGATCAACAGGGCCTATGATTTGCAACAGAACCCCAAGGGAGTGGACCAGGATGAAATGGTAGGGGTCGTGTGGAAGAAGGATCCCAATTCAATGGTACTGGCCCCTTATGCCCAGTGTACAGTTCAAGGGGAGGTCCGCCTCCGCAAAGGTGCCAAGAACAAAACACTGATGTTGGACGCACCAGGCAATGGAAAATTGCCAGAAGGATTATTGGTTAAGCCCAGCATCTTGCCAGCTTGTGTTTGTGCCTATGCATGATGAGTGATAGTCCAGATTCATAATGTGTCAGATCGGGAGATCTGGGTGAACAGAGTATGCACCCTAGCTACGGTACACTGCACAGACACTGCAGTGTTCTCCAGCAACAAGCACCCTGGCAAGACAGATAGAGCGACTCCCGACTTGTTTGATTTTGGTGGCTCCCCGTTGCCAGCTGAATGGATGACTAGAATTAGGCAGAAACTTTCCCACAGAGATCAAGTGTTTTCATTGAAGGAATGGGACATGGGATGTGTCCAGGGTGTAGAGCATCACATACGCCTGCACGATGAACGGCAATTTTGAGAGAGGTCTCGATGCCTAGCCCCTGAAGACATAGATGATGTGAGAAGACACTTGCAGGAAATGCTCACGGCTGGTGTGATACAAGAATCCAGGAGCCCATATGCTTCTCCCATTGTGGTTGTGTGTAAGAAGAACAGATCTGTGAGAATGTGTGTTGATTATCGCACTCTGAATCGGCAGACCATCCCCGATCAATACACCATGCCCCGTATACAAGATGCTCTGGATTGTTTGAATGGGAGCAAATAGTTCTCGGTGTTGTATCTTCGCAGTGGATATTACCAGATTCTGATGGCTCCAGAGGACCATGAGAAGACAGCCTTATCTGTCCTTTGGGGTTCTATGAATTCCTGAGAATGCCACAGGGGATATCGGGCGCCCCAGCCACCTTCCAGCGACTGATGGAACAAGCAGTGGGAGACACGAATTTGCTGGAATGCCTGGTGTACTTGGATGATGTCATTATGTTTGGGAGACCCTAGAGGAACATGAGAGTTGACTGTTCAAAGTACTAGACCGACTGGAAGATTTCAGTCTCAAGCTGTCCATCGACAAGTGCCAGTTTTTCCAAACCTCTGTGAAGTATGTGGGTCACATAGTGTCTACAGAGGGGATAGAGACTGATCCTAGTAAAGTTGAAGCCTTGACTACTTGGCCCCAACCCCACAATTTGAAAGAACTACAACGTTTCCTGGGATTCTGTGGCTACTACTGCTGGTTCATAAAGGACTATTCCAAAGTGATTCAGCCACTCTTGAATCTTACCCAGGGTTACCCTCCTACCAATGGAAATACAAAAAGGGGTCCATCAAAGAACCAGACAAAGCATATTTCTGCCCAGGTGAACTTTTCAGGTCCAGTTGTATGTCTGACTGTGAAGAAGCTTTCCACAAAGTCATATACCAGCTCACCCATGCCCCCATCCTTGCTTATGCAGATCCCACCAAACCCTATGTGCTGCATACTAATGCCAGTCTGCAGGGTCTAGGAGCTGTACTGTATTAAGACCATGAGGATGGTTTGAGACCAGTGTCATTCGCCAGTAGGAGCTTGACCCTGTCAGAGCAAGACTACCCTGTGCACAAGTTGGAATTCCTTGCATTAAAATGGGCCATTGTCGACCAGTTTCATGATTACTTCTATGAGGCAAAACTATTGGTGAGGACTGACAATAACCCGTTAACCTATGTACAGACTTCAGCTAAGTTAGATGCCATGGGGCACCGGTGGCTTTCTGCATTGTCAACATATGATTATGCTGTCGAATACAGACCAGGCCTGAATCATATTGATGCTGATGCCCTATCTCGGAGGCCCATTTCCAAGAGCGACTGGGTCAGGTTGTCTGAACCTGACATCTGAGCATTGTGCCAAAGGTTTGATAGAAATGAACAGATGTCTACAGATACAGTGGACTGCTTAGTAGATTGCTTGGGCCCCTCTGACACCTGCATACCGGCTGCGTAGTGCCACTTCTCTGCTCTAGATATTAGTGCACTACCTCAGTTTGACAATGACAGCATTCAATGGGCTCAATCCCGAGATCCTATGATTCAGCCAGCACTTGACGCCCTTCATGCAGGAAAAGATGTGCCCAAGTTGCGTTCATCTCATTTGAGAACCGCTTTATTTTATAAAGAAGGCCCCAGGTTGAAGCTGCTTAATCAGTTGTTGTATAGAGAGACTGTGGATTGGGGTGGCCAAATAGACAAGCAACAATTGGTCCTGCCCATAGCCTTCAAAGATTTGGTACTGAGGTCCCTCCACAATCATATGGACCACCTCGGTATCGACCGGACCTTGACCTAGTATGATCTCGATTCTACTGGCCCAAGATGGGGGCCAATGTTAAGCACCACTGCAAGGACCTGTAGTGGCTGCCTGCAGAGAAAAGCCCTGCCTCAGAGGGCTGCCCCCCTTGTCAACATTACTACCAGCACCCCAATGGAACTAGTCTGCATAGACTTCTTGAGTTTAGAGCCTGATCAGCGAAACACTGGCAATCTGTTAGTGGTTACGGACCATTTCACATGGTATACACAAGCTTTTCCCACCAAAGATCAAAAAGCATCTACCGTGGCCAAGGTGCTAGTGGAAGATTTCTTCATCCACTATGGTGCCCCCCAGCGAAGTCACTCTGATCAGGGCTGGGACTTTGAGAGTTGGCTAATCAAAGAAATGCTCTCTCTATGGGGGGTGTGAAAGTCAAGAACCACCCCTTATCATCCACAGGGGGATCATCAACCTGAACGCTTTAACCGCACCCTACTAGACATGCTAGGCACCCTCCACCCAAAAGATAAGCATAAATGGAGCCAGCAGATTAGCACCTTGGTACACACATACAATTGCACAAAAAATGATGCTACCGGGTTCTCTCCCTACCACCTCATGTTCGGGAGAGAGGCCTGGCTGCCTGTTGATGTCTGTTTTGGGGTTTCTCCCGATGGGGTCCGAGCCGAAGATTACCTGCAATATGTACAAAAACTTAAAGCTCAATTGAACCATGTCTATCAACTGGCTCAGACAATGGCTGTCAAAAGAAATCTAGCCAACAAAGAGAGACATGATAGAAAAGTAAAGGCTCAAGAGCTTAGGCCTGGAGACCGTGTGTTGTTACAAAATTTAGGATTGCATGGTAAACACAAAATTGCTGATCGATGGTACCATCTTCCCCATGTCATAGTTGGAAAGCTGGATGATTTGCCAGTGTACAAAGTGCGCCCAGAGAATAACTCCAAAGCTGTCAAGACCATGCACCGTAACCACTTGCTACCTATTGGTCAAGTTATAATTGAGGCTGAACCCACTGAGATTGATTCCCCCTGGACCAGCGACTCATGCTGCTGCAAGAAAGAAACAGAGTCAGCCTATCCCTGTAGTTGCCGATTTAAGACTTTCCCCGCAGCAGGCCCAGAATGATAGTGACTGCCAGTCTAACTCGGATGACAGTGAGTGTGATAATGCCTATTACCCCTCATATGAACTGAGTCAGTTATTTCATGGAAATCCTATGTTGAATTATGGGGATAAAGCTGGGCCTTCTGGACTGCCTAACGCCCCTGGCATCATCCTTGGAGCCAATGCTCCCTGAAGGTGAAGTGCAAAGTATCACGTCTGAGGATGCTGAGTCTCTGTGTATCATGGAACTGTATGATTTGCCTGAAGGAGAGGCTAATGGTATGGTCTTTCTGGTAACTTGTCAGAACTTGAGAAACACTATCAGAGTGCTAAAAACCCTCCTTCAGTGCCAGAGTGTCTTCAAAATGAGTCAAGCATTGTAGAAACAGAGACTACAGAGCAAGGGGCTGACAGTGCTCCCAGCTGGACATTCCCCTTCATGCAGAGGCACCCCTCACAAATGACGAATGCTCCAAGACCATTGCTGAAAGTACAGAGACTGTGGTTGTTCACCCCAGAAAGACTGGCCGAGCTGTCAAGCCAGTGGTGCGCTTCAGTTACAGTTCCCACGGGAGGCCAGTAGATTTGCCTCTCAATGTAGTCCACAAAGGTGTTTATGTCTCTCAGAGCTCACTGCCCAAATTGAGCTTGACGGCCCATTCCAGGTTACTTGTTCTGCCCTCTAACCATGGTGCTCCTGCCCCATCCATCCCCAAGTTAGCTGATAGGGAAGGGCTCCCCTTGCACTGTTTAGAGTGCAAGAAGTTATTCCATGATTCTGTATAGTAATGTTCAATTTACCTGTGTGAAATATGCATAATGTATCGTCAGAATGATAATGATATAATGGAGTACATTGAAATGTATAGTAAAGTGACAGGTTATGCCAATTGATGAATAAGATAGTATTTGTATAGCATACTAATGGTATAAATGTCTTGTATATGTTGCATTTTCAATGTTATGATGGTATAGACTTGACGTGGACACCAAGTTTTCCCAGGCAGGGAAGGGTGTAACCCCCCTACAAATGGGGGTTCCCAAAAAATTTTCCTTGAGCTTGCCTAAATGCTCACTGCCAGGCTGGTGTGTTTTAGCAGTTTAAATGTGATTACCAGAGCGTGTATAGCCTCTTTGTATTGTCTCTTTAAGAGCTTCCTAATTGCAATTTAAGTAATCTGAGAGGGAGCTCTGTTGAAAGATGTAACTACTTACTGAAAATCATTTAGAGTGATAATGATAATGTAGTTTGTCTAACCCGCTTTCTTTGTAGCAAGGACTGTTTTGTTTGTCTCCACTATCTTGGTCCTGGACTGCAAATTGGACCAAACAGTACTGGTACGACCTAAAATGTAGCCAGATTACATGAGCTGTCTGAATTCAAAATCTGTAGGAACTTTAGTTTGGAGCTTTTTTGCGCCTTTTTTTTTTGCAACTGAAGGGGGAGCTCTTGCTTTGACTGACAGCCAAATCAGCCAACCAAATCTTTTGGATCTTGGGGAAGTCCTGGGCTGCTTGCAGTTTTCAGTTAGAACTAAGCTGAAAGTTGAGCAAGAAGGAGGTGAAGTGTTTCTGAGCAGCAATGCTGAGTGGATTCGCATGGGAGAACTCTGAAAAGGCTAAGTTTTTGGCCTGCATGCCAGTGTGCTTCTCCTGAGAGGGAAAGAAGACAATTATTTTGGACTAAATCCAAGTTTGTGTCTTAAGTAAGCTACTGAAGTGGGCCAGGTTCAACCTGAAGAAGACCGAAGATTTTTGCTGAATGCAATCGGCCTGTCAGGAGTTCCAGCTACCCTTAAGCTCCTGGGGTGTGCAGAGATTTTGTGATTGCGCCCAGGGAGCGCTTTGCCTGGTACAGCAAAATTCTCATACATGTAAATGTGCTATGAGCTGCTAGTGGGTTGTGAGTTAGTTCCCCACTGTGTGAACTGTGTTCTGCTTGCTGGAAGCTGTATCCAGCTCAAAACGGACTGCTTCCAAACTTGTTTCCATGCGGTCTGGGCTTTGCCAGACTGGCCCAGCTAGACTACCCATTGCACAGAGAAGCCGTCAATGAGAGATCTGCCTGGGGATCAGCCCCCTGCTCCACGCTTGAACAGGAATGACGCTTCTGCGAGTTGTGTGTTCCCTGCTTCTCCTGGCATTCCAAATCAACCAGCTGCAGTCTCGATTTTCGTCCAGGCTGTGTCCAGTCTTGGATTTTGTGAGTAAATTCCAGGGTAGCTCCCTACAACAACAGCTTAATCTGAGTGTGTCATCTGATTATCTTGTTTTGTTTCCTTTACAAACTGAGCCCTCTGGCTCCAGATTACAAATATTGTGTACTGTGCATGTTGTGTTTTCCATCACAGGACCCCAACCAGCTACAACCCCGGGCAACTGTCCTGGCTAGCCCATCTCTTCTCTACCTGGGTACCCAGAGGTGGACTGTGTGGGGGGACTGAAAGCGCATGCATAACTGCTTGAGTGATATAACCTTTAAGCTAATCAACCTGATTTTGCCCCTCCCTTGTTCAAGTCCCCTGAATAAATCAGATCTAACTTTTTCTGCATGTAATCTGACTGTGGTTCCAGTTTGTGCTCAAAGTACTGTACTGTTGCTATTTGCTGTGCTTAACCTTGTTTTACAGGGGGTCCCCAGGGCCGAGCCAGAGGAACCAGCCCTGGTGGTAAGTGCAAACAGTGTGGATACTTGTGTGGTGTACCAGGGGTATTGTGAAAGTGATTATTGTACAGTGTTCAGGCCACTAGAGGGGAAAGAGGGGGATTACAGTGTCCCGGAAGGCTGTGCCCAGGTTAGCTTGACCACTACCAACCCTGACCTCCGGGTGGAGGCACCCATTTGAGAACTCAGGCCCCTTAACCTGCTACTAGCCAAGCAGGCAGGGGTAGTAGCCCTTGGGATAGCGCCACCTAGGGGTTACACGCAGCCAACATATTGTGGCAGTGCAGCTTTGGAGGAGCGGTCACTGTTGGGCAAATGCAGGGCATGCACTAGTAGGTGTGTCCCTCTTTCCCCAATCAGCCTGCATGCCGGTGCCACACCATACATATATAACGTGGCGAGCACATCTAAGAAAAGGTCCACTGCAATCCGAGCAAAGCTCGTCAGATGCAGCGGATCTTCCCTGGATGTGCCCACCGACATATTGAACATGGTGGCACACTGGCCACCAAACTGCCGACTTGGGGAGGTGCCCAATCCGCCTGTCGGTTTACCTTGCCCCCTATGTATGTGCCGATGAGAGAACCCACTCCCCGTCAGCATAAAGCACTCCCCCCATTTGTTATATGCCGAGGGGGTTGCCCAATCCCCCTCAGCTCTTACCCCTACCACTTTCCTTGTGTGCCGACAAGGGAGCCCACTCCCCATCGGTATAAAGAACCCGCCCATTGTTAAATGCCGAGGTGGTGCCCAATCCCCTTGGCTCTGCCCCTCGCTTCATTGTGTGCCCACGGGGTGCCCAATCCCCATCGGCATGAATTCCTCCCACCCTTGTGTTGTGTGCCGATGAGGGTGCCCATTCCCCCGCCAGCTACAGAACCCCACCCAAACAGTTAGGTGGCACCCTGGAGCCCGCCCCTGCATGCCAAATCCCTAAAAACTGTCCCGAGATGTTACTTTTTTACCTGTACAATGAAAACTGTCCCTTGTAGACTCCTGCCCCACCCACACCCACCCTCTGCACACCCTGCCTCCCACACCCCTCACCCCATCTTACCTCCAGAGTCTGGCGGTGATCTTGCGTGGACGGGAACACGTCTGCACTCTTCAAAGCCAACTGTGAACTGAGGAAATGCTGGTGAGCTGTATAATGGAATAAATAGGGTTTTTTTCAACTTTGATGCATATCTCAGGCATTTTTGGGAATTTTGGCACCAAATTTTCAACATGGGGTTTTTGGGACCTCTACTCATAAATTCTATCACTGTCATGGTGTTATTCGGTCCTGAAAAGTGATTTCGCAGTCACTGTGTGGAATCACCTTTTGGGACAGAGTAATGAAATGACAGTGCCACTGTTCATGAGGGAGGCTCTCAAAAAGCCTATGTTGCAAATTTGGTGACTGTTTTACGAGCGTGCATTGCGCAGTTGCTACGCACGTTCATAAGTTAGTGAATCCACAACATTTTCATACCAGATTCTCAACATTGGCATTTTACCACACCTTCTTGTGAACCGTACAGCTGTTATTTTTCACATCCTGGCTGAAATGTGTTTTCACACTTCCAGCGCAGAATAGCGTGGTTGCTGTGGGAAATCAGTGTTCGGGACACATTATGAAAATGACAGTGACACTGTTCATGAGCAGAGGTCCTAAAATATCTGTGTTGAAAATTTGGTGACAATATGCCATAAAATGACCACGTTATGAGCATGCGTTGCGCAGTTTGCACGCACTCTCATAAGTTCGCAAACTTATAATATTTTCACTCCAGATTTTCAACAGTGCCATTGTTCTGTACCTCCTAATGAACAGTACAGCTGTCATTTTTCACATTCTGGCCAAAATCTGTTTTTGCTGTTCCGGCGCAGAATAGCGCGGTTGCTGTGGAAAGTCCATGTTCGAGACACATTATTAAAATGACAGTGACACTGTTCATTAGCAGATGTCCTAAAATACCTATGTTGAAAATTTGGGGATGAAAGTCAATAAAATTAGTGTTTTACGAGCGTGCGTTGCGCAGTTTGCACGCACGCTCATGACTTTGTGAATTTGTAATAGTTTTATTCCAGCTGTTCATCATTGGCATTTTTCTACACCTCCTTATGAACAGTACAGCTGACTGAAATGTGTTTTTGCATGTCCGGCGCAGAACTGCACGGTCACTGTGTGGAATCAATTTTCGGAACAGTTTTCGGAAATGATGGTGACACTGTTTATGAGCAGAGGTCCTAAAATGCCTATGTTAAAAATTTGGTGCAGAAAGTCCATAAAATGACTGTGTTGCAAGCGTGCGTTGAGCAGTTTCCACGCACCCTTGTAACTTCGTAAATCTGCAATATTTTCATGCCACGTTTTCACCACTGGCATTTGTACACACCTCCTTGTCAACGGTCCAGCTGCCATTTTTCACAGCATGCCCAAAACGCGTTTCCACAGCTGTGGCACACAATGGCGTGCTCACTGTGGAAAATCACCTTTTGGGACACATTAACAAAATCACAGTGCTATGCGTCTCTAGCTCCGCCACTGCCACTGCCAATGCCAGTGCGACAACATTCGGCATTGACAAATGCTTGTTTTAAATAGCAGCAGGCTCAATCAGAGCAGCTGCACCTCTTGTACCTGACTCAGCAACACCTGCCATGGGTATAATGGCTCAGGGCACCTAACAAACAGTATAATAGTCAAACACAGTCTTTCCCATGATTTTTGTTATGGTCAGAGTTGGGTAATAGGGTAGTAGAATGAATCAGGCATGAACTACCTAATCCAAACTAGCTACTCGTTTTTCATCCAGATATTTTAGGGTAATTTCGGGTAGTTAAGAGGTACCTGCAGGTAGTCTTGAGGGTCAAGTATTTCACTACCTTCCCATGCCTATTTAGTAGGAAACCTAGACTTCCTAGAGTGGTCCTTAATAGGGAGATGAAGCTTGCTACTTCCTTTATTTTCCTTGAGATGAGTAAGTTTCCAGGTAAGGGAGAACCACTATCCCTTGTCTCCTCAAATGTGCTGCCACAACAGCTAGGCACTTTGTGAATGCACTTGGTGCTGAAGTTAGACCAAAAGGTAAGGCTGTGATCTGAGACTGGCAGTTTCCCCAGCCTGATTCTCAGGTATTTTCTGTGGCAAGGCCTTATTGGCTCATAGAAGTAAGCGTCTTGTAGGCCCAGTGACCCCAACCAGTCTCCTGTTTGCAGAGATGGGATCACAACCCAGTGACACCATGCTGAATTTTTATTTTTTGTTGTGCCTGTTTAGGAACCTCAGGTCCAAAATAGGTTGCCATTCCCCATTTGTCTTGTGGGTCAGGAAATATATTGAGAAAGGACCCTTTCCCCATTGAGAGACAGGAACCTGTTCCACTGCTTTTGCTTACAAAAGTGTTTTTGACTTTCAGCTCCAGGAGGGGTTTCTCCTTTGGGGTATAAGCTGTGAAGTTTCTTAGTTTTTGCATCCTTGAAACTTTCTGAAATTGCAGGGACAGACTGTAACACACTACAGTACAAATCACATTAAACTGTTCTCAGTTAGAGAAGTGCTCATTCTACCAAGAAAGCTGCCTCTTTCCTGACCAGTACTGTTACATTACATCATTTACTAGTGCCAGTGGGAAGAAAGAAGGCAGCATTCTGGGTAGAGCGAGCATTTATCTAACTGTTGTATGCAGACTAAGGAGAAAGTGTAATGTTTAAAAATAGTCTTTCAGTGATCTCCAGAATACAGTGACATTTTGGACTGGGCTTAGAGTGGCAGTGGCTGCGGTCAGCCAGCAGGGGCGTGTGGCTGTCATAACTTCAATGAACTGACATACAGTCTGCTGACCTTACTGCCCTTTGCAGCATCAATCTCACCCTAAATAAAGCCTGACGTCTGGTATCAAAGTGTGACAGGCTAACCCATACCTGTGAGCTTTACAAATCTACTGGCTGGCTAAACTTCCAAGATAGGCTAAAAATAGCACACCTGACTCCTTGCAAAAAAGATACTACACAAACAGGCGCCTATTGGCCTCCACCCCCTCATCCAAACAGTTACTCACAGAAGGGCACCAAGGCACTCTGCAATCACCCCCTTCCAAGTACCTCACTGTAGAACCTCCCTTGGACAGCAGTCCTTCCGATATCGAGCCCCCTCGTGGCTAAAAAACCTAGTGTCCAGTATCTCCCTTGCATCCAGTCTGGGCCAATTTAAAGCTGATCTCAAATCCTTTCTCCATAACTCTGTAATCTGTGAATGTTCACAATGTACTAATGTACTTAACTCCCCCCTTCCAGGTTTCCTCCTCCATTGCAATGGGATAGCCTTCAGCATAGGGATTTCTTCTTTCTTCTCCCATGCTAGAGCTCATTCAAACTCATTGTAAATATTGTATGACTCTGGGCCTAGTATTATGACCCTCTGAAGCTTATACTGTCTTATTAGCATATTATTAACCTAGACCTCTTTAAGGTCACTGCTAATGTAACTATGCTATGTTAACTATGCTGAATATTTTGACGTGTATATTTAAGTGATGCTTGTGTATTTTCTTTTTACTGACGTGGAGCCTTTGCAAAGGAGTCTATGACTCAAATGTTGTAATTCCGATTCTTTCAATAAATAAATGAATACAGTACAGTGCAGAACAAGAAATACATTGGGGACATGATATGTCTTAAATTCAAGAATTTTTACCCTTGGACGTGTCTTCTCCTGTGAGACAGAGCATACCACAAACCACTTCACCAGGTAAATTAATGTATTAAACTGCCCTGGAATGCTGCTCTGTACTTGACAGCACTGCCATTTGGCTCAGAGAGCCAGGTCAATGGAGACCACTTTACTGGCATTCTGCACTACTGAAATGGTCAAAAGCATAGCTTAACATGTGTACTTGTAAAAATGATACACATGTTAAATCATGATTTTGATCATTTTAATAAAATACTACTGCAAATCAGTATGTAAGAACAGAAGGGTACTGTATTGCAATGTATAGGGAGCCGTCCAACTCTTGCTTCACTGAGGTTTTTGCGTGTTATGTTTGGGGCCATTTTGCAGAGCAGACAGAGTGGGCTTTTTGAAAGGGGGGGCTGCCATTTACATTTTTTAAAATGCTACAAAACTAAATTTCTGCTAATTAAACAAAAGCAGTTGTAAGGGCTGCAAGTGGAGTCCTCTGATGTGGGAAAAAGAACATGGTGGCAGGGGTGGGGTTTTCAATCCGAATGCAGGCTCACTATTGGCTGGAATTGGGTGAGAGTGTCTGCATAGGACTGGGTAGCATGGCATGTCAATCAAGGTGTGCTGCACACTGCAGTTGTGAAATCGGGTTCCAACTCAGTGGTTCAGCACTTTATATGGGCTGCTTAATGTGTTGCACTGCATTGATAAAAGTTTCTAGAGAGCTGGAAAGTAAACTGAAACTGAATAGCAACTACAGACAAACCATTAAGACACTTTTAGTAATTCATTGCTGTGAGCAGTGCACACATTAAGCAACTCACTGAAAAATGCTAAACTAGTGAGCTGGAGGAACAGTTTCATATAATTTGTACTGTACTTCCAGGATCCAATTGTCTGTGGTGATTTTTACCCACTCCAGGAAGTAGTGTGTCAGTCTTCCCCCCTCACTGGCAATGACTGGTAGGTGACCTGGGCAAAATTTTCAAGGGTTTTGTTTAGGCTGTGGCTTGAGGTTGGCATCACAGCATGCCTATCACTTCTTCTGGCACTACTTCTGCTCATATCTCTCTGTGGTTGGTACTGATAGCCAGAGTAGGTTCTGGGATAATAACCCCTGCTTCTGCCTCCCCTTCCATATAGCCTGTAAGAGGCGGAGGCCTTTTCTTTCTCAGTCAAGCTTCTATATGTGGATTTTTGTTCATACACTTTTTTTCATGCAGACTTCAGTTTTGATACCAAATAATGAGGCTCCTTCAAAGAGGAAGTCCATGGAACTGCTCTGAGTGTCCTGGGTAAGGAGTGTTGCCCTTAACCAGGACAACCTTGTGAAGACTACTGAGTGTGCCAGGACTCCGGAGGCTATGACATTCGCATCCACAGCTATGTGGAATGGGCATTTCATAGCATCAGGTGCTCCTTTTGCTATTGCTGCCAAATCATCTACCACATCACTCTCTGTTTTCTCACTCAGACCATCACTGTGCTCCACAATACCTTTGGTACTGTGCAGTGTAAGCCATATAGGCTGACTGTCTCACCTGCAAAGTGGCAGTAGTATAAACTTTTCTAGCCATATTGTCCCATTTCCTGAAGTCTTTTTTCATCGACTGGGTGGATAGAGGTAGAGTACTGTGCGGATTTACTTTGAAAGACCCACACTTCAAATACCGAGTGTTGGGATCCCGAGACTGACATTCTGAAACTCAGAATCCAGACACTCGGTATTCGCCTGAGGCAGAGTTTTTTTCATGTTTTGGGAGACTTTGCCCCCTGCACACACCCACCCCCCACTTAATATAACAAACTTAGCCGTGGGCAAATACCAAGTGTCGGGATTTCAAGTTTCGGGATGTCAGTTCCAGAATCCTGACACTCGGTATTTGAAGTTTAAGTCTTTTGTAATACTCCAGTTTCACTTTTCACAAGCAGCTGCTTTTACAACTCTTTCATGATCTGGGTGGACATACAGGAATTCCACTCCCTGCTTGTCCACCTGATACTTTTTCTCTGTTTTCTTATGTATGCAAGCAGTAGAATTTGGTACTGACATGATTTCAGCAGTGGCCATCTTGAGTGATTTATGTATGGGTAGAAATAATCTTTTTTTGGATGTTAGGTCCACAGTGCTCAAAAACTCAACCTCTCTTATTGGACCCAATTTCCTTTGTTACTACTTAATAATCTCTTCTCTACACTAATGTTTATAGGAGTATCTTAAAATTTGGTCTTATTTACCTCAATATATTTACAGCCAAAAAGCAGTTTGAGTTTTGGTGATTGCATGTTTTGCCTTAGACTACTAATTAGTATGTTGAGTGGGCTTGGTGGAAAAGTGTATTCTGCCATGAGCTGAGATCAGTTGTCCTTCTTAGCATTTCGCTTTTACCACATAACCATCCTGATTCATGTGTGAATGATGCTCAGTATACAAGTATAATATTATCAGCTTCACTCATCCCAGCTAATTATTATTATTATAGTGTGTGGGGCATGGTGGCACAGTTTATAATGACCTATTAATACTTTTAAAAACCAACATATCCAATCTAACCCAATTCCTTGCCCCACTTCTCCCCCCCCACCCTCCTTATCTTACCCTCTTTTTCTCCCTTTAGGTATACTGGCACCTTACACTGATCCATCTCTATTTTATTAGCTGCTTAAGCCTTTCTCAATCTGACACTGCAGGCAATGTTCGAGGTGTATAGACTTCCTTTCTATCCTATTAAAATTGCTGTATTTAATAATTGATGGCATATTTCTGCTCGAAGCCCTTTTTTACTCTAACTCAGGTTACACCTTCATAGCTGGTGCTTGCTAGGCCTTAATTAGGTCTGGTTACTCCACTATAATACTTACTTTTCTTACTTTTGGGCACTTTTCGAGTTATGCGCCATCATTAAGTTCCTGGTGGCTCTTTTCACTAATATATACAGAACCTTGAAGTCTGAACACTATCAATCTATTATACCCATTATTATATTACTAAGGTGCCTATGCATACCTATGTATAATATGATTCTTACTTTAAACACACCAACACCTACGCACATTTGGATTTCTCTACACACTGATGCCCTACACACCCATATTTTATTGGGATCTCTACATATGGACTTCTTCTGTTAGTTGATCATCTTCCACATATAACTTTTTCACTTTACTTTACTGATAAGGTTATGTGCGATACTATGCTATGGAGGGCATAACTATGGTTTACATTATATTTTTGAATCTGGTTTCATTTTACTGGTACTATTTCTCTATTGCCTGAACTTATGTTTTAGATGTATTATAATCCAGGTTTAATTCAAGTTCAAGCTACATTATCTATCTGGGAATTAACAATGGTTTTATAACTTCTTTGCTTATTTTGTTATGATGTTTATGGTTCTACCCAGGGAACCACTATGTTTGTCTTAGTACTAGTCATATACAATTTATAGACTTAGTTACATAAGTTTGTATCTTGGGTTTAAGACCTTTGCTCTTTCTCAACATTTACTTACTTCATTACACTCCTTGTAGTGTAACGAGAGAGTCTGGGTGTTTCCATTTCCCTTTCACTGACTCTTATCTCTCTTTACTACTTAAAGAATTTATAATGTGTTTTATCTTAACACATACATTTTGTTTAGCAATAATGTTTATTATCTTTATTATCACAGTACTCTCTCTCCTATTTTATTTCTTAATGAGACAAAATGGATACATATATTCCAAACATTTAGATTTATACATTTTAACTGTCCTACTCACATTTATATATCTTTTTTCCTTCCCCCATGAGCCGACATCCTATAAATTACTCAATATGAGTCCCTTATCTTATATCCATAATTTCTTACCCCATTTATTATCAACATGGATGATCTAATTTTACATTCATGGAATGTGATGGGACTTAATTCACCTTGTAAACAAAAGCAAATACTTTCATTTCTCAAGAAACATAAAACTCATATTGCTTTCTTACAAGGAACCAAACTCCTACTAGAGGATGTCGATAGACTCAAGAGGGACTGGGTTGGTCAAATATATACGTCCTCTTCCTCTTCCAAAAAGCATGGGGTTGCTATTTGACTGCACAAATCTCTTAAATTGACCCTTATTAAATCCATCTCAGACCAGGATGGAAGATGGGTAATAGCCCTCTTAAATTCACCTGCAGGTCCCCTTATGTTAGTCAACGTTTACTCCCCCAACTCTGACTCACCCGAATTTTTTCATAATTTAGCCCAACAAATTATGAACAAAAATACCAACAATTCTCCTATACTGTTGGGCGGAGACTTCAACTTAGCTCTGGAGGCACAGCTAGACAGAAGTAACTCATCATGTGACTCTCACCCCAGAAGTATCACTGCACTTTTAATGTCAATGAAAGTTCTAGGCCTCTCTGATATTTAGAGAGTACATTACCCTAGACAACGCAACTATACCTTTTATTCTCCATTACATAAGTCTTACAGCAGAATCGATTATTGGTTTACAACTCCTCATATCACCGATAAAACTATTGACTCAGCCATTTTACTGATTACTGTATCCGATCATTCTCTTATAAATTTATACCTACTTTGGAGCCCTCCCCCTCTAAATCTCCCTCCTGGCGTTTGGATCCACTTTTATTGTGAGACCCAGATTTTTTACCATGGGTCAAATCCCAGATTCAAGATTTTCTTTACTTTAACAATAATCTTGATGTCTCTCACGGTACCATTGGGGAAGCACTAAAAGCCGCGATCAGAGGCGAAATCATTAGTTTTTCAGCACACAGAAAAAACAAAGAGAACATCAATTAGCCGAATTAGAAAAATCTCTCAAAGAAAAAGAGACTCAATATTATAAAACAAAAAATCCAGACCATAACTCACAATTACACCTTGAAATCCTACAGTCAAGAACTAAAATAAAAGTTTTAATATCTAGGAAAGCTGAACTTGCCCTCTTAAGACTCAAACATCGTTGTTGGGAACAAGGCGATAAATGTGGGAAACTGCTCTCTTACCAACTCAGAAACCAACAGATGGAGAGACACATTGCTGGTCTAATAGACCCATCAGGGCAAATCCACACAGACAACTCTTCAATTAACCGTATTATATGTTCCTTTTACCAACAATTATATTCTCAGCAAAACCCCCACAATCCATACATGTACAGCAATTTCTAGAAAATCTGCATTTACCGCACCTCTCTCAACAGGATATGGCCATGCTAGATGAACCTTTACCTTAAATGAGATTCAAACAGCATTAACCTCACTTAAATCTGGCAAATCACCGGGGAGTGACAGATTCCCTGTAGACTTCTATAAACCTTTAGCTGACACACTCTGTCCTTTCCTTTTCAATGTTTTCTTGGAAGCAACCTCACAAGGTAAGCTTCTTCATTCCATGACTGAAGCCATTATCACTGTTTTACCCAAAAAGGATAAAGACCCCTCCCTTCCCTCTAGTTATAGACCAGTTTCACTACTTAACACTGATGGTAAAATCTTTGCAAAACTATTAGCTCTCCGAATAGAGACATTACTCTCCAAACTCATCCACTCTTCTCAAGCTGGATTTATTAAGAATAGAACAGGTTCCGATCATCTTCGCTCCTTATTTAATCTAATTCACAAAGCCAAAACCCTTAAATCACCTGCTGCGGCAATTGCCATTGACTTCGAAAAGGCATTTGATTCTCTTAATTGGAACTATTTATACCAAGTACTATCCCATTTTGGGGTAACTAACAAATTATGTGCATGGATTCAACTATTATACACATCAACCTCTGCTCAAGTTCTTATCAGTTCTACTCTGTCCTCCCCTTTTCATTTGGCAAGAGGCACCAGACAAGGATGCCCCTTATCCCCTTCTTTTTTTATTCTTGCTATGGAACCTTTATCAGCTTTTCTTCATCAATCTTCCACAATTAAAGGCATCCCTATTGGCAACTCCCGTTATTCATCTCTTTCCTATGCTGATGACCTTCTCATATTACTAGAAAACCTTGAGACCTCAGGACAACCCTAATTAAGCTACTTAACACATTCACCTCAATTTCTGGTCTTGCTTTAAATCTCAATAAATCTGAAACATTACCACTTAATCATCTTTGTAAACCTTTCATGAATACCCCATTAGGCCTTAGTTGGGCCCCACAGGGTCTCTCTTATCGTGGAATTCAAATTTCATTGAAACTAGACAAGGTATGGGATGCCAATATCTCACCTTTGCTAGCAAATATTAAAGCCACTTTTGAGTGATGGACCCTACTTAACCTTTCTTTGAACGGGAACATTTCTGCCATCAAAATGACAATAGTCCCCAAAATTCTATATCTGTTTTTAAATATCACTTCAATCCTTCCATCCAAATTTTTTGCCAAAATAGACAATTTAATTGGCAATTTTATCTGGGAAGGTAAAATTCCCAGATTTAGCTATAACAAACTCCGATCCCATTGGTCAAAAGGTGGTTTTGGTCTCACGTGGTTTCAAGCATACTTGTGGTCCTTCCATGCAGCCCAAACTATTAAATGGTTTGACAAACCTAATGATAAATCCCCATTATGGCTCACTATGGCAGCTTCTCTTTGTCCCGGCAATGTTGCCACTTCTTTCATTTATAATCCTCTCTCCCCAAACCTAAAATCCCATCCCACTATAGCTTCATCCATCTTTTACTGGAAAATAATTAATAAATATCTTAAAACAAATCCAATCCCCCTTGCTTACACCCCTTTGTGGGGCAACCATAATATTACTCTAGATAAACATCCTATTTTCTGCCGAAACTGGAAATATAAAGGTATATTTTTTATGGAAGACATACTAGAACCCCAGACTCTTAAGCTAAAATCCTTCTCAGATCTGTGTAACCTATGGAACCTCTCACATCATGACTTCTGAAAATATTTACAACTGCGTACAGCATGTAACCTATATGTCTCGCTTATTTCCCATCAATCTCTACATAATAATCATATCTTCAGATGGATCAAGATATCGTCCAATCTAAATAGCATCATCTATAAAACTGTTAGGGATATGCTCCCTGACCAATCCATTAATGCGAAAAATCAATGGAGTAGGCTTCTAAATTATAATATATCCAAAGAACAATGGCGCCGGTGCTGGCATTCCTGTCACAAATCTTTCAAAGATAAATGTAGTTCTCTTATACAAACTAAAATTCTCCATTTGTGGTACAGGACCCCTGTGGTATTACAAAAAAATGGGCTTACTGAATAATAACAGCTGTTGGCACTGCAGCTCTCCCAATGGTGACCTACTACATATTTTATGGAATTGCCCCCCCATACATAATTTCTGGCATCAGATTCATTCCTTCGCTAAAAGAGTGATTGGTCTGCCCTTCCCATTAGACCCCAAACACTGTTTACTTGGCATCTTTAATTTTCGCTCTTATAGAATATTGCATTCTCGAAACAGATGGCTGCACATATTGTTTCTTCAAGTTAAACGTTTTATACTTATGCATTGGAGAGCTAACATAATCCCCACTCTTTTGGATATTTTTAAACAGTTATCTCATTATGCTACCCTTGACCGCATGACACATATTTTCATTGACTGACTCTCCTTTTATAATGAATGTTGGCAGGACTGCTTTAATTATCTGGAAACATTTAATCCTACTGTTAACTAATGTAAGGTTAGACACAAACTGCATTAATTTCACAGTAATTCTTCATTGTTTTTCCACTGTGGTCTCGTTTCTTGTCCTTCTTTTTTTTTTCTTTATCTACCTTTCATTCTGCTCTTTCTCTCCCCTTTCTCTCTCTCTTTCTCACCACTCTCCTATGTTTTCTCTTATACTTCCCATTCTCCTACTCTCTATACATTCTCAACATATTGTCATATACTAACAGTATAATAATATATAACCATGATCTTTTTTCTTTTTTATTCTATATCTCAATTTAATATAGGTTGTATTGTTTTGCATTTTTTTTATAATTCATGATTCTTTACCTCAGCCTAGTACATGTTGTCAGACAATATGCTGTTCCTTCTTTATCATTATGATTACATGATGTATATGGAGAATGTTGTGTCTTGTTTGTATAGCCTAATAATAACAAAAAATAATTGAACTGCAAAAACTCAGCCTCTTCAATAGTCTCTTCTGTTTCTTCTGAGGATATATTGAGAGTATTTACCATCTTTCTGACAAATGTGGAATGAGGAGAAATCCTCATTCACCCTGGGTGGAGAACCAAAACCTTGCTCAGGGGGCACTTCAGGTTCAATTGACTCATCCTCTTCCTCATACTATTTCTTTTCCAGGAAAGGTTGTATGTGAGTGATCTGCACCCGGGGAAGGGGGCAACTGTAGTAACAATGTTCCTCATGGCCTTGCATGCCTGGAAGAAATGCCACATTTTGTTAATGTCCTCAATAGAGGGCATAACTGCCTGCTCCTTCTCCCCTGCAGGTGGAGTGGCAGGAACATGTTTTTCTTTGTGTTTTTTTCTTATCAGTCACTGTGCCCAGTGGCTGGTCAGTGGCTCTTATTGCACTTTTGCCATCACTTGCATCACAGCTTTGTTTCAGATGCCCTCTGCTCTCTACTGTGCTTCAATGATGGCTTAGCAGCATCATCTGACGTGTCTGTCAGTTTGGGCCGGGACTGCTGCTTGTAGCATTTTTCAGGCAACAATATGGATGTTGGAGGCTGCTGCCAAAGTGAGGAACCTTCTAATGCATGCTTCCCACCCTCATTGGTAACCTCCTCAGTCTTTGAGCCTTGGGTAATATTAATTTGGTGTGACACTGAAGTGGAGTGAGGACTGAGGAGCCTAAACTTCTTCCCTTTTAGCAGCCCTTTTCATTGTGTTTTAGGGCAAACCTTTTTACACAATTCGCAATTTTTAAAATCTTGATCAGGACCCAAACAGCACGGGGTCATAATGTCGCAAGACATTATGCCGCATGCATAAAGCATGCTGCCAATGCAGAGTGATTTCTTGCATGTTGCATGTCTTCTTTTCTGCAGGGGGCTCTGTCCTCTGCACCCCTGAACCCCTTCAATTAGGATTTCTAACTCCGTGGGGGGGCAGTAAATATCGCCCAAAGTGCGAAATAAAATAAACTTATCATGTGTCTGTGACCAGGAATCAAACATGGTCCCAGACACTCTGCATTCTTCCCTTGCTGTCAGTGGCTCATCTCGTTGAGCCATGGCAGCTGCTCGTTGGATGCCTGAACAATGAGAGGGTGCAGTACCACGCACAGAACCATTCACGGTATTGCACTCTCTCACTGTCATGTACAACGCTGTTTCTGTTTAGTGCTTGTGTCGTACACTCTTAAGCATATGACATATTGACCCAGTAGGGACCGAAACACATCAAGCATAGCTCATGACAGTCTGCCTTATCCAGGAGAGGTTGACAGAATTTGCAATTTTTAAATCACTGTAGGACCTGTTCTTTTCTTTGATATTTCAGTCAAGCCAATTGACTGAAAAGAACTCAAATAATATATATTTGCTTAAAATAGGAAACAAAACCATTACCTTAAGATGGTTAGAACCAAAAGGTGTTCTGAAATAACTAAAAATAAGCTGTTGCTTTCTAGGAGGGAACCATGTCAAATCATGATTTCTCCAGTTCCTGGAGCCAAGCGGGAAACAGAGAAAAACATAACTTTTGCAGAGTATTCAAAAACTAAACTGAATAAATCAGAAATTAAATGTATGCAGAAATTCAAGAAAATAAAGTAAATATGACCTGTAGGACTGGAGAAGGACTTTGGAGCAACTATTCTCTTCAGTAGAGAAACAAATCTGACATTAAAGAGCTAGTGGAGCCAAAATAGACAGACAGGAACATACCAATATTTAAGAAGTAGCCAGTTGTGACTTTTTATTTCAAAGTATTTTTCTTTTTCCTTTTGTTGATTAGATAGTTTTCAATGTGATATTATGCTGGATGTATGGTACATCTCTCAGCCAGGCAGGTGACATATCTATCTCTAATCCCCCCACTGGATCATCAGCACTGTGACCTCACTGACGATATCATAGACAACTGACCTGACAGCTACTGAGTGGCTGTTCCTAAGCAGCAGTGATGTTACAGTCACTGAGATCACAGTGCTGATGATGTTGTGGGAGGAACAGATCTAGATGCAATATGTCAGCTGCATGGCACAGTACTATTCCACACATCACACCTACTAACAGCAGGTAAACAATCTTCTAATTAACAGAAGGGAAAAGAAAAAGTACCTCAGATATTAAATGCAATGGTTGACTGCTTTGAAAAAACATACTAGTTTTAGGCAGTACACTAGTTCTTTAAGTCAATAGAGGGGAGCATGACCACTGTGCAGAGTTTGAATAGAATTTCAAGTTCCATCATTGGCATTCATTTCTGATCTCCATGGCAACAGCTCACCAAGGAGATGATGCAGATTTGTATGACATTATTGTTAGATTCCTGTTAGAATAATACCTTGAGTTTGTTACAAGGTCAGAGCAGTCTACCTCCACCATCTGCAGTGCCATGAGGAATAAACTGTTTGTTTCATGTACAATTGTATAAAGTTGCATTACTGAAAGAAAGAAAATGTATTAATGGGGCATAGCACATCAAATTATCAAATTTAAAGGGGGGGGGGGAGTGTTACATAGAAACATGGAAACAATGAATTTATGATCAGAAAAGAACAGCTTGGCCCACGCAGTCTGCCCAGATGTTCTCTGCCTAGCCTGTTTCTGCATACCCTAACAGGTCTCTGGCAATCCTCACTCTTCCCTGCCTATTTACTTATATTCCCCCTACGTCTGTCATACCAACATTAGTCACAACCTGTAGCCTCACAAAAGTTTAATTAAACTTTGCTGTCAGAACAACCAAGCAAGAAATTATCCATCTAAATATCAAGGTGTTTATTGCTTTGTGCAACTCAAAAAGTGCATCTAAAATAGATGTTTCTTATTCACAGCATATAATAGCAGGTTAAAGAACAGCTGACGCATTCAGGAGAACTTTAACAAAACATAACATTTAGACACGGTTCAGCTTGTATTTCACATTAGTCCTGCATTTGTCATCCTCATTATTTATCATGGAGGTCATTTGCTTGAAAACAGGAGCTTTGCTCCTGAAGAGTTTATCTCTTCCTGCTGCTTTCCTCCTAGCTGAAGTCATAATGCACTGCTTGTGACATCCCAGTTACTCCCATGGGAACAGATTGTGACGTCACAACAGAGGGTTATGACTTGAAGTAGGGAGTAAGCTATAAAGGCAGATTTACTTTAAGGGACAAGGATCATGTATTCATGCAAATTTCCTCAGTAATGAATAAAGGGAAGGAGAAATCTATGCATCTAATTACAATGTTTTTTAATGTTTTCATGGAGGTGTCGGTAGCTCTTTAAACAGCACTGAGGTAGATAAAAAGGAGGATAACCCAGCGCTTTACCTTCTAACATCAAGGCTTCATCTACCATCCTTCTTCACATCCCTCTGAAACTCCACCCCCCTCCAGCTTCATATCATGCCCCCTGGTCCTGGTGCTTTTTCTCATTTGAAAGAACCTCCCCTCCTGCACCCTGTTTGTCCCTGCAAGGTACCTGTATGTTTCTATCATATCCCCAATAGCTCTTCTCTCTTCTAGAGTGTACATGTTGAGATCCTGCAGTCTTTCCTTGTAGGACTTTTTGTGCAACCCCTGCACCATTTTAGTTGCCCTCCTCTGAATTGCCTCCACCATTTCTATATCCTTTCTGAGGTGTGGCCTCCAGAACTGGACAAAATACTCCCAGTGAGCGCTACAGTGGCAACACCACCTTGCTCCTTCTACTGGAGATACCCCTCCCTATCCACCCCAGCATCCCACTAGCCCTATCCACTTCTTTGACACACTGCCATGCCACTTTGAGGTCATCATTTATGATAACCCCAGTTTCCTTTTCCTGCTTAGTGACTGTCAGTACCTCCTCCCTCATCCTATATTCAGCTCCTTGGTTCCTATGCCACAGATGCCATGCTTTTGACAACTCCTTGAGTTTCCTAATATCCTTGCACATTCTCTCTACTGTCTTCTGAGTGTCCACCCTATTGTAGATTTTGGTATCATTTACAGAAAGAAATACCTTCCTTTCCTGTTAGGTACTGTTTCTTATAAGAGTACCTAGTCTATTGTAAAGCATGTTTTATTGTGTTATACTACAGACTGCTATATTCCCTGTGTAAGTCACCCAAGTGGGCTTACCTGTGGTGCCAGTGTGTGGTCCCAGGTGGGATTTGGACCTGCATTCCTTCTTTGTGTGGCTCTGGCTGATGGATTCCAGTGCTTGACTCTTGGGAAGGGGGGGAGGTCGGGTGCCGGTGTGGTGTTCTGCGCCTCTGGGCACATTCATGGTCCAGGGTCTGGTTTTGGGGTCAGCTGGGCTCAGGACCACGCGGGGGAGAGAAAATAAATAAATAATATAAATAATTTTTGGTGGCCCATGCTACTGAGCATGCACGGCCACCAAGTTTAGAAAATTTAAAGGAGTGGCTGCTCCATTTAGAAGGGGAGTAGTTTTGTCGCTGGCTGGTACTATCAGGGAGCAATGTAACTAGTTATTTCATGGCATTACATGTCCCATAGGGCTTTGGGGTACAGAGGGATTCTGGCACCCTTACAATTGGTCCAGATTGGACCTCTGGGTTGTGGAGCCCTTTTTGAGAGGATAAAAAGGCTGGAACAACACGGGAAGGGGAGCTTTTGGATTACAGAGTAAAGGAGAGAGAGAGAGAGAGAGAGAGAGGGAGAGAGATTGGAGTTGGGGTGATTGCCTGCTTAGCCATTTAGGCTTTGGTTTGTTTTTTTATTGAGAGTTTAGCTTGGAGGAGAGCAGTGATGTGGCAGTGGGTGTCTGTTGGAGCCCCTGCGTGGGGCTGGTTCAAGCCTAGTCAAACAATGAGGAGGAGGAGCACATGCATAGGGATCTGCCATCTGGGGGTGGGCCTGTTGCTTTTGGCCCAAAGGATTGCTGGTGAGTGGGGCCCCCAGGAAGACTTACTGTTGGGGAGTCCAGAGATGGACAAAAGAGCAGGGGAGGTGAAGCCCAAGAGGTGAGGGATCCAGGGTTCCAGGCATAGCCCCTTGTCCCAAAATGGTTCAAAATTTGGAGGGGATGGAGAGACTGTGATTAGGGGGCCTTGTGGGATCTGGGGCAACCCTTGTGAGGTGTGCAGAGACTGCCTAGTTTCTGAGGTTGGAGCAGGGGTGGGGACGTTCACTTTTGCTGCTTGGGGTGGCGTCGTCTGCCTGGAAGGAGAGACTGGTGCTGCTTGTTGTTAAAGACCTGATTTGGCCACAGACTATGCTGTCTGTGTTGGACTGGGGCTACCTAGCCTGAAGGGTAGCTGCCTGAAGTAAATTGCTCAGTTTGTGACCTCCACAGTCCAGAGTGTTTGTTCTAGCTTCAAATGTGGTCTCCATGGTCCTGAGCACTTACTGAGCTTCTATGTGGCCTCTCAGTCCAGAGCAACTTGTTGTGTTTTACTGCTCCATGGAGTGACTGTTCCTGTTCTAATTAACTGTTCATTAAATGGGATCCCCTGTTCCTGCAGTTCTGGTGTTTGCGTCATTAATTTGGATAAATGGTTTGCTGCTAACAAGCACTTTGCCTCCACAGCCCAGCTCCTTGTGCTGTATGTGTTCCAGGGTGTGCACCAGAGGGGTCTAAGGGATCACACCAGTGACACCCTTAAACCAAAGAGCCAAAGGACCATCGAGAAAGATGACGAGAGGCGTGCCTGGTGAAGATTGTCCACAAAGGCCTTGGGGCGAAGATGGCAAGACCAGGCAGGTGAAGATCAGCATCTCACCTCTCCAGTGGACCAACTCTGCACACCTGGAAGAATGGGGTCCTCTGGTTTTATCAGGTCTGGTAAGCCAGACCAACCAGGTATGTGAACTCTGTTTTCTGCTGTATAGTGCACCCCTCTCCAGGACTTTTACTACCATACCCCTAGATACTGGGAAGGGGGGCTTACACCTGTGAACTACATAGACCAGAATGCCTTGCACTGCATGGTGAGATGATGTCAAAATGGAGACTGTGACATGAAGGATATAAAAGTAGTGGTGGATTGTTAGGAAACGCATATGCTGTCTGTTGTTTTGGTATTCCATACCATACTTTCCTTTTGCCTCCACTGCTTTATTCCTTGACTTTCCCCCTTTTCTCTCTATTCTTCTAATATTTCCTGCTATCATTTTTGATTTGAGGGGAGCCACCTAGGATCCCACATTGACTCATTTCTGGTCCCTGTACCATACTGCTGCCCTCTCCCTCATCTTGTTTAAACTTGTACTAATGAACGCCTCTAACTTCTGCCCAGTGCACTGATACCCACTCAGTTCAGATGTAGACAGTCCTTTATATACAGCCTGCCACAATTGCAAAATGAACCCCAGTCTCTGACAAACTTGAACCCCTTCTCACCACACCAACCGTTTAGCCACATGTTACACTCCAGAATTCTGTCCTTCATATTTTTCCCTGGATGTGGTACTGGTAGTACCTCCGAGAAGGATAGCATATCTGCAACTTTTCTTAGCTTGCTATCTAACTGCCTGAAACTTGAGCTACATCACATTGTGCTAGATCCTTAGTTTCTAGGCGAAACACAGTGTCTGGCTCCTAGCCTCCTACCCTGGTCAAAGTCTACAGTCACAGAATTACCTTCAGAAATATCACCCCTGGGAGACAAATGAAAGATGGACCAGTCTCCCCGTCCCACTAACTGAAGCATCCCCAATTACTGTCACCTTTTTTCCATCTTTCTGTCCTTGATTACTGCCCTCCCGCCTGAGTCATCTCTCCTGAATGGATCCTCCTCCTCCCTCGGAATACTGACTGCCCCATGTAGTTTGGGTTGCCTTCTCACATTTTTTCTGGTAAAGTGGTGAAATAGTTCTGAGTGAGTACTTACAGTCAAAAACAGTATCCTGCCCAAAACAGCCCATCTTTCCTCCCTCCCCACAACATTTCATCCTCCAGAGCAGTCCCTTGGGAGCCTCTGGGATAATGGAACAGCAGCCTCCCGACTTCTCTGTTCCCTCCCAGGTACTGAAGATTTGGGGTGAACAACCTCTATCATAAGGACCTCTAACCTCCTACACACCTGGTACCTCCCCATCGCCCAGAGCACCCTCTGGAAATAAGCTGTGTCACATCCCCTGCAACTGATTACCTCTACCCTCCACCTGCCTGAACATGATAAAAGTCACCACTGAATCTACTAATCAGATACAGAAAGCTTTGTGCAGCATTCCCTGCCCCTGTCCCTCTCTTCTCAAGCTCATCTCTTAAGTCTCTATGTCACTTACTATTGCACGGTTATGTAACCCCCCCCGGCCAAATGGGGGCTTACCTGCCACCTTGCAGCTCTGGCTTTTGCTGCCCTCCAGCACCTCCAGGAAGTGCCTACATTTTTTTCTGTGTTCCCCAGTCCTGCCTGAGTCTCTTTTCTGCCCTTGGTGCCCCAGCTCACAGCCCCCTGTAAAATCCAGCCCTCCGGGGCTCGAGAGGCCACAACCGTGATCTTCCACTTGAAGCATGCCCTTGAGGCAGCGGGGATCACACAGGCACAAGTGGTGCCTTTGATCCTCGACTGCTTGAGTTTGCGGTCAAACCGGAGAGTGTTTCGTCAGTCCCGGGATCCCCATCAGTTAAGTGGGACCCAGTGACCACGGACAGGCCTTGGCCGCTCTCTTGAAAATTAAAAGAGATCCACAGAATGTTCGATCGGGGCTCATAAATATGCATGAGCCTGAGCCCGATCAATTTAAATATTCATGAGGGTCTGTCTGCCCTTGGGGAAGCGTGTGTTTGGCTGCGGCCGAAGAAAAGGAAAAGGAAATGTTTTAAATAGATAATTGTAATTGCATGTATGTTGGAGAGAAATGTTGACAGGGAAAAAATGTTTGAAATAAACAATGCTTCACTGCTGGCTGCACCAGACTAATATTGGGACTCAGGGCAACAGCCTGTCTCTGCTGCATGTCAGGGAGCTAAAATTTCGGTAGCAGTGACTGGCAAATGAACTGAGCTATTTCTTTCACTGTGCAGTGACAGCAAGGACACCACCAGGGCTAATGGACTGTGGGGCACTGGGGCAAATATTTAATTATTTCTGGCTGCACCAGGACTTTAATTTAGGACTGTGGCTATTCTGCTTAGAGACACTGGGTTTAGCAGCCATTGCAAAAGCAGCCACAGCCAATCGGAAAACTAGGATAACAAAGCCAGGACTTGTGGGACATTAACCAAAGTTCATGGGTAAATGCCAAGTGCTCATGAGGAACTGCAGGGACCTCATTTCAGGCACCAAAACAGCAGACCAACTGTGCATCGAGTGAGGTTTGTGCAAAATTCATTTTTGTGATTGACAGGCCCTCCAGCCAATCGGAGGCCTTGCACCCAAAAGCTTCAGTCAGTCAGGAACCTCAGGAGAGCCCAATAAGAAACTATGTTTTCCAGCATTTTGCCAGATTGAGAGGGAGATTGAGAGAGATTCGAGCAGGAGCCCCCCAGAGGAGTGGGGGCTCAGACCCCCAGTAGAGTAAATGAGCCTGGTAACCCAGCTAAGCCCCTCCATCCAGGAGAGTTTTTTCTTGTTTTATCGCAATTAAGTTTAATGTAAATTAGTTAATGTTAAACTATTAGCGTGGAGGGTGCCAGAATGTCCTCCAAGTGCTAGTCCTCCCTTTCATGTCGGGGAAAGATATGGCCCTGAACCAGATGACATCAAGCCAGCTGTGAGAGAGCTGAACAACCTCAGTTGTGAGAGAACTGAAGATAGTCAGGAGCCTTCATAACAGGGATCATCCGTGAGGAGCCTGAGTGAGTACTCTTGTACCCCCCCCGTGCAAGAAAGAAAGCAAGTTTAGTAAATCTGGGCCATCTTGCCCAAGTGACTGTTCAAGTGACCACATTCCAGGGTCTGCACCCCACAGCTGTGCATAACCTTAACCCAGCATGGGTGGCCCTCTGGTAAAGTGTTTTTCTGATTTGTGACTGTCCATTGGGTCAGCACCCACCTGCTGTGTATAGCTTCAGCCCAGCAGGGGTGGACCCCTTTAGTAGAACTGTTTGTGACCTTGTCTGTTCTGGGGGTACTCAGTGAGAGCCCAGGACAGACTAGTGTAAATGTGCTGAAATTCACTTGTGTTAGTTATCCTGTTGAGATGTCCTGTGGAGACGCCAGCCATAGCCGCATTGCCACATAAAGGGACTGAGACCTCGAAGTCAAGTAAGACTGGCTTATACAATCTGGAAATGACAGTTTTCCACCCTTCTTGAGTGTGTCTTGAGACACAGATGTACTGGATGTGACAATCATATGAATGTGCTGAATCTTCAGGATGGCAAATGTAAGTTTTAACCGACGTAACCGGCTGGTTACCCCTCCTGAATTGTTCAGTCTGCGACAAGCAGGGCAATCCCTGCTCCACTGCCAAAAACAGGGCAAACCCTACACTTCTTCAGAAATCTAGAGAGTTGTTGTTTGTTAAATTGCTTCTCAAGTTAAACTTCTTTCCTCTTTTAAATGAAAGCCGGCCAACTCCACCAGCTGCAACGTCCAACAGGCCTGCAACCATCCAGGACTTTGGTAACTGTGTACCCAGGGTATAGTGTGAGATTGCGGGATTTCATACATGTCCGGGAACTTGTGCCAGTGGTGGGGAAATGAAATGTGTTCCATCTGATAATGCAGTTTAGATAGCCAGGGCTCTGGGTATCATTCCTGTTGGTCTAAAATATGATTTCTCTGTCTGCTTAATTGATACTCATCCAGCTGGAGGGCTGCACCACCACAAACCAATCAATTGTACATTTTGTAAATAATAGAATCACTGCATAACCTCTACTCCTCCTGTTTCCCCATCCTAACTCCCATGTCCCCTAAATAAATGTTATTGTTATTGCTTTTTGCAAATGGTTGTTGTGAGCATATTATTAGAGAGAGAGGGCCAGATATTCAAACTGCGCCAAAAATGTGCACAATAGCAGGAGCAAGCACAAGTCAATTGCGCACATGCGCAATAGACGTGATATTCAAACATGGAGCAAGTCAAATTGCACAACCAGCCAATGTCTGAATATCGCACAACCTGCGCCATAGCGCAACCAGGAAGGGGAAGCTGAGCAGATATGATGCGCCATAGCACAACAAGGCCAGCCCAGCTGAGCAGTCCAGAGGTGCCATAGTGCAAGCAGAGAGCCCCCCAGCAGCAGAGCAATGGAACTGCACAACCAGGGAGGTAGGCAGAGGCCCACCACCCATGCCACAGATGGGCACAGGAACACACTGCAGAACTAACAATACACCCTCACACCCTAAGCACAGCATCACTGGGGGAGGGACGGAATATCCACTGGCCCACGGGGATAAGCCAACAAAGCACAGCTGGGCCATGGTGCCCCAGCACACCCACTGGCAAGCTGAGACTGCCACACAAAGGGGGCGGACAACCCAAGTGCACAACAGCACCCCCCTGTGCACAGCACACCCTGCACTGGTACCCCAAGACACCACCCATCAGCAGTGACTGTCACTGTCACTGCAGGAATCCCCATGCCCACCCCGCCACACTGCAACCTCGTGTACCACAGAACCATACAAGCCAGACCCACCAGGAGCACCCAGCGGTGTGTGGCAGCACACGGCCAGACCGACTGAAAGCCACTACCACACCAGGGACACCTCCCCACGCACACACACACACATTCCCAGGACAATACCACCCCAGATGCCATGCACACCACTGCAACTGAGCACCTATAGCCAGTTGCAAATCAGAGACACCACAGTATTCATAACAAAATAGATTTATATAAAGAAAATATGAACAGGAACAACAGGAACAGACAACTATGTACAACTATATACAAGACAAGGGTGGAAATCGGGTACAAGGTGGGGTGGGTAAGGGGCAGGGGTGAAGAACTGGGTGAGGAGGCAGGGTGTGAGGGATGGGTAAAGGGGTAGGTGTGGGGCAGCTACTGCCCACCAGGCCGCATCAGCCGGCTGCTGCTGGTCCCGGGTCCTCCTCCGACGCCTCACTCCCCTTCGTTGCATGTCCCTCAGTATCTCGAGGGACTCCAAAGAGACGTCCAGCAGGCGGTGGACAGCCTGCTCTATCCTCCTCAGGACCTGGACACCTAGGAAAAGGGAACAGAATCAATGGCTGTGACTGTCCACAACCCTGAAGCCCACCCAACATGCATGGCATACAGCCAAGTGCCCCACTCCTGTGATGGACTGCACCCACTCACAGTGACCATGCACAAGATAATCCCATCCAGGCAGCAACAACCATGTTTGCCACGGCACACACACCCCCACCCATGACCAGCACAGCACAACCAAGGCTGTACAGTGACGTGGCTACGCGGTGGGAAGTTAGTGCCACAGCCATGTGCCCAGTGCAGCATGGACCACCAGTGACACACTCCCAGACATGCAGTGCCACTGGACAGTGCTGACTGTCACACGTCGCGTGCATGGCAGTGTTGTCCATGGATGGTGGCCATGCCCTGCTCCCCCCCACAGCATGCAATAGCATCCATGATGTCAAGACACTCACCCTCATCAAACCGCTGCTGCTGCGGCTGCTGCTGCTGATGCTGTGGCTCGACACCGCCACCACCTCGGACAGCCACCGCTGCCACCCCTCTCTGTGCCTCATCCTGGGCCCGCCTCCGCTCCACCATGCCTGTGGGAAACAAAAGGTGAGAAACACATCAGTGAAATTCCAAAGCAGACAGCCCCCCTGCCCCAATGAGTGTGCCTGCCCACACAGCCAGACCCATACATCACACACCTGTAAACACCACCACAGCCAACCATAGACCAACCCTCCCCTATGTGCTGGTCACAATACACAGTGTTACCCATGCGGACAATACAGGTGCATAGATGGCTCACCCACCTGGCCTAGGCACCACGCCCCTCCTGGCACGTGACCGTAGGCGTGCCAGCAGTGCCTGCTTCCTTCTGCGCAGGTCACTGTACCAGTGCCTGCACTGCTCCACTGAGCGCCGCCGGGCAGTGGCCTCCTCAAGTTCAGTGGCCACCTGCTGCCACACATGTGTGCGGGCCACATTCAGGGGTTCATCCCCAAACAGTGGCCCATGGTGAGGCTCCACCACAGCCACCAGGTTGGCCAGCTCCAACGCACTCCACTGTGGAGCTCTCCTGCGTGCCACCCCACATGGAAATGTTGTGCTCCATCAGTCCCTATCGCGCTGTTCATATAGCGCTGTCAGTCCCTATAGCGCTGTTACCGAACAGCGCGATAGAGCTGCAGACATGCCATACATACAGCGCCAAGGGGGCAAAGGTCAGGCACAAGGTCATGGGTCTCTGGCGCAAGGCCACGCACAGCGCAGTCGGATGTCTACATGTCCAGTGTGATTGGTCACCTGTGTGCCATTGCCACAGTGGACTATTGCGCAGTTGTGCCACAGCGCCATGTGATGACCGGCGCTGTAGCACCACTGGCACAATGGTGGCCGTGTCCTGAATTGCCGATCGCGCACAGCACGTCATCAGCGTGGCAGACACCTGTGTAAGCTACCTGGGCATGCACAGTGCGGTGTACTACGCAGTCACAGAACTGCGCCATTGGCTCAGCTGGCTCAACCGTATTGTACAAAGCACAACAGAGCGATATTCAGCCGTCATATGCAAATCATCCGATCAGCCATTCAATGGCGCAGTGGTGCGATTTGCATCTCATTAAAGTTGCTCCACTCCTAATTTGCATGCATTGCGCTATAAATGTGCGACATTGATCTGCAGTGGCCATATTCGGTTATTGCAGCTGATAGGTGAGTTGCATGCATTTTGCTATTCTGGACCATGGCCCCAGAGAAGCTGTGTATTGCACAGTCACAGGTGACCACTCTCACCCATACAGGCCGTGAAATGACTGAGTGAGGACTGGGTGAGGAGGATGATGGTGGGCGGAAGAGGAGGCCCAACTTTACCAAGGCAGAGACAGAGGCACTGTTTGAGGCATACCTGGCTGAGGAGCCACTTCTCAGTGGACGACGGGGCACCCTTTGGGCCTGAGCTGCTGCATGGGAGGGGGTGGCACATGCCGTCAACCTGCACGACAGCCACCAGCGCTCCATGCAGGAGTGTAAAAAGAAGATGGGGCTCGACCAGAGGAGGGTGAAGGAGAAGGTTGCAGCCATCAGGGTGGCACGTGCTGCTACAGGCGGTGGACAGCCGGAGGTGGTGCAGCTGACCCCGTCGGAGGACATGCTCGCTGCAAGCATGCAGCGCAGCGCCATTGAGGGTGTGCCAGGAGGTGGCTTCCAGACAGGTGGTAGCCCATCACTGCATGGTATGTCATGTTGGGGGGGAAGGTAGTTCACATGCACTAACGTGTCCTTCCTTTCTGTTACAGATCCTGTGCGTCTGCAGGGGTCAGCAGTGGAGGGCCTGTCCATTGCGGAAAGCCACCCGGAGTTGGAGGACGGCCCATCCACCTCCGCAGATTGCCAGCGTGCACCGCGGCAGTGTGCACGGCCATCTGCCTTCACAGATGTTGAGACAGGTGTGGGGAGTGCCCTTCCTGTGTCCCAGCAGTCTGGCATACAAGCATGCCAGCATGCTGCGGCTGTGGCTGTGGCACAGACCTGCACCATCGATGATGCACCGACCACTATGGGCATTGACATGTGTGTGTCACAGGATGGACACACAGCAGGCCAGCACACGCCCATGGATCTAGCTGGTTCCAACGTGTGTGCCAGCATGACAGCACAGTCCCAGGCTGTGCATGTCAGCAGCGGTGGGGCAGCACCGGTGGCTGTGCAGGTCACTGGCACTGTTGCGGCCACAGCAGGGGAACCACTGATCCCATGGGCACAGCAGGCGGAGGGGCAGCAGCAGCAGTCACCCACCGGGACTGGGGATACAGGGCTCAGCGGTGATGGAGGTGCACCGCCTACGGACATGCCCATATCTGGTTCTGGTGAGCAGTGCCCACCCTCAAGGGGTGCTGTACATCAGGCCCTTCCAGACCCTGAGGGACAGGTTGCCGATGTGGCAGACGACCTCTTTGATGAGCACACCCGCCTGCTGCAGGCATCAGTACAGCAGCAGATGCAGGTTGCATCATCCATGGAGGCACTGTGTGTGGCTCTGGAGTGGCACAGCAGGGACAACGAGAGGATCCTGTCCCGGATTGACCACATGCGGGTGGATGTGACCGCCGCCATCGACAGGCTGACTCAGGCAGTGGTCAGTGCCGTGGCCACATTGGGCACACAGTCAGGTGCCCCTGTGCCGCTCACACCATGCAGTATGCTATCCACTCCCCATTCCCAGCATCATGCGACACCCACCCTGTCGATGCCAGGTTCAGCTGTGAGCATCCCGAGCACCCCTGGTGCAGGTATGTTCGGTATGCTGCAGACCCCTGTGCAGACAAGGTCGCGTTTGCACAGTGGGACTCCTGGTGGTCCATCGGTGCCACCCCATGTGGCCCATGCTCAGCCTGCCAGTGCTGCTGGGTCTCAGCGGGGCCACCCACGCATCCGAGGTGGCCGTGGCACTGTGCCACATGACTGAGCTGTCTCCCAGTGCAGGCCCTGTCTGGTGCTGCCCTGTGTGCAATGTGTGTTTTGGTGGGCAGTGCACCAGTGGGTGCCCTGCCCTACATGCCGACACACGGACCACCTGCACACCCTCCCGACTGCTGTCCACAGGTGCGTGTGCATGATGATGCCTGCATTGCACTGTACACCAAGGTGCAAGGGTGCCCAGCATCTGACATATGTACATGGACAGTACAGGTGGTGGTGGTGGCCTGTGGATGTGTGTGTTTCTCATGTCTGTTCCTGCTCTGCTGTGCACCTGCCCCTGTGCACTTTGTGCCTGGTGTGTGTGTGTGTGTGTCTGTCCATGTGGCGTGTGACTGTTCACCCCTCCCTGGTTGTGTGTTTGTGCTCATGTACCCTGCCACCCTCGCCGTCATGCACCCCTGGTGTGTTACCCTGTGTGTATGTGGGTTGTGCCCTGGACAGTGTTGGTTGCACATGGCCCCATGACTTACCTGTGTTGTGCGACGTGCTCCTCTGTGATGGTGTCCCGGTGCAGCTGGACCAGCCGGATCAGTCAGGGGTCACACCGTCCAAAGGGGGGCTGCTCATCCCCATCATCACCGGCGTCACCAGCATCCCCATCGCTGTCCCCCTCCTCAACCTGTATGGCTATCCCACAGTCTTTGGCCATGTTGTGCAGGATACAACGGGCCAGGAATATCCCACAGGCCTTTGAGGGGCTGTACTGTAGGGAACCGCCGGAGGTGTCTAGGCATCGGAAGCGTGCCTTCAGCATCCCAAACACCCACTCGATGATGTTGTGTGTAGTGGCATGTGCCTCACTGAAGCGTTGATGCGACGGGGTCATGGGCCGCCGGTAGGGTGTGAGCAGCCAGGGACGAAGTGGGTATCCACTGTCACCTGTGTGGAGATAGTGGAGGTTAGTGTCTTGTTCAGGCCGTTATTGCCCCTATCCCTGTGTGCCACTCCCCACCCTTGCCCCCACTTTGCCAATCCTACATGCATACTCACCACTAGATGTCCTGTGGGGATGTCCCCACTCTCAAATTGATGGCACAGTGCTGACTGGTACCATATGAATGAATCGTGTGCTCTGCCAGGGTGCGTGGCACAGACATTGATGGTGCGCCCACTGGCATCACACACCACCTGGCAGTTGACACTGGAGAACCCCTTCCGATTGCAATAGGCGGCCCCATCGGGGTCAGGTGGCGTGCGAATGGCCACATGGGTGCAGTCTATCGCCCCTAGCACACCAGGCATACGTGCTACCCTGTGGAACTCCTGTGTGTTTGCTGTACGCTCTGCCGCAGTGCTGGGGAAATGGATGTACTCCGCAGCATGTGGCAGCAGTGCGCTGAGGAATTGGGTGAGGATGCATGATATGGCCAACTGTGTTATGCCTGTGGTGTCCCCTGTTGGCCTCTGGAAGGTACCAGTGGTGAGCAATTACATGCAGGCTGTTACCTTTGTCTCCACTGACAGAGCGTGACTCCGTCGCGAGGGTGCCTGCATCACATCACTGCACAGCTCACAGAGCCGCCTCAGTATTGCCCTGTTCAGGCGGACCGGCCCACAATCTCTACATCTGAATACAGCTCAAAGCTGATGTGGGCACGGTATTGCCTGTTGGGGGCATACCGCCGACGGGCCCTTCCACGGCCACGTCCCCCTGCAGCATGCCTTCTCACCCCCCTCATTACAGCTTCCATGTGGAAGCTGGCACTGTCCATCTCCCTGGCTTGTGTATCCCCCCCAGCTGTTGTTGATCTGTTACCCCCACTGTCCTGACTGTTACCTCCACTGCACCAGGTACACCTACTGGCCTCTGCACTCTGTGGCCCCACACACCTTCACTTGCCCCTATTCTGTCCTCTACACTCCCTGGCCTGCACTGGTTCCTGCTGTGGCTTGCTCTGTTTGGCTGCCTCATGTGCATTCCCTGTTGCGTTCTTATGCCTCTTCCTTGAGCCTTTTTTATTTTGGCTCATTTCTGCCGTGGTGCAACTTCCGCCTGATCCACTGTTGTGCATTGCGCAAGCCTTTGAATATCGCATTGCGCACTTTATGCATGGTTCCACCCCCTTCAGTTGCGCATACCTTCATTTGCATTGCGCTGTTGCTCAGCATGTTTTCTGCGGCGCAACTGCCTCCTGCTGAATATCACACTATGGCGCAATTTCGGACTTGCGCTAGCGCAACCCTATTGCGCATGGCGCAACCCTTTTTGAATATCTGGCCTAGAGAGTCTTTAATTATGAAAATATTTGAAATGTGGGGAAATGCCAATGGGTCATGTTTTGGGGTGGCAAAAGGTAATTGTGGGTGGTATAACATCTCAGGATGTTGTACCAGGTAACATCTATCCCACTTTAAAGTTAAACTCTGAGTGGAGGCGCTGCATATTATAGACCCTAATGTAAGGTTGGGAACCCAAACCCCTCAGCCTACATCCTATGTAGTAGGCAGGGGTGTAACTCTAGCAATAGCGCCGCCTAGGGGTTGCAGTTACTTCCCCGCATGGCACATCTCATAGGACTGCCTTTTTATGTTGATTGCGCGCATGCGCAAGAAACATATTGCAGCAGCTTTCTCCACAAGCAGGTTGTGGAGGTGCGGCACTGTTGTGGCCGATGCCCCCACAGCCTTTAAAGGCTTTCCCAGCATCCCACAATGCTGTGGCATGCTGCTGCTGGCACTAGTTCAGCCAGCGTGCCATCAACTTGTAAAAAATCAGCCGCTACAACCAGGGGCCACCTCGTCATTGCAGCATAAGCCATTCGCTGCAATGAGAGAGCGACCCATCATTGCAGAGCGGGATCTTGACACACTGATATTGTTTGTGAACATGGCGGTGGTTTGCCGCCACATTCACAAATAATATTAACGCCCCCCCACCATGTTTATTTGCAGATGGGGGCCCCAATATCCGTCGGCTTTAGTGCCCCATTATGTATGGTGCCGATGGGGGAGTCCACTCCCTGTTGTCATTATGCAAACCCCCCCACTTATATTGTCTGCCGACGGGGTGCCCAATCCCCGTTGGCATTATGTCATCCCCCCCTTTTTGTTGTGTGCCGACTGGGGTGCCCAATCCCCCATTGACTACAGCTTGGCACCCACAAAAGAAAGACTCCGTGGCATGCTGGGAGCCCACTCCAGTGTACCACATGCCCCTGTAAAATAAAAAATGGTCCAGCGATGTCTTTTTTTTTTTTAATCTGTAAAAAAGGAAACTGTCCGTTGGAGGTTTCCCTGCACCCCTCCTGCAACCCGCACCCACCCACTGCGCACCCTGCCTCCCCACACCCCCATTACCCCATACTTACCTCTGGAGCTCGGCACGATGATCTTCGGTGGACCGGGAACATGCCTGCACTCTTCAAAGCTGACCTCGAACTGAGGAAATGCCTGTAAGCTGTATAATGGAATAAATGTTTTTTTTTCAAATTTTAATGCATATCTCATTCATTGTTTTGGAATTTTGTCACCACATTTTCAACATGAGTTTTTTGGGACCCCTCCTCATGAATTCTGGAACTGTCATGGTGTTAATCGGCCCTGAAGGTGATTTCGTGGTCACTCGTGGAATCATCTTTGGGCGATTGAAAAATAGTGCCAGTGTTCATGGTGGAGCTCTCAAGCCTATGGGTGCAAATTTGGTTGTAAAGTCCAAAAATGACTGTTTCTGACGTGCGTTGAGGCGGTTGCTTCACGCCGGCTTGTAACTTGCAGATTTGCAATATTTTCATGCCAGATTTTCAACATTGGCATTTTTTCACACCTCCTTGTGAACAGTATAGCTGTCAATGTTCACATCCTGGCCGAAATGTGGTTTCGCACTTCCGGCGCAGAATAGCGCGGTCACTGGGGGAAATTAATGTTCGGGGCAGATTAAGAAAATGGCAGTGACACTGTTCATGAGCAGAAGTCCTAAAATGCCTATATTGAAAATTTAGTGATGATACTCCATAAAATGACTGTGTTACAAGCGTGCATTGCGCAGTTTGCACGCACGCTCATAACTTCGCGAATTTGTAATATTTTCACACCAGATTTTTAACATTGCCATTTTCCCACACCTACTTATGAACAGTACAGCTGTCATTTTTTCCATCCTGGCCGGAATGTGTTTTCTCACTTCCGGCACTGAATAGAGCGGTAGCTGTGGGAAAATGACAGTGATACTGTTCATGAGCAGAGGTCCTAAAATGCCTATGTTGAAAATTTGGTGATGATAGCCCATCAAATGACTGTGCTACAAGTGTGCGTTGTGCACTTTCCATGCACCCTTGCAACTTCGCAGATTTGTAATATCGTCATGCCAGATTTTCTACACTGGCAATTTTTCACACCTCCTTATGAACTGTACAGCTGTCAATTTTCACATCCTTACCGAAATGTGTTTTCGCACTTCCGGTGCAGAATAGCATGGTCACTGTGGGACATCAGTGTTCGGGACAGATTAAGAAAATGACAGTGGCACTGTTCATGAACAGAGGTCCTAAAATCTCTATGTTGAAAATTTGGTGACGAAACTCCATAATTACAGCGGCATTGAACTGTTTCCACGCACCCTTGTAACTTCGCAAATTTGTAATATTTTCACGCCACATTTTCAACAGTGGCATTTTTTCACACCTCCTTATGAACAGTACAGTTGTCATTTTTCACATCCTGGCTAAAATATGTTTTTACACTCCTGCTGGAGAATAGCATGGTCACTGTGGGGAAATCAGTGTTTGGGACAGATTAAGATTGAGCGAGTGAGAGGGGGGAGTGACCAGACTCACTTGAGCTCTGTTGGGACTGCTGCAGATTTGTTTGTGGGCAGAAAAAGGGCCCAACGCAACAGCCCAGTACAAAAAGGCAGCCTGCAGCACTGGAAGAAACAGAACAAGAGAGTGAGTGGGGGGGGTGAGCAAACTCACCGGAGTGCTGACAGGACTGCTGCAGATTTCTTTGTGGGCAGAAAAAGGTGTCAATGCAGGCAGGGGCCCAGTACAAAAGGCCAGCCTGCAGCAGTGGGAGAAACAGTATGAGTGAGTGAGACATGGGGACTGAGTGAGCTCAACAGAGCTCTATCAGGACTGCTGCAGATTTCTTTGTGGGCAGAAAAAGGCGCCAATGCAGGCAGAAGCCCTGTACAAAAGGGCAGCTTGCAGCGCCAGGACAAATAGAATGAGCACGTGAGAGAGGGAGGGAGACTGAGCGACCTCAACGGAGCTCTGTCAGAACAGCTGCAGATTTCTTTGTGGACAGACAAAGGTGCCAAGGTAGCCAGGAGCCCAGTACAAAAGCACAGCCTGCAGCGCCAAGAGAAACAGAATGAGCGAGTGACAGAGCAGTAGTGAGCGAGCTCAAAGGAGCTCTAGTGTGACTGCTGTGGATTTCTTTGTGGGCAGAAAAAGGTGGCAATGCAGGCAGGAGCCCAGTACAAAAGGCCAGCTTGCAGAGCCGGCAGAAACGGAATGAGTGAGTGAGAGAGGGGGAGTGAGCGAGCTCAATGGAGCTGTGTCGGGACTTTTTCAGATTTCTTTGTGGCCAGAAGAAGGTGCCAACGCAGGCAGAAAGCCCAGTACAAAAGGGCAGCCTGCATCGGTGGGAGACACAGAACGAGCGTGTGAGGGAAGGAGAGTGAGTGAGCTCAACGGAGCTCTGTTGGGACTGTTGCAGATTTGTTTGTGGGCAGAAAAGGGCAGCAATGCATGCAGGGGCACAGTACAAAAGGGCAGCCTGCAGTGGCGGGAAAACCAGAAAGAGTGAGTGAGAGAGGGGGAGTGAGCGAGCTCAATGGAGCTCTATTGTAACTGCTGCAAATTTCTTTGTGGGCAGAAGAAGGGAGCAATGCCGGCAGGAGCCCTGTAGAAAAGGGCAGCCTGCAGCGTCTGCAGAAATGGAATGAGAGAGTGAGAGAAGGGGCGTTAGCGAGCACAATGGAACTTTGTCGGGACCGCTGCAGATTTCTTTGTGGTCAGAAAAAGGCACCAACAGAGGCAGGAGCCCAGTACAAAAGGGCAGCCTGCAGCGCCGGGAGAAACACAATGAATGAGTGAGACAGGGGGAGTGAGCGAGCTCAACGGAGCTCTATCGTGACTGCTGTGGATTTCTTTGTTGGCAGAAAAAGGCAGCAATGCAGGCAGGAGCCCAGTACAAAAAGCCAGCCTGCAGCACCGGCAGAAACAGGATGAGTGAGTGGGAGAGGGGGAGTGAGCAGGCTCAACAGACCTGTGTCAGGACTGCTGCAGATTTCTTTGTGGGCAGAAAAAGCCACCAACAGAGACAGGAGCCTAGTACAAAAGGGCAGCCTGCAGCGCCAGGAGAAACAGAATGAGCGAGTGAGAGAGGGGAAATGAGCGACCTCAACGGAGCTCTGTTGGGACAGCTGCGGATTTCTTAGTGGGCAGAAAAAGCCACCAACAGAGGCAGGAGCCCAGTACAAAAGAGCACCCTGCAGCACTGGGAGAAACAGACTGAGCGAGTGACAGAGGGGCTGTGAGTGAGCTCAACAGACCAACGCAATCAACATTCGGCATTGACAAATGCTTGTTATATTCAGTTCCTGTCACCAGATCAAGGTTTGCCCCACCTCCCCTATTTCCTGTCTAGTACCCTATTTGTATCACACAGTTCCTCTCCTCATGTTTAGCAACATACATCTCATAAAGTACGTTACTTTAAATCTATTTGGTAGAATTGGCCTTTTATTTATTTATTTTATTTACTTCAAATGTCTCACCAGGAAAGACATACCAAGCTGCTAACAGCTTGTTTCCAGATACGTCTTGGGGGTAGGGGATGTTGAAAATCATATACAGCAAATACAATACATCAAGGAGCATAATTTAAAATTGAATATGGCATTTAACAGATTCATGTAATAGGGGAAAAAGAAACAGAATGCCGGGGCAAAACTATTGAGGGGGGGAGGGGGGAGGAAAAAAGTTAAGACAGTTGCAGGAATGAGAAAAATAGTCATGAAGAAGAGAGTCTTTAAAGCGAAAGCAGACGAGGCAAAATGACGAGGGAGGGGAGGACCAGAGTTTAGGAAAACAGTATGAGAAAGCAGACTTACCAACAGCAGACTTTCTAGACGGAATAATGAGCGAATGAAAAGTGATATTGTGTAGAGGGTAGTAGGAAGTTGAGGGAGAAGATAAAAGAGCTGTAAGGTAGGAGGAAAGGGAACAAAACCATACTACACTAAACCAAACCAAACCAAACCAGTATTTAGATCTAAAGGAGGCACATTGGGAAAGTGCCTGGCATCAAGAAAGGGAAATGAAAGGGCAGAGTAGAGTGGGCAATGGTGGATCCAAAGGGAACGATCTAAAGCAAAATGACAAAAAGAGTGAAAGAGGGGGTCCATTTTGGCAAGAGAGGATTTGGGAGCTCCACTATAGACTATGTTACCATAATCAGAAATAGGGGAAATCATCTTTAAAACAATCTCTTGGCAGACAGGAAACAGGATACTCGCTTTATTGCTACACAATGCACCAAGCTTGGGGTGGAGCTTTTGGTGAATGGGATCAATATGCACCGCAAAATCAAAACGATAGTCAAGCCAGACCCATAGGTGCTTAAAAGAGGATACATCCTCAATAATGGCACCATCAGTGGTGCAAAATGAAGGGAGAGGGGTGAGTCTGGAAAGCCTCTGATGGGTGCCAAAAGTCATGGAGACTGTTTTTTTGGAATCAAGTGAAAATCAGTTAGTCTGGAACCAGTGCTGAATATTGTTGAAATCCAGCTAAAAAACATGGGAAAAAGAACCATGTGCAAAAATAACTGTATCATCAGTGTACATGTGAATGGACACAGAGGAACAGACAGAGGGGAGGTCATTTAAGAATATGGAAAAGAGAATAGGGCACAGAACAGACCCTTGAGGAACACCTGAGCAGCTAGGGAGTGGCGGTGAAATGGTGCATCCTATCTGGACAGGCTGAGATTTCCCCTCACGGTAAGCACGAAACCAGCCGACTGCAGAGTCAAAGTCCCGCTGCTTTAAGCTTGTCCAGAAGAAGGGGATGTATTGTACCACTGTGACAAAAGCTTTAACAAGATCAACAAAAATGGCAGACGTGATCAGACCCTGATTCACCCTTGTAAGGATGGAGACAGTGAGCCAAAGGAGGGAAGTGTAAGTGGAGTGGGATTTCCTAAAACCAGACTGAAAGGGGGTAAAGGAGGAGGAGTCAAGGGAGGGAGAGAGTTGTGATAGTACAGGGTGTTCTTGTTTTGGAATGGAGTCAGTTTCCTGCAACCAGGTGGTCGAGGCTAGAAAGAGCTCTGCCAATAGTAACTTGTCCCACCGGGGAGTGTCAGCATCACAGTGACCACTTTTTATTGGTCAGAGAGCTTGCACCCTTGCTTAGGTGTAGGTGCACTGTACTGCTGCTGGGTGCATCTGAGGCCATTTGCTGATGTGCACCATGGCTCTGAGGAGGAGTAGGGAGGGTCAAAGGGCATTAGTGGGCGAACAGGTGCAAATGTGTCAGCTTTAGAAGACGTTGGTACTCTTAAGCCTCACCCCGATGAGTACCCTGGCCCTACCAGAAGTGTATCCTCGGGTTGAGGAGCTGACCCTTCTCAAGCTTGCCACAGAGGGAAAGCCATAGAGAAATGCTGCCTGGGGAGCTAGTGGGTGATGGAGCTGGAAAGCTGGCAAGCACAGGACATTTTCTGTGGCAATTAATAGAAAAAGCTTGATTTAAAAAAAAAAAGAAAGAGTCTGTCCCACTGGCGCAGCAGTAGCGCTTCTGCTTGTGACGCTGGTGACTCGGGTTCAGTAGTGAGCCAGGGTCATTGGAGGGCCGGCCAGGGGGAGAAGGATCGAGCGCTAGACGGGCCACTCTCCTTCTCTGGGAGGGGTGGGCAGCTCTCCTTGCTGCAGCACTGCCACCTCCTGGGTGATCACGGGTGGTGCCAGTGCAGTAAGAGGAGGCATAACTCTAGGAAAAAGCGTGCGTTGGCCGAGGTCCGGAGCAGAGGTGCGTCTCTGCATGCCTCCGACTCATTGGTCCTCCCCTAGTACTGTTGTCTGCAGGGGGGAGGGACCAGAAAAAAGGAAAAGACCCCACGTCAGGTCTAGGTGATGGGCTCCCGCACTGAAATCAATCATGGAGGTACCAGGGCGAACTTCAGCTGCACACTCCCCTGAGGCTCAGAGGAAGGTAAGAGAGAGGGCCTCCTCCACCCCGGGAGGGGGGTTAACTGGGGCTCTAGAGGAAAATGGAGTGGGGCACTATTGAAGTGACCCCCGGTCCCTTCCATGGCGTAGTATAAACAGGTGTATTGGGAGCCCTGAGAGAGGGACCCGATGTGGAGAAAAGGGGAAAAAAAATTGTTTAAAAAAAAAAAAAAAAAAAAGAGAGCTAACTTTGAAAAAAGTAAACTGAGTAAAAATTCACATCAGTGATGGGTGCGGGTACTGGCTTCAGTGAAATGTATACACTGGTGAAAGTGACAGCTTTTTAGTCTTCAAGAAATTGTTGCTAGTATGATGCATTTCTTTCTTCTACCCTTCAGTCTCTCTGTTACCTCTACTGCCAGCCTAGATTGTGTGAGATCAGCATATTCTGAGTATGAAGCAGGTCTGAGGGGAATGAATGTCTGTCTGACTGATTTGCAACCTATTGGAGCCTAACAGAATGCAGATAAAGTGTTCTCCACTTGCAGTGTCGTACAAAGGAGCTGGAGGTTTCTGTGAGCTACAGTCAAGTCACTTGTAGAGTGAATGCATAGGTGTGCATCACAATGAGGATTATGCTGCAGTAGAGTGTACAAAAAGATGAGCTAGTCTCCTGTTATTTAACTTTTCCCAATTAGCCACCAAGAATTTCTGGGAGGGAAGAAACTTTAAAAAAAGAAATACATTTTATGCACATTTCAAATTCAGATCGTCGGCATTTAGTTTCCCAGTTGTCTTTCCAAATTTTCAAATGAACATGAAAGTGGATCACTGCCGCCTAAAGCCCTGAAAGGCGACTGTGTATCACATTGCTGCTTTACTAACCACACTCTGCAGTCTCTTGCTAGTTCCTGGCCAGCACCCAATTATTTGGAAATGAGACAGCTGCCCAGCCCAAAGAGGCCTGAATAATTTATTTTGTTAAGAGTTTTACCAGGAAGAGCATACTGGTCTGGTAACAGCTAGTTCCCAGATGTGTCCTAGGGGAAGGGGATTGGCAGCACTACAAAACAAAAATTATGGTACTGAGGAGTATAAAATTAGACAGGATAGCAATAAAATAAAACAGAATATTTACATGTGCAAATATGTGCTGTGCAGGGTAGAACAGTAGTGGTAATAAGGATAGCACAAAATAAACTAATTACTGTGCTGGCTATGCTGGGGCTATCTTCATACATACAAAAAGTGCCAGCCAAAGATCGCCTAGTAGTCTAACAAGTCTGCTCGTATTGTGGTGTCCCAAGAGGCAACTATGGACTCTAACCCAGTCGCCAGCTGCTATCCCCCTTTTCACTCCGAGGAATGGAGGGTGACCAGTGGGGTGCCTTAGGGATCAGTGCTGGGACAGGTCCTCTTTCATGTCTTCAGAAGTGACTTTGTAGAGGAACTGGAAGAGAAGGTCTGCCTCTTTGAGGATGATGCCAAAATCTGCAAATGTGTGAATACTCCGTGTGGGTGGGGGGGAGGGGGATGAGCAGAGACCTGAGAAAACTAGAGGAGTGGTTAAGAGTCTGGCAGCTTGGTTTCAATACAAGACAGGTGCAAAATACTGCACTTAGTGCACAGAAACCCAGGGGCAGAGAACGAAATGAGTGAAGTGGTACTGATGACCACCAAGCAGGAAAGAGACCAAGAGGTGTTCATGTGGGATGATGTAAAGGTGGCCACACAGTGCAACAAGGCAGTAGGGAGGGCTAGTGGGATGCTGGGGTGCATAGGGAGGGGTATCACCAGCAGAAAGAGGGAGGTGGTGCTGCCTCTGTATAGCTGTCTGGTAAGACTCCACCTAGAATACTGTGTCCAGTTCTGCAGACCACATCTCCAGAGGGACATAAACAGAGTGGAGGTGATCCAGTGGAGGGCAACTAAAATAGTGCAACGTCTGAATCAAAAGCCCTATGAGGAGAGACCAAAGGACCTCTATATGTACACCCAGGACCGGGGGGAGGGAGGATGTGATAGAGAGTCTCAAGACCTTTAAATACCTCACAGTGTTAAATAAGGGACAGGGGGAAGTGTTTTTCAGAAGGAAAAGTGCTCAAGTACAAGGGGATATGCTATAAAACTCGAGGAGGGTAGATTTGGGAGAGATGTGAGGAAGTCTTCATAGAAAGAGTGGTGGATTCCTGGAATGACCTTCCAGCAGAGGTGGTGCGAGTGGAAACAGTGGTGGAGTTCAAGAATGCATGGGAAAAGCACAAGGAAATCATAATGGGAAAGGAAGGAAGGAGGGAGAAAGGGTTGTAGCTCAGGCACTGTCTGTGGTAATAGTGTAGGAAGGGAGAAATGGGTAGACTGGATCAGCCAAGTGGTCCTTATCTGCTGTCAAATTGTAGGTTTCTATGTTTATGTTTCTATGTTTCCACTTTCCACCCCCTCCCTTTTGGCTCTGACCTTACCCTTTACCCTGTCCCACCCCTTTTGAGGCCCCCACTGTCATCAGTGATACTACCTCCTCAGGGAGCTCGATCCACCCTACAGCCACCTCCTCTGTGAAGAAATGCCTCCTGGACTTTCTCCTGAACCTCCCTCCTCCAGTTTAAGGCAATGTCCCCTCTTAGTTTTATTTCCAATGAGTCTGAAGATATTTTCTTTGCTCATCTTGTTAATGTCCTTCATGTACTTAAAGGTTTCAGTCAAGCCGCCCCTTCAGGGAGTACATGTCCAGGTCCTCCAGCCTCTCCTTGTACATCCTGCCCTGCTGACCTTTAACCATCTTAGTCACCCTTCTGTGGACTGCCTCTAGCAGGTTAAAGTCCTTCTTCAGGTAAGGACGCCAGTATTGAACACTGCATTCCAGGTGTGGACACACCAGTGATCTGTATAATGGCAATATGACTTCCTCCCATCTGCTACAGATCCCCTGGCAATGCAGCCCAGCATTCGGTTGGCTTTTGCCGCTGCCTTTCTGCAGTGTGAGTAGTGACTAGGTCACTAGAGATCATTACTCCCAGCTCTTTCTCTTCCTCAGATTTGGTTAGCAGGACCCCTCACAGACTGTAGTCCATTTGCTCCAATATGCATAACCTTGGACTTCTTTGCATAGAACCCAAGTTGTCATGTTCCGGTCCATTTCTTGAGTTGGCCATGTCTTCCTTTAGGTCCTGTATCCCTTCTGCTGTATCCACCCACTCATAGAGCTTGATGTTGTCCCTGAACAGGCAAATCCTGCCCTTTATGCCTTCTCCAATGACATCAATGAAGACATTAAACAACACCCGCATAAACAGAGCTCGAACCTGAGACCCCCCCTTCCCCAACCACCCTCTGGATCATGTCTTTCAGCCAGCTGGCTACCCATCCAAAGAGTCTCTCCCCTACTCCCAGATGCTAAAGTTTTCTGATCAGTCTCCTGTGGGACACAGAGTCAAAGGGCTTGCTGAAGTCCAGGTATAGGATATCAACTGCTTGGCCTTTGTGTACTGTTTTAGTGACATGTGTCAAAGAAATCAATTTGGTTTGTTTGGCAGGATTTCCCAGTCATGAACTGGTGCTGTTGCTTGTCCTGGAGACTGTTTTCCTCCAGGTAACCTACCAGCCTTTCCTTAAGGATGGCTTCCATTAGCTTACCCACGATTGAGGTCAGGCTGATCAGTCCATAGTTGCCCATGTCATCTCTTGGTCCACTTTTATGGAGCAGCACCACATGTGCCATTCTCCAGTCCAGTTGTACAACCCCTGGTTCAAGTGCACTATTGAGCAGGTTCACCAAGGGACCTGCTAGTTCCTCTGCTAGTTCCCACAGCATGCTGGGATGGACACCATCTGGGCCTGGTGATTTATCCACACTGAGGGACAACAAACTTTTCTTCACTCTGCCTGCAATAATATTTTTATCTGTGCTCTCATTCCTCCCTCCCTCCTCCCCACTGTGGTACTGGGCCATACCTCTTCTTTATAAAGATCAAACAGAAGTATTCATTCAATACCTGTGCCTTGTATCCACTATCTTCCACCCACCCCTCCCCACTCTTTAGCCTTCTTATACCATCTTTCTTATCCCTATTTTCACTAATATACTTAAAAAAGGCTTTTCCCCCTTTTTCCCCCTTTTTGAATCCCTTCTGCTAGCTGCACTTTCTCTTGGTGCTGACCAACTGGACTGCTTCCCCTGCTTGTTTGGCTTTACTCTGGTATTATTCCCTGTCCTCATCCCTCTGGGTTCTCCAGAACTTCCTGTATGTGGTCCTCTTGTCCCTGACTGCCTGGGCTACCTTGTGACTAAACATCTGGGTGCATTGGCCCTCAAGTATTTCCCCTTTAGCTACCCCTAATCTGTGACTGTTGCTATTCCCGCCTTGATGATGGACCACTTCTGATCCACCCCGTCCCTTAACTGAGGCCAGTCAAGTGACCCCTTAGCAGCTCCCCTATTTTTTGAGGTCCATTTTCTTGAAGTTTAGGATCTTGGTCTTTGTGTTTACCTTCTCTGTCCACATGTCTAATGTGAACCACACCACATGATGGTCACTCCATCTCAAGGGCTTCTCAACCTTGATGTTCTGGATGTGGTCACCATTCATTAGTGCCAGATCAAGGATTGCTCCTTTTCCTCCCTAATGGATACCGTAACACCCTGGACCAGGAATCTGCTCTACACCAAATCCAGGATTATCTGACCCCTGGCAGAGGTTGGGGCGGGGATCTTCCAGTCCCCCTTGTACTGGTTAAAGTCCCCCACATTTATCACCTCATCTTTGCCTGTAGCCTCTCTGATTAAGGACCTCAAACCTTGTGCCTTTTCTCCTCCTGATTTGGTGGGCTCTAAACCACCCCCAGCCTTACCTTCTTTCCTCTGGTGGATTGCAATTGTCAATGCACATCACCCCTGCCTTCCCCGCTTCTGCTTTCCCCCTCTTAGTAATTATTCCTTACCTTATGTAATCCCCCTCCCATTTGAGAAGGGCTTATTGCACACCCTTAGGACCCCCTCCCTATTTTAATTAGGGTGGAGAGTAGGCACTGGGGAAAATATCTGGGTTGTTCTCTTTGGCTGCCATTTGGGGGTAGCATAGGGCAACCCTATGTAAGGGAAAGGTTTTGGCCATTCTGGGCTGGTTGGAGGGAGATGGCAGGCTAGGCAGGAGGCTAGGAGCTCAGTGGTCTGGGTTTGGGTCTGAAAGGGGGGCCCCTTAAGTGAGTAGCCAGGTTCAGTGGGCGCTGTGACGTGGAGCTGGTGTGGTGGTTAGGGAGGGTTAGATAGACTGGATACATCATTGGGGAGTTCGGGTTCCCTGGGTGGAGTGGAGTAGAGGACTAGTTAGGGAGCTCAGAGGGTCATAGGGAGATCCCAGCCCCAGGATTCTGGTTTCCTTGGCCTTCTGGGCTGGTGGGGTTGTGGCAGAGCTCCATCAGGGGAAAGGGCAGTGGCAGGGCCACTTCTGTTACCTGGCATGGCAGGGTGGCCTGGGGAAGGTTGAAGGGGGTGCAGGGGATCTTCCACATGGTTTAGGGGCCTGCTTGGAGGGGCAGGTCTCGAGGTGTCATCATGTTTGGCGAGCAGGCCACGGGTTGTGTTTCGACAGGCCTTGGAAGTGTCCCTTGGCCTAAGGCTTAAATCAAACTCTGGAAAATGGAAGAAGGGATGTGTTTGGTCAGGGGTAGCCCTTCTTTCTAAAACATCTTTAAGGGGTGCCTGAGCAGTAAAGGAGTGGCCTGTGTGATCTAAGGGCAGTGGAAACTTCAAGGAGGAACCAGAGAGGAATGGGGAGAGGCTGTGTATAGTGGTGGAGATTTGAAGGTGTATGACACTCTGGGGTAAGATTAAAGTCTGTTCAGGAGAGCAAATTCCTGGGTCCCTAAGTGTGTCATGTCTAGGGGCCCAGGTTGAGGGGAAGTTTCCCGCTTCCAAATAAGTGGGCTGACCAGGGAGAAATATGTGGAGATAGCAGAATGGTTGAGACTTACCAGTGCCAGTGGGTTCAGGAGCACCTCGCTTCTGGTAGCAGTCTGGGAACATCTTCCGAGTTTCCTTAAGTAGAGATCTGTAAGACTTGTTTTATGCCATGAAGAACCCATCTTCCATTTGTAACCTCTGGTATGTATTATAATTAGTAGCCCCATGGAGCTGAAGAGAAGTTAAAAGAAATTGGAACCCCTGGGCCTCTTCCAATCATTGGGGGCCCAGGAGAATAAAATTGGAGTTTCATTTGAAATAGATTGAGTAAGGGAGATTTTTATCTATTTATAATTGTGGGATGAATTTGCCAAGATCTTAATCAGATTTTTCCCTAGGACCGTTGAGTTTCAGCCTTAATGTGTTCAAACATTCCTGGAGGCGGTCAGATGAGAGCAGAACAGAAGTTTCCATCCCAAATTAAATGGTGCTCCTCTCTGCGGGGGGGGGGGGGCGCTACTTTTCCAGAAATTCTCCTGCCATGGTAAGGTGAAATGTTCTTATCATTTCGGTTTCTCTGCGATATTCTGCCTTGAAAGTCTTGCATGAGGTTTCTGCAGGGGTAGCCCCCTCCTCGGGAAGATTGGCCCCTAGACAATGAGGCGGGGTTGGGCTACACTTACATATACTGCTACCCCCTCTTTCGCTGCTCCCCTGTCACTTCTGTACAACTTATACTCAAGGATTGAGAGGTACCAGTTGTGGTTTGGTGTAGCTCAAGTTTATGTGGCTGCCGTAATGTCCACCCTCTTCTCTGCAATCATTGCCTGCAGGTCATCCATCTTGTTACCAAGGCTTCAGGCATTTGGGGACACCACCCTCCACCACAACTCTGTTCCTCTCTCCCCAGCACATCTTTCCTTCTTCTTTCTCTCCATTGTCCACTTCCTCCCCCTGTCATTTATGCCCACCTTTTCTGCCTTAGTTTTCATGATATCTTTTCCTCTGTGTGCTTCCATGTCTTGTATCCAACTTCCCTCCTCCTGCAGACCCTGCCCCCTCTGCCCCCAACAAGTTACTGCCCCCTTTCTGTCCCAAAGCTTACTCCCCATTCAACATATTTAGGTGGGGGGAGGCCTGATGGCCTCCTCCTCCTCTCAGAAACTTTGGGCACAGACACCCAGTCTGCCCCCCCCAATCAGGTCCAGTTATGTACTCCCCCAACCTGTCCATAAGGACCCTGGAATCCCCTTTGCTGATGTGCAGCCTCTCTGTTCTGTATAGGGTTTTGTCACTCAAGGTCCCCTTCCAGCCTCCTATGCAATCAAAACCCTTCCTCCTGCACCACTCGTGTAGCCTGCTATTAAAATTCTGTATCTTCCTCTTCTTAGCTGTGCTAGCTCTAGGTACTGGTATCACTTCAGTGAAGGCTACCGATCTAGCCACCCCTCCCACAGATCCTCTCCACTGCCCTAAACCTCTCCTGCACTACCTTCACCCCTTCTCCAGCTAGATCATTTGTTCCTAGATGGATTGCTACTTGAGGTCCCCCCCCCAAGCCCCTTGCACAAGCTGACCAATCATTGAGCATACCTGCTTGTAACGGTGTGGGATTATTAAAGATGGACAAAACTCCAGTAAGGTGAAACCCACTTAGCTATGTGGGAATTTTATTATAAAGGGAAAAAAAATATATAACTCAGTCTTATGTCTGGCACCTTTTTCAGTATTCACTTCATCTTGAACCAGCTTGTTACAAAATCACAGATTTTCAAAAGGTAAAACAAAAGAAAAATACACAGATGGTCTATACTCAAAAATGGTGGACCCTTCCTCCACCACTGATCAGCAACAACTGACCCACGATCCCTTGAGACCTGTTCAGGTAAAGTTTTTATTCCCTCCCACCTGATCAGGTGACACTGTATCTTCAGCAGAAAGATAACTCTTTTAATAACTTTAAAAACAATATTGTACACATTTTAGATTGCTATATTCACACTAAGCGATCTATTGCAATATTTCTCTCAAAATAATGTATTGTGCTAAGGTTTTTCTATCCCATAGTACATTCCCCTGTGTTTGAGTGACAGGTCCTTAATTATAAAAATAGCCCACAAGGGGCCGCTGATTCACTATAGTCCAAGCCAGAATGCAACAGACTCTCACCACAAACAGACTTCTGGAGGTTGTGAAGAGCTCTGCTTCAACTATAGCTACTAACCAAAGCTATTTGTTTTAAATGACGGCTTACTTTATTTCCTTTAAACCATATTAACTTTTAAACCTGTGGAGAAAACCATATGCAGTAAATTAACATTACTTAGGTTGGTGTAGAACACCAACTCCCAGTTATGCAGACCCTTTTTATTAAGGTGTGTCTTCTTGTCTCGCAGTTGTAGAGGATGCAAACAGCTAAAACCTTACTTGGACCTACCTAAATGTACTTGGCTAAAGACAGCCTTAATTATATTACACTCAGACTGCAGGACAACAAAAGGAACCCTCTTAATAAAGGTCTGGTAAAAGGGGTTCAGGTTTTCAAGCTTTTGGACAATTTAACTTAGCTCAAAGCTACTGGCAGGGAACAATTATCGGCTTGCAAAATTAAGCTGTTAGCTGAGCTTTCTCCCCAGTAGCAGAGCAAACTCAGAGAGCTGTAGCTCTCTCACTTTTTAAGCAAAATGGCATTGTGATTTTCTTGGAGAAACATTTCCAAGAAGAGCCTAAATGTGGCTCAAGTCCTTTACTTTAAAGACAAATAAGTGCTGTCAACAAGGAACAAACATTTCTACCAAACAACATGAGCTACTTCAATGTTTGTTCAGGTGTTGCTTGCTTGGCAAGGGGTGGGGGCTGGGTTACTAGAATGGAATATGAACCAAAATACTCAAGAACAGCAAGTAACCCAGTCTGTAATATAGGTGCATTTATATACTGGCTAACTCTACTGCAAAATGCCTCTCTTTATTTCAGAAGCCCTCCAATTTGTTATCCTTTGTTCAGAAGTATTTATTTACCTCACACAAACCTTGTTCTATTCTTAACCAGATTAGATGCAAAATAAAAATATCATAGTAGACATTCTTGTTGTCCTTCCTGTTTGCCTGCAAGGCTTTTTGCTCATACCACCATCAAATTACCTTATTCCAATGTACCATGCTAGAAAAACAGAGAAAAATAAGAAAAGGGGAACAAGTTTTGGGGGGGGGATATGTAAGGAAGTGGCCAGTCTCCATACAGAAAATCACAGGGATAGCTTCAGAAGAGGGAAAGATAGTGGTTGCAACCAAAGACAAGATAAAGAATTGGTACATTTTGGAAGTGGCAGGGACTAACCCTGTCACACTGCTCTGCCATCATTCCCGGCAGACATACTGCCTTCCTATCTGTATGAGCATCCCCCTTCCCTCCCCAGTGTATTCCCTTCACCATCGCGTCACCGAGGATTACAACTCTGCCTCCTCTTCCCCTTTCTTTCCACCCACCACATTTCCCATCCTTGAGATCCTCCCCTGCTTGACCACTCCCCGTCAGCCTTGCTCCCATAAGGTAGAACATGCTTCTGGGTCCTAAGCTGCAGCCATCTCCATGAATGTCAAACAAAAGCATGAAGACAAGCACGACTATGGAGAGGTGCTCATACAAATATAGGCTGGCACCAAGCTAAACTGCAAAAAATAGCTTTCATTTCATGGCCCAAGACAAACCACAATCATGGCTAGCTTCTGTGGCACTTAAACTCGCTCTGAGACTTCATCAGAGGGTGTAGCCTGAGCCATAATGACTGTCCTTTTAAGTGATAGACGTAAAGACACAGAGCAATAAAGTGATGGTGCAGAGTACACAATAATTTATAAAAGAATTAATGCAAAAGGAGAATTTTACAAGTAGAACCTTTTGAGTTTGGGTAAACAAAAGCTATTTTTGGAGTTAATCTTGGTGCCAGCCTGTACTTTTTTTTTTTTACACAGTGCCTCTCCATACTTGTGTTTGTTTTCCTCCTCAGCTTGCTCTCCAACCTTCCCTTCTGCCCCTCCCCACCAGTGTGACCGTCTACTCCACTGCCCTCCACTGCCACCCCTTCTGCTTTCCCTCTCTCGGCTTTCTCCTGTCTTCTTGTACCCCTGACCTCCCTTTATTGATCCTCCCCTCCCCATTCTTCTTCCCACTCCCAACACTTCCTACATCTGCTTTCCTGTCCCTAGCCATTTAATCCCCTCATCAACTACTACTGTACACCCCTTCACCCACCCTCCTCTTGTCTAACCCCCCTAGGTTCCATTCCTGAGCTGGATCCCTCTTTCTACCTCTGTCTCCTCCCTTCCCCATCCCAAGTCAATGGGAGGTATTTATTTCACACTGGCACCATACTGGGAGCTCCCTCACCAGTCTCTTCCTCCTAATCTTCCCCATCATCCCCCCACTCTCCAACCCCTCCCTAGGTTTCCTGACCCTCTGAGGTACAGGGGCGCAAGGCATCTGGGTCTGACCCTCCTTAACCCTCCCTTGCCTGCTTACCTTTCTCATCTGGGCCATTCCCCCCTACCCTCCATCCTCCCTGCCCCGTCTCCCACTCCCCTTTACTCTCCAGCCTACCTAATGTCCATCTAAGCTGCCTCACCTCTGCCAACAAGTGATTCAGAATCCTACATACTGTGCAACCACCTACCTCTCACACTGTACCCAGGAACACCGCAGCTCTGCACTCCCTGCAACACAGATCTGTTCTTCTCCTGCCACCTGAACATGTTCCCATGTTCAGTGGCCTCACTAACACATTTGACACAGTGAGTAAGTAAATTACTTACCAGAAACTCTTGATTATTTAGAGTACCTCTTCCATTGAGCTACACTCTTTGATCTTAAAGCTAGAGACACTATGGTCCTGATATTCAAAGGTGGCTGTTAGCACCATGCAAACTATAGGGGCACATGCAACATGGCACACAGACAGGGTGATTTTTAAATTTGGAGACATCATCCTCCTGGGTCTTCAGGGGCAGGAGACAATAGAGCATAGTGGTTGAGAGCACTGAGCTGCAAACCTGGAGACCTGGGTTTGAATCTATTATTCAACTATATAGCTGTATAGGATTTTTTATTTAGTCGGAACAGCATTTTATCATATGCAGTGTGTATGCATTATGATCAGCAGATTTCTGTATTTCTCTGAGAAAACTCAATAAAGTACACTAATAAGACCCTGCCACTCATGGACACAAATCACCAACACCTAATCTCCCCCCTCTCTCTGACCTCTCACGTACCAACTACCTTACTAACTCCCCTGTCTCGGACTTCACACGGACCTGCAACCCTACTGACTCCATGTGCCATAAAAGCGCTCAGATCTATCCCAAGACAATGCCCTGTGGGGTTGCTACCCAAGCCTCAGCACTTTCTTTACTGTGAGCTGCAGACCCACTCAAGTGTTACTTGATCATTGTACCATGATGTTATGTAACCTAATGTATGTCCATGTGTTACCTTGAAATTTGTACCATGATGTTATGTAGCCACATCTATGTTGTGAAATGTCAAGAAATATTGTAACTGTACCGTTTGATGAAGAACCTTTGCAAATGAACATCTTGCTCAAAGGTGCATATCCAAGCAACAAAATAAATAATAAAAATAAAGTATGTTTGGAACCAAAAAAAGCTCAGCACAATGCCTACATGCACAAATATGTAGAAGCATTCTGCAGATCCTTGGCCGTTTCCTCACCCTCACCCAATCCCTAACGAGGCAGTTCCTGGCAGTCAAGTGGTCCCCTCGATCCTCAAGATACTGTTAAATGTTCCTGGTAGTCTAGTAGTCCCCAAGGCTGGTGTTAGGATTTTGGGGGCCTCAAATGAAATTAATGACAGAGGCCCACACCCAGTCATCATTTTATGCTTGGCCCATGTCTTACTTAAATTTTATGGAATTAAAATACCAATGCACATGTAGGTGCTAAATCTAATTTTTATGCCTAGAAACAATCCCCTACATATTTAATTTATTGAGGAATCGGAAATACCTTTGAGTCAAAGACTCATTTACAAAGGTTCCACGTCACGGAAATTTGTTACATAACAGACTTTGCATAACAATTCAATGAGAACACAGTTCAGCAATGAATACAAGGAAACAGTGAAGGCTAACAATCAGAAGCTGGGGTAAACTAGTACAGTGGGAGATATATGGTAAAGCTCAGAGAAAGTCTTAGTTCTGGAGGCCTGGGAAGGCAGGCCAGTGGCAGTGGTCAGCGGGGAAGGGGGAGAGGGAAAGGGTTAAGTAACAATCACAGCTATTAGAAGCCTGCAGGTGGTACCTAAGATGTGTTTTGAAAGGGCCAATTCTATTTTCATTTACAAGCCAGGTTGGAAGGCTGTTCATGGGGGGGGCTCTAAAGCTGAAGGACCTTTGGAATTGTGAGGTTCGGCAGGATGGAACCATGAGGAGTGGCTTGGCAGAACTTCAAGTGTGCTTAAGCTTTGGGGCCAGGTGGACTAAGGGGGAGAGCCCGGGGGGGGGGAAGGCTGATGGTGATTTGTTTAGCCATGAGGCAGGTATGGAACTTGATTCTATTGTTGAGGTTGAGCCAGTTGGTGGTGTTATAGAGGGAGTATATATGAGTGAGATGATCACATCCCAGTATGAGGCGACACACTTTATTTAGGGAGAGACGAAGTCTATGTAGGGCTGAGGTGCTAGCAACACTATAAATAATTATACCATAGTCGAGCAGTGAGAGGACGGAGGAGGAGACGGCGAGCCTAAGGGCGTCTGTGGTAAGGCAGTGCTTGAAGCGGTACAGTAACCCCAGCCTAACATTAAGGGCTTTAGACAGAAGATGGATATGTTGGTGGAAGTTGAGCGCAGGGTCTAGTGTGATGCCCAGGTACTTAAAGGAGTCAACTAGCTCTAAGGAGGTCCGATTGGCAGTTAGAACTTGGGGGCAATGCGTCTTCCGGGTGTTGAGTGGATGAGAGAAAAGCATAACTTTGGTCTTCTTATAGTTGAGGATAAGGCACTGTGCTGAGAATCAGTTTTCAGCACAGCTAAAGGTGGATTGAAGGGAACGATGGAGTTGAGAGGGGTCAGGGTCGGAGGAGAGTAGGACCACATCATCCGCGTATAGTAACATGTTACCAGGGCAGGCCATGGCTCTTAACACACTCATCAGTTTTATATATTAAGCATTAAGGCATGATCATGGGTTGGATTACTGCCCATTAATCTAACCCTAAGAGTATGATGTATGAGGTAAAGCTGAGTACATTATTCCCTCAAGTATAAATTAATAAGGTAAGAGAAGGGCCGGAGTGCCTTAATGCTATTATTCAGCTAGACTGCTTCTATATTCAGTTCAGGAATGGACTAAGGTCATTGGGGGCTGCCTGGGAAAGGAAGATTGAATGTCCCAAAGACAGCTCCCTTTCTGTAGTGAGGGGGGATGTTGTGCTCTGCTGCCTGGCTGAAACAGAAATATCACAGTGGAGGCACTCACTAGGGGATGCATGCCAAGCACCAGAATGGGGGAAGGAACCCTTAGTAAAAACTGGGATGAAAACCCCCGCAGCTGGTCCCACACTACCAAGCATGGACTTCACCTCACTCACCACAGATGGTCCAGTGTAAGTGGTGGAGATAAGGTACAAAGCAGATAGGACCCCTACCCTAAGGAAAAACATCTGACACACCTGTATGAATGACTCAAGGCCAGGAGTGATTTCAATAGGTCACACTGCACAAGGAAAAATATCAATGGTACTCTCATTACAACCATAGCATATCTGATTTATGACATGCCTTTTATCATACAATGGGAACAAAAAATAATGCAAGTGCATTCTGTTGTTCAGTGGCCACTATTGCTTTAATAATTTTAGTAAGAAAGTGGGGTTAATTCCACATAAGATAGCAATAAACTAGCAAGGGAACATTAACAGAACGATTAACAAAACAGCATCACCACCCAACATCTTTTACCAGGCTCATCCCCCACATGATCAATCAACCTACCACAGTGTACTTACAGTATATTTTATTATTTGGTTATATTTATTATTAAATCAAATGAAAAAAAACTATGTTTTCTTAGCCTCCGTAGACTCTGTCACTGCTAAGTTTTGGTGCCAGCTTGTAGGCACTACTACCAAAAGACAACCCCAAACCTGAGCAATTTTAAATTCAGTCATTCATTCATTCATTCACAGTAGTGTATACCTACCAGAACACAAGAGACAGAGTTAACTTATAATGTAATTAGAATTTTAGAAACAACAACTAGGAATCTGAATTTAGGAAATCCAAACAAACTTACCTGCTTAAGAAGCACTCAGTCTGCATGGGTCTCAGAAGGGACAGAGTACATCCAAAAAAAGACTGAAGTTTTGAACTTCCTACAAACCACTAATGGCTGGAATCCAGCCAATTGGCTGCGTGTCCACATGGCCCCAAAGTGCTGTTGAAGCTGAGAACAAAGTAGAGCTGAAAGTCCAGTGCATACTCCCACCACCCCATCAGTAGCATCCCTTGTGATGCCTTGTCTCACTCTTTGGTGGACTGTGATTCCCCCTCTCCCTCTAGCACTGTGGGTGATGCCAGGGCAATTCCATTTGAAAGCTGACTCTAAACAATAAATCAATGAGCTCTGTAATACTGCGAGCAGTTCTGGAGACCCAGTCTCCGCAAGGACATAGACAGGATAGAGGCAGTCCAGAGGAGGCAACTAAAATGGTGCAGGGTCTGCAAAAGAAGCTATACAAGGAGAGACTAAAGGACCTTAATATGTATACCCTTGAGAGAAGGAAGGAGAGGGGGGGACATGATAGAAACTTTTAAGTACCTCAGTGGAATCAACAAAGTCCAAGTGGGTAGTATCTTTCAGAAAAAGAGATGTGCAAGAACAAGGGGACACAATTTGAAGATAGAGGGGGGACGGCTTGGGGCAATGTGAGGAAGTATTTTTTCACAGAGAGGGTGGTGGATGCATGGAACAGCCTTCCTGAGGAGATAGTGAGGTCAAAAACAGTGGGGGAATTCAAGAATGCATGGGACAGACATACGGCAATTCTGGTGGGGGGTGGGAAGAAATAGGCTGTTGGTTAACTAGGATCTGCAGCTTATCCTGTAGGTAGGGAAATGGGCAGACTGGGTGGGCCAAGTGGTCCTTATCTGCCATCAAAGTCTATGTTTCTATGTTTCTCAGCCCTCCCCTTCCTTCTTGCTATTTGCTTTGGTTTGGGTTTGCAGACAAAAATGTTTAACCCTCCCCATCCCTCTTGAGTGCTATAAATTAACGTCTTATCTGTCTCCTGTCCTGCAAATTGAAACTTAAAGCACTATCACATTCACTGCTTAGCTGAGAACCAAGGGCTGAAACATGAAAACAAAGCTCTTGCTTACTCCTTCCCATGCTGTTGGCAGGCTTAATTTATGCAAGAATGATCACCTGGCACAGAAGTCTCTATCAGCCAGGACCCAACCCACACACACACACGTTATCAGCAGTGCTTCCACACAAAACAACAAAAGAAGTCTCTTTTCTAGTTCTGTCACTTTCTGTTGACTGCCCCCACCCCAACTCATAAAACATTTTCAGCAATGCAAGAATGCAAGGAAGGGGGCGTCGGGCTGTGTTACAGCACAGACTGCCGGTGTATAGCCTTGAAGAAGAAAACAGCTCTGAAGAAAAAAAAAGTGACTTTAAATAAAGTTTGATGGAAGCTTCTGTTTGCTTAGATACATGTGAGGCCCCCGCACCAGTAGGGTTTGAGGGTGCCTAATGCCGGCTCTGGTAGTACCCCAGTCCCCAACATGGTTTTGGCAAGAACTACTGCACCACCACAGCACTAGACACCCTTACAAACACAATTTACTCGGCATTTGACCAAGACTAACTCACTGGGGCGGTATTCATAGACCTTACAAAGGCTTTTGATACAGTCAGCCACCCCATAGTACTAAACAAACTCAGTACTATTGGAATCTCTGATCACACCATACTCTGGTTCTCCAGCAACCTCTCTGGCAGGCAGCAATGAGTCAGAATCGGCCCTACCCACTCAGACTAGCTCCCAACATCCATAGGAGTCCCACAGGGTTCAATACTCGGCCCCTTGCTGTTCTCACTTCACATAAACACCATTACTCACTGCTACAAAAACAACACTCCTCTACTATACACACATGACTTGGTCTTCTTCAGCCATGCCCCCAAGACAACTGATATCAACAGAGACCTAGCACCTGACTTTGCCTCTGTTCAGTCCTGGTTCAAGTACAACAAACTTCTCATGAACTACTCCAAGTCCCAAGCCATACTGTTTGGAACCCCTCGTAGACTAAAAAACACACTCACCCCCTTACCATAACTATTGAGGATGGCACCACCCTCATCACTGTAACTAATTTCAAGTACCTAAACATCACACTAGATCCCTTCCTGGACTTCTGTCACATACTGTCAGTATGTAAAGCTGTCATTTCCAGCCTAGGCATAGCTTACCATGCCAGAAGTAATCTTTCACCCTCTGCATGCATCACAATTGCTCGCTGTCTCCTCCTTCCCAAGCTGTCTTATGGTTTACCAGTGTTTGCCCACTCCTCTAATCTCCTCAGATGCAAATGGTTAATATGCTACAACAATATCTGTAGATTCACCCTATCCTGCAACCGCCTCATCCATCACTGTCAACTCTATAGGAATTTAGGTTGGCCCTCCCCGACTGCCCTACTCGACTCCTCTCTCATAAAAGTTGTACACAACATCCTTTCTACACAGAAGCCACCTTCACTAGCCACCCTCCTGTCAACCAATGTAAACCACTACACTCTTAGATTCTCTGGAGTTGGGCAACTACTCATCCCCATATCAAAAACTAAATATGGCACCATGACCTTCTCCTCTGCTGCCCCTACTCAGTGGAACAGTCTCCCTACTGTTGTATGCTCTTGCATCAAAGCTAACACTTTCAAAAGGCAGCTCCACCTGCTCCTGCTGCATTGCTCAATGTGCATCTGTTCCTAATCATCTCAACATCCTGCACTTATCCCCATCATTTTTTACTCTCTTCCCCTTTCCCTTGCTCCCCTCCCCTTCCCTGTACTCTTCCTGCCCCATCTAAACACTCTCAACACTCTCTCTCCCCTAAGAGCTCATTGCTATGCCTTTCTCCCCTGTTCACAACCTCTGCGATGACAGTGGTTTTTCTATGTAACAGTGTATTGTCCTGACCTGTTTGACTACTCTTTATTGATAATGTCTACCCACTACTGCACTTGCACTTTGGTTGCCCTAGGTTACATGTAATGCAGTATTATTCTTGTATTGTTGCTTTGTAAATGTGTCCAATATGTTGTACTGTACTCTCCTGGGTCATTCCTGAAAATAGGCATATGCATGCCTGGTGTACCCTACCCGGTTAACAAAAGCTAACTAACTAAAAAAATAAATAAATACTGTCAAATGTCCCTGGTAGTCTAGTAGTTCCAGAATCCCCAAGATCATCCCTGGTAGTCTAGCAGTCCCCTTTATAATACTTAAATATACATGTATAGCTTTAAGAGTGGGATTTAAAGTGGGTGGGTTTTACTGTGTTAGTCGCTCCCTGATGAAGCTGTTAGTGAAACTGCTAGGAGTTCTGTGGGGTCTCACTGGTGTCTCCCTTTTTGGTAAGAGGTCATTGCACACCTTTATGAATGAAACTCAAACTATTTGACTCAATTTTGTGTCTGTTCTTGTTGTTCTGGTGGCGGGTAGAGCTGGAGTTTTGAATTAGCTACAGTTGGTTTCTCATTTTAGCACCCCCAGCCATGGGGAGGCCTTTCTTCCAGTTTTGCTCTTCTACTAGCCTGCCCATGGCAACCGCAGGCTGCACTGAGCTTTTGTTCTATGTATAGTGTGCTTTGACCTTAGTTCCCCTTATTTTCTTGATGTTTGACCCTAGGGGCATAGGGGAACTGAGATGTCCACTATTCTGAGGGACATCTGCATGGGGAATACTAGTGAGACCTTTCTGACCACTATTTTTAGCAATGTGGGCACGGTTAACCCTTTCAGGATTGATAGTTTAATGCCCGAGTTAGATGTTACCCAACATACTGCAAGTTCATCATTAATCAACACAGACATTGCAGTAGCATTCCAGAAACTAGAACTTGCTGCCCTAAAAGTGAGGCACAATTATTGGCACCAGAGTACTTTGGAAGCCTATGTCTGAGTCAGCCGCGTCCCTTGCGGGTTACGTTTTATCAAATGTCTGGGCTACGGACATGAATGCACCCCTTTTATGAATGATTGGAAGCAGCAGATGCAGGCAGGGTCAATGTTATTGGTCTACTGCTTCATTAGAGGCTATGCTGCACAGAAGGCAGACCTGGAGGCTGACCTGAAGACCAGGGAGGATGATATCTCCAAATCTAAAAATCACCTTGACTTCATGAATTTTGAAAAGGAGTTAAAATAGGCTATTGAGGAGCAAGATAAAAAATCAAAGCCTGTAAACTAAGTCTGATTATGATAGACAAGATTATTTAAAGGACCAGGTCTTCATGTGAAAAAAACACAGAGGAACTGTCAACAAGAGGGGTAAAAACAGGTGGAGAAAACAATATACAGCTGGTGGAAACACCCCCTAATAACACATCAGTATTGCTCCAAGATCCATTTTCAAATCCAGTAACATTTCTAATGAGCATTTCACCTCAAATTGTGAAACAGCTACTGACTCGTCTGAGGACCCTTTAGAGGTCGGAGAACAGGAGGATAAGGGGGACTAGTGACCATCGTCGATGCCAAGACAGAGTCAGGACAGTCAGGTTTTGAGAATCAGAGGCCAAATGAGAAGAACAAGATGTGGTGGAAGAAAACACAAGAAGAGGAGGCAGTTCAACAATCAGATATGTGCAGAAACAGAGACAGAGACGGGACACCAGCACACTGAGGGAAATGAGCAACAAATCTTACAGGTACAAGAGGAATTAAATGTTATTAACCTGTCTTCAACTGAACTTTCCAGACCACAATTGCAGGTTCTCAGTAAGAGGCTTAGCTTTATTCCAACTTGTACTGTTAAAGAATTTGATCTGTATATTGGCATAAAAAAGTTCCCAAGAAAACTGAACTTAAAGGTACATTTTGCCAAAAATAAATCCTGTTTGTCAACTAGTGAGAAAACAAATGAATTGAATACACCTGTTGAAACTGTTACCGACTCTATTAACTATTTAAGGAAAACAGCAATGTTTGTTCTGTATTATTCACCAGCAGTCTTAACATTTGAAAGGGCGGTATTGATGGATTTAGAAAGACAACATTCTGATATTATGAATCTGAACTTTGTTAATGTCACCAAAATGGAAAGACAGGCTATTGATGAATTACAGGACAACTCAGACTTAATTATCAAATCAGCTGACAAGGGGGGGGGGGCTCTGTGGTCCTCATGAATGAGGAAGATTACGAACAAGAAGTTTTCAGGCAATTTGCCAATACAGCTTTTTATGTGGGATTGAAATCTGATTTAACCCTTGTGTTTAAATGAGAGATTAATGCTTTTTTGATAAGTGCCCTGAACTCTAGTATTATTAAACAAGACACATTTGAGTTGTTGACAGTTGTACACTGTCAGACAGACCCTCTATGTCCTGCCCAAGATTCATAAAACCCTAGTGGATCCCTCAGGGTGCCCCATTGTGTCTGGCATAGGTTCTCTGACTGGGCCTTGTCAAGAAACATAGATAACATGTCAATTTCTTGGTCCCTAAATTGCCTTCTTTTATTAGGGATGCCACCTAGATTTGGGGCATCCTGGGGGAGTTACAAATGGAGCCCAATTGGTTGCTGGTAACTTTGGATGGGTTCCATGTTAAAAGGGCGAACGAATTATGGTGACCCGTCACAACAGCGCTGAACCCACAGGGCGAATACTTTTCAGAAAGTGTTTTCATCCCCCCCTTATTTTGATTCCTACTCTTGGGGGGTGCAACTTGGGGATGGGGCAAAACCAAGGTCACTCTAATGTGTTGGCACCATTCTTCTGTTGCCCTTTCGACAGTTCAACATTCTTAGTTTGTCCTTTTGATATACTACCCTTTCGATGTAGAGGCTGTCTACACGAAGGTACTCCAAGATGGTGGCCTGACGGCATTATGCTATTGGTTGGAAATGATTACTTCTTACTAACCTTCTTTAATTGATTTTTTTATGTACCCTCTCCAAGTTTGTTTTGACCAAAAACACTTTCCTTTTTCAGGGCCAGCACTTTTTTCAGATAACAGGAACACCAATGGGGGGGGGACATTTACCCCCACTTATACCAATGTGTATCTTGGCCTATGGGAAAGAGAATTTATTTATAACAGGGATAAAAACCCTTTCTATGATTACTTTGACCTCTGTCACAGGTATATTGATGACGTGTTGATGGTGTGTTGTGCAGAGGTGCCTGAACTGCTGGAGTTTGTGAAATTCTTGGCAATGATGAATCCAAATTTAAAATTTACTGTGCATTATAATTTTGATCACATACAGTGAAGCTCGCCAGAATGAAACCCAATTCTGCAACATTCTGCAGCACTCTGCAGCAGAGTTTACTGTAGAAAAAGTACAGTTAAGTAAGAATTTACCGTACAGCAGCTCTTTGAGAGAAGCTCTTGCAGTAGGCAATAACCATTAGGACTAGAGCCATCAGGCACTTGGACCACGTAGAAAACTTTATCTAGCAGTGTCTGGCAGGGGACCGCCCACCCAACGTCATGTAATGGATGTCAATGTGACACTATATAGTGGGCGGTCCCCATGCTCGATCTCCAGTTCTCCCACCAGAGACTGAAGAAGGTGCAACAGGAGAAAGGAGTTGGCTCCTGGAGCTGAAAGAAAGGCTATAAAAAAGTAGTGGCAGGAGCATGGGAGAAGGTGGGAGGGAAAAAGGTACCTACTGCAAGAGCCTCTCTCAAAGATCTACTGTTATGGTAAGATCTTACATAACTGTACTATCTTACTTCAAGAGGGCTCTTGCAGTAGGTAATAACCATTAGGACTGAGTCCCAAGCAGTGAAATTCAGACAAAGGCTGAAGCACGGGAAGCAGGAAAGGTCTGTAGTAGGTACCAGGTTAAGACAGGAGGCTTTGAAGGATGGCTAGTCCAAAGCCTGCCTTGCACCTAGAGGCAATGTCCAAACTGTAATGTTTGGTAAAGGTGTGGACGTAGTTCCAAGTCGCTGGGTGGATTAGGGGGTGAGGTGGTAAAATGGCCGCAATGCCGCTCAGCTCCTCAAAGCTTTCAGCTTGGTGAACATTTTTTATGTTTTACTCCGCTTGTTTTAACTTTACTACCAAATTGAGGAATGAAACCAATGTTAATTTTGGCCTTTTTGTTAGCACAGTAGTTGCTTTCTATCTGACTCAGTTTTCAGCTGCCTATAAACGCCGGCAAATGGTGTCTGGATAGTGTGTTGAATTCCTCGAAACTGTAGGCCCGGTATGGAGGCTTTCCCCATTGAAGCTCTCTGAAATCTGGTGTTTTTGGGAATTGAGATGATGCCAAAGTAGAAGGAGGATGCCTGTGAAAGCTTGTGAATGTTTGAGAGTATATCGCACTATGCGCGCAGATAGGCTCGTTAAGCCTCATTAAAAGGTATGCCACTGTTGCCGGGGGCTGGGGATATCAGAGCTTGAATTGTTAAAAACTGAAGTTATAGCACGAGAAGGAGCACTCTTTGCTTTATTTTTACAGGTGTCCGAAGGAGCTGGCTGCTGAAAGACAGAGTTGGAGAGGTGAATTTTAAAAGGGCTACCTGGAATTTGAAAAGGCTTACCTTCGGAAGACCAGAAGGGAGTGAACCGAGTGAACTAGTTTTTCTCATCATCAGTGACTGGTGTCTCTTTCCCTTCCACCTTGTGACCCAGAATTAATGGTAAAGATACAGGTAAAGATGGAAACTAACTTTGGATGCAATGCTTTAAGGTGTTGGTGTATGTGAGAAGGAGCACTTAGGTAACGGATTCTGGAGGGCAAACTGGGTGGCCTGATTTCCATACTAACTCCTGGAATGAAGTAAAAATGGAGTGAAACTTTGCACGAAATAGGGGCGAGATATGGATAAAAAATGCCAGAGGACAGAAGCTTGGGAATTGAGTTGATTCACATGTGTGGATTCCTGCTCGTGGGGAACCCCTTGAGGTCTCCTGAAATCTGGTAATTGTATGTATTTAGTATAACAGACTCCCAGCACTGGAGCAAGTGAAGCTTACATATATTTTTGGCTTCTACATTTATTTTATTTTGCCTCAAAAAGATACTGTAACCCCCTACCAAATGGGGGCTTGCCTGCCACCCTGTAGCTCTGTCCTCCTGTTCTCCTCCCGGGTGTCTCCTGAATCCTGCCTGTAATTTTTTCTGTGCCCCTCCAGGTCTTGTTCTACCCCTGGTGCCCCAGCCATGCAGCCCAAATCCTTAATCTAGCCCTGCAAGACTCGAAACAGTCCACCGCAATCACCCGCTTGTTGTTCTGCCCTTGGGGCAGCGGGGGTCACGCAGGCACTACTGGTGCCTTTGTTCATCAACTGCTCAAAATAGTGGGTAATTCAGGGAGTTTTCCATATGTCCCAGGATCCCCATCCACTAAGTGGGACCCGGTGACCAGGGATAGGCTGCTGAGGGGCTGCTCTCCACAAAAATGAAGGCGATCCATGAGATGTGTTCATTCATGGCTCATTAATATTCATGAGCCTGAGCCCCGATCCCACTGAATATTCATAGCGCCTGTCTGCCCTTGGGGCAGCTGTATCTCGGCTGTGGCAAGAAAAGAAAGGAAATGTTTTTTTTTTAATTTGTAACTTGCTGCTGTGTGTTGGGGAAAGTGTTTAAGAATGGGGAAAGTGTTAAAATGAATTAATGCTTGGTTCCTGGCTTCACCAGACAATTTTGGGACTCGGAGTGCCAGCCTGTCTGCTGCTGCAAAGCGTCCTTAAACATTGGCAGCAGCAACAAGAAAACGGACTGAGCAAATTCATTTCTCTGTACAGTGACAGCAAGTACTCAACCAGGGCTAAAGAATCATGGGGCATTGGGGCAAATATTTCAATAATTTCTGGCTGCACCAGGACATTATTCAGGACTATATCTAATTTGCTAAGAGGACAGCAGGTTAAACAGCCATTGCAAGCAGCCACAGCCAATCAGAAAGCCTGGAAAACAAAGCTAGGACTTGTGGGACATTCACCGAAGCTCATGGGTAAATGCCAAGTGCTCATGGGGACTTACAGGGACCTAATTTTAGGCGCCAAAACACCAGACCGACAGTGCATCGAGTGAGAATCATGCATTATTAATTTCTGTGATTGGCAGTCCTCCAGCCAGTCGGAAGCCCTGCAGCCAACAGCCACAACCAATCTGGAGCCTCAGGAAAGCCCTATAAGAGACAGTGTTTTTGCCAAATCCAGATTCAATGGGGAGAAGGAGATTCAAGATGGGTGGGGGCTCAGGCCCCTGCCATGCTACTGGGCCTGATCATTCCAGCTAAGCCCCACCATCCAGGAGGGGATTTTTTTTGTTTTATTTAAGTTAAAGTAACTTAGTTAAGTTAAACTGCTAGTCTGGAGGTTGCCAGATTGTTCTTCAGGTGCTAGCCCTTCCCTCCATGTTGGGGGAAGATGTGGACCGGAACCAGATGACATCAAGCAGCAGTGAGAGCGCTGACCAGGAACCTCATTCGTGGGAGTACTAAAGATGTCAGGACCCTTCTATAGTGGAGATCGACCATGGAGGACCTACGTGAGTACCCTTGTACCCCCCGGTGCAAGGGAGAGATACAGCAAGCTAAACTTATGGGCCTTCCTCCCCTTGTAATTGTTCTATGCCAAGAAAGTAAGATAAGTAACTGTGGGTTGACATGCCCTGTACCTACCTGAGTAAGAGAAAGCAAGATAAATTAATCTGGGCTGCCTTGCCCAAAGTGACTGTTTAAATCAAGTAGTTCTTTGGTTTGCACCTTGCCTGCTGCCCTGACTGACCGAGAGCAGGTGGATCTTTGGGACTGTGTTATGCAGATGGCACCTGTTACTGGGGGTACCCAAGAGAGCCCAGACAGTGTGCAATCAGGATAAATCATATAAATGTGCTGATATTCATCTGCACCCATTAGTCGGTCAAGATTGTCCTGTGGAGCTGCCAGCCATCGCTGCCTCGCCACTTCAAGGGCCATGAGACCCAAGGGTCGACTTGAGACTATACTTAAACCCTGGAAATGACAGTTTTCTGCCTTGTTGAATTACGTCTAAGAATATAGTTGAGTTAAAGATGTATTGGTATATGAATGTACTGGATGTGTCTACAATATATATGTGCTAAATATTCAGGATTTGTGAATCCAAGATCTAGCCAAGGTAACCCGGATAGTTGCCTTTTCTGAATTGTATAGTTCTGCGAGAAGCAGGGCAACCCCTGTTACTCCACCAAAAGCAGGGCAATCCCTGCACCTCTGATAATGATTGACAGTTGTTGTTTAATTTGTCTTCCAAGTTAGCCCCGTCCTCTTAAATCAAAGCCGGCCAACTCAACCAGCTACAACATCTCCCAGGCCTGCAACAATCCAGGACTTTTGGTATCTGGGTACCCAGGGTATACTGTGAGATTGCGGGGTTTCATTTATATCTAGGAACTGCTAACAGTGGTGGGGAAAACTATTATGTAACATCTGATTTGGTCAGCAGCTTAGATAGCCAGGACTCTGAGTTTCATTTCTGGTCGTTGAACTGTGATTACTTTTTTGTTTAATTTAATACCCACCCAGCTGGAGGGTTCACCAGCAAAAGAAAAGCCTGTGTACATTTTGTAAATATTGATCAGCCTAGCCTCTATTCCTCCTGTTTCCCCCATCCTAACTCCTATATCCCCCAAATAAATCTTATTACTGTTTTTTGCAAATCATGGTGTGTGAGCATATTATTAGAGAGAATCGTTAATTACAAAAATGTCTTACACATGAGGAACTGAATATTGGGACATGTCTGGGGGTCGTAAAAGGTATTTGTGGGTGGTATAACATCTCGGGGGTTATACCAGGTAACAGCTAGCCCACGTAAAGGTAAACTCTGAGTGGAGGCACTGCACAATGATTTTTAAACTTGCTATAAGTTCACGAACCCAAACCCCTCAGCCTGTTGTCTAGAGTAGTAGACAGGGATGTAACACTAGGAGTAGCGTTGCCTAGGGGCTACAATACATTTAGTATAACGCTAATAAAGAGCTGCGATGAATTCCTCTGTAGAGGCAAATGCTTAAAATTCATCGGATGCTTGGGGTTATTAAATAATAGAAAGAGCAAACTCATTAACTGTGAAAAGGCCGGGGATGTAAAATTGCCTTAGCATCCTTTATGAAGGTTTAAACTTGAATTTATTGCTTGTTTTGACACAGTGTTATTAATGTGTTTATGTGTTTAAGTTTTATATCTATTTGTGTCACAATTATTTTTTTATTTTTTTAATGCCATCGGGGCTAAGTAGATTAATGGCCCTACTCCTGATATAAAAGCCAATTAATAAACCTTAACCTAACTGACCCTCGCTCAAGGCTGCCTGAAACGCAACTAATTTTCAAATGTGCTTCAAGTATGATCTTAGATTTATATTTCCTTTCCTGTAGGCATTAAGTATACTATCCTTCGAATGCTGGAGAGTAGAAAGGATAGGGTAAAATGGGTTAATTACCCTGTAATTTGGGGATATACTTTTGGATGAGATATATGTTTGACCAAATGGCATGATTATTTAGTATGCTGTCCCAAATGGCATGATTATTTAGTATGCTGTCCTAAGACTGCACACAAGTCAATTAGGTTGCAAATTACATGCTAGGACAAATTAAGAGTAGCACTGCATCTTGTTGGCAAATAAACCACTTGGCTGGCTCCATTCCCTGATCTCTTGCAAATATTGGCTGAAATAGCCTTTAAAGGGCCTCCCAGGATTTCTTAACTAGGGTAGACTAGTATACTGGTCTAGGACAGTTCTGTACTGCTGGGATGTGGTGGAGGTGTACCCAAAGGTGGTTTTGATCAACATATTGTGGTGCTGATCACCTGATAGAGTCCCGGCCAACTATGCAACAGTATGGTCAGTATGGCTTGGAGAGAGCAGAAAGAGTAATGTTGCTGGTCCCTATTTTTTAGGTGCAGTCCTCTGAGAAAGGGCCTTGATGCAGGGACGCAATTAAGTAAAGAGAGTTACACTTGTGGAATGCTACTCACCTCCAATCGTGTGTCTGCTATGGAAATTTTGTGGGTCATCCACAGGGTCTTGGGAGTTGTGAAGTGCACACAGGGCCAGACTCAGTCTTGTTCCTACATCTTGCTAGCATGTGCACAGAAATGGTTGTTTTTGTTCCTAATATGGTGGCTAGGTAACCCTATTTGGCTAATGGAAGGTTAGCCCAGACTTCTTAATTAGGGCAGACTGGTACGATGGCCCCAGTTTGTACCCTACTATCTAAAGGGAATCAGGAATGTCCTAGTGTTGTGAATTTGTCGGCATACTGTGGGTTAATAGGGCTGTTATAGCCCCATTAGTGCACAATTCACTCCTAAGCAAAAGTGCACCTGCAAAGTTATACAGAAAAGTGAACAGTATTTTGGGGAAGGACCTGTGTTCTAATAGGGGTACTTACTTGAACAAAGGGCATCTTGCTCTATGGCCCTTGTTATCTCAGAATCTCTGTAATTATTGATTGATGAATATTTTTATCTTTTTCTATTGCGTTAAGTAACTTTAATGAGATTATACTGCCACTGTAATTATAGACATGGAAACAATATATCATGGATTATGCATGTAAAAGCCTAATGAGTCAGAAAGAGTGAAGTATGTAAGTATGGACTGAATGCGTCTGCACTTGACTAACCTATTTTATTGTACTGTATATGATTTACTTTTTAATATTTTAAAAAAGTTGAATGATGATTGTGTCTTGTATTTTTTAAATTGTAATGGCAAGACAGCTCAACAATAAACCTTTACTTACTCTCAATCTCTCCAAGTCGCTGCCGCACAAATGTCCGTGGCAGAAACATACATTCTTGAAACAAGCAGTAGATGTAGTCATGCCTCTGGTTGAATGCCCCTTGACCTCCCTCGGAAGGGGCTTGTTATACTTTTGATAAAACAAAATGCAGTTTGCTAACCATTTGGATAAGCATTGTTTGGAAACTTCCGCGCCCTCTCTCTTGGGCACAAAAGAAATGAAAGGCTGATCCGTTTTACAGACTGACTTTGTCTGGTTTGTGTAATAACTCAAGGTTCTGTGCACATCGAGTGTGTGCAGAATGGCCTCCCCTTGATTGGAATGCTCAGGGTGATACACTGGCAAGTGTATAGTCTGATTCAAAGTAAATTCAGACACCACCTTAGGTAAAAACCTAGGATTTGTACGCAGAGCCACCCGGTGTGGAAAATCAAATAAGGCGCCTTACACATCAGGGCCTGAAGCTCAGAAATCCTTCGAAGTAATGGCAACTAAAAAGAACACTTTCCAGGAAAGGTAGTGCAGGTTGCAACTCACGGCCGGTTCAAAGGGAGGCAAAGTGAGTTTCTCAAGGATGAAGTTCAAATCCCACGGAGGAATGGGGTTTCTGGCCAGGAGTTTCAGATGAAGAGTTCCTTTCAGAAAGGTTTTGGAAATCTTCAACTGCGCCAAAGTTTTGCCATCCACTGGAGTATAGTAGGCAGAAATGGCAGACAAGTGGGCCTTCAGTGAAGAATAGCTAAGGCAAAGGTCAGAGAGAAGCAGGAAGTATTCCATGACCTGTGGGACAGAACAAGAGAAAGGGTCCCATCCCCTGTTGGATGCCCAAATGGAGGATATTTTCCATTTCATAGCAGATGTGGTTCTTATGGATGGCTTTCCAGCCTCCACAAGGACTTGAGCTACTGTGGGAGAGACCCCAAGGCATGCAACCGCTACATCAGCAGGTGCCACTTGTGAAATTGAAGGGACTTGAGACCTGGATGGATCTGCTTGCCCTGGTCCTGAGTCAGCAGGTTCTTGCAGAAGGTTAGGCAAACCGGAGGCTCCACCCTCAACTGCTGAAGCAGAGTAAACTACACTTGGCGAGGCCAATAAGGGGCTATGAGAATCATGTGAGCCTCTTCTTGATGTAGTTTCAGAAGCACCCTCTGCCACAGTGGAAAGGGAGAGGATGCATACAAGAACCTCCCTGTCCAGCAGAGAGACAGAAAACACCATATCCAGGAACAAGCGAGCAGAAACTGGGTAGTTTTGCGTTGGATGGGGAGGTGAACAGATCGAGATCTGGGTGACCCCACCGATCAAAGATGTCTTCGACTACTGATTGCCTCAGTTCCCTCTCATATGCCCTTACCTGAGTGCAGCTGAGGGTGTCCGCCAGGACATTTTGAACACCTGGTATATGCACTGCTGTGAGCTGCAGGCTGTGCTGTACCACCCAATGCCATACACGCATCACTGCCCTGCACAGAGGATACGACCGTGTGCCTCGCATGGCTTCCCTGCACAGAGGATACGACCACGTGCCTCCCTGTTTGTTCAGGTACTAAACCACATACATGTTGTCTGTCTGTACCAGGAGGGGCCCAGGGAGGAGTAAGGGCTGAACGACCTGAAGGGTGTATAGTACATTGATGTGCAGAGAAAGCTCCTGCTGAGACCATGATCCCTGTGTCCTGTGTTTGCCCAGATGGGCACCCCAGCCCTGACTTGAAGCATCCACTGTCAGAGTCTGGGTTGGTGGAGGCTTTCAAAAAGGAACCCCTTTGGTGAAATTGGACAGATCCTACCAACAGAGAAGGTCCCAATGCATGGGGCTGGACACCAGAATCCTGTTATCCAGGTCATCTGATTTCTGGTCCTACTGAAACTGAAGGGTTCACTGCATATTCCGCTTGTGGAGCATGCCTAGGGGGACAGTGGGAATAGCCACTGCCATAAGGCCTAGAAGGCATAGGACCGAATGGGCCGGGGTCCATTGGCCGGTGGCCACTTGAATGGCCTGCTGACACAGGGTTTCCACCTGGTCAAAAGGGAGGAAAGCCTGGACTTGAACAGTATCCAACACTGTCCCAATATATTGGAGGCATTGGGAAGGAACAAGGTGGGATTTGGAGTAATTCGCTCTGATCCCCACTTGCCTGAATGGATTCAGTGTAGCAGTCAGGAAGGCCACCAGGCTGTCCATTGACAGTGCTGACAGGAGCCAGTCATCGAGGTATGGGAACACATATATTCCCTGGTGGCGTAAAGCCACTGCCACCACCACCACTAGGCACTTGCTAAATACCCTGGGTGCTGAGGAAAGACTAAAGTGGGGTGCTCTGAACCGGAAGTGTTCCCCCTGGAAAGTAAAGTGTAGGAAGCGTCTATGGGAGGGAACAATTGGAATATGCAGGTATGCATCCTGCATATCCAGAGCAAACAGCCAATGACCCTGGTGCAAAAGAGGCAACAGACCTGGAAGGGTCAGCATGCAAAATCTCTTATACTCCACATACAGATTTAGTGTATTGAGGTCCAGGATTGGACGGAGGTCCCCTGTCTTTCTGGGAACCAGGAAGAAGTGGGAGTAATATCCCTTTCCTTCCTGGCCCCAAGAAATGGTCTCTATGGCTGATTTTGTCAGAAGAGCCTGGATCTCTTCCTTTATGAGAGGAATGTGGCCTATTGGGTAGTGAGAGAGATCCAGAGGGGTTCTTGGAGATCTCTCTGTGAATTTAATGATGTGGCCTTGAGCTATGAGCTGAAGGACCCACGTATCTGAAATGATCACCTCCCACTCGGCCAGGTGGTTGGTGAATCTGCCCCCTACTGATTCCTCCAGAGCTGGTGGTGGAGGCTGGGGGCCCTGCCACAAGTCAGGAGGTGGAGGGGGTGTGGGATAATACCACCCTGGCAGCCCTTTGGGACTTGGCTGGAGGGGTGGGTCCTGCTGATGATGCCCGACGTTTGTTCTGATGTTGGGCTGGCTGTAGCTTTTTCTGGCACCATTGCTGGTGACGAAATAGCTGTTTTAGCTTGGTATTAGAGTGGTACCTAGACTGAACAGAGTGCAGTGCCTTGCCACTGTCCTGGAGCTCAGTGATTATGTCCTTGACATTGCCCCCGAAAAGGACTGGTCCTCTGAAGGGGGCATCCTGGATGGTTCACTGGACGTCTTGGGCCAATCTGGATACCCGCAGCCCGGAGTACCGGTGCATGTTAATAGCTGTGGCGGTACTTCGGGTAGACTTGTCTACTGCATCATATGTCACTCTGAGGGAATGACAGCAGGAGATTTCCCCAGTACTGACAGTCTGGGAAATTTTGGTATTAGGCTCGGAATCGGGCAAAGCCTCAAATTCCAACTTCAGCTATCCCAGGATAGATTTCTGGTATACAGTCATGTATGCCAGGTGCTTCAAAGCTCTGAGGGCCAGAGTGGAGAAGGAATAAACCTTGGGTCCAGACTGATCTATCTGCCGTGACTCCTTGTCTGGAGGAGAGGTGCTCATGCATTTAGGCTTAGCCGTATGGACATGGGCCACATTAATGACCACTGAGTCCGCTTTAGGGTGAGAACTAAGGTTGTCTTTACCCTTGTGGGCTCGACACAGTCTATCAGCCTTCTTGGCAACTGAGGCCACTGACGTAGGTTGCTGCCAGACCATGGAGGCTAGGTCCTCATGTGGGCTAATCCACAGAGGAATGAGCACAGTGGACAGCTCAGGCATATCCAGGTGTTCCGCCAACCTCCTGCGTTGGGGATCCTGAACCTTTGTCTTCCACTCATTTGCCTCCTGAATCTTCCGAAGGATCTCAGTAAAGAAAGTGTCCTCTGGACGGGACTTGGGAGAATCACTGGGCTTTAGATCCACCAGAGAGGGGATCTAAAAACCCGAGGTGGAGGACTCTGAGGTGTCTGAGTCGGAGTCCAACGATGGGCTTCTGTCTGGAGACAGAGCCTGTGGGAGTGGGATCTCCTGCAGTGAGACCGCAAGGCCCCTGCTGACACTGGCTACCATGGAGGATGCAAGGTCTGTCCCAAGGTAGAGGGGCGAGACTCTACTGGAGAAGGGAATTTCGGCATATGGTCTGTTTGGACCAGCGTGGAAGCCATGGCTGGTTGCTGCCAGTCCAATTCTAAGATAAACTGCGTCCTGGTTTCAGACCACCAAGACTCTAATGCCTCCCTAAAACTCACCTGAGGCTGAGGTGGTGGAGGGGGCAAAGAAAAGGAGGAGGAGGAGGAGGGTGCTGATAGATGGATGGATGGGTATCCTGGGAAGGTAAACCCTGGTGTTGTAAAACCCGGCATCGGGTAATGGTAGCCCGGTGCTCCAGAGGGTGAACTACCCGGCATTGGATACCCCGACGTGGAGTACCCTGGCATATGATACCCTGGTGGCAGGTATCCTGGTGAAGGGTAGTGAGGTGCAGGGTAGCCTGGCATTGGAAGATGTGTTGAACGGCCCAACAGTGGAGCTGAGGAACCTTCCAGAGGCCCTGATGGCAGGTAACCCAGTGAAGGACCCAACGGAGGAGCCAAAGTTCCTGACCGAGGTCCTGACTGTGGGTAGCCAGGTGTAGGCCCTGAAAGAGGAGCAGAGGGACCTGATGAGGGCTCTAACCCAGGATATGAAGGGCCTGGTAACATTAGGTCTGGTGTCAGACCCCCTAGAAGAAGTTACAGCATCAGTCTCAAGAGGGCTGTGGGTCCCACTGGAGGCTGAAGCGAGGGAGCTGGCCCAGATGCGGTAGCCCGTGGTGTAGGAGACACCGGCCCCTGAGGGAGGTCCGGCATCGGGTATTCCGGCCCCAGCAACAGGGTTGTGTTAGGTGGATGCTCCTCTGACTCTGACACTGAATGTGCTGGAGAGCCAGGAGTCACCACCAGGGGAGGTGGCAACGGAGGTTCCAGAGAGGGAGAACCCTCTGGGGAGGACTGTGGCAACAGCAGCAGCGTGCGCTGATCCGGAGGATTGGTGTCAGGCCTGTTACTGGGGCCCAATAGAAGTGCAGTGGCTGGGAGGACACCAGAGAAACTGGTGTGTGACTTATCAGCCAGGGCTGGGTGTTTGTCAGAGGGGCTTACAACCGACTTATCGGCCATGCCACCAGGCTTAGGCCCCGGGGTTTTGAGGGGCCTAAGGGTGGCGGAGCTCTTTGGAGGATTGGAAGTGCTCGCCTGAACTGTAACCAGCACAGGTGGGGGAGCAGGCTGCTCCTAGGGGAGGCAGACTTGGTCAGAGGAATGGTACCCGTGCCAGCAGGAGGATGCTCATTGCCCATGGCCCCTGAAGGAGGTCACGGGTGGGAAGGAGACCAATTGCAGTCCTGGTGCTTCTCTTTGTCCTGCTTATTCTTCTTCTTGGTATGGGAGTCTGAAGAACGCCCCAAGGAGGAGAATGATCCCTGCAGCTTCTGCAGCTCCTTCTCCATGGAAGCCATCTTCAGTTTGAGAATGTGAGCTTCCAGGGCCTGTTGGTGGCATTTCTGTGTGGCCTGGTTGAAACTCTGGCAGGCCTCACAGTCCTTGGTCTTGTGCTCTGGTCCCAGGCAGAAGAGGCAGAGGGAATGGCCATCCTTGTGAGGGAGCTGGGTGCTGCAGGAATCGCTCTTGTTCTTATGTGACTCAGAAGGTGTTGGAGAAGACATGTACTAAAAAGGTAATATTTTTCAAAGATGTACAGAAAGGAAAATAAAGCGATGAAATACTCATCCAAAAATGGCAGTCAACTGAAACAACGTTCTCTGTGAGGTCTGATGTGTGCAGGTCGATGGCAGGAAAGAACTGGAGGACGGGCGTGGGGACCGCCCACCATATAGTGTCACGCTGACATCAGGTAGGCAGTCCCCCACCAGACACTGCTAGCTAAAGTTTTCTGTGTGGTTCTAGTGCCTGATAGCTCTAGTCCTAATGGTTATTACCTACTGCAAAAGCCCTCTCGATGTAAGATCAATGTAATTTTTTTTAATAAAACTTTTTATTTATAGCTTTTCATCTTACAGAATAGCAACATGTACATAAAAATACATACATAATCCATCATTTGGTAGAAGGCAGCACATTGTATGCACAGTAAGTGTTAGACAGAACTACTATGCAAAGAAATGATATAGTTCCCAGACATGGGCCCTCCACCCATCAGGGGTCTTAAGGAGTAAATGCACTGGGAAAATAAGCTCGTAGGATATCCCACTATCACCACAGGAAATAACATAAACAATACACCGAGCTTTCATCCCACTCACAGACATATATAATGTGTGTGGTGGAGAACAAATGCAAATAAGACACTATACTGAGAAACAGATTGTCTGAGCTTGTTTAAGTCAAGCCAAAACCCTACACCCATAGGCCTCCACTAGGGGACCGTGCAAGGGGAAGGATGTCTCTAAAGGAAGTTTTATAGTCCACAAACTGAGCAGTGTGTGTCAGTACACCAATTCAAAATCTGTCCTTGAGCAAAAATGATTTTACCAGTAGGCTAGGAAAATAACTTTTCATAATCATTTAACAATAGAAATGATTAAACTAACATTCCTGCCTACATATTATGCATTTAAAGGAGCACTCAGCAGGTAGTCCAGAATAAGAAGTCCAAGCGGACCTTACTCAGCATCCCTGGGTAGCAAGAGAAAAAAACATAGTCCCACTGTAGTCACTCTGGCTCCCCTTCTGAATCTTGATCTGAGGCCCTAGAGTCCATTCGAGAAAGCAAGGTCTCTGAAAAACTGGATGCAGCCTCTGGGTCCATGAAAACATGGGATTTCTGCTGATGAGTTATATGTAGACATGCTGGAAACAGCATCTGAGCCTTCACCCCTTTGACCAGAAGTGATTTTTTAACCACTTTGTAGTTTTTTCTTGCGATCCTGTGTCTGTGATGACAAGTCAGGGAAGAATCCTAATCGGTTACCCTCCAGACAATGTCCCCTTTTTTTCTGGCCACTTGTAACAATGGTATTCTGGCTTCTGGGGTGGATAAGGTCAGAATCGCCATCATTGGTCATGAGGCTGAACCCCCTCAAACTCCAGGGCACAAGGGAATGGTAAAAGCTTGCACAATGTTAAAACACATGTCCCGATTTAATAACTCCAGGTCCTCAAAGATCATCCGATCAAGCGCTGACATAATTGCCATACGGCTGGAAAATCAAGGAGGAACTCTTACTATCTGGATGTTCCTCTGCCTTAAGCCATTCTCCAATGTCTCCACTTTCGATCGCAAGAAATTGACGTCTCAGATCAGGCCTGTACTGACTTCAAACTGCCACTCTGAAGAAGTGGTATGGTCAGCAATTGCCATGGTGTTGTTGGTGATCTTTTGCTCCAGGTCTATACATTTTTTCTCCATTGCAGCCAGACACTTATTGGTCTTGTCGCCACTCTCCTGCAGTTTTGTTAGTAGCAGGAGGATCTGAGAGAGTTCCGGTGACGATGAAGAAACTGGGCCTCCAGATTTTGTTGAATCGCTGGTCCCTGGGCTGCTAAAATACTTTCTGAGCCCTGTGGTTGACTGCTGATGCTGTTTTTTCAGGCTCATGTTGCTCTCGAGTGGTTCTGATATAGAACCAACTACTGGATGTTGAAATATAGTCATCGGAAACTATTTAAAATACTTAATAAATGTAATCTTATATGGAGCTTGAGAAAGACTGTCCACCATGTTGAGTGACCCACAGTGCCCCCAGATCAATGTAATTTCAATGGCAATTAGTCCCTTTTGTCATGCAGGAAATTGTGACACTCAGTTCCTCCTGGCAGTGTCACATTTTCCTGCATGACAAAAGTTACTAATTCCCATTGAAATTACATTGTTCACTGCAGTAACTCTGCTGCAGCATACTGCAGAATGCTGTAAAAGTGGGTTACATCCTGGCTAGCTTCCCTGTACAATCTTTGGATCTGGACATCTCCAGGAATGTAGATGGTATTAGCATGACTGACATATAGGAAGCCAACAGACAGGAATAGCCTGTTACACTCCAGCAGCTTCCATCCACGCCACACCGTCAACAACATTCCAAAATCACAGTTTATGCGCATCAGGAGGAATTGCACCGAACTACCAATTTATGTAGGGAGGACAGGGGAACTAAAACAACATTTTATTGTACACAGATATAACAGTCCACTTGTCAGTAAGGTTAGGCACACAGTGCAGAGTATGCCATGAGAGGATTTATTGGTATACAGACAGTGGGATAACAACCTCCTGAGGAACCACACTTTTGTTACTCAGTTTTGTTCCAGAAGTGGTATCATTAGGCAATGTATAGAGAAAAACTGGAATATATTGAGTATCGAACCTGCCATGTCAGACATTGTTAACCCCAATTCCCCCAGGATTACATGCAGGAGAGGTGAGAACTTGGGTGGCCTCCTGGTACACAGTTATTTACCAGTGGGGAGAAAGACTTCGCAGGAATGGTTACCGGCAGCACCTACTGGCTGTTTTACTTGTGGCAGGTGCATTTACTTTAATTCAGTCATGAAGTCTAAAACCTTCATGTCTGTAAACAGTAACAAAATGTTCACAATTGGACAGCTTATTAAATGCAACACATCTGTGGTGGCCTATTTTGCTACCTGTACGTGTGGTGCGTTCTATGTCAGAAAAACTAAAAGACCATTCAAACTCTGCATAGGTGAGCATTTAAGCTCTATAATAATGCAGGACACACAATGCCCTATATTGAAACCTGAAACAGACATCGGGGATGGGAAACCATTCATTTTACTTTTGTGGCACGGAAAGGATTAACATGGGTCCCAGGGGAGGTGATTATGAGACACTATTAAATAAAAGAGAAACCTTCTTGATTTTTTCATTGGGTGCTATGAAATTCCCTGGTCTCAACAACAGTTTCGAGTCATCAGCCTTTTTATGTTGATTGCGCGCATGCGCAAGAAACATATTGTAGCAGCTTGCCAGAAGCAGGTTGTGGAGGTGTGGCACTGTTGTGGCCAATGCCCCCACAGACTTTAAAGGCTTGGCCTGCTTTCCCCAATGGGGTGGCATGCTGCTGCTGACACTAGTTCAGCTAGTGTGCCACCACCTTGAAATGTTTCAGCCGCTGCAATCAGGGGCCGACTCGTCATTGCAGCGTCAGCCATTCCGCTGCAATGAGGGAGCTACCTGTCATTGCTGGGTGGAACGTTGGTACTGTAACATTGTTTGTGAACATGGTGGTGGCTTGCCGCCATGTTCACAAACAATATCAGTGAGCCCCCAGTGCCAAGGGGTGTCCAATCCCTCGGCAGCATGTGCCCCCACAACAGTGTGTGTGTTTGCCGACGGGGCCCCCAACTCGCCAGCTACAGTCCCCACTGCGAAGTTCAGGTTGCAGATGGGGAGCCCACTCTCCATCGGCATAATGATCCACCCCTGCCAAAATGGTCGGTTTATGCTGAGGGGGTGCCCAATCCCCCTTGGCTTTAGTCCCCCCAGCACTGAATATGTGCAGACAGGGGTGTCCAATCCCCCGTCAGCTACAGCCCCCCCAAACATTCAGGTGGCACGTTGGGAGCCCAGCCCAGTGTGCCCAATGCCCCTTGTGCCGATGGGGGTGCCCAATCCCCCATTAGCTACAGCCCCCCAAAAAACATTTAGGTGGCACACTGGGAGCCCATCCCAGCATGCCCAGTGCCCCTGTAAAGAAAAAAACATCCCGCGATGTTTTCTTTTTCTTGTTTAAACCTGTAAAAAAGAAAATGGTCCCTCGCGGTCTCCCTTGCCCCTCCCGCAACCCGCACCCACACACTGCGCATGCTGCCTCCCCACCTCCCATTCCCCATACTTACCTCTGGAGTCCGGCGCGACGATCTTCGGTGGACCGGGAACACGTCTGCGCTCTTCAAAGCCGACCGCGAACTGAGGAAATTCCGGTAAGCTGTATAATGGCATAAATAGGGCCTTTTCAACTTTTTTGCATATCTTAGGCTTTTTTGGAATTTTGGCACCAAATTTTCAAGATAGGGTTGTTGGGCCCCCTCCTCATGAATTCAGCCACTGTCGTGCTTTAATTGGTCCCGAAAGGTGATTTTGTGGTCACTGCGTGGAATCAACTTTCGGGACTGATTAATGAAACTACAGTGCCAGTGTTCATGAGGTGTGGTCTCAAAAAGTGTATGTTGCAAATTTGGTGGGAAAAATCCCCAAAAATTACTGTTTTACTAGGTGTGTTGCACAGTTGCTACACATGCTCATAACTTCACCAATGTGCAATGTTTTCACTCCAGGTTTTCATCATTGCCATTTTTACACACCTCCTTATGAACAGTACCGCTGTCATTTTTCACATCCTGGCCGAAATGTGTTTTCGCAGTTCTGGTGCAGAATAGTGCAGTCATTGTGTGAAATCAGTGTTCAGGACACATTAAGAAAATCACAGTGACACTGTTCATGAGCAGAGGTTCTAAAATGCCTAAGTTGAAAATTTTGTGACGAAAGTCCATAAAATGAGTGTGTTACGAGTGTGAGTTGCACAGGTTCCATGCACACTTGTAACTAAGTAATGTGCGACATTTTCACTCCAGATTTTCAACATTGCCATTTTTCCACACCTCCTTATGAACAGTGCAGCTGTCATTTTTTACATCCTGGCTGAAATGTGTTTTCTCAGTTCTGGCGCAGAATTGCGTGATCGTTGTGGGAAGTAAGTGTTTGGGACACATTAGGAAAATCACAGTGTCATTGTTCATGAGCAGAGGTCCTAAACTGCCTATGTTGGAAATTTTGTGATGAAACTCCATAAAATGACTGTGTTACTGTACTAGCGTGCGTTATGCAGTTTCCACGCACCCTTGTAACTTCGCAAATTAGTAATATTTTCACACCAGATTTTCAACACTGGCATTTTTTCACACCTCCTTATGAACAGTACAGCTGTCATTTTTCACATCCTGGCTGAAATGTGTTTTTGCGCTTCCGGCACAGAATACCGCAGTCGCTGCCGGAAATCACTGTTTGGTACAGATTAGGATCGAGCGAGTGAGAGAGGGGGAGTGACCAAGCTCAACTGAGCACTGTCGGGACTGGTGCAGATTTCTTTGTGGGCAGAAAAAGGTGCCAATGCAGGCAGGAGCCCTGTACAAAAGGGCAGTCTGCAGTGCCAGGAGACACAGAACGAGTGAGTGAGGGAGGGGGAGGGAGTGAGTGAGCTCAACGGAGCTCTGTTGGGACTGCTGTGGATTTCTTTGTGGACAGAAAAAGGCAGCAATGCACGCAAGGGCCCAGTACAAAATGGCAGCCTGCAGCGGCGGGAGAAACAGAACAAGTGAGTGGGGGGGTGAGCGAGTGCAACAGAGCTCTATCATGACTGCTGCAGATTTCCTTGTGGGCAGACAAAGGTGGCAATGCAGGCAGGAACCCAGTACAAAAGGGCAGCCTGCAGTGCCAGCAGAAATGGAACAAGCGAGTGAGAGAGGAGGAGTGTGCGAGCTCAACGGAGCTCTGTCATGGCTGCTGCAGATTTCTTTGTGGGCAGAAAAAGGCACCAACACAGGCAGGAGCCCAGTATAAAACGGCAGCCTGCAGCACCAGGAGACACAGAACAAGTGAGTGAGGGAGGGGGAATGAGTGAGCTTAACAGAGTTCTGTTGGGACTGCTGTGGATTTCTTTGTGGGCAGAAAAAGGCAGCAATGCACGCAGGGGCCCAGTACAAAAGGGCAGCCTGCAGCGGCGGGAGAAACAGAATGAGCAAGTAAGGGGGGGAGTGAGAGAGCTCAATGGCGCTCTATCATGACTGCTGCAGATTTCTTTGTGGGCAGAAAAAGGCGGCAACGCAGGCAGGAGCCGAGTACAAAAGGCCAACCTGCAGAGCCGGCAGAAAAGGAATGAGCGAGTGAGAGAGGGGGAGTGAGCGAGCTCAACGGAGCTGTTTTGGGACTGCTGTAGATTTCTTTGTGGGCTGAAAAAGCCGCCAACAGAGGCAGGAGCCTGGCACCGAAGGGCAGCCTGCAGCACCTGGAGAAACAGAATGAGCGAGTGAAAGAGGAGGAGTGAGCCACCTCAACGGAGCTCTGTCGGGACACCTGCGGATTTCTTTGTGGCCAGAAAAAGGTGCCAACACAGGCAGGAGCCCAGTACAAAAGAGCAGTCTGCAGCACCGGGAGAACCAGAATGAGCGAGTGAGAGAGGGGGAGGGAGTGAGCGAGCTCAATGCACCAAAGCAATCAACATTCGGCATTGACAAATGCTTGTTAAAGCATCGAAATAAATTTGGGAATGTAACTGACATTAAGTATATTTGATGGTGCTACTCTGTAGTCTGATATTTACACATTTCTTGATGTGATTACTTTATGACTGTGACTTGTGATTTCAGTTCTAATGAAGCTGCAGTATTTATCTCTATATTAGGAACATTTAGATTACATGCATACTTTTTTTATGAGCATTACAAGCCATTGTTATATATATATATATATATATATATATATATATATAGGTCGTTTTTGACTACATATATTTTGTATTTTTTTCACTGTTCTTGCACTTTGATATGATTTTTTCTAATTAATGACTCTTTTTAATATTTAAATAGATATGTATAGCTTCAAGTGTGGGATTTAAAATGGGTGAGTTTTACTGTGTTAGTCACTCCCTGATGATGCTGTGAGCGAAACCAGTTGTAGTTCTGTGGGGTCTTACCGGTGTCTCCCTTTCTGGTAAGAGGTCATTGCACACTTTTATGAATTAAACTCAAATTATTTGACTGCAATTTGTGTCTGGTCTTGTTGTTCTCGTGGTGGTTAGTGCTGGAGTTTTGAATTGGCTACAGCTGGTTTATCATTTTAGCACACCCACCCATGGGGCAGCCTTTTTTCCAGTCTAGTAGCTCCCCTAATCCTCAAGATACTGTTAAATGTTCCTGGTAGTCTAGAGGTACCCCAATCCCTGAGATATGGTCATATTTTTCCAGACAGTTTAGTGACCCCTGCCATATTTCCAGCTTAACTGAAAATATCCTCAGTAGTCCAGTGGCACCCTCCTCTCACCTGATCCCTTTATAAATGCTATTTCTCCCTAGAAGACCAGCAATAACCTCTCCTGCCTGATCACCATCCAGTGGTACCCCCCCCCCACTTGATCACCGACTAAGGTAACAAACATTATTTTACTTGTATATGTTACCTCCCCATTTTGTTATCCATAATTCCTCATGTCCTCCCTGGCCCACCCACTTAGCACCCGCAACCCAATCCATCCACCCCCCCCAAATCACCCATCCATAGTTAGATCTGATCTACCAGCAGATCATGAATGGCAACCCACACAGACCTATCACTCAGGACCTCCTGCCTGCCACCTTCTAAAATGGCAGGCAGCAAGCATGCACATGCTGTAGAAGAGAACAGTTATTTACCATAACAGTAGATCTTCAAAAGAATCTCCTCCATTGGGCCACACCTTTGGAACTGTAAGTCGTCAGTGTCAGAACCACTCGGAAACTTTTTTTTATTATAGCTTTTTATCCCTCCAGCGATCCTGCATCCATCTGCACCTCCTCCCCAACCAGCACTCACCTTCCCAGGACCTACCTGGAGCGAGTCCTTCATAGCTTTCCCCCTCTGGCAGGGCTGGAGGGGGAGGGCTGTCCTCATTCCCAGGTCCACGATTCAGAGTTGCTCCAGGTGTTTGAGTGGTGGTGTGGGCCTGGGGAAGGGCAGGGAGTGGTAGACCACCTTCTGGTTCCTTTTTCCATTTTCTCCCATCCATCTTTGCCACACTAGCACATCAGGATGTGTGTGTGGAGGTGCACAGAACTGCAGTCCCTATGTTTGAGTCACTCACTGCCTGCACTACCATAGGGGTTTCCACCCGATGGCTGCTAAAGGCAGAGTCAGCTGGTCATCCCACCCCAGGAGAGGAGAGCAGTCCCTGGGACACTCAGTCCTCTCCCACCCTGGCCTACCCCTTGCAGCCTGTGCTTGTTCCTGAACATGGGTCACCAGCATGGAAGGAGGTAAGGTATTCAATACCTCAGCCCTCCACACTACTGGACTGGTCTCCATTCAGAAACTTTTGCTAGCTGCGGGATACCCATGACGACATGTGTAAGCCCCCCTCCCTGGTGTCTAGGGGTATGAGGTGGTAATTTGTTCATGGTGAGGGGGCACTCACAGCAGCAGCAGAAACCAAAAGTTGTTCCTTGCTGTTGACAGGGTCCAAGGTGTGGGGGACCATCTTCTAGTACTGGGCTGGAATGAAATTCATGTTAGCAGGCATAAACGGTTCCATAAAATAACTGACATCCACACAAGCGTAACATTAACAGGGGGATCCCATTTAATGAACAAACTTTATGGCACCATTCAAACATTTTATTAGTACAGCTGGACCATGGGGATCACTTACAGAGAGGTTAGTGAATGCATTGTTGCCGAAATGGCCCTACTAAACTTGGGTGGCTTTCTTCTGGGCTGATCTGGCCACTAAAGAAATCAGGCAGCAATTATTTGTGCTGAATGGGCCCTGCAACAGGCAGCAGGAAATCTTTCTCCATCTCAACATCATGGCTCACACTTTCTCTCTCTCTTCAAGATCCTGGGGTGGACTGTTCATCATTCCTCAACCACGGGATCTCTAAAAATGCTGGTCCAGGTGAGCGACTCTGCCCTGGCACACAGGCAGATGTTCCCACAGACCTGCACTGTTTGGGAGGGCAAGTTGGACTCCAGGCTTTGCTACGAGCCCTGGCTTCCATGAGACCCACTAGCTGACTTGAATCTTCCTCACTCTTGAACTGAATCCCCTCCTAGGCACACTGACATGGCTGTAACCCATGTCCCTCTCAATGTACCACTGGAGCTGCCATAACCGGTGTGGCATATCTACACCTGGGCTAATGCTCTCCCTGTCTCTTACAGGATCCAGTTCTCCCCTCTTTCTTGTGGGATCCAATTCTCTCCTCTGGTCTCTCTCTCTCTGTCTCTCTCTGTACTGTCCCATGAATGTGGAGCACACACAGGCACCATACTGCATACTGGCTCAGATGCCTCCAAACACTGAACTCCACTGGGGTAGCTTCACAGAGTGTAACCTGATGGCTGAAAACAGCATCCACTGTCACATCCACCATTGGACTGTTTGTTCAGGTGCCCCCCACCACAAACTGCTGGTCCCGAGAGCAGGCAAACTGTCCCTCTCTCCTACACCGCCTCCCCGCACCTTTCTCTGTGGCTACCCTCTCGCCTCTTTCCTCTTTGTTTCTCTCTTTTAGCTGAGAAAACCCAAAATTTATAACCTCACACACCAACATGACCTCCAACCCGTGGAGCTCCAACTGCTGCAGCAGAGGGAAATTTAACACATCAATTGATGGCCCAAACTTGACATGTCCCTAAATTTATTTACACACCCCGAGGGTGTGCAGGGGGGTTACACATGCAACATCGGTGCATATATGACAAGTGCAGCTCTACTGCTCCTCAGTTTTCTGCCAGAGACAAGCTCATAGGGTCTCATACCATGAGGACCCAGGAGACCAAACCAACACCAGGCACACAAGGAGAGGCATGGAACTGAAAAATAGTATACATAAGGCACGTGTGGACACCTCCATTTAAGGCAGTGGACAAATCTTCCAGCAAATATCTCAGAGAAGGGGAAGGAGGGTGGGTGCGCTGAGGCCCAATGGAGGAGATTTTCCCGAAGATCTGCTGTTACGGTACATAACTGTTCTATCTTCATCAACAATATCTTCTCCATTGGGCCACACCTTTGAAATGATTTCCAAGCAGTACACTAGGTACCCAGGGAGGATGGCAGAGTCTGATATGCAGTCAGGACAGAAGGCCTTGCAATAGTGCAAGACCAAAACCAGCACATCCACGAGAGATGATGTCTACACTACAGTACTTAGTGAAAGTAGGCACTGTGCTCCATGTGGTATAGCACACGTCAGCTGCAGAAATATTCTGAAATCAAATAACAGATGTGGCCATACCACACATATAGAGTGGCTACGCACAGCACCAGGAAGTTCCTCACCATACATCCTATAATAACATTCAATACAGTTAGCCAGCCATTTGGACAGGCACTGTTTGGACACAAAGGCACCCTCTTTCCCAGGGAGGAACTGTTGTATTTGGTGGCCAGAAATAAGTACCTTAAACACACAAGGGTCTTGGTAGTAAGAAAAACTTGCCACACTGAAATCTAGGCCTTCTCTTTTTACTTCCATTCAGCAGCACATACAAGAGGAGACTGGCTCAAACACAAGCACACTTACAGGAAGTGCATATTCTCTTAAAGCTGTGCTGTTTTTAACATTTCTTAAAGCTATACTACACATAATAATCCCTCCTGACTTAGCTAGGGAAATACTTAAATCAGTAATTCAGAAGTACTATGAAACTATTTAAGTTATTACTGCAATGTCCCTTTTAGTTAGTCTATGCCATTAGGCTATATCTTTACAAGTCCATTCTCTTTGGTGGACATCTTATATGTCCTGACCGACTTAACAGGACTCAAGGCTGTTGCACTGGAATCTGATTAGTACTAGCCACATCTTGACTCACATGCTGTGGTTCCACTATCTCTTCCTGTTCTTGTTCCAGAACAAATAATGCTGGATAACTACCCTGACTCTGGGTATCCCTTTTTTGTTCTGTCTCAGTTCTAGTATGTAATTGGTTCACATGTTTTTCACTCTCCTCTGGTTAGTCAGTCAAACACTATAGACAACATTATTTTTTCCACCACGCCTTCTATCCATCTCTTTGGGCCTACATACATCCTGACCCACACAAGATCATTGGGTTTGAAGGATCTGGTCTTAGGAAGCATTTCAGTTACTGACTTACAGCCTAGAGGGTGAAGAAGATCCAACTGAGTTAGAATCTGACATCCAAACAACAGTTCTGCAGGGGATATTCCCATGACACAATGTGGTGTTGTTCGATTCATCGCAAGAAAGTCCAAAGGGGCTATTTGCATTGTCGTCGGTGTAGTAGGATTAGCTTTGTCCATACTCTTTTTAAAAGTCTGAATCAGGCGTTCCACTTTGCCATTTGAAATTAGATGGTAGGGAGGTGAGAAAATATGGCGGATACCACGTTGCTGGTAAAATGCTTGGAATTCAACAGATGTGAACTGTGGTCTGTTATCTGAGACAATCACTTGTGGAAAACCATGGGTAGCAAAGATAGATTTCAGCACTTTGATGGTACTTTCAGTAGTTGTCAAAGACATTTGATGAATTTCTGGCCATTTACTATAAGCATCAGTTAAGAGTAACCACATGGAATTTAAATAGGGTCCCGTGAAATCAATATGCAACCTTTGCTAGGGTTTTTCAGGTTGTTCCCAATGGTGAACTGGAGCTCTTGCCAGATTTCCCATCGATACAGCACAACCTTCACATCTTTGTACAACCTGGTATATATCTCTGTCAATGGAAGGCCACCATACATGAAGTCTGGCTAGGGATTTCATTTTAGCAATGCCTGGATGGCCCGCATGCAAAAGAGTCAACACATTTGAGTGATAACGTTGGGGTACTATGACACACAATCCCCATAGAAGACACCCCTTAGCAGTGGACAACTGCTGTCTCTTTGTATAGTAGGGTTGTAGTGCAGCCGAACAAGTAGTGCCTTGCGGCCAACTCTCAAGGGTATACTGATACACTTGTTTCAAAATTACATCTTGACTAGTCATTTTTGCAATGTCCTTGGCTAGTACTGGAAGCTAATCTAACTGTTGTAGCTCAATTGCACACACAACAGTAGAGTCCTCCATATCTTTGAATTGCACTGGAAAACTATCTGGTCCCACCTGGCATACTAATGGCTCCTCTTTAAGTCCCATATTGAACCCCATTTCTCTGGATTTTGGTAACCTCGACAAGGTATCTGCATTCCATGCTGGTCCATTGGTTGGTATGTAACCTCGAAATTATAGGCAGACAAAATGAATGCCCATCATTGAAGTCTGCTAGTGGCTGTCTCTGGAATTCCTTTTCCTGGACTGAAAATTGTCACTAGTGGCTTGTGATCCATCTTCAGGTGAAACTTGCGACCTAGCAAGTATTGATGAAATTTCTGGACTCTGAACACAATTGCTAATGCCTCTCTCCGAATCTGGGCATAATTAATTTCAGCTTCAGTGAGTTTGCGTGAAGCATGGGCTATCGGCTTCTCCACTCCCTCTGGATCTGTATGGAAAAGGACAGCTCCTATACCCACAGGACTAAGATCACAGGCCAATGTGATAGGTAAGTTAGGGTCATAATGAGTTAAATTATTCACATCAGTTAGAGAGAGCTTGATGGCTTGAACTGCCTTACTGTGGCCTTTGGTCCACTTCCATGGAGTACCCTTATGTAACAGTTCATTTAGGATAGCACATTTAGTGGCTAAGCCAGGTATGAAATGGTCATAGTAGCACACCATACCCAAGAATGAGCGCAACTCTGAAACATTCTGTGGTTCAGGCATGTGTACAATGGCTTCCACCTTTTCATCATTTGGATGAATTCCATCTTGTTCATAGTGTGACCTGAGTAAGTGACACTTGGTTGATAAAACTGGCATTTTTCTCTCCTAAGTCTGAATCCACTCTCTTGCAATCTCTCAAAAGTCTTGTAAGTTAAGTAAATGTTCTGCTTCTGTCTTGCCCATGATAATAATATCATCCAAATAACAAGCAACCCTTGGTATATCACCCACCATTTGCTCAATCACTTTTTGAAAAATAGCAGGTGTGGAACTAAGGTCAAAACATAACCGTTTGTACTTGTACAGTCCTTGGTGTGTATTAATCACTACCAATTTCAGAGAATCTCTATCCAACTCCACTTGAAGGAATGCATTAGCGAGGTCCAGTTTAGAGAACCCCACACCACCATTCAGTCTATGAAAACATTCCTCTGGTAAGGGTAAAGGAAATACATCTATGCTAAGTACTGGATTAAGTGTCACCTTAAAATCTCTACATATCCGAACCTTACCATCTGGTTTAGATACCATCACAACTGGAGTGGCCCAGCCTGAACTTGAAACCTTTTCCAGCACACCCACTTTTTCCAGTCTGTCCAATTCTGCCCCAAAGACCGGTTTAAAGGCAAAAGGAAGTTTCTGTGGTTTACAAAACTTAGGGACTGCATTAGGCTTTGTAACTATCTCGGCTTTAGCTGTTGTGCAACATCCCAGGCCTTTCCACAATTCCGGATACATGTCTAAAATCTCCCCAAGCTTGGGCAGATTACTGCTTTGTGGTACCTGGACATAAGCAAGTAGACCAAAATCTGTTGGATCAACATGAATGTTTAGAAGAACCTGGACATCTCAGCCCAAAATGTTGACACCCTTTTTTGAAATCAGAAAAGTTTTTTTTTTTTTTTTTTTTTTATCATTTAACATTTTGTCGCCTGCTGCGGCACACTCCGGCTTGGGGCATCCAGGCACCAGCTTCACCTACCCGGAGAACTGGGTAGCTCAAACTGCACCCAGGACAATCTGGGATGGCCATCTTGCCATCCCAATGGAGGGCTCCCCTCTGCCTCAGCCAGCCAGAATAGCCCCAGACCCACCCTGACAGGACTCCGCCAGAGTCCTCCAGGTGGCTTGGAGTGTGGACATCAAGCTGCACAGTCGTGCCCAGCCATTTTCCTCCTGATTAGTCCCCTGGAACATGGACATGCAATGACATCTGGACACAGTGTGCCGACGTCCGCCCCATTCCCCCTCCAGTATCCCCCACTCCAGTAGTGCTCCCGAGCGTCCCCAGGGGCCGTTACAGCATGGAAGGATTCCCCAACCAACCCCAGGACCAGGAGAGCAGTCTACAGATGCTCAATCCCAGTCCTCCCCTGCTGATCCCCGATGACCCGGGCTCATTCCCGAACCTGGGTCGCCGGGGTGGCATGAGGTGTGGCGTCCAGCACCTCAACCCTCAGTCCCACTGGGCTGGCCTTGAAATCAGAAAAGTTAAAGGTGTACCAGTCTTGGGAGAATCAGTCCTGCATACCAATGTGGTAAATGAGCCCTGTGGCTGAATTGGTTGCCCTTCAAATATATGCAGCAACTTATTACAAGGAGACAATGGTGGCTTATCCAGATCAGATCATGTTTGATAGTTAATAAAAGTAACTGGAGAAGCACAGTCTACCATTAAACGCAACTGACGCCTCAACTGTGGCAACTGAAGTAACACATAGAAAGGAGGAACATCTTTAGTCTGCATTTGTGGTGCAATAAAAACCATCACACTATCTGGGCTCTCCGAACCAACTACCACGGTTCTCCTGCTCCTGCAAACCTTAGCACTATGCCCTTGATGTTTACATGTATGACACTGAACTTCTCTGAATTTGCACTGGTCCCTGCTATGCTGAGATGACCCACATGATGCACATTTGTACTGGCCATGCAGTTTGGGTGGAGTAGTTGAATTTTTCTTTGAAAACAGTGGCTTAGACTTAGGTTTGAGCTGTTTCAATTTGGGGTTTACTGCAGCTACTTGTACCTCATTTTTAGTGTCCATCTTAGCATGTGCTTAGTTTCTGCAGCCTCATACATTTGTGCCAAATATAAAAGTTCCTCAGTAGACATCTTGACACTTAAAAAGTAATTGCTGAATACAATGTTCATTATTCAACCCCATAACAAACTCATCAGCTAGATTAGATTCAAGATGTTCCCTGCTCCACTCACACATGAGAGCCAAGCATTTGATCTCAGCCAAATACAATTGTAATGACTGACCTGGTTTCTGGTGGTAACTATAGAATTTATAACGTTTAGCCCTTGGAAAAGTTGTTAAACTGTATTATGCATTCAACTTAGCCTTTAGCTCTTTGATATGACAAATCCTCCATCTGGTCTAGTGCACACAAACTGCATAAAAGTTTTAAGATTTCACTCCCCAAGAAAGTACCAAAAGCAGCTTGAATAAGTTTATCCTGTTGCTCATCATTAGCAGCTGGAATGGCAGGATTAAGTAATAACCACTGATCAAACTGTCGGGACCATGTATCCCAGTTCGTTCCTGTAAAAATGTAAAAGCTGACTGAAGTTACCATGATATTGCTCAGTTCCAAATTGCTTGCTTGCCTGCATTGCAGAAGGTCACAAAATGGTGTAATTCAGTAAGCTGGAGCTATTAAAATGTCTACTATCCGTTGTCGCCAGTTTGTTTTATTTGGTGGCCTAATAACAACATTCAGTACAGTTAGCCAGCCATTTGGACAGACACTGCTTAGACACAAAGGCACCCTCTTTCCCAGGGATGAACTGTTGTATTTGGTGGCCGGAAATAAGTACCTTAAACACACAAGGGTCTTAGTAGTAAGAAAAACATGCCACACTGAAATCTAGGCCTTCTCTTTTTTCTTCCATTCAGCAGCACATACAAGAGGAGACTAGCTCTAACACAGTCACACCTACAGGAAGTGCACTTTCTCTTAAAGCTGTACTGTTTCTAACATTTCTTAAAGCTATACTACACATAACACAAACAAAACAAATAATGGAGGACTTTCTGCAGTCCTTAGTGCAATCAAGCTAGAAACACAGTGTACTATGTACATCAAGTGTATGGAGCAATGCCTCACCCTTGTTAGCATGCTCTGGATAGTACCCAAGAAGCTGTATGGTACAACATGTGTTGGGAGTCAGGTGATCTTGGAAAGACTGCAAAATGGGTTCTTTATGCAGGGCATCACAGAACCAACAAGAGCAGAGGCAATTCTTGATCTGGTGCTCACAAGTGGGGAGCATGTACAGGAAATAACTGTCAAGGAGCCCCTGGGTGGGAGTGACCATTGCACAGTGTGGTTCCAGTTGGGTATGGACAGGGAACGCATCCTGACAAAGACCAAAATCTTGGATTTTAGGAGGGCAGACTTCAGGAAGATGGGCAAAGTGCTAAGGAACCACCTGGCAGGCATCAGAGCAGATATGAGGGCGGACCAAAGGTGGTTAATCATTAAGGAAGGAATACTGGTTGTCACAGAGGAGTGCATTAGGCTAAGGGGGAAGAACACAAGGGCCAAACGCCTAGCTGGTTCAGTTCTGGGGTCACCCAGGTAGTAAGGGAAAAGAGATTAGCCTATAGAAAATTCAGGAAGACCAAGAGAGAGGTGGATAAGGAAAATGACCTCAGGTTGGCTAGTGAGGCAAGTAAGGAAGTCCAGCGAGCTAAGGCACAGAAGGAGCTGCAGATAGTTGAAGGAATTAAGAATGGGAAGAAGGCCTTTTTTCACTACATAAGTGAGAAAAGGGACAAGAAGGACAGGATTGTTAGGCTTAAGAAAGGGGAGGAGTGGGTGGAAGATAACGGAGGAAAAGCAGAGAACTAAATGAATACTTCTGTTCCATCTTCACCAGGGAGAAGGATGGACCAGTGCCTTCAGGAAAGGCAGAAGAGGAGCAGGGGGAAGGGGAACACAGATGTGGTGATAGAGGAGGATAAAGTGATAGCGTGAGGGAGGGGCTGCTAGCATTGAAGGTGGACAAATCACCAGACCCAGACAGAGTACATCCAAGGGTACTAAGGGAACTGGCAGGGCCACTGGCAGGCCTATCTAATAGTTCACTAGAGTCAGGCATGGTACTGCAGAACTGGAGAACAGCACATGTGGTGCCCCTCCACAAAAGTGGTCCCAAGGATGACCTAGGGAATTATAGACCAGTCAGTCTGACCTCAGTCATATGTAAGCTCATGGAGACCATACTTAAGGAAAGGTTGGTAGAATATCTAGAGCATCATGGTCTCCAGGATGCAAGGAAGCATGGGTTCATGGGGGGGAGATCGTATCAAACAAATCTGATTGATTTCTTTGACTGGGTCACTAAGACAGTAGACGGGGCCAAGTGGTAGACATCCTCTATCTGGATTTCAAGAAGGCCTTTGACTCTGTGCCCAACAAAAGGTTGATCAGGAAGTTGGCAAGTCTCGGGGTTGGGGATAAGATGTCCAGATGGGTGGAAAGCTGACTGAGAGACAGAACCCAGAGGGTGGTTGTGGGGAGAGAGTTATCTGGCACCAGAGAAGTCACCAGTGGGGTCCCACAGGGCTCGGTGCTGGGGCTGCTGTTGTTCAATGCCTTCATCAATGACATTGGGAATGGCATTAAGGGCAAAATGTGGCTTTTTGTGAATGACACCAAGCTCTGTGGGGGAACGGACATAGCTAAATGGATACAGGACCTACACGATGATCTGGAAAAGGTGGGGATGTGATCTGGGATCTGGCAGCTTGAATTCAATGCCAAGAAATGCAAAATATGCACATTTGAGCTAAGAATCCCAGGACGGAGTACTACCTGAGTGGAGTCCAGGTATTCACTAAAAATACCACCAACAGCTTAATCTGGTTCAAGGTCAGTTGGCATTCATCTGTATCCCCCTCCCCCGGGTCGTGCCTGAAAATAGGCAGGATTTGTCTAGTGCACTTACCCGGTCAACAAAAGCTAAATAAATAAATAAATAAATAAATAAAATCTGCATCAGAGGAGGAGGAGAAGGATCTCTTCCAGATAGTGAGGTTAATATCCCGTCTTATGCCTTGTTCAGAACTGATAGGCTCACCAGAGGAGGAAGAGTTGCCATCTATGTCAAGAAGAAATTGTCTGCATCAGTTATAGATTCATCCTCACTCCCAAAAGAATTTGAGAGCCTGACTCTCAATGTCAAGCTATCTTCCTCTGTCTCAATATGCATCCTAGGATGCTATAAACCTCCATCCATGGGGTTACAATTTCTGGGCCATATAACTAATACGATGGGATCCTTTCAATCGGAGATTATTATACTAGGGGACTTCAATATGGACTGGTACTCCAATAGTTCCTTACCCTAAAGACTATTTGCAACTCCTTTGGTCTTTTCCAACTCATTTCTGAAGCAACACATCCAAACAAAAAGTGCCCTAAAAATAGCACACTTCTAGATCTTATTTTAGTAAGCAAACCCCATCTGTTTTCACATGCAGGAGTCTTCTTCTCGAATTTCAGCGACCACTGTATTATAGCAGATATAAGATCCACTCCAAAACTACCACCCCTTTCCATATTTTCACTCAAGAGGAAATGGCATTATTTTGACATCTACACATTCCTCACCGACTTGCGAGATTCCTTGAGATGGCAGGATTTTTACTTCGACAACTCAGTGCCTGCGGCCTATGGTATTTTCCAGGAAATTGTGTTAGAGGCGCTGGATAAACATGCACCATTGGTCCAGAGTCATTCTAAAAATAAATCATGTCCTTGGTTTATGGCCCAATTAAAGGCCTCCCTGTTGCACAGAGACTGGCTTTGGAAAAAAGCTCGGAAAACAAACTTCCAGATAACTGGACACCATTCAGGAAAGCTAGAAACCACTGTACCAATCTGGTTAGGGAGGCTAAGGCTAGCTATTTTCACAAAGAACTGGACGCTTCCACCAAGTGCTCAGCAAACCTCTGGAAAACCATCAAGGATATTCAAGGGCACGCGACTATGAGCAACTTACCCACAAAAATCACCTTTGGCGCAACTTCAGTATTGGATAAATTGACTATCCTCGATGCTTTTAATAACCATTTTGCTACTGCAGGTCTCACTTTCGATGCCTCCCCTGCCAATAACTTCCACTCTAGTCTTGGAGATCCAGTCACAAGCGTGGACTTCTCCCTCCAGCCTACTATCCTGAGAGAAGTTGAGGATCTCCTTCTACAACTGGATACCAGGATGTGTGCAGGGGCAGACCAATTGGACCCATTCTTCCTGAAGCTTAGTCTTCACATCCTGGCTGTGCCCATAATGCACCTTTTAACCTCTCCCTTTCGTGGGGTGATATTCCTCCCATATGGAAAATGGCTCACATAATCCCCCTTTTTAAATCTGGAGACCACAGCAGCCTGAATAACTATAGACCAATCTCCCTTCTTCCCACCCTTTCCAAACTGTTGGAGAAAATAGTGAGTGTGCAGCTCAGAAACTACCTTGAAAGTGGTAACCTGCTCAGTCCTTATCAGTCAGGATTTAGGCCTTATCACAGTACTATTTCAGCCTTTGCAAAGGTCACCAAAGACTGGCAGTGTGCCTTGGATTTGAAGAACTTTGTTTGCGCAGTATTTCTAGACCTAAGCAAGGCATTCAATGTTGTTGACCACGAGGTGCTCCTTGTCTCCCTCAGAAACAACGGCTGTGACCCCCCATCGCTGAGGTGGTTCTCGGGAACTAACAGGGTGACAGCAGCAGGTCAGGGCTGACCGGGAATACTCATCCCTGAAACATCTACTGAGGAGCGTACCGCAAGGCTCTATACTGGGTCTGTTGCTTTTTGCAATTTACATTAACAATATTGATGCTGACATCAAATCTACTAACAGCTACCTATTTGCCAATGACACGGTACTTTATATCGGAAGACCCTCTCTGGAAGCAGCTTGTAGGGATCTACAACAGGAATTTAATCTTCTACAACTTCAACTACTGCACCAGAAACTGCTTCTGAGCACCAAAAAAACAAAGGTGATGCTTTTTTCTCTCTTTGCATACGTCAGTAACTTCACAACTCAAGGCAATATTCCCATGATCCACACTCTTCTTGATGAATCGCTGGAATAGGTTACTAAATTCAAATACCTGGAGGTGTGGATTGACCAAAAGCTTTCCTTTTGCGATCACATTGAGGATCTCTTAAAGAAGCTTAGGCAGAGGCTTGGCCTCTTCTATAGGATCAAACATTTTCTAACACTGGATGCCAGGAAAAGACTGGTCCAAACCACATTCCTTACGTTATTGGACTAACCAGATTTCCTTTACAGCCAAGGTCCTGTGTCTGCCCTGGCTAAATTAGACACACTCTACCATCAGGCCTTGAAGTTCATAACTGGTCTCCCATACTCCACATATCACTGCTCTCTTTACGCCGCAGTAGGTTAGTCATCCCTTAACTACAGAAGACAGAGGAATGCAGCTCTCTGGACATTTAGGGCCATCACGAAGCTGTTGCCTCAGTACATCTCGGATTGTCTTCCTCTAGGTGTGATAGGTAAATATGCCTTAAGGAGTTCCTCCATTATCTCCCTTGCAGTACCAAAGTTCAAGTCGTGCTTTGGCAGGTCTGCCATATCTCAAGCTTTACCCTCTCTCTCTGGAACAACTTGCAAAAAACCCTGAAGCTGGCTTACCCAATCAACTATCAGCCTTCAAAGCACTTTATTCTCGCTCTATCAAGGAATCGTGTAACTGCTTCCCCTGATGTCACCTTCCCCTAGTCTCAGTTTCATCTGCTCCAGTGCATCCCTTTATTGGTGCCTCTTTCCCACCCCTCTTGGGCAATGTTATAGCCTATAAGAACTTACCTGACTGCTCCTTCTTTCCTGATCCAGAGTCTTTTTCCTTATTGTTAGTTCTGTTCCCATGTCACCCTGGCTCCCACCCACACTCCTTGCTTACCCCCCTTGACACCATCATGGTGTTTTGCTTTCTACTCCCTAACTGTTGCCACCCTCACCCCTGCAATCACAACATGCCCTTACTGGCATGTATCGTGTACCTCTCCTTACTCACCTTCTTCCGTCCCCCTCCCACCCTCTCCCATACCCCATGAAGCTCCTTCACTCAATAATTATGTTCAAGGATCCTTCAAATATACACTGTAATTATTGTTGTGTACATTTAACCTGTATATACTGTACTGCAGTTGCTATACTTTTTAGCTGCATATTTTTCATGGTCTTAGCTTAATGGCTCTTTGTAATACTCTATTTCATGTGTATTATAAACTTCCAGTGTATAATTACTGCTCTATGTAAATTCTATGTAAGTGTGAATTCATTTTGTATATATTGTTTACCCAATTATGATGTAACTGGGTATTCATTTGAATCTATTGTTAACCTCTCATTTCCAGGTCCATGTTGGAAATGAACTTGCTCAATGATGGTCACCTGGTTAAATAAAGATTTTGATTGATTGATTGATTGATTGATTGATCTGGGAGTGATGATCACTAGTGACGTGAAGCACTCCACGCAGTACAAGAAAGCAGCAGCAAGGGCAAACAAGATGCTAGTGTAACCCCTAGGTGGTGCTATCCTAAGGGCTACTACCCCTGCCTGCTTGACTAGATGCAGGTTGAGGGGCCTGAGCTTGTTGAACGGGTGTCTCCACCCAGAGGAATGGTTCTGGGGTAGCATAACTGCTTTTAGCATAGCCCTCTGGGATGCTATAACCCCTAGTGGCTTGAACAGCATAGCAGCAAAACGTTCACATGTACCATGTGGCAATAATGACTTGCTCACTCCGCTTACACTTACCACCTGGGCTGGATCCTCTGCAGCTGCCCTGGAGACTCCCTGTAAAGTAAGAGCTGTAATGTAACAGTTCAATGGCAGTACAATACCCCCACCAAGAAGATACACACTAGCCAGGTTAAATGCAAAAGAACAAAATCTGATTTATTCAGGGGGAAGTGAACAGGGGAGAGGCATGAATCTAGTGGATGATTGACAGATCTGATTAATTCAGGCTGAACATGCATGCACAGTGAGTCCCTTGTATACAGTCACACAACCCTGGGTACCGAGTTGTTAAGCAGGCTAGCCTGAAGCGATGTCCGATGTAGGCCAGCATTGCAGCTGTTGTTGGGGCCCTTAGGAGAGAAAACAAGTAGCACACACATCAACCCAAAATTTATAATCCAGAGCCAGATGGCTCAGTTCATTGTAGTAAACTCAAACAAATAAATCAGATGACACACAATGATTGCAGCTTTGTTGCATGGAGCTACCCTGTTTTGTACTCATGCTACCCAGACCAGGAGGCAGGACTGATGAAATGAAGACCTCTGGATGATGTTCTGGTTTGCCAGGGGAAGCACGAAGCAGGGCCGACACGACTCATTGAGGTGGTCGCTACCTGTTCGATGGTGTTGAGCAGGGAGCTGAATCCCCGAGCGGGTCTTTCATCGGAAATGTCTCTGTGATGGGAGCGGCAGCCTAAACCAAGATAGCAGGGCCCAGACCAGAGCAGGCAGTTTGGATTTAGTCCTTGCGAGTGCTGCAGCAGCTTCCAGCTAGCATAACACACTTGAAGGTGTGGAACCAAATCGTGACCCACACAGCACATTCAGCACACTTATAAGTAACACAACTCTTAGTCACAGTTTGGGTAAAGTCCAGTTGCAATTTAGCAGAAGTTCTGTGCAAATCTCTCAATCCGTGACTCACTTCGGTACCTGGCAGGCTGATCACTTGTGGAGCAAGTCTTTGGTCCCAAATTCAGGCAATGATCACTCTCTTTCTCTTCAGGCTTCAGATCTCAAACGAAGGAATTAGATTAAGTCCAACTTTCACATTCACCAGATTTCTCACTGGAAGCTGTGACAGGCAGACCAGCGCAGCCTTCTTGACAATTCTTCCATGCTCCTGCGCAGGAGCAGCTGTTCGATGGCGTGAGCTATTCACTCTCCAAACTCCTGCTCACAACTGACTCTGCTGCAGGCAGTTCTAGGGATTTCCTGTGAGATCCAAAAGGTTTGGTTGGCTGAGGGAACCGTCTGTCACAGCAAGGGCTCCCTCGTCAGGTCCATTTAGGTGCCAAACCTTAAAAACTACAATTCCTACATATTTCAATCCCACAAGACCTCTGGGGACAGTCTCTATTTTAGGACCCCTGAGGTTCGATTGGTCCAACTCTGGCAGTCCAGAACCAGAATGGTGGCTCTTATGCAAAAAGTCCAAGCTGCAAGAGAAGGCAGGTTAAACAAACTTCTATACTATTATTAAGGCAGATAAACAGTAAATGAACACAGTTCCTAAGAGAGCTCCCTCTGCACATAAAGGGACTGCAGAATGGAGCAGAAATACCACTCACTTGGCCAGTCATGAGCCCTAAACTATTCATACCCAGCCCACACTAATTTCTAACACAGCATATTCTCTTAAAGAGACAGGCACTGAGGCTTTCTGTTGCACTCTCATGCAGACACATACAGTTACTGCAGACACAGGACACCATCCTGACGGTGGGCATTAGTCAGCCCAGGAAGACTTCTTAGTAAACCCCAGTTTGTGGGGGGGGTTACACACTTTCCTGCCTGGAAAAACGTGGTGTCCGTGTCAAGTCTCTTCTTACTATAACATTTCATATGAACACATTATACGAAAAGATACATACATGTTTCATCTGGTATATCTCAGTAGTTTAGAATTCAGATTTTTCACATTAACAGAATCACAATTTCAGTAATACTACCACATTTTATCATTGCATTTTACCTTATTCCCATCTCTTTAACTTTATACCCCTTGTTACACTGAATGGGCACCTTAACTTGGGTGGAGGCTTTAGTTTGGGTAGAAGCAGTGAACACAAGTTTGGGCAAAGAATTGGGCATGACATAGACTCCTTTGTGCACAACATTCATGGGCAAGTTAACAGGCTGTCCTGGAGTGTCATATGTGAGCTTTAAGATTGGTTTTACAGATCTTTCTGAGCAATGTGGCAACGCTGGCACTGGCACTTCTTGTTGAAGCTCACTGTCACTTGTCAGAGATATTTCTGCAAAGTCAGAATCATCCAAGACACATCTTTCTGGCTCTTGAATGATACTTTCATTAGCATGAAACAGTTCGCTTAGCCCACTTAGTTCATTAGCACTTGCATGGTTGCTTGTAGGGTCACTACTTGTCTCATTGTGTTCGGGTTCACTGATTGCCATCAATTCCACCATGCAGAGAGACTCAGCCTCTTCAAGATCCACACTGCGAGCATCACTTTCTGAAGGTTCAGGCACCATTGTTGAATTAGGATCTGTTAAATCACCTGGAGGTTCAGAGTCATCACCATAGTTAATGGAAGGAATTCCCTTGAACACTCTCTCAAGTTCAAAAGATGGGTAGAAAGCAGGATAGAACTCACTTTCATCATCACTTTCAGCATTTTCAGTATCTGTAATGTCTGCAGGATTGGAGATGTTATTGGGAGCAACAGGCTGGGAAGCAGGAGTTTGCTGATTGTGTTGCTTGGCCCATGCAGCAAACCTAGTTACAGGGTGCTGAGGAGCTTCAGACTCTTGAACAGTATTGATTACTCTCTGGCTGATAGGTAACAGGTGGTTCCTGCAAATGATTTTAACAGCACAAGAGTCCCCCTCTGGATGTACTTTATACATTGGCAGATCATGCAGCTTACTGATTACTATATATGGAACGTGACTCCAGCGGTCAGCCATTTTGTGTTTACCTGGAAGTCCAAAGTTTCTCATTAGTACTCTGTCACCTGGTTGGAGCTCTTGGGCCTTACCACATATGTCATGGCGAGTTTTGTTAGTCAGGTTTCTCTTTGCTGCCATGGTGTTTTTTATTTATTTATTTATTAAATTCTCGGATTACAAATACCTTTGAGCAGAAACTGCTCATTTACAAAGGTTCCACATCAAAGGATGAGGGTCAACATACATACAGAGGTAGTAATAGAATGCACAATAAACAACCAAAATAACTAAAAGAAAAAATAAAGATACTCAGTTACAACATACTTTGAGATAATATTCACATAACGAGCAGCTTGAGTAGGCAGCTGGCTGCGGTAACAATAAGAGATAGCGGTCACCATAGGCAGTTAGTATTGCAGGCATGCGACCGGGAGAGGAAGTTGGCAGGCTAATGGGCCACTGTCCGATGGTGGTGGAAAATGTCTTGTACCAGTGGAGATGCGAAGCAGGAAAGGAGTCACAAGGAAGGCCTGGTGCCAGAGGGAATGAGACTGGGAAAGGGAGGGCTGTGAGACATGAGTGAGCTGTGAGGTGTTTAGAGAGATCTCTGCTCAGAGAAGCAGTCACATTGAGTGGTAGAGGTGAGGTAAAGTTCGAGATTCCTGTTGAAGGGTCCAAGTGTAGTACAGGAAAATGCTTCTTTATTGAGGGAATTGAACCATTGAGTGGCTCTATAGATAAAGGACCACTGACCCATTGAGGCACGACATCTGGGAAGCTGAAAGGTTAGAGATTGGGCACCATGTGTTTGTTGAGTGCCACTGTAGGTAGTAAGGAGTGAGCTAACACCAGGTGGCATGAGACCAAGGAGAATCTTTTTGGTAAGTAAGCAGGTCTGGTATTGTATTCTGCTGAGTAGGGGTAGCCAGCTGGCGTGTGCATAGAGGTCACAGGTAAGAGTTTGTCGGGCTGCACCCGTTAGTAGTCTACAGGCTTTGTTGAGAGAAACTGAGATCCTGCGGAGGGCACTTGTTGAGGCAGAGCCATAGATGGCAAGGCCGTAGTCAATGATAGAGGTGACAGAGCTGTAGATGGCTAGTTTAAGGGCATCCACAGGCATACAGTGCTTGTGTTTGTGTAGTAGTCCAATCCGTATATTGGCGGTGTTGGCAACAGTGTCAATATGCCGAGTGTAGGAGAGGATACTATCCAGGGTAATACCAAGGTACTTGAACTCCTTGACATGTTCGAGAGGGTTCCCAGCGTGGTTCTTGATGGTGAGGGACAGAGAGTTGTGCCTGCTCCGTCGGTTACAGAAGGACATTACTTTAGTCTTGCTGTGGTTCAGGACAAGTTTATGAGAATTGAACCAGTCTTCGATGCGCTTGAAGTCGAGCTGCAGCTGGGATTCAAGGACTGTAATGTCATGGTGGCTGGAAAACAGGACTGCATCATCTGTGTATAATAATATTTTTTGGTGGCAGGCACTGGGGAGATTGTTGATGAAGAGGGAGAAGAGTAGAGGGCCCAGAATAGACCCCTGGGGGACTCCGGAGCAGACCGGTTTCTCACCCAAAGAGATCCCTGCAATCCTTATACGTTGGATCTGATTATCAAGGTAGCTGGTGAACCATGGAAGGGCATCACTGAAGATCCCAATGGAGGACAGTTGCTTGAGCAGTAGGGGGTGGTTAACTGTGTCGAATGCCTTGGTAAGGTCTATAAATACTGCCCCTCCACAATTCCCTTAGTCAAGCGTGGCATGGATGAAGGTTGTAAATTCCAGTAGTGCAGTGGTGGTGCTGTGCCCTTTTCTGAAGCCATGCTGCTCTGGGCACTGTACATTGTACTTATCCAGGAATTCAACTAGTTGGTCCAACACTATTCGCTCCAGCGTTTTAGATAGTGGGGGGGGGAGTGAGATAGGTCTGTAATTGGTGTGGAGCATCCTATCTCCACTTTTGTGAACCAGTGTGACAGTGGCTTTCTTCCAGAGAGAGGGGAAATGGCCCAATCTAAGTGAGAGATTGAAGATCTTTGTAAGTGGTTCTAAAATTTCATCGAGCAGTTGTGCCAGCAGTTTCAGGTCAAGGGAGTCACCACTGTACCCTTGTTTGCCGATGGCCTTTTGAATGTATTTTCTAGCTACTTATGGTGGGACCTCCTTAAAAAAAAACTTTGGGGTTGTACGTTCTAGTTGGTGGGTAACTTGGGAGGATCTGGAGGGGAGGTCGTCGAAAAAATTTGGTGGAAGGACACTGTCCAGGTTTGTAAATGCATTATTAAAAGTGTTGGTGATGGTACCTAGGGCGAGTGTAGGAGTGCCATGAAGGTTGAGCATAGTGGGTGGCACTTTAGGATCCTTGCCTGTGAGTTCTTTCATGTTGTTCCAGAATTTGTTTCCTGGCCCAAGAGTTGGTCAGAGCCTCTTTGTAATAGCTGCGTTTAGCATTCCGTATTTTTCGAGTGCAATCATTTCTGGCTGCTTTGTATAATTGTATGTTTACTTGTGTCAGAGTTGCACGAGCACAATGTCAGAGGTGGTCTCTGTGCTTGAGTAGAGTTAAAAGGTCAGTAGTAACCCAGGGGTTGGTCTGTCCTTTGACCTTCATCTTTTTAACTGGTGCATAGATATCACTGGCTTTGTTGAAACGTTTGATTGGCATGGTCTAGTTTGGCTTTTAGATTTTTGACATACTGCAGGTAATTGTCTGATTGAACACCATCAGGAGACACTCTGAAACATACATCAACTGGAAAGCGAGCTTCTCTGCCAAACATAAGGTGATATGGTGAAAAACAAGAAGCATCATTCTTTGTGCAATTATAAGCATGGACAAGGGCGCTGATTTGTTGGCTCCACTTTGATTTGTCTTTGGGTTGTAGAGTGCCCAGCATATCGAGTAGGGTTCTGTTAAATCTTTCTGGCTGTGGATCCCCCTGAGGGTGATAAGGGGTTGTTCTGGATTTTCTTACACCCCATGAAGATAACAGTTCTTTAATAAGCCTGCTCTCAAAGTGCCGGCCTTGATCTGAATGAATATGCTGGGGGGCACCATAATGTACAAAAAACTTTTCAACAAGGACTTTGGCTACAGTTGAGGCCTTTTGGTCTTTGGTTGGGTAGGCCTGTGCATATTTTGTGAAGTGATCTGTGACTACCAATATAATTGCAATTCCTTTGGAATCCATCTCAAGACATTTTAGGCCAGTAGAAGCATGAACGGGCCAGATCAAGGGTTCTCTCACTACCCAGATGTCCCATTTGGTCGTGCAAAGCTTTTAGGACAATATTTTTGAATTTAGCTGACAGTACTAGCTGTTTTCTTGCACAATTTCACCTTAGCTGTCAGTAAGCTCTCTGTACAATAACTGGTCTTGAAGCTTGAGCTTGCTCCCCTCCCGAAGAAGCAATGCAGTTTTAGGTTCTATGGACTGCATCTTAAAGATATCTTCCCCTTTTCTTAGAGCTTCAGCAACTAGTCTGATCACTGAATCATAGTACTGCTCTTTGCAGACATCAGCTGGAGTTAGCTGTGGTAAAGAACTCAAGTCCAATGCTGCAAAACTATAGTAGGCAACTGGTATACAAGTCTCTAGAGGTCCCAAGCAATCTGCCAGACAGCTTACAGCTTCAGAGGACAAGGTTTTTTCCTGGTCAAACATGTGGCATAGTGCTTTTACAGATTTCACAGGGATGTGAACCCACTGTTGGTCAGAAATAGGTCTCCGTGAAAAAACATTGGCGTCTACATGATTTAAGCCTGGTCGATACTCCACCACATAATCATAGGTTGCTAGAGCAGAAAGCTATCTGTGTCCAGTAGCATCTAGTTTAGCTGTGGTTTGTACATATGTTAAAGGATTGTTATTGGTCTTGACCAATATTTTAGTACCATACAAGTATTTGTGAAATTGGTTAACTATGGCCCACTTGAGAGCGAGAAATTCTAATTTATGCACTGGATAGTTTTTCTCTGAAGATGTCAGACTTCTGCTAGCAAAGGTGACATGATGCAGTCCTTCCAGATGTTCTTGATAGAGTACTGCTCTGTGACAACTCAAACTGACATCTGTATGTAACACATAAGGCTTGGATGGATCAGCATAAGCAAGTATGGGACCGTGAGTCAGTCTATAAATTATTTCTTCAAAAGCAGTGTCGCAATTGGGCATCTATCTCCGCCCATATGGCTCATTTAGTCTTAAAAAGGTCTTCTCAGCATCTTTGTCAGTGCCCTTCTTAAACTTTTTGTGCATAGGTGGATACCCTTGAGTTACGTTTAGTAGGGGTCGGATCACCTTGGTATAGTCTTCGACAAATTGGCGATAATAGCCGCAGAATCCAAGAAACCTTTGAAGTTCTTTCAAGTTGTTGGGCTTTGACCAGCTGGTTAAGGCTTCCACCTTACTGGAGTTAGTTTGTATGCCTTCTGATGACACAATGTGACCCGTGTATTTGACAGGACTCTGGACAAACTGGCATTTGTCAATGGATAACTTTAGACCAAACTCTTCAAGTTTGTCCAATACATTGAATAAGCGTGCCTCATGCTCCTCGAGGGTTTTCCCAAAAACTATGACATCATCAAGGTAGACAAGACATTCCAAGAGATTCATATCTCCCACTGCACTCTCCATTCGTTGCTGAAATGTTGCTGGTGCACCCGATATGCCTTGGGGCATGGGAAGGAACTCATAGAAGACCAAGGGACAAATGAATGCAGTTTTTTTCCCTGTCCTCAGGAGCCATTGGGATCTGATAGTATCCACTTCGGAGGTCAAGAACGGAAAACCATTTACTCCCATTTAGACAGTGCAGGGCATCCTGTATATGTGGCACTGTATACTGATCAGGCGCAGTTCTTTTGTTGAGGGTCCTGTAATCAACACACATGTGAACAGAGCCATTCTTTTTCGACACCACAACAATTGGGGGAAGCATATGGGCTGCATGACTCTTGTATGATGCCAGACGCTAGCATCTCTTGTAGGTGACATTGGACATCGTCTATGTCAGCAGGAGCTAAGTGTCTAGATCTGTCTCTGAAGGGTCTCTCATCGTGCAAGCGAATGTGGTGTTCAGCACCTGTGACACAACCAGCATCGCATTCCTTAATAATAATAATAAACAACAACTTTATTTTATGGTGCCTTTCAAAACCAAGGCACCTAACAAAGTTACAACCACATAATCATAAAATTTCACCACAACATAATCAACAAACATTTTAAAAACAGATAATCAGAACATCTTAAAACTTCCCAACAGTTAAATACTATTTCCATCAGTTAAATACCATATGCTTGACTCCATAGCCAGGTTTTAAGTGCTTGTTTAAAACCCTCCATGGTCATGTGCTCACGTAACCAACTGGGTAGAGAATTCCCTTGAGGGAGAATACTTTGGTTCTCTGGGCCAGCTTGTTACTGATCCTGGTTCTCCAGCTGTTGGAAACAGGCGAATCCCCCAATCAAATATATCCGGTGATACCTCACATCCTTTTTCAGCTCTGCACTGGGATGGGAGCACAGCAGTGTCAGCACAATAGACTTTAGCCAAGGTGCATCCTCTGTGTACCGTGATGTCTCAGTCTGTAACATTTTGTATTCGTACCACCATTTGTCGGGCATAGGCATGAGCCCGGGCTGGAAGCACACTGGGTGTAATCAGCAGTTCTTTGGGTAATTGTCCCTCATCTGGGGCATCCAGCATCAAAATCTTGTTAGTGACATCTTTCTGTGGCCATGCTTCACCACTAATATTGCATTCTGCATTGGGAGGTAATGTAATAGTAGCAGGATCCTTCTTCCAAACCATCCCCACAGGCTCATCTTGGTCACCTTGCTCGTGGCGCATGTGTCTTTTGGATCAGGGTGTGAACTCGAAGGGCTTTTCCTGTCTTTAGAAACATAGAACCATAGAATTTGACGGCAGATAAGGACCACTTGGCCCACCCAGTCTGCCCATTTCCCTACCTATTGGATAAGCTGCAGATTCTAGTTAACCAACAGCCTACTTCCTGCAACCCCCCACTATAATTGCCTTATGTCTGTCCCATGCATGTTTGAATTCTCCCACTGTTTTAGACCTCACAACCTCTCCAGGAAGGCAGTTCCATGCATCCTCCACTCTCTCCATGAAAAATAATTTTCTCACATTACCCCTGAGCCATCCCCCCTCTAACTTTAAATTGTGTCCCCTTGTTCTTACACATCTCTTTTTCTGAAAGATGCTACCCTCCTGGACTTTGTTGATTCCCTTGAGGTACTTAAAAGTTTCTATCATGTCCCCCTGTCCCTCCTTTCATCAAGGGTATACATATTAAGCTCTCAGTCTCTCTTCATATGGTTTCTGATGTAGACCCTGCACCATTTTAGTTGCCCTCCTCTGGACTGCTTCCATCCTGTCTATGTCCTTGCGTAGATGAGGTCTCCAAAACTGCACGCAGTACTCCAGATGGGGTCTCACCAACTGTCTGTATAGAGGGATAACCACTTCCCTTTTTCTACCTGTGATGCCCCTCCCTATGCATCCCAGTATCCCCCTGGCTTTCCTTACTGACTTCTCACATTGCTTACCCACCTTTAGGTCATCTGATATGACTACAACCAGATCCCTTTCCATTATTGTTGTCGTTAGTACCTCCTCTGCTATTGTGTACTCTTCTCCTGGATGTTTATTTCCCAGGTGCATTACTTTGCACTTCTTGCATTGAATCTAAGTTGCCATATGTCTGACCATTCCTCCAACCTTGCCAAGTGCCCTTCTCATCCTTTCTACCCCCCCTTGTGTATCAACTCTGTTACAGATCTTTGTGTCATCCACAAAGAGGCATACCTTTCCTTCCAGACCCTCTGCAATGTCACCTATAAAGACGTTAACGAGAACTGGACCCAGTACTGAGCCCTGAGGTACTCCACTAGTAACCTCCCTTTCTTCAGAATGTGTTCCATTCACTGTTACCTTCTGTGTCCTGTTGTGCAGCCAGTTTGTTACCCAGGCTACCACCCTGGGACCCACTCCAGGCTGGCTAACTTGATTATTAATCTTTTGTGTGGGACTGTGTCAAATGCTTTACAAGTCTAGGTAGGCTATATCCACAGCCCTCCCTGGTCTATTACTTTGGTCAGCCAGTCAAAGAAATCGATTAGATTCATCTGACATGACCTTCCTGCTGTGAATCCGTGCTGCTTTGGGTCCTGTGCCCCGCAGGCCTCTAGGTACTCAACAATTCTTTCTTTCTTTCAGAAGTGATTCCATCATGTTCCCCACCACTGAGGTCAAACTAACAGGTCTGTAGTTTCCTGCTTCTGCCTTGCTCCCACTTTTGTGAAGGGGAATCACATCTGCCCTCCTCCAGTCCTCAGGTACCACCCATCTTCCCATGATTTGTTAAAAGTGTGGCTAGTGGTGTCACTAGGTCCTCCTTAGCTCTTTTAGGATTCTAGGGTGAATCCTGTCAGGCCCCATTGCTTTCTCGACCTTGAGTTTTAGGGAGTTCTTTCAGTACTCTTTCTTCTGTAAATGGACTGGTGTCAACCCCACTATCCAGAGTGCTTCTACTGTTTGGTTTAGGTAACTCCTCCTCTTCTTCTTTTGTGAATACTGAGCGAAAGTATTAATTCAGTATCTCTACCTTTTCACTGTCTCCCTCTGCCCACCTCCCCTCTCCTTTATTAATCTTCACTATCCCTCTCTTAACCTTTCTATGCTCCCTAATGTACCTATAAAAGGTTTTATCCCCCTTCTTAACTGAGTTGGCTATCTTTTCCTCAGTTTGGGCCTTTGCTTTTCTGACTGCCTTCCCCACTTCTTTCTGCTTTAATTGATACAGTTCCCTGTCGTGATCTGTCTGTGATTCCTTATACTGTTTGAATGCAGCCTTTTTCTCCTTAACCTTCCCTGACACCTCTTTTGAGAGCCATAGTGTTTTTTTATTAAGCTTTGTTTTCTTTATTTGTTTCACACAAAGGCTTGTTGCCTCCATGATGGCAGTTTTGATTTTTCTCCATTGTTCTTCCACCCCTCCTTTCTGGCCATTTGCTAATGCATTCCTCAAGTATTCACCCATTATGACAAAGTCAGCCCTTCTAAAGTCCAGTATCCTTGTCTTTGTATGGCTTGTCTCCATGGTTGTGTTTATTATGAAGCACACTGTGCAGTGGTTGCTTGTTCCCAGATGTCTACTGACTCCTAAGTTTGTGATCCTCTCTCCATTTGAGAGTACCAGGTCTAATATTGCTCCCTCCCGAGTGGGTTCCACCACTAGCTGTCTAAGGCATGCTCCCTGTAGGGCATTGAGAATGACCCTGCTCTTCGATGTGGCTGCAGTCCATGTCGCCCAGTTAACATCTGGCATACTCAGGTCCCCCAACAGTATCTCCCCTTTTTCAGCCATTTTGAGAATGCCCTCTATCATTTTCTTGTCCATTTCCTCCCTTGAGATGGGGTCTGTATACAACCCTGTAAGTGATTGTGATGCCATTCCCTGTCTCCAAGGTGACCCAGAGTTCCTCTTGTCCTTCCCCTTTACTTTTTAGTTCTGTAGCTTTGATCCCTTCCCTTATGTAGAGAGCTACTCCACCTCCTCTTTTACCCTCCCTGTCCCTTCTGTAGATTGTGTTCCCTGGTATGTTGACATCCCAGTCATGGTTCTCCATGTACCATGTTTTTGTGACTGCTACAATATCCAAGTGTTCCTCTTCCATCAGGGCTACTAGCTCTGGAAGCTTGTTTCCAAGACTACGGGCATTGGTACTCATTGCCCTCCATTTAATGTTGGCTTTATCCTTTTTTACCCCATCCCTGCTCTTACTGCCCTTGACCATTTTTCCATTTACCCCTGTCCTGCCCTCTGTCAACCTCTGTACCTCAGTGTTTACCCTACTACCTGCCATGTTTTGTGGGGTGAGGCTTGAACTTTCCTGTTTCCTATCAGCAACTCCCCCCTTGGCTAGTTTAAAAGCTTGCCAAGGAAGCCTTTAAACCTGTCACCTAGGAGCGTGTTTCCCTTCCTGGACAGATGCAGACCATCATGCCAGTATAGACCTTCATCTCTCCAGGTGGACCTCCAGTCCCCAATGAAGCCAAAACCCTGTGCTCTGCACCAGTTTTGCAACCATTCTGCTTTTCTTCACATAGCTGGGTCAGGTGCCTACACATGTGTGAGTTGGTGCCAATTAGTACAGGGATGCCATCATAAAGTCTGGTGGAAGGGCAAACCAGGGCCAGCATCGCCACAGAATTTCCTACACCAGCCATAGAAGAAGGGAAAGAAAGCCACACTTAACCCCCACACATGTAGTCCATCAAGAGGTTGTAATGGGTGGTCTGACAGATGCTGCTCATACCAGTCTTGGAAAATTATTGTGACTTGAGACCCGGTGTCTAAAACTGCTCGGGCCGGAATTCCGTCTATGTGTACAGTAGTGTCCATGGAAGGGCCCACCAATCTAGACCAGTCTGGAGGGACTTTAGGAGGAACCTGGATGGATGATTTAGCCACAAAGGAATTGGAATTTGGATTTCCTGAACCTCCACTGTAATCATTTCTTGCACCCTTCTGCAATTGGTTTGCTTTTTGGAGCTCACCTTGGAGTCTGTTTACCACCTTTTCTAAATCCTGTTGAGAATGCCATTCTTTCTTCATATGCCCATCCTTTCCACAATTGTGACAAATTACAGGTTCTTCAGTCTGCCTTAGCTGAAACACTACATTAGGAGCTGGTTGCCATTCACAGTTAGAGGGTTGGGCAGAGTACACACTGGGTGCTGAAGCAGGAGCACTAACAACAGAAGATCGGGGTTTGCCCACTGTCTGCAGTGTTGGAGGTGATGCAATATGTCTCAACAACTCTTTTACGGTGGCCATCAGTTCACTGATCTCAGTCCTGGAGCTACCCTCAGTAGAGGATGCCTGAGCATGCACCCCCACCCCCATAGCAGACATGCTTTGAGAGGGACCAGGGTCTTTGTCCATGGGAGGAACTTTCGTACAGGCACCTGCTTTGTTTTCTCTGACTTCTCTCAACAGCTTGTTTCTCAACAGCTCGGCGCATGATGGAATGTCCTTAGCAGTCTCTGAGTGCTCGTCGGGTGCTGGATTCCACCTTTAAACCTCAGTCGTCTGATCACCCTCTGTCACTTGGGCAGCAGCAGTAGATATGTGAGAAAGCCCCTCACGTGGCCGCCTTTGCTCAACCCCCCGAATTTCTCTCATTAATTTGTCATAGGAGGGAGGCGAATCCAGCTGGGTTGAAAATCGTAACTGAAACAGAAATAATTCAGAGAATGGGGCAGACTTAAGGATCTGGTCTAACCTAGTCTGATATAACTTGCCTGAGGCCATGCTGCCCTTTGTGAGGCATTCCTGTAGCACCTTTACAAGTCAAGGTACATACACTGATAAGGATTGCCCTTGGTATTGTCAAGTGTTTCTTACCATCCACCATAGGTCCTCATCTGAATCTGGACTCTCATACAAATTTTCCAATGCATCTAAATAGTCCTGTGTAGTTGCTTTGGGGTTAGTAGCCCGCTTGGCATGGATAGTAGCCAGAGCAGGACCTCAGAGGCTTTCACTCAACCTCTTTCTCTTCTCCGCTTCAGAACATTGCCATTCGGGTACCAAGGGGGCAACATAGTCTATCCAGGTCTCCAAATCATCCTAACCCTGGGGGGTGGAAAGAGTGCCTGAGAATATCCTCAGCCTGTGGTAAGAGTTGTGACTAACTGCGGGCACAGGCATGGATGTCGGTACTGGTGTGGGCATGGGAGCCAGTGAAGGGACAGGTGCTGGGCTGGAGTGGGCAGTGGGGAAGGAACACCCCCAGGTGGCATGAATAACTTTTTAAAGTCCTCTATGATTTTACCTTCCTCCAATAACAACTTGGCAAACTTTTCCTCAAAGGTCTCAGATAATGGTGGGGGCTCATTCTCTAAGGGGTCCTTACTATCTTTAGTCACCACCCTCCAGACGGCTGGGGACCCCTCAGCAGCAATAGTCCGGGGCACCTTAGTGCTGTCCATAGGGTTGCTACACTCCATTAAGGCCATTAAAGTCTGGGCAGTCAAGTCAGCATGTCAGCTTACCACCACAACTTTTCCCAAGCATTCAATTTTTGAAAGTGCCCCTTTCACATTGTCTTTACTAGTGCCCAGGGGTATATCCAGTATTAACAGGACATTGTGGGGGTCAATCTCCTGCCCCATACACCATCCCACCAACTGATGCACAGTCATTTCTACAGTGGTACCCATTAAACTTTCTGCAGTAATTCTTGATTTTGACCACTAGGGGGTGCAAATCCCAAGCAGTTCCTCCAAGATGTAACACCATGTGGTGCTATCCTAAGGGCTGCTACCCCTGCCTGCGTGACTAGGTGCAGGTTGAGGGGCCTAAGCTCATTGAACAGGTGCCTCCACCTGGAGGAATGGTTCTGGGGTAGCTGTTGGTATAGCCCTCCGGGATGCTATAACTCCCACCAACCCCTCTGGTGGCCTAAACAGTATAGCAACAAAACATTCACATGTACCATATGGCAATAATGACTTGCTTACACCCTTTGCACTTACTCCAGGGCTGGATCCTTTGCAGCTGCCCTGGAGACCCCCTGGAAAGTAAGACCTGTAATGCAACAGTTCAATGGCAGTACAATACCCCCAACAAAAAGATACACACTAGCCAGATTAAATGCAAAAAGAACAAAATCTGATTTATTCAGGGGGACGTGAACAGGGATGCGGTATGAATCCAGCGGATGGTTGATGGATCTGATTAATTCAGGGTGAACATGCATGCACAGTGAGTCCCTTGTATACAGTCACACAACCCTGGGTGCCCAGTTGTTAAGCAGGCTAGCCTGACACGATGCCCGGTTTAGGCTGGCATTGCAGCTGTTGTTGGGGCCCTTAGAAGAGAAAACAATTAGCATCCATATCAACCCAGAATTTGTAATCCGGAGCCAGATGGCTCAGTTCATTGTAATAAACCCAAACAAATAAATCAGATGACACGCAATGATTGCAGCTTTGTTGCAGGGAGCTACCCTGTTTGGTACTCATGCTACCCAGACCAGGAGGCAGGACTGACGAGATGAAGACCTCTGGATGATGTTGTGGTTTGTCTGGGGAAGCAGGGCCCACACGACTCACCGAGGTGGTCGGTACCTGTTTGATGGTGTTGAGCAGGGAGCCGAATCTCTGAGTGGGTCTTTTGTTGGAAATGTCTCTGCAATGGGAGTGGCATTCTAGGCCGAGATAGCAGGGCCCAGACCACAGCAGGCAGTTCGGATTTAGTCCTTGCAAGTGCTGGAGCAGCTTCCAGCTAGCATAACACACTTGAAGGCGGGGAACAAAATCGCGACCCACACAGCACATTCAGCACACTTCTAAGCAACACAACTCTTAGTCACGGTTCTGGTAAAGTCCAGTTGCAATTTAGCAGACGTTCTGCGCAAATCTCTCAATCCATGACTCACTTCGGTACCTGGCAGGCTGATCACTTCTGGAGCAAGTCTTCGGTCCCAAATTCAGGCAATGATCACTCTCTTTCTCTAAGAGAGCTCCCTCTGCACGTATAGCGACTTCAGAATGGAGCAGAAATACCACTCACCTGGCCGGTCATGAGCCCTAAACTACTCAGACCCAGCCCAGACTAATTTCTAACACAGCATAATGACTCTCTTAAACAGACAGACACGGAGGCTTTCTATAGCACTCTCATGCAGACACAAACAGCTACTGCAGACATAGGACACCATCCTGATGGTGGGCATTAGGCAGCCCAGGAAGACATCTTAGCAAACCTCAATTTGTAGGGGGGGTTACACTACGATGCATAGCTAGTGGGATTAGTTGTAGGAGGGAGGAGGTCATACTACCCTTGTACAGGTCACTGGTGAGACCACATCTAGAATATGGAGTTCAGTACCGGTTCTCACACCTCAAAAAGGACATTAACCTGCAGGAGAAAGTCCAGAGGAGGGCTACAAAGATGATAGCTAGTCAGCAGGGTAAGGCATACGACGAGATGTTGAGGGTACTGAACATTTTCTCCCTGGAGAAAAGGAGGAGGTGGCATGATTGGGACCTTCAAGTTCTTGAAAGGGATAAATAAGGTGGATAAGGAGGGTCTATTTAAGCTGAGTGTCAACCACAACACGAGGGGGCACAGTCCTAAGCTGGAGGGGAGAGGTTTAGGAGGGAGATCAGGAAGCACTTCTTTACAGAGAGGGTGGTGGACACTTGGAATTCAGTGCCAGAAGAGATGGTCTCAGTTTGAAGACAGTGGGCAGCTTCAAGAGAGGCTGGGATAGGCATGGGGGAAGGTAAGGATCATGGGTAGGGAGGATGGAAAGGTTGGGAGGAGTGGGATGGGGGGCAGGGACAGTAGCTCAAGCTGTGGACCCTGCAATATGAGTAGACTAGATAGGCTTCTTCATAAGTTCATACATCTGAGTCAATGTAAGATCAGACATCATCTAGGTAGAAAATGAGAACTAGTCTGCAAAGACATCTTACCCTTGTAGAAAATCCAACAAGGAGGCTCATGCAGCAGAGCCTAAAGCTCACAAATCTAACGAGCAGCAGTCATGGTGACCAAAAACAGCATCTTCCATGAAAGGAAATGCATCTCATAGGTTGCATTACTTAACACTGTCTAACCATTACGTTTAAATGAGGAAGTCGACTACCCATTATGTGAAGGAATAATAACTATGCATTATTTCTAACTTGAAAAATCCTGTCTTAATATTAAATTAACTGCTCACTGGAAGACGCGCTTCTTCCATCTCTATTAAATGTTCATATTTGCCAGTCTGTGTCAAAAATAGCAAAAGATAAAAGATGAAAATTATGAAGTACAATAATATTCAGTTGTTTGTTTTCTCTGTCTCTTGGTTATGAACTTCAGAACAGAAAATCACCCTGGATTTAGGGGATATTTTCTAGCAATTTATTTTGGACAAAGGGATTCAAAAAAAATCCCTCCAAAACTTAAAATTAAAATTTCTGTGAACTTCATCTCTTTGTGTTACACTAGGGTACAATAAAGATTTAACTAAAAGTGAAAAGGAAGTTCCTGGGTCCCAGCTTTATGTCTATTCTTTCTTATTTAAATTCACCCTCTTCCCCTTGTACTATCTCACACTTTCCCCCCTCCCCCCTTCCTTACTCTTTTTGTTATCCTAGTTCTCATCCCTACTGCTTGTTCATTTCTTTCCCTCCCCCCTCCATTTCCTGTCAGTTTTCTTTTTCAAGTCACCTTGACCCCTCTTGACTCCCTACAGTGTTTCTTCAGCTTTAATTTTCACTCCCTATGGTGTACCCAAGTTATTATTTTTCTATGAATTATGTTTAACCTTTGGATGCTGAAAAGATCCTTATGTTGAACTAACTTTAAATGAGATATAGTTAATGTATGTAACCCCCCTACAAATGGGGGTTCCCGAAAAGTCTTCCTTGAGCTTGCCTAAATGGTCACTGCCAGGCTGGTGTCCTGCATTTTAGCAGTTTAAATGTGATTGCCAGAGAGTACCTGTATAACTTCTATGTACTGTCTCTTTAAGAGCTGACTGGATTGCAGTCGTAAGTAACCTGAGAGAGAGCTCTGTTGAAAGATATAACGATTTGCTGAAAATCATTCAGAGTGATAATGATAATGTAGTTTGTCTAACCTGCCTTCTTTGCAGCAAGGACTGTTTTGTTTATCTCCACTATTTTGGTCCTGGACTGTGAATTGGACCAATCAGTTCTGGTGGGACCTAAAATGGAGCCAGAAAACAGGAGCTTTCTGGAGTCAAAGTCTGTAGGAATTGTAGTTTTGGGCTTTTTGCACCTTTTTGCAACTGAAGGGGGAGCTCTTGCTTTGACTTGACAGCCGAATCAGCCAACCAAACCTTTTGGATCTGAGGGAAATCCCCAAGCTGCCTGCTGTTTAAGTCAGATCTAAGTTGGGAGCTGAAAAAGAAAGAGCTCAAGTGATTTTGAGCAGCAATCCTGAGTGGATTCGCATGGGAGAACTGTGAAAGGGCTGAGTTTTGGCCTGCATGTCTGTCTGCTGCCCCTGAGAGGGAGAAAAGACAATTATTTTGGACTAAATCCGAGTTTGTGAGAATGAAGTAAGCCACTGATTTTCTACCAGGCTCATACCTAAAGAAGACCGAAGATTTTGCTGAATGTGATCGGCCTGTCAGGATTTCCAGGTGCTTTTGAGTCCCCGGTTTGTGCAGAGACTCTGCGACCATGACTGGAGAGCTGTTTGCCTGGTACAGTAGAATTTCCTTACATTTAAATGTGCTGTGAGTTGTTAGTGGGTCGTGATTTGGTTCCCCACTGTGTGAACTGTGTTCTGCTTGCTGGAAGCTGTATCCAGCTCAAAATGGACTGTATCCGAATCTGTCTCTATTTGGCCAGGGCCTTGCCGCACTGGCCCAGCCAGACTACCCATTGCACAGAGAAAGCCATCGGCAAGAGATCTGCCTGAGGATCAGCTCCCTGCTCCATGCTTCATCAGGAAGGATGCCTCGGTGAATCGTGTGGGCCCTACTTCTCCTGGCACTCCAGATCAACCACCTGCAGTCTCAATTTTCGTCCAGCCTGTGTCCAGCCTTGGGTATCGTGAGTAATCATCAGGATAGCTCCCTGCAACAACAGCCTAATCTAAAAGTGTGTCATCTGATTGTCTTGTTGTTTTCTTTTCACAAACTGAGCCCTCCAGGCTCCGGATTACAATTGTTGTGTGTGGTGCATGTTGTTTTCTTCTATCCCAGGGCCCCAACCAGCTGCAACGTTCCTGGCTTGCCCACCTTTCTCCATCTGGGTACCCAGAGTGTGTGACTGTTTATAGACCCTGAAGTGCATGCATAACTGTTTGAATGATAGTCTTTAAGCAAATTAACCTGATTATGCCCTCCCTTGTTCAAGTACCTTAAATAAATCAGATCTAACTCTTTTTTGCATCTACCCTGACTGTGGTTCCAGTTTGTGCAAGAGTACTGTACTGCTGTTATTTGCTGTGTATAACCTTGTTTTACAGGGGGTTCCCAGGGCCGAGCCAGAGGAAAGCCCTGGTGGTAAGTGCAAACAGTGTGGGTACATGTGTGGTGTATCAGGGGTAGTGTGAAAGTGATTTTTGTGTATTGTTCTGGCCACTAGTAAGGAAGAGGGGGATTACAGTGTCCCGGAGGGCTGTGCCCAGGTTAGCTTGACCACTATCAACCCTGACCTCTGGGTGGAGGCACCCGTTTCAGAACTCAGGCCCCTTAACCTGCTACTAGCCAAGCAGGCAGGGGTAGTAGCCCTTGGGATAGCACCACCTAGGGGTTACATGTATGTACCACTTTAAGGATGTAACCTGAAATGTAACTGCTTGCCAGCTATTAACACACCCTCTGACGAAGGCCCAATTGTGGGTCCAAGGTGCTAAGGGAGTCAGGAATGAATGGAGCTGTGACTCTGAATAAATATTTTACCTGCTTTGCCAAATACTGCCGTATTGTCATTTACTAACCTGAAGTGTCAGTTATTCTTTTGCTGTGTCATAGGTTGCAGCAGCCTGAAACAGAGCCACTTAACTATGAAATTCATGTCTCAAGACAGAACTGTTTTTAAAATTGTGGGATGCATGTGAAGAATACCCTTCAAAAATGTTTAGGTCACCTCACGTTGTGCCACCATGTGCCCATCAAAAAGGGAATGGAAGGCCAAAATGGCAACCAAGTGCACCTTAATTGACGAGTACTAGAGACTGGGGTCAGAGAGGGACAAAATGTAGTCCAGTACAGTATTGACAGGACATGTAAATGGGTCCACAGACCAGGAAGCACACCCATTACAAAGAATATGCATGTGTAGTAGAAGGCTTTCTAGTCACGAGCAAGACACCATCAACCAAGAGGAACCCCCAAATGGGCAATAGCTATGTTTTCAGGAGCCAGGCATGCAGATGCAGGGACTGCAGATATGGATGGACCAGGGACCCCTGAGCCTGCAACAGCAGGCCCCAACAAAGGGAGAGTTGAACAGGTGGCTCTACAATTGGGTGCTGTGGAAGCAGAAACCAGGGAGCCACTAGTATTAGGGTGACATTCTCCACCCACAGTTTGAGCAGAACCCTCTGAATAAGAGAGATCAGAGGAAAAGCATAAAGGAACCTCTCTTTCCCAAAGAGGGACACCGTGCCTCACCAAAAAACTCCATGCTGTGGGGTGAGCGAGCAGAAAATGCAGCAGTTTTGTGTTGTGTGAGGATGCAAAAAAAAAGTTCAGCTCTAGACAGCCCTATTCTGTGAAGAGATTATGTACCAGAAAGAACAGCAGTTCTCATTCATGGATCAGGGACTTAGACCTGCTTAGCCTGTCACCAAGATGGTCTGGACACCTGGTAGAAACACATCTGACAGCTGAAGGCCATGAGACATCGCCCAGTACCCATTCTCATCGCTTTCCTGCACAGTGGATGAGTGAGTACCCTCTTGCTTATTTATGTAGTGTATGACACACACATTTTCTGTCTGAATCAGCAAGGGACTGGAGCTATGGTGCTCCTGGAAGGCCTGGAGACCAAGTAGAACAGTCCACATCTCCAGAACATTGCTATGAAGATCCCAGCCTAGACCTATCCAGGAATCTTGGGTCTGAAAGAAACTGAGATAGGCACCCCAGCCAGACACGAGGCCTCCATTGTGAGGATCTGCACAGGAGTAGCGGAAAAGAATGGAACACCCTATAAGAGGTGCTGGCAGTCCATCCACCACACCAGAGCATGGTGGAGAGGGGATGAGATGAGGACCATTTGTTCCAGCTCATCTGTCAGCTGATAACATTGTACCTGAAGAGTTCAGTGCAGTATACATATGTAGAATCGAGCAAAGGGAACCATAATGAGCGCAGTAGCCATCAGTCTCATGAGATGTAACATCTGAATGAACACGTAATAACTCTTGTGTATCAGCTAGACCTGGTCAAAATTAGCCTCCAGCTTGTCTGCAGGCAGGCACTGCCCATTGCCATATCCAGCTCTGCACCAGTATATTGAAGGTGCTGACAAGGAACCAGTATGGACTTTGGCATATTTACTATAATGTCCAGTTCCTTGAATAAATGTCTCATTCTGAACAATTTGTACTGAACCTCTTCCCTGGATTGGGCCATCAGGAGACAGTCGTCCAAAGACATGAAGACATTAATCCCTTCCCTCTAATGGGGTGCTGCCACAACTGCTGGGCATTTGGTAAATACCTGCGGTGCCGAGGATAAGACAAAAGGCAAGACTTGGAACTGATAATGGCTGTCCTCCAGCATAAAGCAGAGGTATTGTCAGTGGCATTTGTGAATCCTGACATGAAGGTATGCAACTGTCATGTCCAGGGCACAGAGCCAATCTCCCTTTTGCAACAGGGGGAGGAGAACTTGAAGAGACACCATTCAAAACTTTTTTTATAATGACGCTTTATTAATAAAGAAAAAGAGAAGTTTCCAAACTAACTAACATACTGAATAGACAACGACAACACAGAACAAATTGTAAAATACTAATACAGGGAGGACAATGCACACCTAGAAATTAAACTATGTAACAAACAAATGCACAGGCTATTACAAATTTTACAAAAAATACTAACGCATAAAGGATCCAAAAAATAATAGAATAAAAAGAAAACATTTCCAGTAAGGCAAGGCATGGGTAAGTAAAAATTATAATCAAGCAATATAAATAACTCCTGACATAGCAATTGGTTTCATCTTGATATCCGAGCCCAAAGTCTTAAATGAATTATAGAACAAACTTTGAATCAGTTTGTAATTTATAGAGCACCCAACATCTCCAGGTCTCCTCTAATACTGGCATATTATTTAAAAAATAGTATGTTCATTTTTCTAAATGTAACCCCCTTACAAATGGGGGTTCCTAAAAGCCTTCCCGGAGCTTGCCTAAATGCTCCATGCCTAACTGGTGTTCGGCATGAGGCTGCTAAATGTGGGCGTTGTGAATGCTTTTAAAGCCTCCAGTACTGTCTCTTTAAGAGCTGCCTGCTCGCAGGTTTGAGTGTTTTGAATGGGGGGACTGGGGTTTCTCTGCTCGAATCCCACCCTGGGCTGCTGTCTGATCGCTCCGTTTCTGCAGTCGCTAAGAGTGCAGAGGGAGCCCATCTGAAAGATGTAATTGTTTCCCTGAAAACATTTAGAGCATGGGTAAGATTGCAATTTGTTTAACCTGCCTTTAGTGCAGCTGGACTTTGTGCTGTGCCCCTCCATTTTGGAACAGGACTGTTCAGAAGGGTCCAATAGTAGCCAGGGGGCATCTAAAATGGCGTAAATAGTGACCAACCAGAATCAGGACTCTAACTGGAGCCGGCTGACCAATGGGGATACAGCTAGTGATTCTGGGAAGTGGAGTTCTGGACCATGGCAACTTTTTTGCACCAATGAGGGCAGTATTAAGTGACTGGCATCTGCAGCCCTCCAATTGGATCGGGTGGAGCCTGAATGAGGATTCCCTGCCTGAACTGCCAAGGGGCAGAGTTGTTGTGGCTGTGAGTAAGGAAGGAGCTCTGGGCTCCTGCGCCATTGAGTTTTCGCACAGGAAGCGCTTGTAAGGCCAGAGTCGGGCAGTTTGAATTGCCAGCAAGCATCAGACTAAATCCACTGGGCAGCGGTCAGAGGAGGCTGTGCAGGAGCGCAGCTACCTACCAGGCTCACCCTGTAGAGGACTGGAGAATCTGCTTCAATCGCGCTCGTCTGTCAGGACAAGTGAAGCTGCTTCATTTTGGCCCGGTGTATGCAGTGCAAGTGATCGGGAAGTATACAGCAGCTGCCTGGTATGGTACCCCTCTGCCTTTCATATAAATGTGTGGAGAAGTGTTTGAGCTCCAGGTTCGATCCTGCGAGTGGTGTGACAACGCTCTTTCTACTGCAGTCATGAGTACTAAAATCAGGGTCGCTCCCTGTCAAATGCTCCTAGTGAGGGCAAGGTCTTCTGGTTTCTTTACTGGCTGCAATAACTGAGCCTGCTGGCTCTGTCTAATCGTCGTAGGAATCAAATACTCATTTCTGTGTCAGGGCCCCAACCAGCTGCATCGAGGGACTAGCCTTTATTGCCTGGGTACCCATAGACAGTGACTAATAGGTTAGGCCTGTGCACAGTGCCCTAGGCAGCTATTCATATATATATATATATATATATATATATATATATATATATATCTATATATAGATATATATAATAGTGGTAAGCTAATTAACCTGCTTTCCCCCCAGTCCTTATTATTCCCCCTGAAATAAATCAGATTGATTGTTTTTGCAAAGGTATACTGGCTAACTTGTGTGTTTATGGTGAATTACTGTACAGTGATTATTGTGTAACAACATCTCACTTTTCAGGGATCCCCGTAGCAAGCTGATTGGTTCAAGCCTGGGGGTCAGTGTATACAGTGAAGATACTGTGACTGATTTGTGTGGGCCACTAGTGGGAAGAAAGCGGGGGTTGCAGTGACCCAGAGGGTTGTGACCAAGTCATACCAGACTGTCTCAACCCCGACCTCTGGGTGGAGGCACCCGCCACTGGATCCAGGCCCCTCAACCTGTTAGTAGCAATTCAGGCAGGGGTAGTAGCCCTTGGGATAGCACCCCCTGGGGGTTACATCTTGGAGGCACCGCTGGGATTAGCGTCCCCTAGTGGCCGGGTGGATGAAGTACCTAAATATGGATAAATTAAAGGAAAAGCTGGAAGGGGATATCATGGCTAAGATTAAGTTGGACTCTATTAAGACGATGGTACATAAACTGATGGGGTGGGGTGAAGCAGAAGAGTTGGATGCCCAGAAAATTGTGTTACTACTAGATATACCTCTGGGGACAACGAACGCTGACCTTATTTCTGCAGTGGAGCGTGTTAAATGTTTAGGCAAGGTAGAGGTGAAGGGGTGTATGGCTGATCTACTTGATCAGACTTTGCAGGTGTTACTTTTATGTAGTATAGCCATTGACCCCGAGAGTGTACCCCCAGTGATCTACCCGGAAGGTGCCCAACAGGGGTGGAGGGTCATTCACATCCGGAGTGGGTCAGTCACCCCCTGGGGGTCTCCCCAGACTAATAGCTTCAAAGATAAAGTGCTTAAATTGTGAGGACTAGCCAGAAGTTACTGCAGGCGTTGGACCTTTCTAGTGAACCCACCCCCCAGGCCTCCCCAGGTACCTCTCCTGGGCCCCCCAAGAGTTCTATTTTGGCCTCACTGCCCCTAGTGGTTCCCTCTATACAGCTAGATTCTTACCGTAGGCTAAAACTTTTTTCTGGCACGGTGCCAGTGCACCCAGGGGAAGATGATTTGGAGGCATGGATGGACTATGCTACCCCTCTAGTCCAGAAGTGGCAGTGCTCTGAGGGGGAGAAATGAAAGAGACTGATGGAGAGCCTGCAAGGCCCAGCTTTGGAAGCCATTCGGTTCTTGAGGGCTAATAGCCCGGAAGCTACCGCAGTGGAGTACCTTTCTGCCTTAGAGGGAGTGTTTGGGAGTACAGAAACTGGGGAAGACTTATTATGGAAATTCAAGTCTGCCAAACAATGGAGGAATGAGAAATTGTCCGCCTTTGTCACTAGGGTGGAATGGGCCTTGCAGAAGGCTTATCGTAAAGGGGGAATTATGGCCATAGCCTTGAACCAGGTCCGGCTGGAGCATATTTTGAAATCTGCTAGGTTTTCCAGTGTGATATTGTTAAAACTTAAGTTACCTGACTGACGGGCTGCCCCGCTCGAGTATTGGTAATTGATGAGGGAGATTCGAGAAGTAGAGACTGATGAAGAGGGGTGGGAACCCTATGTGGGGACTGTGAATCTGTGCCAAACCCTGAGTCTAGTGAACCAGATGAGGCCCACCCTTCGAGGGGGCTTGATGTTTCTCCTGTACCTCCAAAGGCACAAGGAGGGGTTGGGGTGCATGCTATTTCCACTGATCCCCGGGTAGAAAGTGATTTGAGTGCTGAAATTAGAAATTTATGAGAGCTGGTGAGGGATTTGAAGCAAACTGCTACCCACCCTGTTAGGTTTGGGGAACCAGAGTTACCTAGAAACAAACGCCCTATCCAAGAGGAGCCCCCTCAACCCCAGGATGGCCCCCAGCAGGCGAGGTATTCCCCTCCCAATAAAGACCCCCGAGACCCTAGGTTCTGTTACCGTTGTGGGGAGGATGGACACTTTCAGACCGAGTGCCAGTTACCGGTGAATTTAAGGAAGGTCAACAGCCGTCTGATCACCTGGCACCGCAAGGCCTATACCCGACCCCCTAGGAAGAGTTTTGTGACCCGGGCCAATGCCCAAGCAACTGCCAAAGCTGTGCCCCCCGAATGATCTGATGTGGTGGGGCCTTCGAGGGAGGCCCCTGTGCGAGTGAATGGAATACCCACCCGGGCTGTGTTGGACAGTGGCTCTCAGGTGACCATTATGTTCCAGGACTGGAATCAGAAACACTTGCCTGAGGTGCCCTTGCAACCCTTGGATGATCTATATGTTTGGGGGCTGAGTGATAAGGCCTACCCGTATTCTGGGTATATCCGGATCTGGTTGTCTTTTCCTACTTCTGTGGCTGGGATGGCCAAACAAGTGGAAACTCTGGCCCTAGTATGTCCCCCCACTGGGCTGTATGATGGTGTGCCCTTGTTGATTGGAACCAATGCTCACATGTTTGGTCACTTAGCGCAGTTGTGTTCTGAAAAGCAGGTGTCCAGGACTGGGTGAGCTCTTAGAATACCTGCCTTGATCCAGAAGGCCTATGAGACGTAGAGAAAGGCTGGCTAGGTGGAACCTGAAGGCCCGGTGGGGGCCACCTGGAGGAAGGATCCGGAACCATTGCTATTAGCCCCAAATGCCCAGTGTGTTTTGCAAGGGGAAGTCTGGATTAAAAAAGATGTTAAGAATAAGATATTGATGCTGGATGCACCCGGTGAGGGAAAGTTGCCTGAGGGGCTGCTGGTTAAACCCAGTATCTTACCTGCCCGAGCCCATGCCTTTGCTAGAAGAGTGATGGTCCAAGTGCATAATGTGCCTGATCGAGAGATTCGAGTGAAATGGGGTTGCACCCTGGCTACGGTACATTGTGCTGATACTGCTGTTGTGCCCCACAACAAGACTCCCAGAGGAGGTGACCGAGTGACCCCCGAGCTGTTTGACTTCAGTGATTCTCCCCTACCAGCAGAATGGAAGAAAAGGGTCAGTGAACGGCTCGCCCAGAGTGAACAGGTGTTTTCTTTGAAGGAGTGGGATGTGGGATGTGTGCAGGGGGCTGAGCATCACATCCGGGAGCATGACAATTCGCTCCCGACTATTCACTCCCTAACAATTCACTCCCGACAACTCGCTACAATGACAGTTCGCTCCTACAACATTATGATGCTGCGTCAACTTGCTCCCCATTGCCACTACTCGCTCCCAAACATCTCGCTCCTGCATTTCATTTCAAATGACTTTTCTCAGTTAAACAGCTCGCTCCTAATTGCCACAACTCACTCCCAACATTTCATTTCAAATGACTCAGGTATAATCAACTCAACCAAATCTTTTGGGTTTGGTGGTGCACCATGAACCCGGACTCTCTGCACAGTTCTTTTTAAGTTACGGTCTATCAGCTTTCCTGTGGCTGCTAAAGACATATTCTGTTTGCATGTAGTAATACTTGCGTAGTTGTATCCTGGGTTGTTGCTGCTCTTTCTTTTGCTATACTAATAGCAACAAATTTCTCTATGGCACAGGGGTCAGGTGCATGAGTGTGTGTAGAAAACCTCTTTATTATAGTTGGGTCATCAATTGAGACTGTGTGAACGCGGGCATTGCATACCTTAACCTTTTGAATGGCACGCTCACATTGCCATATCCCTTTATCCTGTGCTCCCCGTTTGTGGAACGTATATATAAAATTATTTTCATTCACAGGCTTTCTTTTTTGGGGCTCTGAGGTGATGAAGTGGCAATTCATTATCACTGATGGTGGTCGCAAACAGAACCTCAGACACAGGCAAGTGTGCTTTATACTAGTAGCCACCCATTCTGGTTGGACCGTATCATTGCAGGTAAACATTGACCAATACTGAGGCTCAATGTAAAACTGACATGTGCTGTCAGTCGGTGAGTGTAAGCTGTCTGTCGCTTTTATTCCCAGGGCTGTCAGGTGAGTGTAACCGATTGGTAATTCAGTACTTTGGGTCCCAATATACAAGCTAGACTAATTAAGCCTCCTTGCAATATACTTCTTGTGTAGTGCTCTAAGACAGTTATTGAACATACAGTATACTGTTTGAGTTTTCTGCGCAGGAAGTGCGTGTAAGGCCAGACTCGGGCGGTTTGAATTGCCAGCAAATGTCTGACTAAATCTGCTGGGTAGCAGTCAGAGGAGGCTGTGCAGGAGCGCAACTACCTACCAGGCTCACCCTGTAGAGGACAAGGAGAATCTGCTTCAATCATGCTCGGTCTATAAGGACAAGTGAAGCTGCATCGTTTTGGCCCAGTGTATGCAGTGCAAGCGATCGGGAAGTATACAGCAGCTGCCTGTTATGGTACCCCTCTGCCTTTCATATAAATGTGTGGAGAAGTGTTCGAGTTCCAGGTTCGATCCTGCGAGTGGTGTGGGAGCGCTCTTTCTACTGGAGTCGTGAGTACTAAATCAGGGTCGCTCCCTGTCAAATGCTCCTAGTGAGGGCAAGGTCTTCTGGTTTCTTTACTGGCTGCAATAACTGAGCCTGCTGGCTCTGTCTAATCATCGTAGGAATCAAATGCTCGTTTCTGTGTCAGGGCCCCAATCAGCTGCAACGAGGGACTAGCCTTTATTGCCTGGGTACCCAGAGACAGTGACTAATAGGTTAGGCCTGCGCACAGTGCCCTAGACAGCTATTTATATATATATATATATATATATATATATATATATAGATAGAGAGAAAGAGAGAGAGAGAGAGAGAGTGGTAAGCTAATTAACCTGCTTTCCCCCCAGTCCTTGTTATTCCCCCTGAAATAAATCAGATTGATTGTTTTTGCAAAGGTATACTGGCTAACTTGTGTATTTATGGTGAATTACTGTACTGTGATTATTGTGTAACAGCATCTCACTTTTCAGGGGGTTCCCAGAGCAAGCTGATTGGTTCAAGCCTGGGGATCAGTGTATACAGTGAAGATACTGTGACTGATTTGTGTGGGCCACTAGTGGGAAGAAAGGGGGGTTGCAGTGATCCAGAGGGCTGCGACCAAGTCATACCAGACTGTCTCAACCCTGACATCTGGGTGGAGGCACCCGCAACTGGATCCAGGCCCCTCAACCTGTTAGTAGCAATTCAGGCAGGGGTAGTAGCCCTTGAGATAGCGCCCCCTTGGGGTTACATAAATAATAAATGCAATCCAGTGAGACACCAAATGGAGCCTGGGCTGAAACCATAATTTAGTAAATCACTTTTTTCACACAGACAATAAGAATCAGCAAGAACTTAAGTTGCCTGCTTCTAACATTGAAGAAAACAGGTGGTATATATGAGAACTAAAGTGGGAGAAAGAGGTTGTGGGGCATTGACATTTCCAAGCAAACTCTTTTAAATATAATGCCATTGAAAGTTTATAGGTTGGAAGGGAATATTTCTCCCACAGGGTAGGGTAACAGGAACTCTGTAAACAGGTGGTATATATAAGAGAACTAAAGTGGGAGAAAGAGATTGTGGGGCATCAAACAACGATTCTATGATGCTTGAGACTGCCTTCCAATAAGACCTCAGGAGAGGGCAGAACCAAAAGATATGAACATGGGGCCCCGATTCTAGAAAAGTTATGCCTGGCATAACAGCACTTACGCCAAGTAGAATGGCGCAAGTAACAACTTACGCCAGCAGTTGTGACATGTGCGTTTCTACAATGTGGCCTGCAACATGTCGCAGGCCACTTGCACCGAAGAGCTGTTATGCCGGCAGTTGCACCATAAACCCCCTGCAACATGGTGCTAGGGGGTTTACGGCAGCAGTTGCGCCCCATTCCAGAAGGGCAGCAACAAAGTCCCCAATGTCGGGATTCTACAAGAACCCCCAGAGGAGAACTGGCAATGTAAGTTACACCAGCTTTTAGCTGGTGTAACTTATGGACATGCCCCAGGGGTCCTGTAGACGTGCCAGCAGCCCAGCAGGCAATCCACAGTTGCCCTCCTCCCCATGCCCAGCATACCCCAGTGGGTACCCTGCAAGGCTGCCCACACCCTCTGCCCCCCAAAGCATAATGTGTATGCCCCAGAGGGCTGCCCACACCCCCGCCCCCCGAATCCCCCATTGCTGAATACCCCACAGGGCAGCGCTGTCAACCCCCACCCGTGCCCCGACCCGAGTCACTGCCAAATGCCGGCATTTCCCAGACCATCCCTAGTAGTCTAGTGGCCCCACCCAGCCATGTCAGTCCACCCAGTACCCCCCCATTTAGCCGGTGACGGCTCACCTCACCTTCCACATCCAGCCACTGACTGAGTTCAGTAGGAGCACTATTGAGAAGACACACCAGAAATTAATTTCTGAGCGTGTCTATTCAGTAAGCACCCTACTGAACGCAGCGCTATTGGCCGTGGAGGTGAGAGAGGTGGGCTAAAGCACACCGGCTGGGGATGGCTGGGGCACTAGGTGGACTGGCATGGCTGGGTAAATACCAGACCACCAGGATACATATGGGATGAGGGATGCCTGCACTGTACATACTGTACAGTACGCTGGCAATGGTGCGATTTGCAGACCCCACGACTGTGGGTTGGGGGCCTCTAGCCCTGTGGGGTACCGGCAGTGTGTGGGCAATGGGGGGGAGCACTTGTGACCTGCGGTTGTGGCTTGCAACTTCCTCGCCAGGTACTCCCTCTGTTCGGTGTACCTGGCCGCATGTCGCAAGTCGCAGGACTTAGACGCTGAGACCCTGCCCATTCTAGAATAGATAGCAGAGTCAATTTTGCAGCTGCAATTGACGCAAGTCATGTTTGGTGGCAACTTGTGCCAGTCTTCTAGAATCGGGCCCACAATCTGCCCTAGACTCATCGTAGGCTGGCCAACAAGCCAAGCTCTCTCCCCTAAATATTTAATTGAAGTCGCTGGGGTCTTGAAGAATCACATCCGACATTTCCAAACAAACTCTTTGAAATATGGTGCCATTGAAAGTTTATAGGTTGGAAGGGAATATTTCTCCCACAGCGTAAGGTCACAGAAAATCTGTAAATCCTTATTCCAGTGATTTAAAATGGAAAGTGTAAAGTCTGTCGCTTGGTCTCCGAGAATGCTATATAATCTGCCAATCAAATGCTCTTGTATACTGCTCTGTTGATGAAGCTGGATCTGTGTAATCAGAGCTGGAAGTGGATCTGGGAGCTGCCTGCATGAAGAGGGAAAAGTATGTATATATGCACAAATCTATAAATAACGATAATGATCAGAGACCGGTAGAGAATATGCAGCTTGTAATTCTGAGAAGGGATGTGCTCCCTGGGGATCTAAGATCTGGTATAAGTACATAAGACCCTGCCAAGCCCACTGCCACAAAAAAGGATCCAAGCTGGCCCGGTTGTGCTGAGTGTTGAGGTGCTGAATGCCACACCTCGCTCCATGCCAGTGACCCAGGTTCAGGAATGAGCCAGGGCCACCGGGGGTCAGTAGGGGCGAGAGAAGATTGTGCATCTGGAGGACTGCTGTCCTCTCTCGGGGGAGGGAGTGATTGTCATCTCGCCCACTGATCGCCCTCTAGCGATGGCTGGAGGGTGATACGGATAGGATGGTATGGCACCAATTCAATGTCAGATGGGATGGGGGGACAGGTGTCAAACTTCAAAATGGAGCTGGCAGGCTCCGTGATGGCCCTGACTGCACCTGCGCTGAGCCCCGGGATCTGCATGTTGGCTACCTGGGGGAAGGGAGAACACTGGCACTCCTCTCCTTGGCCCTGTCACGGGGGGTAACCCATGGGGATTTCCTGGGGAGGGTCGGTGCTGGAAGTTGGGTCCGTAGAGATGAGCTCTTTTGAGGGGGGGAGCCATAGCCACCTGCCAGTTCCTCAAAGAAAAACTTCTATGAAAAAAAAGGATCCAAAACATTTAACGAATTTGTTTGTGTCCATGTCTTCGCATCTAGAAGGGGTGCACACTCCTCCAGAAACTTCGTATGGACCACATGTCATGCCTGAAGAGTCATAGCTGTATAGCAACAAAAATTAGAAAAGGGGAAATATCTTGGAGAAGAAGACTAGAGGATTGGATCAATATCGCGAAGGTCCTTGAGGACAAATTCTACGTCCTTCCAATGAACGTGATAATTTACCGAACTCCAAAGACAAAGTAAGCAAAGCTGAGAGGCTAACACACATAGGCATAGGTTAGGCAAATTTAACCCTGAGCAGGAGATAAATGAAGTAAAGAAAGTCTAACTCTAGGCCTATGTTCCCTCCATAAAAAATGAGATATCAGTGTAACCCCTAGGTAGCGCTATCCCAAGGGCTACTACCCCTGCCTGCTTGACTACGGACAGGTTGAGGGGCCTAGGTTCTATGGCGGGTGCCTCCACCCAGAGGTCAGGGTTAGTAGTGGTTAGACTAGCTTGATCACTCCCTTTGGTTCCCTCTAGTGGCTCACACAGTACACAGGAGTTACAGCCCCAGTACCCCACGTATACACACTGTTCACTCATAAAGTACCACTTACCCTCAAGACTGATTCTGCAGCACGTCTCAGAGGACCCCCTGTAAAATAAAGTTAAACAACATACACAGCGAAATACAATAGTGTTTCCATAAGTACCAACACCACAGACAGTATATAGTATAACAACAACACATCTGATTTATTTAGGGGACAGTAACATGGGAGGGAGAAATCAGGTTAATTGGTGGCATTAAATCACAGTACTGTGCACACATACAGGGTCTGAAAAGTCACACTCTGGGTACCCAGGTTGGGGGGAGGCTAGCCAGGTCCATTGCCCGGGGTTGGCTGGCAGCTGCAGATGGATAGGGCCCTGTAGAAGAAAATATATGCACAACACCCAATTGTAATCCGGAGCCGGATGGCTCAGTCCATGAAGCAGTGAAACAACAAGAATTAGATGACACACTTGTGATTGAAAACAGGCTGCAGAGGAATACCCTGATTTGTACTCTCAATAGCCAAGCTGAGGACCGGATGGTGGATGTTCTTCTGGATTGTCAGAGCAACAGGGCATGGAGACATGGTCTTTGTGACTGGACCCCACTGCAGTTGATAGCAAACAGATTTAGTCCGAGACAAGCTGGGGTTTGCTTCCAGCTTCAACACACAGTGCACAGCACACAGCACGGGGGATTGGAAATAGGGATTCCCTACAAGCACTATGCACATTCATATGTAAAAGGAAAGTACTATACCAGGCAGGCTGCTCCTCGATCCCGATCGCAATTACTGCAAAATACCCGGGAGCACACACAGCAGCTTCAGTTCCTGACAGACTGAGCGCAATCCAACAATTTCTTCAGTCTTCTACAGGGTGACCCTGGTTTCCACTCTTCAGACTTCCTTCTTTCTCCTCACAAATCAGATTCAGTCCGAACTGGCACTTACAACGGCTGCAGGCCGAACCTCAGGGCCTCACATGTGCTTCCTACGCAAAACTATACATCGCAGAAGCACAGAGCTCCTTCTCTCTTCACTGTCACAACTGATCTGATCTTTCCAGTCACAGAGCAGGGTATTTCCTTTAGCTCTACACCATTCTGTTGGCTGGTTCAGCTGTCACTCACAATAAGACTCCCTCTGTTGGTGAAAAAAGGCACCAAGGTCAAAACTACATTTCCCAGTCACTGCCCATACAATCCCCTTGTGGCTGGCTCAAAATTGAGAGTCCAAGTTCTGATTTGCCAGCAGGCTCCATTTTAAGGACTCCCTATCATCCCAATTGGTCCAAGTCAGCAACTCAGGACCAAAATGAAAGAGCTACACTGAAACAGTTTATGCTGAAATGAAGACAGGTTAGACAAACTACATTTTCTCAGTCACTCTAAATGATTTCTGTAAACAGTTATATCTTTCAACAAGGCTCCCTCTGCACATGTAGCGACGACAGAAACGGAGTGAATTGACAGCAGCTCAGGTGGGATTTGAGAATTAAATATACAGTCCCCCCATACAAATTAATTAAGTCTGCAAGCAGACAGCTCTTAAAGAGACAGTACGTGGAGACTCAAATAGCACTCACTTTGAACCACATTTAAACAGCTCAGACGCTGAACACCACCCAGACCTGGAGCATTCAGGCAAGCTCCTGGAAGGCTTTTGGGAACCCCCATTTGCAGGGGGTTACATCAGTTTATGCCAATCATGAAAGTAGTAACTAGTGGAGTAGAGTGGGAGAGTTTGCAGGTAAAATAATATCCTTGGTTGTATATTTAAATGAATAACTTCTACTCTCTTCAAAAAGAAGAGGCCTGACTGTGACCAACACCTCAAGTCCTCCACCACAGCCTCCATCAAAGGTTCATAGTTAAGCAACTCTAAATGATCTGGGTTTTTAGTTAGGTATGCCTAAAGGCATTTCAAAGAATTATGATTCCAACAAATATTAAATAGATATTTAATATGATGGGGTGGGGTGTAATTAAAGGCCAACACCTACGTTTTGTGCCTATTTAACCAAAAAAACAGCCACAATGTCAAACTGAGCCAATATTTCAGAAACTGCTATGAGAGATTCCGTAGGGTCAGTGACCGTAATTAAAATGTTGTCAGCAAACAGTGCAATCCTATGATCCCGTCCACCTAGGGGAATTCCCTGTATATGCTGAGAATGCCAAATGTGAGAGGCTAAAGGCTCTGTATACAAAGCAAACAAAACTGGAGAAAGGGGGCAACCTTGCCGAGTGCCTCTTCCTAAAAACAAAAGGTTGTGAAATAAACCTATTGATTTTATTAAAAGCAGAAGGAGATTGATAAAGAGATTGTAGCATAGTGAAGAAATCTGAAGGAACACCAAATGCTTTTAACGTGGCCCATAAAAATATCCACGACACATGATTGAAGGCTTTCTTCGCATCCAAGCTAGCCAGCACCAGAGGAACTATATGGATCATTGATGGACATAATCTAAAATAAGCAATGTTCTTCAGACATTGTCATTAACTTGACACTGACACACGGACCCTGCCTGGTCCTGGTCCAGCAAAGAGGGGAGAAGGTCCTTCAACCGTAAAGCCTAAATAGAAATAAATAATTTATAATCAAAATTCAGAACAGAAACAGTGTGGCATGAAGCTGGTATGGTGGTATGGTGAGATCCTTACATGGTTTAGGAAGGGCAGTTGTGATGGTATACTGCCATAAGGGTGGTGGAGCATCTCCCTCCTGGAGAGAACGATAGAGGTGAAGAAGCAAAGGAGTAAGAAGAATACAGATAAGGAATATTTTGTAAAATTCTGAGGGGAAGTCATCTATACCCAGGCATTTTCCCATTTTGGCTGACCAAATACCACAGAGAATCTCATCTAAAGTAATAGGAGGAGTGAGTGCCCGAGCCTGCTCAGTCAAAAGTGTAGGGAGATGGGCCTGGCGGAGAAATAAATGTATCTGCTGCCCTGAGGGCAGAGACCCCTCTGGCATATATAAAATTGAATAGTAAGCTTTAAATATGTTCAAGATATCAATCTCATGATGAGTAATTGAGCACATTTCTGGATTATGCAGTTTAGTTGTCATGGCCTCTCCCTTGTGTGTTCTGAGGCACTTAGCCAAAATGCGAGCACCTTGACCCTTACTCTCATAATATCTATGTCTGAGATAAAAAAGGGCGTGCTCTAGCTTCTGATGAAGAAGCTTCTGAAACTGGGCCTCAGTATCCAAAAGCTTGTAGGCACGGATGTATCTCTTTGCATAAGGAACATTTGCAAAATATGTTGGTTGTGTTAAGGTTCCTGCAATTTATGCTCTCAAGCTTTGTGTAGAGCCATAGTATGTGCTATAATAGTGCCATGATAAATGGATTTAAGTATGTCCCATAAGATATACACTTTTCAGGAAGGATTCGGAAGGGAGAAGGGGAGGAGGGGTTGCTATGTATGTGAAATAGGTGATTAAAGCAATAGAAGCTCAAGGGTCACAAGAAGGAGCAGAGGCACTATGGGTCACCCTGGAGGTGGGAAAAAGGACAGCCATACACACTGGAGTGATTTACAGGCCTCTGGCACAGGGAGAGGATTCAGATGAAGTTCTTGTGGAAACCATCTACAAAATGGCAGCCAAAGGGGAACTGCTACTAATGGGTGACTTCAACCTGCCTGAGGTAGATTGGAGCACTCAGACTGCGAGTACATGACTGCCCTGAATGCGGCAAACTTAAGACAGCTTGTAGCAGAACCAACCCACGAGGAGGCTATACTGGATTTGGTCCTGACCAATGGGGGCAGGATCACAGATGTGGAGGTGAGCAGTCCCCTTGGCACCAGCGACCACAGAACAGTGTGTTTTAAGGTAACCACAGTGGAGGAGGCAAGTCATACAAGGATAAAGGCCCTAGATTTCAGGAAGGCTAACTTTAAGGAGATGGGTATAAATCTCAAAAATAGCCCTAGCAGTGGAAGTTACAGGGGGAGATGTGGAAAAACAGTGGTCTAGACGCAAGTGAGTCATAACAGAAGTAACAGTTCACTGTGTCAAAATGCATAGCAAGAGTAAAAGAAAGAAAAGACCATTATGGTTCTCGAAGGTAGAGTCCAAGAAAGTAAGGGAAAATGAAATAAACTTCAAAAGATATAAGGAAACACAAAAGGATGAGGATGGAGAACAATATCTGGAGAAGCAGAGGGAATCTCGGAAAATAATTAGAAGGACTAAAAGCACAGACAGAGGAAGGTATAGCCAAGGCTATTAAGAAAGGTGACAAGACCTTCTTCAGATACATTAGCGAGAGGAAAAAGATCAGAAATGGGATCGTTAGGCTGAAGAAGGAAGGTGGAGGTAGGGTGGAGGATAACCTAGAAAAAGCGAAGATGCTGAACAAGTACTTTTGCTCAGTATTCACCAGGGAAGGGGAGGGTGATGGACTGACACTCAGTAAGAGACGTATTCAGGGGAAGGAAGTAGACACCAACCCATTCACAGAGGAAAGTGTCCTAGAAGAGCTCTGGAAAATAAAAGCAGATAAGGCAATGGGGCCAAATGGGAGCCATCACAGAGTATTAAAGGAACTCAAGGAAGTGCTGGTAGAACCACTGGCTGCACTTTTCAGTGCATCACTAGAGATAGGAGAGATACTTGAGGACTGGAGGAGGGTAGATGTGGTCCCTCTCCACAAGAGTGGAAGCACAGAGGAGGCAGGCAATTACAGGCCTGTAAGCCTGACCTCAGTAGTGGGGAAACTAATGGAGTCTTACTTAAGGAAAGGATTGTGAAGTTTCTGGAGGATAGCGGGGCACAGGATCCAAGGCAAGAGCATGGATTCTCAGTGGAAGGTCCTGTCAGATGAATCTTATAGATTTCTTTGACTAGGTAACCAGGGTGGTAGATCATGGAGGGGTGGTGGATGTAGCCTACCTGGATTTCAGCAAGGCCTTCGACACTGTCCAGCACAGGAGATTGGTAAATAAATTGGGGAGTCTGGGAGCGGGTCCTATGGTGGTAAAGTGGGTTGGGAACTAGCTAAGGGACAGGACTCAGAGGGTGGTGGTAAATGGCATGAAATCTGAGGAGAGGGAGGTGACCATCAGGGTGCCATAGGGGTCAGTGCTCTGGCCAGTCCTATTCAGTGTCTTCATTAGTGACACTGCAGAGCGTCTGGAGAGAAAGGCATGCCTCTTCGCAGATGACACCAAGATCTGCAACAGAGTGGACACATTGGAGGTGGTGGAAAAAATGATAAAGGACCTAAGCCTATTAGAGGAGTGGTCAGGAGTCTGGTTGTTGAGTTTCAGTGCTAAGAAAGTGTTGGATCAAGCACCTGGATCACAGGAATCCAAGGGAGGAGTGCAGGATGGGTGGGGAAATTCTGGCCATCACAAGTCAGGAGAAAGACCTGGGGGCCTAGGTTCACTGGATGACAGGGTAAACAGGAACTGAATGGCATAGTGCCTCCACCTGGGGTAGTGATACCTGTTAGATAAATTCCAGGTTACCACCTACCAGTAAAATACAAGAACTGCCCCCACAGGCACTCCCCCACACAATAACAGTACCCACTTTGCAATATTCCAAAATAACAGAATGTAACATTAACCAGTTACAATTTTTATTGGAGGGAGGGGGAAAAAGGGGGAGAACGGCACAACACAACACTTGATTAGACATGGACAGTACCCCACCCAGTATCCCACATCTCCCATCTGTGGGTGCACCTGGATTTTCTCCTATGGCCGTTAAGTAAAACACACGTAACCCCACTACAAATGGATGTTCCTAGAAGCCTTCCTGGAGCTTGCTTGAATGCTCCATGCCTGGCTGGTGTTCGGCGTAAGGCCGCTAAATGTGGGGGTTGTGAGTGCTTTTAAAGCCTCCAGTACTGTCTCTTTAAGAGCTGCCTGTTCGCAGGCTTTAGTGGTTCAAATAGAGGACTGGGTTTCTCTGTTTGAATCCTGCCCTGGACTGCTGCCTGATCGCTCCGTTTCTGCAGTCGCTAGGAGTGCTAAGGGGAGCCCATCCGAAAGATGTAGTTGTTCCCTTTAGGAACCTGTATAGTGTTGGTGAAATTGCAGTTTACCTAACTCTCTTTATTGCAGCTGGGACTTTACGTTGTGCCCCTCCATATTGGACCTGGACTGTGTGGAAGGGGGTCCTATAGCAGCTAAGGGGGCACTGGAAATGGAGTGGAGGTGACCAACCCGGAATCAGGACTCTGGCTGGAGCCAGATGACCTATGGGGACACCGCTTGTAGTTTTTGGAAGTGGCATTATGGGTCATGGCGCCTTTTCGCACCACTGAGGACCAGACTAAGTGACTAGCATGTGTAACCAGCCAATGGAATCAGGTAGCGCCTGAGCTGTAAGGATTGCCTCATGCTGTTAGGGGCAGATGCGTTGTGACTGTGAAGGAGAAGGGAGCTCTGAGCTCTTGCGCCGTTGAGTGTTCGCGCGGGAAGCGCGTGAAAGGCCTGAGGCGGCCGTTTGTATTGCCAGAGCTCCACGGATTAAATCCGCAGGCTTGCGGTCAGAGGAGGCTGTGTACAAGCACAGCTACCTACCAGGCTTCATCTGAAGAGGACTGGAGAATCTGCTGAATCGTGCTCGGTCTGTCAGGATGTTGAAGCTGCAGTGAAACGCCCGCAAAGCTGTGAGTTTGTTCGGGTCCTGGAAGCAGCTGCCTGGTATGGTACCCCTCTGTTGTTTCCATATAAATGTGTGAGGAGGCCGATGAAGCACAGGTTTAGCCCTGGAAGTGGTGAAAGAGTGGCTCTTTGCTGGAGTTGTGATTACTGGATCAGGGTAGCTCCCTATTAAAGCTTATAAACAAATGCAAGAATCGTTTTGTTGTATTGCTGACTGCACTAATTGAGCTTTCTGGCTCCATCTGATCTGCTCAGGAATTAAATGCTTGCTTGTGTCAGGGCCCCAACCAGCTGCATCGAGGAACTAGCCATTAGGGCTTGGATACCCATAGACCGTAATTAATAGGTTAGGCCTGTGCACAGAGCCATAGGTAGATTTTCATATACTGTAGTGGTAAGCTAATCAACCTGATTTCCCCCGGACCTTGTTATCTCCCCTCAAATAAATCAGATTGCTTGTTTTGCAAAAGTACACTGGCTAGTCTGTGTATTAATAGTGAAGTATTGCCCAGTGAATGTGGTGTAACTGTACCTTACTTTCCAGGGGGTCCCCGGAGTGAGCTGACTGGTTCAAGCTGGGGGGTAAGTGTATATGGTAAGGACCACTGAAATTGAACTGCGTGGGCCACTAGTGGGAAGAAAGGGGGGTTGCAGCAACCCAGAGGGCTGTCACCGAGTCAACTTCGACTGTTCTAACCCCGACCTCTGGGTGGAGGCACCCGCCAATGGATCTGGGCCCCTCACCCTGCTACAGTTAGGGCAGGCAGGGGTAGTAGCCCTTAGGATAGTGCCCCCTGGGGGTTACACACAGTTAGCTGTGATGGGTACCACACCGAGGTGCTGTTTCAGAAGACTAGGATGTAATGGATGTGACAGTCTTTAACTTAGAAAATAATACTTTTGTTGGGGCCCAATAATGGAAAAACACAGATTGCTTTTAACTTGACTGCCTGGACTTTTCTTGGTGCTTGCAGAGTCCTGCCCAGGACTTAACCCTCTTTTCCTAACTAGCTAGCTAGCTAATATAAGAACTCCTCTGAGCCATAGCCCAGAGGTACATACAGTCTGGAGGATAGGGGTCTCAGCAGATTTGTTTCAGATGATAGCATTCTGGTATCGCAGTTGGTGGTGCTCCACAGCAGTGGAATGCAGGAAACAGCAGTTGGCCGGAGGATTGAAGAATGCTGGGCTTTTCCTGTCAGGCCTTTCCAAACTTCGCCTCTGAGGCCTTTGTATGTGATGTTCACTTGACAGGCCTCTCGACGTCTTCCTCTCTGGTGGTCACTTTGTTGGTCTGGGGACAGGGCAGGCTGGGTATTCCCTGCATGTTTCTGCTCGGCACACAACTTCTAAGACCACTCTTGCAGCTGGGCTCTGGCACACACAATGTCTCTGACTAGAAACATTTAGGCAGTCTCAAAAACACCTGTCCCTCCGAGGGGGAACATGGTTTGCTCAGTCTCTTTATCTCTGTTGTAAAATCTCTTTATTCTCTGCTGCAGATTCTCTTTCTCTAGCTTCAGGCTGCAATCTCTCAGGTTGCAAGCTGATGTTCACAAGTCTCAAACTCAACCACAACAGGTTCAAATCTTGGTTCAGGGAAATTGGTAGGCAGTCCAGTTCTCTTCCCTGTCACCACTTGCTTTTCTCAGGCGCTCTGCCTCTTATTCAGACTCTGGGACCAGAAAGGCCATTGGGCAAATGAACAGGCCTTTGGGCTAGGTAGGCCACAGCAGACTCTCTTGCCTGCTCTCCATGGAATCTCCTCAGGATTCTCCCCTATTGGTGGGCTAACAGTCTCTTTCATAGTTTTCCAGCAGCTCCCTTCTGATAGGCTGCCCAGTTCCGGGGCTCTCTAAATTCCCCTTGACCTTTTCGCTGCAGTCCCCTGCTGCAGGAGTCCCATGGGGGTTACCATATTTGTTTATGTTATGCTGCCATTATCTGCCAGCCTTTAACCTTTAACCTAAGCCCTTTCGGGGGCTAACCATTATATGCCCTGTCTCCGCTTTTCACTCTAGAGCCAGGGAGTCCTTTATTTTCTTTGTGGGAGCTCCCATTTGTCCAGTGGGGCTCCCAAAACCAGAGGCACCCATTTTCATGCCCTTTTACTGTGTTGCCTAAGGGAACTGCAGCTCCTTTAAGATGTATGGCCCACGCATGTGCAAATGACTCATGGCGGCCATGTTTTTTTGTCTACATTTCTCGGTCCACTAAATGACTTCTTGCGGACTGAGTAAACTGCTCCCCAGTGCCCAGAGGCACAAACAACAATGCAGACTCCTGTCCCCATCTCTACACAGACTGAGGACCCAAAGGAACATGGCGGTGGCTGTTGCAAAGAAACAGACACCAGCCATGACCCAAACCCCATCAGAGCCACTGACTAACCTCCGCTCCCAAGTCTGCAGCCATGGGACCAGAGGTCAAATGAGGACACTAGCATGGCCGCAGCCCCATAAGGAAAGTCCCAAATGGGAGGGGCTTACACACACTCCCCTTTCCAAATACTTGGCATCCCCAATAAGCCATTAAAGGTTACCCAAACATTATGTACAAGTAAACATGTCAATATATATACAGTGCTAGCTAACACCTGGTTCCTGACTATTCAAACTATTGGCATGCACAATAACAATAACACAGTCACAATAGCATTGGCTATCTAGACAATAGGTATCTGTCTATACACATGACGTAACAGGTAATATCACACCACATTTCCCCAAATTAATGTGTACCACTGAACAGAACTTGGGAGCACTTGGCAAGGCATATACTTTGGGTACTATGTGCTTGTGAGCTACATGAAGGGGGTGTTGGAGGAGGCACCAAAAGTGTCATAGGTGGGCTTAATGATTGGATTAGGTTCTCTTCCAGACCTTCTAAACAAAACTGCATTTTCCTTATGAACAGGATGTGCACTCCCCTCTTCCAGTTCTGTGACCAGCACAGGGGCCTTGTCAGGAATATCAGCACTTGCTTGAGCTTGCTCACCACAGGCCAAGAGTAGTACATTGGCATTTGTACAATGGGCCTTTCCTCAGGGATGAAGGGAACAGCTTCTGGGTTGAACTGTTGCACAGGCTCAATAGGGCAGTACTTGTGGAGGGTCTTGGATTTCTCCAGCTCATTTGCAACTGAGTCAGATTTTGGTTTGTCTCTGGCACATAGTCACAAAATGAAATAACCTCCTCCTCACTGTCAACAGATGGATTAGATATACAAACTCTGGTTCTGTGCTGTAGCCCGGGTTCTAGACTCTGAGTGGGCCATTTTCTTTTGCTGTTGAACAGTTTGACTCCTCCTCTCTGGCCTTCTTGCTACTGGCATTTCGTTTGCAGGTGCAGGTTCAAGCACAATTTCTCTAGTGGGCAATAAATAATTTCTATGCACAGTTTTTTCCAGGCTTCTACCGTGTTCTTGCTGAATTTTGTACACTGGCAGGTCTGGCATCTGTTCCACCACAGTGTAAGTCTCTGGTGCCCAACGATCTTGGATCTTGTGCTTGCCTTGCAGGCCTAAATTTCTCAGCAGGACATAGCCACCTACTCGTAGCACTTGATGTCTGACTCTCCTGTCTTATCTATTTTTATTTGCTTTGATGGTTTTGGCTGCAGCTTTAGATGCGAGTTTGTATGTTTTCTGTAACTGTTCATTCAGTTTCTTGGTATACTCTAAATAAGTCTCTTTAGGGGTTCCATCAGTAATACCCCAAAGCACAAGTCAACTGGTAGCCTTGCTTCATGTCCAAACATCAGGTGAAAGGGTGACCTCTTGGTGTCATCATGTTTGGTGCAATTGTAGGCATGTACCAAGTAACTTACTTTTTGACTCCAGTTTCCCTTATCTGAGGGGTCCAGGCTACCCAACATGTCCAGCAAAGTTCAGTTAAATCGCTCAGGTTAAGGGTCTCCTTGTGGATGGTAAGGTGTGGTATGCGATTTTTTTATTCCATAAGCAGCAAGGAACACTTTAACCTGTCTGCTGTCAAAGTCTCTGCCCTGGTCGGAATGGATTCTTTGAGAAATGCCATAATGATTCACAAGCTGCTGTAACACTTTCACCACTGGTACTCGCCTTTTGATCTCTTGTGGGGTAGACCTGGGCATAATTGGTGTAATGGTCAGTTATTACTGAGATACTGACCTTGTTTTTCTGGTCTGGTTCTAATGAGAGAAAGTCCATACACACCAACTCTAGCAGGCCACTTGTTTTAATATTTACAGTGGGTGCAGCTCTTTTGGGTAGCGTCTTTCACTTTATGCATCTCAAACAAGTTCTACAATGCTTTTCTATGTCTCTCTTCATTCTGGGCCAATAAAATCTTGCTCTTGCTAGCTCCAAAGTGCACTCATAACCCAGGTGCCCCATTTTGTCATGTAGTGTGATAAGGACTTCCTTACGGTACTTCTAGGGCAGTAGCAACTGTTTTCTCTGCAATTCAGGATTGTTGCTGTTTTGGCTGTGTCTTATCAAAATTTCATCTTGTAAAGATAACTTGCTCCATTCTCTCAGTAGTAACTGCACATCCGGATGGGTTGCACATACTTTCTCGGTACTGTGTCCCTTTTCTAAAGCTTTGATTACTTCTCTTAACACATGATGTACTCCTTGCACATGCTGCAACTCAGGCTTGCTGGGCTGGGCAAGGAGGACTGGTCCAACTCAGTGAAGTTGAAATAAGCAGCGGGAATGGCATCTGGCAAAGCTCCCAGCATACCGATGGCTCTATCAGGATTTGCCAGTGTGACTGCTTCTCACCCCAGGAGTCCTTTAGCATCAGTAGCAATAGCAGTAAGCTGACCAGTTTGAACTGTCTCAGAGGTGGAGCTAAGAACAGCATTAAAATAGAGTGGCCAATCAGAATCAAGTAGGAAGTTGTGCTGAGTGCAAGGAACCCACAGGGCTTCAGATTTTTTTCTCCGACTGACTCAGAAACACTACCTCTGAGGTGCTCTTTCTCATTCTTGAGAAGCAAACTTTTTGTGCCTAAATCTTTACTTTTGTGCTGAGTTTGTAAGTATATTATATTTTTTAATCATTCTAAGGGGTTTTTGGTGGTTCCTTGCCGGTTCCTGTAGGAACCACACATTCCCCCTTTTTCCTCTGTTCCTTTTAACTTTTCTGAGGTAAAAACATATCACATTTTGAGTATTTCGATGGTTTTAAAGGTCTTTTTAATAGAGGCTCCCTTATTTTACTGGGGACTGCTATTTTTTCTGTATTTCTACTGAGTTTTGTTATTTTAAATCATGATTCTTTACTGCTAGAGAAACAACTGCATTTGCAGTTTTTCCATTTTGGGAACCAATGTTTTTCAGCTTTCTGACACATTATTATGGCAGAAAAGCCAAAAAAGAGGACTGGACCCACAGGTTTTAAAAATGGTATTAAGTGTGGTGTGTTTACAGTGCTTGGGTCCAGAACATTTGTACTCTAAATTCTGCTCAAAAACAATTAAAAAGAAGGCCAGAAGACTAGAAGAGATGGCCTCTAATAATGCTTCTCCTATTAAGGAGGGATCCACTACCCTGCCTACGCCTAAAGATAAGGTCCCCCCAGAAATGAGTCTGACAAACAAAACAATAAAAATGGTGACATGCCAAAAAAAAGGAAATGGTGAATATACCACTGAGTCTGTTCCAGCAAAAAAACTATATAAAGACAAGCATACCACTGTCCCTCCCATGTCAAGGTAACTCCACAGTGTAGTTCATGTCATTTACCTTCCTAACCACTTTGTACGGACCTGCCCACTCAGCCTGCAGCTTGTCTTTCCAGACCGGAATAAGGACCATGACTTCCTGAGCCATCATGTACGAGCGAGCTCTGGCTGTGCGGTCATACCACACTTTTTGTTTCTGTTGGGCAGCTGCCAGGTTGCTCTGGGATGTCCCCATAAGCTCCTTCAGCCTTTCCCTAAACCTAACGACGTAATCCACAATGGGAGTTCCCTGGGTGGCGTGCTTGTCTTCCCAGTCCTCCCGGATCAAGTCAAGGGGCCCAAATACCCGGCGTCCGTATGACAGTTCGAAGGGGGAAAATCCTGTCAACTCTTGGGGCACCTCCCTGTATGCAAACAACAGGTGGGGAAGGTATTTCTCCCAGTCCCTCCCATGCTGTTCAGCAAACAACCAGAGCATTGACTTTAGAATACCATTGAATCGTTCCACAAGCCCATTGGCTTGTGGGTGATACAGTGTTGTGCATCTCTGCACTGCCCCACACTTCTCCCATAAACATTTCATCAGGTCCGACATGAAGGAACCCCCTCGATCGGTGATAACCTCCTGTGGAAACCTAACACAGGAGAAAATCCCAAGTAAGGCATCTACCACTTTGTCTGTCCTCAGTGAGGATAGGGCAACTGCCTCTGGGTACCGGTTGGCATAATCCACCACAGTCAGGATGAATCTCTTCCCTGAGGAGCTGGGGGTATTTAAAGGCCCCACAATATGCATTCCCACCCTCTGGAATGGCTCCTCCACTATGGGCAATGGAATCAGGGTGGCTTGGGTTTTCTTGCCCGCCTTCCCTATTTCTTGGCACCGGTGACAAGACCTGCAGTACTCCATCACCTGCTAGGTGAAGTTAGGTCATTAGAAATTCTGAGCCAACCGCTATGTAGTGCATGCAATTCCCAGATGACCAGACAAGGGAATATCATGTGTAATCTTGAGCAACTGCTCACGATACCCCTGGGGAACAACAAGCTGCCTGACTAGCATCCCTCCCTCTGTCTGCACAGTCTGAGTATACATAAGTCCATTTTCCCAATAAACCTTATGTCTGCCATCACCTCCCTGTGCACTGTCCGAATCTGCCCAAGCCCTTAGCTTCTCTAAACTAGGGTCACTTCTCTGAGCAGCTGCAAACCCTCACACATTCCCAAGGCATGGGACAGGTCCCCTTCAGTCGCTAAACTAGGGTCCCTAGCACTAGCATCAGGGTACTCAGGATCACTGTCAATCCCAACCCTCAGACAAAGGGTCACCCATCCCTCTTCAGAGTAACCCTCTGTAGCTGTGTGGTTACTTGCTACTGGGGAAATGTCTACCCCCTTTCTATCAGTCTCCCCCTCTGGGGATAGAGGCTGGGGAACCAGCCTCTCAGTGGTTTCCACAATAGCTTCTGTGGGGTTCAGGGAACTACAATTTTCCCTTGCCGCTTGGCTACGGGTAACTGCACATACCATCTCCTGTTGGAGATTGTTGCCCAGGATCACATCCACTGCTAATGTTTTGGCTACAGCCACCTGTTGCACAGTTCCCCGTTTCACCCCAGTCTAAGAGAACACTAGTGAGGGGCAATGTTTTCTCCCCACTCACAAAGTCCTGTACAGTGACGTATTTATTGGGTATAAGCTGACCAGGCTGTACCAGATCCTTCTTTACCAAGGTCAGGGATGCCCCTGTGTCCCTTAACCCCTGCATCTGCACACCATTCACCATGACTGGGTGCATGTGTTCCCTCATGTTCACTGCCATGCTTCCAGGGACACACAAACAATCCACTTCTTTTCTAGTACCCGGTTGTGTATTATTGCTCACCTTTTTGGGACACTGTCTGGCAATATACCCAGTTTCTTTACACAACCAACATTCATTTCTTCTCTCAGAGAAATCTTTTCTCTGAAACCTGGGGCTAACTGGTTTCGGCAGAGACAGTGAGGGTTTTAGCTGCCCTGAAGGCACGCTTTTCCTTTTCTGCACTGCCACGTCCGCCCCGTTCGCTCTCAGAGCAGGTCTGCTCTTGGCATAGCGGTCCGAGAGTTCAGCAGCCTCTTGCACTGTTTTGGGATCTCGGTCCTCCAGCCAGGTTTTTAGCTCTGCTGGGCATGCCCAATAAAACTGTTGTAACAAAATCACATTTTCAATTTTATCAACAGAGTTTGCCTCAATTCCTTCCCACCAACGTTTTAAAAACTGACGTTGTTTCGTGGCTAGCTCCTCATAGCTCATGTCAGGGTTTCTCCTGAGCTTACGGAATTCAGCTCTGTATGATTCAGCAGTTAATTCAAATTTCTTTAACAGTGCAGCTTTAAGTTTGCTGTAATCATCACTGTCCTCAATGTCCATTTGACCCAATGCATCCTGAGCTTTCCCGGTAAGTAGCGGGGATAGCTGGAAGCTCCAAGACTCTCTAGGAATTTTAGCCTGAATACTAACTTTTTCAAAAGACTTTAAAAAGGTATCCATATCCTCCCCCTCTTTAAATTTGGCTATTAATTTGGAATTCAATTTGTAACCCAGTCCTGTAATCCCAGTTAAACCCAAGCCACTTACCTGCTCTGGTGCCAATGGTCGGAGTTGTAGCTTCTCCAGTTCGTGTTGCCTCCGGCACTTCTGCTCTTCATGGTCCGTGTCTCGGTGTTCTCACTCTCTCTTCTCCTCTGCAGCTCGCTGGCACTCACACTTCTCATGCTCTGCCTCTCAGCGTTCTCTCTCTGCCTCACAGTCTGCCTCCTACTGTTCATGGTCCCTCTCCCTCTGAAACTCCAGCTCCATCCTGCGCAACTCAGTTTGCAGTCAGAGTACTTCTGGATCCAGGATACTGGTGGCCTTTCCCTGCTGCTGTGACCCTTCATTGGCACTGGCCCTGTTGCCCTCCTCATCGGATCTGGACACTGCACTGGCTGATAACCCTGCCACACTCAAGATTTGGTCCTTTTCAGTCATGGTACGTGACTCTCTGCTCTGGGTATCTGCTACCATCAGGGCATCTATGAGGTTCTGCTTGCTGGCTTTCACCTCAAACTGGACTCCTCTGTTCCCACACAACTGTCTTAAGTAGTCTACAGTGTGCCTGCTGTAGTTGGAAGTCATCTTCCCTAACTACTGCTACTCTGACTTGCACTTTAGGAAAAAAAAATAAAATGGGTAGGAACTTGCCTGTATGCCAAGTGATATAGTTCTGTTTTCTTTTAAAATAAACTCTGCCTTTTTCTTTCTTTGCAAGTGAGCTGATGGTCTCAAGCTGACACACTGAACAATAAAAGCTTGTAATACCAAAATTATCCACACTGCTGCCAACCAATCTGTCACAAACCCACTCAGCAGGTCAGCCCTCTACTCCCAAAGTGCCAACCTCTGAGCGCAGTCTTGTGAACAGTTTACAGAAACAGGGTAACCCTCCTGTCTGTTTTTGTGGGTTTGAATCAACCTTTGGTCTCAAGTCTTGGAGGGATTCAAACTGTGAACCTCTTGCTATCATACCCAATGCACAGGCTCAGATAATTCTGTCTTCGGGGGGGCCAGATATCTTTGCCTATGGGCATCTAATCAGGTGTACAAAAATGAACCCTTAAAAACTCTAATAAAAGACCTCAGGTTAAACTCTCACCTTTCCAGTTTGTTATCACCATTCAAGCTTATGTACAGTGTCTGCGTTAACCATATACACTTTACTTGTAAAGGAAAGAAATTCAAAGACAGACCAAGTAGGCTCTAAAAATAGAGTTTTACTAAAATAGATAAAAATTATGTAAAACATAAAATACAGAACTATTATATCACAAGAACCATACAATCTTTTAAAAGAACAAGGTTTTAACAGTGCAATTCCTAATGCAGTACTTAGATTTGTCTCTCTCTCTCTAAATACCTGCTTAAAGTGCTCACAGATGTTTCTTTGTCAGAGCATAGATAAAAGTCTCTGAATGAAAACAGAATACTGTTTAAAAGATTGTCTTGGCCAACAACTTTGCATGAGGTCACCTGGCTCCTCCCTGTCAGAATATACAAAAAATATATATCTATACAAAAACAGGATGTCTTATCCAAGTATTAAATTCTGTAAGCTCAGCATAACCCATTTTCTTCAAATGACTCTCTTTGATCTTATGATCAGCTTCCCCTTTCCAGGACATCAAAGGGACTTATGTCTCTCTGCCAGATCTCACGGAGGTGCAGCATGCTTTTGTATCACCATGTGAATTTCACTGTGTTTCCTCTGTACGTCATAAACGTTTATGATTCTAGCCCAGCATCTGGTAAGCTACCATAAATCTAGACAAACAGGAGATCCCCAATTAAGGCCTGGTCTAGTCTGTAATTAGCTTCTGGCCTTCCAGGTAACACCTTGTATTTAAACCTCTGTGTTTGTGTGTGTGTGTGTGTGTGTGTGTGTGTGTGTGTGTGTGTGTGTGTGTGTCATCCTCACATGATGTTTCAGCATTTCTCATGAGAGACAGTCAATAACAAATTTTTATATTACAAAAATTATACAGTGATCAGAACCAGCTGTCCAAGTGTCACAGGGCACACTAGAGGTGGACCTGTTTGCATCCCACCTCAACTACTAGCTTCCTCTGTAGTGCTGCAGACCTCCAGCAATGGACACTCTCCCAGCAGATGCACTAGTTTTGAACTGGACAGGGAAGTTTCTGTATGCTTTCCCTCCATGTCCCTTGTTACACAGAGCGCTACTGAAACTCAGAGATCAGCCTGCAACCATGATCCTTATAGCTCCAGACTGGCCAAGGCAAGCCTGGTATCCTCTCCTGCTGGCCATGTCCCACAAGAAGTTGATTCATCTTCTTCTGACTCACTGTCTCCTCACCCTACCACAATTATCCAGACCTGGAATCCCTTCACCTCAAAACCTGGTTCTTGAGGAGCTAGAATTTCCAGATACACAGTATTCAGAACAAATTCTGAAAATTCTTCACATGGCTAAAAAAGCCAAGCACAAAGAAAACCTATGCAGCTAAATCAAAAAGATTTTCACCTACGCAGCTAAATGAAAAAGATTTTCCATCAGGTGCAAATGAAAAAGAATAGACCCTCTGAAGGCCTCTATCCCTTCCCTTTAGGACTATTTAGTTCATTTAGTTCATTTGCAGTTATCAGGCCTCAAGGTCTCATCCTTGAGGCTTCACTTAGCTGCAATTTCAGCCTACCTTTCCACTGGGAAAGAAAGGTCTATCATTTCTAGGCCCATTTTCAAGAAGTTCTTTGAGGGCCTCCTTCATTTGCAGCCTCAATTAGGGAACCTGTTTCCCCTTGGGACCTTAACCTCTGCATTGCTAAGCTCATGGAGGCCCCCCTTCGAGCCCATGGCTACAGCCAACATTAAGTATGTTATTTGGGAAACAGTATTCCTAGTGGCCATCGCACTGTGCACTGAGCCTAACTTCATGGTCCTCCATAAGGACAAAGTAGAGCTCAGAACAAATAGAAAATTCCTTCCCAAGGTTGTCTCTGAGTTCCACCTTAACCAGTCCTTTACTCTCCCTGTCTTTTTCACTGACAATTCCACTTCAGGGGAAAAAAGGCTTCACAGCCTAGATGTCAGGAGAGCTCTGTCCTATTACATGAAGCATACCAAAAGGTCAGAGGCTCCTCTACTCAGCTTTTCCTCACCTATGGTGAGGTGGGCAAGGGAAAACCAGTCACCAAGAGAACTGTCTCTCACTGGATAGTTTCCTGTATTCACTTTTGTTGTGCCATGGCTGGCAAACAGCCCTCTCAAGGCCTCAGGGCTCACTCTACTAGGAGTACTGCTGCCTTTGTGGCAGCTGCAAAGGACATCCCCTTGGTAGAGGTCTGCAAAGCAGCTACCTGGAAGACTGTGTACACATTCATAAAACATTACTGCCTGGATATACTGTCAATATCTGATGCCAAATTTGGCAGGGCAGTCCTGCAGAGCCTCTTCCCTAAGTAGGTTCTGTACCCGCCTCCCAACTGTACTGCTTTGTAGCCTGGTATTGTTCCTGATGCTAAAGAACTCCTGTGGTGAGAAGAAAACATTACTCACCATAATAATTCTATTCTTCCAAGGGGTCCTTTAGTATCAGTAACCTCCCACCCTGCCTCCCCAGGCACCTACATTAAGAGGGCTCTGCTTCTGTTTCTTTTTCCCCAATATGTTCCATTTTTTTGGATTGTTTTTAGAGCATGTTAATAGTTAATAATTGTCTTTTTATAGTTCATGCTACTGCATGGTTTTAAAGCCTGTGTGCTCTTTGCACTTAGCACAACTTTCTGCTTGATTCTGATTGGCCACTCTATTTTAATGAATATTCATGGCTCAACCTCCGAGGCCGTTCAACCTGGTCAGCTTACTGCTATTGTTATTGATGCTAAAGGACCCCTTGGAAGAAATAGAATTACTGCAGTGAGTAATTTTTTTCTTCTGGGGCCTTAAACTTGGAGTACAGAACTTTTCAATCAGTCAATCATATGTTCTTTGGATAGGCAAATTGAGAGAATGAATCTCCCTTTTACAATTGCGTCCAAACATTTAATACAAACATTAACTTATGATACACATAATTACATAAGAAGAGTTTAAACATTTATAAATTATCAAATAATTATGTGTTCAACATAACTTACAAATCATTCAACCAAAGCAGGAACAGTGCTTGTGCGATAAGTTTACTAGGGAGGCCCTGAAATGCGTTATTGAAAGTAGAGTGGTTATGTTATATTTTTCCTGAATTATCTCCCATGTTTGCAGGACACTTACTGCTAATGTCAGTTCCCCGAACTTTGTTTTATATCTTGGTATTTGAAAAGATTGAAAAGTAGCAGGTCTTAAACTGTACTTTGAATAAGTTTTGAACTGTGAGATACAGTATCTAACAAAAATGAGGGAAGTGACTTGAGTATGAACTTATAAACAAACATAAGCCAATGTTGTTCTCTATGATCAACAAGAGAAAGACAACCAGTACTTAAATATAATATACATCTGTGAGTTCTATATGGAAGTTCTGATATAAACCTTAATGCATAGTGATATAGCGGATCCAATGAAGTCAGAATTGAGTTTACAGTTTTCATATGGATGCAATCTCCATAGTCCAAAATGGGAAGAAATAATGCAGTAACCAAAAGTTTTCTAAGTGAATAACTGAAATGGGTTCTATTTTTGTAAAATAATCCCAACAATCGCTTTGATTTTGCAGATACATTTTGAATATTTAAAGATTCGTTGCTCATCAAGTAGCAGACCCAAATACTTATGACTGTACTCTTGTGATTTTTGTTCCTGAAATAGAAGCTAGACTTAAATCAGATTCATCTAGCACCTTTTTTGGAAAAAAGTAGCAGCTGTTGTTTTCATTCAATAAGAGACGCAAATCTACAAGGCCTTCTGTATACTATGGAAATCTTTCTGGAGACTATCCAATGCCAATTCAGTAGTATCTTTTTGGGTATACATAATCATATAATTTGCATACAGATAAATACATTTGTCAGTAGAGCAATGGGTGGGGGGGTCATTCACATATAACAGGAACAGCAAGGGGCTCAATACAGAACCCTGTGGGACCCTTGTGCTGATTCATGCCATACCCGTGCAAATCTTTCCCACCTTTACACACTTATGTCACTATGAAAGATATGACTGAAACTAAAGTAATACTGTCAGACTTATACCAGATGCTTTCGGAGTATTAAGTAAGATGATGTGATTTACTGAGTCAAATGCTTTCAACAAATCTATAAAAAGAGATGGGCCTGGATATTCAAAAGAGTTGAGCCAAGCGCAATAGGGTTGCGCTCATGCAAGTCCGAAATTGCGCCATTCTGCGATATTCAGCAGGAGGCAGTTGCGCCACTGAAAATATGCTGAGCAACAGCGCAATGATAATGAAGGCATGTGCAACTGAAGGGGGAGGAACCATGCATAAAGGGTGCAGTGCGATGTTCAAAGACTTGCGCAATGCGCAACAGTGGAGCAAGCGGAAGTTAGCCATAGTGAAATGAGCCAAAATAAAAGGAGCAAGGAAGAGGCGCAAGAACGCTACAGGGAAGCCACATGAGGCAGAGCGAGAGGCAGGGACAGGGAAAGTGTCAGAAAGAGGGAAGGCCAGGGAAAACTAACAGCAGAAGAGAGGCACAGGGTAGGTGTGTGGAGCCACACATTCCAGAGGCCAGCACAGACAGGTGTACCTGGTGCAGGGGAGGTAGCAGTCAGGACAGTGGGGGGAACAAAGCAACAGCTGCTGGGGGGGAACGCAAGCCAGGGACATGGCCAGTGCCACCTTCCACATGGAGGCCGTAATGAGGGGGGTGAGAAGGTGGGCGGCAGGGTGACATGGCCGTGGAAGGGCCCGTCAGTGGTATGCCCCCAACAGGCAGTACCGAGCCCGCCCCAGCTTTGAGCTGTATACAGATACCGAGATTGTGGGCTGGAACTGCCTGAACAGGGCAATACTGAGGCGGCTCTGTGAGCTGTGCAGTGATGTGATGCAAGCACCCACATGACTGAGTCATGCCCTGTCAGTGGAGACAAAGGTAACAGCCTGCATGTGCTTGCTCGCCACGGGTACCTTCCAGAGACCAACTGGGGACACCACAGGCATAACCCAGTCTGCCACGTCACGCAACCTCACCCAATTCCTCAGCACACTGCTGCCACATGCTGAGGAGTACATCCATTTCCCCAGCACTGTGGCGGAGCGCACAGCAAACATTCAGGAGTTCTACAGGGTAGCACGTATGCCTGGTGTGCTAGGGGCAATAGACTGCACCCATGTGGCCATACACACACCACCTGGTGAGGAGGGGGCCGCATACATGAACCACAAGGGCTATTCCAGCATCAACTGCCAGGTGGTGTGCGATGCCAGTGGGTGCATCATCAATGTCTGTGCCATGCACCCTGGGGGAGCACACGATTCATACATCTGGCACCAGTCGGCACTGTGCCACCAATTTGAGAGTGGGGACATCCCCACAGGACACCTAGTGGGTGAGTATGCAAACCAAATGGACATATTACAGACCTGGGGGGGGCATGGCCAGAGGTACCATGGGTGGCCTACAGAGCTTGGGGCAGGCCGCAGCTGAACACGAAACTAACCTCCACCCTCTGCACACAGGTGACAGTGGATACCCACTCCATCCCTGGCTGCTCACACCCTACCGGCCGCCCACTACCCCATCGCAGCAACGCTACAATGAGGCACATGCCACCACACACAATGTCATTGAGCAGGTGTTTGGGATGCTGAAGGCATGTTTCCATTGCCTGGACACCTCTGGCAGTGCCCTACAGTATAGTCCCTCAAAGGCCTGTGGGATATTCCTGGCCTGTTGCATCCTGCACAACATGGCCAAAGAATGTGGGATAGCTGTACAGGTCAAAAAGGGGGACAGCGATGGGGACGCCGGTGACGATGGTGATGGGCAGCCCCCCCCTTGGCCGACAAGATCCCGACTGATCTGGCTGGCACAGCTGCACCGGGACACCATCACAGATGAGCACTTCAGCTAACCCAGGTAAGTCATGGTGCCATGCGCAACCACTAGTGGCTAAGGCACAACCCATAAACACACATGGGAACACACCAGGGGTGCATGCTGGCAAGGGATGCGGCAGGGCACAGAAGCACACACACACACAACCAGGGATGGGTGAACATCAACACGCCAGATGGACGGACACACACATGCACACACACAATGCACCAAACATGCACAGAGGGCAGGAGGAACACTGACCCAGAACGCCAACCCTAGCAACACACGTGTCCACAGGCCACCATGTCCACTGTCTGTCCATGTGCATGTGTCAGATGCTGGGCACCATCGCATTTTGGTGTACAGTGCAATGCAGTCATCATCATGCACACATACCTGTGGACAGCAGGCGGGAAGGTGTGCAGGTGAACCGTGTGTCCGCGTGCAGGGCCGGGCACCCGCCCGTGCACTGCCCACCGAAACACACAATGCACACAGGGCAGCACCGGACAGCGCCCGTGCTGGAAGACAGGTCAGTCTCGCGGCATAGTGCCATGGCCGCCTCGGATGTGTAGACAGCCCTGCTGAGACCCGCCAGCACTGGCAGGCTGACCACAGGCCTCATGGGGTGGCACTGATGGTCCCCCAGAGGTTCCATTGCATGAACATGACTGTGCCCACGCAGGGGTCTGCAGCACACCAAACATGCCTGCACCAGGAGTGCTCGGGATGCCCACAGCTGAACCCAGTGTCGACAGGGTGGATGTCACATGATGCTGGGAATGGGGAGTGGATAGCGCACTGCGTGGTGTGAGTGACACATGGGCACCTGACTGTGTGCCCATTGTGGTCATGACAGCAATGAATGCCTGTGCATGCCTGTCAATGGCAGTGGTCACATCCTCCTGCAAATGGTCCATCCATGACAGGATCCTATCGGTGTCCCTGCTGTGATGCTCCTCTGCCCACTCCAGAGCCACACACAGTGCCTCCATGGATGCAACAAGCTACATCTGCTGCTGGACCGATGCCCGCAGTAGGCGGGTATGCTCGTCCAAGAGGTCTTCTGCCTCCTCGGCATCCTGTCCCTCAGGGTGTGCACGGGCCTGATGTTCAGCACCCCTTGAGGGTGGGTGCTGCACACCAGGACCAGGTATGGGCAAGTCCACAGGTGGTGCACAGACGCCGCCACTGAACCCTGAACCCCCAGTCCCGGTGGGTGACTGCTGCCGCCGCCTCTCCGGCTGCTGCACCCAAGGGCTCAGTAGTGCTGCTGCAGTGGCTGCAACAGTCCCACTGTCCTGACCAGACACCAGTGCTGCCCCACTGGTGCTGACAGGCACAGCCTGGGACTGTGCTGACATGCTGGCCCACATGGCAGCACCAGCCACAGCCATGGGCGCGAGCTGACCTGCTGTGTGTCCATTCCATGGCACACACATGTCACTGCCCATGACAGTTGTGTCTTCATCACTAGTGCAGGTCTCTGCCCCAGCCACAGCCACAGCATGCTGGCATCCTTGGACGCCAGAACGCGGAGACACAGGCAGGGCTTCCCCCACACCTGTCTCAACAACATCAGTGTGGACAGCCAGGCGGCCCCACTGTAGTGTCGATCCACAGAAACCTGTGGAGGTGGATGGTCCAAACTCCGACTCTGGCCGACTGTCCTCAGTGGACAGGCCCACCAACGTTGACCCATGCAGACGCTCAGGATCTGTAAGGGAAAGCAAAGTCATGTTACTGCGTGTTACCTACCCGGCCCCCCCCAAGGCAGACCATGGCTTACCATGAAGAGATGGTCCTCCACCTGTCTGAAAGTCACTGCCCAGAACTCCCTCTATGGCACTGCGGCGCATGCTTGCAGCAAGTCTGTCCTCTGCTGGTGTGAGCTGCACCACCTCCGGCTGTCCCCCGCCTGTTGCAGCACATGCCGCCCTGATGGCAGCCACCTTCTCCTTCACCCTGCTCCTGTCAGTACCCATCTTCTTCTTACACTCCTGCATGGAGCGCTGGTGGTTGCCATGCAGGTTCACGGCATGTGCCACCTCCTCCATGCAGCAGCATGGGCCGGAGGGTGCCCCACCATCCACTGAGCAGTAGCTCCTGATCCAGGTAGGCCTCAAAAAGTGCCTCGGTCTCGGCCATCATGAAATTGGGCCTCCTCCTCCGCCCACCACCGTTGTTCTCCTCACCCAGAACTTGCTCGGTCATTATTTCACCTGTAAGGATGGCAGTGGTTACCTGTGACTGTGCAGTCCAAAGCATGTCCCTGAATCCACAGTCCACACTCCTACACAGCATGCAACTCACCAATAAACTGCAGTAACCGACTATGGCCACTGCAGCACTTTGTCGCACTTTTATAGCGCAATGCATGCAAATTAGGTGAAGAGCAACTTTAATTAGATGCAAATCACGGTGCTGCACCCTTGAATGGCTGATCGGATGATGAGCATATGACGGCTGAATATCGCGCTTTTGCACTTTGCGCAATTGTGTTGAGTGTACTGAGCCAATGGCGCAGTTCCGTGGTATGCGTAGTACACCTCACTGCGCATGCTCAGGCTGCTGATGCTGGCATCTGCCATGCTGCTGATATGCTGTGCATGATGGTCAATGCAGGGCATGGCCACCATTGTGCCAGTGAAGCTATAGTGAAGGTCACTACATGGCGCTGTGACAATGGGCCTTCATAGGTGCAATGGCACAACTGCTCGATAGTCCGCTATGGCGCTGGCACACAGGCAACCAATCATGCTATACACAGTCATCTGATGGCGCTGTGCGTGGCCTTGCACCAGAGACCCTTGACCCTGTGCCCGACCTTTGGCCCCTTGGCGCCATGCGTCAGGCATGGGTGCACCTCTATCCCGCTGTTTGGTAACAGCGCGATAGGGAATGGCAGTGCTGTACCACGCAGCATTTGCACGTGGGGTACTACACCACAGAGCGCCATATTGCCTACTATAACCATTGTGATGGCACGCAGAAGAGCCCCGCAGTAGACTGCCATACAGTTAGCCAACCTTGTGGCTGTTGTTGAGCCACACCATGGGCCTCTGTTTGGGGAGGTGCCACTGGACAGGACCAGGACCCAGGTGTGGCAGGAGGTGGCCACTGCCCTGGAGGATGCCACTGGATGGAGGAGGACCATGGAGCAGTGCAGGCACCGCTATGGGGACCTCAGGAGGAGGGAGATGGACCTACTAGCCAGTCTGCGGTCGCATGCCAGGAGGGGCATGGTGCCACGTCCAGGTAGGGGATCCGTCAACGCACTTGTATTGTCCATATGGGTAATAGTGTTGTATGTGTCCAGCACATAGGGAGAGATAGTCTAGGGTTGGCTGGTGGTGTTTACAGGGTGTGGGGTGGTGGGTCTGGCTGGGTGGGTGGGCATACACATTGGGGCAGGGGGACTTTGCTCGGGATTGTACTGATGTTCTTCTCTCCTTGTTTCCCCCACAGGCGTGGACGAGTGTCACTGGCTGAGGGAGGAGCGGCAAAGGGAGGAGCACAGAGCGTCCAGGCGGGACGAGGGCCGTCACCGCCGACTTGACCGGCCCAATGAGGGTGAGTGCCATAACTCCATGATTACTATTGCATGCTGTGTAACAGGGTGGGCAGCAGGGCATGGCCACCATCCATGGACACAACTGCCATGCACGTGACTTGTGACAGTCAGCACTATCCAGTGGCACTGCATGTCTGGGAGTGCATCAGTGGTGGTCCATGAGTGCACCGGGCACATGGCTGTGGCACTGCCTTCACACCGCATAGCCACGTTACTGTATGGCCATGGTGGTGCTGTGCAGGACATGGGCGGTGGGTGTGTGCAGTGGTCCACATGGCTGTGGCTGCCTGGGTGAGCAGGTCTTGTGGACATGGTCACTGTGGGTGGTCACACACCATCACAGGGGCGTGGCACATGGCTGTATGCCATGCACAATGGGTGAGCTGCAGGGGTATGGACAGTCACACCTATTGACTCTGCTCCCTCATCCTAGGTGACTGGAGACTCCTGCAAATTCAGCAAGGAATTACTGAGCTGCTCCAGGTGGTGAGGGAGACTTTGCAGCTCCTTCAGTGGATACACCACCATGGGGTCAGGAGGAGATAGAGGAGCACACATCAGCACCAGGAGGAGGAGGACCGAGGCGGCCATTGATGTCCCCATGCCCTGACTACCACCTTCTCCCCTTTGACCCACCCTCACACTCCTTCTTCCCTCTCCCATATGTTCACCCCTGCCCCTCACCCATCCCCACCTTGTTTGTGTCCCTCCCCCCACGTTTGTACATAGTTGTGTGAATAGTTATTTTTGATATTTTTGAATACAAATCTTTTGATATGAATACTGTGGTGGTCTCTGATTTGCAGCAGGCTATAGGTGCTCAGCTGCAGTGCTGTGCATGGAGTCAGGGGTGGTGCAGTCATGGGTATGTGTGTATGTCTGTGGGGAAGTGACTATGGTGTGGGAGTAGCTATCAGTCGGTGTCTGTGGTGTGTATGTTGTTCCCTGTTCAATGGATGACTGTGTGCAGTGGTCCATGGTGCATGCTCTGTGTCCATGGAGCCCCTGTCAACCCGTCCAAGGTCTGTGCAGCTGACACCCTTGCATTTCTGTGACCTGCAAGGTCTGCTGCCATGTCAGTGGTGGCTTTCCATGCAGGGCAGCCACTGTACCCATCACAATGCTGAGTTGCCTCCTGTCACTGAAGTGGTGTATGTTTGTCTCAGGTGACACTGTGGCCTCCGTGGTTGTTGTCCCACCTCCATGCTGTGGCTTGTGTGTGTTGCAGGAGATGTGCACCACTGTCTGTGACTTGTGCTCCAGGCATATGATGGTGGCATATGGGTCCACAGTGCCTGCGCAGGGTGGCTGGCACTCCTGTGCCATGGAGGACTGCAGGCTGTGTGTACACAGTTTCCATGGGCCCACACTGGGGGCTTGGTTGCCCCACTGCTGCGTCCCTGTGTTATTGTCCCCTGGGGTATGGGTAGGTGTTTGTCCCTGCACTGTGTTGCATCTGGTGTGGTGCATGCTTCCACGCACCACTGTGGGTGTCTGTGCTGGCTGTCGTGGCCAGTGGTGGGTCGGGGTGTGTCACTGAACTACTGTGCAGGGTGCTGTATCACTGGTGGTGGTGTCAGGGGCACGCCCTGTCCCGTGAGGGGTACCTCTTGTGCCGACACATGGTCAGTCTCTCAGCTGTGCCTCAGGGGGATTGTGCATGGTGGCACTGTGTCTGCCGTTGTTGCATTGCCGTGTGCTGCCACCCACTGCTGGGTGCTCATGGTGGGGCTGGCTTGTATGGTTCTCTGGTGCACAAGGTTGCAGTGTCACAGTGGGGGTGGTGGTATGCATGGGGTTTCCTGCAGTAGTGGTCACTGTGCAGGGTGTGCTGTGCACTGGGGGGGGGATGGTGTGGCACATGTGCGATATTCAGACGTTGGCTGTAGGCGCAATTTGGCTTTGAATATTGCGTCTGTTGCACATGGGCGCAATAGACTTGTGCTTGCTCCTGCTATTGCGCACTTTTTGGGCGCAGTTTGAATATCCAGGCCCTGGTGTACTATGCCCTTTATCAAAAAAAACCTTTTACTATTGCATTTGTAATCTGCACATTTGAATCAGTCTGTTCAGTATGCAGGCGCCTTGACAGGGCGTCAGCATTAATGTTGTTCTTTCCACTCCAGTATTCCAAACTGAAATCATATGTTGAGAGTGCAGATAGCCATCGATGTTCAGCAGCATCTAACTTGGTGGTGGTGTTCATGTAGGTGAGAGCATTGTTGTCTGTTCTGACCATGAAGTGAACACCATGTAGGCAATCATGGAATTTCTCAGTCACTGCATAAGTTAGTGACAAAAACTAAAGCTTGTGTACTGGATAATGTTTTTCTGAAGGGGACAAGATGTGGCTGGCAAATGCTACAGGGTGAAGTCCCCCGGGCTGTTCTTGGTACAACACTGCTCCCAAACCATTCAGGCTAGCATTGGTGTGCAAAATATAAGGCTTGGTAGGGTTTGCGAAAGCTAAGACAGGTGCTTCACTCAGTCTCTTAATGATCTCTCTGAACACAGTGTCACACTCATCTATCCAACAGTCACCAAAAGGCTCATTCACTTTCAGAAACTCTTCTGGAGGACTGTCTTTCTTGGAATCGGTTTTCTTTTTGCTTATGGGCAGAGGCCCTTGGGTGAGGTGATTTAGTGGGTGCACAATCATAGAACAGTATTTCACAAAACACCTGTGCTGTAGTACCCACAAAAGCAGAAGAAGGACTGCAGAGCCTTAAGGTTATGGGGCCTAGGCCAGGTGGTAAGGGCCTCTATCTTGGCTGGATCAGTCTGCACACTGTTGGCTGAGACTATATGGCCAACATACTTCACCGAGGGCTGGCAAAACTGGCACTTGTCGATGGACACTTTTTTTTTATACCTTATTTATTTATTTCTCTTTGACTAGGGGGTTGTACCTATGGTTCTCCTCATCCAGCTATGTCTTCAGCCCCACCCCAGCTGCAGCCAGAGCTCTGACCCCTATGTCCTACCCCTCCTAGCCACATTATGGTGAGTACTTATCCCACACACCGAGGAAGGCCGGGGAGCGGACACCAGGGTAGCTAACGAGTGCATCTGATGTGATGCTGACAGACCACCTTCACTGTGTGCATGGAGGCTTTTTGTGCTTGGTCCCCCCCCCCAAAGCGTGGGCATGCAGTGACACCAAGGATGCTTCTGTGCATGTGTCCACACACAGCACATCCAGTGTCGGCCCACACTGACCCACAGCTGACCGTGGCATGTGCTGACCCCTCAGCCACTACCAGGAGCCAGTGCTTCCATGGTAATCCCTTCCTACCCTCCCCAGAGGAGGAGAGCGGTCCCTGGGATGCTGGATCCTTCTCCCTCCCAGCTGACCCTCTAGCACTCAAGGTCGCTCCTGACCCCAGGTCGCTGGTGTGGCGTGAGGTGTAGCATCCAGTGCCTCAACCCATAGCACCATCAGGCCACCATGCGATGGACACTTTTAAACCTAACTCTTCCAGCCAATCCAGCACTTTCATAAATCAAGCTTCATGTTCCTACAATGTTCTTCCAAAGACTATAAGGTCTTCCAAATACACTATGACCTCCAAAAGGTTTATATCACCTACTGCCTTCTCCATTAGTCTCTGGAACATGGCAGGAGCACTTGAGATTCCTTGGGGCATCCTTTCAAACTGGTAAAATCCCAGAGGGCAGATGAAGGCTGTCTTCTCTTTATTCTCCTCTGCCATTGGGATCTGGTAGTATCTACTGTGAGGGTCCAGCACCAAGAACCATCGATTCATGACAAGCTATCTAGGGCATCTTCTACCTGAGGAACCATATACTGGTTTGGTGCAGTCTTTTTATTCAACATCTGGTAGTCAATACATATTTGGATAGCACCACTCTTCTTTCGAGCCACCACAGTGGGGGATGCATAAGGGTTCTTTGATTCCTTTATAATCCCCACTGTCAGCAGTTCCTGGAGGTGCCACCAGACATCCTCAGTATCTCCAGGGGCCAGTCTTCATGGCCTCTCTCTGAAAGTATGGTAATCTTTCAGGCGAATATGGAGCTCTTCTCCTTGGATGCAGCCCATGTCCCACTCATGTAACAAAAATACCTTTCTCCACTTGGCCAGATTCTGGCTCAGGCTTCAATGGTATTGATCTGATATGGGCAAGTCTCCAAAGTGGAAAGAGGCTGGATCTGTTTCAGTGTCAGTGGCTGAAGTAGGTTTCCACCTCTGTTACACTGTCCGCACAGTAGATGTGTGCCAGAACTGGGCCTTTTCTTATAGTGATAGGCTTCTCTGTTTCATTTTTCAGACTTACCATCACATGCCTAGCTCAGGTTGTCTCAGAAAATGGTATTATCCCTCTCTGCACCATTAGGCCTTCCAACAGACTATACCCGCCACTCTACACAGTGAATTAGGAGGCAGGATCAGTTCTTTTCCTTCCACTCTATGAATGAAGCCAATGTGCTCATCAGCCAACTCAGTTTCTGTAGCATCCAGTGACAGGCCTACTTGTTTTACTACTGCTTGTATGGACGGATTTAGTAAGCTGTCAGCTCCTCATTTGTCTTGGCATAGTTTGCCCAGTCTGCCAAACACATTTGCCTTTGTTCCTATCAACACAGGCATGTCACTTATTCATCAGGATTTGGGACAAATCAAAGCCACGACTTCAATTTTGTGTGGTTCATCTTGGCCTTTCCAGACAAACACAATTTGCACAACACAATAGGCATTGTAAGGTTAATTAGAGTCTCCCAACCTCCACACTGAAACTTCTGACAAGGGCTGGAGTGGCAGGTGCTTTGAGTAATGGTTGTAGAATGCGTGGTGTATAATGGTAACCTGTGACCCACTGTCCAACAGCGCATAGCATAGAACTCCTTCAATCAATACTTACACATCATCATGAGGTCCTATTAGGCCCGGTGGCTACTTACTCTCCAGTGGGATCTTTAGTTCGGTCAATTTTGTGGAGCTTTTCATGTTTGGAGACCCAGATTTCTCCCTCACTGGGCTCCACTGTCATTTCCCTGCTTATTGGAGCGTCTGGGTTTATGTGATAATGGCAAAAGCCTAAAGGCGATCGCCGTTATCGTGAAGTCAGAGTGCCGAAAATTAATTTTGGCACTCTGACTCCCCGGCGCACTGCAAAATGGTGCTGGGGACTTGCTTTTTTTTTTTGTTGTAAAATTGTTTTATTTTTCAAAAAGAGGTTGACATGACATAGCATACATCCATAAAGTCTGTGCCATATATATAAACAATCAGTATACAGGTGCATACTTATATAAAGGAGGTGAACAGTAGGAAGAGTAAGGGAAAGAGATGGAGAGGAAGAGAGAGGAAAAAGAAAGATGGAAGGGGAGTTAGAAACAAGAAGGAAGGGGGAAAAAGAGCAGTCAGCAGAGTACCCTTATAGGGACTTGCTTTTTTAATGGTTTATGTGGGGGCTATGTCCCCACACACACTCCTGGGGGCTTTGCCCCCTGCACCCCCCTAAGGATTCTCAACTCCAGGGGGTGCATGTGAGAGGTGGTGCAAACCATAAAAAAAAATTGGGGCCAGGCGCAACAAAAACATGCCAGAGCCTGGACCCGAACTCAGCACCCTGCCCACCAACGCTCCCTACCCACCCACCACGCCATGGGGCCAGCTCACCAACCCATCACGGCACCACCCCTCACAATCCCTCCCGCCCCCTTACTGTGCGTGCTCGCTCCCTCCAGGTGTGTACGTATAGTGACATCACATCACTATATTCTCCAATCCCCCACTAAGCCGGCTGCCCTACACTGCCCTACCCTAACCCGATGACATGCGCTGGGTTGGAGTCGCCCGTTAATATAGGCGCCCAATCAGCGTGCATGTCACATCCAGGGCTACAGGAGCGTCTTTTTCCTTCCACCAGTTGGGGATTTTCTGGACAAACACACCCATGGACAAGGTGCCCATCTTCTCCACACCAGTAGCAAAACAATCGTTCTCTAATTACAATAGACGGTTGTGGCCTGACTCTTGGAGTGGTAGAGGGGGTCATCTAGCATCCCTGCTCAGGCATCACACTATTAGGCTGTGGTCGTGACTCTTGGGCCAGTTACAGCGCCCTCACATGTTCTTTAACCTCTCTTAATTCAATACTCAAATCAGAGGAGGTAACAGTCTCTTTGGTGCTCTCTACCTAGGGTTGCCAAGGGGCAATGGTCACAGCAGGGGCCTGAAGAGAATCCACAATGTTCTCTTGCACCTCTTCTTCCCTCACTTCATGTAGCAACTATTTAAATGTTGGGGGGTTGGACCAGCGGTCCTTCAGTCAGAATGACAACAGTGCCCACTGAGAAAACATCGCTACCCCTAAAATCTGATCAAGTCTCATTTGGGAGAGCTGAGCAGGTGTGACTTCTCCAGCCTCAGCTATCTTCTGGATTACAGTTTCCACCCTGGTAAGGTAGTGGGACAGCTTCTCCCCTTTCCTCTGGGTAGTGTCTCTCAGTTGAAAAATGAGGTCCTGTTTTTTTCTCCACTGTCCCAAAAGTGCTTTTCAACATGGCCGCATTGCAGTTGGGCTAAATGACACGCAATGATTGGACGACATCCACGGCCATACCCCTTCAAACTTTCCACGATTTGTTTACATTTTTCATTGTCAGAGCACTTCCACAGTTGTGTCATTTGAGTGGCTTGGATCATCCAGCTTTCATAATCGTTCTTCTCCAGCGGGAGCTGGGATGGCTGCCAAGAAGGTGCACAACCTTTTGTGCTGCTCATATGGTGCCACTGCTTGGGGGTTTCTCTCCACTGGGTAGCACTATCTGAGCTGGCTTTCCCTCTTGAAACAAAGCTTGCACATCTTTCACTGTCTTTTCTTCAGCAGCCAACAACATTTTGATTCTCTTTACCAAATCTGGTTCAGGTGCTGGCAGGGGAGACACGTCTGTCTGTGAACTGCTCCCCTTGCCAAACAAGTTCCATACACCCTCCACCCCTTCTGCAGGGGAGGTACCAACATTTTTTTCAGAATTCAGTGGTGGGGTTGTCACTAAGGGGTAGCAAATCCCAGTGGTGCCTCCATTTTGTAACAGCCCTTGACTCACCTTGGCTGCTCTGGGGCCCTCAGGTCTCACCTGGACACACCTCTCGAGAGGGCCGGCCTGGGTTCACTGGATGACAGGGTAAACAGGAGCTGAATGACGCAGTGCCTCCCCCGGGGTAGTGATATGGGATACCTGTTAGATAAATTCCAGGTTACCACCCCCCAGGAAAATACAAGAACTGCCTCCACAGGCATTCCTCCACACAATAACAATACCCACTTTGCAATAATCCACAATAACAGAAAGTAACATGAACCAATTACAATGTTTATTGGAGGGAGGAGAAAAATGGGGGAGAATGGCACAACACAACACTTGATTAGAAATGGGCAGTACCCCACACTGTATCCCACATCTCCCCCCTGTGGGTGCACCTGGATTCTTTCCTGTGGCCATTAAGTAAAACACAATTAGTTGTCATGTGTACCACACGAGGTGCTGTTTCAAAAGGCTAGGATGCGATGGATATAACAGTCTTTAACTTGGAAAAGAATACTTTTGTTGGGGCCCAATAATGGAAACACAACAGACTGCTTTTAACTTGGCTGCCTGGACTGTTCTTGGTGCTTGCAGAGTAGTTCTGCCCAGGACTTAACCCTCTTTTCCTAACTAGTTAGCCAGCTAATATAAGAACTCCTCTGAGCCACAACCCAGAGGTACTTAAAGTCTGGAGGATAGGGGTCTCAGCAGATTTATTTCAGATGGTACCATTCTGGTATTGCAGTTGTTGGTGCACCACAGCAGTGGAATGCAGGAAACAGCAGTTGGCTGGAGGATTGAAGAACACTGGGCTTCACCTGTCAGGCCTTTCCAAACTTCGCCTCTGAGGTCTTTGTATGTGGTGCTCGCCTGACAGATCTCTCAATGTCTTCCTCTCTGATGGTTGCTTCTTTGGTCTGGGGACAGGGCAGGCTAGGCATCCCCTAGACTTTTCTGCTTGGCACACAACTTCTAAGAGCACTCTTGCAGCTGGGCTCTGGCACACACGATGTCTCTGACTAGAAACAGGCAGTCTCAAAAACACCTATCCCTCCAAGGGGGAATACAGTTTGCTCAGTCTCTCTGCTGCATAATCTCTTTATGCTCTGTTGCAAATTCTCTTTCTTTAGCTTCAGGCAGCAATCTCTCTCGTTTGCGGGCTGCTATTTATAAGTCTCAAACTCACCACAGCAGGTTCAAATCTTGGTTCCGGGAAATCAGTAGCCAATCCAATTCTCTTCCCTGTCGCCACTTGCTTTTCTTAGGTGCTCTGCCCTTTATTCAGACTCTGGGGCCAGAAAGGCCATTTGGCAAACGAATAGGCCATTGGGCTAGGTAGCCCACAGCAGTCTCTCTTGCCTGCTCTCCAGGGAATCTCCTCAGGAATCTCCCCTATTGGTGGGCTACTGGTCTGTTTTATAGTTTTCCAGCAGCTCCTTTCTGATTGGCTGCCCAGTTCCCAGGCTCTCTAGATGCCCCTTGACCTTTTCACAGCAGCCCCTCTGCTGCAGGAGTCCCATGGGGGCTGCCATATTTGTTTATATTATGCTGCCTTTATCTGCCAGCCCATAATGTTTAATCTCAGCTCTTTTGGGAGTTAACCATTATATGCTCTGTCTCCGCTTTCCACTCTAGAGCCAGTGAGTTTTTTATTTTCTTTGTGGGCACCCCCATTTGCCCAGTGGGCTCCTGAAACCAGAGGCACCTGTTTTCTCACCCTTTCACTGTGCTGCCTAAGGGAACCGTGGCTGCTTTAAGTTCTGTGGCTGCTCATGTGCAAACGGCACATGATGGCCATGTTTTTTTTTTCACATTTCTCGGCCCACTATACAACTTCTCCTGGACCGAGTAAACTGCTCCCAAGTGCCCAGAGGCACAAACCACCCCTACACAGTCTGAGGACCCAAAGGAACATGGCAGATGATGCTGCAAAGAAATGGGCATCAGCCATGGCCTGAATCCCACCAGAGCCACTAACTAGTCCTCCAGTCCCAAATCTGCAGCCACTGGACTGGATGCAAAGCGAGGACACCAGCAGGGCCACAGCCCCATAAGGTAAGCCCCAAATACTGGGGGCTTACCTTAAGGGTTGTAAACCACAAAAAAGTGAGAAACCAAGTAAGCGGTGGTAAACTGATCTCATACTCAGTAATGACACTTTGTATAGGGATATTTCACCTGCTGAAAAGAATGCTGTTGTGCTGCTATGTAAATTATTATGTTAATTGATTATGCCTGTGTGATTATTGAAAACAGGTACCAGGTTTTAATTAATGGTACATTGAGGGCTCTGGTTCTCAACATGATTAGTACTGATGAATTTGATTTATACAGGAATGCAAGAACTTTGTTATTCTTGTGTTTATGATTTGTTTACAGTTATTATTGCCATAGCTCTGATGAAGAGGCCTTAGCCTTCAAAATGGCACTATTTCATGGCAGTTTTATATATTTTTTTTTTGCACCTTTATTTATTTTATTCATTTATTTATTTATTGAAGTCTTGGATGACACCTGTGAGCGGATGCTTGTTGAAAGGTTCCACGTCAGATACATTAACACAAGAAGACACAATAGAGTTAAAGTAAATTATACATACAGAGTACAAAAAGTTCAACAGTACATGGCTTGCAATGGCAAACAGTTCACAAATTGTGCTAAGGCATTGTACATGGTATGCCTGCATCCTGCGGAAGAGAGAGAGAGAGGCAGACTGTTAGGGTGCGGTAGGGAGGGGCAGTGGGAGCTGGGATAGGGAGGGCAGAGGGAAAGAAAAGAGCCAAGGGGTAGGGTGTGGGAGACAAGTGCTAGGGCAAAGGGGGTGGGAGGTAAGTGCTTGGGCAAAGACTTAGCCTGGCGGGCCAGGAGTTGGAAGTGCTGAGACAGACTAAAGCTGTGGGCGCAGGCTAGCTGGGGCACCTACAGGTAGTATTGTCGGTGAGGTGCTGACGGAGTTTGCACTTAAAGGAACCAAGGGTTGTGGCTCTGGTGATGTCAGGTGGCAGACCATTTGTCCACAGAGGTGTCCAGAAAGCAAAAGATCGCTGGGCCATAGTTGTGTGGCACCTGGACACATAGAATGCTTGTGTAGTCGAGCTCCTGGTGTGCCTGGCATGTATAGGTGGTGATAGAAGGCTCAGAACTCCTTGAGGAAGTAAGTTTAGTGAGACCTTTTTTGTGAGTAGGCAGGTTTGATAAAGTATTCTGTCCCTCAATTGAAGCCAGCCCAATCGTGCATGAAGCTCACAGGTGTGGGTGAGTTTTGGGACATTAGTGAGCAGGCAGCAGGCTTTGTGTAAGTCTGTTGAGAGGTGTTGGAGTGCTGTGTCAGTAGCGGAGCCGTAGACAGCTAGGCCATAGTCAGTCAAGGTGATGAGTGAACTGTTAATTGCTAAGTTCAGAGCTTCATAGGTCAGGCAATGTCTGTGCCTATAGAGGATAGCGATCCTGGTGTTCAAGGCATTGGCAGTGATGTCAATGTGCTGTGTGTAAGACCTGGCAGTGTCCAGTGTGATTCCCAGGTACTCGAAATGGGGGACTAGTTCCAGGGTGTTACAGGAGTCATTCTGAATTGCCAGGGGATAGCCTTTTAGCTTGTTTTGGGCAGTTGCACCTACCTTTGCTCCAGAGCCCCACTCCTTTAGGCTGTCGTGTTGGCCCCGCTCATTGCCACCAGACACCCCCTCCCTCCTCATATCACCCATCAGGTCACTTCTGAGCTGCTTGACCCATCAGGCATGACCCGATCTGATGAACTGCTTCCAAGCAAGGGGGAGTAACCCAGGGCAATCTTCCGTGGAGGCAGGAATGACATGTTGTGGGACCAGGTGCCACGAGGAAGTCTAACTGAGGCCATCATCTGGTGTTACCACCAGTTCTTTTCCAATTTTCTGGGGCCTCACTCACCTCCCTTGATCAGTGTGGCCACAACAGCATCCTGGAGATGGGGGCATTCAGCAGCAAGTGGCCACCAATGTCTCCAAGAATGCCTCTGTTATGCCACCATCATTAGCCACTATGTGAACGGCACACAGCAACCCACCCCCAGGAGGGAAGCATCCATAGGATGCTCTTGGATCCCTCTCTGCTGTCCTCTGCTCCTGAACTTCCGGGCACCGGGCATGAACCCAGATTGCCAGCATACCAGAGTGATGCATCACCACTCGGTGCCATGGAGCTGGTGGTTTTATGGTGAAAACTTGGCAATACTTGTTTCATGACAGGAACAAACTCCTCCCAGTCTTTTTTCTTTCTGCAAGGGCCGTCTTAGGAAGTTCTTTTGTCATTTAATCATGTTTGCCTGGTGGTTTTCAATTCTTAGGTCTAAGGATACAGAGGTATACATTCTTTTGCCAATAACATCTGGAGTCCTGGATTTTTTGTCAGGAATAAAAGTACTCATGTGTCTAGGGGCCTTAAAGTGATCATAAGGAGCCTTCATAACCACTTAATCAGTTTCAGGCTGTAAGGTATAATAAGGCTTAAAGGAAAACAGTCAAAACTAGGGGGCTTCTGCCCCCAAAAGACTCACCCTCCAGTTTAGCTTTACCCAGTCAAAGTGGCGGTTTTCTTGCGCCGCAACAGAGTTTATTTTATTTTCTAACAGTCCATGAGCCAGAAGTATGGGGGATGCTGGTGGTCTCCATTAACTGTAATGGTGTGGCACTGCACCGCTTGCTTCAATACATTCGGATTGCAGACATTTAGAAAATAAAATAAACTCTGTTGTGGCTCGAGAAAACCACCGCTTTGACCGGGTAAAGCTAAACCATAGCATAAGCCTTTCGGGGCTGGAGCCCCTTAGATTTGACTATTTTACTTTAACAGAAGGTGCAGTGTACTGTTAATCAGCCTTTCTGGGCACTACAGGAAGGGTATTAGACCTATGCCCAGCAACAAATGTAGCATCTTCAAATGCAGAATATATAGGAGGCACTACAGTAGGTGATGTACTGTAGCTGAGAACTCCAAAAAATTCTTTACATTGTGTTTACTGGAGTCTTCCTGCTCAGCTTCAAACTCCATGACATTTTGGATTTGTAAGTAAAGCCTAAAAAGAGGGATCTTCACAAGGAGACCTGGCTGGGAGTATACAACACAGAATCCTTACTGCATGAGGACAGTGTAGAGCTGGAAGGCAACCCCTCCCTTATAGGGATCATTATCCCTTTATTCATCCTCCAAATCCTCCTCCATATTAAGGAAATCAGGATTATATTCCACCGCAATATCATCTGGAATGACAATGGGAGCAATCGATGGAGGAATGAATTTGGTCTTGCTTTAAAATATGTTTTTGATTCTTTGCACTAATAGATACATACAAACATAGACTTTGATGGTAGATAAGGACCGCTTGGCCCACTCAGTCTGCCCATTTCCCTACTTATTGGTTAAGCTTCAGATCTTAGTTAACCAACAGCCTACTTCCTCTTACCTGCCCACTATAATTGTCTTATGTCTGTCTCATGCATTCCAGAATTCCCCCACTGTTTTTGACCCCATGACCTCCTCAGAAATGCCATTCCATGCATCCACCACCCTTTTCATGAATAAAAACTTACTCACGTTGCCCCTGAGCCATCCCCCCTCTATTTTCAAATTGTGCCCTCTTGTTCTTGCACATCTCTTTTTCTGAAAGATGCTGCCCTCTTGGACTTTGTTGATTCCCTTTAGGTACTTGAAAGTTTCTATCATGTCCCCCCTTTCCTTGAGGGTATACATATTAAGCTCTTTTAGTCCCTCTTTGTATGGTTTCTGGTGCAGAACCTGCACCATTTTAGTTGACATCCTCTGGACCGCCTCCATCCTGTCTATGTCCTTTCGGAGATGGGGTCTCCAGAACTGCATGCAGTATTCCAGATGAGGTCTCACCAACTGTCTGTACAGAGGGATGAAAACTTCCTGTTTTCTACTGGGAATGCCTCTCCCTATGCATCTCAGTATCCCCCCAGCCTTCCTTACTGCCTTTTCACATTGCTTGCCTACCTTTAGGTCATCTTATATGACTACCCCCAGGTCCCTTTCCATTTTTGTTGTTGCTAGTACCTCCCCCCAATTGTGTACTCTTCCTCTGCGTTTTTGTTTCCCAGGTGCATTACATTGCACTTCTTTGCACTGAATCTAAGTTGCCATACTTTTGACCATTCCTCCAACCTAGTCAAGTCCCTTCTCATCCTTTCCACCCCCCATTGTGTATCAACCCTGTTGTAGAGCTTTGTGTCATCCGCAAAGAGGCATATTTTTCCTTCCAGTCCCTCTGCAATGTCACTTATTAAGACATTAAAGAGGACTGGCCCCAGTACTGAACCCTGCGATACCATACCCCACTAGTAATCCCCCTCTTTCTTTGGAGCAGACTCCATTTACTATTACCCTCTGTGTCCTGTTGTTCAACCAATTTTTTACCCAGACTACCACCCTGGGACGCACTCCCAGACTGGCTAACTTGTTTATTAATCTTTTGTGTGGGACTGTGTCAAATGCCTTGCTAAAGTCTAGGTAGACCATGTCCATAGCCCTTCCCTGCTCTACTACTTTGGTCACCAGGTCAAAGAAATCTATTAGATTTGTCTGATGCGACCTTCCACTGTGAATCTAAGCTGTCTTGGGTCCTGTGCCCCTCTGGCCTCTAGGTCCTCAACAATTCTTTCTTTCAGAAGTGATTCCATCATTTTCCCTGCCACTGAGGTCAAACTAACAGGTCTGTAGTTTCCTGCCTCTGCCTTGCTCCCACTTTTGTGAAGGGGAATCACATCCACCCTTCTGCAGTTCTCAGGTATCACACCATCCTCCCATGATTTGTTAAAAAGGGTAGTCAGTGGAGTCACTAGATCTCCCCTTAGTTCTTTTAGAATTCTGGGGTGAATCCCGTCAGGCCCCATTGCCTTATCCACCTTGAATTTTAGGAGTTCTTTCAGGACCCTTTCTTCTGTAAATGGCCTGGTATCAACCCCCCCTATCCAGAGTGCTTCTATTGTTTGGTTTTGGTACCTCCCCCTCCTTTTCTTTTGTGAATACTGAACAAAAGTATTCATTCAGTATCTTTGCCTTTTCACTGTCACCCTCTGCCCACTCACCTCCCCTTTATTAAAGCATCATGGGCTGCATATGCAAATCACCACAGAATGTTATGCTGGTCCAACTTTAAGCAAAATTGCATGGTGCCGAAATGCCTCTCACACAGTTTGCAAAGGGTGCTAACAGAAGACATAGACACATGTTTCGTCCTACCAGGACTCATCAGTATGCCTCATCTGTTTGACACCCCAGTGGAATGGACCAGCTACCCTAAGACAGTGTGTCTTGGATATGTTGTGGTGAACCCATTAAAATAAAAACATTTAAAGACAAAAAACCTCTATTGCAAACACTGAGGCCAAAGTTACCCAAAGGGCATTTGGCTGGGGAAGCCAGGATTTCAGAAAATACAAAATCTTACATGCCCACACAATGCAAAGCATCATGGGCTGCATATACAAATCACCACAGAATGTTATGCTGGTCCAACTTTAAGCAAAATTGCATGCTGCCGAAGGCCTCTCACACAGTTTGCAAAGGGTGCTAACTTAGAAAACATAGCCACGTGTTTTAGATCCTACCAGGACTCATCCAGTATGCCTCATCTGTTTGTTTTCCATGGAATGGACCAGCTACCCTAAGACAGTGTATGTCTTGGATATGTTGTAGTGAACCCATTAAAATAAAAAACATTGAAAAGACAAAAGAACCTCTGTCTCTGGCTCCTATTGCAACCAATTTTTACCCAGACTACCACCCTGGGGCCTCCCCAGACTGGCTAACTTGTTATTAATCTTTTGTGTGGGACTGTGTCAAATGCCTTGCTAAAGTCTAGGTAGACCATGTCCATAGCCTTCCCTGCTCTACTACTTTGGTCACCAGGTCAAAGAAATCTATTAGATTTTGTCTGGATGCGACCTTCCACTGTGAATCTAAGCTGTCTTGGGTCTCTGTGCCCTCTGGCCTCCTAGGTCCTCAACAATTCTTTCTTTCAGAAGTGATTCCATCATTTTCTGCCACTGAGGTCAAACTAACGGGTCTGTAGTTTCCTGCCTCTGCCTTGCTCCCACTTTTGTGAAGGGGAATCACATCCACCCTTCTGCAGTTCTCAGGTATCACCATCCTCCATGATTTGTTAAAAGGGTAGTCAGTGGAGTCACTAGATCTCCCCTTGGTTCTTTTTTAGAATTCTGGGGTGAATCCCGTCAGGCCCCATTGCCTTATCCACCTTGAATTTTACAGGAGTTCTTTCAGGACCCTTTCTTCTGTAAATGGCCTGGTATCCAACCCCCTGTCAGAGTGCTTCTATTGTTTGGTTTGGTGCCTCCCTCCTTTTCTTTTTGTGAATACTGAACAAAAGTATTCATTCAATATCTTTGCCTTTTCACTGTCACCCTCTGCCCTCCACCTCCCCTTTATTAAAGCATCATGGGCTGCATATGCAAATCACCACAGAATGTTATGCTGGTCCAACTTTAAGCAAAATTGCATGGTAGTTGAAATGCCTCTCACACAGTTTGCAAGGGTGCTAACAGAAGACATAGACACATGTTTCGTCCTACCAGGACTCATCCAGTATGCCTCATCTGTTTGACACCCCAGTGGAATGGACCAGCTACCCCTAAGACAGCTGTCTTGGATATGTTGTGGTGAACCCATTAAAATAAAAACATTTAAAAGACAAAAAACCTCTGTGCTCAAACACTGAGGCCAAAGTTACCCAAAGGGCATTTGGCTGGGGAAGCCAGGATTTCAGAAAATACAAAATCTTTACATGCCCACACAATGCAAAGCATCATGGGCTGCATATGCAAATCACCACAGAATGTTATGCTGGTCCAACTTTAAGCAAAATTGCATGCTGCCGAAGGCCTCTCACACAGTTTGCAAAGGGGTGCTAACTTAGAAAACATAGCCACGTGTTTTAGATCCTACCAGGACTCATCCAGTATGCCTCATCTGTTTGATTTTGAGTGGAATGGACCAGCTACCCTAAGACAATTATGTCTTGGATATGTGTAGTGAACCCATTAAAATAAAAAACATTGAAAAGACAAAAGAACCTCTGTGTTAAACACTGCATATGCAGCCCATGATGCTTTGCATTGTGTGTGGGCATGTGTGATTTTGTATTTTTTGAAACTTGGCTTCCCAGCCAATGCCCTTTGGGTAACCCTTGCCTCAGTGTTCAGTACAGAGGTTCTTTGTCTTTTAAATGTTTTTTATTTTAATGGGTCTACTCACAACATATCCAAGACACATGTCTTAGGGTAGCTGGTCCATTCCACTGCGTGTCAAACAGATGAGGCATACCGATGAGTCCTGTAGGACCTAAACACGGTTCATGTCTTCTGGTTAGCACCCTTTGTAAACTGTGTGAGAGGGCTTTGCACTATGCAATTTTGCTTAAAGTTGGACCAGCATAACATTCTGTGGTGATTTGTATGCAGCCCATGATGCTTTGCATTGTGTGGGCATGTGTGATTTTGTATTTTCTTGAAACTTGGCTTCAGCCAAATGCCCTTTGGGTAACCCTTGCCTCAGTGTTTCATGATAGAGGTTCTTTTGTCTTTTAAATGTTTTTTATTTTAATGGGTTCACCACAACATATCCAAGACACACTGTCTTAGGGTAGCTGGTCCATTCCACTGGGGTGTCAAACAGATGAGGCATACTGATGAGTTCTGTAGGACCCTTGCAAACTGTGTGAGAGGCCTTCGGCACTAAGTGCAATTTCTTTTGCTGTAAGTTGGACCAGCATAACATTCTGTATTATTTGTATATGCAGCCCATGATGCTTTGCATTGTGTGGGCATGTGTGATTTTGTATTTTTGAAACTTGGCTTCCAGCCAAATGCCCTTTGGGTAACCCTTGCCTCAGTGTTTGGGCACAGAGGTTCTTTTGTCTTTCTCCTTTATTAAGCCTCACTTATTCCTCCTTCACTCCCTAATGTATCTATGAAGGGTTTTATCCCCTTCTTAACTGAGTTGGCTATCTTTTCCTTGGTTTGGTCCTTTGCTGTTCTGACTGCCTTCCCACTTCCTTCTCTTTAACTGATACAGTTCTCTGCCCTGCTCCTTCTATGATTCCTTATACTTCCTGAATGCTATCTTTTTCTCCCTAACCTTCCCGCCACCTCTTGGAGAACCAGAGTGTTTTTTTTCCTTAATTTTGTTTTTATTTATTTGCTTCACCAAAGGCTTGTTGCCTCTGTGATGGCAGTTTTGATTTTTCCCATTGTTCCTCCATCCTGCCCATTTGCCAGTGCATTCCTTAGACACTCTCCCATTTTGCCAAAGTAACCCCTCCTAAAGTCCAGTACCCTCTCTTTTCTATGGCATGACTCTATGGCTGTGTTTATCATGAACCACACTGTTTTGTGGTCACTTGTTCCCAGAGGGCTAGCCACTTCTAAATCTGAGATCCTGTCACGTTCCCCATTTGAGAGTACCAGGTCTAAGATTGCTCCTCCCGAGTGGGTTCCAGTGCTAGCTGTCTGAGGCATGCCCCTGTATAGCATCAATAATGACCCTGCTCTTGCATGTGGCTGCAGCAAATAGGCTCCAGTTAACATCTGGCATATTCACGTTCCATCAACAATATTTCCCTTTTTCTGCCATTCTAAGTATGTCTCCTATAATTTCCTTGTCCATTTCTCCCTGAGATGGGGTCTGTATACAACCCCTGTACGGATTGGGTGCCATATCCTGTCTCCAAGGTGACCCACAGTGCCTACTGTCCTCCCTGTTTGCCTTTTAGTTCCATTGCTTTGATCCTTCACTTACATAAAGAGCTACTCCTTCTCTTTACCCTCCCTATCCTTCCTGTAGATTGTGTACCCTGGTATGTTGACATCCCAGTCATGGTTCTCCATGTACCATGTTTCTGTGACTGTCTTACATCTTTAAATTATCTTTACTTAAGATGATGGTTTTGGCATCTGACATGCCCCTGATGAAGACAGAGAAGGTCACGTTGCTAGGGCAGCCAGTCAGTGTCTTCTCAGCACTGCAATAAATGCTTAACACCTATTCATTTTTCTGTGATCCTGTTCTTCAAGTGCCTCATCCTGTTTTGTCTTAAGCACCAAAGATGACACAGAAAGTCAAAACATTAGCAAACAGGAATAAAATACAAGACTTGATTAAACCATGTTTTGTGTCTTATTTGACAGTTGATTCATGGGACAGCATCTGATGCTCCATTACACCTGTTTGGTGTAGACTTTATCTAGATGGTGTTCCCTGAGGGGGTAGAAGTGGGTGAGCTAGTCCAAGGATAATTTCCTCGGGGGATCAAACACATTATCAAATGGAGCCCAGATATTATAATAAGTATATTGCCTACCTCTTGCTCTGTAAATCTGTTTTTCCATTGTCATACATTCAGCCAAGACCTTGAGTCAAGTTGAATAGGCTGGTGGAGCCTTTTGCTTTCAATGTGTGAGTATCCCATATTTGCAATGGTAGTGGCTAGAAAGCAAATTTTGCTGCCCCACTTGTAGGCCTTCTGGATCTGTCCAGTCCCTAGTAGGACAGTTTCTGAAGTAATATTAATTTGCTTTATGAGTATCTCTGAGAAGGCCCATTCTATGGATGTCCAGTAGTCATGAAGGCACAGGCAGTAATACATCATGTGAGCAATATCTGCTTTGTCCTGGGCACATCTTGGGCATTTCCCATCATAATAATGAAAAAATCTTTGGAGTCTTGCTGGGGTATAATATGCCCTTTGTAGTGTCATGCAATGAATAATCTTATATTTACTTTGGGTGGGTATTCTCCATCCTTTCCCAAAATATCTGACCAGCCTTCTTGTTCATTCTCCAACCCCAGAGTCTCCTGTTGTTTCATTGTTACTGTCTCCCGTGAAGAGAACCAAGGCCATTAAGTTCTGGTATATTATAGGTACAAACCCCTTAGTATCTTTGTCCGAGTGCAAAGTTTGATCAATTTAGGATGGCTCCTGCATTATAAGAACTTCCAATCTACCCCCAAGAAAATGGTGAGCATAAGGCAAACCAAATGCTTGTCATAGAAACTCAGGAACATAGACAATGATGACAGAAAAGACCAGTCTGCCCATAAAGCCCTAACAGACCCAGGACCTATTGTCCATACAGGGTTCTAACCACATTATCCACCCCATGCTCTTCACCCTACTGCTGCCACCCTGAGAAACCATTAAGGCCTTCACTCTGTCTCAGCCGTGTTTGAAACCATTTATGGTTTTGGTGCCCACCACATCAACTGGCAGACTGTTTCATGGCTCCACCACCTTTTCTGTAAAATAAATCTTTCCATGTCTCTCTTGAACCTCTTCCCCCATCAGTCTCCACTCATGCCCCCATTTTCTTGATCCACTTCTCATGTTAAATAGTTCCTTGCAGTTTACCTTTTCTATTCCTTTCAGAAACTTGAAAATCTTTATCATATCTCCCCTCCTCATCTGGCCTCCTGTGAGTACATGTTCAGTGCCTTGAGCTAATCCTTTTAAGATCTGCACAGCTGGCCCTGAATCATTTTAGTCACCCTACATTACATTTCTCCAGCCTGTCTTTATCTTTCTTTAGGTAAGGACTTTAGAACTGGCACAGCAGTGGCATAGACTATGGGGAGGGAGGGAGGCAGTCAGTTAGAGGGACTTCTGATTCCTCAACTTTTTTTCTTTCTTTTGGTCACAGGATTTGGGACTGAGGTGAGTTCTGGGGAGGGGTGTTAAACACTGAATGTGCCTACGCCCTTGCAACCATGATGCTCATCAGATCTTCAGCCAATTGAAGTGGCCAGCCTCATGGGTGCTTAGCCAATGAACGTTGTTGAGCATGCTATCGAAAAGCACATCTGCTCCATTTTCTTTTTCCACACTCTGTTTGTGTTGGGAATCGGGTCAAAGGACTGAGAAGTATTTTGTACCTGTGCAGCACAGCATCAGATCAGCCGCAGTCGGTGAGTCAACCATCACTTCACCAGCAGTTGAGAGTTGGTCAGTTTGCCACAGCATTCATCGAATAAAATAACTCTTTTCAGAGTTACTTAAATCAACCCTGGCCTAGGCCTTTGAATTTCTTCAGGTACGGAAGGAACGCTGGTAGCACACATCCTTTCTTAGTTTCATTGTTAGCCACAGCACCACGCTCAGTTGAAATTAAAAGTTTCTAATAGGGAACAGTTTGGCACTGCTGCTAGACTAGTTCTGTGGGTTGTGTACTTGCCGTGTTGGATTTAGTACTTCTGCTGCTTTGTTTGGCTCATTTTTTCTGTGTTTACATGGTTCTTTCTGTTAATTTTCTCTGAAGTTGGAATTCCAGAAAGTGAAGCTTTTACAGTTTTATGTGGTGGAAAGTGAAGGTTTTACAGTTTTATGTGGTATCAAGTGTGGCATTTTCATTACATTTTAAAGTGCTTGGTTTTTTCCCGATTTTAACTGCTTTGTGCTCTGCTCCTAGCTTATTCAGTCATAAGTAATACTCAGTGTCGGCAAAACTCAATCAATGCTCTTTGACTCTGCCGCTAAATTAAAATCTACTTGGGCTCTGTTTAAAATATCTTGTCTGGATGGCTCCATTCTGGAATCAGTGTGCTCTTGATGAAAATCTTAATTTTGATCAGCCGCGTCATGACCACCTGTAAGTTTGTCAACATCAAAATTGGTGTTGCCTATAAAATCAGCCCATGTCCTCATGCCCTCTGCTAGACTTGCCATCGCCCGTGGTATCCTGCTTCCGCACTCTCCTATGGTGCCGTCAACCTATCTAAATGCATCTAAGACCCTACTTAGGAAGTGGGATACAACCTACAATAGTATCTACAGCTCTGCCTCTACCTTCCCTCAGTTGAAACATCATTGGCATCTCTATGCTGACCTTAATGGTCATCCCTCTTCCTTTCATCTCCTTGCATTTGGCTCCCTGACAGATTGTATTATTAGAGCTGGTATCCCTGTCTCTGTAGACTCACTGTTATTCTCTCAGACCTCCTCCCATGGCCTTCAATCAGCTGATAGATTTCTGCTGCATGTTCCTAGATGTAAAACTCTCAAGGGAAATACAGCTTTTCTCCTATGCCGTGCCCAAACTTTGGAACTCCCTACCCTTGGAAGTTCATCTAGCTCCTAGTTATGCCCAGTTCAAAATAAGTATCACTCCTTCCTCATCGGCCAGGCCTCCTGCTCATGTTTTGACCCGCTCTTTGATCTGTGACCTCCCTCTTTCACACCTTACTTGATCCCTAAGCTGCCTATTATTTCTCTTAATTTTCTCCAATAATTACCCTGATTTGCACTTTTGTTTTATGATTATTGCTGTCCTGGCACTTTATCCTGCTTGTGTTTTATTATCTGAATTGTATACTCTGTTACTTGTTCATTGTGCTTGTCTTGTTGTACTTGTACATCCATGTTCTCATGATATTTACTCTGTACATATTGTAACATTGTTTTGTTGTGTACTCTGTATCCTTGTAATCCTTGTAACCTCTGGTTGTGCCTGAAAATAGTCATTTTTGCTGCTACCACCTACCGGTAAACAAAACTAACTAAATAAAATAAAATAAATTGTTTTTCCTATTTGAGCTTAGGCTCTGGGTTTGGCAGTGGTGTGACCTTTTCAAGGTAATTACTTAACTACACACTGTGATGATCTGTTTCCCACCATCCACCCTCCCGCCATAACAGACCTGAGACCGAACAGTACGGACTTCTGAAACCATGGTGCAATAACACACTTGGTGCTTTCTTGAGGGAAAATTGTGATTAATCTTAATGTATAACTGATTTGGTTTAAGTCAGGGCCGGGGGATTTTCTTGTCACTGACACAAAGCCTTTGTTTAATGAGGAATTTCATTGGGAACCCAAATTGAATAATACAAAGTACAAACACACTGTTGCTGCTAGTTTGTATTTGTTATTGTATAGCCCTCCTGTTTTTGTTTCCATTGACACTGCACACGTGCAGATGAGAATGAGAGCTTGGGGTGGGGGGTTCTGCTTATACCCATAAGTACTCAAGAGTTGTTTATGTTTGTTAACTCACAGGTTACGATGGTGTTTATGGGTGGGCCACAGTTTTCACAGGTTGATGGAACTGGATCGAGTCTGCAGACAAGAATGGATTCAAATGTCACAGATGCTTAGCAGCTTATGCCACTTTGGATGGCTTTTCCCAGCCTGGCAATGGTGTACCAGTTTAGCTCATCAAGGAGGGGTGTCTTTCCCTGCATGAGTATGAACTGTCTTTCTTTTTAACTGTTATGTGACTGTTCTAAAAAGAGCTGTAAACCATATATGTAGCTCAGCTGCTATTGAGAGATAGGGCATGCTTTAAAAGAAATTATTTATTTTTGGCACTGCCTCAGCACGGCACTGGTGGTATTTCTTTTATGCCTTTAATGTAACTGAAGAAACTGGTTCTCACGTGTACCTTAGTTCCATCATTTTGGGAGACATGGGCTGCCGTTTACAGTTGCTGAGTGGGATGGGGTGGGGTGGGTGGGGCAGTTACACTTCAGTCACCTAGACTCTGTGGGTGGACAGTTAAGGTTGTTGTTTTTTACCATTGTTATATCTCAAATAGGAAGGGATAGGAATGTGCAAGACAGGTATGGGTGTACTCTGCTTATAATCAGGGATCCATAAAGGCTGTGGTCTCCCTTTACATATGTTTCTATCTTGGTAGCAGGTTGCTGATTTGAGGGGGCAGTGGGATTCCTTTTTTTCATATGTCCCCACCCATCACGCCATCCATCTATTTGCTTTTGAGAATCATTCAGAAAAGTAATAAAGGGTAGCCATGTTTGATTATAAGATTCAATTTTGTTTTCAGGTACATAATGGAGTCTGCGAAAGGCAGTGGGGGGGCATGGCTGCTGTGGATTGTAGACTGGATGGCTCAGCTGTGGATGCCACTGCAAGTTCCACAGGAAGCCACTGGAGGCTTGAATGGGTGTGTGTCTCTTCTGACTGCCCAGCCATTTGTTCTCAGGGCAGGTCCTGGATGAGAGATATATGCAGTTTCTGCTCCTTGATACTGATCAAGGTGTTGCTTTAGTTTTGACATTTTTATAAAGAAAGTAAGAAGCTGGTTATGTTGATAGGGATACTGGTTGTTTGTAACAAGTCAAAGGAGGCTTTAAAAGCAGCCAAATAGTATCAAAATGACCCTCAAAATGCACCAGAATGCATCTAAAACCAGATAGCTTCTAAGGGGCTAGGTATCCTCTAGACCACCGCAATATTGACTTCATATTTACTAGGAAAAGCAGAACTTTTACCAGTCTTTGCATCCCCTGTCAAAAGCTAGCTACGAATAAACTCAAAATTAGCTGCTCAAACTTTACTCATTCACAGACTTTATTTGGCTTTCTATTGGGGTGCTGCTGCTTTTATGGCAAACATCAAGAAAAATAGAGAATTCAGTACACTTTCTCTCTCCATTTCTACATGGCAAATCTTACATATAATATTTTTTATGCCAGAGTTGGCCACTTTACTTATTTATCTCTAATAGGAGTGGGGGGTCTTTGATATTCACATCAAGGCACTGCTGTGAAGTTGCTTCAGCCACCAGACGTCAGTCACCCATCAACTCCTTGTTGTCATTCCTACATAACTTAAATCACAAGGGCACTTCAGCATATATACCACATGAGAAGTCTGGCAAGTGATAAAGTCCCCTATTTCAACATTTTCATTTTTAACCACATTTGGTAATCATAGAAGTACTACCATATCTGATGGCATGGTCAAGTTATAAACATAGAAACACAGAATCTGTCAGCAGATAAGGACCATATGGCCCAACTAGTCTGCCTATTTCCTACCCACTGCTTCAGTCCTAGAATCTATCTGATCTGCATATCTCCAGCTCTACACATCTCCAGGGTACCCTTATGTCTATCCTATGCACTCTTGAACCCCATATTGATTTTACCCCACCACTTCTGCTGGAAGGTTGTTCCACGGCTCCATCACCCTTTCAGTGAAAAAGTACTTCCTAACAGAGACTTCCACCCTTTAGCCTCATATCATGCCTCCTTGTTCTTGTGCAATTTTCTCTGAAATATGTTTTCCACCTGTACCCTGTTTATTCCCTAAGGTACTTGAAAATCTCTATCATATCTCCCTCACCATTCTTTCCTCCAGTGAATAGATATTAAGATCCTTAAGTCTTTCCTTGTAGTGCTCCTGGTGCAGTCCATGTACCATCTTCATTGCCCTTCTCTGACTGCCTCTTTTTTGTCAATGTCCTTCCGGAGATTTGGTCTCCAGAACTGAACACAGTTCTCCAGCTGAGGCCTCACCAGTGATCTGTACAGTGGCATCACCACTTCTTTCCTCCTGCTTGTTATGCCCCTCCCTATGCACTCCTGGATGTTCTGTTTGTTTCCTCACTACCTTTTCACTGCTTGATCACATTCAGGTCATCCAATATGATAGCCCCAGGTCTCGGTCCTGACTTGTGCTGGCCAATTTCTCACACATCCTGTACTCCTCCCTTGGATTCCTGTGGCTCAAGTGCATGATCTTGGATTTTTAGCATTGAAAATCAACTGCCAGACACCTGGCCACTCCTCTAATAGGCTTAGGTCCTTTCTCATTTTTCCAACCCCTCTGGTGTGTCCACTCTGTTGCGGATCTTGGTGTCACCTGCAAGAGGCACGCCTCTTCCTCAGATGGTCTGCAATGTTGCTAATGAAGACATTGAATAGTAGTGACCCTGTGGCACTCCGCTGGTCACCTCCTCTCCTCAGATTTCATGCCATTTACCACCACCCTCTGAGTCCTGTCCCTTAGCCAGTTCCCAACCCACTTTACCACTGCAGGACCCACTCCCAGGCTCCCAATTTATTTAGCAATCTCCTGTGCAGGACGGTGTCAAAGGCCCTATGGAAATCTAGGTAGGCCACATCCACCGCCCCTCCCTGATCTACCAACCTGGTTACCCGGTTAAAGAAATCTATAAGATTCTTCTGACAGGACCGTCCTGCTGAGAATCCATGCTGCCTTGGATCCTGTGCACTGCTATCCTCCAGGAACTTCAGCTGTGAAGGGGTAAACAATTCACATGATTGGGGTGCTGTCGGTTGCTGAATCCGTTCTAGAGGTTGAGCCAGAGAAGCAACGATGACTATTGACATGATACCAGGGAAATGGAGGGTGGAGGCAGAGTCAGTGTTGGAACAGGAGTATTACTACAAAGATCTGGCTGCTGACTGGAAGGACCTAGATCTGACAGTTGATTGGAAGGCCTGGATTCCAAGATGCAGCTCTGGAATTTAGTCAAGCAATGGTTGAGCCCACTTGGAGAAAAATAACCCATAACTCCTTAAACTGAAATGATGCAGCAGTGGTGGTAGGATTGGGTACTGGTGGAAAAGGGGAACTGGGTTTGCTGTCAGTGCTGCAACATACAAATCAAACTACTACTGCTTTCTGGGAGAGGAAGAAAAGATGAACCTTCAGAGCTCAGTGTGCAGACATCAGCTTGAGAACAGTCCATTCCTTAATGTGGAATGGGATTTTGAGGAGCTTCCTTGAAGAGTTTGGCAAGAAACAGACTGCCAGGGATTCATGTCCTCCGGGATTCAATGAACATAGTGAGACCATAAGGTTTGATATACTGATAGCTGGAAAGAATACAAAGGAGGATCAGATGAGTCTGAGTTAAGCTTGGGGTGTTGAGTCTTTTCTGATAAGATAGTTGCCATGTTTGTAAGATTTGCCATGGTGGTGGTGGTGGGGTGTTCACTGATTTCTCTGTTTTTACTGAGTGATCCTGTAGCATTTTGTACATCTACAAAAGTTGTATTGCCACATTAATGACTTCTGGGTTTGCTATTTTGAAAGCAGTTTGGTTTTATTTTGAGTTGCCCTCCGTGTGAAAATATTTCTTGCCCAGTTTGTTGTTTTGTTTGTATTTGGCTCCATTTGTTGTTCTCAAATTGCTTCAATTGATTTTCTGTTAGTAAATGTGCTTCCATGATTTATGCCAGTTTTTTCTTTTGGATGGAACAGGTTAGGTTGAGGTGATAGGCCGCTCAATGTCTTCTCTTCTAGGAGACTCTGAGGTCTTCATTGCTTAGCAAATCTAAATTTACCTCAAGTGGGTGGATCAGACATCATGGATGGTCCCTTAGAGGTGTGAAATGAAGATGGTTGCTGCTTTTAAATTTTTTCACTTCAGTAGGGAGTGTAGTGATGCCAATGTGTGCTGCTTCCTGATTGCTAAAATAGTACCATGCCATGGGTTTCTTTTTTCTTGAAACATATGTAGCTGCCTCTTCCTGGACATCTAGGAGCAAGGCTAAAACACTGATGGAATGGGGGAGGGGGCCCACAGCATAAATACTTCCATTCAGTCTCAATACATAAATAATCAAAATAGATTTTACCGAGTAGATGGAGGCCTTTCACTCTCTCAACATTTGGCAGACCACTTCCAAATGTATTTATTTATTTAAAGGTTTTACCAGGAGACATGCTGAGCAGACTACTGTTCAATTCCAGATGCACCCTGGGGTGGGGAGAGGGAGTACAGACAAAGTACATGATCAAATTCATTACAAGAATAGGAATACAAGATCAAACATACAGGGTAGAGTGCACGCTAGGTATTGAACTTATTGCAACATAACAATTCAAGCTAAGCATACAGGGTAAGGTGCATTTCAATGGGCAGTTGTACAAGGTATAGGATAGAAGAGTAATTAAAGATTAGAAACATTACAGAGTAAGGGTTTCACCTATTACTAGATGGTTCTGGTTGCTACGTTATTTGCTCCTGTGGATGCATGTGCAGATGGGGCAGAAGTGGATTTTGAGAAAGTAGTTAAAGTACTGACTGGGGAGATGTGCCGGATATTGGGGGTAGCGAGTTCCAGAGTTTAGGCATGTGATAAGTAAAAGCTGCCTGGCCTGCTGAGGTTGCCATGCAAGGAATGGACAGTAGACATGCATCATTATTTCTCAGAGCAAAGCCCTGAAAGGTATGGGCTGAGAGGACAGAGAGAGATAAGGAGGGAGGGACTGTGACCAGCATTTGGCTGTGAGACTGATGCTATGGAAAGACGCCAGTCCTGCAATGAGGGAGGTCAAGGTTGCTGTACAGGACACAGTAATGAGTGTTAGGAGGACAGTCAAGAGCAAAGTGACAGAAGAAATGGAAGAGGGTGTCCAGTCTGGCTAGGGGTGACTTAGGGTGGCACTGTAGACTATGTCCCCATAGTCAAAGATGGAGAGAATCATCTTCTGCACAATTTCCCTCAAGCCAGCAATGAGATTCTTCCATGATTATGATAAAGTGCACCTAGCTTGGGGTGTAGCTTTTGTGGATGGCATCAATATGTGCAGAGAAGTCAAGGTGCTGGTCAAGCCAGACCTGTGATAATGCAGGAGGTGCAAGTTTGAAGAGTAGTCCTATCCAGGTGTGGAAGGAGGGGTAAAGGGTAGCCTGGAAATTTTCTGCCTCATGCTGAAGGTCATAGAGATAGTTTCCTTGAGTTGAGAAAGAGCTGGTTAGAGCAAAACCTGTGCTGAACTGAGTTGAAATCCTGCTGGAGTCTGGTCGCCACATCAGAGGACGAGGGGGAGGATGTGTACAGTACTGTAATCATCTGCATACATATGAATGGATGTGTGTGGGCAGACAGAGGGCAGGTCATTGAGAAAGATTGAGAACAGCAGTGGGCAAGGACTGAGCCTTGCGGAATGCCAGAGGTAACGGGAAGGGAATCAGAGGTGGCATTGCCATTTCTGATGGATTGGGATTGGCCTGTCAGGTAGGAATGAAATCAACTGGTTGCCAAGCTTGAGAGCCCTGTGTGAGAGAGCTAGCTAGAAGAAGTGAGGGAGACAGTGTCGGGGCTTTAGCCAGGTTGACAAAATGGCTGAGGTAATATGGCCCCTATCCATACCAGAGAGGATGGAATCTGTGAGTCTTAGGAGAGGTGGTGGTGGAGGGACTTCCTAAAGCCAGACTGGTAAGGAGAGAAAAGAAGAGACTCAAGATAGGAGGAGAGTTGTGAGAGAACTAGGTGTTCCTGGATTTTGGCCAAGATAGGAAGGAGGAGAAATTGGGTGGTAATTGCAGGGAGCAGAGGGGTCACTGCCTTTGGGAAGCAAGATGACTGTGGCATGTTTCCACTCAGTGAGGAAAGTGGCAAGAGAGAATGAGATGTTAAAAAGTAATGCCAGGGGATGGCGACAGCAGGAACTGACAAATATAACAATTTGGAGTCCAGGCCAGTAGGGCATTTGCCCTTGTTGGGATTTAGGGCAATTAAAGCTTTGTAGACTTCAGCAGGGAAATCAGATGGAAGGTGAAATGGGTGCCACAGGAGCTTTTTGGGGTGGTGGTGAGGGTGTTTGGGTGACAGGTTTGAGTAAATGGAGAGTGGGTGGAGAGGGTGAGTGAGGATCAGGAGCAAGGAGGCCAAATTTGATGAGGTGCAATCAGTAAAGAAGGAATTGAAATGAGAGGCCACTTAGAGCAGGGGTGGGGGTTGATAGGAGGGGCAAAGAGATTTAACCACCTTCAAACATTTTGCTGGCTACTTAAGTTGGTCTTGAAGGCATCACTGAAGTATTAGGCATTTGCTCTGTGGATCTGTCTGTCTGTAACCCCTGCAAATGGGGGTTCTCAAAAGTAGCTGCCTGAATGCTCCAAGTCTGGGCGGTGTTCGCATCTGAGCTGTTTAAATGTGGCTCCAAGTGAGTGCTTTTGAGCCTCCACGCATTGTGTCTTTAACAGCTGTCTGTCAGCAGACATACTAATTTGATGGGGGTCTGTGTGTTTCCTGCTTGAGTCCCGCTCGAGCTACTGCCAAATCGCCCGTTTCTGCAGTCGCTAAGAGCGCAGAGGAGCTCTTCTGAAAGATGTAACTGTTTACCAGAACTTAGTTAGAGTGATAATGAAAGTACAGTTTGTCTGACCTGCCTTTGTTACAGCACGAACTCTGACTGCTTGCTACCTCATTTGGGTCCAGAACTGCTGAATGGGACCAATCAGTATTTGGGACCTTTGAACTGGAGCCTACTTTGGGCAAATCAGAACTGGGACTCTCACTTGGAGCCAACCACAGGGGATTATATGAAGAGAGCATCTGGCAAATGTAGTTTGGACCTTGGAGCCTTTTACACCAATAGAGGAGCCTGTTGTGACTGACAAGGAGGCTCAGCCAACTGGGACCTTTTGGATTTGGAGAAAATGCCTGCTCTGTTATTGGAAAGCTCAGATCAGTTGTGACAGTGAAGAGAAAAGGAGCTCTGTGCTTCTGCTGTGTATAGTTTCGCGGAAGAGCATGTGAGGCCCTGAGGTTCGGTCTGCAGCCATTGTGAGTGCCAGTTTGTCTGAATCTGAGTTGTGAGGAGAAAGAAGCACCAGAAGTGTAGAAACCAGGCTCACCCTGTAGAAGACTGGAGAAATTGCTGAATCGTGCTCAGTCTGTCAGGAACTGAAGCTACCGGTATTTTGCAGTAAGTGCGATCAGGACCAGGAGCAGCCTGCCTGGTATAGTATTTTCCTTTTACATATGAATGCGATAGTGCTTGTGGGGGAATCGCTATTTCAACTCTGTACTGTGTGCTGTGTGTTGAAGCTGGAAGCAAACCCCAGCTGGTCTCGGACTGAATTTGTTTGCTATCAACTGCATAGGGGTCCAGTCACAAGGACCTTGTCTCCATGCCCTGTTGTTCTGGCAATCCAGAAGAACACCCACCATCTGGTCCTCAGCTTGGGTATTTGAGTACAAATCAGGGTGTTCCCCTGCAGCCTGTTTTCAATCACAAGTGTGTCATCTAATTCTTGTAGTTTCACTGCTTCATGGACTGAGCCTTCCAGCTCTGGATTACAATTGGTGTTGTGCATATATTTTTCTTCTACAAGGCCCTATCCATTTGCCCTACTGGCCAACCCCAGGCAATGGACCTGGCTAGCCCCCAACCTGGGTACCCAGAGTGACTTTTCAGACCCTGTATGTGTGCACAGTACTGTGACTTAATGCCACCAGTTAACCTGATTTCCCCTCCCGTGTTACTGTCCCCTAAATAAATCAGATTTTTGTTGTTATATTATATACTGTCTGTGGTGTTGGTACTTATGGAAACAGTATTGTATTTCACTGTGTATATTGTTTAACCTTATTTCACGGGGTCCTCAGAGACATGCTGCAGAATCAGTCTCGAGGGTAAGTGGTACTTTATGAGTGAACAGTGTGTATATGTGGAGTATTGGGACTGTAATTCCTGTGTACTGTGCACCACTAGATGGAATAAAAAGGGGTCTCAGTGTCCCAGGGGCTGTAACTAAGCTAATCTAACCTCTAGAACCCTGACCTCTGGGTGGAGGCACCGCCATAGAACCTAGGCCCTCAACCTGTTAGTAGTCAAGCAGGCAGGGGTAGTAGCCTTTGGGATAGCGCCACCTGGGGTTACATGTCTAGTACAGGCATACATAGGGCACAATACTTTTGTAGGTACACCTGAGGGGCCGGAGGCCTTGAACAGCTTCCAAGCTATGTCCCTGACATTGAGGAGTGTCATAATGTCCATAGTTATCCATTCATTCATTATGGCACTCACTGGGTCCACGTGAGCACCCTGGACACCAAGGAGAATACGCTGGCATTACCTTAAAAACACCTTCAGAGAATAAGGCTCATGGAAAATCTAAACTAAGAAGTAATTTCATTACTAACCAGAATAGAATCTGACACTGAGACTGAACTCTAGAAATGAAGCACATTTATTCTCCTGGGCCCCAGTGATTTGCGGAGCCCAGGGGTCCCATTAACTTAAAACTCAGAAATTCTTACAGCTCCATGGGGCTAACTTTCTACAATCATCTGAAAATTAGATATCTTAAAGAGAGAAACATATTAGGAAGGCAGCATATTTCTTAGCTTAACTACAGTGATCAGTTGCTCCCAGACAAAAAGATTTTCTCCACTTAGTGTGAAGCTCCTTACCCACTGGCACTAGTAAGTACGCTCTTAACAGAACTTCACTTTCTTTCCTTGAGGCCTCCACAACCCTGTTCTTTCACTGCAGTGCTCACACAGAAACACCTGAGCTACTTCCTTGCCTTCCAGAAGTGAGCAGCTTCTCCATAACCATGCCCTGACCCTTTCTTTCTCCCAGAGACATGGAAGGTGCAGCTACCAGTGCAATGCTGCCACCCTGCACCAAACACCTCCTAAGCTTCTGGTGTTTGGTCTGCACACCCGCCTCGGTCCCAGAGTTCTCCAATCACAACTGCAGCCCATATCCTTACTTCCCTGAAACCTTCCTCCTGCTGTAGTTTTTATGGTGGTTTGTTCACAACTACACAGTCTCCTCCAACCATTTCTCCTAGTGCTCAATTAGAGTTATTTGGTCCGGGGAGGCATGCTAAGGCATTCTGTGGCCTGCCTGGCACATCCAGCTGCCCCAAGGCCTGTCACTTCAAACAGGCCCCATAAACAGGTAGGGCTACTTCCCGGACCCCATCTCAGACCTTCCTGAGCTGCCCTGCTACCTGGGAAAGAGGAAGACTGCTGCCACCAGTCCCCTCCTGTGGAGCTCTGCCATAACCCCACAGCCCTGACAGCATGGGCTCTAACCTTCCTCCGTGAGCCTTCTGAACATCCTCCGAGCCTCCCTACCACCTACTCTAACTGGGCAATCTCACCAACCCAGCCCCCAGGGGACCCAGAGCCTAAACGACTGCAAACTGTGGCTATCTACCACCACTCCACTGAAGGCCCCAGCCCAGGACCCGTGCCTCGATGCAGCACAGACATCCTGCCTAATGGAAGGGAGGGGTCACACCTTAACACTGCTCTGCAGCTGTCACCTGACAGTCTCTCTCCCTTCAAAGACCCGGAAACATCCTCACTCCCTGCTTATATACCTCTCAAAGCCATAATCTCTGCTGTCACCAAGTGGCAGCCTGCAGAAATTGCACACCCAGGAGGGCACCTTACAAAACCCTCACACCCTGGAGGAGTGGGAGCGGGACCCTAGGTGAGCAATAAGCCCTTCTCAAATGAGAGGGGCTTACACGGCTTCAGAATCTTCTTGATCAGTCAGGATGTAGGAAAATCCCTATCCATTTTATAAAATGAGGATAATGTGCATGCACAGTAACTGAATTTGATGTACAGGATTTAGTGGTTCATGGCTGTTCTTTTGTGCATGTTATATCTGAATAATGCATGGGTAGGTGTGCATTACTAAATTTTATACACACCGAGGTGTGGAATGCTACATAAACTCTGGGAGCAAAGACTGAAGGGTTTATCTAAGCATCTCGCAGTGAGGGTGTGTATGAAATTCAAGTTTGCACACCTACCCATGTATTGTTTTATATAATTGCTGTGCTCCAGTTTTCACCTCAAAGATTACATTAGATTGTAATAGTGTAACTCCCGGATGGCGCTATCCCAAGGGCTGCTATCCCTGCCTGCTTGAGTACTGACAAGTTGAGGGCCCTAGGTTCTATGGCGGGTGCCTCCACCCAGAGGTCAGAGTTTGTAGTGGTTAGACTAGCTTGATCACAGCCCTCTGGGACACCATGACCCCCTTTGGTTCCCTCTAGCTGCTCACACAGTACACAGGAGTTACAGCCCAATATCCCATGTATACGCAGTGTTCACTCATAAAGCACCACTTACCCTCGAGACTGATTCTGCAGCACGCCTCCGAGGACCCGCTGTAAAATAAGGTTAAACAACATATACAGTGAAATACAATACTGTTTCCATAAGTACCAACACCACAGACAGTATATAGTATAACAACAAGAAATCTGATTTATTTAGAGACAGTAACACGGGAGGGGAATCAGGTTAATTGGTAACATCAAATCACAGTACTGTGCACAGCGTGCAAGTCTGAAAAGTCACCTCTGGGTACCCAGGTTGGGGGATAGCCAGCTCCGTTGCCCGGGGTTGGCCAGCAGGTCAGATGGATAGGGCCCTGTAGAAGAAACTATATGCACAACACCCAATTGTAATCCGGAGCCGGATGGCTCAGTCTATGAAGCAGTGAAACAACAAGAATTAGATGACACACTTGTGATTGAAAAAGGCTGCAGGGGAATACCCTGATTTGTACTCACAATGCCCAAGCTGAGAAGTGGATGGTGGATGTTCTCTAGATTGTCAGAAACAACAGGGCATGGAGACAAGTTCCTTGTGACTGGACCCACTGCAGTTTATAGCAAATGTATTTAGTCCGAGACAAGCTGGGGTTTGCTTCCAGCTTCAACACACAGCACACAGCACAGGGGATTGAAATAGCAATTCCCCACAAGCACTATGCACATTCATATGTAAAAGGAAAGAACTATGTCTGGCAGGCTGCTCCTCTATCCTGATCACACTTACTGCAAAATACCTGGGAGCACACATAGCAGCTTCAGTTCCTGACAGACTGAGCGCGATTCAGCAATTTCTCCAGTATTCTACAGGATGAGCCTGGTTTCCACACTTCTGGTGCTTTTCTCCTCACAACTCAGATTCAGTCCAAACTGGCACTCCACAACGGCTGCAGGCTGAACCTCAGAGCCTCACACGCACTTCCCACGTAAAACTATACACCGCAGAAGCACAGAGCTCCTTCTCTCTTCACTGTCAACAACTGATCTGATCTTTCCAGTCACAGAGCAGGGCATTTCCTTTAGTTCCACACCATTCTGTTGGCTGGTTCGGCTGTCACTCACAATAAGACTCCTCTGTTGGTGAAAAAGGTGCCAAGGTCAAAACTACATTTTCCCAGAGTCACTGCCCATACAGTCCCCTTGTGGCTGACTCAAAATTGAGTCCAAGTTCCGATTCATCCACAGGCTCCATTTAAGGAACCCCTCCCCATTGATTGGTCCATTTTCAGCAGTTCAGGATCAAAATGAAAGAGCTACACTGAAACAGTTCATGCTGAAATGAAGACAGGTTAGACAATCTACTGTACATTTTCTAGTCACTCCAAATGATTTCTGGCAAATAGTTATATCTTTCAGCAAGGCTCCTCTGCACATGTAGCGATGGCAGAAACGGAGCAAATTGACAACAGCTCAGGCGGGATTTGAGCATTAAATACACAGTCCCCCATACAAACTAATTAAGTCTGCAAACAGATATCTCTTAAAGAGACAGTACGTGGAGGCTCAATAGCACTCACTTGGAACCACATTTAAACAGCTCAGATGCGAACACCCAGACTTGGAGCATTCAGGCAAGCTCCTGGAAGACTTTTGGGAACCCCATTTGCAGGGGTTACACCTTCCTGTCCTGGAAAAACTTAGCGTCCACGTCAAGTAAGTACCCATAAATTTCAATACAACCATATATATTTACATCAATATAACATTAGGCTTACACATGTAATCATCAGTCAAAATATCACCTCACCAGAAACACATTTTTGAAACTTTTCGGTACATAGAAACATAGAAACATAGACTTTGACGGCAGATAAGGACCGCTAGGCCCATCTAGTCTGCCCATTTCCTACCTACAGGATAGGGCCAGATCCTAGTTAACCAACAGCCTATTTCTTCCTACCCCCACAAGAATTGCTTTATGTCTGTCCCATGCATTCTTGAATTCTCCCACAGTTTTAGACCCAAACCTCCTCAGGAAGGCTGTTCCATGCATCCACTACCTCTCTGTGAAATAATACTTCCTCACATTGCCCCTGAATCGCCCTCCTTCTATCTTTTAAATTGTGTCCCTTGTTCTTGCAAGTCTCTTTTTCTGAAAGATGCTACCCTCTTGGACTTTGTTGATTCCACTGAGGTACTTAAAGTTTCTATCATGTCCCCCTCCTTCTTTCCTCAAGGGTATCATATTAAGCTCCTTTAGTCTCTCCTCATATGGCTTCTCTTGCAGACCCTGCACCATTTTAGTTGCCCTCCTCTGGACTGCCTCTATCCTGTCTATGTCCTTGCGGAGATGGGGTCTCCAGAACTGGACACAGTACTCCAGATGGGGTCTCACCAACTGTCTGTACAGAGGGATAACAACTTCCTGTTTTCTGCTGATGATGCCTCTCCCTATACATCCCAGTATACCCCAGCCCTCCCTACTGCCTTATCACATTGCTTGCTAAGCTTAAGGTCATCTGATATGATTACCCCAGGTCCCTTTCCTTTTTGTTGTTGTTACTACCTCCTCACCCATTGTGTATTCTTCTCCTGGGTTCTTGTTTCAGGTGCATTATTTTGCACTTCTTTGCATTGAATCCTAGCTGCCATACTTCTGACCATTCCTCCAACCTTGCCAAGTCCCTTTTCATCCTTTCCATGCCTCCTTGTGTATCAACCCTGTTGCAGATCTTTGTGTCATCTGCAAAAGGCATACTTTTCCTTCCAGTCCCTCTGCAATGTCACTGATGAAGACATTAAAAGGACTGGACCCAATACTGAACCCTGCAGTACCCCACTAGTAACCCCCTTTCTTCAGAGTGGACTCCATTTACAATTACCTTCTGTGTCCTGTTGTTCAGCCAATGTTTTACCCAGGCTACCACCCTGGGTCCCACTCCGAGCTAGTTAATTTGACTAATAATCTTTTGTGTGGGACTGTGTCAAATGCCTTGCTAAAGTCTAGGTAGGCCATGTCCACAGCCCTCCTGGTCTACTACTTTGGTCACCCAGTCAAAGAAATCTATTAGATTCGTCTGACATGACCTTCCCACTGTGAACCCATGCTGCCTTGGGTCCTGTGCTCCACTGGCCTCTAGGTACTCAACTATTATTTCCTTCAGAAGTGACTCCATCACTTTCCCTACCACAGAGGTCAGACTGACAGGTCTGTAGTTTCCTGCCTCTGTCTTGGTCCCACTTTTGTGAAGGGGAATCACATCCGCCTTCTTCCAGTCCTCGGTACCACACCATCCTCCCATGATTTATTAAAAAGAGTAGCCAGTGGTTTCTCTAGTTCCTCCCTTATTTTTTAGAATTTGGGTGAATTCCATCAGGACCCATTGCTTTGTCCACCTTCAGTTTTAGGAGTTCTTGCAGAACCCTTTCTTCTGTGAAAGGACTGGGATCGACCCTCTATCAAGAGTGCTTCTGTTAATTGGATGAGGCACTTCCTCCTCTTTTGGAATACTGAGCAGAAATATTCGTTCAGTATTCCTGCTTTTTCACTGTCCCCTCTGCCCACCCACTGCTCATTCTATTCAGCCTCACTATCCCTCCCTTTGTCTTTCTATGCTCGCTGATGTACCTATAAAGGTTTTATCCCCTTCTTAACTGAGTTAGCTATCTTTTCCTCAGTTTGAGGCCTTTGCTATTCTGACTTCTCTCCTGCTTCCTTCTGCCTTAACTGGTACAGCTCTCTGTCCTGCTCCTTCTGTGTTTCCTTATTACATCTTTTACACAGTATTATACACACATTGTAATGTAACTCAAGTTATTACCTCCTGTACATGAAACCTGAGGGGACCTTCCTATCAGCTCTCTTGGGAGTGGATGGGACAGGGCACCATACCTGAGCGTAACACAATTAACTTGGAGTTAGCATTATGCTCAGTTTGGGCAATGAGCTCGGGGACACATACGCTCCTTTATGGACAACATTGAGAGGCAAGTCCACAGGCCTCCCAGGAGAATCATAGCTGAGGTGCACCACAGGCTTTACAGCTCAACCAGTCTTTCTAGGGGAACTGTTACAGTCTCTGCACTCTGAGCCTCATTTTCAGCATTGTCCTCACTTGTCAGGGGAGTCTCCATTGGGGTAGAGAGGCTAGAACTTGGGGCACTTTCAGCTCCAGGAGTTACAATCTTTGAGTCCACAACACTTGGCTCACATGGAGAGCTTTTGGACACTGGCAGTGGACCGTCAGGGCACTCAAAATACTCTTCTTGTTCTGGTATATCACCAGTCTGTTCCAGTTCATCATTTTCCTTCTCTGAAACTCATACAGTTCCACCATGCACAGTGATTCCATGTCATCTGGCTTGATGCTTGCACTTCACTTTTGGGGCATTGGCTCCAAAGACAAAGCTGGGGGCTTAGGCAGTCCAGAGGCCCAGCTTCATCTCCAGGATTAGTTAGGGATTGCCCGGAAACAATTGACTCAGTTCATAAGAAGGTAGTATTCAAGTCCACTCACTTTCCACTGACATGGACTGACAGTAATGTTCAACTGGGACTTGTTGTAGGGAACACTTTAACTCAGCATCTGTAGGTTGCAGACTTTCTTTGCTTTTGCTTAGTAGCAGCTGGGCCACTGTCAGAGGGAGCACTTTCTGGGGGCTCAGACTCAATCAAGATTTGTCCAATGGGCATAAGTGATTTCTATGCATCATTTAACATTTTTGAATTATTCTCAGGCCTTACTTTGTACACAGGCAGATCATCTAGTTTGCCTACCACATGGGAGATGGTGCCACCTATCAGCAATCTTGTGTTTGCCATGCAGTCCCAGATTTCTTAGCATACATGATCTCTCTCTGGAGTTCCTGTGTTTTCACCTTTTTATCATACCTTTCTTTGTTGGCCAGATTTCTTTTGGCAGTCATGGTTTAGGCCAGTTGAGTGCGCATGCTTTAGCTGGGCCTTTAACTTTTCACATACTGGAGATAGTTATCAGCCCAAACCCCATCTGGAGAAACTCCAAAACAAACATCTACTGGTAGTCGGGCCTCTCTTCCAAACATCAGGCGGTAGGGGAGAACCCAGTGGCATCACTTTTGGTGCAGTTGTAGGCATGTACCAAAGTGCTGATTTGTTAGCTCCATCTAGGCTTGTCCTTGGGCGGAGGGTTCCCAGCATAGCTAACAGAGTGCGGTTGAAATGTTCAGGCTGTGAGTCCCCCTGAGGGTGGTAAGGGGTAGTTCTGGACTTTGCACCCCCACAGAGAAAGCATCTCTTTGATCAAACAACTCTCAAAGTCCTTCCTTGATCAGAATGGATTCTTTGTGGAGCCCCCATAGTGAACAAAAAGTTTCTACAAGCACTTTGTACAGATGGGCGCTTTCTGGTCCTTGGTGGGAAAGCTTGGGCATATGTCATAAAATGGTTAGTAACCACCAGCACATTGCTAATATTTCTTTGATTGGACTCCAAACTCAGAAAATTAATACAGACCAGCTCCATGGGGGCACTGGTGGTGATGTTAACAAGGGGACAGCCCTCTGAAGAAGAGCTTTCCTCTGTAAACAGCACCTACAAGTTCGAATGTGTTGCTCAACATCAGCCCCATCTTGGGCCAATAAATCTGGATCTCACCAAGTCAAGTGTTCTGTCTATGCAAAAGTGCCCATGTGGTTGTGTAAGGGCCTCAGTACTGAGTCTCAAGGCAGTAGGCAGCACTAGTTGTTGTTTGTCTATTTGTCCCCTCTGTCTACTGTTTCTCTGTATAACAGTTTATTAATCAGTTTCAACTTAGAACCTTCCTTGTATAACAATGCAGTTCTCAAATCAGTGGGCGTAACTTGGACACATCTTTCCCTGTGTGAGGGCTTCTAAAACTGGTTTGATCCTATAGGATCTCGGGATTGAGCCCATCGAAGACTGTCATTGTCTAGCTGAGGCAATGCACCAATGTCTAATGCAGAAAAGTGGCAATAAGCAGCAGGTATGCAATTCTCAGAGGGCCCCAAACAGTCCACTAAACAGTCCACTGTGTCTGTGGCCACTTGTTCCTCTCAGTCAAACTTCTGGCAGAGTGCTTGAATATCAGGTTCTGACAGTCTGCCCAATATTTAGGAAACAGGCCTCTGGGAGAGAGCATCAGCATCTATGTGGTTCAGGCCTGCTCTGTATTCAACAGCATAGTTGTATGTAGAAAATGCAGAAAGCCACCTATGGCCAGTGGCATCCAACTAGCTGAAGTCTGCACATAGGTCAAAGGATTATTGTCAGTTTTACTAGTATCTTAGCCCCATACAAGTACTCATGGAATTGGTCAACAATGGCCCGCTTCAAAGCTAGGAACTCTAACTTATGTACAGGATAGTTCTTTTCAGATGGGGTCAGGCTTTTACTGGCAAAGGCCACTGGTCTCAGTCCATTCTCATGCTCCTGGTACAACAGCCCCCAAGCCCTGCAGGCTAGCATCACTGTGCAGGACATAGGGCTTGCTGAATCTGCATAGGCAAGGATAGGAGCGTGGGTAAATTGATATATAATCTCATGAAAAGCAGCTTCACACTCAGGTGTCCATCTGCTCCAAGTACTTCATTAGGACAAGTACACTCTCTCAGGCTCAGAAAAAACAACCTCTTATATTTTTGTTAGTAGGAAGGTAACCTTGAGTAAGATTAAGTAAAGAACGAATCACTCTTGAATAGTCCTTGATGAACCGGTGATAGTAACCACAGAATACCAGGACTCTTTGCAGTTCTTTTAGATTGTGGGGCTGTGGCCAGGTGGTCAAGGCCTCAACTTATCTGGTCTGTTTCTATTCCTCTTGGATACTATGTGTCACATACTTTACAGAGGTTTGGAAGAACTGACATTTATCGATGGATAGTTTAAGGCCAAAGTCTTCCAGTCGGTCCAACACCTTGAACAAGTCTGCTGTCATGTTAGCAGTGTCAGTGGCTCAGTAGGTAGCACACTCGCCTCTGAGGCCGGGAGATCAGAGGGCTGTGGGTTCAGTTCCCACATCTGGCGCAGGGTTAATATCCCAGTACTGACCACTGTAGTGCAGCATGAGAGGGTGCTGCACTTCTGAGGTGCCGTCTTCGGATGGGGCGTTAAACCGAGGTCCCATCTGCCTGGATTGGTGGTAGTTCAGGTGGAAGTTAAAGAACCCATGGCACTTATCGAAAAGAGTAGGGGAATTTCCCGGTGTCCTGCTAAATTTCCTCATTCACTAAAAATACCACCAACAGCTTAATCTGGTTCAAGGGCAGTTGGCATTCGTCTGTATCCCTCCCGGGTCGTGCCTGAAAATAGGCAGAATTTGCCTAGTGCACTTACCCTGGTCAACAAAAGCTAAATAAATAATGTTCCTCCAGTGAGCTGCCAAACACAATAACATCATCTAGGTATACCAGGCACTCTAACAAGTTCATGTCCCCCTGCACACTCCATCGGTCATTGAAAAGTGGCTGGAGCACCTGAAATCCTTGAGGCATCCTCATGAATTCATAGAAACCAAGCGGACAGATAAAGGCTGTCTTTTCATGGTCTTCTAGGGCCATCGGTATCTGGTAGTACCCTCGCGAAGATCCAACACTGAGAACCACTTACTACCATTCAGGCAGTCTAAGACATCCTGAATCACGGGGCATCGTGTACTGATCAGGAATAGTCCACCTGTTCAAGGAGCGATATTCCATGTACATCCTTACTGTCCCATTCTTGTCCCTTACTACCACGATAGATGAAGCATATGGGCTTCTGGATTGTTGTATTACACCAGCAGCAAGCATCTCTTGCAGATGCCGTCTCACATCATCTATGTCAGCAGGGCCAGGCGTCGAGACCTCTCACGAAATGGCCTTTCATCATGCAGCGGATGTGGTGCTCAGCTCCTTGCACACATCCTACATCCCATTCTTTAAAAGAAAACACCTGGTCTCTCTGGGCAAGCTTTCTACTGATTCTCATCTCCCATTCGGCTGGCAATGGAGTCACCAAAATCAAACAAGTCGGGCATCACTCTGTCATTTTCCCCAAACACTTGTTACTGGGTAGGACTGCCGTACCTGCACAATGTACATTAGCTAGGGTGCAACCTCTATTTACTCAAATCTCTCTATCAGACACATATGAACTTGGACCATTACCAGTCTGGCATAAGCATGGGCTCTAGCAGGCAAAATACTTGAAAGCGACCAGAAGTCCTTCGTGGAATTTCCCATCGCCTGGTGCATCCAGTATGAGAGTTTTATTATTGACATCCTTTGTGATACAAACCTCCCCTGTAAGGTACACTGGGCATTTGGCACCAGAATCAGAGACTCAGGATCCTTCTTCTAGACAGTTCCAACGGTTCCTCTGGTTCCACTTTTCAGTATCTCTCTGTGCCTCATAGGCCTTCCTGATCAAGGCCAGAATTCTTAAGCTCTACCAGTCCTTGACCCTGCTTTTCACTAACACAACTACGCCAACTGTCCAAACATATGCGCATTCGTCCCAATTAGTAGAGGAACCCCATCATACAGTCCAGTAGGGGACACACTAAGGCCAGGGTCTCTTCTTGCTCTGCCACTCCAGCCACGGAGGTAGGGAAAGATAGCAAAATTCGGATATACCGGATGAGGCGGGCCTTCTCACTTAACCCCATACATGGAGTCCTTCCAATGGTTGTAAGGCAGTCTGACAAATGCTTCTGATACCAATCCTGGAGCGTAATTGTCACTGGGAGCCACTGTCCAACACAGCTCTGGTAGGCACACATTAATTTTTACTGTAGCTTCCATTGAAGGGCCCACTATTCTGGACCAGTCTGGAGAGGCAGTAGCAAGGGCCTGGGTAGATGATCTAGCCACAGAAGGACACAGTTAGCATTTTGGGACCTTCGCTCGGTCATTTCGTGCACCTCTTAACCACTGTTTTGTACTGCAAAGCTCTCCTTGTAGCGGCCCGCTCTCTCTCTAAGTCTTTCTGAGACCAGCATTCCCTCTTCATGTGCCCATCCTTCCCACAATTATGGCAAAATATGTCTGCTGAAGTTTGGGATGACCGAGGCTTCACACTGGGGCTGCGGCCTTGGTACTATCAATAGAAAACCTTGGTGCCACCTCAGCCCACGGTGGGCTGGATATTTGGAGAATTCTCTTCAGTTCCCCGACTTCCATAGTCAAGATATCAAGCTTTGAGCTGCTGTCAGCAGGAGATGTCTGGGGGCACCCCCATAGCGGATGCAGTCGAGTAAGAGTTGGGGCCTGTACTTATAGGAGGGACCTTCATAAAGAGACTATTTATTGCTTCCCTGAACTCCCTCAGCAGTTCATCCCATGGCAGAACACGGTAGCCATCCTCTCTGGCTGGGCCCCTTGGCTAACATCTGGGTCTTGGGTTCTGTCATGTGATTTTGGTGATTCCAGACCATCAGCATCTGACCTCACACCTGGAGCAGGGGATGTAGCAGCTATGACTGCACAGGGCTCTGAAAACCTTCCTCCTCCCTCAACTTCTCGTACCTCCTTCATCAACACATGGAAAGGCAAGGGACTAGATTTCCTTTGATGCAATTGCAATTTGAGCAACACCCAGCTAGAGTGCCGGGCAGAGCAAAGTATATAATCCAGTCTTACCTGGTCCACTTCACTAGAGGTCCAACCCCTTTCGAAAAATGGTTTGTAAGATTCCTCTAATCGATCCATATAGGCAGATAACAATTCTCCTAGCTGTTGTCTAACATCTTTAAGCTTCCATTTCAAGGCCTCAACACTAGTGGTGCCCCCAAACACAATTTCAAGGGCAATTAGGAACTCTTGGGCTTTGGCATCAGGGTCAAAGACCCTCAGGGAGCTAAAAGTACATTGGACGGTCCTCGAGGCTCTCCCAGGCGAGCCCTTTTTCTGCCTCGAGCATTGCTAGACTTGTACTGCAAGGGTAGCAGAGTCTATCCAGGTTTCTAGATCGACCTCCCCATTTGGAGTAGGCGGATGCCAGAGAATACTTTGAGCTTGCGGTAAGAATCATGACTAATGGCAGGTAGAAACATAGGGCTAGCACTGGCACAGAAGGAGGGGCAATAACGGGTGCTGGAGGGAGAGGATGTTGGGAGAGGAACGCCCAGGTGGCAATAATAGTTTCATTAAATCCGCACAGTTTTCCCTCCTCCAGCAACAATTTAACAAATTTCTCCTCAAAAGTTTCAGATAGTTGGTGGGGTCATCCCCGGGTCTTTTCTGTCCTTAGTTATCACTCTCCAGGCAGTGAGGGCTCCTCTGGGGTAATAGTCTGTGGCACTTTGGAGCTATCTATGGGGTCCTTATACTCTACTAGGGCCACGAAAGTGTGGGTGAGCAAATCAGCATGTCAACCCACCACCACAGGGTTTGTAAACCTTCCACCTTGGAAAGTACTTCCTGTACAGTGTCCGTATTGATACCCAGGGGATGTCCAGGATAAGCATAGCATTTTGGGGGTCGATCTCCTCCCCAGTACACCACTCCACCAACTGGTGCACAGCCACTTCTGTCTGGTATCCATTTATTTTTTAACAGTGATTCATAAATGTGGCCACTAGGGATGCTAATCCCAGTGGTACCTCAAGATGCAACCCTCAGGTGGAGCTATCCCAAGGGCTACTACCTGCCTGCTTGACTACTGACAGGTTGAGGGGCCTAGGTTCTGTGGCAGGTGCCTCCACCCAGTGGTCAGGGTTTGTAGTGGTTAGACTAGCTTGATCACAGCCCTCTGAGACACCGTGACCCCTTTGGTTCCCTCTAGTGGCTCACATAGTACACAGGAGTTACTGCCCCAATATCTCACGCATATACACTGTTCACTCATAAAGCACCACTTACCCTCGAGACTGATTCAGCAGCACGCCTCTGAGGACCCCTGTAAAATAAGGTTAAACAACATATGCAGCGAAATACAATACTATTTCCATAAGTACCAACACCACAGACAGTATATAGTATAACAACAACAAATCTGATTTATTTAGGGGACAGTAACACGGAGGGAAATCAGGTTAATTGGTGGCATTAAATCACAGTACTGTGCACACATACAGGGTCTGAAAAGTCACACTCTGGGTACCCAGGTTGGGGGATAGCCAGCTCCATTGCCCGGGTTGGCGGCAGTGCAGATAGATAGGGCTCCAGAAGAAAAATATATGCACAACACCCAATTGTAATCCGGAGCCGGATGGCTCAGTCTATAAAGCAGTGAAACAACAAGAATTAGATGACACACTTGTGATTGAAAACAGGCTGCAGGGAATACCCTGATTTGTACTCTCAATACCCAAGCTGAGAAGTGGATGGTGGATGTTCTCTAGATTGTCAGAAACAACAGGGCATGGAGACAAGGTCCTTGTGACTGGACCCCCTGCAGTTTATAGCAAATGGATTTAGTCCGAGACAAGCTGGGGTTTGCTTCCAGCTTCAACACACAGCACACAGTACAGGGATTGGAAATAGTGATTCTCCACAAGCACTACCACATTCATATGTAAAGGAAAGTACTATACCAGGCAGGCTGCTCCTCAATCCTGATCGCACTTACTGCAAAACACTCGGAGCACATATAGCAGCTTCAGTTCCTGACAGACCTAGTGCGATTCAGCAATTTCTCCAGTCTTCTACAGGGTGAGCCTGGTTTACACACTTCTGGTGCTTCTTTCTCCTCAAACTTGGATTCAGTCCAAACTGGCACTCACAATGGCTGCAGGCTCAAACTCAGGGCCTCACACGTGCTTCCTGCGTGAAACTATACAATGCAGAAGCACAGAGCTCCTTCTCTCTTCACTGTCAACAACTGATCTGATCTTTCCAGTCACAGAGCAGGGCATTTCCTTTAGTTCCACACAATTCTGTTGGCTGGTTTGGCTGTCATCACAATAAGACTCCTCTGTTGGTGAAAAAAGGCGCCAAGGTCAAACTACATTTCCCAGAGCCACTGCCCACACAATCCCTTTGTGGCTGACTCAAAATTGAGAGTCCAAGTTCCGATTCGTCCACGGGCTCCATTTTAAGGAACCTTCCCATTGATTGGTCCATTTCAGCAGTTCAGGATCAAAATGAAAGAGCTACACTGAAACAGTTCATGCTGAAATGAAGACAGGTTAGACAAACTACATTTTCTCAGTCACTCCAAATGATTTCTGGCAAATAGTTATATCTTTCAACAAGGCTACCTCTGCACATGTAGCGACGGCAGAAACGGAGCGAATTGACAACAGCTTAGGCGGGATTCAGCATTAAATACACAGTCCCCCATACAAACTAATTAAGCCTGCAAGCAGACATTTCAGAAGAGACAGTACGTGGAGGCTCAAATAGCACTCACTTGGAACCACATTTAAACAGCTCAGACGCCAACACTGCCCAGACTTGGAGCATTCAGGCAAGCTCCTGGAAGACTTTTGGGAACCCTCATTTGTGGGGGTTATAATAGACTACTTTTTGGTCAGAGATGAAAGTATTAACTGTCAGGAACACTTCACTACTGAAAACGGATTTCAGAGAGTCTTTCTTATTTTTTGAAGCAGGTTTTAAGTTCAATTGTAAAACAAAATAAAACCGATTTTCTATGCCATTTGGGGTACTTGCATGTTTATTGCAATGGGAGTTGGGGGAAAGACAAAACAATTTGAGATTAGCAAGTGACCTGTGGAAACTGCAATTTGTGGATTTTTTATGTTGGCGTGCTTGCGCAGCCAACATCTTGGGACAGTGGAGATTTGAGGCTCGGTCGCTGTTGGGCGAATGCAGGGCATGCACCAGTAGGTCGTCCCTCATTCGAATCAGCCTGCATGCGCACCACACCATCTCGCACATAATGTGGTTAGCACATCTAAGAAAAGGTCCACTGCAATCCGAGCAAAGCTCCTCAGACGCAGCGGGCTTTTTCTTGATGTGCTCACCAGGTTATGCACATGGCGGCATGCTGAACTGCCGACTTTGGGGTGCTCTAATCCTCCTGTCGGTTGACCCTGCCCCTAGAAATGTGCCGGCAGAGGCCACTCCCCATTGCGTAAGCACCCCCATTTGTGATATGCCGAGAAAGTGCCCAATCCCCCTCGCTCTTACTCCTCCCCCCTTCCTTGTGTGCCGACAGAGAACCCACTCCCCATCTGCATAAGAACCCCCTGCAATTGTTTGATGCCAAGGGGTGCCCAATCCCCTTGGCTCTGCACCCCACCCTTCTTTGTGTGCTGGCCAGGGGTGCCCAATCCCCGTCAGCATAAATTACTCCCCTTGTGTTGATTGCCGCGTGGGTGCCCAATCCGCCGTGGCTACAGACACCCCCAAACAGTTAGGTGGCATGCTGGGAGCCCACCCAGCGTACGCAAATCCCCTGCAAAAAAACTGCCCGCTGATGGGTTTTTCTTGTTTCTGTAAAACGAAAACAGTCCCTTGTAGTCTCGATGCCCTCTAACCCCACCAGCACCCACCCTCTGCGCACCCTGCCTCCTCACCCTCTCACCCCATACTTACCTGCGGAGTCCGGCGCGATGATCTTCAGTGGACTGGGAACACGCCTGCACTCTTCAAAGCTGACCGCAACTGAAGAAATGCCGGTAAGCTGTATAATGGAATAAGTAGGGGTTTTCAACTTTAGTGCATATCTCAGGCAGTTTTGTGGATTTTGGCCCCACATTTTCAACATGGGTTTTTGAGACCCTTCTCATGAATTCTTGCACTGTCATGGCGTTATTCAGTTCCAAAAGGTGATTTTGCAGTCACTGCGTGGAATCACAATTTGGGACAGAGTAATGAAATGACAGTGCCACTGTTCTTGAAGGGGGCTGTTAAAAAGCCTATGTTGCAAATTGCGGGAAAAATCCTAAAATGACAGTTTATTTAGCTGCAGTATAGCAACTGCACAACGACACTCACGTTAGCACATTTGCACTATTTTCATGCCAGATTTTCAACATTGGCATTTTACTACACCTTCTTGTGAACTGTATAGCTGTCATTTTTCACATCCTGGCCGAAATGTGTTTTCGCACTTCGCGCAGAATAGCGTGGTCGCTAGCGAAATCAGTGTTTGTGACACATTACAAAATGACAGTGACACTGTTCATGAGCAGAGGTCCTAAATGCCTGTGTTTAAAATTTGGTGACAATACTCCATAAAATGACTGTTTCACGTAGCATAGAACTGCGCAACACATGCTCGAAGTTAGCACATTCGCAATGTTTTCATGCCAGATTCTCAGCATTGGCATTTTACTACACCTTCTTGTGAACCATACAGCTGTCATTTTTCACATCCTTGCGCGAAATGTGTTTTGCACTTCATGAGAATAGCCCGTTGCTGTGGAAAGTCCATGTTCGGGACACATTACAAAATGACACTGACACTGTTCATTAGCAGATATCCTAAAATGCCTATGTTGAACATTTGGGGATGAAAGTCAATAAAGTAGTAGTGTATGAGCGTGCATTGCATAGTTTGCATGCACGCCGTGACTTTGTGAATTTGTAATAGTTTCACCCAGCTGTTCATCATTGCCATTTTCCATACCTCCTTAAAACAGTACAGCTACCTTAAATGTGTTTTCACATCCGGTGCAGAATTGCATGTTTGCTGTATGAAATCATGTTTCGGGACAGTTTGAGGAAATGATGGTGACACTATTCATGAGCAGAGGTCCTAAATGCCTGTGTTGAAAATTTGGTGCCGAACATCCATTCAACGACTCTTGTTGCAAGTGTGCATTGCGCGGTTTTCACGCAGTCTTGTAACCGTCAATCTGCAATATTTTCACTCACATTTCACCACTGTCATTTGTGCACATCTCCTTATCAACAGTCCAGCTGCCATTTTTCACAGCCTGCCCAAAATGTCTTTCCAAGCTGTGGCGCACACTGCCATTCTCACTGTGCAAAATCAACTTTTCGGACACATTAACACAATCACAGCGCTATGCCTCACGCTCGCTACTCCCACTGCCAATGCCAGTGCAACAACATTCAGCATTGACAAATGCTTGTTTATATATAGATGTGAGTCCCAATCCTGAATACCAGAACTGAAGAACAATCTGTGAGGAGACTGAAATGTAACCCGTGAGTGTTTTGAGGGTTTGCAGTTTCACAGAAATGGCTGCATGTGAGAGGGCAATCGCGGTCGTGGTTTGTCTTAGAGAAAGCTAGCATGTGTTTGCTGTTATAACCAGTTGGTTATAACAGCAAATTATAACTGTCTTTCTCTATGGGAAACAAATGGAGCCCAGTTATTATTCCCAAATTGCACTCAGTTCTAACCTAGGGCTCCAGAAGCTCTAACAGCCCTAGCTACCTAGCTAAATTAAATGTATTGTAAGGCCATGGCTCTGTCCAGTTACTCATGTGTGTCTTACCTCACAGGTTCTTGAAGGCCTCAGATGGTGAAAACTGATCTCACAGGATGCAGGTGCTGTACCTCTGCTGTGGCTTCTGCTCAGGACACTGTCACTGCATCACAAGGGCTTGCAGAAGTAAATTCTGATGGCGGCCTTCGCCTTTGCCAGGCTTCCTTCCATGAGGGACATTTCACTCTTTGGTAGGGGCTTTCTCTTCTCTTCTGCCCTGTGTGAAGACTTCCACAATGAAGTAGTTGATGGCTGGAAGGGGTCACTCTAACAGTCTCGTCCTCTCTTCTCATGTGATCTCAGCTCCATTAACAACACTCTTCTCAAGAAACAACCCATGGGCGTAGAACAGTCTCTATGGCAGACCTGCCCGTACTCCTAATCACTTCTGTCAGTGTCACACAGAGACTGCTCTTTTTCAAATTATGTACACAAACACAAGTCTCTGGCCTACCCAGCCCTTATTGGTCTCAGTCAGAACTCCTGGGTCTTCTCACACAGATCTGCCTCCACGCAAACCTCTGAAGACCCCCAGACACTGTGTCTGCAACTCATAGTACTTATCCAGTCCCAGTTAATGACTGGTTAGTTTATTCGGAGGGAATGGGCTATATGCAAAATCCTTTCCTTTGAGTAGCATGGTGTTTCCAGCCAAACTCTCATGCAAACTGTATGCATAGTTCATATCCTGGTCACGAGGATCTTATGCCTTTGGATTGGCTGTCAGGACCCAAACCGTGGGAGTCCTTTGCTGTGTTCTTCCTCTTAGAATTCTATTGTTGAGTTTATTGCCATCAGTCCATGAGTCACTGCAGTTCAGTAGGCTGCCTTCTGCCTCTTGATCCCTTTTTTCCAGAGTCTGTGAGGTCAAGGACCATCCAAAATGGCCATTGTCATAATTGTTCACATTTATATTTGTTCAGTATATGGCTGCCAATTGTGTATGTGCTTGTGCAACATTACTTTGAGTGTTACGTTGGTTTCTGTCTCTTCTCTGGATTTCCACCCTGGTAGAGATGCCAGGGAGAAGAGCCACACCAGAGGCAGAGTGCCATAGAAATAGAAGGGGCAAGATGTAGTCTTGAAAACAGTAGGCATTGGAGATTTGTAAGTGTGTGACTCATGTGGGGCAGGGGAGGAGCCTGGTAGCCACCTACTGAACCACATGTAAAACCTTTCAATTAAATGTGTGGCTGCCCGTTGTGTAAGTGCTTGTGCAATATTACGTCTTTGCCTTTTACTCTGGATTTCCACCCTTGAGAGAGGTGCCAGGAGAAGTTTCTCAGGCTAAAGGACATTGGTAGCTAAAAGAGGCAAAGGACCAAGTGTGGTGTAACAGACCCCACCTCCTCCAACTCATGTAACAGACCCAATAACATGGAGGAGGGGAAAAACTGTGTGGGAAGCCTCTGAGAAATCAAGGTTACTTGGTAATCTTCCCTCCAGGCTTCTAAACATTCTGAGGTTAACTGTTAATAAGCTTGGCAGAGTTTAATTTTGGATGCATAGATTTCAAGCATGATGATGTGAGTGAACCATGATCCTGATGATGTGAGCTGGTATGTTCTCCTGAAGCAGAGTTGGCTGTACACTCATGAGTGACTGGCAGGAAAATAGGTGAGGACCTGAGACCCAGACACGATATCAACACTCTGACATGTAGGATGAACCAGGAAGTTGTCATGTTGTGGTAGTTTTAAGTGCACAGAACAGGATGAGTAGAATCAGGATGTCTCTCCATAGCTCATAGTTGGTAGAGGACTTGAATGGGCCACCAGCTGAGTTTGTTGTGAAATAGGATATATAGACCCCTTATTACTTTTGTCAGTTTTTGATCTTGGTAAAGTAAGGGTAAAATAAATTCTGATACTTTTTAGGCAGTTCTTTGCTAGGTGAATTGCAGGATTGGAGACAGAAGTAGAGGTAAATTCTCCAGGTCTTAGGACTCCAAGGAATGCGACTGTCATGGCTGCTTGAAGTTTAAGATCTGGGAAGATCCATAACTCCATCTTTTAAGAAGTCCATCAATGAAGAATATAGGTTGTAATTCATAGGTTTCCTTGAAGGGTGTTGAGGAGTAGATTTTCTTGACCCTATTGGGGTGGATGGACAACAAGGCAAACAGTGTGCTTGAGATACTGTTTGATTGTTGCGGCTGTCAAGTTAAATGTTTGAGAGCAGAAGGATGCAAATGCAAGAACATTAAGAACACAATATTGCAGAAGGTCTATGTTTTGAAGGGTGCATAAGTGTATTTCTACCATGCTATTCTGAAAGCAGACTTGTTGATGACAGTTTTGTGTTATTTGCAGCTCTTGAAATGGTGAAGGAGTAATTTCTTGTTGGCATGAAGGTTGGCAGTTCTGAATTGATCAGACAAGTAGATAGTGGTATCAAAACAACAGAGTAGGAGACAATACATTCCTTGAACTTAGGAGTCTGAAGAAGTCTAAGGTCATAGCCTGTTGTAAGAGCTGAGTGGTTAGTGAACTGAAAACTTCATTCTGCAAGAGATGTGTTAGTTTCAATATAGATCATGGACTGCCAGCTTCCTTGAGGGTGGTCCTAGAGAAATACATTTTCAGGTCTTGAAGGAATGCTTTAACTTCTGGATTGGATAAGTATGAGATAGGATAGATGGCTTTAAGGTAAACTAAATGCCTAATATACAGAATATAATCTGATAGTATTGGTCAACAGGCCTAATGCTAGAAAGCAGTAGATGTAGCTGACAGTCAAGTGCTTGGAGCAGTATGATGTGGTCAAAGGCTGATTAATTGTGAAAAGTATGATGAGATCGACAAGCTGATTGCTTGGAGCAGTATGATGTGGCTGATAGGCTGAATAACGAATGGTGTGGGGTGCGGGGTTGGGCCCTTGGGGCATGGGCCCCATCAATATTTATTAAGTTGGCTGAGCCCCAAGCAATATTTTGCTATGCTGTTCTGCTTTTCTCCCTTTGGGCCCTTGACCTTTAAATTGTGTGATTGTGACAGTGTGCACGCAGTGCGTGACCCAGGGATGATTTGTCTGCCACCCCTGCCGCTTAATTACTGGCTCCACCATGGTGGCCTGGGCATGCTAGCCTGCTGGCATTATTTAAAATGCATGCCACTGGCGCCAGGATTAGGTGTTTACTGGACCCCCAATCGTATTACTGCTTGTCTGCTTTCTGGTTGGGTGGCTGGTGGCATTTTCAATTTGCCAGTGCTGCTTCCTGTGATTGGCCACTTCAGGGTTTATTGGGTGCCATACACGTGTGGCCAGGGTCTGATTTGTGAAGTGTCAAGTGAGTCGGCATATGCAGAGCAGCAGCAGAAGAAGACGACTCCGAGATGAAGGCGAGAGAGCCGAGGACAAGTTCTTTTCCTAAGTTTCTCTCTGACTTACCGCATCTGCGAGATTGTGACAGTAGTAGTTTGGTTCAGGTTGGGTCAGGTCCGGTCTTGGCGTGGCCAGATCAGTAAGCGGGGGCGCCCGGTGGGGGAGCAAAGGCAGCACAGTCAGGCTCAGAGTCCGCCCAGAGTCCAGCCTCCAGGCAGCAGCCAGCAGGCACACATGACACAACTTCACAAGGTGAGCAAATGGGTTGTTATATGTTTGGTTCTAGCACAGTTGTGCAGAGGTCATAAAATGCAACAAGGAAATAAGGTTGAATAATTACAATTTCAACTAGAGGCAGGGTCAACATAAGCACATCACAGACTGACAACAGTGGTGCAGTACGAGACAAAATAAAAAACTCTTAACACTTTTCTGCCTTCTCAATATTGTCAAGGTGTTCTTTTGTAGAGGATCCTGAGGCACTCTGGGAAAACAGCCCCACATCCCTTGTTGTTACACTTTGATATCAGTAAAATATCCTCTATAATCCCAAATCAAGCATCTCCTCCAGATCGATGTGATAAGAGCCTATTGAGATATTTCCTGTGTTTAGTTTAGACTGAGCTGCTGGACTTTACACAAAAGAGGCTATCTGTCAACAGACCCCTCCACAATGAGATTGCCAATACAGATGGGCAAATAAAACAGTAACAACTCCTTCACACCTGTTTAATGTTTTGAAAGTGCCTGCCTGACGTGCAGGATTAAAGCCTGATTTTTTTATCAAGATCTCAAACAAAAGAAGAGGAAAGGATTCAGCTACCACTATAGAAGCAAGATCCCAAAATATATGTGGCTTTCAGTGCTCCACAGGGACTATTGAAACCTCTGGTTACTTAATGCTGGCACAGGACTGTGGCTGGAGGATGGGACTTGCTGAAAGGCTTCCATTCTTCAGAGGCCTACGAACTGTCTACACAGTCTTAGTAGTTGAGTGATCTGCTTTCAGGGAACAACTGCATGGTTTTGAAGGGAGTTCACAGGTAAATCAGCTTACATTGCATTGGTGCTTTAAATTTGGAATCAAACTAGTTGTTTGGCTCAAGGAAGCTCTGCCTGACAGCTCATTTTAACCTAGCTCTGTGTAGTGTTTGTCTCAGAAACACCTTCTGGACATCAGACCAATAATTTGCAAGGGCAGGACAGTTCCACAAGAGGTGTAAGAGATCCCCACCACTGAAGGCAGCGCACGTCCAACAGTAGTTCAAGGGGATAAGATGGCAGCATACAATACAGTAGTGTGCGGTACCAGCAGTAAAGGATTTTATTTTGGATGATTCTGCTTTTGGGGTCCTTAAGTAGATAACTGGCTACCTATTTTCCAGTACTAAAGTCAGTCTTCATCTATAATATTGTGGCCTGGGGGCTGGGGCTTTAGACCAGTAGGTCCAGGCAGGAGTGGGTGGTTAGGGAGGCATGCTGTAATATGAGAATATATTAGTCTAGCCTTGCCTGACTTAACAGTAAGCCATTTAGATACTTGGTGCATGGGGTAAGGGGTGGGAAAGGTGTAAAGCTTAATGAGAATGGATGCTAGGGCACTGCAGAGTTGTCAGTACTTCCTGAAGTTGATCTTAGGGAGATGGTACTGAAGTTGAAGTCCTTGAAAAGAGTCTAAGGAGGCAGAATGGGGTAAGCAGGTCTAGGAGTGATGAGATGGTCCGTCTCTTTCAGTCAGCTGAGTGGAGACATGCCCTTCTAGTCGAATTTCTGGGTTGTCACATGGGAGAATGATAGCTAGGTGCGCCAGAGTGATTCCCAGCCATTAGCCCTCCTGTTTCCAGGTTTGAGAAATGAGCTAATAGTGAATGGAAGTGGCTTTGGAGGCTTGTAGCCAAGATAGAGAACACAGAGGGGTTTGTGGCCTTTAACATGCTAGATTCTATAGACGTTCATAATGGTGAAGTGAGGACGTCACCTTTGAGCCATTTGATGGTCTGGGCCACCTTTATGTTCCAGTTGTAGCCCTGAAACCAGGGCAGATTCAATCCCCTTGCACCAGTGTGTATGCAGTTTAGTTTGGGTATAGCAGGACTGACGCCTTCCCATAGGAACTGAGCAATTCAGTTATGAATTATGTTGAACCAGTTCTGGGAGATCAGAACAGGCAAGTAAGAAAGAAGGCAGTTTATCATCTTGATTGTCTTCATCTTGCCTACCATAAATAATTGTAGTGACATCCAGTGGTCCATTTCAGTTTTAAGTTTGGGAAATAAGATGGAGAAGTTCATATCACATACTTGATGCAGATGAGGGTTATCTTGATGCCCAGGTACATCAGAGACCTTGGTGCCCATCTAAGCTGTAGTGCAGTACAAGGCAAGATGTACATGCACTGTTTAATGGTAGGACTTCTGTTTTGTTATGGTTAATTTTAGACCAGAGAGAGAAGTAAACATTTGGAAGAGACAAAATGATTTTACAAAAGCCGAACACCATAGAGCCCCTGTGTTAAAATGGCTTGTTGTAGCATACCTGGGCCTCCTGCTATTGCAGACAGACAGACACCTTATGAGGTATTAATTGCCAGCCTACTGATGCCATACGCTGACCCTACACCTCTCTGACTACTTATGAGGTGTTAATAGCTTGTCAAAAGTCCCTGTTCAGAGCACTATTCAGTCCCAGCAGGCGTAGCTGGGTTTTGGTTAGTGCTACAGGAAAAATGCAAAAGTATTTTGCTATGTTGTTGAAGAGTTCAACAAGTTTGGGAAGGGTTGTTATGGGTGCACTTCTCGGTCACTGAGTAAAACTGGTATGATGGGAGGTGGCATATTGGTAGACATCTGTGCAGAACAAACGTCTTTATCATTGGACACAGCAGGCCCACACGCATGTTTATTTATGCTTATGTATGAGCTTAATAGCTTCAGTTAACAAAAATCACACATTTTGCAGAGGTTTGCACTGAGCCTCTCAGCCTTGAACAGTTGTTGTGTTGGGAAATGGGAATGAGCATGACCTTTGTAAACCGATGTAGCTGAGTGCAATTGGGCAAGGTCGTTGGAACATTGAGGGGTGGTTGCCAGTTCACTTGCCATGTGCTTGACTGACTGAATTTGTTAGGTAAAATTGGATCTTTTTATGTAAGATTATTTTAAATAACTGGGAAACACTGAGCAATTACATGAGTATTTTATTGTAGCAACACATGACACCGCACATACAATTTACATGTTTTTTTTGCCTGGAAGCTGTTAAATTATAGAATTGCCAAACCCATTACTTGAAAAACGATATAGCGACTTCTTGATCTTGATCGTGTAACTGTACTCTAGTATTAGAATGCAATATTAATCATGTATTCTGTTATGATGCTTTAAGCAGTAACCTTCCCCCATTAAATACAAAGGCATCTCAATGCTTTTGTTTTCGCTCTGAACAGTGCTTCTCAGCCCACATATAATGCATTTAGTTCAATTCCAGGGTTATGTAACTTAGTATAAGGCAGAAAATGTTGGATGTTTTCAGATCTTTCTCACTGTGTGAAGGAGAGACAGTGCAGTCTAGTGGTTAGTTAGAGTATAGGCTAGAGAAGGAAGAAATCAAGGCTTAAATCCCACAGAACCACTAACTCTCTGTCTGGCCTTGAGCAAATCCATTCCTTACCTTACTGCCCTACCTCCCACCATCCAGCTGTAAATACAGGTAAACAATGACTCACTGAAAAAGAGATGCAGCATCTCAGCTGTGCCGTCCTGGTAAAAATTATATATATTGGTGAGTGTGGGTACAGCCATGACTGGGCCTCTGAGGGCTGACACTTCTGTTTCAATTTAAACTGAGCAAAATGCCTTGCAGTAAAATACGTCTCTTGCCGGGTTGTTGCTTTAACTCTGGATGTGGTCCAACACCAAATTCCAATACCTTTTGTCTACTATAGCCTGAGGCAAGTGGCACTGGCAACAGTCTGATCATTTGGTGGGTAGTGTGTAGTGGCCTGCCCTGGTGATTTGGAGAGGGTAGAGGCGAGTCAGTGAGAGGTCGAGACCATCAGTCTAGCAGTCACAGTCACACCTGCCCGCTGCTGGCTCGTGAGGGATGGGGTGAGCATCGGTGTGGTGGACTGGTGGTGTGAGTGTGTGGCAGTTAGCAGGTGCGCAAGGCCGCCAGTAGGTTTGTGAAGTCACCACTTCGCTCATGGTTGCCGCCAGTCGGGAGAAGTCCGATGACTCCGGTATGGGACTCGGGAGTGAAGAGGAAGAGAGCAGCAGGCTGAGGCTCAGTGAGCAAGAGAGAGCCAGCAGCAGCAAGCAACAGCAACAATCTAGACTGCAGTGCAGACAAGAACAGAGGCGAGTGTCTGGCTGGGTTAACAACAATGATCTAGACTGCACTGCAGACAAGAACAGAGGTGAGTGTCTGGCTGGGTTAACAACAACAATCTAGACTGCAGTGCAGACAAGAACAGAGGCGACGTCTGGCTGGGTTAACAGCAACAACAATCTAGACTGCAGTGCAGACAGAACAGAGGCGAGTGTCTGGCTGGGTTAACAACAGCAATCTAGACTGCAGTGCAGACAGAGCAGAGGCGAGTGTCTGGCTGGGTTAACAACAACAATCTAGACTGCAGTGCAGACAGAACAGAGGTGAGCGTCTGGCTGGGTTAACAACAACAACAATCTAGACTGCAGTGCAGACAAGAACAGAGCGAGTGTCTGGATGGGTTGGTAACTATACTGGGTCGGGTCTGGCTGTGGAGGTCAGGTGGCTGCTGCTGTTCAGTTTAATTTGTAAGACATTTATGCAAGCTGAGTCAGTGGTACAGAAAGCTTTGTATTGGGCAGATGGTAATGTGCTTAACATTTGGAATTGGCAGTTAGTCACACTTTTGCTGCTATTCTAATGAATTATGTTTGACAGTGAACACAGCAGGCTTAGTGGGTGATCTGCAAAACCAACTGACCTGAACAAGTTCCCTAAAATCAATTATAAAAGGGTCTGAGAAATGGAGCTTTCTGATTGACTGCAAACTTTCTAACAGCCTTATGTTAATCTTTTATTAACATATATGTAGAGTTTAGCCATTTGCTGAACAAGGTTTAACACCGTTTAAAACATGTTTTATTATAATAATAAGGCACTCCCAGGGATTATGTATTTATGTTAATGGTCAGTTAATCACCCTCTAGGGGCATGTGGCACTCGGCTACATCTTGTGCCACAGTACACCCCTAGAAGGTGGTTAACAGACCATTAACATAACCCCTGGTCATGTCTTATTACTAATTAACATATCAGGTTGTAGGCATTGAATATGGATAGAAAAAAGGGATGGGTTGTCAGTAAGCAGCCAGAAAACTTCTGTTTCTGTTATCTTGTACTGTAAATAATAACTGTTGGTAGGACCATGATCTGATTAATTTGGAGTGTGTTGGAAGTGTGTTATATTATGTTGGATTGGTTGTATTCATGCAAAGGTCAAGGATGGGTCCTATTGCTGCAGCATCTTTATTAACACTGGTATTTTTCCCCATATAAAGCGTAGCAGTGTGCCAGCCAGGATCGACTAGAGAGGAGCAGCGACACTGAGCGGTGCACCAGGGCAGCCAGCCACTCCAGCCCAGCAGGCAGCAGCATCCAGCATCAGAGAGGGACGAACTGGAGGAACTGGGAGTCAAGTTAGCAGCGGACCAGCACTGGGTGGTAACATAACCTCCCCCAAGACAACCATCAGTCAGTAGCACACTACTGATCCTCTCAGCCAGTTAAAACGCAAAGGCCCAGTCAGACAGCAGTAACCAGGTAAGGTGTAGTGGGGTTGGGAGGAGGTTGGATTTTGTCCAGTCTCCAGTCATTGATTTTAAGACTGGTAGGGTAGCACTTCCTAAAGTTTCAGGAATTTGCCAGCAGAAACAGACCACTCAGGCTATCTAAGTCTGCTAAAGTGCAGTTAGCCTAGCATATCTAGTTTGCAGCTGCCCACCCCTCCTCTTTGTCATACAAAATGCGTCCCGCTTTCCCCCACTCACTCTCCCTGTTTCCTGTCCCATGCCCTTATAGAGCTGTTCACAGATTTACATGATTCCATCCGTTCTGCTAATGCATTTCAGTTTGCTACCACCCTCTGTGTGAAATAGTGTCTCCTCATGTCCTCCTAAATCTTCCCATCTTAATTCTTGCCTGTGCCCTTTGTGTCGCTCCCCCTCCTTAGCTTAAAGACCTCATCTGACCCACCTTTACTGATTCCCCGGTATTTGAATGTCTGTATCATGCCCTCCCTTTCCTTCTGTGCTCTTGGATGTACAGTAGTAACAATCAATTAGTCAAAGGATTTTAAAACTCCCTATTGTGAATTGTGAAACCTTTAGTTAGGGATTTTGTTTCATTTGTTAGTGTGTTCACTGCTGCTAGTTGTCATGTCAGCAGTGCTCAGTTGGTAGCACATCCACCTCTGGACCAGAAGGTCTGCCATCGTGTGGGTTCTCGTCCCACACTGGGATTGAACTTGCACCTAAAAATGCTGGCATCAAAGTGCAGTATTAGGGGTGCTGTACTGCGGGATGTGCCATCCTTCGGATGAAATGTTAAACTGAGGTCCCTTCTACCCATCCTGGTGTTGTCCTGGTGGGTGTCCAGGTGGAAGTAAAATAACCTAAGGCACTCTTCGCAAAGAGTAGAGGACAATCCCAGTGTCCTGGCCAACATTCCCTTCCCATAAACTGGTTCAGGCAATCATCCATACTGTGTCTGGGTGCTGATGTGCAATATGGCCACCACACCACTATACATTCAATCACTTCACTACTAGTCTATCATCGCTTGTAAAGCTTTGGGTACACTGTGTATGTAAATGCTATATAAATGCTGATTATTCTTCTTCCCAAAGAGGGTTGTCTCATCTGATAGTGTAGTTGAAAATCTACCAAATGGCACTAAGTACTGTAATAGGAACTGGCCTCTTTCTGTAGGTGTAACAAATATAATTTTAGAGGATTTTTCCTTAAATTTTGTGAAGGACAAATAGGAATCACACAAAATTGCTTGACAAATTCAGTGCTACTACTGTACATATTCAGGTCTCTCAGTCTGCTGACACAGTCTCACCCTCTATTCCACAAATCATCTTTTTCCTATTATGTGAAAAAAAAAGTGTGGTGTGGTGTGGGGGGCTTGAGGGAAATGTCTGATCTGTTTGATGCTCTCTGGCCTACTGGTTATGGCCTAGACACTGTGTGAATTTTTATCATTGACTAAGCAAGGGATGCAGTGACCAGTCCAGAAGAAGTGACCCAAGAATCGAAAAGTGCTGAAGCAGAATCAAAGGTGGAAAGTGTGAAGGAAGTGTCAACTTGTTTCTGCTTGAACAGACACATTTAAGAATCACTTCAGCCTTAATTATGCAACATTAAACCATATAATGTTAGTACATCTCTGGTGGCTGCCTTCACATGTGATGTGAGTGAGGCCGGGACTATTACAAGTTGTCTGCTCTACTGAGGCATGCATGCCACTAAATGGTTCCAACTTTCAGATGGGGGGTATGGTGTGTGTCTGCCTGTGGAAAAGGAATGTAAAGAAATGTGAGGCACACATACATATGACACACACACACACACACACACACACACACACACACACACTTATGGTCCCCTCTCTTGTTTGTGACAGCTTGAATACTGCTTCAAAGGTAAGCAGCTGAGCTGAGCTTAGTTGTTTTGTTTGTATCACACGAGTGACATTTTCATAATGTATCAAACTTTAATTTACAGGTTGTATGTATACTGAAAATGCAGGTGATGGAATTGTTGTGAACTGAAATATAGGATGTGTAGTGCTTTGAGGAAAGATATTGCAAATTTTGGAACAACAGGCCTGTTACCCACTATTACTAATGGGCAGGATATGTGTGTGCTGGCAAAGAAATCATGGTATTTCTGACATGGACTGGTATGATCATGCCATGCTTACTATATTTAAATAAAGTTTCCGATTTAGGGCAGCTACTCGCATATTGTGGTATCTGCTTCCCTCAGTGATATTTATTCCTCTAGCCTGGTTTAAGGAATGAATTTTGTCATATCTTAGGATTTTCACTTGGAATTTGAGATTTCTTTATGCTGCTGTCCAACTGATTCTGAAAGCTCTGGCACTGGTGACATGCCACCGCACTCAAGCCCGTAATGAAATGATGTGACCAGGAGCGGGGGCACATCCCATTGAAATGAATGGCCCCTGACAAAGGATCACTCCGAAGTGCTGGGGCTACATGGCTGTGGTGTGAGGTCCTACTGTGGTCAACATTTGCTGTTAAAACTTTAAATTGCATTGGAGTTGTGGAGCTTCATTTCTACTCCAGGACTGCAGCCTGGCACCTCTGAAGTGAACTTGATATTTTCTCAGGCTGCCAGCCTTCACCTGCACCCTTTTCAACCTGGCCCACTTGCAGTTGTGTTTCTAGATTTCTTAAAATGAATGGGACTGGATTTCATATTCATTTTTAAGATCAAGAATGGCCACTTACAGATTATGAAGGACACAGCTTGGCACTCTACTAACATGATCCTTGTTAGTCGAGGCAGTGTCTTTCCTTAATCTGTAACTAAGTAGCCATCCTTCATCTTACAAATGAATAAGAAATCCAGCCCCATTCATTTCAATAGGTGCACCCACACGCTCTCTCTCTCTCTCTGGTCACATCACATGTCATTACGTGCTTGAGTGTGGGGATGTGTCACCACCAGAGCTTTCAGAATCAGTTGGGGTGTAGAGAAATTTGAATTACAAGGGGAAATACTAAGGTATGACAAAAAATTAATTATTTGAACTAGACTGGCAGAATAAGTATCGCTGAGGGCAGATACCACAACATGTGGTGGTAGCTGCTCTGAGCTAAATAGAAAAATCACTTTAAGCAACAAGGCACAGCAGGGTGTGGGTTATGGGGATACACCCACAAAAGAAGTGGAAATCACCCAATAACTCACACCCTGGACTCAGAGTGAGTGACTTATTGTAATTATGCATGAATGGATGGACCCATGTGTAAAATAAATTTATAACAAGTTTTTATAAAGGCTAGCATTTGATGTCAAGCCACAGAGTGACCACTGGACACCAGGAAAGGGAAGTAGTTGCTCTTGGGGGTGGTGGTCACACAGGAAGGATCATACCATACTACTACTCATGTCACTTATTGTACAGAGGTGGTGTGAAAGACTGGGGGTGCCATGCCAATACCACCAGGATACCTCTCCTGGATGGGTCAGCAGAGGGCTGGTTCTTAGCACTGGTAGGAAGTGCTGTGCCTTTGTGCCTGGCCCCATGCTAATGAGTCTATCAGGCTCATGTTTTGCTTCTTAATTCTGCAGGATCCCACCAGGAATAAAGATACTTGGGAATATGCTAACTTTTTCGAATTTTTCACTTTTATCACTGCACTCCAGTCTAGCATCACTTGTAAAGCATGCTACATACATTGTGTATGAAAAACACTAAATACATTCTTTTCTTCTTCAGTGTGTGCTGAATAATTCTTTTGCCTATATTTTAATTGAACAGCCAACTGCACCATATGGATAGATACGTAATAAAAAAGTGCGACAGAAGGAAAGTGACACTGCAGAAGAAGAGCAAGGTTGCTCCACTTCTAATAATCCAGTACCTTTGCAAACTGAAGTGTCAGAGAAAGAGACACATGCAGAAGATGCAGCCTCAAAGGCAAAGACAAAAAATTTTGCAGTCTTGGTTAGCAAAGTTTACCTGGCTAGAGTATCACAAGCATCAGACAAAGTGTTTTGTTCCATTTGCAAGACATGCTCAGTAAAGAGGCTGTTAACATTTTCCACAAAAACTGAACCAGTTTTTATTTTATCTGGATTTGAAGATTGAACATGCATTGCGTGGTTTCACATCACATGAAAACCAGCGTGTCACAAGGAAGCTGTAATGAAGTATGCTGCCCTACAATCTCAAACAAATGTATCTGCATTGATGTCTGCCAGTTACAAGAAAGAAATGCAAAGAGCAGGGATGCCTTGCACAAAATATTTACTAACATTAACTACCTTGCCAAGCAAGGACTAGCGTCTGAGGACACTCTGAACTGGTTCAAACCTAATACAGCAGTTGCAACTATGCAGTACAGATTTGGATGAATTAAAGCAATGGCTTAGCATACAAAATACAAGTGGCTATCGGCATGATATTCTTATTGAGATTGTTGAAATGATGGTAATTTCAGTACTATGCAGAATTGTCAAGAAGATCAAGGGCTTTAAGTACTATGCAATCTTGATGGATGAGACTGTGGATTTATTCCGGAAGGAACAGATAAGTTTTCCTTAACATACTTTTCAAATGAAGATTGGGAAACTCATGAAGAATTTCTTGGATTCTACCACAGTGATGCAACTGATGCTGCAGCCCTTTTCAAAATTCTAGAAGATATGCTGCTGAGGTTTGACTTATCTTTTCTGATTTTGGGGTCAGTGTTATGATGGAGTCAGTAATGTGTCAGGCAAATTCACTGGACTGCAAGCCAGGGTGAAAGAAAGAGAACCAAGAGCAGTATTTATTCACTGTACTGCCCATTCCTTGAATCTTGCCATGCAGGATGCACTACAAAATATTCAGGCATGATGTGACTGCTTTTCGCTGATGAAGGATCTCATCAATCCCATAAGGAGTCACCTAAGCGTCTGTTAACATTTAGAGACTTTCAAGATGAAACAAAGCCTTCTCTTAGTCATTGTGCCCAACAAGGTGGACACTGAGGAGCAGCAGTATCTGATCTTTGCTCTGCAATTATGAGGCCATGATTAACTGCTTGGAAGAATTTAGTGAAATGTGTGCTAATGGAGTTTGCCCTTTAAGGGCAGACCAGGTTGTCCTGGTGCACCCTTCCCTCCTTAGGGAATGGTTGTGCTCAGAAGGGAGGCAAAAGGAAGGGGAGGAGCCAAGAGTCAGAACAATGGGCAGGTAGCAGGAAGGGAGGGGAAAGGAGGTACATAAGGGTCAGCACAAGGGGTCTCAAGCACTTTTGCTGGGAGACTGGCTAGTGGGAAAAGGGGAGGACGGGAGGGGAAGAAAAGGAATAACACAAGAGGAGGAAGAAGATGAAGGAGGAAGCAGTCTTGGTTTTCACTGCTACTAACAGAAAAGGAGAAGAGAAGGCACCCAGGTTTTCACCTGGGGGATGGATAATCGGAGAGAGATATATGGATGGAAATAAATGGAAATTATGGAAATATGATAATAAAGAAATGGAGAATGGAATATGGATTTATGAATATAAATAAATTAATTGCAATCTGAGCACAACAACAAACAATGGTCTCTGTGTTTTTGTGAGGGAAAAGGGAATCCGGGACAATGGAGTTTGCCTTTAAGAGGCAGACCAGGTTGTCCTGAGTGCACCGTCCCTCCCTTAGGAAAATGGTTGTGCTCTGGAAGGGGAGGGAAAAGTAAGGGAGGGAGCCAAGAGTCAGAACAATGGGCAGGTAGCAGGAAGGGAGGGAGAAGGAGGTACATAAGGGTCAGCACAAGGGGGTCTCAGCCACTTTTGTGGAGTTTTTGATTCCTCCCACCCACCCTACTAGACAGTGTCGAGGGAGAGACGGTCAATTTGGGGTCGATTATGGGTCTGTCATGGTGAAGGACAGATGCGTCTGGTAGGACAGTGGACTGCCAATGGTGAATGGCAGGTGATAATAGGTTATGGACTGCTGAAGGTGGATGGCAGGTGATAAATGCATTGGGACTGCCAAAAGTGGAGGGCAGATGATAATAGGACTATGGACTGCCAAGGTGGATGGCAGGGGGAAAAGGGGGGGAGGATGGGAGGGGGAAGAAAAGGAATAACACAAGAGGAGGACATAGATGAAGGAGGAAGCGGTCTCGGTTTCACCGTTAACTAACAGAAAAGAGAAGAAGGCACCAGGTTTTCGCCTGGGATGGATAATCGAGAGAGAGATATATGGATGGAAATAAATGGAAATTATGGAAATATGATAATAAAGAAATGGAGAATGGAATATGGATTTATGAATATAAATAAATTAATTGCCAATCTGAGCACAACAACAAACAGTGGTCTCTGTGTTTTGTGAGGAAAAGGAATCGGGACAATGACTTTGGTTCAAAATGCAGTGGTTTCTTGAAGCAACTCCAGTCTTTTCCATCTACTTTACATTACAAGTAATTGTGAAAGTGATGGGTCCTTTGGAAGAAGTCAATGCAAAAATTCAGTCCAAATCTCTCACTGTCCAACATCCTTAAAAGATTGAGATACTGCAAGAGGTGCTGAATGGGATGCACAGTGACTCATCATATGATCACTTCTGGGAAATGACACTGGAGCCGTCACTTCCAAGAAAATGCAGACCACCAAGATGGCTTGATGAAGGAAGCTCTGACATAGCCACAGTGACCCCAAACATTATTTTCATCAACAATATTTTGAGGTAATCGATGCATGCAAGGTTGCAATCGAGCATCGCTTTTATCAGAAGGCTTCACATCTGCAATCAAACTGGAGAAGCATATCACTGCAGCAGTCAGGGGATCACCAGAAGAAACTAACCATGTTACTGAAGTAGTCAAGGATGATATAGCAGGGACAGACTAACTCTTCATTTACAAATGCTGAGTGACATTTCAAAATCAAGATATTGTGTGCTTGATTCTGTGGTGAAGTGAAGACCTTTCTGAAAGAAAATGAAGAGTTGAGTGATATCTTGTCTGAAGTTGCAACACTACTGAAGTTCTATATGATTCCAGCAGCAACATGCACTGCTGAGCTATCGTTTAGCTGCCCTACGAAGACTAAAAATAATTTGCGAATCACTATGAGCCAAGACCGACTCAATCACTTGGCAGTGCTGCATGTTCACAGGCAACTGACTGAAAAATTGACATTGACAGTCTCCTCAATGAGTTCATTTTGTGAACTGAACAACGCCGCACCATTTTTGCTCTTCAAGAATCAAGTGGCAAGTGTAAGTGTTATATGCACTATAGGTGGACTATGATAAATTATTGATGCATGCAGCTAGCAGTTTTCTAATATAGGTAATCTTCTCTTTACTAGCTTGAACTCATTATAATTTATGTATTGCAGAGTATGTCCAGATGGCATACACAACAGGAAACAATAACACTTTTCAAATGTTTTCTTCAAATATCCTTCAGGAAGAAGATGTTTGATCCTCTGAAACAATAAGTTGTTATGTGGACTGGGCTGGCTGTTGGACATGCTCAAGTCTTCAATCTTATTACATATTCTAGCCATGAAACACCAGTCAACATTGAGGAATTTTGGAAAATGGCTGCAACCTGCCAGGGTCAAGAGGTGTAATTTGTGACAGTTAACTGAAGTTACTCTGAATGCTAATGATAACTGTATACTAGATTTGTGTTTCCTTTACAGCATTCAGACACTAAGTCACAGCTGTTGCAGTACAGTTAAGTACTACTACTGCTTTGTAAAGTGTGCCTGTTCATCACTGACTGAGGGTGAAGCACTGGGGACACTGGTTCTTTCTGTCCATTCCCATGTTTTCTCATCCATCTGTCATTCTACTGCTTTGTCACGCTCACATATTCTCTAGAGTCACACAGATCTTGCTCTTGCAGCCCGAAGTTTGCAATCACCTTTTGATTTCTTGGGTACACCATTTGATCATGTTGTTTTTAACATCACATCAATGGATGTGTTTTCTATGGTAACGTGACTATCAATATTCTTTAATGGTGATTGATTCTGTACCATGGTGGTACAAATCGATATCACAGGGTGGAGCAAGACATTCACCATTACAGCTGGTCAGCTTACCACGGGGAACCATGCACAGTGGTCACAAGTGGCAACAACAGGAGGGTAGATAGGTGGGCAGTGACCAGCAGACAACAGGTGATACTGATACTTCTGTGGTTCTTCATTTATTTATTTTATTTATTTAGTTTTGTTGACCGGAAAGTGCACTACACAAATCCTGCCTATTTTCAGGCACGGTCCTGGGGAGGGGATACAGATGAATGCCAACTGACCCTGAACCAGATGAAACTGTTGGTGGTATTTTAGTGAATGAAGGAAATTTGGCCAGGACAGCAGGGAAATTCTCCTACTCTTTTAGTGGAGGGGGATATTTATACATAGTTCTTTTCGTAATTATCTAATAAAGTATGACTGTAATACTTTTTGCTTTTGTTTTATTATATGATTTGTATATTATTTGTGTGACTTAATACTGTTTGTATTATTTTGTTTTTGATGTTATAATAATAAAATTCCCTACTCTTTTCGGTAAGTGTCATGGGATCTTTAACATCCACCTGAACTACCACCAATCCAGGCAGATGGGACCTCGGTTTAACATCTCATCCAAAAGACAGCACCTCAAAGTGCAGCACCCCTCCATTCTGCACTACAGTGTCAGTAATGGGATATTAACCCAAGTGCCAGATGTGGGAACTGAACCCACAGCCCTCTGATCTCCTGGCCTCAGAGGCGAGTGTACTACCTACTAAGTCACTGACACTGACATTGACCAAAAAAGCAGCTACAATGAGGTAGCTGCCAAATGAAAACACAAAATACTGAGCTAAAAAGGTCTGCTGAGCAAAATAAGGGCCTAAAGCATCACTGTACTTCACAGGTTAAATGATCCTGGGATTGGGAGATGAGCCTTATTAAGGAGACTGAGTCTGAGACACCTCAATATGTATTCCCTGGACAGAAGGGAGACAGAGGATGTAATAGAGACTCTGTTTCCAGTACCTAAAGGGTATGAACAGACTACAGTAAGCACTAGAAATATTTTCATCTTAAAATGTGGAAGAGAAACCATGGGGCACAGTCAGAGGTTGGAAGGAGGCAGATTAAGGAGGGAATGAGGATGCACCTTTCCACCCAAAGGGTAGTGGCAGGCTGTAACATATTGCCAAAGGTGGTGTTATCACTGGACAGTGGGCAGCTTCAAAATGGGGTGGGACAGGTGAGGTCCAGAAGGAGGGTTCAAATCATAAGGGAGCAAAGAGTGAGAATAAAGGATACAAGGGTAGAATTGGTGTGTAAGGAGGGTGAAGCTGCAGTCTGAAAGACTGAAGTGCTGCACACTCAAGCAGACTAGATAGACCAATAAACTTGTATTTGCTGGCAATTTTGTATGTTTTATCTTGCACAACATTTTGGGGATGACACTAAAGACAAGGGTAGGAAGGACCATGACAAGGAACTGGAACTGTGGAGGTCTTAAGTAAAACAAAACACAGAATTAGAAACATTGGCCAGAACACCTATGGGAATTGAAAACTGGGCCCCACCGAGGTGGTACGGGTTGGTTCAGAAGGACATAGACCAGTCCAGGAGTATATGATCAGCCCAACTTCAGACACAGCATTTATATTTACAAAAAAAAAATGGAGAACAGAAGGATGAGGAAGAAAATAAACTTGGGAAGAAGACATCAAAAATCCCATGACAAGCAGACGATGAAATGTCACATGATCATGTACTCTATGTACACTGAACATGTACTCCCTGGAAGTCAGGAGAGAGAGAGAGAGAGAGAGAGAGATGGACAAAACATAATTGGGACCTTCAAGTACAAGGAAAAATAAGGCTGAGAAGGAAAGTCTCTTTAGGTTCAGTGGCTGGTAACCACAACACGAGGAGGCACAGTCTTAAGCTGAAGGATGGGAGGTTTAGGAGGGAGGTCAGGAAGCACTTCTTCACAGACAGGATGGTGAGCACTTGGAATGCACTTCAAGAGTAGGTGATCTTGTTGAGGATAGTGGGAGCTTTAAGAGGCTGCAACAGGCTTAGGGTAAGGGCCATGGGTAGGAGGATGGGAAGACTGGGGAGTGAGGGAGGGCGTAGATATTAGCTCAAGCTGTGGACCATATGAGCAGACTTGATAGACTAAGTGGACTTCTTCTGCTGACTTCTTCATATGATCATTGAGCATGTGATCCTTGCTGACTTGGTCGACAAGAAAGCAACCAAATGTGCATGTGACCTTCAGAACAACAAGAAGAGAACCAGGAAAAAGACTGAATGGTGAATGAGCCACACTACACACACAAGACCAAGATTGGCACCGAAACTGTACCACAAGAGTTCAAGTGGATGAGCCAGACACCAGGGACACTGCACCATACAGCTGCTCCTACCCAAAAGAAACAGATACATTCCAGCAAAGGTGGCTAATGATATACATGGTCTCACTGCTTACTGTTCTAAAAAGGCAGTGGCAGTGGTTAGATGACTTGTTCTATTTGTAACTGGTATGCATCCTGCAGTCCTTTAAAACAACTTGAAGTAGTTCCTTGTTGGAACAGTGTTCCATGACCATAAAGGCACTCAATACATGAAAGGTGAGACACCATTCTACATTCACAACGTCCTGCTAATTTTCAAAAGAACTTCAAAAGCGCATTTTATCAAGGCACTTTGTACGTCTTCAGCTGTTTCTTCATGTGATACCAAAGATATGCAACATTCAGATGGTCTCGGTCATACAATGCAGACACTAGATAAAATACTGAAGCAAGCACTTCCACTTTTCTAAGCTAGCTCCAGAATCTGCAAAAAGCATTTCTGTTATGAAACAGATGATGATCTCGCATGACTACTATATCCAATATCACTCCAGCAGCTTGAGCCTACAGTTGTACTGAAAGAACATCCAGTTGTCTTGGCAGTTGGCACCATGTGAAAACTGTATCAGACAGAAGTGGTCTACCTGTAGAGTGACTGGCTAGTACATACATGTAACGTGGCTGTGGCTTCAGAACTCGGAAGCAAGGAAAATTCAAATTCAGTAACTCTGAACAGTAAATACAAAACTTACTGTTAATCTCTGAATGAGTGATGCACTGCACCACTGGGATCAGTAGAGGACCTGTACAATTGAAACAACCTTCACACACATACATCACCTAGACAGCAAGAAGTTACAGTTATGCTTCAGGCAGGCTATTTCAATCAGCAGACCACATGGGCAAATTGAAACCCTAGTGTAATTAAATAGTTATAATCTACTTAAAATCTACATCGGCCTGTTTTGAGCTACACTACCTGTTTCAATTTATTGGGAGAAGGTTTTAGCTCAGTATTTTTTTCATTTGGCTGCTAAACTGTTCTGATGTGTATTATTACTGTTCATTATGCCTAACTTCCACCTTGTTCAAGTCCCACCCAAACTAGAAGGAAGACCAGAAGACACCTCAGTCATATCCACCTTCTGCTCAAGTCCCACCCAGCAGTAAAAACAAGAAAGGAAGAAAGAAGACCACAACACAATAAAACACACCACATGGTAAGTACAAGGTTTATTAACATTGACACACAGCAGTAAAATAAATATCAAATTTCTTAGGAAACCTCCAACCCCAAAATGCCTCTGTTACACCCAGGACAATGGCATCCTGTATAACAAAACAATGTATTTCCCTACCATAGGCCAGCCAGGGTCTAAACATGCAGAGACCCACATTATGATACAATGTGCCCTGCTCTCATAGACCCCTGGTGGTGCTGGGTTGACCTGTGACTCCAGATCATGGGCGGTGCAGCCGTGCTTTAACACCTAAAACCTGATGGTTAACCTTTGACCCCTGGGCTGGGGTGGGGCCTTGACCCTGACCCCTGGGCCCCACCAAAAATTTTACAAACCTAGCTCCTATGTAGATGACAGGTTGGTTGCTTATGAGAAGTATGGTGTGACTGACAGGCCAAACAGCTATGAGCAGTATGATATGTGTGACAGGTTGATTGCTTATGAGCAGTATGATAAGGCCAACAGGCTGAATGATTATAAGCAGTATGATAATGCTGACAGGCCAAATGATTGAGAGTTGTAGAAGGAAGCCAACAGGCTAAATACCTGTGAGCAGTATAATGTCCCTGCTCTACACCTGCTCTACCGGCCTACCTACCATGCACACCCCTACTTCCCTCACCTGCTCCCTGTTAGCCCTCACTTCCCTAATCCATACCCTCCCTACCCATGAGCCTAACCTCTGTTCCCTCCTGATTCCTCTTCTGTTACCTATTCCTGATTAGTTCCCATACACCAACTGTTTATCACAGCTATGCTTACTCCCCTGGATGTAGCCTAGTAACCAAATTAGGGAATGATGATCAGCCACATCTGTTCCTCCCTACAAGCTCCTGTATAGCTTCAACCTCTGATTTTCTCCAACTAGTACATAACTTGACTTATGCACTTTATTATCTGCCTTGAAGCAGGGAGGGAAGTCAGAATAGCAAAGGCCCAAACTGAGGAAAAGATAGCCAACTTGGTTAAGAAGGGGATGCAACCTTTAATAGGTACATCAGGGAGCATAGAAAGACAAAGGGAGGGATAGTGAGGCTGAATAGAATGGACGGTGGGTGGGCAGACAGGGACAGTGAAAAGCAGGGATACTGAACAAATACTTCTGCTCAGTATTCACAAAAGAGGAGGAGGGAGGTGCCTAATCCAATTAACAGAAGCACTCTGGATGGGGTTCGATCCCAGTCCTTTCACAGAATAATAATAATAGTAATAATAAACTTTATTTTTAAGTGCCTTTCAAAATTATCAAAGCGCTGTACAAAAATAAAACACGTAATCATATAAAACACAGACAGCAGTTAACCAGAATAACAGATCCAAGCAACTATGCATCCCAGAAAAGCTTGATGATACAGAAAAGTTTTAAGTGCCTGTTTAAATCCCCCACAGTCGTGCACTCCCGAAGCTGGCGGGTAGAGAATTCCAGGGATAGAGCCCACGAACATGAATGCACGGGCCCCAGAAGATGTCAAAGTTACCCTTGGAATTTCCAGCAACCTCTCGTCAGCTGAGCGGAGCTATCGCACAGGGCAGTAGGGAACGAGAAGCTCTTTCAAGTAATCACGGCCAAGTCCATGTAGGGCTTTATAAGTCAGTAAACCAACTTTGAGGTGATCCACCACTGAATCGGCAGCCAGTGCAGATCACGCAGCACTGGGGTAATATGTGAGTAACAAGACATCCCCATCAACAATTGAGCTGCGCGTTCTGCACCAGCTGCAAGCAGTGGATATCAACCCCATAAAGCCCTAGGTATAGGGAGTTGCAACTGTCAAGGCACGAGGTCACAAAGGCATGCACCAGTGTAGGCAGATCCCGGACGGAACAAGGTGCTTGATGCTGGTGATGTTCCTAAGATGATAAAAGGCAGACTTGATGACATTTCCATCACCTGAGATCGAAGGTCAACCCGTTGTCAAACACCACCCCAGGCACCACACCCGTTCAGAGGTAAGAATCTGGGAACACCCCAGATAAAGTCCAGAGGTTTAACCAGTCCTCAACCCCTCTATCCAGTGACCTGGATCCACAACCATCACCTCAGTCTTTCCTGCGTTCAACTTTAGCTAACCTCAAATTCATCCAATCCTGGATTTCAATGAGGCAGTTGTTAAATACAAAGAGAGCACTATCCTGGTTGGGCGCAAAAGACAGGTAGAGGTGGGTATCATCAGCACAGCAGTGAACCTCAGCCCATACCATCTTACAATGTCTCAAGGGGCAGCATATACACTGCAAACAACATGGGGACTATACCGAGTCCTGAGGTACCCCACATGGCAGAGGGAGCGAGCCTGAGGAAAAATTCAGACACAACTCTCTGCATTCTGCCAGTGAGGAAGAAGTAAACCACCTGAGGACCCGTACATGTCAGGCCACAGATGAACCTCAGGTGCTTAAGCAGCACCCCATGGTCCACAGTGTCAAAGGCTGAAGAGAGAGAGAGAGAGATCAAGGAGCACCAGAATGGAATGGTCTCTCCAATCTCTTGCCACCAGGAGATCATTGAGCACCTGAACCAGAGCAGTCTTGGTACTATACCTCTTTCAAAACCGGACTGCAGAGGTTCATAGATATTATGGATGATCAGGTGGTTCTCCAGCTGTACCGCCACTACTTTCTCAATAACCTTCCTATAAAGGGAAGGAATTAGATTGGTCTATAGTTAGTTGACATCAGGATCCAAGGAAGCTTTCTTCAGGAGGGTGTTACCACTGCCTCCTTCAGGGAGTGTGGGAACTCACCTGAGTGTAAGTAGCACCAGACTGTCTGAGCCAGGACTGGGCCAATGATATCATAACAACCCATAATCAGGGAAGTTGAGCCCGGTCCAAACTACAACACGTAGGGTGCATACCCTGACAATCCGCATGACATCAACAAACTCTGGCAGGTCAAGGTACTCCAGGAAGCATGAGGTGTAATGACCATGCGCTGACCAACAGCAACCCCACAAAGTGGGTCAGGAGGATCTCGGACTTGATGTCCGCCACTTGTTCGCAAAGAATTGAGCAAGCTTGTCGCACTCAATTGCAAAAAGTTCTTCAAAGCCGCAGACAGGCTGGGTTGCACAACCTGTCCACAGTTTGGAAGAGTTGAGCTGGTTGATTCTGAGTGGCAGCAATCTCCCTGGACAGGAACTCTGCCTTCTTATGGGAGATCACTGATTGGTAGGCTAATAATGTTCTGCCAATCTAAGGTGGTCAGCATCTAGGGCAGATTTACACCAACACTGCTCTAACCTTCATCCTAATCGCCACAACTCCCTCAAAGACCACTCAAACCAGCAGGCCCGAGGGCAGAGTGGGAGGACGAGCACAGATGGGAGCAATCAAGTCCAGAGCCATAGAGACAACCTTATTATAGGCTAAGACTAAGTCTCTGGGCCTGAGCTAGGCTCAGGAAACTCCAAGAGGTCAATCACCGCTGCTAGGCCTTCAGGGCTCACATCCTGCAAAGGGGATAACTGACCATCTCCACAGGGCACATTTGAACCTCACAATTGGATGATCGGACCAACCAATCGGTTCCACCCCAGATTGGAGGCCTCAATTAATTAATTTATTTATTTAAGAGATTTACCAGATAAGCATTCTGAGCGGGACCGCTCGTTTCAGATGCAACCTGGGGTTACATAGGTCAGACAACAGATACAGTAATCAGTAAAACACAGTACATTCAATACAGTAAAGCAGTAAAACACAGTACATCAGTGTTACATAGGTCTAGAGTGGCTAACAGTAGTTATAGTCATAGTTAAAGTGCACAGCGTGGGAAGACAACAGACAGCGGTTCAGAGGCAAATATTATTATTTGGCAACTAGGTCTTCGGGTAGCAATTACAAGCAGCAGAGTAGTAGGACCTTAGGGAGGGTTTGAGAGCCCAGTGGGAGTCTGAATGCCTGATGTCTGCAGGTAGCTCATTCCATAGTTTTGGCAGACGGTGCATGAAGGCCATTTGGCCCTTAGAGGTGCGCATGAAAGGTACATGGAGCTTTTTCTGATCATAAGCTCTGAGCGGGTAGGCCGGGGAGGTTGGGCAGATAGAGCACTGCTGAGGTAGAGGGGAGGGTATTTGACCAGTACTTGTAGATAAGGTTAGTGCAATGTTGTTTACGCCGAGACTCTAAGGATGGGAAGGCCAGGTGCTGTACAGGTCGCAGTGATGGGTGGTGGGAGGGCGGTCAAGGGCGTAATGGTAATGATAGAGGGGTCCAGTCCAGCCAATGTGGATGGGGGGCACCGCTTGAGACCACGTCCCCTAGTCAAAGATGGGAAGGATAATTTTGAGGACTATCTCCCGTCTAACAGAGGTGGGAAGGGAGCCTTTGTGATGGTACAGAGCTCCTAACCTAGGGTGAAGTTTTCCTGCAGTGATTCAATGTGGGCGTGAAAATCGAGGTGTTGATCTAGCCATATCCTAGGTACCTGAAGGAGGTGCAGGAATCTAGGTTTGAGCCATCCAGAGTGTGGAAGACAAGGGGGCTGCTAGGGCGGGATAACTTGGGATGGGTGCGAAGGTTATGGAGGCAGTTTTCTTGGCGTTTAGGATAAGCTGGTTGGACCTGAGCCATGTTTGTACAGCATCAAAATCCCGTTGTAGAGATGCAAATGTGACATCGGTAGGGGGCCAGAGGTGTACAGTACTGTATCATCTATGCACATTTGTAGCGCTGAGTTAGAACAGACTTGAGGCAGATCGTTTAGAGTATAGAGAAAAGTAGGGGACCCAGGACTGAACCTGGGGCCCCATGTTCACTGGTAGTTGGGAGGAGATGTGAGGGCCAATTTTCACGGCCTGCACTCTGCCTGACAGGTGGGCTTGGAACCAGTTAGAGACGGGTTGGGAGAGGCCTGCTTGTTACAATTTTGAGAGGAGTTTAGTGTGGGACACTGTATCAAAGGCTTTGGCCAGGTCAATAAAAATAGCAGAGGTGACAAGGCCTTTGTCCATGCCCAAGGAGATATTGTTAGTGAGCCTTAGCAAGGCTGTGATGGCGGAGTGATTTTTGCGAAAACCTGACTGGAATGGAGTGAAGAAGAGGTGGAGTCAAGGAACTGTGTTATTTGGGTGAGTACGAGCTGCTCTTGCAGCTTGGCCAGGGGCGGTAAGAGGGAGATAGGATGGTAGTTTCCCAGTTCAGATGGGTCGCCCCCTTTCGGTAGGGGATGATTACTGCTTCCTTCCAGGTGCCTGGAATTTTCGCCATAGCGAAGGGAGAGGTTTAGTAGGTCTGCAAGGGGAGGCAATGGCGTGGGCAGATAGGAAGAGGAGTTTGGTGTCCAGGCCTTGTGGGCACTTGCCTTTGTTTGGGTTGAGGAGCGTGAGAGCAGCGAAGACTTCTCTGGGGAGACCGGCCAGAAGGAGAAGGTGGGCGTGCTTGGGGGTGGCTGGGGTATGGCAGGGTGGTTGTTGGTGGCTGCGCAAGGCTGTAAGTTGTCTAGGAGAGATTTGGCACTTGTAGCGAAGAAGGAGTTGAAAGCAGATGCAACTTTGCTGGGGTTGATAAGATGTTGTCCTGAAGGTTTAGGGTGGGGAGGGAGTCTGGGCTGGGGCAGAGAACAGGGCTTTAACGGTTTTCCAGAATTTGGAGGGATGGCTAAGATTTTTGGTGAGGGTGTCGCGGAAATAGTAGTTTTGCCTGTCTTATGGCTTTTGTGCAATTGTTTCGGATGGTGCGGTAGTGTTGCAGAGATGTAGGGGATTGAAGTCTCCTGTGATTTTTCCAGGCCTGATCCCTAGCTAGGCATTTGCCAATTATGTCTGCTGATATCCAGGGGGTGAAATCCCTGACTCTTTTCTTTCTTAGGGGGGCATGATAGTCCCATATGTTGAGGAACTGCTTTCTAAACCTATCAAAGCATGGTCAATTGAGGGACGCTAGATTGACAAAGGACCAGTCAGCAAGTAGAAATCATCTAGGAGTGATTGGAGACTAAGGGATTTGTAGGCTCTGTTGAGGATCAGCCTAGGAGGGAGGTGGTTAGTAGGTCTGTGCACTTTCCTGACATATAGATCATGTGGTGATCACTCAAGGAGTCTGGGAGGATGCCAGCCCTGATTATTCTGTGTGGGTGGGAGGTGAGAGCCCAGTCCAGGAGGGAGTGGTTGCTTGTTGCGGGATTGAGCGTGGGTTGTTCAGTTATTTGGGAGGTTAAGGGCTTTGACACTGTTGTATATTTTCGTACATGCAGGTGCGAGCCAGTTATGATTTGTGTCACCTAGGATGTGGAGTTAGCTGCAGCAGCCAGAGTTTTAGGGTGGCTAGATGACTGATGATGGTATCACCAGGAGTAGCCGGGTGGAGTAGATGCCTGCAACGATACCGGGGAGCAGTGTGGCAGCAGGAGTTTAATCATTGTAGATTCAGTCTGGGGAGATGGGCTGCTGATTTGGACAGGGGTGAAATTAAGACTGGTAGCCATATACATGGCTAATCCTCCGCCTTTCTTAGGGCCTAGGCGGTCCTGTCTGATTGCAGTATACCCGGGATGGCTATTGAGGCATCCGTATGGTGAGGTTTGAGCCAAGTCTCAGATATGATGCAGATGTCTGGCTTGAGTGTTTGGATGGTGACTTGCAGCTCAGATATTTTTTAGTAGGCTGCAGATATTCAGATGGAGTATGCTAATTCCCTTTGTAGGGAGCTCATGGTTGTTCTGGGATATTGGGCCTGGGTTAGTTTCTATGTCACCTGACATGAGGGTAACAAGGTGAGATATTTAGAGGTGTATTGCCATGTAAGTCTTGGCTTGTGTCTGGATCTGGGCAGGTGTGTCGCTTGGGAGGGCACCAGCACTTAGGTTACTTGGACAGGTAACCTCCTTGGAAAGGACAGTGGTATAATTGAGGGGCTTATGCACCACGATGGGGTGGATTTTGGAATAGCCAGCCCATGGGGGTTGGCAGGGTGGGGGAGAGGGAGAAGTGGAGAGACAAATGCTAGGAGCAGGGTTGCAAGAAGGCAGGTTTGCCTGGGGTAGTGAGGAGAGGGCATAACCATGGCAAGCACTGCTACTACAAGAAAATGCATGTTTGAAATAGGAGAATGCTAGAGCAGAGCGGTAGGATTGGGCTGGCGGCCTCTGCTGGTGAGGGTGATAACCTGCAGACCTGAAAGTCGGCTGATAGGTTTTGCAGCGCCACCTGACCTGCCAGCAGCCTATAAATCTGAGAGCTGACCAAGGGTGGTGGTGGGGGCGGAGGGCAAGAACCACGGCAGAGCAGAGCAGCGCGGGCTCACCTCAGGGCCTCCGCTGAAAGAGGCGCCAAAATCAAAAAGGATGGACAAAGGAGCTGAGTCCAGGCTCCCAGTGAACGCCTGACCTTCTGGCTTCGGGGTGGGGTGGGGGTCTGGATGTTCAAGTCTTCCTGTCCTGGGAGAGCACAGCAGGCTCTCTCGACCATCAAGGAGGCTCAGGGGGAGAGCGAGAAGTCCGTGAGCCCTCGCGACCCGCTCTTGATGGGATCCCTGTTTGTTAAAATTGAACAAAACAGCGATAAAAGTCAATATGCACATGCATTGCAGTTCAGCAATATTGGGCTACATTTCCCATTTCTATTTCTCTTGCCTTCTTCATTCGATGTGTTGTGTCAATCCCCAGGAGGAACGCAATCCAAGGAGTGACAATTATTATGGGTAGCAGTGGTAACAATCTGTGTAAGGCCCAGAGATGTCATCAAATGGAGGAAATGCTGTCCAAAAGGCGATAGTTACGTCGTCGACTCAGGCGCTGAAGTCACCCAGAACCATCAATCTGGGTGATGCCAACGTCATGTCATTGACGACATCCGCTATTTCCTGTAAGAATCGCTTTGTCCTCGGGTGACGGTAGATGAGAGCTATCCTACAACCCACACCTGTTACCACAGTACACTCAAAAGATTCAGCCACTTCTACTGGTACACTTGTGAGGCCCAACTCGGTCTTGAAACAGACTGCTACCTCCCCCTGCGGTCCAATCTCGAGTGATGTATCACGAGTACCCAGCCGGAATTGCCGCTTCAAGTGTAGGGCCAGCATTATCATCTACCCAGATCTCGGTGATGCATGCCAGATCAGTTGTTCCAACAAGATCTGCAATAATTGCAGTCTTGTTCTTAATAGATCTGGCATTGCATAACACCACTCGAGTTGGACAGGTTTCTGGAGCCGCCCGGTTACTTGCCCACCAAGAAAGGTGGTTCCCTTGGGTATGGGGACTATACATAGAACTCCACATTCCAGGCTCCATTTCACCCAGGACGTCTTCTAGATCAACAACTCTGATGTGAGAGATCTGCTCATTCCTTCTCCGATGTCCATACCCCTGTCCCCACTCCTCCTTACAGATAATACCCAGTGCTCGACAGCACTGGTAGATAGAAAATATCAAGGGTGGTTAACCAGCTTATCAAAACACAAATAAGATTCCCCACCACCCAACTTAATTAGTAATAAAATAAAACAAAAACCCAAGGTAAACAGAAAATTAAAACTTTCTCACTCTACCAAGTAGCTCCTCTAGGACAGTAATTTGCACCATTTTAAATAAATAAATAAAAATACCCAATGACATAAATACCCTAAATGTTCTAAAAGCTCTGCTCTTCAAATTAAATAGTCAGGGAATAGTTCAATCCCACCACCTCTCCACTTAGTGAGGAAAAAATAACAAGAATTCATGAATGAAAGGCAATATGCCAATCCCAATATGTCAATAAACAGCAGTCTAGCTTGGCTTCTAAAGAACCAGAGATCTCACACCTCAGGTTAAATGTCCAGGATAAATTCAACCCCAACACCACGTCTCACACGGTGATGGAGGAATCCACAATAAATTAAAAGTAATTAAAAATTCATGTGCTTAGCACTCTCACCGCCCATGGAACCAGATAGTACAGGCAGACAGAAAATGAAGTTAACAGGCCAGGAATCCACCGGTCAATCCACAAGTAATCCAAAATGGAAATAGGATTAGAAGCCTCTGTGATAACCTTCGAAGGCCCTCAGAGAGTGTAATAACTGGAAGGACTGAGAGACCCCAAAATTCACTCCAGGGAGTCAGCCGCATTGCAGCCCCACAATCGCAGCAAAGGCTACAGAGCCTTAGAAAGTCAGCTATATCATCACCCCAAAAGCAGCATAGGAGACACTCCAATCATCTGCTGGCTCCCAGAGTTCAACCACAGTCACTCCCTCCCGGTTATGAGCAGAGCAACGGGTGACTGCCCCAAAGAGCACAGGGAATCCCCACCCAATACAACACTCCACACTTAACAGAACTCCCAATACTGAATGTCAGGGTGTTGTATTCTGATTCCCCCGCTTGAGCACCTCCAAAGTCCAAAGGTCCAGATGTAACACGTCCCAGTTACACCAGTGAACTTCCCAGCCAAATCCTCCAAAGCCAATAAAACAACACGCCCGTCGGCCCAATTTCACACGAGAACCAACAGTGGCTAGACCTCAGTTCAGATGTGAAGTACAGCGATATAGCTCAGAGAGGAATAGAGCAATGAAATGAAGCAAACAAACTTAACAATATACTTAAACAAGAGGAAAAATTAAAACTAGCAGCAACTTAGCTACTGCTCACCAACAGGGTGGCTCAGGGTAGCCGCCATCTTAATAATCAACACTTGCAGCTATCAAAGAAGAAAGGGTTCTGAAAGAACTCCTGAAACTGAAGGTGGACAAAGCAATGAGGCCTGATGGAATTCACCCCAGAATTCTAAAAGAATTAAGGGAGAACTAGTGACACCGCTGACTACCCTTTTTAACAAATCATGAGAAGATGGTGTGGTACCTGAGGACTGGAGGAAGGCGGATGTGATTCCCCTTCACAAAAGTGGGACCAAGACAGAGGCAGGAAACTACAGACCTGTCAGTTTGACCTCTGTGGTAGGGAAAGTGATGGAATCACTTCTGAAGGAAAGAATTGTTGAGTACCTAGAGGCCAGTGGGGCACAGACCCAAGGCAGCATGGGTTCATAGCAGGAAGGTCATGTCAGATGAATCTAATTGATTTCTTTGACTGGTTGACCAAAGTAGTAGACCAGGGAGGGGCTGTGGACATGGTCTACCTTGACTTTAGCAAGGCATTTGACACAGTCACATACAAAAGATTAATAATCAAATTAACCAGCCTTGAGTGGGTCCCAGGGTGGTAGCCTGGGTAAAACATTAGCTGGACAACAGGACCGAAAGTAATTGTAATAGAGTCCTCTCTGCAGAAAGAGGGGTTACTAGTGGGGTACACGAGGGTTCAGTACTGGGTCCAGTCCTTTTAATGTCTTTATAAGTGACATTGCAGAGGGACTGGAAGGAAAAGTTTGTCTCTTTGCAGATGTCACAAAGATCTGCAACAGGGTTAATACACAAGGAGGCGTGGAAAGGATGAAGGACTTGGCAAGGTTGGAGGAATGGTCAGAAGTATGGCAGCTTGGATTCAATGCAAAGAAGTGCAAACTAATGCGCTGGGAAACAAAACCCAGGGAAGATTACACAATGGTGGGGGGCAAGGTGGCGGTAGTAACAACAACAAAAATGGAAAGGGACTTGAAGATAATCATATCAGATAACCTTAAGGTTAGCAAGCAATGTGAGAAGGCAGTAGGGAGGGCTGGGGATACTGGGATGTATAGGGAGAGGCATCAGCAGCAGAAAACAGGAAGTTGTTATCCCTCTGTACAGACAGTTGGTGAGACCCATCTGAGTACTGCCCAGTTCTGTAGACCCCATCTCCGCAAGGACATAGACAGGATGGAGGCAGTCCAGAGGAAGGCAACTAAAATGGTGCAGGGTCGGCAAGAGAAGTCATAGGAGAGACTAAAGGAGCTTAATATGTATACCCTTGAGGAAAGAAGGGGGCATGATAGAATCTTTACGTACCTCAGTGGAAACAACAAAGTCCGAAGGGTAGCGTCTTTCAGAAAAAGAGATGTGCAAGAACAAAGGGACACAATTTGAAGATAGAGGGGACGGCTCAGGGCAATGTGAGGAAGTATTTTTTCACAGAGAGGGTGGTAATGAGGAACAGCCTTCCTGAGGAGGTTGTGGGGTCTAAAACTGTGGAGAATTCAGAATGCATGAGACAGACATAAGGCAATTCTTGTGGGGTAGGAAGAAATAGGCTGTTGGTTAACTAGGACCTGTAGCTTATCCTGTAGGTAGGAAATGGGCAGAATAGGTGGGCCAAGCGGTTCTTATCTGCAATCAAAGTCTATGTTTCTATGTATGTTTCTATGTCATGTATCCCCATGTACCCTGTACCTATGCTCTGTGTGTACTCTATCCCATGTACCCTATACCCACACTCTGTGTGTACTGTATCCCCATGTACCCCACATGCTCTGTGTGTGTTCTGTATCCCCATGTACCCTGTACCCATGCTCTGTGTGTACTGTATCCCCATGTACCCTGTACCCATGCTCTGTGTGTTCTGTATCCCCATGTACCCTGTACTCATGCTCTGTGTGTACTCTATCCCCATGTACCCTGTACCCATGCTCTGTGTGTCCTGTATTCCATGTACCTTGTACCCATGCTCTGTGTGTACTCTAGCCCCATGTACTCTATACCCATGCTCTGGTTATGTGTGCTTTTGCCTTTGTTACCTATGTTGTGCTGCTATTACCAGTGTTACTGATTGCTACTGATCACATTATGATGTTTTTGACAATGCCTATTTAGCTGCTATTGACTCCAAACTCATGTATTCTCCCCATCCTTTATGAGGAGGATCCTTTGTAAATCAGCTTTTAGCTCAAAGGTTGTAATTCCTATTACTCAGTAAATAAATAAATGTACCCAATGGGCGGATACTTTGTAATCCCCCAACAAATGGGGGTTCCCAAAAGTCTTCCTGAGCTTGCCTAAATGCTCACTGCCAGGCTGGTGTCCCATGCTTTTAGCAGTTTAAATGTATTGCCAGAGAGTGCCTGTATAGCCTCTGTGTACTGTCTCTTTAAGAGCTGCCTGAATTGCAGTCATAATTAATCTGAGACAGAGCTCTGTGAGAAGATGTACTTGTTTGCTGATCATTTGTTAGTAATAATATTGCAGTTTGTTCTAACTTGCCTTCTTTGTATCATGTACGTTTCTGTTTGTCTCTACCATCTTGGTCCTGGACTGCTGAAATGGGCCAATCAGTACATTTGTGGATTCTAAAATGGAGCCTGTCCCCAGGAGCTTTGTGGGAGCAAAATCTTGTAGGAATTGTAGTTTTGAGCTTCTGGCACCTAAATGAACTTGGAGGGGAGTCCTTGTTGTGACTGACAGAGGAATCAGCCAACCGAACCTTTGGATCCTGGGGAAAGTCCCAGACTACTTGCAGTTTCAGTTCAGATCTGAGCTGGGAGTAAAGGAGTAACAGCTTGAGATGGTCGAGCAGTAATCCCCATAGATTGGTGTGGGAGAACTGTGACAGGGCTGAGTTTTGGCTCGCCTGTCTGCCTGCTGTCCCTGAGAGGAAAACTGAAATTTATTCGGACTGAATCCAAATTGTGAGGACAATTTAAGCCACAGAACTGTGACCAGGCTTTAACCTGAAGAAGACCAAAGATTTGCTGAATGCAATCGGCTTGACAGGATTTCCAGCCATCTTTGAACTCCCGGTTGTGCAGGGACTCTGTAATTATGACCGGATAGCAATCTCCTGGTACAGTAAAATTTTACATGTAAATGTGCTGTTAGTGGGTCGTGATTTGGTTCCCCACTGTGTGCTGAACAGTGTTCTGGTTGCTGGAGGCTGCATCCAGCTCCAACGGACTATTCAGTTTGCATCTCCATTTGGCCTGGGCCTTGCCACACTGGCTGAGCCAGACTACCGCTCACACAAAGAAAGCCATTGACAAGAGACCTGCCTCAGGATCAGCCCCTGCTCAATGCCTGGAACAGGAGCGATGCCTCAGTTATTCATGTGGGCCCTGCTTCTCCTGGCACTCCAGTTCAACAACCTGCAGTCTCAACTCGTCCTGCCTGTGTCCTGTATTGGTTTTGTGAGTAAACATCAGGGTAGCTCCCTGCAATAACAGCTAAATTTAAAGTGCTGTCATCTGATCGGTTTGTTGTCTTTCCTTCACGAACTGAGCCCTGTGGCTCTGGGTTACAAATAGTGTGTGTTGTGCATGTTGCTTTCCTCCATTTCAGGGCCCCAACCAGCTGTGACGCTGGCTACCCCAGGCAACGTTCTGGCTAGCCCACCTTTTTCCTACCTGGGTACCCAGAGTGTGTGACTGTGTAGGGACTCTGAAGTGCATGCATAGCTGTCTGATTGATTTAGCCTTTAAGCCAATTAACCTGGTTATGCCCCATCCTTGTTCAAGTCCCTGAATAAATCAGATCTAACTCTTTTGCATTTAACCTGACTGTGGTTCCAGTTTGTGCCAAGAGTACTGTACTGTTGCTATTTGCTGTGCATAACCTTGTTTTACAGGGGGTCCCCAGGGTCGAGCTAGAGGAACCAACCCTGGTGGTAAGTGCAAATAGTGTGGTAATTGCATGGTGAATAACACCCCTCTTGAAAAAGCTACCTTGGACCCCGACTGTTTCACAACCACAGACCTATCTCAAACCTTCCCTTTATTGGGAAGGTGATTGAGAAAGTAGTGGCATCCCAATTGGAGAACCACTTAGCCATCCATGGCATCTATGAACCCTTCAATCAGGTTTTCGTAAAGACACAGCACTGAGACTGCGCTGGTTCGGTGCTTAATGATCTCTTGAGGCGAGAGACCAGAAGAGGCATTCTATCTTAGTTCTTCTTGATCTCTCATCAGCTTTTGACACCGTGGATCACGTGGTGTTGCTAGCACGCCTGAGGCAGATTTGTGGAATATCGGGAACCGTCCTTCGATGCTTTACCTCATTCCTCACTGGGAGATCACAAAGGGTTGTGTCGGACTTTTCTCCTCTGGCCTAACATCTTTGTTATGTGGGGTGCCTCAGAGTTCTGTGCTGTCTTTTGCTCCTGACCAGGATAGAGCTACCTCAGTGTTTAACAACTGCCTGAGAGAAATCCAGGGTTGGATGGATTCTAGCTGGCTGAAGTTGAGCATGAAAAGATGGAGGTTTTGGTGGTGGACCCAGGCTGTCGGATAGAGGGTCGCCTGTTGTTGCACCGTCAGGAATTTTCTTGGGGTGTTTCACTTCTGACCTCTGAACAGGTGCGTAACCTAGGGTTATCTTGGATGACAGGCTGACACTGCATTCGCAGGTGTCAGCTGTCATCAAGACTTCCTTTACCATCTTAGGAATATCGCTAGAGTGAAACACCTTGTTCCGTCCGACAGAGTTCCGTATGCTGGTCCACGCCTTTGTGTCCTCTCGCCTGGACTACTGCAACTCCCTGTATTTTGGGCTTTTTGGGGTTGAAATCCGCTGCCTTCAGCTAGTGCAGAACGTGGCAGCCCGGTTTGGCGGGAACCAGTAAGTCTTGTCATATTACCCTGGTGCTGCGCGAAACTGCACTGGCTTCCGGTTAGGTGGCGGATCACCTTTAAAGTCTGTTTATTGACTTTCAAAGCCCTACACAATCAGGGTCCAGCTTATCTGAAAGACCTTCATCTTACTGCCCTGGCCGTTTGCTCAGCTCGGCCGACGAGGGGTTGCTAGAGATTCCCGAGTGTGTTTAAATTCATCTGGCTGTAGAGCCTTCTCTTATGCTGCCCCCACTTTCTGGAATTCTCTACCCCATCAGTTACGGCAGTGCACCTCCTGGGGAATTTAAGAGTGGCCTTAAAACCCATTTGTATCACATGGCCTTTTATAGTATAATGCGATCTGTTTATAAAATTGTGGTTTTATGAGTGTTTTATATTGTATTATAATGATAATTGTATGGTTTCTATTTTTGATATGATTGTACAGCGCTTTGAAATTTGAAAGGCGCTTTAAAAATAAAATTATTATTATTATTATTAATAAGGGTAATTGTGAAAGTTGTTATTGTATATTGTTCAGGCCACTAGAAGGGAAAGAGGGGGTTACAGTGTCCAGGAGGGCTGTGCCATGTTAGCTTGACCACTAACAACCCTGCCTTCCAGGTGGATGCACCATTTCAGTACCCAGGCCCTTAACCTGCTACTAGCCAAGCAGACAGGGATGAAGTTGGAGGGAGGACGATTCAGAGGAAACGTGAGGAAGAATTTCTTCACAGAATGGGTGGTGGACAAGTGGAACACCCTGCCAGAGGAACTGGTGGGGCTGAAACAATCACAGGATTTAAGAATGCATGGGATAGACATAAAGGAATTCTGGAGGTCAGGGTAGGGACAACAGACTTCTAGGAAAACATAAACTGAACTTACAAGCTCAAATGGGCAGACTGGGTAGGCCATAGGCCCTTATCTGCTGACACTGCCTATGTATCTTATGTATCTATGTAGGTGGATGTTATGGAATGAAATCTGTATGGAAGTCTTTGTCAAGGCCAGAGAGAAAGCTGAATCAGAATTTAAGTTGATGGGTGGAGAACAGCTGCTGAAAATAAGGAATTTTAACTCGAGTCAAAGTAGGCAATGGTTCACTGTAGCCTGATTAGGAAAAAGCAGGACAATAGTTGCAGACCGACTTAGGGTAGGTTTCCTCAGAGCAGCTGCAGCATGAGCAGAGTGTATGGTGGCACAAGGCAAGAAGGTTTGTTGAAGCTCATAGAATTGCTTGATCTGAAGAAAATACTGTGTTGTTCTTTACATCCAAAAGATTAATTGGTACTCAAAAATACTTGCTCAGACATTGAAGTATAAGATGAATGGGAATTTGGAGATGGACAGGAGATTGAACAACAAAGACAACAATGAACTACTGAACAACTAGAGGTCTTCAAATACTCATGAAAAGAGAGGTCAGAAGGCTGCAGAATGATAAAATGATCCAATATGGAACAGGTAGGGCACATAGTCTTGTACTGTGTCTGTCATATAAGCCATTATTATAAAATGGGTAGGCTAAATGAAGCAATGTGATTGGCTGATTACCCATGCATGAAATATGTTCCATGCATGGGTAAAGGGCTGGCAGTAAAAAGGCCAATATCCATAAGCCATGGAACGTTGGCATTTTTACTGTCTGCCATCTTTGTATTTGACAAGCCTGAGGAAAACCGAGTTGAATTAGTCAGCTTACCCATTTATAAAACCAACGATGTTTAGAGCAAACAAAGTAGATTTTTATATTAGCATGTGGAATGAGTAGATGGAGAGGATTTTAACACAGTCACTTTGCCTGAATGTAAAAGTGTTGTGCTGTTGACAAAAGTGTCAAAATGAGCCCTGCTGTAGTAGTTTGCTTGGGATTACAGGACACCCGCTCCGTTTAAAAAAATGTTACTGCTTGTGCTGTGATCCTCGCCTGCTCCATTTAAAAAATTTGCTTTCTTGTCCTGCCATCCTGCCTAGTCCCCAGACCTAACTACAGTTCTCTCCACTCCATACTTCTGCTGCTATCGGTTGCAGCTTTTATCCCGCCCGCTCCATTTAAAAAAAATGTTCCGCCAGCCACGCTTAAAAAAAAAGTGCTTTCTTGTCCTGCCATCCTCGCCCATCCCCAGACTAAATTCAATTCTCCCACTTCATACTTCTGCTATCGGTTGCAGCTTAAATTAATCAGAAAAATCTTGCCCACTTCCTCATCTCAGTATAACTACGGATCCCAATGGACGACAAATGTACTAAAGCAATTACTGAACACAAAGGCGGAAGGACTATTTTACTATAAATACACTAACTTATGTCAGTGTATTCCTATCTAAATGTGTTTTAACATAAAAATTGTTAAAAAATAAAATAGCCTATTTATAAAGCCAATAAGACATTTCAGGTGTGGCATGTAACATATATTTACACCCAAGTACTGCCAAGGCCTCGTGCCTTATTACGCCCCTGGCCGTATGTGGGTAAAAATATGTTCCATGCACACCCTGTCATGTCTTATTGCTTACTTCAGAGCTGGTCAGGGTTCTCTTGATTTACCTCTCAGTAGCTAGTAGGTGTAGGTACTAGTGGTGAAAATGAAGCTGATTTGCTGTTACTGTTATAAGATACAAATCAAACAGTTCATGCTCTGTGGCAGAGGAAGAAATGATGGGCCTTCAATACTCGATGTGCAGACATCAGCTTGGGAAAAGCCAATTACTTAATGCGGAACTCAGAGTTTGAGGAGGCTTCCGTGAAGAATTTAGAGGATGGCAGACTGCCTGGAAGTCATGTCCTCCGGTTCAAATTGAGACAGTAAGTGACCATGAGGTTTGAGGATAAGAACGGAAAGGATAACAAGGAGGATGAGATGAATTTGGGTGGAGCATGAAGTGTTGAGCCTCTTCCAAGGAGGTAACTGCAATGGGCAGATAATTCCCAGCATCTTGAGCAACACTCTTGGGATGGGACCCATTTCATGTACAAGGCTAGGCTAGGCACGTGGCCGTGCAACTGTGCTCCTAACAGGCCGCTGCACTACTGCTACATCACTTATCCCAGGAGCACTAGGAATTAATGAACAAGAAAGTCAACCAAGAACTACTGAACAAACAAGAGGTCTCAAATACAGCACCCACCAGAGCATGTCATAGGAGGCCTTGATGGAGAGCTATGCCATTGGAACACCTAAGCATGAAGAACAAAAGAGAGGCGCCAACCAGGAGCAGCAGGAATATAAATAAAGGCTGCAAGACAGAAATCCAAAAGCAGAACTGCTGGGGAAAGGTTGTAGCTGGATCTCCCAGGAAATGAGACAGTTGGCCAGCAAAGAAAAGCAGGAAGCTAGGAACTAGGATGGGAAGGAGACCTGAAAGAAACAACAAGATTCCAAAGGCACAGAAAATAGGGGAAAACAAGTGGCAAGAAGCCACAGACATAGGCAGGTGGGGATGCAGCAGAAACAAGCGCAGAGAAGAGAGAGAGAGAAAGAGAGTGCAAGACAGCAGCACAGAAATGAAAAGCAAAACACAATAAATGAAATCACGAAAGAAAACAAAGAAAAAAAAACAGGGGTGGGTGGAACAGAAGCAAAAGGAACAAGCAGGCCACAGAAAGTACAACAGTAGCAGCAAAGGGAGCAAAACAACAGACAAAGGAGCAAACAACACATGCAAAGTGGACATGAGTGAGAAAACAAGGCGAGAGAGACACAAAGCAGAATGGTAGAGGAAGCAGAGAATCAGGAGGCAGCAACGAGGTAAGACCAAATGTGAAAACACTAGGCAGGGGAAGTGTGTGGTGTGTGGCATATGTAGGATGGGGCAGGTGGAATCTGGTAGCCAGTCACTGAACCACAGGTGGAACCTTCCAAGTCTTTGGAGGAAGCTCTGGCTGCTGTCCAGAAAGTGCTTGATGGCACAAGTAAACACCAAGTCCCTTTACCACAGGCAGAAAGCCCAGTCCTGATCATGTGGAGCATGGCCATTACCACAAATACATGGACACCTTTAGCAACATACTGCACTCTCCTCCTGCAGCCCAACTTCCCTTGCCTGAGTGAGACCTGGTGAGGAGCTGAGTCACCAGTGCTGGCCATCCTTGGGGAACCCACAGAGCCCTAGGTAAGTCACTTATCCTGGACTGTTATATAGATTGGTGCTCTGAAGCAGAAGTGAAAGACTTTTAGGGGCAACTTTGTTTTGGTGAAGCCTTGTCAGCCTGCCCCTCACATTTGCCGTCTGTTACCTATGATGCTTTTCACTGAATTTGAAGGTGTGGAATGACACAGAAACTAAAAAATTCTACTGAATCCAAATTATACCTGGAACCTGCAGGTCCGACCCTTTATCAACTAGATTCTCCTGCTAGGGGATGGAAAGGAAGTCAAAGACTAGTATAAATAATGGTTAAGACATTATTATTACCACTGTAGATCTGGTGATGAAACATCATTTTGTAACCTTTCATTCTTTATGTTTGTTTTTGTAGATTGACTGAGATTATCCCTGAGGATCTTCTAGCAAATAAAATGGTCTACTGTATGTCACAGACTAATGAAATTATGGACTTCAGACTGCTGTTGGTTTTAATTTAGGAAGACTGAAACAATGAAGCAGACTGTTCATATGATAAATGAGTTTAATAAAATGCCATCGCCATCATCTAAGGGTCATATTCCTTTGCATGATTGGTTGGTTACTGCGGAAATTGCTGCCTTGTGTTTTAAAGTGCCTTTTCCTTTTGGTCTCTGAGAGGAATTTTAAATCAGCAGCCCAGTGGCATAGTTACCATGCTTCAGAGAGGTAATGCTGCTGTTAAGCTTTGGGACAGTTGAGGATCCCATGCCTCTGAGTACCTCTCTCTGGTGAGCTTTCAGTAGGGGACCCTTGAACATTGAGTGTGATCACAGAAATCTGGGTCTCCTCTGCAGGACAGATGCAGTATTAAAAGCCTCTGATGCCTTCAGAAGAACTTTACCAAAACATGATATTTAGATGCAGTCCAGCTTGTATTTCACATTAGTTCTGTATTACTCCTCCCTGTTATTTATTACTGAGGTAATCTGCATGAAAACAGGATCTTTGCTCCTGGAAGAGTTCATGTGTTCTGTTGCTGTCTCCTACCGAGATCATAATGCACTGGCATGACATCACAGTTACTCCCATGGCCTAAACTGTGATGTCACAAGCAGTGCATTATGATTTGAAGTAGGGAGTCAGCTGTTGAGGTAGATGAACCCTGAAGGATAAAGATCATGAATTCATGAAAATAGCCTAGTAATAAATACTGGGGAGGAGGAATCTTTAGACTATATATGGAATGGAAACTTAATTGTGCATAATTATTATGTTTTTCAAAGGTTTTTAAGGCATCAGCAACTCTTTAACAGATGTTTATGTTATGAGGTATTGGGCTTATAACCCAATATCTTGTGCCAGCATGCTGATTTCTGTAAAAGTACATTTTACCTGGAGTCCATCTAGTTTTGGAAGGGATCATACCTGACTCCATAACAATGGTCAGCAGATCTCTTCCAACTTCCTAGTATGCCTGCTCCAACCCTGCACTCTGTGGTTTGGTGACCTTTCAGCAGGGAGAGCATGGAGTCATGCCTATACAAGTCTATGGGATCATTTTCAGTGCTGTTTTTTGACACTTTAAAGCAATCCGAGTGAGAATAAGCCACTGCTCAACATATAAGGTCCCTTTAAGTAGGCGGTGGCTTTCATTTCTTTTCTGATTGCTTAAAGTTTTGAAAACAGCATTGAAAAATGACCCATAGACTTGTAAACTTCAGAGCTCAGGGGTGGAGCAGGCATACTAGGAAGTTGGAAGGTATCTGCTGCTGGTGGCTATGGAGCCAGGCACAATCCCTTCCAAAACTAGACAGACTCATTTAAAAACTTAGTTTCTCACAGAAATCATCTCATGTTGACATAAGGTATTGGGCATGAAGCCCAACACCTTATCACATTAGGCTGGAAATTCACCTTAAGACATCCCTAGCATGAAGGGGCAGAGATGTTTAGGGAAAAACTCTGATTGGCACATGATGCGGTTTCTTTCCTCCTGCCACCATCCCCAGTGCACTGACTTTGCTTCCTCCCCATTAGATCTGTAAAGCTATGGTCCAAATTCCTGGGCACATGCTGGGGTGTTCCCCGTGTTAGAGGAATGTTGGGATATTTCTGAGCCAGAGGCAGTGGGTGGTGCCTGTGAGAATGGCATGTAGGGGATTCAGGCTGATCAAAAAAAGGAGAGAGGAGAGAAAATCAGAATCATATAAACAAAAACAACACAAACAAGCAAACAAAAATCATAACTAAAAAAAATCAAGTGCTCCATTTTTGGCTGTTTAATACTGGAAGCCCAAAGCTTTCTTAGCAGTGTACCATGACCTTCCATAAGATATCAGGTTTCTGGAGCTATGCTTCAATTTCTCTTTGCTCAGTGTGCCAACTATTCCTTTAGAAGAGAACATCATTATAGCTGTGGGTGGAGTCTGCAACCATCTTGCTGTAGCTGGAAAATGGGATATGGAAGCACACATTTTGGAGTTTTCAGTGTATCCTTCACAAATGCAAATCACTATGCCAGTTGGATGAAATACTCCCTTGCAGAGTGCTGACTGAACATCTGTTCAGAGCTCAATCAAATATATTCATTCTAGTTCTTTCAGCAGCTAAATAAAACCTCTACAGCCTAAAGTAAATGGGATGTAACATTTTCCAGAGTGCACCAGGCTGTAATGATCAAAATTCTTAGCAATTTTAGCCTGTTAGATTTTGACCGGATGTCAGAAATACCTTTTCCTTTTACTAAAAGAAAAAAATTATATGGTGAAACTTGTTGCCAAATAAATGAGCTGCTTTAAACAAAAGAACAAAAACATTTAAAACATGAGTGTGACAGATTAGTCATTAGTCAAGAAATACAGCCATTAGCAAACAACCCAAAGACTGGTACATCAAAGGTCACAGAATAGAATTGCACAAACTGACTCAAATGTTCTAAATCTCACTGAAGCCAAAGAAAATGTGTGTGTGTCTGTGTGTGTGTGTTAAAGCCTATTAATTAGAAATATGTAAAACACATAACTCTATGGGTTCATTTGTCAATATTATTTGTAAATATTTAGACTCACATTGTTTAAACATGTGCAGTCTGCAAACGTGCAGAAACCTAAAGAAGGCCTTCAAATGAGATGTTAAAATACAGTCTGAAAATGTATTGTGAATTGTGCAACTGTGGCAGGTGCAGATTTCCAATTGGACAGAAAGCAGTGACAGGTTGTTTCACTACATAATCCTTCTGTTGTGAACACCTCTGGAGCCAGCTGAGGTGTTCACTATAGCTAGGTATTCACTACAGGGGTGTTAATATGCCTACTTAGAGAACAATGGGAGCCATCAAAGGTGTTCACTATAAGAGGGAGTTTATTATAGAGGGGTTCTTTATAGCGTGGGAGCACTGTATATTGTATTACTGTATTGCCAGTGAATACATTTTTGAGATTTTATCGAGTTTTTCCCTTGTACTCCAACTGATTCATCTTCTCTACTTTTCTAGTCTTTTAGTAGATGTGTAGGTGAAACAATAGACCCTTTGCTAAACAATTGATACCTTCCTATTAGGTAAAGGTTCCACATTTCCTCCATCGCCCTTGTTTTTGAAAGCTGTAGTACTAGCACTACGTGCAGCTATTCTGTGTCTTAGAACTTGAGTACACTCATCAAGTTTCATGCCACAAAGAAATGTTTATTGTGCAAATCAAATGAGAGGTGGGTCAGCTATAGTATTTAATGATGTACATGTGGATAATAGGCGGAGCCCTGAGATCCACATGAGGAGAGAATGAGCTTAATCTAGCTAGGATCCAGCAACACCCCTGGGTTGTGGGAGCACACAGGACAAAATGCAAGGTTTCTCCCACACTGGCCCATAATAATATATGTACTTCTTCTTGGGTGGCATACAAACCCATGCAGAACTCTTATGGGCTCTAATCCATACAGGACCGTGCACCAATTTCAATTCAGTTTGCTTATTGGAAATCAAGTTCAGTACAGGACTCATTTACAATAGCATCTAGTACAACTGAGAAAACATACAGCAGATAATCCAATAACAGGTAAAGGAAGAAACAGGGTAACAAACTGGATAAATAAGGGCAACAAGCCTGGATCCCCTGCCTACCAACCTCACAGGCACCAATCCACTGCCTCTGGCTAAGAGGGTGGGGAATTGGGGCTTTACGATATATACTCTTCATAGGTTGGCATTCTGTGAGAGTCCCATGCCTTATGACACTCTGTTATATACATTATGCTCTACCAGGCCTTTCATTTCAAAGCCCTGGCACACTATGTACTAGGTATGCTGGGATTTGCCAAAATCCATTCCGTATGAATGTTTTATGATTTCAGAAAGATCCTATTTTGATTTTGAATCCTAAATCCTAAAATTCCTGCAGACAAGTAGTTAGGGCTTCAGATCATTTTTTTAGGGGTGGAAGTCAAATACTTCCATAGGTTGAAATTTGAAGTCATTCCAATTTTACTGGAGTCAAATACTTCCAGCTGTCAATTTTGAAGTCAAAATAATTCCAGTCCACAAATTTTGGAAGTTGAAATACTCCGTCCACCAGCCCGATGGTGCTGAGTGTTGAGGTGCTGGACGCCACCTTGTACCATGCTGGTGACCTCAGTTGGGGGTAAGCCCGGTCATCAGGGGTCAGTGGGGATGGGGACAGATGGAGTGCCCAAGGGCTGCTTTCCTTCCCGGGAGGGGTTCTCTCAACTGCAGCTCTGGCATCCCCTGGCGAAGGTTGGGGTCACTGCAGAGCTTGGCAGCAAGACTGCAGGGGATTGGAGCTTTGGCGGATGTCCTGCAGGTGTGCACAGGAGCATGCACATGCTGGGCTGGGCGTCATTGCATGTCCGAGCTCCAGGGTGAAAAAGGGAAAAAAATCCTATGGTCGGGTGAGGAAATGGTGAAAGTCTGAGGTCTGACCACACACCCAATGCCGGCTGACTCTCCGGTCTCCCTGGCGTCTGGGGCCTCTCTGTGGGGCTGGGAGCCAAGACCCTCCTTACCCAATTTAGCACTCGGGGATCGATTCAGGTGGGCGTTTGAGTCATAGTGTGCCTCAGGTGGGATCCTGAGAGATGCTCCAAGGTAGGGCGTATAAACAGACTTTACAAAAAATAAACACTCCAAGTCCTGTAGTTTTTGAAGTCATAGGCCTTCTGAATGCCTCACTGTAACCCTCATCCTCAGCACACCCACAGAAATACATTTCTGAATGAGTCTAGGAAAGGAAACCATGCACAGTAAATCAGTTAATTACAGTATGTGTTTATTTCATGAAAAGGAATCTGTATATCTTCATGCCGGAGCTCAGACATGAAACAATTCACTTCTGCAAATCTGCTCACCCATGCAAGCAAACCTCCTTTACCACTGGCCCAACCACACAGGCCCTGTGGAAACACTACAGTCCCACTATTTCACCCAAGAAACCCAGCCAGCTACCAGACCCCCCATCTCTCCAGTCAGCTCCCCCTGCCACATGATCAGCTCCTATCAAGGAAAGACATGCACTGGCTAGTGTCCATGCAGCAAAGGGTCACAGAGATAATCCAGTGCCAGCAGGGCAGATCTTATGATGAGGGCTGGTTGGAAGGCCTAAATATGCAAGTGCTACGGTCTAGGTGGGAGAGGATGGGACCCACATGATTGAATCCTAGGGGTATAAACAAGGTGAATGGTGAGGACCTGTTAGCAAGGAATATGGATGCAGTCACCAGAAGGAATGACTTTTCATCCCAGTTTAAGACATCAGCATGGACAGCTTCCAACACACATGTTTGGTCCCCAGAACACATCTAGCTTCACATGGTATCCTGCGAGGAAAGGCGACCACTATTGAGTGCTTACAAAAGGGCATAGTGATGCCTGTTCTAAGGGCTACTGGATGGGGGCAACTGAGGGTATAGCAACATCCTGCTGCTATATGTACACACACACAGGGGCGGTGAGCGAGCACGCCATATGACAGGTGGAAGGGAAGGAGGGTTTGTGAGGGGTAGTGCGGTGGTCTGTTGCGAGCTGGCTCTATGGCATGGTGGGTGGGTGGCAGGTTAGGGTTCTGAGGGTGCTGGGTTCAGTTCGAGGAACGTTAATTTTCTGAGTGCCAGGCTAAAAATTTTGTTCAGGTTTTGCACCTCCCGAAATGCACACCCACCGACATGCTCCCCCTGGAATTGAGAATCCTTTAGTAGGGTAGTGTGGGGTGTGTGCTGTCCCCGCATAAACAAAACAAATGTAAGTCCCGGTGCTGTTTTACTGTGCGCGGGAGTTAGGGTTGTCAGAACCCTCTGTAGTTCTGGGTTCTAGTTCTAGTCTAGAACTTTTGAAAAGTTCTAGGGTTCTAATCTTTTTAGAACTTTTTAGAACTCGAACCCTATTTTTTTATTGTGCTGCCAGTAATGAAGATAGTAATAAAATACATGTAAAGAGAAAACTGTTCAATATAAGGAGGAGAGAAATTATCATGTGTGACTGATAGGAATACAACTAGGTTTATCTATGGTTTCTTCTGTTTGCTAAAGCCAGCAACTTAATACGTAACAGGCCCACCCGCCCACCCATATGTTAAAGTTTTCCTGCTGCAGCTGCATCATAGTTCCTTAGTGAAAGAAAGAGGCACATTCGCCATTTATGTACTCAGTTATATATACTCATCGCATGAATTATGAGAAAAATAACTGATATTACCTAATCTCAGGCTCAGCTATTTGCTGCTTTCTGTTTTAAATGAGTAACTCAAAAGTTGCTATGTTTAAAAGAAAGCTTTATAACAAAGTCAAGCCAAGGTACTACAGCAGTAGCATGTGGAACTGTTGCAAAACATATTACGTCATAACGCAGTCAGTCAAGACATTTGAATAAAAAAAATACGCCAGTCATTGTTGCTGGCAAAAATGCATGCAATTTTCTAAGATAATGCATACATATACCAACATTTTGTTGGCAAATTGAAGTAATACATACTACTTTCTAAGATGATGCATTTGTGCAGCTGATACTTCAATAAAATCTGTATTTCAGTCACATAAATAAAAACTGGTTTCCTCACCACATACTAACTAAGGAACATTTAATGTAGCTGCAGCAGTTGGCATGTGATGTTTAAGGGACAACGTCTTGTCAACCCCATTATGTATCAAATTATCACTACTTGAAAAGCAAAAACACTTTATGATAGGTCACATTCTGTGAAAACTGCTGATGCAGATTTTCTTTATTTCTGATTCCTTTATTCTTTTTAAAGGGGACAGGACAATTGTGCTAGGTGGCAGCAGTTTGCAATGTATTTAATAAGGAAAAATATATATATATTATATGTACACAGTAGGTTTGGTCTATCGTCATTTTTTCTCACCATCCCCAGCCGATCACGAATCTGTAAATGACAGGACTAAAACAACACCCACCTTTCACCCCATCACCCATTCCACTTTTCTTCCACCACCCTCATCTGTGCAGTAGCACCCATACCACCCTTACACCCATGTTAAAACCAACCCACAACCCTCACCCATGTACTAGCATCCATTTTGGTTTATGGCTAACATTTCTGTAATTGAAAAATAATAAACAGCTACCAATTAGAACTCATTGTTTTGTCCTCTTTAAAATTGAAAAATAGACTGTCCCGGTCCCAGCCCATACTGATGCACCACAAAGTCACAGAAGGTAAATCCAAAAATATATGTTTGCACTTTAACTATAAATAATATGATACAGAAGGATTGACATGACAGTGTCCCTTTTATGCAAATTTGGGCCTGTTCCACTGATGTTAAAATTGCCCTGTATATAAAACTTGTTAACTTTAGTTTAGACCCTAGCTACAAAGCAGTTTGCCATGAAATGGTGAAAGTTTTGGGGTATATAGTCCAAGGTAGTAGATCGAGAAAGGAGAGAGACAACCAAAGTCATCACAGTCTGTAAAGTTTTCTTTTGGTGCAGAGATTCTGTCCCACACAATATTTACCAGCCACCACCATCTGAGTTGTCATCACCATCAACATCCACAACATCAATCATTTCAGGATCAGTTTGTATACTCTTGTAGGGATACGAAAATCTTGACTTATTAACTTTAATAAAGTTAACGTGTGTACATTTTCTGGCAGCAACCTATTTCTGGTGTCTGTCACAATATTGCCAGCTGTACTAAACATGCGTTCTGAAGAGACACTTGTTGCAGGACAATCAAGATATTTACAGGCTTCATCATACAGCTCTGTCCAAATAGATTTTTTGATCTCCAGTATTCAAAGGACATGCATCAATAGGAATAGGCAGTTCTTGCAGGTAACTGTCTACCATGATGGACAGAGACCACAGCAGAAGAGGAATCAGCAGAAGCTGGTATGGCAGCAATTTGGGAAAGGTTTTGCCACAGATTTAGCTTGTACTAAGGGTTGAAGAAGTGGCAGTTGTGGAACAACTACTATTAATGTTCGGTGACTTTTCCAGTTCTGTATCCCTTTGTGAAGATGAACCTGCATGTTGTGGTGATGACAACCTGAGGGTACTGTCGTGTCTGTGTTGACTCCTGTGAGTGCTGCAGCTCATCTAGCAACAGACATTTGTACTGCTCCATATCATCTGTTTTTGGAAGATGTATAGCCTTGAACCTGGGATCTAAGAGAATTGCAAGGATGTAGTGTTTTGATTTGTCATTGCAACTAATTTGTCATTGGTTTTGAAGCACTCGCTCATTCTCTTTATGAGATTCCCATGATACAGGGGACATGTTGTCTGCGCGTCAGCTCTGTCTTTTCTATTTGTAGATTTAGAACACTAAGAAGATGTGAAATGAGCATTATGAGTGGGATAACCTGACTCACAGATGCGCTCAGAAGACATGTCCCTTGTAGCTGTCTCAAAAGGAGCTAGGATGCAGCACACTGTCTCCATTTATTTCCACTGCAGCACAGACAGCATAATGCCATCTCCAATAATGTAACTGGAGCAATACTCATGTACAGCTTGCTTTTGCTCCAAGAGGCACTGCAGCATATAAGCGTTGAGTTCAACAAGTGGAAACATTTTGAATCAGCTTTTGCTGTGGCAGCTTGTGTTTTTTGCAGTTCAGACAATGTCCGTATAGCCTTGGTTGAATGTGAAAAGTGAGTCACAATTCTTTTGCAAACAGCAATCATATCATCCACTTGTGTTTCATTGCTGAGAAATCCCGTGACAATTAAATGTAAGCAATGTGCAAAGCAAGAAGCATGCGAAATCCTCCATCCTGTACTGCTTTCAAGATGTTGGCTCCATTGTCACTTACTATGAGCCACATTTTAGACCGTGAGAATAAACCCATTCGTCAAGGAGGTCATTTAGTTCCTGCAAGATGTTTGCAGCAGTATGAATTGCCCAAACTTCTTTATATGCAGCAGCACCATCTTTTCTGGTGTCTTTGTTTTTGAAGAAACAAGAAACATGACCCAATAAGCGGTAAGGGACATGTAATCTATGTTTTGAGTGCTGGTCACATATCTGTTGTGACATGAATAACCCCACCTCCGCAGTTTTAAGTGCAAGCATCACTGTCACTTTTAAAGCCTGATAAATGTTTGGTATTTCAACATATGAAAAGTACCTTCGATGAGGAACATTGTAGCGAGGCTCTGCTAATGTCATGAACTCCTAAAATCCTCATGATCTACCAAAGAGTATGGGAGAAGGGCTCCGCTAACAGTTCACCAATTCTGTGATTAAGATGAAGGGTCTTTTTATGATTTCTAGTAAAGGTATTCTTCCTTTCAAATGCCTGAGACAGTGTTAGCTGTTTACAACATGTCCCTGCTGGTTTATTGTACACCATGCTTCGATGGCAGATGGATGCAGAGATGGTGGACTAGGACTTATACATTCAGTGCCATCACTGGATGTGCAACTGGTACTAATGGTGCTGGCATTGGTGGTAACAGTGATCCTAGGGCTGGCAGTGGTTCTGCCCGCATCAAGTTCGAACAATTCAGTATCCATTTCAGATTCCTGACCCTTCTCACTGCGGTCTGGAAGATGGAGGACATGGGTTTTGGATGATCAAGCAAAACTGAATGCTTTTCAGATGGTTTAAGAGCTGTAGTGCCAGGCATGACACAACTTTATCACGGCTTACACTCTGTTTACACAGGAACAAATTGCTCTGCATGGATCAGTTTACTGACAGGAAATAATTCCACACCTCAGATGTGACAGATTTTGTTCGAGTGCTAGGGAGATGGCTAAAGACTGTTTGTTTCTTTTCACCTGTCCTAACAGAACCGGGACATGCTCCTTGGTGCTAGAAGAGTGGGCAGAAGACTCTGATGGATTTTCATTGCTGGCCAACACAGAGTGGTGGATTCAATGGATATGTCCTTTTCATTGCCAACAGTGCTGGATGTATTTGCAAGTGCACTACCTGATTCATTGTCAGCAGACTTGCTCATTTCACTTTGTTGAGGAAGTAAGGATTAGTCATGCGAGACACACAGTGTCGGACTGAGACAAAGACCTACTGTCTGAGTCAGAGAGGACTCACTGTCACTTGCATTATTGCTGCTAGTCACAGGGATCTTAAAGCATGAATGGCATACCTATGGTGCTTCTCCATGTGACCCCAGTAGCTGTACAGGTTTTCTTAAAGGTCCTCCTTTACCACACTTCACTGTTGCTCTTTGCTGTTTCTTGAATTTTATCACATGAAACATTTTGGTTATTTCTGCTAGCACCAGGGTTACCACTACCACCAACACCTACTCCAACACCATTACCAGATGCTTCATCTATGTTGGCATCAGCCATAACAGACAGTACCAGTACTACCAGTATACTGCGGTGAACACACCCACACCCAAACAATTCCTATGTAAGAAAGCAATGTGATCTGTGATCGCTGGCTAACTCAAAATTTTATTTTGGTTTGTGTACACTGTGATGTAGTAGACTGAAAGTAATTAAAGAATATGATGGCTTGCAACTAAAGGATCCCAGGTTCAAGGCTTACAGAATTATTGGGCTGCTGGGCATTGGCATACACATAGCAGTCAAGGGGCACAGCAGCAGGGTGATGGGCTGATCACAGGAGACGAGTCACATACGCAACCCAGGGAATGAGGAATTATATTTCTACATTTCTGTCATGTAAGGTTAATGCCACCACACAACTGGCCACTGGGCTTCTCTCTGTAACACACACTGGGTAGGGTACAGTGCAGTCAAGGGGCACACAGCAGCAGGGTGATGGGCTGACCACAGGAGACAGAGTCACATACACAACTCAGGGAATGAGAATTATATTTCTATGCTTCTGTCATGTAAGGGTAATACCAACACACAACTGACCACTGGGCTTCTCTCTGTAACACACACTGGGTAGGGTACAGTGCAGTCAAGGAGTACACAGCAGCAGGGTGATGGGCTGACCACAGGAGACAGAGTCACATACATAACCAACACACAACTCAGAGAATGAGAATTATATTCCTACGCTTCTGTCATGTAAGGTTAATGCCACCACAACTGGCCACTGGGCTTCTCTCTGTAACACACACTGGGTAGGGTACAGTGCAGTCAAGGGGCACACAGCAGCAGGGTGATGGGCTGACCACAGGAGATGGAGTCACATACACAACCCAGGGAATAAGAATTATATTTCTATGTTTCTGTCATGTAAGGTTAATGCCACCACACAACTGGCCACTGGGCTTCTCTCTGTAACACACACTGGGTAGGGTACAGTGTCATCAAGAGGCACACAGCAGCAGGGTGATGGGCTGACCACAGGAAATGGAGTCACATACACAACCCAGGGAATGAGAATTATATTTCTACATTTCTGTCATGTAAGGTTAATGCCACCACACAACTGGCCACTGGGCTTCTCTCTGTAACACACACTGGGTAGGGTACAGTGCAGTCAAGAGCACACAGCAGCAAGGTGATGGGCTGACCACAGGAGACGGAGTCACATACACAAACCAGGGAATGAGAATTGTATTTCTACGTTTCTGTCATGTAAGGTTAATGCCACCACACAACTGGCCACTGGGCTTCTCTCTGTAACACACACTGGGTGGGTACAGTGCAGTCAAGGGCACACAGCAGCAGGGTAATGGGCTGACCACAGGAGATGGAGTCACATACAACACACAACTCAGGGAATGAGAATTATATTTCTACGCTTCTGTCATGTAAGGTTAATGCCATCACGCAACTGGCCACTGGGCTTCTCTCTGTGACACACACTACACTGGGTAGGGTACAGATTTATTTGCCTTTTTTTCCCCTTGTTATATGCTTGTTGCTGGCAGCTGCTGAGTGTGCAGTGCTGCAGTTTCAATCACAATCACATTTCACAAAGGTTCTTCTTTTTTTTTATTCTCTCTCCTGAGTCCTGATATTGATTGATCTCAGTCTCGATCCCTCCCTATTCCCCAATCCCTTCCCAATTCTTGATTAATCCCTCCACCTGAACCTCCCCTAGTCCCACTCCCACCCGACCGTTAATTTACTGAGCCTTTTTCAGCCTTTCTCGTTCCTGGTCTCACAGGAAAATGGATGATGGAATTTTAAATAGCACTGCAGCAACTAGCAAGTGCTGCAGTCCAGATTGGTCCACGCTGACCTGGGCCCTGGCCTATAAGTATAGTATTGGGCAAGAATGCCTGGCTGCGGTAGTAGAGTAGCGGTATGCTACAGTTAAGTAGGCTGCTGCTGCTGCCTCCTGAAATCCTCAGCAAATGGTCTCTGTCTCGGCTTGCATCTGCCTAAATACCCCCACAGATCCCGTGGCTCGTGCAACTTACTCGAGCCCCACCTGACCACATAGTATTGGTCAGGTGGTGAGAAGATGACTTCACTTGAGCGTACGTGCACGTGGCGTATTACATAGCCTAGTGAGACAACTCGTGGTGGATCTGGCAAGGCTGGCAATGGCAAGTTCAACCTCAACAACACTGTTGTTGCTGCTGCACCCCCACCACATCGGGCTGCCACTTGCCTGCTGCTGCTGGGACATGCCTCCTCCAGTCCCCACATACCCCTACACCCCCTTTGGGGCTGCCTGCTGGGGCGTGTCTCCTCCGCCCTTCTCTCCACACACACGCTGGGACTCAGATTTGAACCCTTTAGCGAACCTTTTAGTGTTCGAGTTCTAAGTTAGAACTGGAACACTGGGGTTCGGAGGATTCGAATCTTTGACAAACAGTTCTGACAACCCCTACGGAGTGTACATCGGCAAAACGATTTTTGCCGATGTACATTCGCCTAACAGCAATCACCTTTGTGTGATCACCATTATCACATACATCTGCTTCACACATATGCACAGCACAATAAAGAGTGAGTACATATTTCTATTTTCCAAGTGAGGTGAATAAAGCCAAATTTGGATGAGTATGAATGCTGAAAATCTTTAGTTGTGAGCAAGTGTTTTTGTTAAAGTATTTGTAGTAATTAAATAAAACAAAACATATCTAATTTGTCTCTGTCTTACACACACATACACACACACACACACACACACGTCCTGTAAACTGACAAATAATTTTAAATTAAAGTGGACTGTTTTCTTTTTCTGAGTCAACTCTCATACTGGCTCCCACACAACATAAACAGACCATCCTGCACCAACATTGCCAGCCCCAACCAAGCAAACTTAGTCAACCCTGGAACTAGTACCGCCAGCCCACCTAAATGAAGACAGATGGCTCTCCACCATGCCAGCATGACCGATTCCTCCCAGCCATCCCACAACCATGCATGACTACCCACTCTCAAAACACAGCCAGCTCCTCCTACACTCTAACACAGCTATTCAACTCACCAAACCCAAGCAAACATTGCCAACCACTCCACCCCTTGCACCAACACAGCCTGCCCCTTCTCCAACATGGACAGTCCCCCACTATACCCAAGGGAACACAGACGGCTCCCAGCCACTGCAACAACACAGTTACTTCCCACCAGACCCCAAATGCACAAAATTAAAACACCATGACCGCCAAAAAGTCAGCTGTACCACCTCACCAACATGGCCAGCACCACAGCAGTGTGGCCCCAACAGACACATAGCTAACACACCTAAACAGTCAGGTCCCATGCACCATACACACACACACACACAAACACACACACACACACACACACACACACACACACACACACACACACACTGTGTCCCATACCCTGTGCAATACAGCACAGTATGTAGAGCCACTTAAGATCGCAAAGCCCCTCGAACATCAGCCATCTTGTAGCCTTTCAACCTGCCCCACACACACATGCAGAAACACACAAGAAAATATATAAACTTACTTTCCAAAATGCTGCCAAGTATGGGATACTTTGGTAACATTTTATAAGCTAAAATAACCTTTCACCACCAGTATAAGGCACCAACATGGTCAGGTCCCCATGTCTAGCACTCTCACCCCTGAATGCCATGGCTGGCTCCATGACATGCCTGCTATGCCTCCACCAACACTGTCAGCTCCCCACACACACACATGCCCGATCCTTCCACAGCCAACATAGCCAGTTCCCAAACATACACCTGGCTTGTCCTACAGTGGCCAGCATCCCCACCAAGACACACACAGTCTGCTCCCAAACCCACACATAGTCCATTCCACCACACACACACACACACACACACACATATACACACACACACACACACTATCTCACTCTCTCTGAAAGAATATGACTAATGAGACCCCATTCTCCAGTGAGTCTCTCCATCCAAGCATCCCACTGCCCTGAAACAACCACAGCCAGCCCCTCAGCCACTGCAACAACATAAACAGCCCCTGAACCACAACATGGCCCATTCCCCCGGCTGCCCCCACTCAAGTGAACACAGCCCTGGTACTGGCATTGCCAACCCCACCCCACCCAAGTAAACACAGCCAACCCTGAAACCAGCACCTCACCAAATCCAAGTGAACACTGATGGAGCCAGCACCTGCATGGCCAGCCCCTCCACCCAAGCAATAGCCCACCTCATACTAGGAGCTATCAGGTTTCAGATGCATTCTGGTGCATAATGATGGTCATTCTGACACTATATAGCTGCTTTTAAAGCCTTCTTTGACTTGTTATACACAACCAATATCACTATCAAAATAACTAACTTTTATTTTCTCTAAAAAAAAATTGTCAAAACTAAACAACTTCTTGATCAATACCAAGGAGCAGAAACTGTATGCATCTCTAATCCATAAAATGTTCACATTGGCAACTGTATTGCAAATAGGATTTACACATCCAGTTAAAAGAGATAGGAAATAATTTACAGTTATTTTCAACTGTTAAAATAAATCATAAATAACAAGCAAAGATGGCAATGTGTGTTTTTATGGCAAGTCGTTAGGGGACATAATTCATAATCTCTGGCTATATAGTAAAACACATACACTACATAATGAAATACATATATCATATAGTGAAATATATGCATCATATAGTGAAATGCATACAAATGTAGTGAACCACATACACTATCTATTGAAATATATACACCATATAGTGAAATACATAAACTGTATACTGAAATGCACATATCATATAGTGAAACACATAACTATATTGTGAAATGCTTACATTATATAGTGAAATACATACACTATCTACTGAAATCCACATACTGAGTACTGAAAATCCACATACACTATATGTTGAAACAAACGTATTTATGTACTGAAATACATACACTACCTATTGAGATACATACACTACAAACATCCACATAAACTATCTACTGAAACAAATGTTCTATACATTGTAACACATACACTATTTATTGAAATACATACACTATATATTGAAATAAATACACTATCACTGAAAAATATGTATACACTATGTACTAAAACAAATACACTACATATTAAAACACTTACCCTCTCTATTGAAAATCTACTGAAATACATACACTGCACATTGAAAAAGCACATACACTATATACTGAAACAAATACACTATATACTGAAACATCTACACTTTGTATTGAAAATACATACACTATATATTGAAATAAATACAGTATGCAATGAAAATCTGCATACACTATATACTGAAACAAATACACTATATATTGAAATACATACACTATCTATTGAAATACATACACTACACATTGAAAAGCACATACACTATCTACTGAAACAAATACACTATATATTGAAGTACACACGTTATATTGAAATACATACATATACATTGAAATACATATACTATGCATTGAAAAATACACTATATACTGAAACAAATACACTACATATTAAAACACTTACCCTCTCTATTGAAAAATGTTGCATACTCTATTTATTGAGAGAAATATATTGCATACGAAATACATAACACAGTATATTTAAAAAACACATACATTATATACTGAAACAAATACACTATATATTAAAACACTTACCTCTCTATTGAAAATGTTGCATACTGTATATACTGAGAGAAATAAATTGCATACTGAAATACATACACAGTATATTAAAAAAACACATACTCGGTATACTGAAACAAATACACTATATAGTGAAACACATACACTATGTATTGAAATATATATACTGTAGACTGAAAAATTCACATACACTATATACTGAAACAAATAAACTATATACTGAAATGGACTACATTCTGAAATGACCCCTTTTCCCCTTGAATGGCCTGGCTCTGCATTCCTTTCCTGTTGCATTCAGGGAGCTGCTGGCTTGATGAGAGGATGTCTAAAGCTACAGAACAGCAGGTACACAAAACAGGGCTCTCTTTATTCTACTTCTTTATGGGATTTTATGTCTTGTTTTGCTTGCACACCTTTAATCAACTTTCAGAACATTGTGATGTGACAAGAAACTTTTAGAACTAATTTAAAATGCTGGTGTTTATCTTTAAATAAGTGCTGCCTTCATTTACTGTTAGACACATTTGTATAGAAAGCTAATACTTAGGATATTCCTAACATATCAGTCTCATACCATATAAACATAGGGACTGCACACATTTTCTAAGTTAAAGTTTAGATCGGATTTATGTGTAATAAATTACTGTGTTGGTCCAGCAACTTATCTAAACTGATGCTTGGGGAGAGATACTGCAGGAGCTGTGATAGTGTAAGTCAAACGCTTTCCTAGTTTGTACTCTACTGAGTTAGTTTTGATTTAGTTTTGTTTTATTTGAATGTTTTGTTTAATAAAGGTTCTTGGTTTAAAAAAATATATATATTTTGCAGCAATTGCCCAGGGCCTAATTTCGTCAGGAGCTCAGCTGGCATATACATAATCTGCACTTTCTGTTTTGAATAACTTCACTGTGATGCCTCACTGGTGGCTCTCACAGCTCCTAACCTCCCATTACATATCTGTAGAGCACTGCAAGGTGGACAGAGCTTTGCCAGGCACTTGGTCTCCACTAATAAACCTGCCCTGGTCTAGCCTCATAGTGCATAGTTATGCTGTTTATATGGTATGACTGTGTTATTGAGTTTGAGATTCCCAAACTGTGTTTTATTTCTTTTTCCATTGAGATGTTTATCTTCTAGCTCACCCATTGACCCCTTTGCACTGACCTGTCCATCCTTATCACCCAAAATCACCAGGACTTACCTGCTCTGAGATCTCCATGCCCCCCATGATGGGGCCAGGAGGGAGAGGGCCATTTACAAGGAGACACATATTCAGACAGGAACAGAGCCTGGTTAGTAGTGCAAAGCCTGTGCAGGTTGGTGGATTATTTTGCCATTAGAGGTTTTCTACCTTTGGTTTATTCCTGGGCAGTCAAGCATGCAATTATGCCAATCCAATTAAAGGCAAGTACTGCTTTGTGCCTGCCTGAGCCCTGCCCATTATGTCACTCTGTTGCCCTGCCAGCGTTCCTCCTAGGTGGCTGTTAAACAGCAGGGTGGTCAGACTCCCCTCCCTGAGAGGACAGCAGTCCCTGAGATGCTGAATCATCTCTCCCACCAGCTAACCCCTGTTTGACCCAGGTCCTCCCCAAAACTGGGCCACTCGCATGGGAAGCAGTACAACTACTACCAAGCTGCTAAGCTAGCCCACCAGACTGTATTTTTATAAGTAAATAAAACAGCACTCGAATAAAAGAAGAAATGTATTTCAGCAACAGTTGTTATTCATATTTAAGACACATCACAATGTTTTGAAATTGGATCAAAGTTTTCCAAGGAAAGTAACATAAAATAATACATAAAGATACAGAATAAGATAATCCATTTTGTTTACTTTCTGCATCTTAAGAGGCATCGACAAAGGGATATTTAGTCAATTAGAGCCCATTTTCATAAGGTTAGCAGAATGCTAAATATCTAAGCACTGTGCCATGTTGGATAACAGCATGATTGAACAGTTGCCATATATTTAGCAGCCCCTAATGCTAACCTGATCATGTGCATATGCATATGTACTACTAAAGCCTTGCAAATGAGGGATCCCTCCTGCATACAGAGCACAGTGCTATATAAAAGGTTTTGAAAGTGCTTAACAGCTGAAATTGCAATACTGTTTACTGCTTCCAAAATCCTGCCCTCATTTGAGCACACAGTGGTGCATATTGTCACCCTACCCTGGTCACCATTCTGATGCTCCCAAGTAGTATACCAAAATGATCTTTGGCACCTAAAGGTTCTATACCCCGATTGCAGTTTAAATGGCTCCAGTTATTATAGTATAATGATCCTTGGTGTCTAGTGCCTCCCCCGCATACTAAGCTGGGAGCTCATTTCCAGATGCATCCTGGTGGAAGGAGAACTTGTACAAGTGGGGCTTAGGTAGCATAAAAGTTCAAAATACATAACATACATGGAGCAGAGTGGTACACAATTGCAATTACATTGGGAATAATACATGCAAGATGTGAGAACTTGTGTGACAAGCAAACAATCGACAATGCATATACAGTGCAGTCAGGAGCCACAAACATAATGCTGGTAATCAAATACAGAGCAGTTTAAATCAACACTGGCTGTAAACATTTGTGCATAATGCCTAGAGTGGAAGCATAAAGTGCCAAATTATAGCTGTTCCTAAACTGGAAACAAGTCATAGGAGAGAATGGGGGAAATTAGAGCAAGTGCAGGAGGGAGGGTGAGACCTCTGAAGTGGTTTGAAAGAATCCAGGGAGGGAGATTGGTGACTGGGGTGAGGGAGTTCCAGATTTTAGGAAGCGGTGGCTGAACATGGCTTTGCCGATGGTTATGGAAACTGAAGGACTGCTAGGGTTCAACATTTCAGCTTCTGATGGTATGGCTGTGGGGGCGAAGAGATAGAAGGGTAGGGAAACAAACCAGATTTTCCCACAAAGCTGGCACAGTGGGCATGGTGTCTGTCCACAAGAGAAGAAAAGGAGAGATTTATACATAGAACAGTGATGAGTCCAAGGAGGGTAGTCGAGAGTGTAATGGCAGAAATAGTTGAAAAGTGTGTAGAGTCTGGAAAGGGTAGTGAATGGCTGCACTGTAGACCACACCACCATAGTCAAAGATTGGGAGGATCATTCTTCGATAATAGCATGGTGTGCTGGGGTGGATACAGTCACAGTTCCTGTAAAGTGTTTCAAATTGGGTGCAGCTTTTAATTATAGCATCTGTAACCCCTGACAAATGGGGTTCCTGAAAAGTCTTCTTTGAGCTTGCCTAAATGCTCACTGCCAGGCTGGTGTTCTGCATTTTAGCAGTTTAAATGTATTGCCAGAGTGTGCCTGTATAGCCTCTGTGCACTGTCTCTTTAAGAGCTGCCTGGATTGCAGTCATAATTAATCTGAGAGGGAGCTCTGTTAGACTATATACTTGTTTGCTGATAATTTATTAGACTAGTAATAATATTGCAGTTTGTTCTAACTTGCCTTCTTTGCAGCATAGACAGTTCTGTTTGTTTCCATCTGTCTTGGGCCTGGAGTGCAGAATGGGCCAATCAATACATTTGGGACACTAAAATGGAGCCTCCATGACGGGGCTTCAGTGGGCCAAAACTTGTAGGAATTGTAGTTTTGGGCTTTTGGCACCAAAAATAACGTGGAGCTGGTTCCCTTGTTGTGACTGACAGACAGATCAGTCAACTGAACCTTTTGAATCAGGGGAAAGTCCCACACTGCTTGCAGTTTCGGTTAGATCTGAGTTGAGAAGTGAAGAAGTAACAGCTGGAGATAGTTTGAGCAGCAATCCATAGTGGATTTGCATGGGAGAACTGTTGAAAGACCTGAGTTTGACCTGCATGCCTGCATGCCTCCTGCTGTTCCTGAGAGGGAACTTGTGCTTTTCAGATGAATCTGAATTTGGAGAGTGAATTAAGCCACTGAATTGTGACCAGACTTTAACCTGAAGGATACCAAGATTTGCTGAATTGATTGGCCTGTCAAGACTTCCAGCTACCTCTAAACTCCCGGATTATGCAGAGACTTTGTAATTGTGACTGGAGAGCCATTTGCCTGGTACAGTGGAATTTCTTTACATGTGAATGTGCTGTGTGCTTATAGTGGGTCATGATTTGGTTTCCCACTGTGTGTCTGAACTGTGTTTTGTTTGCTGGAGGCTGTATCCAGCTCCACAGACTGAATCTGTATCCATTTCATTTGCCTGGGCCCTGCTACACTGGCCTAGCCAGAATACCATATGCAGAGAAAGTCATCGACGAGAGACCAGCCTAGGAATCAGCCCCTCCTCAATGCCTTGAACAGGAATGATGTCTCAGTGATTTGTGTGGGCCCTGCTTTCCAGGCACTCCAGCTCAACACCCTGCAGTCTCAATTTCATCCTGCCTGTGTCCAGTATTGGGTATCATGTGTAAACATCAGGGTAGCTCCCGCAACAACAGCTAAATCTAAAAGTGTTGTCATCTGATTGTCTTGTTACCTTTTCTTTTCATGCTTGAGCCCTCCGGCTCTGAATTACAAATAGTGTGTGTTATGCATGTTGCTTTCTTCCATCACTGGGACCCAACCAGCTGCAATGTTCCTGGCTAGCCCACCTTTTTCCTACATGGGTTCCCAGAGTGTGTGACTGTGTAGGGACTCTGAACCGCATGTATAACTGTCTGATTAATATAGCTTTAAGCAAATCAACCTGATTATGCCCCTACCTTGTTCAAATTCCTGAATAAATCACATTTAACTTTGTTTGCATTTAACCTGACTATGGCTCCAGTTTGTGCCAAAAGTATTGTACTGTTGCTATTTGCTGTGCTTAACCTTGTTTTACAGGGTACCCAGGGTCAAGCTAGAGGAACCAGCCCTTGTGGTAAGTGCAAACAGTGTGGGTAATCACCTGGTGAATAAGGGTCATTGTGAAAGTAATTATTGTATATTGTTCAGGCCACTAGAAGGGAAAGGGGGAGTTACAGTGTCCTGGAGGGCTATGCCCAGGTTAGCTTGACCATTACCGACCCTGACCTCTGGGTGGATGTACGTATTTCGTTACCCAGGCCCCTTAACCTGCTACTAGCCAAGCAGGCAGGGGTATTAGCCCTGGGATAGCGCCACCTAGGGTTACACTTCCACTTGTTCAGAAAAGTTTAGGTGAGCTAGATACCAAGATAACTAAAGGTGGTAACATCCTCCGGGGAGCCATTGAGGGGTAAGGATAGTAGGAAGGAGGGAGTCTAGAGAGTCTGTGCCTTGTACCAAATGACATGGAGACAGTCTTCTTGGCATTGAGGAAAAGCTGATTTGTGTGCACCGGGCTGAACTTGTTTGAAGTCTAGCTGGAGTCTGGGGCCTACTGTGAAGAGGACCATGTCATCCATGTACATGTGAATGGATGCAGACAAGCATATGGAGGAGACCATTAAGGAAAATGGAGAAACATTGAGGACCTAACACAAACTATGGGAAGCCAGTGGATACAGGCAGGAGGAGAGATGGGGGTACCAATTTTGACTGCTTGGGACCTACCCATGTGGTAGAAGTGGAACAGCCAATGGCTGAGTTGGAGAGGCCTGCAGCCTGAAGTTTGGCTAATAATTGGGGTGAGCGACAGGGTTGAATGCTTTGGCTAGATAGACAAAGATAGCAGAGGTGAATAGGCTGTGATCCATATCATTGTGGATGGATTTGGTGAGCCTGAGAGGAGATGGTGGTGGAGTGATTTTGGGAAGCCAGACTTGTATTGGGTGAAGAAGGATGAGGAGTACAGAAAGGAGAGAGCTGTAACAAGATAATTTGTTTCTGTATTTTGGAGGAGGAGAAATGTGTCAGTAGCTGTTAGTAGCAGATGGGTCACCACATTTTGGAAGAGGAGTAACAGTGGTAGTCATCCAGCGCAGGGATGGAGGAACAGCAGAAAGAGAGGTTAGAGAGGTCAGCCAATGGGGAGGAGATTGCAGCAGAGAGAAGGAGGCGCTTGTTAGCCAGGGCCCTCTGGGCTCCTACCCTTGGAACGATTAAGGGTGGGAAGGGTGTCAGTGATGGGCGGATGGAGTTACTGGAGAGAAAAACAATAGAGAGAAGGAAGGGATGACAATCATGCAGGCTGGCAGGGGTGAGAGGGAGGTGAGGGAAATGAATTACACCTCTGTGGTGATGAAGGAGGGTTAGAGATAGGGTGTCACCCACTTTGAGGATAGGCAAAGGAGATTGAGTGGAGGGAGAAGAGATTGTGGTTTTCCAAAATTTAGACAGGTAACCAATGTTGGTACTGAAGGTAGATGTAAAATACTCACCTTTGGCAAGCCTTATTGCCCTGGTACAGGTGTTGCAGAGGTGATGATGCCTCTGGAAGCCATGGGATGGGTTTCATTTTCTTTTCTGACCAGGCCAAATCATGCACTTGCAAGCAAGCTATGAGCGGCCATGATTTAGGGGAGGTGGGTACCTTTTCTCATGTCCTGCTCTGAGGGGGTTGGCAGTCCCATATTATGAGGAATTTTGTTTTGAAATACACGTTAGTATGGAGTCAGTAAAGCAGGCCAATGAGATAGGGACCAATCAGAGTGGCTTAGGTGAATGGAAAGTACTACTTGCAGTAGCATGAGTAACAGTTCAAGTACGGGTAACAGGTAGAAACTGATGGGAGGAAGGTTCAAGAGGATATTGAAAGTTTTATTTTCCAGAAATGGTGGTGAAATGTGGAATAGTCTGCCAACTGAGATGGCAGGCACCAAAACCATAAATGGTTTCAAGCATGGCTGTGACAAAGTGAATGGTATAATGGTTATTCAGGCTGATAGTAGTAGGGAGGGAACAGGGGGTGGACAGTGAAGGCTGGTACCCTGTATGGACATGAGGTTCTGAGGATTAATATGTAATCAAGGCAGACAGGATGTACCATTTTTTCCTGCCATCATTGTCTGTTTCTGTGTTTCTATTTTCTATGATCCCTGACATCTAGTAGCCCCATCCACCAGTCACAAATCTGAACCACCTCCCAAAGCCATCCAGCCAGATCCCTCCACTCCTTCCCCATTTCACAAGATTGCAGCCACTTCCTGTGACTGTGATCAGTACAGCATCTTAGCTCATTACCTTGGCTGATCACTGTCTGAGAGAAAGGGAGTGAGTGCGCACCTACTGTGAAGCATCTGTTTCTATAGTGGTGTGCTCACTCCCTGTCACTCAGAAAGTGGCCAACCGAGGTGGTGAGCAGAGGGTTGACCTGTCACTGTCACTGTGACAGTGGGAGGGACTGGCAGCTGGGGTAATTTATCAGCCACCATGGGGAGAGGGGTGAAAGGACCTTAATAGGTGGAATTGGGAGGGGCTCAGACTTACAATCAGGGTGATCCAGATGCCAGGGATCCTCTTAATATACTAATCAGAAACATCTAAATGGTGATTGGGGTGGGGAAATTATAGATGCCAGGGATAATTTTATTAATTGGGGTTATCTGAATGTGACTGGGGAACTATTAGATGCCAGGTATCATTTTATTATAATATCAGGGCATCTGAATTGTGATCAGAGGTGAGGCTGGGCATGCTCTGTACAATTCCTCCGTGCAGTGATGCACAGGCATTGTGCTGAGATGTTGTAGTAGTTAGCCCATATGGGCGGCAAATTTCCATTAGCACCTTTCCTGCCATATGGACTTAGCATGCTGAGAGCTAAAAATGACTCATGGGTAAAGGTGCTATCCTATTTTGGACATGCGTTACTCCCTTTGTTCCTCTGAATCCCTGTCCTACTGGAGGCTGTGATGGTGTCTAGTCATGTCACAGTGGGTTATCCGTGGAACCAGTGATCACTGTACAGTGTAGCTCAACATTACGATGGGGCAGAGGCATGCCACAAAAAGTCTATGGTTCTGGACTTTAGTAGGTTGGATTTTAAAGAAATGGGAGACTTCTTCAGAAGCAGCCTAGCAGGGAGGATTGTCAGAGAGGGGTAGAGGAACAGTGGAGAAAATTAACAAAGGCATAGGGAAGGCAACCAGCATCTGCATGGAGGAAATGAGCAAAGCTGAAGGAAACAAGCATTTCTCAGTGCTAAATGTTGTCTTGCTGGCATTGGCATTGGTAGTGCAGGAGTTAGAGATGCATAATAGGAATGGCAGTGAAGTATGGGTGACGCCAACCCCATCACCCTGCAGAGACAGCCCAGGCACTGAGGTGTGCCTTTGGGGTGGCACCACCATAATGCTCATGCCATTTCACCTCACCCTACCCTGCAGACTCCGACCAAAGTGTCGTGTTATGCCGCGGGTCATCAGGCCTTCGCTCACCCGATTCTATGAGGTCATATGTTGAGATGGGTGCAGTATATGGAGAATGGGGTGAACTTTGGGGCTGAAGAGTCCAAGGCACACCTTGATGCATGTCACAGGCTGCAGGGTGGGGTGGAATGGTGACCACTACAGACGATAATCCAAATTTACCCCTGATACCTGTCAGTCTCTCACAGGGTGGGACATTATGGTCAGAAACCTTAATGCCTCAGGCATTTGTTGTATTTGCACTCCAGATTTTCAACATGGGCTTTTTGTGACCCCACCTCATGAAAGCATTTGGGACCTCTGCTCATGAACAGTGGCACTGTGATTTTGTTAATGTCCTGAACGCTAATTTCCTACAGCAACTGTGAATTCTGTGCCAGAAGTTCAGAACAACATTTTGGGTCGGATGTGAAAAATGACAGCTCTACTTTTCATAAGGATGTGTGAAAAAATGGCAATGTTGGAAATCTGGAGTGAAAATATTAAATCTCGGTTACGGGTGTATGGAAGCTATGCAATGCACGCTCATAACACAGTCATTTTATGGAATTTGTTCACCACATTTTCAACATAGGCATTTTGGGAGCCCATTTTATGAATAGGTACTGTTTATTTCATTACTCACCCCAAAAGGTGATTCTATGCAGTGACAATGAAATCACCTTTCTGGACTGAATAACTAAATGACAGTGACTGAGTTCATGAGGTGGGCCCTAAGAACCCATGTTGAAAATTTGGAGCCAAAAGTCGTAAAATTGATGAGATATCCATCTAAGTTGAACCCTCCCCACTGATGCCATTATACAGCTTACCAGCATTTCTTCAGTTTGCAGTCTGCTTTGAAGAGTGCAGGCGTGTTCTCCTCCACCGAGATTGCAACCCTGGACTCCAGAGGTAAGGGGTGAGGTGTGTGTGTGTGGGGAGGTGGAGTTTGCAGAGGGTGAGTGCAGTTTGGAGGAGGGACCTGATGGCAATGGACCATTTCTTTGTTCAGGTTGTAATAAAAGAAAGAACACCATGGACCATTTTCATTTTTACAGGTGTAAGGGAAAATGCTAGCCACACTGGAGTGGTTCCCATAGTGTCCCATGAGTTTGTGGTGTGATGTTAGCTACACTGAGGTGGGCAAGGGCAGGAAAATGCTGACACAATTGACTTTTGAACACAGTGAAACACTGGGGGGGCTCTCAATATGCCACACAATCTTGGACACTATGCCAACAGGAGGATTGGGCACCCCAAAGTCGACTTGCTGGGGATTGTGAGAGACGGACAGTGACAGCTGCAACCATGTTTATTGAAATGTTACACCAGGCAAAACCCTGCAATGAAGGGGAGCACCCCATTGCAGCAGTGAAATTGTTTCAAGCTGGTGGCATGCTTTTTGCAGTGCAGTCATAGACAGCATGCTATTTCATTAGTGCCACAGAGTCCAGCCCAAAAAAGCAGTGGCACCATTGGCCAACATGACCGCGCCTCCAAAACCTGCCATCACAATATGTTGTCTGAGCTGTGCACACATGACAACATAAAAAGACCATTAATCCATTATGGTACTGTAGGGAAGTGGCCATGAAGGTGTCTGAAGCACATCCCCAACTGGTCTGGTTAAGCAATTCTACACCTAATGTGGTGTGGCTTCACAGAAAAGGGACAGGGGTGACTGGGGAAATTACAGATCAGGTCAGTATAATCTTGATTGTAGACAAGTTGCAGGAAACCATAATTAAGAAAACAATCATGGAATTCTTGGAAACAAATTGGTTGCAAGAAAAGAGGCAGCAGGGATATCTTGCCAAATTAACTAGACTGACTTTTTGATTGATCACAAAGCTGCTGGACTGGGGCCAAGCAGCGGATATGTTGTGCTTGACTTTAGCAATTCATTTGACTTTGTTACCCACAGAATTCTACTAAGAAAGTTTGGTGACCTGGGTATGGGGGCAACATGACTAGGTGGATAAGGAACTGACTGAGAGGGGCAGGGTGCAAAGGGTAGTCATCAAATGGATGCACCCAGAGCTCAGTGGAGACATGAGTGGATACCACAGGGATCAGTTCTATAACTGTAGCTCTTCAATATCTTAATTTGTGACATAGGATAGGGAATCCAGAATAAGAAGTGCAGATCTGTGTATATCTGTGGCGGAGTGGACTCTGAGGAGAGAGTTACAGAAAGGAAATAACAGCTGAAAAAATTGGAAAGGTGACTCACATTATGGCAGCTAAAGTTCAATACAAAAAGTGCAAAGTGATGCACATTGGTAGAAAGAACCCCAAAACAGATTACTGGATGGGAGAAAAAGGTGGTGTGGGCAAGTGAGGGGAGAGACCTGAGACTTAATGTTTTATTAGCGATTGCCTCAAGTGCACTGCACAATGCAACAGGGTATATGGGAAGGTAAACAGCATGTTAGGATGTGTAGGAGTGGGATTTGATAGGGAGTGGGAAAATAGTGCTACTGCCCTCTAGGCCCTCCCCAGTAAGGACACACCTGGACTACTGCCTGCAGTTCTGAGTCCACACCTCAAGAAAGATGGAGACCAGACAGAGTCCATACAAAGGAGGGTCATGAAGATGCTCCAAGTGCAGCAGGGGAGATCATATGAGGAAAGCTATAGACCTTAATATGTATACACAGGAGGCCAGGAGAAAAGGAGGATAAAACTGAGACATACAAGTTCCTTCAGGAATCAATAAGTTGGATTGGAAGGACTTGTTCATGAGGAACACAGGCACAGTGACTAGAGGACATGGGTGGTGTATGGTGTGAAGGAGAATCAGGAGGGATATGAGAAAGTTCTTCATGGAGCTGGTGGGGAATGCAGTAGACTACTCAGAGAGGTGGTTAAAGCCAAGACTGCAATGGGGTTTCTATTTGGGTGGGACAGATATAAGGGAATACTGGGATCCACCGGCAGAAGAGGGAAGGATACCTGTGGAAGGGCACAATCAGCCATTAGGGCTATCAGATAGCTAAATCCAGCCTAATGTTAGGCTTAGCATGGAGTTTAGCAGGAAAATGGGCAGACTGGATGAACCTCTGGTTTTTTTTTGAGGCACTCTATACTTCCATGTATCTCATCTGGGTCTAGAAGTAACAGCTCAGAACTGTTAACCTGGACATCCTGGGTTAGAATCACCACCTAAGTTATCTTACTGTGCGACTTGACCAAGTCATCTGACCTTCCTGGGCTTTAGCTAGGTGGAAGTCAAACTCAAGGACAGTGATGTGTTGCATTTCAGTTGGGCTGGGCCAATTATTATATCCTCAAGGTCATGCCTGAAAAAAAGCAGTGATTGTCTAGTGTATTTACCTGGTAACAAAAATGAAATAAATAAAAATAAGATAAAGTACAAATGAATAATGTATAAGCACTGTATCACACAAACTCATTACACTCTAGTTCTCTGTGGAATATGACATGGTGCTACTGTTGATATTAGACATATATTTCATGTGTGTTATTTGACCCTTCCATGAGTGAGGTCAATAGGAGTCAAGCAACAGGGTGAGTCATATGTTGATTAGTACTGCAGGCTGTTGGTGTTCTTTCACTTCTCTAGCTGCTTTGATGTAGTCTTGTAATTGAAATAGCATGAAATTGCTATTTATTTTAATGGGTGACAGCAGGTGACACTAAGTGGTTAGGCAAACTGTTATTTCCGATGTGATTGACACTGTCAAGGCAGTACAAAGAGTTTGTGATTGATTAGAAGCAACAGAAAAAAGCCAGAGATGTAGCAAGCATGTGGTAACACTATAACACATCCAGGATGTTGATATAAAAATATTTACAGACCTGTCATTTGTATCTTGCACAATTATCTTTATTCATTTTGTTCAAAGTATATCGCCTTGAAACCCTTTATTATATTTGATATTTTTCTAACCCAGTACACACACGCATGCCTCCACCTTATGTAATTTTTTTAAATAGTTTGAAATCCGGGATGGTGGTACCATTAAGTCATCAGTTCTGAGCTGTTGCAGGAACAAATGCAACCTAATAATACCCTTCATTCTTATTTGCTGAGTGGCCCTATAGAGTCTGAATGTTCAAGAATTATTTTTTATGTTTTAATTATGTATGTTAGTACCATTGTTAAAGTGTACAAATGTGTTCTATTTGTGTTAATTATAACTGTTATTCACCCTTTGTAGCTGTCTTACTGAGACCCCTTTGTAAGAATGGTTTAAGTCTATGTGGGTTCCTTTCTTGTTCCATTTAAAATACCCATAACTAGATGGTGATATAATTAGAGGGTTTACTCATATGCATCTGTCTACAATTATGTAAGTGCTTTAAAGCAACACTATTTTTAGTCACCATGTTGGTTTTATTTTAGCAATGATATATTTCTAGCACAAACATTAATAAACCAATTTTTCTGCCCCATGACACAATGTAGGTGACTGTTCTGTCCTGTCCTTGCCTCCCCACTTGGCAACTGCCTCCCTGTCCACCAAGCCTTTATCCCCTGGATTGCACAGATGGTTGGGCTGGGAAGGGAGGGCCATTCTCCCCACCTGGAGAGACAGTATCCAGATTCATGGGTTGGTGAGCGGTGGCAGTGTGGAGTGAGGGTGAACAGATAGAACTTCATGGAGCCTGTGACCACCATTTTCTAATTTTTTCCCCATTCCCTGCTGTGATGTAAGTGTGGGCATGTAGAGTGTGCCTGACTGTAACTACCTGTCAAGTCGCTTTGAGCTGCCAGCACAACTTCCAGGCCTCCATCCATAGGTAGTCAAGGGCCTAGACGGCAAGGATCCACCTCCCCAGGAGAGGGGCTGTCCTCCATACAGTCAATCCTATACCTTCCTGGCCACCCCTGATGACCTGAGACCACTCCCAACCCCAGATCACTGCAGTGTGAGGTAAGACGATAGTGTCTCAGTCCTCAGTGCTACTGAGCCGATGGATTTTATGTTTTTAAACGTTCTTGTACCTATGTTATGCTCATCATGACAATGTGAAATTCTTTGTGTTGTAATATGCGTTATACCATTACAAACATGTGGTAGAACCATCCTAATACAACCGCTGTATGATTCTAATATGTATAGCCAGACGGTAACCTGAATGGAAGAAATGTTTTAAAATGTTGCGTGGCAGCCATCTTCAATGACTTGAGCCATTAATTACAAAAGGATTTACAAAAGCTGTTTCAAAAACTATCTGAGGGAAGGAAAATACACAAATGATGAATTCAAGGATACTAGAAATAACCTTTTCTTGCCAAAAAAGCACTATATATGATGACATTTTTACCAGCTAACAAATACTGCTGCTTTAATAAGGAAAATACTGCGTTGATAAATGGGTCACTGAAGGCCTTTAGACCACGAGATTATGGTAGTCCAGAGAAGTGAATGAAACCACATGAGCACTGTAAAGGAAGAGATAAGCACAATACAATATGTCTAATAGACAGCTTCATTATTGGAGCAAGATGCCCTTCTTAATGGCACTGTGCTTGCAGCATGGTGACGTCACTGAATTCCATTCCTATTCTATCACATTGAAGGCATTTTGTGAAGAGCTGCAATTTAAATCATTAGCCTTCCTTTTAAAATTAGCTGGTACCTTAGTAACATCTAGCTTATTCTATTCCATTTCCCTTGTGTAGCACAACAACAGCTGTTTGCTTTTACAGTATGTATCAAAATTCATTACAGAGCACAAACCTGAGCACTGTCCCCAATTACAGCAAACTACTGTCATTACTGCAGTACTAGTGAAGGTTGGACAGGAATATAATTTCTATTTTGCTCAAATATCATGCTGTTGGAGCTCTTCAACACAGCTGCCAGGCAGTTGCATCCAGCCTAATGGTGCTGAAGTAATACAGATACCAATTGGAAAAGGGGTCTGGTGCATGAGCCCCCATCCTTAGAATACAGGGGTCTGGTGCATGAGCCCCATCCCTTAGAATACAACATTGTGGCACAAACCCTGTTCCCAAAGTTTTTAACATTTATATTATTCCTGCTCGTCCCAGGAATTCTATCTGGTGACCTCTTCAGGGAAAAAGAATGTTCTAACTATGAAGATTCTTCTACAGCCAAGCACCTAATGTATCATCTTGGCTCAAGGAGTTGTTCCAGAAGCTGTCCAGTCCGATTCAAACTACAACCCCGTGCATACCTCCACTTCCCATGTGTGGCTCCCTCAGACCAAGTGATCTTTTCTTTCCATCAGAGACATCAGCTGTGCTTCATTTCTGCTTGGAGTTGCTTTAGTTTATAAATCTGTTCTCTGCTCCAGTCTAAGCTCTGACTCTGTTTCAGTTGTTGCATGGATAGTGCACTTTCTCCACACCAAAGATTTGCTTTTTTATTTACCTGTATTTTTCATTGCGACATCACACTCTATTTTGCAGGTTCTCTTCTTGCCATTACCTTCCTGTGGGTAACTCCTTCAGGAGGGTAGGAATGAATGCCAAGAATGCCTTGGCCCAGACCACACCACACCAACAATTTTTAAAATGCCCTAACTACTCCCAGATGTAAAAACAAATATGAAGGAGAGTCAGAATAATGCGTTGGAAACACCTCCAGCAGGCAAGTCCACTCCTTGGTTCCCATAAAGACATCAAAGTCGGTGGTCTGATTTGTTTGGTTGACTTGTAGTCAACACTTGTCCTTCAAGAACAGAGATGCCCAAATCCCATTGCCCAATGCCTGGAGACCTAGTTAAAATCTCATTTGGGCTTAGCTATAGGTCTGGCTGATCTGCAGTAAGTAAAAGATTTCTGATGTACATTTGTTTAATTTTCTTTTGATCCTGGGATAGGCTATATTGGGATCCCTCCTCCACTACCATTTTTTATCTGACATCCACACTCAGTACCCCCTATGCACATTTGTTTGCAGCACTTTGGGGTATATAAGAAAACAGGCTTACTGTGTGATAAATGTATAGTTATCTGGCTGTATTTTCAAGTAGAACCCCTTGGCTCCACTCATTAGACTTCATTGTCAGACCTCATCCCTCACTGAGGAAGCTGCAGTAATGTCAACCAGACTGACGATGACTAGCAATGTGACTGTCCAAATCATCCTTACCTGCTTGAAGAAGTTTTAGATGACAGGCGAGCTACAGTCATGGTTGCCAGTAGTAAAATCGGTGACCTTTTTATAAACGCTAAGTAATCAGGCTGATGGACATTTGAGGATTTCAAATATGTTCTGCTAGGCCAATTGTCCAACCATACTAGACCCAGTCTCACTGAACGATATTGAAGAAGAAGCCCACAGCAGTGCACTGAGCACACAGAATCAAAGACACACACTCAGAATCAACTCACATCATGACTCCACTGGTGGCTTCACTCCTGCACCAGTCCCAGTGACCAAGCTCAGGACTGAGGTCAGAGGAAAGGCAGATGTCAACTCTAAGTAAATGATGCAAGCATGTGGCAGAAAAATGACAGGCAAGAGTTCAATTGTTATGGCTGCACTGCACCACACAGGAGACAAACATGATGAGGGGACTGAGGTGAGACCTGTTCAAATGAACAAACAAAATAAAAAGCCAGGCAAAGAAAGCTGTCATTACAAGCAAATTCAGCACGTTGCTACTTTCAGGACAGAAACACTTTTAAAACATTTTACCTGGCCAGTGGCAGAGTACTGATTTTCTCCCTTTGTCATTACATTCAGTCTGAGCACTACCAAGCTCTGGATGCAGATCCATTACCTCTTTAAATATTACAAGCAAGCTAAAAGAAGACTGCTTACTGAGCTTGGCTGGGAGGCTGATGAGTCTGAGATATTTAAGCAAACATGTTCAGTCTGTTAATGAATGTTTTAGGGCAATCTATTTTTATTACAGTTTTAATGGTTGTCATGAGTGTCCTGCTGTTTTGGTGAGATAAGAAATCATTTCTGTGAACAAGTCTGTTTTGGAACACTACCTGTCCAGTGTCCAGTGACCAGTCCTCCAAAACTTGGTTTGTGCACCTCTGTCCAAGGACAAGGCCCCTCAGTCTGATCAGGTAGAAAACTCTGCAGTTCCAGTGCTGAGTAGTGGCCACAGAGCTGGTAACCTTCCTGTTCAGTTCTGAAACACTACAACCCACCAGCTCCAGCTCCTGGTCTCCACCAGTTCTGGATGTACATTCATTGTTGGATACTAAGTCCACCTCTGGATCCTGGTGCAGGGCCCAGTCTCTCAGCTCCCAGTTTCCAAAGGGTCATGGTTCCAGTGATGCATGCCTTCACATGCTGTTGGGACTTTAGAAGGTCTTGGTCTGTGAAAACTGTGGTCCTGGGTTGGTCAGTACAAGGTGAAGGGAGCCAGCCCTGATGTCAAACATAAATCCTGGAAGTGTTGTGGGTGAGGTCACCTGTTTTCACACTGTATGTTTTATATCTCATATTAAATGGATAACTACTGAGCTTTTGTGCTTCACTGTGCCTATTTGGTTCATTTGTCTGCAAGGTTTCTTCCTGGTTTTGGTTTCACAGGCTTTTCACCTCTGATGCCCCTCCTTAAAAGAACCAGTTCAGGCACCTCCACTTCTGGGCCCCTGAGACCTGCCTTCTTCTGTTTAAGGACTATCCCTAGTAACATGGAAAGCAAAAATTCTGACTCTTGTTCTGTTTACACAACTGTTCACACTCTCAGTTCCTGTTCTGTACTGATCCCTATCAGTTCTGTTCCAATGTACAGGCCCTGTGAGGAGTCACTTTGATGTGGCTAGTCATGGAGGACATCACAATCCTGTGCTCTCTGCTGCCTGCTTTCCTCTGTGCCAGGCACATACTGCTCTGCCAACAGATTTACACCCTAGGGGCTGACGCTTGCTGGGTCCTTTCAAACGGGTCAGTAACACCCAGCCAGGAGTTTGTCTGATTCCTAGGCCTGATGGGTTTAATCCAATTTGTAGCCTCTTGTGTCTGACATCACCTTAGGCTGATTCGGTGATACTTCTAGAATTGGTGGTCATGAAGGAGACATCACATAGGCTGCCAAGTAGAGGTACCCTTGATGTTGGTGGCAGGCTCAGCAATGGTTGAGCTGAATGGAGGACAATCTCAGTAAGAGCTGCATTTCCAGCAGGTTTAGACTTACACTTCTGCCATCTATTGTAGGACTCTGTTGGGCCACAATTGGTGAAATGCTTTGCTGAAATACTATGGGACTTGTGTGGGACAAGGGAGGGGTGAGGACTCTATAGAGGGCAGGTCGAGGAAGGGCTAGAATGCTGGTTCTGACACCGCTGGCTGAGGGAGAGGCCATGTGATAGCAGCCAGCCACTTGTGTGGCTGTCATCCGAAAGTTCAAAACCAGGGCAGGAAACTTTTTTCATACAGGTACAGAAGAGATCAAGCTGAATGGCAGGCAATCTCAGTAAGAGTTACATTTGCAGCAGGTTTCTACATAAACTCTTGAGATCTATTGCTAGATTGTGATGGGCCACACTTGGTGAAATGCTGTGCTGAATTAATGTGGGGACTATGTGGGACAAGAGGGAGGGAGGGAGGGAGGACTTGATAGAAGGTGGGTTGAGGGAGGGCTGAATGGACACCGGCTCTGGTTTCATTAGCTGAGGAAGAGGACAAGTGACTTCAGCCAGCCACTTGTACAAAATTTATAGAAGGCCAAGGGACCATCTTCACAAGCAACAATGAAGCATTGGTGCCACAAAGCAGGAATGTGTCATCTACCTAGAAGTGCCTGCAGAGATGGCTGCTCAACCAGGGAGGAAGCCTAAGTAACTGCAGGGGCATGTAGGTGGTTAAGCTGCAGGTAGACCATATGGAGGAAAGCAGAGGATTACAAATGGCATTGCACCTATATAGTATAGACCTATATAGGAACTAGGCAGTAGGAGAAGGTGGGGATTACAGATTAAACACTACACTCTATATGGGTAGCCTACAAAAGAAAGGCAGTAGAGAAATGGAATTGCAGATTAGGCACTACTATGGGACTATGGGGTAGACTATAAAGGGGAAGGCAACAGAGGAAGCAGAGGAAGTATAGAACAGGCACTATATCCTATATGGAGCTGACCAAGTAGTAGACAGTTACCTGGAGAGTCACAGTAGATCGATTAGGTAGGTCAGGTAGGAGTGGCTAAAAGGAAGCCTCAAGGCCAGAGTAGACGTTGAGAAACTGCTTTTCCACATTGGCAGTGGAGGCCAGCGCCTCCTATGGAGGGACACCAGGAGGGTGATAGTGGTGATCTGAAAGTAAAGGAAGGGCAGGGATGGGAAAAATAAGGAACGGGAGGGGCTGGAGTGAAAAGGACAGTCAGGGAGGGAAAAGGATGATAGTGAAAAGCAGGATGGATCAAGAGTGAGGGTGGGGAGAGAAGCAAGTGGGCAAAGGAAGGGATGATATAAACAACACAAGGAATCATGGGGAGAAAGAGAATGTCAAGCAGTGGACTGTGATAAGGAGTGAAGTGAGTGGGGAGAAAGAGCAGGGAAAGCCTGATGAAAGGAAGATACAGTAGTCAGTCAATGTGAGGGACACCCAGGACACGTGCCAAAAGGGTGAGGAGTAGAATGGGGAGGGGTAACTCAGTAAAGAAGTGAAGTCACCAGATATAATGGTCATGTAGGAAAACGATCTTATGGAAAGACCTTGGTGGATGTTAAGATGACTTCACGGTCTTGGCGGAAACATTAAAGAGCATGGGGAAGTCAATGATCTTCTTGGAAGTGCAAAAGTACATGGAGAGCGGAAGGAGGAAGTGCAAAATCAGCACATTTAAGGAGGGTTAAGGGTTGGTGCACAATGGAGGGGTGTAACCATAGAGGTTGGGTTAACTTTAGGAGGACAGAGGCTGTACAAAGTAATTGGTCAACACACAAACAGGGCCAGGTCAGGCCAGGGCCAGAGCCTTGGGGCAAAATCTGATGAATTTATCAGACTCTTGTAAACTGCTAAAACTGCTAAAAGGGAAGGGAGAGCTTGGGGTATACAAAACCTAGAAGCTGATGCACAATTGGGTGACCTGGTAAGTGTCTCCAAAAAGTGGACAGGAGGTCAAGGTTAGGGGAAAGCATCAGAACAGGGCTAAGAACAGAGCAAAGGGCACAATGGGAAAGAAGGTTAGATATAGTGGGCTTGGTGATGGGTCTAGATGTCATTAGAGAAAAGGAAGAAAAACAGAGGGAAGGGTGACAGGATTGGGTTCTGGAGAGTGGTCCCGCCCTCCCCTCCTCACTGGATTCTACTCACATCTTGTATACCCAGTGCTGCACTTTTCACCCTCTCCCACCCTTCCTACATTCCTTCTCCCCTTCCTCTCCCTATGACTCTGGTACTTATCCATTGTCTGTTTTCTATGACAAATGCCGCTGGCTGCCTTGTTACAATGCTACCCTTGAATTGTATTAATCTTTACTCTGTTTGCAATGTCCACATTGTTGTAATGTCTGTCTTGATGTTCCACATAATTTGTATTTCTGACGTGGAACCTTTGTAAAAGAGCCAAGGCTCAAAGGTATTTGTAATCCTAGACTTGATAAATAAAAAAAAATTAAAGAATTGTGAGCCTCAATGCTAGGAGTCTTGTAAACAAAGATGAGTAATCTCTAGGCTCTACTGGAAGATGGCAATCTGTACACTGTAGCAGAAATTGAACTATTAGCTATGTTTAACAATGAATAGGACCTCAAAGTCCCAGGTTATGTCCTGTTTGGAAAAGGACAGGAAAAAGGGCATAGGAGGTGGAGTTACCCTGTACGTCAGGGACAACATCAGGTCGATAGAGGACAGGGAAATAGAAGGAAGGAGCAGGTTGAATCGTTGAGAGTCCAGCTGACCCCAGAGAAAGGGAAGATGATCCAAATGGAATGATCTTATATCCTCCACCTGGAAGGACAAAACAGACAAAGAACTGGAGCAGAAATAAGGAGGGCAACTGGGGTGTGGAATTTGTCTTGATGGGAGACTTCAACTAACTTGATGTTGACTGGAGTATCCGGATAGCACAGAGCAACAGAGTAAGAGGAGTCAGGTGATGCTGAACCTCCTGCTGGACTATTTCCTACCAAGCATGTAGTGGAAGGCATGAGAAAAGGAGCATCTTGGATCTTGGCCTTACCAATGGTGATTGCTGAGAGACTCTTGGAGGTGGAGCTGTTTGGAACAAGTGACCACTCCTTGGTGTGATTTGACCTCACACTGAGAGCTCAGATACAGAACACAGAATGACTGTAGTGGATTTCAGAAGGCAGACTTCAGAAAGATGGAGGTGGACCTTACTGTAAACTGGTTGAGTACTGGCAGATAGGGTAGAAAACAAGTGGGAGTTTGTAAAAGGAAGTGTAGAGAAAGCATAAGGGGTGCCTTAAAACAAATTGGAAAAAAAAATAAGGAAAAGATAAGCATTATTCACAAGACAGGAGAGGGAGGTGGTGTAAAGAGGGCGGAGTTCCAGGAAAAAGAAACATCAGATGGAGAATTTCAGAGAGAGTTATCTGTGGTCCTCCAGGGAGATGAGCAAGGTAGTAAGGATGGCAAAGGCATCTACAGAACTCTGAATTGGAGAAGGGTGAAGAACAATGACAAGGAGCTCTTCAACTATGTGAAGGAGAGTAGGAAGAGAAATGCAGACTCGATTTTAGAGCTCCCAAGAATGCTGCAAGCCTCTGGTGTGCCGATCGTTTGGCACACGTCTGACTGAGCATTCCCTGACAACGATCAGGATTTTTCATATGGACTCAATGCCGTAAGTTAGACCAGCTTTTCCCTGGTCTAACATGTGCCATTTGGGGACCCTTTTATGGAGCTTGCAGCAAAGAGTTGGCACAAGCTGCTGGAAATTGGGGAATTGTCCCAATTGCACCTGATGTACTAAAATCACGTGCAGTTGTTTCAAAGGAGTTTGGCACAGCTGTGCAAAACTGGATTTGATGTGGTGCTTGAGGCAAACCTGCATCACCCTTTGAAAGTGGACAAGCAATGGGGTCAGATGGGGTGCATCCAAGGGTACTGAAGGAGCTCGAAAATACTGGCTACACCTCTGACAGTTCTATTTAACAGCTCACTGGAAACAGGAGTAATTCTGGAGAACTGGAGGAGAGCAGATGTAGTCCCACTACACAAAAGTGGTAGCAAGAAGAGGCTGTCAATTACAGGACAATCAGCCTGACATCAGTGGTGGGACAGTTACTGGAATCACTGCTGAAGGAAAGGATTGTGTAATATCTTTAATCCAGTGGGTTGCAAGACCCAAGGCAGTGTGGTTTTACAAGGGGAGATCATATGAAATGATTCTGATTGATTTCTTTGACTGGGTGATAAAGGATTTAGATCAGGGTGGAGTGGTGGACGTGACCTATCTAGGTTTCATTAAGACTTTTGACACCATTCCACATAGGAGACTAGTAAGCAAGCTGGGTAGCTTAGGAGTGATTCCAAAGGTGGTAAACTGGGTAAGAAATTGGTAATGGAGATAGGAGATAGGAGACAGAGGGTGGTGATAAATGGAGTTCAGTCTGAGGAAGGAAGGGTGACATGTGGGGTGCCTCAGGGATCTGTGCTGGGACTGGTTCTCTTTAATGTTTTTATAAGTGACATTGCAAAGTAGTTGGAAGGAAAGGCCTCCCTCTTGCAGATGACACCAAAATCTGCAATAGGGTGGCTACTCAGGGATGGGGTGTTGAAAAGATGAGCAGAGACTTGAGAAAACTAGAGGAGTTGTCAAGGGTATGGCAGCTGGGCTTCAATGCAAAAAAGTGCAAAATAATGAACCTAGGCCATAGAAACCTTGGGGTGGAGTACACAATGGTGGAATGGTATTGACAATGAACAACCAAGACAGAGACCTGGTTGTATACATATCAGATGACCTATAGGTGGCCAGGCAGTCTGACAAGGCAGTTGGGAGGGTTAGTGGGATACTGAGATGCATGGGAAGGTTATCACAAGCAGAAAGAGGACGTGATGCTGCCTCTGTAGATCACTGGTAACACCCCATCTAGAGTACTGTTTCCAGTTCTGGAGATCACAGGCCCGATTCCAAGACAGCTACTCCAGATGTAAATGCATTACACCAGCCCTGAATGGCGCAAATCGCATGTTACGTCTGCGATTTGTGACATGTGCACCTAAAAGAACACTTATGCTTAAGCTGCAACTGCTATGCCAAATGCAAGTTACGACACAGTTACGCCTAAACAAGGAATGCGCCACTGCATAATGCGGTTTGTGACATGCATAATGCACCAGTACGACTTAAAATGTTATTCCAGAATAGGAGGCATAAGTAAATATGCCAGAAGAGGATGATGTGTTAGGCCAAGGAATAGCTTGTCTAATCAGAGCAAGCATATATAACCCACCCCACATAGTCAGACAGCAGACAACAGTGTAGTGACACACAGCACAATGTTGGCAATATCAGCCCTATTGGGCATTATGCTAGCAGAGTACCGGGAGTGCAGGCACGCCAGGTGCTGAGGCAGGACCCAAGGGACTGAGCCACAGCATCCAATGATGGCACCAAGGCCACTGGTTCAAGAGTGAGATGCCCTCACAAAATCTTTGAGGACCTGACCGAACAGCAGTGCATAGCACACTATAGGCTCAGCAAGAACTGCATCAGGAGCTATGCCAGGACCTGAGTGAGGACCTACACAGCACTGGCAACAGGGCCACCCACTGCAACTGGAGGTGTGTGTGAGTGCAGTGCCATGCTTTCATATCACCGGCACATTTCAAACACCCACAGGGGACACAGTGGGCATCTCCCAGCCAGTGGTGTCCAAACACCTGAGGAGGTTCCTTGAGGCCCCATATGGTGCATCATGCAGCACATCAGCTTCCCACAGGATGCCCAACAGCAGCACCATGTGAAGCAGGTGTTCTATCTTGTGGTGTAATTCCCCTGTACTAGGTGCCATCGACTGCACATATGTGACCATCAGAGCCCCAACCGTGGATGGGGACGCCCACATAAATAGGAAGGGGTACCATTTAGTGAACATTCAGGTGGTCTGTGACAGTGGATGTCTATACAGATGTAGTGGCCATGTACCTGAAGCCCACCATCACTCCCTCATCTACAGGAACTGTGGGCTACAGGAGGCCTTCAAGAGAGGGACATCACTGGTGGATGGCTCGTAGGTATGTACTGGGAGGAATGACAACTGCAAATGTGTGCAAGTGGCAGTGTGTGGTGAGCGAAGACAGTGCATGCAGGTGTGGCGGATACAATGTCACAAGAGGAGCCCAGTGTGGACAGACACTTCAGCGGTCAGATGTGATGGCCCGTGGACCGTGGCACGACACACATGGGATGCAGGCAAGGCCAAGACCCACACACCATGCAACACACAGGGGCCTGGGTGGCCACACAATGCCAAGGGAAGCCCATGCATTGCATGGACACAGCCAAGGATGTGTGTGCGACTGAGAGTGCATGCCTGCATGAGTGAGCATGTGTATGCGGCTGTGCGGTCATCCAGAGGATAGTTAGATGCTCATGACAGATCTGCACACATCAACATGCAGCTAACCTCCCCTTTCCAACAGGTGACAGTGGATACCCCAGATGCCATGGCTGATGACACCTGTGAGGACACCCCAGACAGCTGAGGAGAGATACAACGAGGCCACGCCAGCACAAGAGGGGTCATCGAGCACACCTTCGCCTACTGAAGTCCCGCTTTGATGCCTTGACACCTCAGGGTGCACTTCAGTACAACCCTGTGATGGCCTGCAGTATAGTGTTCACCTGCTGCATCCTCCACAACATTGCCTTTGCACACCATGTACCAATGCCTGACAGCAACCAGGAGGAAGATGCACCACAGGAGGGTGACTGAGAGCCGGACGGCATGGTGGGATACATGTTGCAAGGTGGTGCAACAGCAGGACACCGTGCAATACAGAAGCTGCTACAGCAGTGCTTCTGAGGCACCACATGTCTGCCACCACCACCACCATGGTAGCACCTGCAGCAGCCAGAGACACAGTGTGGTGCAATGCAGCCTAATAACAGCATGGCACCCACGGTACCATCAACAAGCCTCAGGAGGATGGGATACTGTCTGCCAGGTGCCATGCGACACACGTGGCTACACTGGAGCTGTAACAGTGGCCATGCGTGTCATACAGCATCTGCCAGGCATGACAGTGACTGAACCAAGGCACCCCAGGCAACACACAGAGGACCACAGCACACATGGCAAGTGGACATGCAGACACAGGTGGGTGAGGGACACACACGGGACAGAGGCACAATGCCATGATGATGGCACCACCAGACACAATGCACCGCTATGGCTTCTGATGCATGATAACAGTGCACCACAACAGGGACACAGCACCGGGTGGCACAGACCTGCAGACATTTGGTGGTAGGGCGCACCATTGTGCTGTGCCACTTGTGTTACCCACAGGGCCCACCATGTCCCTGGGTGGAAATGTGCCATAATGGCCCATGACCGCCACACAGCCATGACATGCATGGTGTGATAGCATGTGAACTGGACCCAGCACAGGGTGCTGCTACACAGAGCACCATGCGGCCATGCTCACTGGTTGCCGCCCAGACTGTGAGGATTGACAGCCGGCGCACAGATACCATGTGCATGTTGGGGATGCACATGCATCGGCTCAACTCTGCCACATGTGTGTGCCTGCACGGCACAGTGACACCCACGTCACACAGGCACACATCCATGCAGATCATAGACAGATGTGCATATCCAAGGATGCAAAATAATATTTAATGAAAAGTACAAACACACAACAGTAGTAAAGGAACAAAGAGGTAAGCAAACAACAGCTAACAGAACACCTCCCAGTACCCAAACCAGACTCCGCTATGTACACTACCTCCCACCCCAGACCCAGCCCATATGTACAGGTCCTCCTTCGCCCACAGTACCATACAGCAGACAGACCCACCCCCACTCCCCAGCATGTATGGACCCCACTCAGGCATCTGGAACTACAGACTCCTACAAACACGATATGCAAGCCCCCACTGCAGAACAGTAAATACAGCCCACCACAACCCCTCACCCTGTAGTCACACAAGAGTATCCCCCCGCCACCTTGACATACATCAGGTATGGTATGTGCCCCAGGCACAATACAGTGCCAGTGTCTATGGCCCCAGTCCGTGGCCCAGTCCACACACTCACTGCCGTATTGTCTCTGCAACGCTGTTAGTAGTGCCCTGAGGGAGCCGTGCAGGTGCGCTACATCCACCATGATGGCTGACACCAGCTGGATCAGCTGCTGGTCACCTGCCGCCTGCTGCCCTGGGTACAACACCCCTGCTGTTGTTGGCTGTCCACAGCCTGCAGGGAAGTCTCTCAGAGACACATGTCCAGCACCATGCCCATTTGGGTGCTGTGGGAGCATGTAAACAGGTCCAGCCTGGTGGGTGGCACATGCAGCCGCAGCATGCCCTCTGCCTCTTGCTTTCCCACAGGCAGGTCCTCCACCACCAGCTCCACTGCAGGCTGCTCCTCCACCCCCAGCTCCTCTGCAGGCTGCTGCTCTACCTCCAGCCCTTTTCTGGCTGGTCATCTGGCCCCAGCACCTCTGCAGGCTGGTCGCCCACCACCGAACCTCCACTGGCCGGTCCTCTGACACCTGTGGCTCACTGTCACCAGCATTCTCATCAACCTCCACCTCCTGTGGTGATGGTGGGATGGGTTGGGCCCTGTGACGCTGGTGTTGGGTGCGCGCAGAGTCCGCCGCATCCTGGGCCTCTGTTCAGCCATAGCCTGCAGCAATACCCAGAGCCTTAGGGAAAGTCTGCCTGCCCCTGCAAGGTAGCAAAGGTGAGGGCAGTGCCGAGACAAGACACACTGCACGCCCACGCAACACACAGACCCCCACCACCATCTCGGACCCCCACGGCATGGCCATGACACATGGTACACAGTGCATGCACCTACCTGACCTTCAGTGGCCATGCACCTGCTGTGGCTCCTCCGTGCCACTGCACCATATCCTGCTACCCTGCTGTTCTGTGACACTGCATCCTGCACCTGTGGAGAAGAGGAACACAGTTACATGCGCACCACTGCTGGCTATTGCCTGTATGTCAGCGCTAGGAAAGTGTCTGGCTACATGATGGCATACCCACCTGCACCTCAGGCCTGGCCGGTCCTCATCTTAATATCCCTCCTCTGCCATGGCCAACATTCACTGTAGGATCTCTGGGTCCCACCATGCTAGGTCCTGCCACTGGGGCTGCAGCTGAAGCACACTGTGGGACACGCTCTGATGGCACTGAGGTGTGCCCCGATTGCCCTCCATGCCCTGGCCTTCTCCGCTGTGCTGTGTGTTCTGCACCCAGGTGGTAGCTGTGTTGTCCCCCACTGCTGTACAAGGTTCACAAGCTATGTCATCTCTGCTGCAGTATAGTTCAGAGCCCTGCTGCTAAGGCTGATGCTGCTGTGGCGTGGCATGGCCCTGTTTACACCTTTGTGTGCTGCTGCTGCTACCGCCTATGGTCACATCCTGTCGAACCTGGCATGGGAGAGTCCTGCCGAGGCAGCAATGTCCTGCAAGGCAACATGACACATACATCATGCCATGGCACAGTAGTGGGATCACGATAGTGTTCACACTTCCCTATATACTGGCATGGCATGGCCACCCATAGCCTGCATACCATACAGTGCAGGGATACAGTGCACATGGAACAGCACTGCATCACATGTGTTATCCTAGGGGTGTGGCCCAGCAATGCTATGCTGTACACACAGTTTGCTACAGTAGCCCCCATCTACCTGTGTACACATCTCCCCCACACCGCCCTCTGCCTCCCATGGCAGAGAGTGCCTCATGCACAGTATGCAACAGGTACCCCCAACTACCTGCCTACACCTCACCCCATACTGCCACCTGCCTCATACATCCAGGTAGTGTGGAGCTGCCTCCTCTACTCACTGTATGGGCTATACATATAGCCATCTCCTACACAGCTGCAGCCTGCATGGAGACCCCACGCAGTGGCTTACACCAGCTGCAATACACCAGACAGTTCTGTTGCAGTTCTCAGCATGGCACAGGTTGTGTGACAGCCACATCACACCAATGCACATATGCCTGTCTACATCCTTGTACATACCTCTGGACTTGTTGTGGGATCAGGTCTGTGTACCTCACAGGCTGGTGCTCTGTCCTGCACAATGTTATGGTACAGCTGTGGTGTCCCACATCGGGCCTCCTTTCAGTGCTCTGTGTCTGTAGCCACTGGGGAGCAGGATCGCTGTGCAGCCTGTTCACAACTGCACATAGCATATGGCGCATGTACAGGACCTACATGCAGCCTACAGTGGCGCCATGCATATACGGCATGTGTGTGCACAGACTGCATGTGCGCACTATGCCACCACAGGCCTCAGTTGCATACAGGATGCAGTTCAGAGCCTATGTGCTGCCCTCCTACATAAAGCAAAACAAAATGAGTGTTGCATTGGTGGAGGTATTGCACTGTCCCACAACTTACCAATGTTCAGTAGTTGTCGTCCCACTGTGGCCATCCCACAAGGTGGTATCCCTACCTGAGCTCTCTACCACTGCTGCTAGGTTCTCCTTGTCTCTGAGTGTGTGCCATGTGGCCTGTGTATCACCTTCACAGCTGCGCCTCACACATGGCACATGTACAGGCCACATGTGGGCCTACAGTGAGTATCGTGCACATGCATGCATAGGTCATAAACCGCATGTGCAAGCGTGCGAGTAGTTCGTAGTTGCGGTCTGCACGCATTTATCTGCATTGGTGGCAATATTGTGCTGTGGTTTGGACCTCAGTAGGCTTAGTTGCATATCTGGTGGACATTGCTACTGTGGCATTCCGATGCGGATGTGCATTTGCAATTTGGGCCATGCACCTATCCCAGGCACCATATCTATGTTACTTGCAACAGGAACTCTCACAGCATGTTAGAATGAGTGACCCACACAGTTTGCCAGTGAACATATTTTACTATATACAGGTGTGCTTTGGTGCAGTATTACAGTTCATTGGTGCAACTAACCCAACACACAAACCCACACCCAGTGACATTTTCACAACAGCCACACCCATATCGGGCTGTCTGTCATCTCCCACACACACGCACGCAGTACACACACACCACATGTCCACACACAGTGCCCTCCCCTAGTGCCACTCTGCATAATGCCCACCACCTCTTGCATCGGTGCACCATATTGGTACAGTCATTTGTCTGTCACTGCTGCTGCTGCTTTGTTCTATTGTGCTTGGTGGTAATACCTCCATGTGGAGCCCCCTGTGTCACAGGCTCTGCCACCATTGCGGCACCACTGGGCTCACTCCTGCCCTGGTTGCATGGCTGCTGGTCCCCACTGTTCATGTGTCTCTGAGGCACCGCCTCCCTTCCAACACCTTCCATGCCTGCCTAGGGTGGCAGGTGCTGGTCCTGGAACAGTCCCCCGTCCCTTTGTTGGTGGTCCAACTTCTCCGCAGCCTGCGCTTGAGTTGCCACCTGAGCTGTGCACTAATCTGCTGTGTCAGCAGGTACTACCACATCCTGTCTTGCACTTGCCCTGCAACTGGTGGCCACTGCAGCACACCCCATGGCCATGGTGGCCGGTGGCATTGTTGATGGTGGTGGTGGTGTTGCACCAGTGGTGACAGTGGTGGGGCTGTGGTGCTGGTGGTGGTGCTGCTGGTGGTGGTGGTGGTGCAGGTGATGCTGCTGGTGGTGCTGTTGGTGCTGTTGGCCTTGGTGCCCTGGTGGTGGTGGTGTTGCTGCTGCTGGTGGGGATTTGTTGGCATAGGCTGCTCATGGGGTGACAGCGTGCCCCTGCCATTGTGGTGGTGTGTGTCTCATCTCCCTGCAGGTGGTGTTGCACCACATGTGTCGCTTGTGTGGCAGCATCCTTCCTCTGTGTGTCTTGCACAGGTTGGGCAGTCAGTGCGCTTTGTATTGCCATGCCCAGTATGTCCATCTGCTTGGTTTGCTGAGCCACTGACCCCTCCATGGCCATGGCTAGTTGGGTGAATGCCTGCGTCTGCACCCTGACACAGGCCTGGGAAGCGACCATGGCTGCCTCTATGGTGCATGTCCCTATCTTGATTGCACCTATGAGGGTGCTCGGTGCTCCTCCATTGCTGTGTGGTGGGCATCAATACTAAGGTGGATACAGCCGACCATCTCTGACTGCTCCTTATGAGTGGTCACGAGGGTCCTGTAGAACCCAACATAGTCAGTGAGTGTGTTGGTGTGCTTCTCCTGCAGAGACTGTGACACCTTGTCCATGCTCGCCTGCAGCCTGTCGTGGAGGCCGAGGCTGAGGTCCTGTGCTATATTGTTCGCTATACTGCCGACACTAAATAGGTCACACAGGTCCAGTCCTCAACCTCCTGCTGGTGTCCTACCACTGCCTGCTGCTCTCCCACCACCGTGTCAGCACTGAGCCCAGCTGCACCATGTCCGCTCTGCCAGGGGGGTCTGTCATGGTAGCCTGTTGTATGGTCAGATGTGTGCTGTCCTGCTCTGGCTCACTGCCTTTGCCACCACTGTACTCTGCCCTGTGTCCACTGCTGCTATGCCTGTGGGAGGACAATAGTGCATCAGTGCTACCCCACCATGTCATGCCCTCTGCACATGCCACCATACCCATCCCTGCATTGCTGTCCCATGCACCAGGGGCACATGTCATGGTGCACAGTGCTGCCATGGGGTGGCCCCTGTGGGTCACGGCACTGCTCCACAGATGCACAGACCCATCGCCTTGCCATGGGTGTCCCATTCATCCTGTGCCTGGCCACTTGCACATGCCCCTGCCCTCCATGGTGACTGCCTGCACCACGAGCCATGCTGTCCTGGGTGAGTGCAGCCCGACGTGCACTGCAGTGTTGCCCGCTGCACCACTGGTGCACAATGGCCCACGCGCCATGCCTTGCTTTCCACAGTGAGGTTCAGCTGGTCATCCACTTACATGTTCCTGCTGCCATCCTTATTGTGTCCAGGTCTGTGTCACCACAGATGCTGTGCTGGCTTAGGAAACAGCATTCTCTCCTCATGGGCTCTAAGGGGTTTCTCCTCCCATGGCCCACCACCTGTGGCCTCCACCTGCTGCCTATTGAAGGCCTCCTTCACCTTTGCATGGTGCTTCAGGTTGGTCACCCACTTCTGTAGGTCCTCACACTCTGCTTGTCATTGACCACCGCATTGACCTTTTTGGCTACATCATCCCAGGCCTCCTTGTGCTTTCTATGCAGGTTGCACTTCCCATCCTTGCCCATTAACAGGGCTGCCTGTGCCTCTAGTTTCTCAAGGAGCACATCTGTCTCCTCATTTGTAAAGTTCCTTTCTGCCTTCTTGATGCAGTTGCCGCCTGTGTTGCTACTGGCCTGTGCCATCATTTCCACATGCGTAGTGAGCTACGCCATGTCTGTGACTTGTGACATTTCTATGGTCGTTGGGTTGTGACATGCATAACATCTATGCTCACTACTGCAGGTTACATCTTGTGTTTGGGGCATAACTTATGACATGAGTAATTCGGCTGTTCTACATTGTAACTAGGTTTTATCTTGGAATAGGCACAGCTCAATGTTGCAAGAGTTTAAGACAATCTACGATTGGCACAGATTGTGCCATGCTCTACTGGCTCTCTTGGAATCAGGGCCCACATCTCTGGAAGGACATAGGCTGAATTGAGGTGGTCAAGAAGTGGGCAATTAAAATGGTGCAGGGTCTGCATCAAAAGCCCTAGGAGGAGAGGCTGAAGGACCTCAGTATGTACATTCTGGAAATCAGGAGGGGAGGGATATGACAGAGACCTTTAAAGGAGAAGACTCCTGTATATTTCTTATTTGATAAGTCTGATGTATTTATTATACATTACATCAGTTACTCTACATATGTCAATAAGAGATCAGCCATTTATTCTGTTGTAACACATATCTAGAGTCTGAGGCTCTGACACAAGGTAGTAAATGTCAAGCAAGCCCATTTACATACAAATGAGTCACTTGTAATACAGCCCCTCCCATTCCTTGATGTCACTGCAGCAACAGTGCAGAAGAAAACATAAGGGTATGAATGCTGACTATCCTGATTTTAGCTTAAGTTTGCAATGGCTTAAGACAGTTCTGTCATGCAACTCACACAGGGATTAGAACTTGTAGCCTTAATACTGTATGTGTACAGCAAATAATACATCTAATATTATACAATGGCAAGAAAGAATGCTGGGCTGTGATTGGTCAGTCTGAGGCTGACCTGATGTTATCCCAGCATAACATCCCGGTTCTAGTGCCAGCACTGTAATGACCTGATTAAGTAGTAAAAATATTGTACAGCCATTCCTCCGATCATGTTCACTGCTCTCGCCTGAACAAAAATCTGAATTTCCACCACTCCACACCACTGCAAAACCCATAACAGAAAAACAGCACAAGCCAATGTAACAACCATGACACATTCTCCCCAAATTCCAAATATCTTCTTATTTTAAAAAAAAACTTCGGTGCTGGATGCCTTGGCGGTGGCCTCAGGCCACAATATCTGAGGTGGGATGTTATCCAGTATAACACCCACCTGTCAGAATTATTCCTTTAGTATTTCATTCACAGGAAACAGAATCAGTTACTTTGTACTGCCTATTTTCTCTGTGAGACAGTTGTAACATGCTGTGGAGACCAGTAGACTGAATCAGTCGATCTATCAGTCAGTTAAGCAAAAAGCCATGGGGTGTGTGGGTTATCGGGAATTTACAGTGGCTGGGATGGTTTGCCCATGAGGCGAGCCGAGTCCAGGATAGCCGTGGTAACTTCGATTAACCCACATCCCCGGAGTGGCTTACTGTGATTATACCAGGTAAGTATTTTATTTTGTAAGAAAAAACAGGGAAAAGTGTTTTCTACTTTTCTACTTTGTATTACTTATTTTAAGTTTACTGTTAGGCAGCAGCTCAAATGTACTTCATTCCCCTTCACGCCACTAGCAGTGAACAGTAATAGAGAGAGAGCGCAAGACAGAACGAGGGCTAAAAGCAGTGTTTCAGACACGAAGACTTTTAGCGATTATGGAAAATACGTTGCCAAACATGTTGTGTTTTTTTCAAGTGAGGATCCACCTTCTGGGGGAGGTTGTGTTAAGGTGTATGCTTTGTTGAACAGGACTTGATAGGAGTCGGAGATTGCTGGTTACGAGCATTTCAATATGGTGGCTCCAGTTTGAATTTCTCGGTCAGATGATTTTGTGAGATGCGGCTGGCTGGCACTTTTACGATGATTATCGGTAGATAATCAATGTAGTAAGGTGCCAGCCTGCTCATCTGATTCGCCAGTGTCCCAGGTCCATGGTATAATCTGTATTGAACCAGGTGAACACCTTTAAGAAGATTCATTTACAAGGTGGGCCTGGGCAGTTCTCCAAAGAATCACACAAGACTGAATTTCTCCTTGCACAAATGATACATACACACCCCTTTCAGCAGCCTGAAAGTAGAGAGCTAGATCACTTACTTTATAAAGCGTATTGTTTTACATTTCAAGTGCTCCTTAAATCTGAGTTTCTGACTGGAAATACCAAGACACAGAATGCACATGACATGGGAGGATTGAGCTAAGCAAATACTGAGCACTACAAACACTGAGACTGATTAGTTTCTTTATGTACAACAGCTGAAGTGTAGCATCTAATTTGTGAGGGACATCCTACTTCAAATGCTGGCATTACAAAGCGGGGGCTGCCACAGCTTGTCCTCAGCACCTTCAAAGTGAAGTGCTATAGCTCTCACATGACTGCTAATGATTTATAATGAGAATGGGGACACTTTTTAAGTCATGGACCTGAGGGGCCATCACAGTTCCCAAGGAGGTTAGGGGAATTTGTTATGGGTTAGAGACTAAAGAACTCTAGTAGGATTTGAACCAGAGTCTCCCAGTTCTTGTGCCTGTGGTTTAACCACTAGATTACCTTTCTTGCATATGCTGCAGCTGATGCTTTCCTGGTAATCTATTCCTTGTTATAGATGAACTCTTTATTGCCTTAAAGCAGCTGTCCAATCACTGACTGCCTAGTTACAAAAGGAAAGGGGCATATTTGCAAGATTGTTTTCACTGCTGGTGTCAATCAAAACAGAGAATCCTAACACACACAGAACATAATATAAAAGCTCACACATAGAACATAATATAAAAGCTGTATAATACCACTTAAAACTCTTGCTGTACCCAGAGTCATTTATTGGGTAAACTGTTTTTGCTAACAGTAACAGTAACACGACTCATGCAGGCGCTTCATATATGAATACTGTATATACCTCAAATCAGTGCTGCATCACACTCACATGGTCCTAGTGCCTATTACACCTGCACTTCAGGATCTGCACAACTCTTAAAGGGTTTCTAATTACTCAACTGGGGAACCAAACATTGTGGGTGTAGTTTACTGGTGGAACTACATGTAGTGCAGCACCATTATCTGTTGCTCTGATTACAGCATCCTCCAGCAACATTGATGGTAAAATGGAGGACAAACACATTGATAACTTCTGGGGCTGTATATATTTTATTTTCAACCCAGATTTGGACAGCAATAGGACTGCTGGCAACTGGAGGAGGCACACAACAGTTACACATAAGGAGTTGGGGAAATATTGTGTGAAACTATGGGAGACTTCTTCGGGTAAATAAGGTACAGGAGGGAGGTATTTTTCAGAAGAAAAGGTACTCAAGAACAAGGGGACATGCTACTAAGCTGGAGGGGTAGATTCAGGAGAGATACTGTACTTCTTCACAGAAAGAGTGTTGGATTCCTTGAACAGTCTTCCAGCAGAGGTGGGGAGGCAAAACAGTGGTGGAGTTCAAGAATGCATGGGATAAGCATGCGGAATCATAGTGGAATGGAAGAGGGAGGGAGAAAAAGCTATAGATGAGGTACAGTCAGTGGTTGTAGTGTAGATAGGGAGAAATGGGCAAACTGAATAGGCCAAATGGTCCTTAACTCCTGTCAAAGTCTATGTTTCTATGCAAGATACCCTATGGGCCCTCTCTTGCAACACTCCTCGTTGAAACTGAAAACATGGTGTTAGAGGTTTTTTACATGGCTGGATGAATCATTCGCATTGGATTAATAGTCTTGGGATTCAGAAGCCACCCTCCGAAAGTTAGTTGGCTAGCTAGATAGAGTAACTCACATGCTACTTCTGACATGATAATAACAGTGTGGTTTAGTGATTAAATCAGTGGCTTGGGAACTGAGAGGTCACAGGTTCAACTCCCCTAGAGCCGCATACTCACTATGTGACCCAGAGCATGTCACTTAACCTATCAGTGCTCCTGTCCACCCAGGTGTGTAAATGAGTAGAAGAAGGTCTCATCTGAAAACTAGATTTTGCATCTCAGCTAGGCTGTCTTGGTAAATAAATTGTTAAAACAATCTTCAAGCATTTAAAATACTCAGGTGGACACACTGTACAATCACACTGAGTAAGGAACCCACTGAGCACAATCACCACTTCAAATTCACAAATGGCATAAGTACATATGAGTAGTCATGTTCTGGGTGTCCAGACTGGGCAAATCTGACAATTCTAGTACATGGTTTTGTAACTCTGAGGCTTGACTACTGTAATGCTCTGTACCTAGGGCTATCTGGAGGTTTGCTGTACTGCCTACAGGTGCTGCAGAATGTCACGGCCAGGTTGGTGGCAGGTTCTTTGTATTGGGACCATATCTGCATGTGCTATGGCAGCTGCACTGGCTCCCAATTAGAGTTTCTGATTAGGTGGTGAACCACTTCAAGATTACTTTGTTAACATACAAAGCCCTGCATGGATTGGATCCTGCCTATCTCAAAGACCATTTGGCCTGGTATACTCCCAACCACTCTGTCTGCTCTACACAAAGGAATTATTGCTGGCCATCCAGAGACTGCACTTAAAACAATCTGGTGATGGGGCATTCTCCATGGTGGCTCCTGCAATATATACAAACATATTATCATATGATGAAGCCAGCAGATACAGGCCGTTCGGTCTATCAAGTCTGTTTGAGTGTGCAGCTCTCATTGTTAAGCTCTGATGCTACTCTCCCCAACCTCCTCCACCCTTACTCTCCTTTAGCATTATGTGAAGAATCCTGAACCACCACCTCTTCCACATTCTGATTCTGCCCTTGACACTGTCCCGCCCCTCTTAAATCCCACTACTAATGTTCGCAGATCAGTCCCTCAGGCAGAGCATTCCATGCTGTCGCCACCCACTCTGTGAGAAAGTGCCTCTATCTCTCTTCTGAACCTCACCCCTCAAGTTTCATACATGCCCTTAGTAATCCCTTCCTTTCTGAATTTAAACAGGACCTCACGGTTAACTCTATTTATGCCCTTCAAATATTTTAAGGTCTCAATCATATCACCCTGTCCCTTGTGTCCTCCAGGGAATACATATTGAGCATCTGTAACCAGGGGTGTAGCCAGGAATTTCTGATCTGCACACCAAGTGGACTCACTGCTACCTCCCCACCTGTTAGGGTGAGCTACTCCTCCCCACTGTCCATGCCTCTCACCTGACGCTAGCATCATTTTTGTGTTATATGCCAGCACACCACTGGCCACACCACTAACAGGTATCAGACTAACAGACTGGCTTTTGGTTACAATATTGCATTGTGACAAGCCTCTGTACCTGTGAAGGTAGCCAGTCCCACAGAGGTCCAGTCACACACACACACACACACACACACACACACACACAAACACACATACTCCACACTAGACATGCCACTACCACACCACCACCACCAACAGGTGTCAGACTAACAGACTGGCTTTTGGTTACAATATTGCATTGTGACAAGCCTCTGTACCTCATCAAGGTAGCCAGTCCTACAGAGTTCCATTCACACACACACACACACACACACACACACACACACACACACACACACACACACACCTACACTAGACATGCCACCACCACACCACCACACCACCACCAACAGGTGTCAGACTAACAGACTGGTTTTTGGTTATAATATTGCACTGTGACAAGCCTCTGTACTTTATCAAGGTAGCCAGTCCCATAGAGGTCCACACACAGACACACACACACGCACACACACACACACGCTGAGCTCCTCAAAAATCAGTCATACTGCAGCCCAATTATAGCCACAGCAACAAGTCACCAACTCTAACATACTCACAGTATCTTACAGTAATAGGGTTAGGGTAACCTCAGTGGTGCTCTGGTTTTGCTTCCAGTACTGCAACCATTAACTAAATCATTTGCACCAAAGAGCCCTATACCTCTGGGTTTGGTTCTGGATCAATTTTAAACTGCTTCGCCTCACAGAACTCAATACCACCCAAACATGGTATATTCACTGGTATATTCACTTTTCCACTGAACAGTGAGCATGCAATCTTAGAAGATAGAAAAACAGCTGAACGAGCTCCCATTTCTACTGAAAAAAAGCAGTTATGTACTGCAGCCCAGTAATAGCCACAAACTGAAACATACCCACAATTGATTACAGTAAGAGGGCCAGGGTCTCGATGGTGCTCTGATTTTGCTTCCTGTACTGTAACTATCACCCTAAATCATTCACAACAAAGAGACCCATACCTCTGGATGAGATCCTGCACCAATTCTCAACCACACAAAGAGTCCCATACCACCCAAGCATGGTATGTACTCACGCTGAAGACACCACACAAGCACAGAAGCCAGCAAAAACCAAACCAAAGAGCTGAGCTCACACTCCAACTGAAAAGTAGTCATGTACTGCTGCAGCCCAGGAATAGCCACAGTAAACGTCACCAACTCAATACATACCACAGTATGTTACAGCACAGTAAAGCAGCATGGGCAAACTTGCTGGTGCTCTGTACTGCAACAGTCACCTAATCTATTTACACAGAGCCCCATACCTCTGTGTTTGGTTGCCTATGTGTACAAAGCTTCCAGTTTGCACTGTGACGTAAACCCACAATGCTTGTACAGGACATATTTATTCCTCTTGTCTTTCCATGTGTTGTACATTCTGCATTGCGATATACATCAACAATGCTTGTACAGGACATATTTGTTCTCTCACCTTTCCATGTGGCTGCACATTCTGCATTGCAACGTAAAACCCACAATGCTTGTACAGGACATTTGTTCTCCTTTTCCTATAGCCATTGCCTTCCAGATACATCAGATTATCTTGGTTCCCGAGACCCATGAACGATCTCCAGATGTTACCATGTCACAGTTCAATTGATGTGTTCCATTAATGCTCGAAAACCTTTGTCTCTGCATGAGTCAAAGTCTTTGAACACCTGATCTACATCAATTTCAGTGTCTCGATGTATATGCAGAAGAACAAGTCCTGTAAGCCGTTCTTCACTCATGCTGCTTCTGAGCCAGGTCTTGATCCTACTCAAGACACTGAATGATCTTTCTGCGCTCACCACACTGACTGGCATGGTGGCCAAGACCGATAAGACTGCATTTATGTTTGGACAAAGATCTGGATTCAGTTGCTATAAGGTTGTCAGAATTGAATCAGGTCTATCTGCTAATGGTAAACTGTGCCACTTTGCTGTTCCATCATTCCAGCTCCAATTCCAGGTCTTCTAATCTGCTTAGATCAGTCTGGTAAGCAGCAAACAAGTCTGCTGTCTGTGCTTCCTGCAGAAACCCAAGTTTTTTGAAACAACGTATTGGGCAAAGAACCAAGGGCGGCAGTCTATTAGTTGCTCCTGCAGCTCTGAAATCATATGGTCTAAAATGGAATAAATATGTTATGCCTGTAGTATTCTTCGTGGTGGCAGCATCAATATTGTTGAGTTGTGTTTGTCTTCCACATATTCGGGATACCGACTCTTCAACACATGCAGTATCTGCCAAAGCCACGTATATTGCGATACATCTTCCTAAATGCCTCTCTGAACTCTCACGTGTCCTTCAACCATTGAATAACTGTGGAGGCTTCTTCAGAAGCCTGAATTAGATCAATGCTGACCCATTGCAAGTAAAGATGTAATGGTTTTGTTCTGGCCAAAACAAAATCCACACTACACAGTGTCGCAAGGTGGTCAAATCTCAATATTGCAGCTAACAATCTGCCCCTTCGCTGTCAAACTCTGCTATCTTTTCAAGTGTGCTAACTACCACTAAAAATCTGTCTTTGAACTTTGCTAGGGAATCAGTTTGGCTCATCCATCTGGTGTTTCCAGCTGCAGGAATTGATGAAATATGGTCTACAGGCTCATCATCATAGTCAGATGGGAGATCACAAAATTCTGTGAGCTCTGATACAAAAGCATTATGGCGCTTTATAAGAGGATTTCAGTGCTGAGATTATTTTCTTTGTCATATTAAACATATTTGCTATTTGTCTTGTGGAACATGAGTGGAGAATTGCAGGTGTACAGGCTGTGAGCCTTGCAAACAGTGTACATTGCTTCTGGGGCCACAGCCTTGATCTTTGCTTGAACACCACTGAATCTTCCACTCATGTTGCTGCATTTGGTGTTGTCTTGCCCTCTCATTAGCATTAGATCCATGTCCCAAACTGTTAACCACCACAGGAACAGTTCCACAAGGCCATGACTGGTGGTGTCAAAACCTTCCATGAATTCAACAAAATCTTCATGAATTTCGACATTCCCTGAAAGGTCATGATGTACATATTCGCACAGATAAGAAGATCTGTTCTTTGTAGATATTTCTGTAGTACCATCTGCTATGAAGCTGCACCACTTGGCTTGCTTTAGATTTCTTAAGATTTTTCTCTGTATTTGTTATCCCATTACCCTTATCAATTCATTTTGAATTTGTGGTGACATGTATGTGGCATTCCTCGAGCTGCTTTAAGGTGCTCTTGTAGCTCTCGGATCCAGATCTGCAGTATAATTTACCATGGCATTGAAGTTGCCAAGCAGCCTAGATTTGCCTCGTAGTGCAATGCTTTGCACTCCACAGAAGAGGATAATCCGAATAAACCAATGTAGAACATGCATTGTCCTCTCTGCCATCTTGTTGGTACACCGAGGAAAGACTGGCTAGCAGTTCTCAACTTACCAGCACAAACAGAGAGAATTGTATCTGCTTTACCAGCAGCATTCCCATGGTTCTTGATTTGCTGTGCCTTTCCAGAGTCTTCTTCCATTGGACCAATCCCAAGAGTGTGTAGATGCCAGAAGCATGCAACTGTAACTAAATAGAAAGCAAGGAGCACAGAATACACTGTCCAACTGCTTTGAATATCTTGCAAATCTGTAATAATGCAAAAGCTTTGCATTAAAATGTCTGAAACGCTGGCTGAGACCTTCAGGATCCATCAGACGTCCTGGAAACTGAAAACCTGGTGGTGGTGGTAGCCACTGTGTTTCCAGAATTTGCTTCTTCAGAGCATCTGTGAGCTGTGCCTGACCAAAACAGCCAATGTCTTCTGCACTATAATGATGCTGGTCAGGTTCCTGGGGATGTTTGCTGGGATGTCTTCAACACTGGCTTTTACCAGTGAACCACTGGTAGCCTGGACAGTTTCAACAGTATGGTCTTCCTGGAATATGTATTGATTCTGGTCAGTTTCCATGGCAGATTCTTCCATGGAAATGCTGGTTGTCTGGATGTTGTCAAGGGTAAATTCTGCAGAGGTATCCATTAGTTGACAGGCAACATTCGCTTCATCAAGAACAGCCTGCAAGGTAAAATCTTCAGCAGATTTTCCTCTCTAATCAGCAGTGTACAGTTAGTCAATGTCTCAGTGCACTTCTATGCTGTATCTCAGTGTTGCCAACCCTGAAACGTGGAAATGTTTACTTTAGCATGTGCTGTGCGACTAATTACCAGTACTCATTGTAATCAATTTGTTAAGTATGGTGCATTTCTTACCCAGTGGTAGATGCACCTCTTGTGAGGAAGGACCGCATCACCATAGACATTTTTGTCATTTCCTCATTCTGGCACGTTTTGTCTTTCAGAATTGCGCCCAGATGGCCCTTTGAATTTTCTTGGCCTACATTTTGTTACCAAACAGAGTAGCCTTTGCAAAATGCAATAGGAGAAGTATGAGTAGGAATCTTTTAGAAACACATGCAACTATAGCAGGTGCTTGAAGGGAGGTTGAAGGACTGCACTGTACCTTGATGCAACAGTTGGAGAGCAGGGATGTCTAAACACTAGCTTCTGCTCCAGACATGTAGTCAGCACTGCTTCCCAGCTCTGTGCACCTCTTTCATAAGGCAAACAAAAACTACTTAATAGTCTGACTTGCATAATGCTGAAATGTCTTCATCAAGAACTGCAAAACTGAACTTCATGCAGTGGGATCAGCCAATCTGTGCTGCTGTGAACAGGAGCTGGCATATTTAAAATTGGTAAACATTCTTCCATTTTATTAAGTGAAGAATCCAAGGGGTTACTGTACTGCAAATTTGCAACTCTGGCAAACTCAATTACTAATAGTCCATTTAGGTATGGGTGCCCTCATTGCTGTCTGTATTCAGTGTTTAAATGTATGCAGCGTTCTTATTACCTACAACATTTAAACAAACCTTTTCAGTACCATTTGATACGACGATTGGCATCTGTGTGATCTGTGTGTAGCACTTATTGGTTAGTCCATAAAGATCAGTACAAACAGGATTAATTTTTCTGAGAATCCTTTTCAGAGGTCCCTAGCAACTCGTCTGGTTAAACAATGTATATGAAATCAAATGACAAGTTTTGTATGATTTAACACTGTTCTCTTACAGGAACTACAATGCCTACCATCCGCTGGATGCACCAGGCCAACTGAAATCCATGGATGTCTTGTGGTGACATTACCCACGATACAGTTCTACCAGCCAACCCATGAACAACCAGTGCCTGATTGCTTCAAGTGAAGAGCCGTGTTTTAAGTTGTCGTTAACAACATCATCCGACATACATGAAGAGTAGTTTTAAGTGCTTTGAATACAAGTCTATGGTGTTAGCCAATGACCCTGAATGGAAGCACCAAGATATCTCATCAGCGAGAATGCTGACCTCCCCACAGCGATGGCACAATACCGATGCAGGTATTGTGCCGCCTCTTATTGTTGTTTTCTGTGGGGGCTCTGCCCACCCAGACTCTGGGATTCCAACTCCAGGTCAGAGTTGGTCGGGAGGGAGCAGAACACTGAGGAAGTAACACAGAAAAGGACCATTACCTATCACAAGCCGTATAATCTTTTTTTCAGAGCTTGCCTTCAGCGTGTCGACTCACAAGGGGTGCTACACACTGAATAAATGTTTTAATGCATTATGTTTGATTACATTTGATATTCCAACTGACTGTACTACTGCACTACTTAATGCCGCACACTGATGGGCACCCATAAAAAGAAATTATGCAGTTATGCACTCCACAGTTAGTGGAAATTAGAGATCGGGAAGGAAAAATACATCAGTTGCAGATGGCGGAAGGACTATTGTATTGCAAATGTGCATGAACGCACACAATTCAGTTTTACACACACTGACTAGCAGTAAAAATTAAGTGCAATAGTACACTAATTCCTCCTGAAGACATGGGGTCTTGAAGTTTACAAAAGTTAAAGCTTCACACTAACCCAAACAAAATACATATTTTGTGCTGTTTACTATCAGAAACATGCAGATGGCTGGCCCATCGGCACAGCGATTAGATTCCATGTGCAATTTTCTACAATGCCATGCAGCTTCTTGGCCGATGAGAAAGAAAATGTGGCCTAACTTGATGACAGACTGCCTGTAATATTTTTACGTTTCATAATCACCGATTTCTCACTTGTGCACATATTGCAGCAGCCAGTGGGAGGAACTAGGAACACACACCATATTGAGTAGAGGGTAATGAGCCTGAACAAGGGGCAGAACAGTGCAGAAATACACAAGTCCCTTTAAATGAGAAAGAGTCCTGAAGGAACTGGAAGGAGTAAGTTGATAAAGCAATGTAGCCAGATAGATAAATGCACCCCAGGGTTCTAAGACAACTGAGTGGGGAACTACAGATTAGCCAGCATCACCTCAGTAGTGGGAAGATCATGGAAGCACTGAGAGACTGGTGGAACATCTGGTTGCAACTGACTACAGGACTCAAGGCATCATGGTTTTACCAGGGGAGGTCATATCAGACCAGCCTCATTTAACTTTTTAACTGGGTGAAAAGGAAGTAGATCAGGGAGGGCAGTGGACATGGCCTATCTGGACTCCAGCAAGGCCTTTCGACACTGTCACATAGACCATTAAACAAACTGTGAATGGACTGCTGTGGAAAGGCTACCTTGATGAGGTACAGAGCCTTGTCACAGTGCAATACTGTAACCAAAGCCAGTTTAGTTTGCCACCTGTTGGTGTGGTGGCATGCCTAGTGTGGAGCGTGGTGACTAGACCTCTGTGGGACTAGGGAATATGGGAGTAGACAGGACAGTGGTGTGGTGGGTAGGTAACTGGAAAGGTGGCAGGACAGAGGGTGGTGGTAAATGGCAGTTGCTCCACTGAGGAAAGAGTGACCAGTGGGGCATGACAGGATCAGTGCTGGGACTGGTCCCATTCAGCGTCTTCAGTGACAGTGCACAGGACCTGGAAGGACAAATTTACCAGTTCGATGATGGCAAAGCTGTGTAACAGAGTAGACACACCAGAGGGTGTAGACTGAATAAGGACCTAGTGCAGAAACTTGAATTTTCAGGAGTTTGGCGGTGAAATGCAAGCAAAGTGCAAGGTAATGCATATGGTGCACAAAAACCTGGGAACATAGTGGTGGTGGTGGTGATGAGGATATAGCATACATCAAGCAGGAAAGGGATGACCTCAAGGTAGGGAAACAGTGCAACAAGGCAGCAGGTAAACCAAATAGGATGCTGGGATGCATAGGCAGGGGCATCACCAGAAGGAAAAGGAGGTCATAATTCCACTGTACAAGACACTAGTGAGGGGCCCCACCTGGGTACAGTGTACAATTCTGGAGACCTTACCTACGTGAGGACATAGGGTAGAGAAGGTTCAGAGGAGGACAACAAAGATAGATGGATTGCATCACAAGTCCTATGTGGACAGGTTGAAGGACTTATACACTTCCTGATGGAGAAGAGGGAACAGATGGGATATGACAGAGACATACAAGTATCTTACAGGGAGAACAGGGCTCAGGAACACACTATTTACAGTGCAAGAGATGTTCCAGGACTAGAGGACATGGGATGAATCTGGAGGGAGGATGATTTAAAGAAAATGTGAAGAAGATTTTCTTCACAGAACAGGTGGTGGACAAGTGGAACACCCTGCCAGAGGAAGTAGTGAGGGCTGAAACAATCACAGGATTTAGGAATGCATGGGATAGACAAGAGAATTCAGGAGATCAAGGGTAAGGGCAACAGACTTTAAGGAAAACAACCTAATGGCAACACAAATATTTACTTGCAATAATCACACAGGAATGCTGTGTGCATATTTATGTAACTCATTAAAACAGAGGAGAGAAAGTGCCTCAGATGGGACTTGAACCCAGGCCACGAGGAATACTGGTCCAATTGCACCAAGACAACTGGCCTGGAACATGGGCTGTCCAGTACAGTACTCAAATGCACAACCAATGGCACCACAAAATATTTACTTGTAACAATCACACAAGAGTGCTGTGTGCATATTTATGGAACACTTACACTGCTAGTATGGGTTGCATAAATATGCACACCTCTGGTGTGATTACTACATTTAAATATTGGTAGTACCACAATCTGAATGCTGTTCTGGGTAGTCTGGGTTGGTTGAAGTCCCAGCTGAGGCATCCTCTCTCACCTTTGTATCATTTCCTTTCCGAAGGAGTAGTATTAGACAAAAAAGTCAAATGCTAGGAACTCCACAAAGAACACTGCTAGAGCCACTGCCCAAAGGGATGCAAAATGAAAGACTCCCATGCACTGTCCAAGAAACCAAAAATGAGGAGAAAAGAAAATACACCTCCCACTCTAGTAGGCAGCATTGGTCAAAGCCACAGATTTCTGCTGCAGAGTGAGATTAAGGACTCGTAAACAATAAGTTTTTCTAAGCACTCCAAAATGCACGTCGTAGGTGAGGAGCTTACCTAGATAATTCTGTGCTCCATTTGGCTCTTAAATAATGATTATCCACAGTCGCTAAGTCAGAAACATTTTCCGACATGTAAACAAAATCCCAGCTCATCTTTAAACTCCCGCACAGTAGCTCCCTAGTTTAATTTGACTCCACCACAGTGACAACCACTGCCACACACAGTGATACTAAATGAAGCAGCCACCCTAAAGTTTCAATTCAGTTCAAGTACTATTTTAAAGATAATTATGAACCGCATATTTTTGCTGCTTAATTTTGCAGCAGTCAGCACCTGAAAATGCTTACTATGATTGCATTAGTAAATCATACTAGAACGTAATAAGTTAGCAAATATAGCAGATCACCTGCTTTTCTATGGACAACATTAACTTCTGTCTGGCCTTATGGTATTACTTTTATCATTAAGTGCTTGTTTTAAAAGTTACAGTAAAGCATTATCCTGGTGCAGACAGCAAATTTAGACTACCACAATGTGTAGTTCTTTATCCTTAATGTACTTCTTGTAAATGTACACAGTGCCAACAGTAACATTAGGGTGCAAGCACTTATTGAGCAACATCATGGATGGACTATTTCTATTCCTCTGGGCAGGTCTCAGGTCATAATCACCTCCTCTGGTAGGCTCCTGGAGCCCAAGGACAACATTTATTTTACCATGCCTTGTAGAAACTGAAGTTCATCTGAACTGGACAGTTTTCCCTGACCCCAGCACCACAATGCCACACAACAATAAATTACCCCAAAAAGTTTTAATTTCCAAGTTGTATTTAAAGATAATGATGGACTGTACATTTTGCTGCCTGGTTTCGCAGCATCAGCCCCACCTAGATAATGTTTTTAGTGTAATTGTATTAAAATGGGCACTTTTCATAGTTAAATCACATTAGCAAATATAAGCACATCACCCACTTTTCATGGGCAGCATAAGGCATTAAATAAAAAGGATCTTGGGAAATCTCTCTAGGTAAGAGTTTTTCTTAAATGGAGCTTGGATGCTGTGGTGCTAATGTAACGTTCAAACACAATGAATGTTGCACCCGCTCTGGCAAAAAAACCATACACAAATGACAATATCTCAGATGAATTCTTTATTTTTCTTGTATAAATTCAGCTCCCCAACATTTCATAGAATATGAGCTTCTTCTGGGGACTATAAAAATACATATGTGTAAATATTTGATAAAATAATTTCTGACAAAATATAATATAATACATCCTTTGCTCTTTCTTCACTGTATGCACATACAACAACATGTCCCTCAGACAATTCAGACCATACATAAGTAAAGTTCAAAACATTGGCTACCGCTCTTATTTCCGAGTTGCGACTCTTGCCTGGCTGCCCTCGAATGACTTATAAAGTCAATATGGTAACTGTAAATAATATGTTACATGTGAACCCTTAAAACTCTTATAAAGCATCCACAGTTAAATATCTACTAACTAAATAAATAGTCATAATACTGTTAATATCACTGTTCGTTAGCTATCTTTTATAAACAATTATAACACATTTCTTCTCAGACATTTTGGAATCAAATGCACACCTATAATCATTATATTGCTCCTTCGGATAACCATTTAATACAAAATATACATATTTCATCATCCATCTTAACTAGCTCAGTCAAAAGAATCCATATAATCTACTTAAATGCTTCTTCAAGTGATATTAGTATTATTGAAATATTTTCATTAAAATTCAAAGTTAAACTAAATTTTAATAAATCAACTGGTGTTACCAAACATTACATCCATAAAGATTTACCTGATTAAGATTGCTACGCCTATTCAAATAGGTCAGTTCCTTCTAATCCGGCATATGTCTGAATAATATAAGCCACAATGTCAGTACCATGCTTAAATGCAGTTTCTGTTTTCAAATTCTTTGCTATAATGCACACCTAGTAGTAAAAGAAAAGAGCTCATGCTCCTAGCGATCCTCATTAATTTACCACATCTGTACATAGAGACTATAAATACATTGCAAGTTAAATTTACCTCATGTCAGCCATCTAAGTAAACCTCTGAAACAAGCTAATGCTTAAAACAGCTCAAAATGTATTTTCAATTCAGCAAACCTAAATGGTATAGAAAGCAGGTACTCACATGTAGTGTTCTGTAGTACAACTAAGGTTTTGGGGTTTGGAACATATATAGGTCCCATCAAATGGTGGTAACTATCAGAGTATAATTGAAAGTAGAGAATCCTGGTGGATTTATGAACTAGGCACTTATAATGATTGGGATGAAAATGAAGAGATCAATGGGCAAGCCTGTTAGAACAAAGATGTTTAAAAAGCACAAATATTTCTTCCAGCTCCTCCCTCCCAACTATACCTATTTCTAATGTTTTCTTTTGCCAGTCTACATATTTTTATTTGATTGTAAAGATCTTGGTGAAACCTGTGAAATTACATTAATAGTGTTTTTAGTTCCGAGGTGAAAATGTGGATATATGCATTACAGTTTAAAATGAAGACTAAGTAACAGGGACCATTCAAAAATTGCCCACTTCATGGAGATTCCCAGTCAAAATCAATTGTCAGACCTTTAGTCCATGAGGGAAACTGGTTGCTATGCAGCTTTTGCTGTTATGTGATGATAAAACAACTGCGCCTGCTGACCCTCACAGCACGCCTCCCGCAGGAACTTAAGAGGAAGAGGCCATGCTCTGTTTCTTGCTGCCACCGATGTAAACCTTGCTGAATGCCACATGTGAGTACCTGCTTTCTATACCGCTTAGGTTTGCAGAATTGAAAGTACATTTTGAGCTGTTTTAAGCATTCGCTTGTTTCAGAGGTTTACTTAGATGGCTGACATGAGGTAAATTTAACTTGCAATGTATTTATGGTCTCATGTACAGATGTGGTAAATTAATGAGAGGATCGCTAGGAGCATGAGCTCTTTCCTTTTACTACTAGGTATCATTATTGCAAAGAATTTGAAAACAGAAACTTCATTTAAGCATGGTACTGACATTGTGTCTTCTATTATTCAGACATATGCCGGATTAAGAAGGAACTGACCTATTTGAATAGGTGCTAGCAATCTTAACTAGGTAAATCTTTATGGATGTAACGTTGGTAACACCAGTTGGTTTACTAAAATTTAGTTTAACTTTGAGTTTTTAATGAAAAAAATACTAATATCACTTGAAGAAGCATTTAAGTAGATTACATGGATTCTTTTGACTGAGCTAGTTAAAATGGATGATGAAATATGTATATTTTGTATTAAATGGTGACCAAGGAGCAATATAATGATTATAGGTGTCATTTGATTCCAAAATGTCTGAGTAGAAAATGTGTTATAATGTAGCATTATAATTGTTTATAAAAGATAGCTGATGAACAGTGATATGAATAGTATTATGACTATTTAGTTAGTAGATATTTTGCTGTGGATGTTTTATAAGAGTTTTAAATGTTCACATATAACATATTATTTTACAGTTACCATATTGGCTTTATAAGTCATTCGAGGGCAGCCGCAAGAGTGCAAATTGGAAATAAGAGTGGTAGCCAATGTTTTGGAACTTTACATATGTATGGTCTGAACTGTCTGAGGGACATGTTGTTGTATGTGTGCATACAGTGAAGAAAGAGCAAAGGATGTATTATATTTTGTCAGAAATTATTTTTATCAAATATTTACATATATATATATATATATATATATATATATATATTTTTTTTTTTACAGTCCCCAGAAGAAGCTATATTCTGGCTGGAACATTGGGGCAGCTGAATTTATACAAGAAAATAAAGGATTCATCTGAGATATTGTCGTTGGTGTATGGCTTTTTGCCAGAGTGGGTGCAACATTCATTGTGTTTCAGCATAAAGCATTAACAGCAGGCTGCAGCAACTTCAACCATAATGCCCTGTGGTATTTTTAGCATTAAGGGCTCATTTTGATAGTTACAGTAAAGCATTATCCTGGTGCTGACAACTACAAATTTAGGATGCCCAAAGTGTAGTTTATCATTTGCCTGCAGTGACAGTCAGTGAACTTACACATGTAATTTCATTTAACTCTGTACCCCATCCCCACCACTGTAACACTTTAACACATCACTGATGGGCCTTATGAGGACTAACCTTGCAAATGAACAAAAAGCAGAAGGTTAAATGGTTAAAAGCATGCAATTACAAATGTATTTGACCACACTTGGGTAAAAGCACGCTAGATACAAATAGGTAAATGTGGCGCCAATAAACTCGGGAGTCCTGCTCATTAAATAAAAGTTCAGTGCTCCATTCACTTGAGAGTCTATTAGAATATTTAGGACCAAAACTCTATTCATATCTTTTAAGTCATAAAATGAATATCAAAAGACAACAGTAAATAAAAAGCTCCTTTGAATTCTGGAGTCCATCAGTGTGTCAAAATCACTGTAATACAGTAGAAGCCACTTAAAGGGATGTGGCTAAAGGGGACATCAGCTTAATTGGATGAACCCCAGGCACCGATTGGTACCCTTATGTTTTTCTATGGTGCAATTATCTGTTTAATAGGGATGGTCCCGCTACTTAATTGGGATGATTTGCTGGTCAAAGCTATAGTCTGAGGTATTGAAATTGAAATTGCACCTTGTTAATAGCTCATTAAGTTAGCTGCATTTAAGCTGTAAGTCATCACCACATGCTAGCATCTCTTTTGAGTGTGTTTTGGTTCATAGAATGGCAGCTAACAGCAAAAGAGTCGACCTCCTCTGAGTCAGAAAATTAAAGTTATTGAGGCATTACAGTTGCCAAACTCCTCTCTTATCAAGGTTGCTAAGGACTTTCCATTTCTAAGAGCCAGGTGGGATGAATAAGTTTGAACAAGAGCAAACTTCAAGCTGAATGGAACCTGAACAGCAACCCAAATCGTAAGTGGAAGAGAGAGGGAAAGACACAGTTGTGGAGAAAGGGCTACTGACATGGTTTAACCATGCAGTTTCTAAAGGTGCTCACCTTACTGGACCAATTTTAAAAGAAAAGGCTAATGAGACTGCCACACACTTGGACCATGAGGGGTTCAAAGCCACAGATGGGTGGCTCTCTTAAGGAAACAAGCACAGCATAGTCTGGAAAGAAAGAGCAAGGGTACTTAATGCTGACATAACATCTGCCTCGGCTGGATAAAGAAAAACACTTCCAGGCTTATTGGCAGAGTACCCCGCTGTTGATGTTTTTAATGTTGATGAGACCGACATTTTTACCATGGCTACACAGACTGTGTCCATCCAGAAAAGTATTGATCTAATTGGAGGAAAGAAATCAAAGGATAGGGTCTCAGTCCTGTATTGTGCAAACATAGCAGCACTGAGAAACTACCCCTTCTAGTTATTAGTAAAACCGTCTACCAAGGTGCCTCCAAGACTTTCTCTCCTCCCAGTCACCTACACTAGCTCTGTAAATGCATGGATGACTGGCAGCATTTTTGAGGAGTGGCTAGCCCCATGGAACATTTGTTCAGCAAGACGCCGGCCTAAAAGTCCTAGTCTTCGTGGATAACTGTAGTGCACACTTTCCTCCTCTTTCTGAAAAGTTTTCAAGCATCAAGCTAGCTTTTCTACCCTCAAACACCACCAGCCTGATCCAGCCAATGGACATGGGGATGATTAAAGATTTCAAGGGCACTATTGCTCCCTTGTTTTCAACACAGGTTGTAGGTCTCATCGTTAGTGGTTCCACAGCCTTAGCAAATGAAATTGCTAAAAAGTAACATTCCTAGATGCGATTTTAATGTTAGCTAAGGTGTGGGCTACTGTCAAACAGACTACACTTGCTAACTGCTTCTGCAAAGCTGGATTCTATCAGGGGCTGATGTACCTGACCTGTGAGGATGCAATCTCTGTCGACCCCCTGAAGATGTGGAGTGCCCTGCTGATATGTCCTGCTCTGAATTTGAGGCATTTGTGGATGTAGACAGGAGTGAAGATACAGATGATAAGCTGAATGTTCCTGACATATGCTCATCATTGTCAGAAAACAATAGTGTAAAGCTAGCCAATGAAGCTGATGATGATCAGGAGCTGCTGCACGTGAGCAACACGGAAGCAGAGAACACACTGCTGCACTGAGAAACTAGTGCATTCAAGCAGATAAGTTAGAACATCTCGAGAGTCTTTTCGAGCTAGAGCAATTCATTTTAAAAGAAATCATGTCTGCCTGCAAGCAAACGAGGATCATAGACTTTTTTCGTGCCAGTGTGAAGGATACTGCTGAAGATGAGAAGTGACACAACACAGTACTGTACTGTAACAGATAAGTGGAAAATTTCAGTTCAGTTTTAAAATGTGATTAAATAAAGATTGATAACCAACCAAAACACAAATTATCAAAAAAGAGCTGTAATCACTACTACAGTAGTTCTGTACTGGTATACAGCACATAACTGCTCATTTATGTGTGTTTGTACATTTGTCTGTTTGTATCATTGTTTGTGTGTGTGTGTGTTAGCGCCAAATGACTAGTGAAAAAGGCCACTTAATAAATGGAATGGCTGCTTAAAGGGGATGAATTGTGATCCACGAGGTGACCCCTTTAATCAGTTTCTGCTGTAGTTCCAAATTTTCCAAGCCTATATCCAGTGTTGGCCCGTTGGAGAATTTACACCAGTAAACTGTCAAAATTAATTGTTTCTTCCTTACATCGGAAAATTTCTAAACCAAAACTTCTGCTCAGATGTGCAATTGAAATCATATAGAGCTCCCACATGGAGTCCTGCAGAGTGAATGGTTATCAATGTCCCATTATTGACTTGATTAATCTGAAACAGTAGGCTCTCTACCTACCATGCAAGGCTAAATGTCACAGGTTGGACACGCACTTAGGGCCCCATTTTTTAAAATAAAGCTTTTTCTCTGTGTGCTCAGATAAACTCATACCTTACGAACAACAAAGCAATAACTACAATAAATTTTAATACATTTGAACTCACAAGGGGTTCATGCACATGGAGAAATGGGAACCCCATTTTAAATAAAGCTTTGCCGTGTGCTCAGATAAACTCGCACGACAAATAACAAAGCAATACTAAATAAATTTGAACTCCAAAAGAGAGTTCAGGCACATGGAGAAATATGGATTCCATTTTTAAAATAAAGCTTTTGGCCCGTGTGCTCAGAATCACTGTACAAACAACAAAGCAATATCTACAATAAATTTAAACTCACAAGGGAGTTCAGGCACATGGAGTAATGTTAACCTCTGAATCAGAGTTGGACATCTATTTATAGATTTAATTTCATAGTATCTGGCTGTTCACTTGACAAGATGGCAAAATACACCCCCAAAACCCAGAAAGCGAGAGTTGTGATAGAAGCAGTGACACCGTGACCAAAGTGTTCAAGCTCAACCTCAATTGCCATTATTTATCTATCTACTCTGTAGTTGTGTTAAAAGTCAGAAAGAAACTAAAGCAGGACTTTACTAAGCAATGTAAGCCAAGGTGATCCCAATGTCCCCTCATTTACTCACCCTCAGTAGTCATCTCACCGCTGATCACTGACAGCCCTCACTTAGCTAGTCTCCACTCCACTCCACTCCACTCCACTCCACCCACCCACTCCACTCACTCTGTCAACCCAGAGTTAGTTTCCTTCCAACTTCCGGGCTGGTGTGCAGGGCAGGTGCAGCAAAGCTCCCTCGACTGGTGATGAGTAGACTGTAGGCACTGGCAGTGTGGCACTCTCAGCCGTGGCAAGATTCTTTCACTCATTCACCTTCCTCAAATTCCTAAAATGGCACTGCAGCCATGAGCTGCACAGACAATTCCCACTCCCAGCTGGCTCTTAGTGTCCACAGCCTCAGATCAGGAGAACTCAGGCACGGAATAAGTGAGAAGTGATTTACAGGCAGCTCTTTCACTCTTCCCCACAGACAGAACCAACTTTCTCCCTGACTTCTCAGCCTTTCATCATCCCAGTCCAAGTTCACCAACTGCATATGACTGCTGCCTGTGCCTGCAACCAACCACTGAATGAATGAGTGACTTTCCCGAGTGAAATATGAAAGCACTCAGTCCTCCAAGCTTCCACCATGTTCAAGTTCCTTCCTTCTGAAGACCGAATCCAATGTGAAAGATGTTCCTTCCAGCCCAGGACCAGGAAAACAACAGACCAAATGCTAGTTTTCCCAGGGCATTTAAAGAGCCCCTGCAACTCACCCTTGCTAGGCATGTCTCCTTTGTTTTGAGTGGACCTGACTTGAGAAGGCAAACTATATCTCAGTCAGGTCCGATGGGGTCATGTCAGAATTTAGACCCCACCCCACCCTTTCTCCCTAAAAAAGTTGAAACAGACTGAGGGGGCTGGGAAAGCCTGTGAAATAACACACAAACAAAGGAATGCTGACTTGCCAGCTGGCTTCTGCTACCCTCCGCTGATGTTTAGCACACTGTGGCATGCCTGACATGTCGGTGGCTATGTCCTTGTCTGTAACCTCTCTTTGTAAGGCATTTCTTTTATCCCGTTATCATCTTGGTCACCCTTCTCTGTACCCTTCTAACACTCTAATGTCCTTTTAAAAGGTGCCAGAACTGCATGCAGTACTCCAAGTGTGGTCTCACCAGTGCCCTGTACAGCAGCAGGATCACCTCCTCCCTCCTTGCGGTGATTCCCTTGCTAGCACCCAGTGTCTGATTTGCCTACACCGCTCCTTTCCTACATTGTGCAGAGTGATTCATATGACCTGTGACTATCACATCCAGATCTTTTCCTCACATTGATACTGATAACTGCACTCCCACCCAGCTGGTAACTGTATCCAGTATTCTTGTTTCTGAAATGCATAATCCTGCACTTCTTTGTGTTGAAACCCAGTAGCCAGGTGTATGACCAATTATCCAAGGCCTCCAGACCTTTCTGCAATACCCCCTCCTTCCTCCCCATCAACTTCTGCTCCCAGTTTGGTGTCATTTGCAGACAGGCTTATCTGACTCTGGATTCCAACTGCCATGTCCGTAACGTAGATATTAAATAGCAATGATCCCAGCACTGAGCCCTGCAGGATCCCACTGATGACTTCCCTTGGTGATGATAGTTCCTCCTTACCACCACCCTCTGCTGTCTATTTTCCAGCTAGCTCCTAATCCAGCTGACTACCTTATCCCCATGCCCAGGTCTTTCAGTTTGCCTATCAGCCTCCCATGTGATACAGAGTTGAAGGCCTTGCTGAAGTCCAAGTACAGGACAGCAATATAACTCTAAATATAACTCCTCACTTTTCAATCTGAGGAGTTCCTCCTCAGCTGAGTTATATCTTATTGATCTGACATAGAGGTTTCATTGTTGAGCTGTTCTGTGAAAACCTCCTAATGTACTTCTGCATCACTGCTGATAGATTTTGTCTGCCTGATGTAGTTATGTAAGTGCCGTGAGCCTTTGGATCAGGACACTCGTTAAATAGAACTTTTGTGCTTGGCCTATCAGCTCTGGAGTGGTTATGCAGTGTCATTCATTTTCAAAACTAAATTCCATTGAAAATGAAATTATCCACTGAATGTTCCTTTATATTTATTGTTTGCTTGTTTCTTATCTTATTAGATTCTGAAGCAGCCAATTCAAATCATTCACATTGCCTCAACACGCTTTTAGGATAGATGGGGCTTGGCTAAGTAATTGTTCAGATTAAAACTCTATCTCTCAGTAAATAGGGTCTTCCTATAATTTATTTGTTTTGTCAAGACACAGCCATGAAATATTCATTCTGGCAGCTTTTGGCAAAGGAAGGAGCAATACTACAATTTTCAAGTGCTGATTAGGAGGCATGACACCAGACATCTGTAGTATAGAAGCCCCCCACTGCATCCATCCACTGACAGAAGGAATGTCTGATGTTATAACAGTTAGATATAATGAGCAACCATTGTTTCTACAATATGACTGCTATCCAGTAACACAGAAACATCAATTGGCTGTGGTGGCATTATTTTTCCATTGTGGGGCTCCTCCAGGATGTTCACAGATGTTTGTAAAGTTTAATAAGTTAGTTTTCATTTGAAATGGTAAATAAATAACTGTGCATATAAATACTTTGATTTTAAAAATAGAGGATATATAATTTGAACTAGAAAACATTAAATAATAGCTATATGATTTATAAGATTTAAAACTGTGTAGTAGTTTTAATGGGGTAGGATGGCTATGAAATGGCTATAAATGGTTAATTTATGTGCCATGGCTCTGTCATTGGATAACAAATATATCATGGGCATAAATTAGGTCATAGGTTTGAATACAAGTCAAACAGCCACAATGGCCATAATAGACTTGTCACTGTTCGGTGGTAGAACTCCTGCCCCTGGCCCCATATATATGTCCAACCTTGCTTCAATGTACCTAGCTGGGGCATTTACCACTTCTTCTGGTAGCGCATTCCACTCATTCACCACTCTCTGATTAAAACATGTTCCTTTCCTAGATGTTCAAAGAATTAACCCTTTAATTGCTTACAAGTGACTTCTAATAGACCTGCCTGTCTGCATTTTCTACACAGGCCAGCAGATTCCAACAGGCTATCATCTGTAAATGCCCTAAATAAATAGATTAAGTCACCTCTCACCCTCCTATATGTCATAGAGAAAGATCAAGCATCTGTAACCTCTCTGCATAACATTTATCCTTAGCCAGAACAATTTTCTTTGTTCATCTCCTCTGTACTCATTCATAAGACTTTATAATACCAACACTCTGGGGTGTTGAAAGGGTCTCTGTACTTCAGAATAGGTCTAACCAATGTTTTATACAGGGCAACAGAACCTCCTCTTTGTACTGCATATGTTTCTAAGTATATTACCCATAATTTGATTAGCTTTCTTAATCAACTCCCTATTATGGTGTTCAAAACCAAGGTCATTGGAGATAGTTACTCCTAGATCTTTCACTAATGGTGACACATAAAACCCTATTGTTTAATACATATTCTGCCATAGGGTTATTGTGTCCAAAGTGTATTACACTACACTTATTTTCACTGAAGGATAATCTATGCTCGATTGCCCACTGTTGTAAATAGTTCAAGTAACCCTCGACTGTTGTATGGATTCAACGTTGTTAACTATGGCTCCCACCTTTGTATTGTCTGCGTATGTACGTATCCACACTTCATATGAACCCTGCATGCCCGAGTAAAGGTGGAAACAGAATTGGGCCCAAGATCGATCCTGCAGCACACCACTAGTCACAGCACCCCACTCAGAGAAGAACCCTATTATTCGCACTCTTGTAACCTGTTTGAAAACCATGATTAAATCCATTTCATTAGGCTTAGATCTACCCCATGTCTCTTAATGCCTCCAATAACCTGAGATGAGCTACAGAGTCAAAAGCCCTGCTATAATCCAAGTACATCACATCCACCGGGAACCCCTCATCCAGTGCTCTACTAACAGGCTTGAAAAATCCAGGAGATTTGTGACACATGACCTCCCTGACAAAATTCATGCTGGGTTATATCCAAGATATTCAGACTTTCTAATTCATCAATTAAAAACTCTTTAATGAAACCCACAAGTATTTTGCTAACCTGGGATGTTGTACTTCTAGGCCGGTAATTCCCAACTTGTGACTTATTCCCTTTCTTTTAAACACTGGAGTAATATGTGCTATTTTCCAATCACATACAACCTCCCCAGAAGTCAGTGATCTGTTGAACAACAGGGTGAGTGTACCAGATAGTTCCTCTGCCAGTTTACTCAAGAGCACTGGGCTAATTTCATCAGGCCCACACGATTTACTCACATCCAAGCTTCTCAACCTCTCATAAACTTCTACCCTAGTGATTACAAATTCCTTGCCCTCCTTATCACTATTACTATTTATTAAATCCTGTCCATCTTGTTTATGGTATACTGATACGAAATAATTATTAAATTTATTTTCCCTATCCACCTCATTGTCAATAACGCATTCCCATCAATAATATTACTTAATGCTTATTTCTGCCCTGAGACTCCCAATATAATTATAAAACTATTTCCCATTATCTTGTGCACTTACTACTACTTGTTCTATCTTTGATTTTGCCCTTTTATAGCCAACTTACATTCTTTGACCAATGTAGTATATTTCCCAGAATTTACAGTAGTAGGACATTTTTAAATTTCTAATATGCCTTATTCCTTTTTAATTAGTTTCTGGATTCTATGAGAAAACCACATAGGATCCTGCCTTGTTTATTATATTTTTTGTCACAGGGACATAATTGTCCATGCACCAATGGATTTTATTCTTAAACCTCTTCCAAGCATCCTCCATATTTATACCTTGTAACTTGTTTTCCCAATCCCATGTCCCCAAGAGTTGTTTCATACCAATCACATCCATCCTATTACAATTTCTAATTTCTGTACACCGGAAATAGTTATGGTAGACTCCTTAATTGAAAATGTAAACATATTGTGGTCACTACCCCCAAAGCGGGGTGTATCTCTAAATCATGTATCATTCCTTCCATATTACTGAAGACAAGATCATGTATGTTTCTATCCCTAGTATTATCCAAACAAATTGCTCTAAATTATTACTGATGCAAAAATCTATAAACCAATTATCAATTTTACTTTGTCCCTGCCACAATTCCCAGTCTATCTTTGGTAAATTAAAGTCCCCTAGTAAAACACAATTATTAGTTATATTAGCTGCTTCTGGGACCTCTGTAAACTGTATATTTTCAGTCTCACTTAACCCTGGTGCCCTATAGCACACTCCTATCATGACCTCCTTCACAGGTGACTTTATCTTCACCCATAATTGCTCCACATTATTACATACCATGTCATGGGGCTTAAGATGTGAAGATATAAAAATACCAACTCCCACCACCAGTTTTGTTGGCCCTATCTATGTGAAAACTCATATTCTTTGATGTGAGGCTCCGGTCCTCTGACTTAAACTATGCCTCAGTTACGCATATATCAATTCCCTTAGTGGACATGACATATTGTAATTCATGTATTTTATTCTGCAAGCTTTTGCATTCAATAATAACACCTTAGTATTATTATTATGTGCTAGCTCCTTTTTCTTTCTTATCTGAAGTTTTACTTTAATAGGGGGCCATTACATACTTCTTTCTCTAGTGTACCTATTCCATAGCAAGGGACCACTGATGCCACTACTTTCACATCATACCTGCCCTCCCCCAAGTTTAAATATTTATTGATTACTCCTTTAAAAGATCACCCGTCTAGTACTTTACTACCCTTTCTGCTCAAGTGCAATCCATCTTTACTATATAAAGAGTCCTGGTTACTGAAACATTCCCAAGATGTTAGGCAATGCCATTCATTTAGTACACACCATCTCCTGATCCAGTTATTTATTCTTTGGATCTTTTGGTTGAGAACTTGTGAAGCTCTGGGTACTGGTAAAATCTCTGAAAACACCCCTACACCATTAACAGTCTTTATAATCCTAACAATATTCAGCAATTCCAATAAATCAGATCCTCTCTGGTGTGTCTAATATCGTTTGTTCCTGCATGAATAATTATAATAGGCCTATCATTTTTCCTTTAACTACAGCTGGTAGTAGCTTCCCAACATCACACAACTTAGCCCTGGCAAATATGAAGTGGTGACTATTTCTTTATGCTCCTTAATTGTGTAAGCATCAGTGAATCTTGTAATAGAATCACCTATTACAAATACTCTTGTGGGTTCATCAGGTGTTTCTACTTCCATGTTCATTTTCCTCCCTCATCAGCCTGGGTGCTAGCTGTGGCATTTTGGGAATTTACTACATTGATTACAGGAGCACTGGGGTTCTCATTTGAAACCAAGATTTCCACTTGGCCTGTTTGTACCACAGCCTCCACTTGAGCCATGTCACCCAAACTCCCATCCAGGGCTTCATTGTATCTAGGGGTATAACAACTATACTGAGTTTCATTTTCTTCCAACTCTGTTTGCTGGGCTAGGAGGGCAAAACTATTATAAGTGGGTAAGGAATAAAGAATTTCATGTTCATATCTCTCTTGTTTAGTAAAGAATTGTTAAAGTAAGGCTTATACCAAAATTGCTATACAAAGCATGAATTAAGTTGTTTTTAAAGAGCAGGTGCTTAGTAAAGGTGCATATTTTAAAGAACAAAGGTTTGGGGTCTTTAGATGCTTCTGCAATCATTCAGTTTGCTTTTATTTGTTTATTTACTTACTTGTGCATACATTTCCATCTTTTATTTCTATTTTGCCAAGTGCTAGTGAAAAAAAAAGAGTCAAATGGAGTCCTGTGTGATGATGTCAGAAAACCCTTACTAGCAAGCCTGTCAGTGTATCTCAAAGGAAACTACAACCTTTCTACTTTTCAGATATTTCTTTCAGATTGTCCTATAGGCAGAGCTGTAAGCAGACCCAGCCTGCCCCTGTACTTCTAGACTGACCTACAGGTGGCGCTGTGAGCTGACCCAGCCTGCCCTGTACTTTCAGACTGACCTACAGGTGATGCTGTGAGACCCTGCAATTGCTCTGTGCAATCTACATACAAATCAGGTCATAATAAGATGCTAATATGGATGTTTGCCCACCGACTGCCTAGGCAGGCTCATTTATATAACACTTTTGAATATAGCACATGTTTGCCCTGGGAAAAGCGTTCTAGTGCCAGGTGAACTTGTTAGCCCAGTGCAAACACTGCACAAATGTATTTGTGCTGCGCAAACCTGTCTTGAACCATAACACAGTTCTGCAGAATTTGGCCTGCACTGTTGTTTGCAGCTTTAGTGCATCCTCTTCTTTGCTAGCACACACATTGATCATGTAGTTCACCTGTACCTTCCTCTATATCTGTGTGCACTGGGCTGCTGTTTTGATTTGCACTTCCAGGATGCTATATTCATAGCTGTTTTATTTGTTGGCCTATTATTGCACTGCACTCAATCCCTGTTTGCATGGCTTCATTTATATGCTATATTCAGTTGCTTTAGCCCTGGGGCTATCCCTTTGAGTATAGCATGCAAATGGTTCAGGGCTATTGTAGCACACACGTGCAGTGCTAATTTAAGCTCTGGGGCTACATTTTGAATATCTGGCCCACATGTTATCAAAAATCACATATGTCTATTAAAATTATAATATTTTGGTGGCAGGAAGTGTTATTATTCCAGGAAGGTAAAGATAAACTACGTGATCAACGTGTGTGCTAGCAAAGAAGTGGTTGCACTAAAGCTGCAAACAACAGTGCAGGCCAAGTACTGCAGAACTGTGTTATGGTTCAAGGCAGGTTTATGCTGCACAAATACATTTGTGCATTGTTTGCGAGGCTAACATGCTCACTCAGCACTAGGACGTTTTCCTAGGGCAAACATTTTTGTATTCAAAAGTATTATACAAATGCGCCTGCTTAGGCAGTTGGTGGGCAAACATCCATATTAGCATCTTATTATGACCTGATTTGCACGTAGATTGCACAGTGCAATTGCAGAGTCTCACAGCGACACTTGTAGGTCAGTCTGAATGTACAGGGCAGGCTGGGTCAGCTTACAGCTCCACCTATAGGTCAGTCTAAAAGAAATATCTGAAAAGTAGAAAGGTTGTAGTTTCCTTTGAGATACACAAGCAAGCTTGCTAGTAAGGGTTTTCTGACATCATCACAGGGGACTCCATTGACTCTTTTTTTCACTAGCACTTGGCAACATACAAATAAAAACATGGAAATGTAAGCACAAGTAAGTAAATAAACAAATAACAGCAAACTGAATGATTGCAGAGGCATCTAAAGGCCCCAAACCTTTGTTCTTTAAAATATGCACCTTTACTAAGCACCTGCTCTTTAACTATCAGTTGCTAAACATTATTGCAGACTGATGTTTGTATTGCCACAGTACAATTTCTGCTGCAGCGAAAGTATCTGTTTTATGATCAATTGGTTCTTAAGAAAGGGCCCTCAAAAACTTGGCAGATACAAAATAAATAAGTTTAAGTTTCATAATGTAAAAACAACCACTTATTCTTTATGCGCTCTTTGAACAAAACACGGAAGCTGTTGAATTGCAGAACAGGTTAACTAAAACGTCACAATCCATAGATATGTATTTATAGTACCAATGTGGATACTGGGAGGTATTGGATTAACATCCTCCTCAACACATTTTTTTATAGCAAATATTTGTACATAATAGATATATAGAAACATACAATCTGTCAGCAGATAAGGACTGCTTGGTCCACCTAGTCTGCCCATTTTCCCTACCTACAGTATTGACCATACTTGATCTCCTGCTGTTTCTCCTTCCCTCATTCTTTTCTACTAAGATTTCATTATGCCTATCCCATGCATTCTTAAATCCCACCACTGTTTTTGTCTGCACCACCTCAGCTGGTAGGCTGATCCATGGATCTACTACCCTTTCTGTGAAGAAGTACTTCTCATCTCTCCTGAAACTCCCAGCTCCCAGCTGCAGAACACGTCTCCTTGTTCTTGTGCATCTTTTTTTCTGAAAATACTGCCCTCCTGTACCTTCTTCACCTCAGTGAGGTATTTAAAGGTTTCTATCATATCCCCTTCTCACCTCTCTTCCAGAGTGTACATATTTGGTTCCTTAGTCTCTCCTTGTAGGGCTTTTGATGCAGACCCTTCACCATTTTAGTTGCCCTGCTCTGGACTACCTCCACCTTATGTCCTTACAGAGATTTGACCTCTGGAATTGTACCTATTGTAGTGTTTCAAGTAAGGTCTTACCAGCGATCTATACAGGGCGTCACCACCTCCCTCTTTCTGCTGGTGGTACTCTCTATGCACCCTGGCATCCCACTAGCCCTTCCAATTGCTTTATTACAGTGCCTAGCCAACTTTAGGTCATCAGAGATAATTACTTTCAGGTCTCTATCTCCTGCTGTGTAGTCATTAATAAAATTCCCATTCTGTACCCTACCCTGGGTTGTACAGTATTTTGCATTTTTCACATTGAAACCCAGCTTCTATACTCTTTACCACTCTTTAAGCTTTCTTAGGTCTCTTCTTATCCTTTACACCCCCCGGAGTATCCACCCTACTGCAGACCTTGGTGTCATCCACAAAGAGGCAGACCTTCCCCTCTAGCTCCTCTGCAATGTCACCTATAAAAACATTAAAGAGGACTAGTCCCAGCACTGATCCCTGAGGCACCACACTAGTCACCATTCCCTCATCTGTGTAAACTCTGTTTACCATAATTCTCTGCCTCCTATCCATTAACAATTTCCTACCTAGTTAACCACCCTGTGATCCACTTCTAAGCTGCTCAGCTTACATGTGGAATGATGCTTCAGTCTTCTATAGTATGATGGTCTTCCATGTGGTACAGTGTTGAATGCCTTACTGAAATCTAGATAGACCACATCCACTGCTTCACCCTGATTTACTTCCTTAGTTACCCAATTAAAGAAATCTATCAGATCCATTTTTCATGGCCTCCCACTCTTGAATCCATGCTGTCTTGGGTCTTGTAACCGTTTGATTCAAAATATTCTGCCATCCTCTCCTTTAGCAGTGATTCCATTAACTTTCCCACCATAGATGTGAGGTTGACTGGTCTATAATTGCCAGCCTCCTCCCTGCTACCACTTTTATGAAGTGGAACTATGTCTGCCCTCCTCCAGACCTCTGAACTGTCCTTCTTTCAAGTGAGCTGTTACAAATGACTGCCAGAGGTGCAGCCAGTACCTCTGAGCTCCTCAATACCCTAGGATGTACCCTGTCTGGTCCTTTGCTTTGTTCACTTTCAGATTTGTTAATCTCTTAATGACTCTCTCTTCTGAAAAATGACTAGTGTTACTCTCCTCCTTTTAGAGCTCCTGTTACATTTATGTGGCCATTCCTCTCTCTCTTCGCTGTGAACACTGAACAAAAGTATTAATTCAGGATGTCTGCCTTTATTTATTTATTTAGTTATTTAAAATTTGGTGACGGAAAGGCACACTGAGTCGAGGCTCGTTTCTAGGTGCGACCAGATGAATGCTTACTTAGTGGTTGAATTTCAGTACAAGTCACAAAATTCAGATGGTTTACAGAGAGAAACAGGAGATATGATAAAAATTGCAGTGTAAGTAACATTTTGGAACTTTACAACTTATGTACAGAGATTAAATATAGTGTAGGCACATTTTTACATAGGAGAACCTCAGTGATTCAGGTATGAAAAACACAAAAATATTTTCCTCATGTATGCTCATAATTCATTTGGCACCTGTGAAAATGCCAAGATGAAGTAAAGTATGGCAAGCATTCTTATTTTAAACAGGATGTCAACTTTGCCAAAGGATGTTGCAATGAAACAGAACAAGGGAGACCCTGTTACTAACAAAGGAATCTTTTGTAGCAAGAGAAACAAATACACTACTGTATATTAATCAGTTGCCCAAAAAGCCAATTAAGAACTGACCCAAATTATCTTTACCCAGTGCAAATAAGTAAGCATCAAAGTACGACAAAGAGTGTTTTATGTGGGATTAACGCATGGTTGGGGAGGGGTTGTCAACCACCCAACCATGCATTAATTCCACAGTAGAACACCTTTGGAATGCCTTAATGCACGTGCAAGAGGAGTATTGTTTAGATAGGGTTTAACTTATAATAAAATACAGATCATCTGAAATACTGATTGTAGTTCACAAAACATGCTTTACACGAGTCACTTTGAAATGCTGTATGTATCTGAAAACATGCACGGCACGCTCTATACTTCACATACATTAATGTTGTGCCTGCCAGGTCCATTACAAGGTATAACATGCACGCTTTCTTACATTTGCTTAGAAAACAAAGATAAATGCTAAAAATGACTAGCTTAGGAGTTTTAGGGCCAGATATTCAGAACTTTGCCCCAGGGCAAAATTAGCACTGCCCGCGGGCAAACTTAGCCAGAGCACAGAGCAAGCTATATTCAAAAGGAATAGCCCAGGGCAAACAGCTTCTGAATATAGCATGGTAATGAGGCCATGCAAACTGGGCTGGGAGTGTAGGGCAAACATAGCCCTGGAATAAGACAGCACTGAATAAAGCAACCAGGAAGTGCAACCCACAACAACAACACAGTGCACAGCAACATGAGGGCAGGTACAGATGAACTACGTGGCCAATGTGTGTGCCAGCAATGCATGGACTCAGTACAGCTGCAGGAAGCAGCAGATGTGAAAGAACAGTGATCAAAACTGTATAATATTCCCCTGCACTGTTAGTGCATTAGTGTGGAGTTGTAGTTAGCCCGGTGCAAACATGTTTGCTCGGAGCTAAAATGTGCCATATTCAAAAGTGCTATGCAAATGAGCCTACTTAGGTAGTCTTGGGCAAACAACTGGATTAGTATCTCATTATACCCTGATTTGCATGCAGTTTGCCCAGCATTACTGCAGGGTCCCACAGAGCCACCTGTAGGTCAGTCTGGTAGTACAGGGCTGACCAGGTCCAACTGCAGCTTCACCTGTAGGTCAGTCTGGCAGTGCACGATGATAGCTGCAGGCTACATGTAAACAGTACAGCGAGCATAGCATATTGTACCCCAGGGGACAAGACAGCATAGGCACAGGTGGTGGTGCTGCATGCAATTGTCACACTGAAGGGCATGCTACAGTGCACAGCAGAAACTACAGTAGCAAGGGGCCAGTAGTGTGTGGACACAGCAATGCCTATGGTGTGTAGGGCAGTGATGATGACTGTATCTGTACACAGTGACAGGCCCAACTCATGGATGTTTCCTGACACTGGACATTACTGTTACGCTGTTGTGTGACCCACAGATGCTGCACCTGTGGCATGGATGCTCACAGTGACATGTACATTTCTGGCTTTGTGTGCTATGGCAGTTGTACAGCTGTGCGGTATGTGGCCGGGGGGCATATATTATCTGAAAGGCACACTGGTGTTGGGGTATTCCCAATACTGGCCCATGTACACTGCATGATGTGTCCCAGCCTTGTGGCCACACCTGATCTGTAGCACAGCCTCGCCACCTATACATGCTCCCCTCAACATCCTTCATGGCCACAGTGCTGCATGTGTGTGCTGGCATCTGTTGGTGTCCACAGAAGTGCGGTCCGCAAGTGTGTGCTGTATGGCCATACTGCTATGCTGTCCACTGGTGGCAGGGTCACCACTTACTGCCTGGCATGGCTGGAACTGGGAGATGATGGCATCATTGAGATGCCATCAGTTAGCAGCATGCTTCCTCTATGTTTGGCTTTATCTATGTGTCATAATTATTTGTTAGGGTCACGCAAAACTCGTGCTAAACCCGCAAACACCGCGCACAGCATAGTGTCATGCGTAGTCGATTGCCCAGGGTTAAGACAAGCTTTTCCTGGGCAGTAATGTGCACCACACTAAATGTCGTCGTTGGTTAAGAAACCACTTAGCGCAGCGCTAGTCGCTGAATATAGCATTGTGCCTGTATTCATGTCAGTTTGCCCATTGCATACAATATAATTTTGCCTGGCGCTAATGCAGTTTGCCCGCACTATTTGACCTTTGAATATAGCAGACCCATGCTAATCCTCGCTAAACCTGTGCAAACGGTTTTTGCCCGTGCAAAGTTTTGAATATCTGTCCCTTAATGTTTTAACTCCGCTGCTGCCTCAAATTGCTGCTTCTTCGAGTCATTGATTACTGTCATGCATTACGGTTGCTGTTCCATAATTTGCATATGGAAACAAAACTACAGGTGCAGATGATCACCAGCTTTCAAATAAATATATTTCACTGTGGTTTACAGGACTTCTGTGATGTACTTCTGTTGTTTGCCGTTCTACCACAGCCCATCTTGGAAACACGTTTTCTACTTCCATGAAGGGTACAAATCAGAGGCTCTGTGTCTGGGTTCAGGGCAATTTTATTGCCAGCAGTATGGATCTGGCTGGAGCCACTGGCCCAAGGAGGGATCCTGAACTGGGGCTAGATGAGCAAAGAGGAGGACAGAGACACGCGGTCAGTGTTGGACTGGAGCCAGACTACATCACATGAGTTGGGGAGAGCTCATCCAGATAACACAGGCTCGCCTCCTCATCTGTCTGAAAGGGAGATCGATGGTGAATAGCACATTTTAATCTCTGTGTTTTTCATTTCCTGCATCAATGACTAAAAACAAGAGGTGGGGATATGAGTTATTTTGTAGAGCTCTAGTCTCGGCTAATCCTTTTCAACTCAGCATTAAAGTACGACAAATGAGTGTTAGGTCTGTTGGGTGGGTGAGGAGGGAGTATAAAACATGCATTGTCTCTTTCTCTCAGTCACCTTGCAATGTTGAAATCAGTGTGAGACTTGTGTTTGGCAAACAATACAAGCACGCTCCCGATCATAGCCATGCATTACTAGGGAATTAATGCATAGCCATTCCCTCATTTTTAACCAGTAGAAATGCTGTATTTCTATCTTTCATTTCTGCCATGTTACAACAGGTACTGGTTCAACAGTGCTCACCAATTTATTGTAACGGACTGTGGAAATTAAACATTTTAAATCATATTAAAGCACACAACATGCCAGTATTGTTATGCCCGTATCTTCTGTAAATAAGGAAATATTTTTTATCACATTGGTAGTGTCTAGAGTATAACTTTTGTTCCCACTGTCCTGTCCCTGATTAGAGGTTATATTTGCTAATAATATTTGCCACCACTGGCAGTGGCTCTGCTCCCTCCCATCCCTGAAGAGCTTCCCTATTTTTCTGCGGACAATTTATCAGTCTGTTACTGTCAGATGGCTCCTGCTTTGTGTTGCCGTGGTAGTGGCTCTAACAGTTTGGCTTCCTCCTCTCTATACCATCTGAAACTGGCATCCCTCAGGCAGGGTCTAATAAAGTGTCCAGAAAGGGATTTAGGTGACATTGATCATTATGATCAGCTATCTTTATATACTTTCTTAATAGAAAGAATAAAGAGCACACCCAACTGAGATAGACTAAGCTTTAGCAAGTAGAGCAGTTACCAAGTTGGCGGTCAAAGGATTTAAAATACCACATAAGCAAGCAATAATACCTGGCACAGGTGGGTGGTATTGGGCATACCAGACCACCCAGGAGCATAGTGAAGCCTGATGTTGCAGGCAAAGGGCCTCATAGCCCTTGGAAGTTCAAGTATAGCTCTTTCTCTCCACCCTTGAGGGTGTTATTGCATTTAGAAAATGGCTTACATGTAGCATATTTAAAACATTAAAAAATGAGTATGAATGGATTTTAAGTTACTTTTCTTGTTTTGTATTAAAGTAGGCCTTCTAATGGGATTCTTGCCTTTGGAGGGCATTCTTATGTTTATTATTTTTGTCCTGGGTCCCCCATCCTCCATTCAGAGATCAGACCTGCCCTGTCTGTTATCCCCCATGCCCAGGCTTATCCACCCCTGGGTGAGGCCGCTGGGGGCTCCCCAACAGACACTGTAAGCAACCCCAGCTTACCCCCCAAGGTAGGGGCCATGAGAGTGGGACACCACCTGGTGGATGTTGAAGGCAGTGGAGATGATGGCAGAGCAGGTCATGCCGGGGGCTGTCTTTTTTCAATGGTTGCTGGATCCCTGGGGAGGGGATGCAATGATGTCCAGTGTCTGCCCTGCCCCCAATGTGATAGCACCAGCCACAGTGGACCCCACACCTCTACTAGTGGTCTGTAAAGTGCCAGACACTCTGTCCCACCTCCTGCCAGAGAAGGAGAGCAGTCCCCAGGATGCTCGCCCTTCTTCCCCCGGCCGGCCTCTGACTCCTGGGTCCATTCCCAAACCCGGGTTGTTGGTATCACAAGTGGAAATCCAACTGCTGGGCCAGTGGGCTGGCTGGCACTGTTGTATTTCTGAGTCTTTTGCTCAAAATGTTTTGTTGTTCATTACTGGTGTTTGAACCCCCACTTGCCATTCGTAAATTTGGAAAAGAAAATAATTACACTAGACCACTGGCTGTAGTGCTATAATAACAAGTATGAGAATGTGTGAAAAAAGCAGTAGTTTTTCCATTTTCTGTACCACAGATGGAGACTCGGTGCCAATGTGCAGGACTAGAGAGAGCAAGCAGGCAGATGGAGGATGGAATTAATGGAGGGTGCTTTTGGGAAGAGCGAACAGTCAGGAGCATAATCACGCTTGAAGCTGTGGTCTGAAGGATGTGACCATGAACCTGAATATTTGGTGAGAGGCAGTTTTATTATAGTACCTGAAATAAGGTACTGTAAATATTCACTGTTTCCATTTTTTCATGTGGGTAGCGGCGGATCATAAACATGAGGAGGAATCCAGACCAGGAAGCCAGCTGATGATGTAGAAACACAGAAACATAGAAGTTGATGGCAGATAAGGACCTAAGGCCCATCAGGTCTGTCCATTTCTTTTCTACCTTATAAATATGCCATCAGCCTTTGCTCTGTCAGTGGCCTATCTATTCATACTCATCTGTATTGCTCCTTATGCCTATTCCATGCCTGTTTGAAGCCCTGCACTGTGTTCATAGCCACCACTTCTTGAGGTAGGCCATTCCATGCATCCACCACCCTTTCTGTGAAAAAGAATTTCCCACATTCCCCTTAATCGGCCCCCCTAATCTCATGCTGTGTCCTCTTGTTCTGCTATTTTCTTATGTTTAAACATGTCAGACTCTTTCACCTTGTTAATGCCCTTAAGATGTTTGAATGCCTCGATCATATCACCTCTCTCCTTCCTTTGCTCAAGGGTATACATATTAAGCTCTGTTAATCTGTCCTCATATGTCTTCTGATGCAGTCCCTGCACCATTTTGGTGCCCTTCTCTGGACTGCCTCAGTTTGTAATGTCCTTGTGAAGGTGTGGCCTCCAATACTGCACGTAGTACTCCAGATGGGCCTAACTAGTGTCTTGTAAAGAGGATTATTACCTCCTCTTACGACCTGTGATACCCCTACTAATACACCCTAACACCCCCAGCCTTACCTACTGCTTTAGAGGTCTGCTTGGATGATTTCAGGTCATCAGTGATGATGATGCCCAAGTCTCTTTCTTCCTTTGTGACTGCTAGCAACTCCTCCCAGCCTATAGGTGGCTTCAGGGTTTCTCTTCCCTATGTGCATGATCTTGCAATTCTTTGCATTAAATCCCAGTTGCCACTCTTCTGACCATTTTGCTAGTTTATCCAGATCTCTTCTCATTCTGTCACCCCATCTGGATCATCTACTCTGTTGCAGATCTTGGTGTCATCTGCAAACAGACAAGCCTTACCCTCTAGTCCATCTGCAAGGTCACTAATGAAGATGTTGAAGAGGACTGGCCCAGGACTGATCCCTGAGGTACCCCACTTGTGACTTGCATCTCTTCTGACTGTATACCATTTACCACCACTCTCTGTTTTCTGCCGTCAACCAGTTTGCCACCCAGTTGACCAACTTCTGACCCATCCCAAGCCTACCCAGCTTATTTATCAATCTCTATGTGGAACAGTGTCAAAAGCTTTGCTGAAGTCAAGGTAGGCGACATCAACTGCCCCTTGGTCCACCACTCTGGTTACCCAGTCAAAGAAATCTATGAGATTAGTTTGACAGGACCTTCCTTTTGTAAACCCATGCTGTCTTGGATCCTGTGCCCTAAGGATTCCAGGTGTTGCACTATCCTTTCCTTAAGGGTGCCTCCATAATCTTGCCCACTACTGAGGTAAGACTGACTGGTCTGTAGTTCCCTGCCTCCTCCTGCTACCACTCTTGTGGAGCGGGATCACATGAGCCTGTCTCCAGTCTTCTGGGACCTCTCCTGTGCTCAGAGACTCACTAAACAGGCAGTTTAGGAGGCAGTATAGGCAGTAGTCTAAGGCTCTGAGCTGCAAATCTGGTGACATCCAGAAGACCAGACCTGGGTTTGAATCTTACAGCTTCCACTTGCATACTGTGTGGCCCTGAGCAAGTCACTTAACCTCCTTGTGCTCCCAGGTCGTTCCTGTAAAAAGCTTCTAACTTAGTGTGCTATACCTGGTTAAACAACTAAAAAAAAAAAAAACAGCTCTGCTAATTCCACCTTTAGCTCCTGAAGTACCCTGGGATGTATGCCATCAGGTTCCATTGCCTTGTCCACCCTGAGCTTAGCAAGCTCTTGTAGGACCCTTTCTTTGTGAAGGAGTAGTGCTCACCCCTCCCCCTGTGTCCATGGTGTTGAGCTGTGGGCCCTGCCCTACCTTCTCTTCAGCAAATACTGAGCAAAAGTATCTATTTAGATAGATGCTTTTACATGGTCCTCCTCCTCACATGCTCCCTTTCTCCATTAAGCTTAGCAATACCCACTCTGGACTTTCTCTTTCACTAATGTATCTGTTCGTGCTAGTGTTTCCTCAGTTTGGGACTTTGCCTGCCTTACTGCCTTCCTCGCTTCCCTTAGGGCAGTTTAGTATGCCTCCTATCTTCATCCCGCTGTGTTCCCTTATATTTCCTGAAGGCCAGCCTTTTGGCTCTGACCTTTTCTGCTACTGTTTTTGAGAACCAAAGTGGTTTCCTTCTTTGCACTTCCTTTTCTGTCTAACACAGTGGGATGTTGCTTCAAGTATTGCATCCTTAATGCTTGCCCACTTTGCCTGTACCCCTCACCTGTGTTTCTTTTTGCCAGGGCTAGCTTAACTCTGTTGGCCACCTTATCAAAGTCAGCTCCTCTGAAGTCCCATATTTTTGCCTTTGGGATGGGATGATTTAGATGTAGTAGCCAAATTGAACCATACCATGTGATGGTCACTGGCCCCAGGTGCGAGTGTGTGGTGCTTTTAGTTGGGTGTATCAGAAGAATATGTTTTGCTGTGCTGAATTACACAGAATAGAAACTGCTACAGTTTGAGGGTGGTATCCAGTGAATATGGCATTCACAACTGAGCGCCTACAAAATGGTGAATCAATTATGCGCCTGTATTCAGGGCTACCTGGCAGGGTAGAGCCAGGATACTAGGGTGGGTGAGGTGAGGTGACAGGAACCTACGCATGTACACGCACACACCTCATGGGGGAAGGAAGGGAGTGAATATATGGGAGGGTGTGGTGGGCAGCTGCTTGCTGGTCACTAGCGTGGTGGGGAGGGTCATGGTTGGGAGTGCATGGGCAGGGTTCTGGTCCGTCAGATTTTTTTTTGCCAGTGGCTGGCTTTTCCATTTTACAAGTATTGCACCCTCCTGACATGTACCCCGGAGTTGAGAGTCCTTAGTAGGGGGTGGGTGGCGCAGTCCCCTGCATTAAAAAATAGAGCCATGGATCTCGGCACCCTATTGACAGTTGCCATGTAGTGAAATTCATTTTCAGTGATGTACTTCGTCAGTAACAGTGCTCGCTATTCTGCGATCACTGTTATCACATAAACCAGTATCACTAAAGGTGTGTGTGTGCGGTGTGTGTGTGTCCCAGCTCTCACTAACAGCCCTATTCACGAATGCCTATGCACTGCATAAGGGGAACACGTGACATTCTGTGCACCCCAGTGACATTCAATGTAGGTGTGCTAGTGCTGTGTGTGAGGATCCCTGGCTGGCTATGCAACACTGCACTAGGGGTGGGATGGGCATGCTGCGAGGTGCCTGGACTGAGCATATGCAAGATGTCACTTGCATGCCACGCTGGAGTGGATAATGCTGCATGAAGGGGCACCTTGCTCTAAGTATTACGTGTCCTCCCAAAGTTCAAGAGCAGGTGTGGCGGCAACGGGGTCCTCCTGCACACATCTGCATCCTGCCAATAGTGCTGCCTGGAGGGCCAGGTGTCTATTTGGGCAAACTCCTGGTATTGAAACTTTGTCGGGCTATGTACCATCCCAGAACCCCTGCATGAGCACAGCAGGGAATCCACTCGGGACCGAGATGGGCATCCGATTGGATGCCTGCCTACTTGGCCATGTTCATTACCCATGCAGCTGCATGTTGGGGGTGGAACTTGGTCCCATGGCCAGCATTCAAGTGTACCAGCTTGCACACACCTGTACAGGGATTTATGAGTGTTTTGCACATTGTTAGTGAATAGACCCCACTGTGAGAGAGAAAAAATGGTGGCTGCTTAAAATTGAATTTCTAGCTGGCACAGTGATACCAGCTGGTAATGGGCACTTGATATTAGGATTTGTTATTTCCAGTTCTCTGTTACCACATAAATGCTCACCTTGGCGGGGCTTGACCAATCACAGACTGGGAAATTTAAAACCCTTTTCTAAAAAATACAAACAGTAGCATTTTTAAATCAGAAAATTATTTATTTTGGCAATAAGGAAAATGTGTGAGTGACTGTTTTACTAGTACAGTGTGCTGCTGCAGGTGGTCAAGGAGCATGACAGAGGTCCATGAGTCAATTCGCTGAAAGTATTACTGATTTTGAATGATTTGCTTCCATGTTATAAACTTAAATATTTAAAGCAAGAAGGGAGGGGGTCTCTCTGCCAAGTGTTTGTCTTCCTCACCCAGAGTGACTATTTTGTTATTACAATATGCTGCTAGGTGGGGGCTGGGGGCAGGCATGGGAGATGGCAGTGCTCAGTCAGTCAGTTAGCAGGAAGTAATCCCATCTTAACCAATTCCCTTACATGTTAGAAACTTAAATATCTTAAGCAAGTGGGTGGGGCTTTCCAATGGGGCACAGGATAGCTTGTGATGGCAAGTGTGTGTCTGTGTGTGTGTGTAAGGTAGCACAAAGGGTTAGCACCTGTCCTGGCTCTGGACCCTGACTCTTAAAATTGGGACACATTTTGCCACTTTGCCATCCCAGATTAGAGGTTATATTTACTCACAATTAATAGCCACCTGCATTGCAAGCTATTTGGGAATAAACCAATTTTTACATTGGCTTCGGAGTGTTCTGTTTCTTTCTGCATTGCAGTTCAGACCCTTTAGGATTCAGAGTGGCGATTGTGTGAATCATGTCATATCTCCTTCACTGTGTTTCTGTAAGGACACAGTAATAAAATGTAGCCTGAAAACACATTAACAGTGTGGCTTTAGTGGTGGCTGAATAAGTTTCTGGACAAGAGATTTCTTTGAAATGTCCTGCACCTTTGGGCTTCTGCATGTACCCATCTCAAAACGCTCTCCATCCCAAAAATCTCATTATCAACCCTATATCAATCATGTTCCATCAGATGTCATAAACTGCAAACAAAATCCTGTATCTGATCCCCACAGTACTACAATCAGACCAGTGTCTATTCCAGCCTGTTAGACTGTAAAGAAAATCAGTCCCCAATAATCATTGCTGTCAACCTCAGTTTGTCAGTATTGTACAGTTAAAACACTATAGGCATGAGAGCTCATGCTTGAATCCTATCACTGTCTCATACATATTGTATGACTTTGATCCAGAAAATGATTTCACAACAAAATATTAACTGAAATTTGTACTGTAAATATTCTTGACTTATGGGCACCTGGGTGGGTCGAATACAGACTGTTCTAGGGTTAGTTGGTACTATGGTACTATACTGTGCAGGCCAAAACAAAACACTGGAGTAACACAGCCTTACCATGTTGAATTAAAGTCATGAGTTGACAAATGTTGATCTGTGCAAATTTCACTTTATTCAGTTCAGACAATACAGCTAGATCATTGGGGTTAAGCCTAATGTTTTGTACCAAAACTAGTGCTTAATCATTTGATGTCTGCCCTCCAATAGTCTCTTTTTATACACCAAATGATAAAGTGTTACAAATGCATACATTGAAAATTCACATGGTTCCAGATACAAGCAGGTGCAGGTGCAGCTAAAAACATTTCTGCGAAACAACGTTATTAATGTACAACGAATAAGACACAATACAATAAAACACATGTCATAAAAAGACACATTTGATGTGTATAAAATCCAGATGACAAATTTGATCAACCCCATATACACAAATTGAAACATTAACTCAGCAGTTCATAAATACCCAATCTCAACACTCATTAATTACCTATGTTAAGAAGTAAAGAAAGAGCTAAAAATTCAGTCCACAATCATTACCACAGTTTGCATTGAGATCAGATTTTCATGTGAACAGCTCAAGAGATGGTTACAAGAGGCAATATAGTGTAGAAATGAAATTGCATATGAGACACTCCTGTTTAAGTACAATATAACCATGTGTATAGAATGACGTTGAAGAGCCTCACATGATGCACAAAAATCATTAGTGTGACACAGCAAGCCTATAACAGCAGTGCACTGCTGGATAAAACAGTACACCTAATCAACTCAAAATTAACATATTACAGCAGTTCAGTTGTTGCAACATAATTCAATATGTAGTGCATGAGGCGGGCTGACACCATTCTGAGTGTGTCCTGTGCATACATCAGAAGTCACACTCAAACAATGCAACTGTAACTTGAAACCTGTTTTATTTTTTTTGTTTCTCACCATTGTTGTTTTAAACTTTTACTATTTAAGTACTTTAACATTCCTTATATGCAAAAAAGTAAATATATTTTGTTTAAAGAGATCTCATACCTCACAGTTCCATATTCTCATTTAGCTAACTCTCTGTAGTATTTGCTGGCTTCAATTGCCATTATGTTTATACACTGTAAAATGCGAGGATACCATTCTTTTTATTCCTATTATTTATATTCTTAATGTTTTAACAACTTTTCCTAGTATATTTTTAATGTTTTTATATATTTTTAAATCCATTTCTGATGAGTCTTTATCCTGGCAGTTTAATTCACACAGAGCACTGCGCACAGTGCACAGCACACAGCAAATGTAAACTGCCAGGATAAAAACCATCAGAAATGCATTTAAACATGTTCACAAACCAATTAAAAATATAATAGGAAAGTTGTTAAATGTAAAATAATAGGAATTAAAAGAATGACATTCTTGCATTTTACAGTGTATAAACTTAGTGGCAATTGAAGCTGCAAATATCACAGAGCTAGCAAAAGAGAATAAGAAGCTGTGAGGTATGAGATCTCTTTACTAACATACTAAAAGAGCCAGCAGAAGAAGACCACCCAGTCTATCATGTCTGCTTAATAAGTGATGCAGGGCCTGGCCTTACAATTAGTGCCAATGACCCTTCTCCCCTCAGCTGTCCTCCCCCACCCTTGCTTACTCCCAAGGGTTCCTTTGTGCTTGTCCCAGGTTCTCTTGATTGCTCCCACCATCTTTGCTGATACCACCTCCTCTGAAAGCTCATTCTAGGTGAATGCCACCCTCTTCATATAGAAATGCTTCCTTACATCCCTTCTGAATCTCTACCCATTCAATTGTAGGCTATTCCTCTAGTGGTGCTGTTGTCACTCATTTTAAAGAGGCCCTCCTTTTCAATCTGTTAATTCCTTCATGTACTTAAAGGTCTCTATCATATCATCCTCTGCTTCCTCTTTTCCAGGGAGTACATCCCCAGGGCTCCCAGCCTTCTCATAAGACCTGTCCTGTAACTCCTCAATCATCTCGGTTGCTCTCCTCTGGACCCCTCCAGCATGCTGATGTTCTTCTTCAGGTAAGGATGCCAGTACCTTCCTCATATTCTAAATGTGGTTTCACCAATGACCTGTACAATGGTAAAATAACCTCACTCCTCCTGCTACTGAATCCCTTTGCAATACACCCCAGTATCTTGTTAGCCTTCGCCACTGCCTTTTGCATTGAGGGGTGTGTTTCAGGTCACCGTAGTCACTACCCTTAGATTCTTTTTCCTGTTTGAAAGCAGTTTTCTGAGCCCTTCCTACATAATACTCTGTCCTAGGGTTCTTGGCCCCTATGTGCATCACTTTGCACTTGGCATTGAAACTAAGTTGTCAGATTCCTGACCATCTCTCTAGTCTGGTGATGTTCTCCTCAGGTTCTGTATCCACTCCTTGGTGTCCACTCTCCCATAGAGTTTGGTATCATTCACAAACAGGCACATTGTGTCTTTAATGCCTTCCCCAATGTCACTTATGAAGACATTGAACAACACAGGCCACAAGGACCCTGCTGATGACCTCCTTGGTGCTGAATAACTCACCCCTAACACTACCACTCAATCAGTTTTGAACCTATCTTATCCTATATGGAATGGTCTCCCAGCAGTCTCCAGGAATGTACTCCATTGGGGCTTCAAGAAGGGTCTCAAAGCCCACCTGTTGGAACTGAGCTCCGAAAATGCTACTACTGAGTCAGTCAACTCCCTGCTGTTGATCTAACCTTATTGGGATATCAATCTGACTGTGACTGTCTTGTGTATAATAGTACTTCTTCTCCTGTTGATGTTGATTGTAATTAACCTGCCACTGTATCCTTGACTGGGTCAGTATGTCTATATTGACTGTTAATTGTGAAATGACATGTGTGTATTATGTTTGTAGATGTATTCAATTAATTCAGGGTCACCCTTGAAAAAGGGACTGTTTCGGACTCAGTGGGTCTGCCCGGTCACCAATATTTAAATAAATAAATATTCTCCCCACCTCTAGATCCCTCAGTTTCATTATCAACATTTTGTGTGGTACAAAATCAAAGGCCTTGCTCAAGTTTGGATATATGATGTCCACCGCCTTGTCTTGTTCACTGCCCTCGTGACCAAATAGAACTCGATCAGGTTTGTTTGACACAATTTGCCTGCTACAAACCCATGCTGTCTTTCATTCTGTAGACCATTCTCCTCTATGTACATCACCAGCTTTTCCATTGCTATGGTCTCCATGAGTTTACATACTATAGAGGTCAGGCTGACTGGCCTATACTACCTGTGTCATGCTTGGGACTGCTCTCGTTGAGTGGAATCACATGTGCCATTCTCCACTCCAGCAGCACCACTCCTGACTCCAGAGATCTATTGAAGATAAAAGCCAGTGGGCCCGGCAGATCCTCCACTAACTCTTTCAGCACCCTGGGTGTATTTTGCCTGGCCCTGGGATTTGTCCACCCTCATGGCCATCAGCCCTCCTTTCTTTCAATCCTGATTACTCTATGGCTTCCCTCCCCATTCCTCCCTCCTTCTCCCAGCCCATGGCACTGGTCCATCCTTTTCCTTTGTAAATATGGAGCATAAGTATTTGTTTAATACCTCTGCTTTTCTCCTGTCTTCATCAACCAACCACCCCTCTTCCTCAGCCTAACATGCCATCCTTCTCATCCCTCCTTTTGTTTATATAGTGAAAAAAGGTCCTTTCCTCATTCTTTATTCCTTCAGCTATTTGGAGCTCTTTCTGTGCCTTTGTCTGCTGTACCTCCTTCTTGCCACCTTATCTAACCTCCTGTATTCTTCCTCATCCTCTTCCTTTGCTGTTCTTTTGAATCTTCTGTAGGCTGCCATCTTTTCCTTACCACTCTGGCCACCTGCCCATTAAACTAGCTTAGTGGTCTGGCTTTTGAGTTCTTTCTCCTAATTTTGATACAACTGCTTGAGGTCTTCTGAATGGTCCCCTAGTGGTGGCCCATAATCTGTCTACCCCCACACCCTCCTACATGCTCTCCAGGTTTTCCTTAGCACTTCTTTATTATTTTTAAATTTGCCCTCCTAAAATCCAGTGCTTTGTTCTTAGTGGGATGTCATCCTTGCCCATGTTCAAACTGAACCACACTGTATTGTAGTCATTTCCACCAAGGGGTTCCCTAACTTTGACCTCCTGTATGTACTCCCCATTGGTGAGCACTAGGTCCAGGATTGCCCCCTCCTGGTGGCATTAGTCACACACTGAGTCATGACGCTGTCCAGGACTGCATTTAGGATTTCCTGACTTCTGGCACAGGATGTGATGGAGTAGCCCAGTCCACTTTAGGCAGGTTAAAATCCCCCACCACTACCACCTCCCTTTTCTGACTGTGATCCTCAACTGAAACACAGCTTGTCCTTGTCCTCACCCTGGTTGGTCTGTATACAACCCCATCTTGATCTTCCTTTCCCTGCTAGCCTGCAACTGGAGCCACAATGTTTCTAAGTTTCTTTTCCTTTTCTTTTCTCCTCATGCAAATGTTTCTTTCCTGATGTATACTTTAAACAAAATATATTTACCTTCTGCATATAAGGAATGTTAAACTACTTAAATTGTAAAAGTTTAAAACAATAATATTGAGAAACATTTGGTGTGGGAAATGAGCAAACACTGAGCAGTCCACAGGCATGACTAAATGATGATACTATTTTTGGATACAAATTTAAGAATGGGGTGCTGCTGTTAAAATGCTAAAGCTGTAAGTAATTGATTTTATGAAATCGTTATTATGGAATGTTAAGTTTAATCATATGATTATTAATATGAATGTTTGCTAATTCACATACAAATAATAAATTATTGATAAAAGTAGTAAAGATGAAGAATATGCTTATGAAATATTATATTGTAAATATGTTTATTTATCCTTCTCTAAATAGCCCCTTGAAGAAGCCTTATGGCGAAAGGTTGGAGCTAGTCAAAACAGATGAAAATAAAAGGTTTGTTTTCAGGAAGGAGGGTTTTGTTGGGATTATAGGATATGCTTGGCATATTGGAGTAATGCCTGGGATGCTTGGGAGGGGAGAGAGGGGTGTGTTATTCCTAATGGTATTCTGGGGTTGGTGTCTGGTTGGATTCTGTTTTGGGAGGTTTGTATTGTAAAGCTTTTGGGTTAAAAGTTATTAATGTTCGAGAATTTATGCTCTCTTTTGGTGGTCTATATTAGGCTGGGGTGTTTGGATGCTGGCTATGGGGGGTGTCATTTGCCACCTAGGATTCAGTTTGTTTAATGAAAGCAATTAGCTTTCATTGGGAGTGATATGGTTCAACTGTTTGTTTTAACATGGATGTGCAGGATTAAATATCCCCATTAAACACAAGAAAGTGTTTGTTTACCTCAAATCCTGTAATGTTAATATTATTTTTTACAGGAAACTCATCTTTTGAAGAGAGACGCTGCTCTTCTACCGAGATGGTGGGTGGGGAGGACATATTCTAGCTTGTTTACCTCCAAGAAGAGAGGGGTGTCTATTTTGTTGAAGAGGGGTTGCCTCTCATAGTAGATAAGTGGATCCTGACAAGTAGGGAGGTGGGTGTTAGTATTGGGTAAGGTAGAGGTGTCCCTTTTACTGGTAAATGTTTATGCCTCAAATATGGATTCTCTGGATTTTTTCTCCCAGTTGATACACACCATTATTGAATGGTATTCCTATCCTATGGTGGTTATTATGGGGAGGGAGATTCTAATTTCATGTTGGATCCAGTGATAGATAGATCCCCTTTGGAAAAAGGTGCCGTCTTAACACATATGTCAGGAAATGTTGCTGCATTTTGTGAGAAATTTAATTTAGTTGATTGTTGAAAGACATTGCATCCTACAAGTAAGGATTTTATGTATTGTTCTCCGAGGTTTAAATCTTATCGTTGGTTAGTTTCTTTTTTATGTAGCTCTACTATTGTATCAGATTTGTGGGGTGTCACAGTAGCTCGATATAATATTATTGGATTATGCCCCAGTATTTTGTTATGGGAACCAAGGCAGACTCTGGGGCATTTTCCCTGTTGAAGGTTTAATCCAGCATTGTTGACTTCTGGTGACTTTAGGTGTTGGTTAGCTGGCAAGATTGATTTTATTTTCTTTCAAACTCATCCCCAGAGGTCTCCCTTGGTGTTGTTGGACACATTTAAATCTTTTATTTGGGGTAGGTGTGTCTCGTACACCCTATGTTAATAAAAAGTGGGAACAGGTGAGGACACTTACAGATTGAATCAGGCAGTTGGAGATGACCATTTGTAAATATCAGCTAGTTCAGGATGGGAAGATTCAGGAATTAATATTGTGTAAGGATCAGTTAACTTCTGTACTTCAGCAGAAAGCTCTATGGCCCAGTTTTTCTTAGGCAGGCTTATTGGGAATTGAGGGACAAAAGGCAAGCTTTTGGCTTACAGACTGAAGCAACGGCTATGGAAATGCAGGCACCTTACTTACAAGGAGACAATGGGGACCTGATTTCGGATACGGGATCCATTGTGGAGCAATTTAGAGAGTTTTATTCAAGGCTATATCTTTCTTGGTTCATCCTTTATGGGTAGACTATGTAGCATTTTTGAACTTCTTACTATTCCAAGATTGCTGGACACCATAGCTTCCTCGTTGGAAAAGGCTATTATGCTGCAAGAGGTTCAGCAAGCAATGAGATCTTTGTCCTCATGTAAAGCACCAGGTATGGATGGGTTTAGCACAGATTTCTATCAGGCATTTACGCCACAATTGTCTCCTAGATTATTGGATTTATTTTGGCCAGTGGGAGAATTAGGTACCTTACTGCATTCTATGAAGGAAGCAATTGCCACTGTCCTGCCAAAACCCAGGAGATACCCTACATCATGTGCTAATTATAGAACTATTTCACTTCTGAATGTTGATTGTAAAATTTTAGTTAAGATTCTTGCTACACAATGGAGAAAATGTTGGGTCTTTAGTCAGCAAAGCTCAATCAGGATTTATGAAGGGTAGTAAGGGCAGTGACAATTTGTGTGGACGTTATAGATCTGATCCAGGTGGTGGTGCATGGGCCAGACTCAGCATCATTAGTGAGTTTAGATGCTGAAAATGCATTTGACTCCATTTAGTGAAGGTATTTGCATTTTGTGCTTGCTAGGTTGGTCTGGGTCCAAAGTTCTGTCACTGGATCAGCTGTCTTTTTCTGACCCTCAGGTGAGGTTACGGGTTAATGGAATGTTGTCAGCAGCCTTTTCTTTATTGAGAGGAACGATGCAGGGTGCCCACTCAGTCCATTATTATTTTTACTAGCTATTGAGCCCCTAAATATGGCATTATCACAAAATCTGGGAGTTATGGGAATAAAGGTGCAAGAGAAGTCTTTCTCCACTTTATTGTGCTCAGATGATTTGCTAGTTCTACTTTCAAGGGTTGAATCCTCACTCCTGGATGTGTGGGAAATCATTGATTCTTTTAGTGCCATTTCTGGGTTGTGTATTAACTGGGAAAAACAAAGATTTTACTGTTGTTTAATGTGTATAGAAACTGCGTGAGGTTGGGCTTCCATACATTAAAATGGTCTCCGGGGGTGAAGTACTTAGGTATGCATATTTTGGCTTAGCTTATGCATATGTGTGTCAATAATTTCATCAGAGTTCTAGAAGAGATTAAGGTGGATTTGATACGCTGGAGGAAGCTTAATCTGTCTCTTCCGGGAAAGATAGCCACCATTAAATAGATGGTTTTCCATATCTTTTTTTATAAATTGTGTAATTTACCTTTTATTATCCTGCAGAGATATTGAGTAAAGTTGGATAGGGTTTTGGCTGATTTTCTTTGGGAGGGTTCCACCCTTGTTTTAGCAGATGGACGATTTGGGCTCCTGAGGTGTTAGTGGGATGGAACATGCCTTGGTTTTAGCCATATTATTTATGTCATGGGGTTAAGCAGACCCTGAATTGGGTTTCAGCTTCTTGCATGGGCTTCCCTTTGGGTGGAGACAGAACAGGGGCTGTTGAGGGACCCAATTGGTGATCTTACTAAAAGATGGTGGGAACATTCACAGGCTCTTACAACCCCTATGTGTTATTCTCAGTGGGCGTGGTAGGTTTTTAAGATTTAGCACAAGTTGCTTCATTTTTTGGTAAATGGAAACCATAGTGGCAGAACCCAGATTTACAGATAGGAATACCACTATTTGTTGATGTTCTTAGGTGGCCCAAGGGTGACCACTTGAGTGATTTGGTGGTTAGGGAACGGTGTGATGGTTAATTTTCAGAATCTGAGATATAAATATCGTTTGTTAAGGAGAGAGTTCTGGCATTATTTTATAACTTAGGCATGCTTTGTCAAAGAAGTTTCTTACAGATTATTGTATAGTGGAGACAGATTTTACAGGGTTGTAAGGAAATAGTTAGAACTTTCTAAAGACCATATTAGTTATTTGTATAAGGATTTGAAGAAATCGCTTTTGCCTAATTGGGATTCGTATAGATTGAAAAGGATAACTGATCTGTGTTATGATCTGGATGAGAAGGGTGGCATTGTTGTTGGGTGGCTGTGCAAACATCATCCCTGGATCCCAATCTGCAATTGATACAAAATAATATTTTGTGTAGGTGGCATCGGACTGTGGTGCAGTTGATTAGATTAGGCCTGTAAGGATCGGGTTTATGTTGATGCTGTCACCAGCAGCTGGTTTAATTTTCATTTTTATTGTTAAAATCTTGGTGGATAGTATTTTTGCCTGCTTAGAAGATGTTCTAAAATCCCCATTCCAAAGTCTCCTGTTTTGGGGATTTGGGGACCCAGATCTTTTGGATGGCTCCACTGGAAATATAAGGGTTCCTTTATGTTGCGGCCTTAGAGGTCAAGTGGCTGTTACTTTTGCATTGAGGTCTTTGACCCTCCCTCCTTTCTGAGGTGAAAACAGGTACTACTTAGAACAGCTTTTTTCATCACATATTGTTTCAAAGACAGAATGCCATGTCTAAATTTCTGGGGTCTGGGGCAAACTGTTGATGTATTTGGGTATTAAAATGGGGATGTAATTGGAATTACTTCTGAGCAGTAATTAAATATTGTTTTATTAAGGTGGTTTGTGATGGGGAGGAGGGACCAGCATTCAAAGCATTTTTTAAAGTATTTTGAAAGCATTTTGAAGTTTATTATTTTTAAAGTGTTTTTAAAGTCTTTTATAGTAATTCAGACTCATGGTTGCAAGTTTATTTTTGTGTGTTCTGGCTCTCTGACATTGATATTTTCTGTATTGATATTGATCTGAATAAAACGTCTCTATACAAAAAAAAAAAGATTTGAGAATATATAAAGACTTTTTGACTGCTGTAAAAGTCATATTTCTGGGCCAAGAGTGGTCACCACTCTTTCTTTACCTGAACATTTTTCAAAATTACGTCCTCCACTGAAACATAGAAACAAATTTACTTGCAGTTACCTTTGGGACACTTTTCTTTTGCAGCTGGGTTCAATGCCAACAAGTGCAAAATCATGCACCTGGTACATAGAAATCTGGGCTCTGATCTGAGTATAAAATGGAGGGGGGACTGTTGATATCTAAGCAGGAATGGGACCTTGGTTATATTCTGTGATGACTTCAAGGTCACAGGGCAGTGTGTCAAGGCAGTGGACTGGGCCAGTGGGTAGAGTACAGCAAAGGTTTACTTTGATTATGAAGTTCCATCAAAGCAACTTCACGAGTTGATGATTCTGTACCAATTCGACTTTGAAATCTTTGCACATATTTTCACCTCAGATATAGCTTTATGGGGAATTTGGGAGATGTTTCTCAGAAAGAGGCTGTAGGTCATATGCAACCATTCCTGTAGGTCACATGATACAGCTCTATGTACAGTGTCCTCCAGTTTCACTTTGCAGTCTGCCTGAGTGACTGAAAGGGTGCAGATCTGCTGCTTTTGAGCATTGAAAAGCAAGTTAAAATAATGTTTTTCAGCTCTTTTGTATTTGTGATGTCTTTCTTTGCTTAGTAGTTTGTTAGAAAGTTTTTTTTCTGTGGGTTAGGTCTTATTTTCTTTATATTTCTGTACTGTTTTCTACAGCCTTCTATCTGTATTTTCCCTTCTCTTCAGTGTTAAAATATTCTTGCTCTGTGACTTCTTTAGTTACTATTTATAATTTGATTGTTCCCATTTTTCTGCCTTTTCCAAATTTATTTTCTCATGTTATTGTAATCACCTAGTCCCCTGGGGTTACTAGAATCCCATTAGTGTCAGTGCTATGCAGGGAGGGCAGCTGGTGAATAACTGGTTAAATGTTTTTTTACCTACTCACTCTCTGTTTACTTGGTCTTAGCTGAGATGAGAGAGATGATGTCATTGAGAACTCTTGCAGCAGCATAAGCCATGGCATCTGGCTGTAAGTGGGAGTTTTAGAATCTTGGGTTAGTGTTCAGCCAGGCTCTGTAGTGAGAAGTTGGAGGAGGGAAGCTGCAGTGTGAGCTCTGAGAGGAGAGCCTGCTTTCTCACTCTAGTCCTAAAGACATCTGCCTGCCAAGAGAAGTGGTGGAAACCATTGTCTACAGCAGGAACTACTGATTTTCCTCCCCAGAGAGATGTAAAAGGACTGCTACAGGATGGATCCAATGGGCAATTCCCTATTTAATCTGAGACCCTTTTGATGCTGCCCTTCTGTTTTCCAACTGTGAGTAATCTGACTTGTGTTTCCCAGAGGAAAATACCTGTTTTGGGTGTTCTCTGACAGAGGGAAAAGATACACCAGTTTCTGTTCTAAGTTGAGACTGTTCTCATGTTTTAAAGTTAGCTGACAATTCTGGGGTCCTCAGAGAGACTTGTGCACATTGTTCAGGACTTTAGTTTCTACACTCAGGAGTAGTGTTTTCATATGCTGGATGTGAAAGTCATTCCAAGATGCATATTCCTAACTGTTTTTACCAGAAGTTTTGAGGTGTAACTCTGAAAGAATAGCTGGGTATGGATGTGGAAGTGAAAGTGGGCAGCCCCCCATCGTTAGTGACCAGTTCAGCACTACAGGTTCTGTAAGGGTGTCTGCCTATTCAGAACATGGTGACCAATGCCTGAAGGGAATGTTTGCCCCTGGTGGGTTGTGCTAATTTTCAGCACCTCTGTGCTCCATTGTAGTGAGTTGCCACTGGTAAAAATGTATGTTAAGTTGGGGCCACTGCCACTCAAATGAAATGTTAAGTCTTATGCCATATGGGAAATGTGTGCTTAGTTGTGCCAGTGCCACTAGAAGAAAGTGTGTTCAGCTGAGGCCATTGCTGCTGAAGAGAATTCAAGGTCTTTTGACGTATCGGATATGCACAGTTTCTGTCCAACAGATTTCTGTTGTTCTGTCATTGCCTTTGCCATGATGTGTAAACTTTGGTGGTCCACCTTGCTTTAGAATACCATCTTTGGAACAAAGTCACACTCTAGAACCCCAACCTGGTTTGGACATTCATGTTACTGCTTGCTGTGAGCAATTACTGGGTACACCTCTAGAAGTACAGATCTAGCATAGCCGAGCAAAAGTTCACCTCAGGACCTGGGTATTTGGTGACAATTGGTATTTGTTTCTGTACTTCCCACCCTCTCTTCCTTTAGAAAAAGAGCCAGGTATACATCCTAATGATCAGGGCCGGTTTTAGGACTTTGGGGCCTCCAGCAAACTCTATGACTGGGGCTCCACAGACAGGGCCGAGTCCGCTGGGCCCCCCGTAATCTTTCTTCAACTATCCTTAAATAATTAAACACATTGCTTGTGCTAAATGCTAACACTAATATACAATTAAACACAAAACATACCTAAGAAAACTTCACTTGGTCTCTGGGTGGGGTGAAATCTCCTCTTCTCTTCAGTCTCCTCAGTCCTGAAATCCGGCACCAGTAGTTGATCTGGACTGGATTTGCAGGCTTTGGCCAGCTGCTGCTGTTGAGAGTTATTTATTTCTTAAAAGAAATAAAGGATTTACAAATTTTCTCAGCAGTCAGCACAACAAGCAGCAGCCACTAGCATCTAGCAGGGCTATATCGGCAGCAGCGACGACGGCAGCAGTCACAGGAACCAGGTGGGAAGGTCATCTCTGGTGGTTGGCTTCTAGATGCGTGCAGTGGGCAGTTGTCTTCTCTCTCCTCTCCTCCAAACTAGTGATAGCATCTTCAACACCAATATTCTATCTGGAATTCGTCCTCAGATGAATGGCAAGAGTGCTGGAGGGATAGTCTTTATGGTACTGTTACGGACCTGAGTGGGGACCAAATTTTTCAGGTGCAAGGGGAGGAGGTGCAATAATAGCAAGGGACTGAGTGGAGCCCTGTGATTGGCTCAACAGCACCTCCCACGTCACCATGATGTGCAGCACAATATGGGAACGTGTGGAACAAAGCTTAGATTATTGCAGTCTCCAGTTTGTACATAACACTAACACAGCAGCATGGTTCGTCAGTGTTTGGGGATTGATTCGAAAATCGGCAGGGCAGGCAGCAGCGGGCACAAGCAGGCAGACTCAGCAGCAATACAGAGCTGAAATCGCAGCAGGGTCCCTGTATGATGGCGTGGATCTGGATGGACTCTTGTTTTTTTTTCTTTTAAATAAACTGTTTGTGGACCTTGGGCAGTTGTCTTTTACTGGGAAAGAAATCAGGCAGAGGCGGGCAGGCCACTTGTAGTGACTGAGCATCATGATTTGAATCCACGAGCTGATGAGTCAGAAACAAAAGGAAGCAGGAAGGTATGTAATGCTGCTGCCTGTGCTCTTTCAAATATTATCTTTTTATTTAAACTTAAAAGAGATGCAGAAACAGGAGACACCTTACTAATACTGCCATACATTTGGGAGATCGGTAGGGGCCTCCCGCAGCCACCCAAGGATTCGGCAGATTGCCTAACGCTGCCCTACTAATAATAAGAGTGGCACCTACCTTGTTGTAAAGTACATTAGTATGCAACATATGGGCACCAGTGTTTTCCAGATATTTAATGATGGGTGTGCACACTGGTTAAAAGTGGCCTGGGGGTTACAAAAAATGGGGGCTTGTCCAAATATGTTGTTTAATTTGAGGAGAGAACTAGAGATTTTTGCTGAGGGTATAGCTAGTGTCTATCTGTCTGGTAGCATGGTAGCCCAAAAGGAAAAGAAAGCTTTGGACAGAAGGATTTTGCCCAGGAAAGTGCCATGAAAATGTGCTGCTTATGTGTCTGCTAGTACAAGTTGCAATGGACTGTAAAGCCTTGATGTGTATGTCCTAGTCTGTGCAACAAAAAAGTTCACACAATTTTTAATTTGCAATTTTCAAATGCCAAAGTAGTGTGGACTTTGGGAAACAGACTAAGAATGTGCCCTGAAGGTTTCACGTGCTTTGTGTGCAAACTGGGGAGTCACTAAAGAAATTGCCCACGTCTGTGGAGAAAATGGTCAATGTCTCCGCTGCTGAAATTGCAGCTAGCTGAAAAAAAGTTACAGTTTGTAGTTTAAATTTGCTCCTGCTCGATGATTGCCATTAAGGAAGAGCGAGTGAAGAGAGAGACGCCATTTTCATGACGTTGAGTGATTGGTCAACTGCAATCAGTACCACACCCTGGTCAGCTTCTGTGTGCAGCCATGTGTTTGAGGAGGAGAGAGAGAGGGAGTGGCATGCAAGCTGGTCAGACCAGGATCAAACATTGAGGGGCTTGTAAACATTCTAATCTGTAGTAAATAGACATTTACTGTGTAATTTCAGGCTCAACCCATTGTCCAACCAACTGGAAAGTGAACGTGGCATATGTGGCTATGATCAGCAGGACCACCAGCCCATTTCACCCCAGAGGTCTTTTCAGGATCAGCACCAAGCTGAAAATCTCCATCAGACAAAGCCAGCTACTGAATTCAGTGAGTAAACCCACTAAATGTACCACAAACTGTGTGTGATTTTTCAAGCTAGCTGAATCTGTGTGCAAGCAGTGTGATTGTTTTGTAAAGAAGGACTGTGCATAGTAACAGCAAAGCAACAAACAAAATTCTGAGTATAGAATGTGAGCATTTATGATGGGTTCAGTATCAGTAAATGTTTCTAAGCAAAAGGGACTGTGAGTTGTGTAGTGAGAATGCAGCGAACAGGCAATCCTGTGCAATAGAAAAGCTGTGGGCTTGCAAGGACTTTGAGCATGTGTAAATAGCTCTTGAATTGATGCTGATTACAAAGTCAAGTTTAAAATCATATGAATGAGCTGAAAGATGCAAGCAGTGCAATCGATTATAGTTTAGAGCAAGTTCAGTAGCCAGAAAAGGTCGAAACACAGTTTTAGTCAGTGAAACAGATTTGATGCATGAGGAGAGCTACCTTCACCATTACAGGGTGGGGTTGGCAGTGTAAACACAAGCAACAGGGAGCCATTTTGTGAGACAGCAAAAGAGACTATTGAGCAATTCAGTAACAACAACTTTTTATGTGTTTGCTTTCAGACATGGCTTCGGAACATCCTGCTACCCAGATCATGCCCGAGCTATGATGGCAGAGAAGGTGGCATCACTAAGAGAAATAGAGAGAAATTTCTATGGTGAAGGGTTACCTCCAGATTTAGCAATCCATAGCTATCCAGTAAGACTTTGCATTGTGTGTCTCAAGGATGGAAGGGATGTGTTTCTGATACCACACTGTTTAGATTGTCTTGTGAAATATGGTATGAATAGGGTGCAGCACCAGAGAGGGCATTACAAATGCTTGGCTCCACATGGACCAAAGTAGGAGACTCTGCAGGTAGCAGCACACAAAACCAGGTTGAACCTGTTGAGGAAGCTCCATAGAGTGTGGTACAGATGGAGAGAGCCATGCTGATCTACTGCAAGTGCAGGAACAGAAGAGGTTTCCATGCCTATGTCTCAGATGGACAGTGCGTGGAAGGATCCATGAACCCATGGAAGGAGGTTCCGAGTCCCAGCCTAGTAGGGGAGGATGAACTGCAAGAGACACTGAACTGGAGGTGTCTACCTCCACACCCAGGGAGGAGTGGACTGTCTTGGGAGTGAGGACATTTGCTCACGCCTGGGCTCAGATCATGAGTGAGGAAGAGGAAGATGAAGATATGTATCTTCATGTTGACATGTTCAAGTCAGTCCCTCAAGCTCTTGCCTCAGAGGAACCTGAGAGAGAGAAGAAGAAGGCTCCAGTAACCTGCCCACAGAGATGGTCAGGGACAAGTTCTTTATTCTTTAAGTATGCGCACTGGCTCAGCCAGGACTGGCCACCCTGAAGCCCAGCCATGGACTGCAAACTTGTAAAGAGCAGCAAGAAGGAGAGACTGATATGTAGGAGGGCTGACACCATCTATGGAAGTCCTTTTCTACCTTTCTTGCCAATTCTGGGAGGAAATCGAACAGAACAGGCAATCCCGGTTGTTGGAAGAGGCAAAGAATTTTGCACTCTGGTGCAGCAGAATGTGTCAGGGATAGAGCCATACATGATTGACTTAAATTCTGGAACTTGGGTAGGACTCTGTTTATGGACACTGTGTGAACTGTGGATAAGGCAGGGAATCAGACATTCCATAACATCAACTTTGAATGCCCAGATAGTGTCATAGTCCTTGCACCCCACTCTGAGTGGTACTACCCTTAGTGGTGCCACTCCCTGTGAATATGCCCAGCATGTCTAGAGGGAAGTGAGTAGTGGCAGGCCAGCTGCCTGTCATCCAGCAGCAGTGGTATCCAAGGAGAAACATGCCGCTCTTCTGGTATTCCAAGATTCTTCAGGTGCATCTAGATTCATCAAACCAGCAGTGTTTTCTCATTTCCATCACCTGGCCTTTCAGAGGACATCACCCAGCTGTTTTCTTGTTTCATCACCTGATTTTCCAGAGGACATCAACCCAGCTGTATCCGAAGATGCCACCTGATCTGAAGGGAGAGGTCCTCCACTTGGAGAAGTAAGGTGATCCTTGTTTCAGTCTTCAAGGAACTGGTAAGACCAAATGTTCTGTTTTCTTTATTGACTTTGCACAACACATCCTACACTAGAAGACTGTCCATGGAACTGTAATAACTGTCCTCAAAGACTTTCTCCATGGATTGCAGTACAACAGGACCAGTCCTGTCCAGGAACTGTTCTTCAGTGGGCTCTGGCCTAGGAGAGACTCTTTAATGGACCTTGCCTATAGGCAATAGCATTCTATCCCTAGCTTGGACTCTTTAGAGCCTTCCACTTGAAAATGTGTTGTATAAATGTCTTCTTGCCATTTTTTTACTTTTGTACTTTTATAGAAATATTTTGGGGTTCTTTAGTGTTCAGTTGGAGGTTTAGGCACTGTGTGGTATGCAGAATGTGCTTTGTGAGTTCTTCTTTGCAGGTGTCCCTGAGGAAGAAGAGAAGAGGATGCTGGAGCTCAGTCGAGTTCCCCTTTCTTAGAGTTTTAGGATTGTCTAACACATTTTTCTTCACAGGTGAGGTTGTGGGAAGTTTTAGGACATGTAATGCATTGCAATGTGCTTTTTCCTTGTTTGTTTGCAAGTACCCTGGGAGCTTGGGAGGAAGTTCCCAGTGAGCAGCCTAGTCAGATAGATTTTCCCTAGAGGGCTAGGGGATAGACAGGATGGGGTCCTTGTCTGCAGTAGGGATCCTCAGCTCTGGTCTAGTAGGGCATGCTTCAAACAGTTTTCTTGGAAGCCACTAAGTATCCACAGATGGATTGTAGGATAGGGGCTGAAGTGTCATCAGCTAGCCTCTGTGCCTTTAGTGTTACCTGCCTGTGTCTGGCACATGGTAGGGGAGAAGTAGCACTACCTCTCCTTAGGTAACACGGTGGGTAGGATGGCCTGGTGCTGGATGGAGAAATGACTGTGGACAGTCATTTGCTTGGCCAAGGGTGAATGTAACCACCCAGTCCTCTAGGGTTACTACAATCCTATCAGTGTCAGTGCTAGGTAGGGAGGGCAGCTGGTGAATAACTGATTAAATGGGTTTTCACCTACTCACTCCCTGTTTACTTGGTCTCAGCTGAGATGAGAGAGATGATGTCATTTAGAACTCTTGCAGCAGCATAAGCCATGGCAAAAACAAAACAAGGTGCTGTATCAGCATGTGGTCTGAAGCAAAGCAAAATGTTAATATGAAGTGCTAGTTGAAAATATAAAACTGAGTTAAAAATTTACGTTTCAAACTTAGGGTCTTCTTCAGGAAATATCTAAAAGAGAAAAACAAAGTTAGTATAGAGGGAGGTAAAATAAGAGATATGTATGTTGGGGAAGAAAAATGGAAGGGCTCAGGGAGAAGAAGTGATAAATGGAAAGAGTAAGAGAGAATCTATGAAACAAAAAGGAGATGATGGGAAAGATAAAGCAAAATAGGAGTGAAAGAGCTAGAGAAGTCCCCAGGTTGGGACTAATTAACAGGGCCTAGTAAGAAGGCTGAAAGGTGACAAATGTGGGGAAGAAGACAGAGTTGAGACTTATGGTGAAAATGAAAATAAATTAAATGTGTACAGATAAGAACAGACTTTAGGAAAACAAGGGATGGCTGAAAGATGTTAGTAGAAAAAAGTCTATAATTTAAACTGGAATGCTGCTGGGAGCCAAGGCAGATGATCAGCTTGGTTTCCATGTTTTTCTATGATCAGAATCCCAGAAGCCCTGCTGAAAGACGCAAACATAAAGGCCATTGACACTATGATCCCTGGAGATAAAGTGGGATACAATGGGTTTTGTAGTGTTTCCATTCCTGACTGCTTTGTAATGTTCCTCGAAAAGGTCAGCAAGGTGTCTACCAGTCTCTCCAATGTAAATAGCTGCACTCTTTAGAGCATTGAAAGGATGGGACGTGGTAATCTTGTCGAGGAAGACTTGGAGGGTCTCCCTGGAGCAGGAGGTGGCCCCACACAGTCATCTATGTAGCATTTGTAGAGTTCAGGCACAGTCACTGTGAATGAAAGAAAACTGTTCCTCCACCCAACTCACAAACAGATTAGCAAAGCTGGGACCCATCTTGGTACCCAAAGCAACTCCACTGACCTGCTGAAAAAAACTGTTATTAAAAGAAAAAGCATTGAGCATAAGCCATGGCAGCTGGCTGTGAATGGGGATTTTAGAATCTTGGGTTAGTGTTCAGCCAGGCTCTGTAGTGAGCAATTGGAGGTGGGAGCTGCAGTGTGCTCTGAGGGACTATTTTCTCACCCTAGTCCTGAAAGACACCTGCCTGCCAAGAGAAGTGGTGGAAACCATTGTCTACAGCAGGAACTACTGATTTTTCCTCCCAGAGAGATGTAAAAGGACTGCTGCAGGATGGATCCAAGGGGCAATTCCCTATTTAATCTGAGACCCTTTTGATGCTGCCCTTCTGTTTTTCCAACCATGAGTAATCTGACTTTGTGCTTTCCAGAGGAAAATACCTGTTTTGGGTGTTCTCTGACAGAGGAAAAGATACACCAGTTTCTGTTCTAAGTTGAGACTGTTCTCATGTTTTAAAGTTAGCTGACAATTGTGGATCCTCAGAGAGACTTATGCACATTGTTCAGGACATTAGTTTCTACACTCAGGAGTAGTGTTTTCATATGCTGGATGTAAAAGTCATTGCAAGATGCATATTCTAACTGTTTTTACCAGAAGTTTTTGAGGTGTAACTCTGAAAGAATAGCTGGGTATGGACATGGAAGTGAAAGGTGGGCAGCCCCCAGCTGTAGTGACCAATTCAGCACTACAGGTTCAATAAGGGGCCCTGAGTTATTCAGAACATGGTGGCCAATGCAAGAAGAGAAAGTTTACTTCCTGGTGTGAATTATGCTAATTTTGAGCACCTGTGTGGTCCATTGTGGTCAGTTGTCACTAGAAGAAATGTATATTCAGTTGGGGCCATTGCCACCAAAACAAAATGTTAAGTCCTATGCCATATGGGAAATGTGTTTATTTGTGGCCATTGCCACTAGAAGAAAGTGTGTTCAGCTGAGGCTGTTGCCAGCTGAAGAGAATTCAAGGTCCCGTGACATATGGGACATGTAGAGTTTCTGTCCAATACAGATTTCTGTTGTTCTGGCAGTGCCTTGTGCCATAATATGTAAACCTTGGGGGCCACCTTTGCTTTAGAGTACCATCTTTGGAATAAAGTTGCACTCTTGAATCCCAGCCTGGTTTGGACATTCATGTTACTGCTTCCTTTGTGGAATTACTGGATACTCCTCTAGAAGTACAGTTCTAGCATAACCCTAGCAAAAGTTCTCTCCTTAGTACCTGGGTATTTGGTGACAATTGGTATTTGTTTCTGTACTCCTACCACTCTTCCTTTAGAAAATGAGCCAGGTATACATCCTAGCCCCAAGTGTGGTGCCTACCTTGTTGTAGAGTACATTAGTATGCCAGAATATGGGCAACAGTGTTTTCCAGATATTTAATGGGGGGTGTACACTAGTTAAAAGTGGTGGCAGGAGATTACATTATATTCACTTTGCATACCTTTTTATTTTAGATAAAATGAGTGGAGATGGAGAGGAGAGTGGGAGGAATGGAGGGAGAGAGAGAGAGATGATCATGTGGCTGACAGATGGGACATGCTATCCCATCCATCTGTAGGGGCAATGGTGTGAACCAGGAGCACTGGTCATGAGAACATGTCCCCCTACAGTGCAGTACCAGCAGCAGCATGCAGTGGAGGAACAACCTCTTGCCATTGACCCTGCTCCTGTAGGCCCTGTAGTCATGTGCCCCTGCCCCATCATGATTACGCCTGCCACCTGAGCCCCAGGAGGAGAGAGAGAGGAGTCCCACCCTGGACCATCTGGCTCCTCCACTTAGCAGCAGTAAAAGTCCCTTGTTTAGGACTTCTTTGTACTTGACTCCACCTACAACAGCATGACGAGATACACATTGTGTGACATGCTTGTTCAGCATGGGAAATAGGGACAGTCATTTGATCACAGGTGGCCAGCACACCCACCCACCTTAAGGTGAAGCACCACCAGGAGTGGGTGGAGCATGTGAGGACTCAGAGAATGGATGGCGCAACTGAGAGGGGTGGAGGTGTGGCACCCTACTGCCCTTCCATGCCACATGGTGTTCAGCACAAAGGGAAGCATCATAGTGGTTCATCACGTGGTAGACCGATCCCTGAGAGGGACACAGAAGGGATGGAAAGGAGTAGGAGATGGAGCTAGTGATGGACTTGGGTGCTGTAGGAGTCACAAAAGGGACTGGCCTCAGGTCCTTCTACTTCATCTCTCTGTACAGAAGTGGCATAATTGCATGGTGAGATAGGGGAGCTCTCCAGTGATGTTATTTTCTGCTACATGGTCGAGCATTATGATTAAGCTACCCCACCACAGTTCTTGTTAAGCAGTTTCAGAGAGACTGTGAAGAAAACAACAACACTTTAGATGAAATTGTGAGAAAAGCAAAATATACATAACTTCTGTGTTCCCAGAATTGTTCTCAAGTTCCAGAATACATATGTCAGGCTGTTACAGGTACAGTAGTGAAACATGGTACTGTGCTGTGTTGTTTTACTCTCCCCAAGGCTGTTGTTGTGACTCAGTCAGTGATAACTGTGCATAAATCACAATTAACATAAAATTATCTTCTCCTAGACTGTTTCTCAAATGCACCAAAAATTTGACAGTCTGCTACATGCTGCAATGTGATACTTCACACTGTGTAACTGCCCCAATGAGATGTGCTCCCAGAAATTTTGTATCGTATATGGTTAGGGTTTATCGTGTGTGAAAATCAGTGACTCTCAAAAAGTCATTGTGGATGTTCTAAATGTTGTTGAGCAAGTTTTAAAGTTGTGCATGTTCTGTCATCAAGTGGACCCATGTCCTTGCTTGCGTTCACTCTTGCCTGACACCGCTTTCACTTTCATTCAACCAGACTTCTGCAGGCTGGAGCCTGCCTTCGTGACTGCATCAGCAGTTCACAATGCCTGCCTCAGGAGTCTGGGGGATTCCCTTGAGTGTGGTGGTACTTAATATAGAGCCACTCCTTGGCTCACACACTGTGCCTCTCTCTCTCTCTCTCTGTACTGTTCTGACTGCCACTGCTAGACTGCTACATTAGTTTGGCAGAACTGATCCCAGGGCTGATCCTAGGCTCACACATGGTCTCTCTCTGTCTCTCTCTCTCTCTCTCTCACTGTACCAGTGCAACTGCTACTGCTGGACCGCTACATTAAGTTGGCAGAGCTTATCTTTGGCTCTCTCTCTCTCTCTCTCTCTCTCTCTCTCTCTCTTCCTGTCTTTGTACTTTTAAGCTGTCACTGCTGGAGTGCTACATTAAGCTGGTACCTGCTGGGCTTTGATACAGAAAAAAAGAGCCTTAGATTTTATCTTTTTTTAATACATGCAGTAAATAACAATATGTACGGTAGCCCTTACTCAGCAGAGCCACTCCAAGGCTCTCACTTTCTATCACCCTGGCTAGTTCCCCTACAGAACCATATACTATAAAAAATAAAATATGGATGACTATACACAGTTTACCTTGTGTTTCCATCTTGGGGTTAAGATAACAGCGTGGACCTCTCGAGCTTCGCTGTCGAGGTTCATACACTGTTATCTCCAACCCTTGATGAAAACACAGGATCATTGTGATGATCACTCACTACATTATTTCCTAGCTGCTAGCTGCTGCTGCTGTGCTGTGTGATTCTCCACAGCAACTATTAACGTACACTTTAGTGCCCGGACAATAAAGGTGAATCTCATGGCTGGAAAGTTCTCAGGATGCCCAGAAATGAGATGGCTCCTATAATTAATTTTGCTGCTGTTGTACTTTGTGAATATAGTCTACAACAACTAGATCTGGATGATGATTTATTTCTTCAACTTGTTTGAATAACCTTTTTTTACTCAGATTACTTTTATTGGCAATACAAATTATATCCTATTGCTCAGATATGGAACAGTTAATCAGTATACACATCATATGTCTTATTCAGTTATACGTGAAACCAACTTGAATCACTGGAAATAAAGATCTTTGTTTTCCATACAGTCTCTCTTGTTCTCTAACAGGGATTCAGAATAAATAGAGAAGGAGCAATAATATTCTGCTGCAAAAGTCTAGAACTTCATAGGATGGAAACAGTCTTAAGCAGTAGTGTCTGTGTCTTCTGATCCATGTTCATCGTGAAAGTACAGAGGAGACAAAGAAGTTGGTTATTGTTCCATAGGTCAGGCCAGCCACTATTGCGGCTGTGCCTAATAACATTTTCACATAATAATAAAGAAAGAAAAAAGAAAATAGTGGTTGTCTCACGTAGATATAACTTGTTCAACTGTTTGGCACATTCACCTTTCCCCATTTTATTGGTATTTCCCCTTTATGACCACATTCTAGGTATCATAATATATTCTATCTAGCTTCAAGATAATTCACTTCATATTCTAGGTGTATTTATTTTCTCCTCATCTCTCCTTCTGGGGCCTCCACCCCACATGTACACCTTATCCCCATCCCTCTTCCCTCTCCAGATCTCTCCATGTCTGCCAGGGACGCCAGATCTCTCCAAACCTCTCCGTCTCGAAGTGGACCACAGAAATGATATTTTCCATCCTCTCCAGATCATCTATCCTCACAACCCATTGCTCCAATGTGGGAGGATCTGGTCTGAGCCACACAGCTGTGATGCATTTCAGGGCTACCACCCTGAGGGTCTGACCCAGCTCCACCTGTTTTCTTTCTTAGAGGATTGGGTTGGGAGACCTAGTACCATGTCTAGGAAGGTGAAGGGTAGAGGGAAGGCTATCATTTGTTCTATGACATCATGAATCTGTGTCCAGAATTGTGACAACTTAGGGCATCACCAAAATATATAATAGTGTGTTGCTCTATGTGGCCGAGAGGTGCCAACATGCCTGAGAAGCTTGTGGAAGAAAATGTTTGGTGATCACTGGGTTCTGAAAAAACTGGTTATGATTTTCCAATTAAATTCCTCTCAAACTGAGGAGGATGTTACCTGCCACCCTTGCTTGAACCTATGGGTCTATCCTTTCTGAGATATTGTCTCCCCACTCTCCTCCTCCCATTGAATTCTTATTTCTTCTAAGATAGATGGGTTTATGGGGGGTAGCAGTACTCTGTATGACACTGATATATAATCAGTTTATCTCTAATCCTGATATAATCCCACCAATAGTCTTCCAGGATTGTCCTATCTCTGCAAATCTTCTGGAAGTTGTCATCTATATTAATAAAGTGCCTAACTTGCAGGTAAAGAAAAAGAAATCTTCTCTTTGAAGGAAAATCTCTCCTGAAGAGTGGCAAAGGTATGGCAACCCACTCTATCCAGAAGCTGGGAGAATGTGGTGAGGCCCTTACTTTCCCAATGCTGACAGCCTAGATCCGTCTTTGCTGGAGTGAATTTACCTTTATGTCAGATGAGTGAAAGAGGGCCTATGGTGTTTGGTGCATACGTCACCCTTCATAGCTTGCACAGTATTCTAATGGAATGTTTCACCCATGGGTTGGAGGTGGAGGACCAAATATGAGAGCTAATAACACTTGTGGGCAGGGGTCCAGCTTCTCACCCTTCAATGATTCTGCTTCCAAGTGGTACCAGCCCAACTCATTCCTCTGTTTGGCCCATGAACACAATTGAGCCTCCTAGGCCGCTAAGTAGTAGTAATGCAAATAAGGTAGGCTGAGGTCCCCCGAGCATTGCAAAATATTTATTGATATTCTAGGGTGCTTCCCATCCCATATAAATTTCATTAGGAATTTATTTAGTTTATTCAGAAAGATACATGGATGCTAATGGGAAGAGTTTGAAACAGAAATAAGAATCTTGGGAGTATATTTATTTTAACTGTATGGACTCTCCCATATAATGTGAGGGAGTAGTTTCCAATGGGCCAGGTCAGCCTGTAAGATATTATACAATCTGTCATAATTGTTGGATAATACCTTTGAGCATAAAGCTCATTTACAAACATTCCACATTGGTTATGTCATGAACAGACGTCTGAGTTAGGAAAGAGTTTCAGATATTTGTCTATATATATATATCTATATATGTATATAAAATACTAGCACAGTCACACCAGTTTAGATAGGGCTGAGTAAGCAGTTTAATGTTAAACCCCAAATTTTGTACCTTAATGACTTTGCAACTGTTCAATGGATTTGCATGAAATTTGGAGCGTCTGGTCTTATGATGGTAGGTCTCTTGATTTGCCAAGTTGTGTTTTGGCCAGACATGCGGTTTACTTGCAGCAAAGTGCTGAAAACACATTTGTTGCTTTTTGGCACTTTTTTGCTGATTGTTGCCCATCATGCTCAGCCACACCATTTGGTATTTTGGTCTGCAGTTTTCAGGGTAGAAAGAGGTTTGGCAAATAACAACCCCACATTGGTTTGGTGAAAAATATTAATCTGTTCCAAAGTTATTTAATTTTGAAGTTTCAGGTTCTGAGCATGCTCACTTAACTCCAAGATTTATATGTATGTTTTACAAAAGGAGATTGGGCTCACAGTCAAAGTTTTGTCAGCTCACAAATGGGGACATTAAATCCCCATTCGTGAAAAAATTCTTCATTTGCAAACACCATTTTGTTTCATTTTTCCCCAAACAAAATGTAATTTGCTCCACAGGTGACTTCTTGCTCAAATAAGGCATAGGTTTTGTTCAGGGTGATGCCTCTACAAACCCATGCCTTTGATTTGTTTCATTTTAGCCAAAACAGCCATTTTAAATTTTAAAATTCTTCGTCAGGTGACTCGCTTCTGATCCTCGTTTGTGAGGTGTTAAAATCCCTGTTTGCAAGCCAATCCCCTTTTGCAGGGTAGCAAAATCCTTGATTGCAACTTAAGGACTAGATGGCCTATCTCACGAACAAGGATTGGCTCATGAACAAGGATTTTGTCAGCTGCGATGAAGGATTGGTTTTGAATCCCTTTTGCAAGCTGACAAAATCCTCTTTATAAGCTGTCAAAATCCCAGTTCATAAGTTGATCCTTTTCATGAGCTAACAAAATCCTTGATCATCATTTTACAACCAGATGGCCATTCTGCGAATGAGGATTGACTCATGAGCGGTTTGACAACTCAAAATGAGGGATTGACTTCACGAATGGTAGTTTGACACCCTTGCGAACTAGGATTTTAAAGCGTTGGCACTGCACTGTAAATAAATGGTTTGGTCTTTTGGCTTGAAATTTGCAGGGTATAAAGGGGATGTCCCAGAGATGTGAATTATGCTATTTAGGTGTAAAAAGGTATATGGTTCCATAGATATGCCACCACAAAGTTGAGATTTTTCACATAGGATAACATTGTGGGGCCTCCAGTGACTTTCGGTGCCCGATATCTCGGAAAGTATGCAGGTACAGATTTTTCACTACCCAAGTGTAGTTCACCTTTAGGGTGAAAGTTGGGCCTCATGATCCCATGGCACACCCTGGCATCTGTTGGTATGTACATGTTTACAAGAACTCTGCAGCAGCAGCATCACTGGAGGCCCAACCACAGTTAACAACAGAAAGCACAGGCAAGCTGTTTGGTACTGATAACTATAGATGTGGGTGCCACATGATGCTTCCTGGCAACCCCGTGCTGGCCTTTGAGGGAAAATTATGCCAAAATATCACACAGGCCACCCTGGGATCACCACCACGTGCATCACAGTGATGCTGCTGCTGCAGGGTTCTTGTACTGCATGTGGAATGCCACATCCAAACTGCTCTACAAGTCAGAACAATACATCAAAGTTCCCCATGAACAAGCAATGGCAAGGCCAGAGACAGCTGGATGTTACACAGCAGGCCTGAGCCACATCAGGGGTCATTTTGACATCACTGTATCTCAGAAAGTCAGACTGAGGCAGGCCCAACCACAGTTAACAACCAGAAAGCACCCAGGCAAGCAGTTTGGCACTGATAACTGTAGCTGCAGGCACTGCATGACATCCCTGACAACCCAGTGCCAGTCATTGTGGGAAAATGATGCCAAAATATCACACAGGCCCACCCTGTGCTCACCACCACGTGCATCACAGGGACACCACTCCTGTGGGGTTCTTGTACTTCATGTGGAATGCCACATCTGAACTGCTCTACAAGTCAAAACAATACACAAAATGCCCCACAAACAAGCAAAGACAAGACCAGAGACAGCTGGATGTTACCCAGCCAGCCTGAGCCACATCAGGGTCATTTGATACCACCGATCCTCCATGGAGCCAGACCAAGGGCAGGCCAAACCATAGTTAAAAACCAGAAAACACCCAGGTAAGCAGTTTGGCACTGATAACTGTAGAAGTCGGAGCCACATGACATCCCTGGGAACCCCATGCTGGCTGTTGTGGGAACATTATGCCATAATATCACACAAGCCCACCCTGGCTCACTACCATGTGCATCACAGGGATGCCACTGCTGCAGGGTTTTTGTTCTGCACATGGAATACCACATCCAAACTGCTCTACAAGTCAAAACAATACACTAAAGTGCCCCACTAACAAGTAAAGGCAAGGCCAGAACAGCTAGATGTTACACAGCCAGCCTGAGCCACATCAGGGGTCATTTGACATCACTGTACCTCTGCAGAGCCAGAGCGAGGGCAGGCCCAACCAAAGTTCACAACCAGAAAGCACCCAGAAAAGCTGTTTGGTGCTGATAACTGTAGATGCAGGTGATGCATGATGCCCCATGGCAACCCCATGCCAGCCAATGTTGGGACAATTATGCCAAAATATCACAAGGGCCTACCCTGGACTCACCACCAAGTGCATCACAGGATGCCACTGCCACAGGGTTCTTGTACTACTGCACATGGAATGCCACATCCAAACTGCTTGAGTTAGGCTCAGGTGATGTATTTTTATTTTCAAACAGTTCCAAGATATGCCAACACTTGATGTTTAATTTATAGGCAGTTTCATTATAAATAAATCTGCTAAATGTTTTGTCAGATGTATCCAAACCACTGATGCTGCCCAACAGGCACTAGTACACCCAGACAATGACCAGATTCCAGTACTACACATGGTATCCCTCCCATACCCTGAATGTACTAAGCAATGCCATGAGCAGCCTTTCTGTGGTAAGCACAAGTGCTGTATTTTTTGTTTTAAACAGTTCCAACATATTGTGCCATCACTTGACATCTAATTTAGAAACAGTCTTATTATAAATAAATCAGGAAAATGTTTTTGCCAGATGAATCCAAAACAATGATATTGCCCTACCGGCACTAGTACACCCAGGCAATGACCAGATTATTACATATGGTACCCCATGCCATGAGCAGCTATTTTGAGGTGTAGGCCCAAGTGCTGTATTTTTTACTTTTAAACAGTTCCAACATATTATGCCACCATTTGATGTCCAGTTTAGAAGCAGTCTGATTCCTACACATGGTAACCGCCCCATAACCTCGAGGTGAACTGACCAATGCCATGAGAAGCATTTTGAGGTAGGCCTCATTGCTGTGGTTTTTATTTCAAACAGTTTCAACACATTATGCCACCACCACACCTGATCCTCTAGTTCAGTATGACAATACAGTAATGCTCCTTTATAATCTTACATCAAGAAATGCAACTTTTCATTTTAAAATAACAGACCCACACACACACACCTTAACCGGAGCCAGCATCACCCCTTCTTTCCAAAACATTACGTGCATCTCATACAAATTGCATTTTTTTCCATTTAAAACATTTTAAGAGTGCAGCTTTTATATTCATTCTACGTACACACTTCTAAAATAGAGCCATAATCACATCAACAGGTGCAGCATTCATTTGACAAACACACATTCTCAGAATTTACCAGTAGGAACCCACAGGTGTTGTTTTCCTCTTTAAACATCATTAAAGCCATCACCAGAGGAAAGTTAACAATATTAACAATATTCTGAAAAGATCAAATTATATAATGAAAACCTGCTAGATGGATAGTAAACAAAATACTATACAACACAAACAAAACTCTATTTGATTAGACTGGTCACATATATGCACATCCCCATTTTGAAGAGGGCCCTTCACAAACAGCTGGACCATGAGAGAACACACAAATTTAACTTTTCTGCCCTAAAGATGATAGAACACAACTGCTGCACTTATAGCCAGAAAGTATTTAATATGCCCAATTTTAACAGTGCCAGCACCAGAGGAAAGTTCAGCGAATATACTTCCCAAAACAAAACTTTAAAATATACTATTAATATGCTCATTTAAACACTACCAGCACCAGAAGAAAGTTCTGCTGATATACTTCCCAAACACAGCTTTAAACTATACTCATTATGCTGCACAGACCCACTATCCAATTATCCTCTGTTTTGAAGGGGGCTCTTCACAAACAGCAGAACCATGAAGTCCTGAGGTGAAAACTTTACTTTTCTGTCCCTAAAATGACACAGAATAACTACTGCACTTTAGTCAGTCACTATTTAATATGTCCCAGAATTTTTAACTTGCTGTTTATAGCAGAATGCTGAGAATCATGTTTTCTAGTGACTGGAGACCTCTGGAGAGCCATCCGAACTCCCTGCAGCATGCCAGATTTAAATGGACGACGCTTCATTCTCCTGTTTTTAAGAATGGTAAATGGGAGAAGCAGCAGGAAAATACAGGTTACTCACCTGTAACAGGAGTTCTAGGAGTGGTATATGTTGTTCATCCACACTTTGTGGCAGGTTCCTTGCCACTTTAAATCTTGCGGAAGGTCTTCAAGCTGGCTCCTCCCACCCACCCGGTGGTAAAACCCATGGCTCTGCCACCATGACACCAAATCTAGCCCACTGGAAGCCAGGTTGTGCGTTGAAGCCGGAAGTTTGGGTGAGTCTTGTGAATGAACAACATATACCACTCTAGAACTCCTGTTACAGGTGAGTAACTTGTATCTTAGGATGTGGATATGTTGTTCAATCCACACTTTGTGGCAGACTCCTAGCAGTTTTCTGAGGAGGAGGAGGCACACACCCTCTACTTGGGAAATAAGGACTGGAGAACCGAGGTCCCAAAACCAGCATCCCAGCATGACTCTAGGTCAATGTGGTAATGGGAATAAAGGTGTGTGCTGACTTCCAGGTAGCAGCCCTACAGATTTCCTGGATAGGGACATCCCTAGAAGCAGCCACTGAAGCAGCGGTATGGTGGGAAGAATAAGCTCTTATCCCTTTGGAAGGCTCCATGCCCACCAACCTATAGCAGAGATCTATGCAGGAGGTGACCCAGCTCCTATCGTCCACTTGGCTGCAGGTCTGCCAGGTGGCTTAACCTCTCCCCAACTTCAGCGTTCGCTCCTTATAATAGCGAGCGCCTTCTAAGGTCCAAGGAATGGAGCCTATATTTGGCTTCTGAGGTGTGATTGGGTAGAACACTGGCAGAGTAAACAACTGGTTAAGGTGAAACTCTGACACCACCTTCGGAAGGAACTTTGGGTGGGGGCAAGGATAATCTTGTCCCTGTGGAAGACCAGGAAGGAGGCTCGATGGAAAGCACCTGAAACTCTCCCATCCTTCTGGCTGACCTAATAGCCATCAAGAAGGTGGTCTTCCACGACAGGTGGGAGATGTCATACCTGTGCATCAGTTTGAATGGCTTGCCATGAGCTTAGCCATACCAGCAGTAGATCCCATGGAGGTGGAGGTTCTCGCACCAGAGAGGATATGTGGTCTAGGCCTTTGAAAAGCACCTGACTACCTTCCCAGGCACCGACTGCCTGCCAGCCCACGCCCGTAAGCAGAGATGGCCGCTAGGTGCACCTTAAGGGTCATTGAGTGAAGCCCTAGCTGAAAAAGGGATCACAGGTAATCCAAAATACTAGCCAATGGACAGGAAGAGGGTCCAACCCCTTGTTCTGACACCAAATGGAGAATCTCTTCCATTTGAAAGCATAGCATTTTCTGGTTGACTCCTTATGGGATGCCTCAATGACATTGAGGACCTCGTTGGAAAGACCCAAGGCCTGGAACTCTAACCACTCAGGAACCAGACTGTCAGGTGCAGGGATTGAAGGTCCGGATGGAGAACCTTCCCTGTTGACTGAGATCAGGTCCTGGTGGGCTGGAAGCTGCCTCGGGAGCCTGGAGCTGAGGCTGAGGATCTGGTACCAGAACTGGCGAGGCCAGTCTGGGGCTACCGGAATCACCTGCACCTTGTCCTCTTCACCTTGAAAAGCTCCGGTGGATCAAGGGAAATGGGGAAGGCGTGGAAGAAGCCGGGGTCCACGGCCTCGAGAAGGCATCCTCACAGCGAGCCCTGCTGGGGCGGTGAAACAGCCTCAGCTTTACATTCTCCTGGAGGTGAACAGGTCCACCTGAGGTGTGCCCCAATGGGAGAACAGGTCTTGCACTACATCCAGCAGGAGAGACCACTCATGAGATGCAGCGCCTATCCGCTGAGGCGCTCGACCAGACTGCTGGAGGGTCCTGTCACATGGATGGCCAGGAGATCCACCTTCATGCTGATCATGAGAGACCAAATGCAGAGAGCTTCCTTGCACAGAGGCAAGGAGGAATCCCGCCCTGATGGTTGAGATAGTACTTGGTCGTGGTGTTGTCTGTCTGGACTGGTCCACCTGACCCCATACAAATGGAGTCAAGGCGGTGAGGTCTAGTCAAACCACTCAATGCTCCAACAGATTGATGTGGCATCGAGCCTCCTGAGGGGACCAGAAGCCATGAGCCCGGAGATCCCCCAGATGGACACCCCAACCCCATCAGAGAGGTGTCGGTCATTAGAGTGACTATCAGCTGAGGGCGGACAAATGGGATACCCTCCTGCAGATGAGCTGGGATGAGCCACCACTGCAGGCCATCCAACATCTTCTGGGTCACTGTCACCGGCTGGTCCAAATGACCGGAGCACTGTGACCACTGACTGGCAGCCCCCATCACAGGGGGCGATATGCCAGTGGGCCCACTGGACCACGCTGGTGCAGGACACCATGAGGCTCAGAAGGCACAGGAAGTTTCTGGCAGGACACAGTTGCCCAACCAGAGATGACTGGGCAAAGGAGGAAAGGACATCAGCCCTGTCCACTGTGAGCCGGGCTCTGGATCAAAGAGAGTCAAGCTCTGCCCTGATGAATTGAATCACCTACGATGGCATGAGTTCTGATTTGGGCTCATTGATCAGGAGGCCAATCCAAAAGCAGACCTGGAGGGCCAGATCCCTGGACCGGCTCCACCTCCAACCTGGAGGGGCTGCAATCAGCCAGTCGTCCAGGTAAGGGTACACCTGACCCACTCAGAGCTGCAGGAATGCTGTCACCACTGCCATGCATTTGGTGAAGACTCTGGGAGCTGGAGAAAGGCCAAAGGGCATGGCCCGGAATTCGTAAAGATACCTCTGCTCTGAAGTGGAGGAATCGCAGATGAGATGGATGGATTAGGACATGAAAGAATGCATCCTGGAGGTCCACAGAGCAGATCCTAGTTCCAAGGATGGAATGATCTGAGCCAGAATGACCATCCTGAAGGTGCGCAGCCTTAGGAACTTGTTCAGGTCATGCAGGTCTGAATGGGGTGCCAGCTCCCCATCCACTTTGGGACCAGGAGTACCGGACACAAATGCTGGGTCTGGAGGAGGATCCGCCACTGCTGATCACCTCCTTCTGGAAGAGCAGAGCAATGTCGGCTCAATGAGCTGACAGAAAGGCTGCATAGCCTGTAGCCCCCTGTGGTACAACAGCTTGAATGGAAGGGGACTGCTTGAATTCCACAGGCAGACCCTGCCGACCACTTCCAGCACCCAGCGGTCTGTGGTGTTAACGCACCAGGTGGAAAGGAAGTGGTGGTGCTGTCCTCCCACAGGGGAACCCAGGGGAGTGACGAGGTTGGGGCGACACCCTCCAACCCATCACTGGGCAGGCTTGGAGGAAGGGCCGGCTGAGGGGTCACCTGGACCTTTTCCTCCAGGTTTCTAGTGGAGGAAGTGTCAGACTTGGTCTTGGGGCACCAAGTGTGAGCCTGCTGGCCCTGTTGCTGGTGCTGCTGGGCCAGATGTGCCATGGGGCTGAAGGCAAAAGGCTTACGCTGCTGCTGGCGGCCTTTGTTCTTCTGGGCAGACGTGGACCGAGTCCAAGGTGGCATTGGACTTCTTGATCCTCTGGAGATGGCCTTCCACCCCTGGCCCCAACAAGTCAGTGCCCAGGAAGGAACATCTGCCAGCTTGTGCTGGGTGTCCACCATGAAAGAGGAGATCCGCTGCCAAACTGTGCAATGCATGGCTACTACGTGCCACTACTGGCCGGGCACAAGAGTCACCAATATCCAAAGAAGTTTGGAGCTGTTGTTTGGCCACCGCCTTCCCCTGATCCTGCACCTGCTTGACCGCCTGAAGGTCAGCCAGAGATGAGGAATCACCTCATCTAGGGAACCTGTAAGGGCGCAGAAAAATGTGACATCAGTACAGCCAAGCTAGCCTGTCAAAGGCCTAGGAGGAGGCAGCATAAACCTTCCACCCCAAGTAATTCAGCTTTTTGATTCTTTATTGGGTGGTTTGTCCATGTCCCTAGCATTCCTGGAATGCTGGAAAACACTATCAGTCACCAGCCCTCCGCAGAGGGGTGGTCCGAGAAACCGAGTGTGAACCGTGGGGACCGTGATACTTGCAAGCCATCCTGGCCAAAGGTGCAGGACAAAATGCAGGCTGCTGCCACAACTGCAGGGCTGGACCAACAATGGCTTTGGCCACAGGAAGGCCTCCGTGAGGAGAATCTCCCAGTCCAGTATCTCCGTGAGGGATATCTGGCCTGCTTCTGTACAGGTTCGAGCTGCATCCCAGTGGACTCTGAGATGAGCCAAAGTATTCTCAAGAATGATGATGGGATCTTGTCCAGTGACTGACCTCCTGCAGATTCCAGGTCAGGGGCCTGGAGTACAGGGAGGAGTTGTCAGACTCTGAGAGTCTGCAAACAGCTGCCGAGTGCCTAAGCCACCCTCCACCTGCCGAGGCCGATCGGGGTGAGGGTGACCGACAACCTGTGGGGCAAGCCCTGACCCAACAGAGAATCCTTGGTCAGGGACCCAGTCTTTGGTTGAGAAGGCGGTGGTTCCACCGCAACGGCTGAGCAGGCAGTTTTGGCTGAACAATCAGTGCCGGGGTTGGCTTCTCGACTACTACGAGGGGTTGCTTTGGTTGCATGGGTGACAGCCACTTAATGGTTGGAGAAGGTGACAGAGTCAGCTTGTTACTGGCCAAAAGAGTTGTTGCTACATCATGTCCTTGTGGCACCAGGGTAACTTATGTCGGAGCCTATCCTCTGAAGAGGATGAGTGGTGACGCCTGCTTTCCATGGTGCCGAGACTGAGACTGCCGACATCGCAGGCTCTACTCTCTCGCGAAGTGGAAGAGGACCGCACAGGACCTTTGGGGTCGCCGAGGTTGGGTCAGAGAGGGGCAGGGAAACCGGCCATCCTCGGTTCAGGTCCTTGACCGGGACTTTGGCACAGGAGGCACTGGCAAGTTCTCGATTACCACCAGAGAAACCTGTGAAGAAGGGTTGTTGGCTTCTCCAGTCGACACCCTCTCCAATGGGTCAAGAAAATCTTGACTGTGTCAATGAGTGTCTCGGACGGCTGACCTGATGGGATCACTGTGAAGCCAGTGGCCTTAGCAGCAACCTCAACTGGAGAGTCGAGCTGACGGTCCAGTGAAGGGATCTTCCCGCCTCCCACTAACGCCGACGGTGGGGCTTACCTTTCGGTTCTTTTTTCTTGACCTACCTCATATGTCCCGATGGTCCTTCTCCTTGGTGGAGAGGGACTGGCAAAGCTCCTTGAAAGAAGCAGTGTAGGAGGAGCCCAAGAAGAGCGGGATAAATGCTGAGGCGAGGAGGAAGATGATGCGGCCTGAACCGCCCTCCTCCTCGGACGATCAACTGCTCCAGCTGCTCTGCAGAGCCTGCAGCTACGGACACTGCCCAATGAGCCTCCTTTGACTTCAGCGGTGGTACCATTTCTCGGTGCACCCTAGTTGTAGTCGGAAACGTGGTCCTCCAGAACCAAAGCCGTGAAAGACCTGCAAAGATCGCAGGCCTGCGGATCGTGAGCAAGACCCAGACAATAAATACATGTGGAGTGTGGGTCAGTCTGGGACATTTTCTGCCTGCAAGGACACCGACGGAAGATGGAAGTGGATTTGTCCATACGAGCCGTGAGGGAAGATGAAGGCTGAAGTCTAGTAAACTTTAAAATTATTTTGGAAATTCTGAAGTATTGGGATCCAGGCCTAAATAAGAGAGCGCTAAAAGGAACCTCAGCTTCCAAGCAGTTAGGAAGATCTGTGTCATGGTGGAGCTGAGGGTTTTACCACCTGGGTGGGTGGGGGAGCCAACTTGAAGACCTTCAGCAAGATTTAAAGTGGCAAGGAACCTGCCACAAATTGTGGATTGAACAACCTATCCACGCCCCTAGAAAGAACAGTTTTGCTTAGAGCCAGAGTACCAAAACCGAAGCCTGGTGTCACCTTCAGGTCCCAGCTGTTTGTACCAATGCCAGAATCATCAGCCACATAGATAATAGGACACAACAGCAAGAGCTACAGCTTTTAATGCTGCTGCTCCTAGCAGGCTTTATGTACCACTGCATTAAGACTGCAGACTTGTGGGGAAACACATTGAGCAATGTGAACTGACACTGAAAAAAACTCAGAGCATAAAGGCAGAATACAAAAGAAATTATGCTGCTGTATAAGACACCACAGTAATGCACGAAAGTAATAAATTACATGTGGTGTCATGTATTACATCTGCATAAAATCAATAATCGCTGGGGACAGTTACACATCCACTCTATCCATTAAAATGAAAACTTTAGTATTCTGCTTTAAATACAGTAAATTTAATGGTCACCAAGATGTGTAGCACAGCCATGTCACAAAATGGTTGCCTTTTTAAGGCTATTTTCATTATTATAATGTTGCCGCAATAAAATAAAAATACATACATCCTTCTTTTTATGCACCTGGCCCAGATATTCAAAGGTTGCACCTGGCTTAACAGAGATGTGCCAGGCACAACCCCGCATTGCACCCCGCTGGATATTGAAAAGGCTGCCCGGCACAGCGCAAATCCCAATGCATTGGGGTGCAATGTAATGGTATGCAGTGCAGATGCAGGGGTGTACCCATGCATGTGGCACATCCTGATATTCAGCCCTGGATGTGGGCACATATGCTGATGCAGCCCTTCAGTATGTGACATAGAGGGGCTCAAAGTTGAGCCCCCGCAGAGTAGGAGCAACTCCCAGCCACCCAAAGGAGGGCTGTAGTACTGCAGGGTGCAACACAGTAGCTCCAACTTGGGTGGCCACCTGCTTACCCAGAACACTGTCCACATGCACTCACTGTACCCACTTCCCTGTGAGCTACAATCATGTGGCATACATTTTAAATGACACCCTGGTAGTCTAGTGGCCCCCAGTCCCCAAAGTCCCAATGTATATAACATATGACCATCCCTGGTGGTCTAGTGGTCCCCTTCCCACCTGAGTCCCTGATGCCCATAACATGTACTGATGCCTGACCCTTATGGACTAGTGGCCCCCACCTGTTTCTGCAATTGTGGTACATGTGTTCCTGCATTCCATGGTAGTCTAGTGGACCCCCTCCCTCCCAAGTCCCCGATCGCGGTAATGTGTACACACACAGCATTCCCTGGTGATCCAGTGGCATCCCACTCCCCCACCCACACAGGACCCCTTGCCCACCCCACTCCCCCCGTCATCAGTGGGTAGCTGTATCCCACCCGTGATACTGCCTGGCCACCTGGCTGAATGACAGGTACAGTATAGCGTAAGCCCATTGGTCCCCTGTGTGACCAATGGGCATGAAGGGCACACTGTACTAGACAGTCCCAAATATGTGAATACTGAAGTCACGAGTGAAAGTTATGAGAGGTCACTGGAAACTGTACAAGATAAATGCATCATCACACACTGAACCACCGTAGATATTCCATTTATGCAACAGGTTTAGATGTTGTGTGAACTATTTTGATTTGGGTAGGTGTAAATATTTTGTCAAAAAGGGAAAGAAAATTGAATTTCATGCTTTTTTTTTTTTTTTGCAATTTATACAATAAAACGAGGCATTGTCTGACACGTTTGAGATGGGAGTGTGCTTTTGTCATGGCCCTAGTGGGTTTGGATTTTGGTGGTGGGTTAGTAGGTTCTGCACCCCAGTAGGCAGGAGGCCCAGTAGTGCCTTTTTCCCGAGGATGCAGGTATGTTATTTTATTCTGTTCTGTAGGGGAGTAAGCTGGAGCATGAGTAGAGGGTGCAAGTGTGTGATTCCTTCAGAATCCAGAATAAAATGACAGGCTTTGTTTAGGAGTAGCTTGACCCTGTTGAGGGTGGTGTCTGAGGCTGCTTCATAAACAGTGATCCCATAGTCAATCATGGGAGGAGTGAACTATTGACAGCGGCTCTCCTGACTTCCAAGGTGAGGGTGTGCCAGACCCTGTAAAGGGACCACAATTTCCTGTTGGCTGAGTTTATTATGCTGCTGACTTGAGGGCCAAATGAGAGGGTGTTATCCAGGGTTACTTCCAGGTACTTGAAAATAGTAACTTGTTCCAGTGTCTACCCTTCTCATTTATAATGACCAGTGGCTGCATTCTCTTCTTATGTGCAGCCCAGAGAAGAACATTGTCTTTGTCTTTTTGTAGATTAGGACTAACTTATATCTCTAAAACTATGATCTTCAACTAGAGTATCAATTTGTAGTAACTTAGCAGTGAAAGTAAGTATTTGTTGTGGCTCTCTTGGGTTGTAGAGGCTGGGTATTTGGCAGTGTTAGTGGCTCAGCAGATAGCACTCTCTCCTCTGAGGCCAGGACAGCAGAAGGCTGTGGGTTCTATACCCACACCAGGCACTTGGCTAATTCCCAATACTGACACTGTAGTGCAGCATGTGAGAGTGCTGCACTCCTGAGGTGCTGTCTTTGGATGTGACATTAAACCGAGGTCCCATCTGCTGCTTCTGGTGGTAGTTCAGGTGAATGTTAAAGATACCAAGGCACTTCTCGAAAAAGTAAGAGAATTTTCCTGGTGCCTTAGCCAAATTTCCTCCCATTCACTAAAAATACCACCAACAGCTTAATCTGGTTCAAGATCAGTTGGCATTCATCTGTATCCCTCCTCGGGTCGTGCCTGAAAATAGGCAGAATTTGTCTAGTGCAGGTCAACAAAACTAAATTACAATTTGAAATCATTGTATTGCTAACTAACTTTTGTTACTGTTTCTTTCTTTATAGGCATTTATCACTACTAGGTGACTGCATCCTGTTGCTGCATGGGTCTTACAAAGATCTTGTTATTTAATGTAGGAGTGTTTCCTACCATGGAAGTTAAGTATTTTCTTTCTTTTTTTCTTAAATGTTATCTGTATATATATATATATGTCACTGAATAACTCTTATCTGCTCATATTTCTTTGTTTCAGGAATTTTTCTGGTGCAGAACAAATTGTGTAATGAGGCAGCAACATCAGTTGGAGGATGGTAATATATGATTAATACAGACAATGTGTTGAGTTTAATAAGTCAGCTTACAGCAATGGAGAAGCTGGAGGAGATTCAAATATGGCAATGGCTCGCTTGCTGTAAGAGGATCAGGAATTCATCTTGATGGTAGACTGTAAACAGACCTGATGTGAACACAAGATAGAAGTTATTTAGACTGTAGCATGCTCCATAACAGGTTACAATACATCCGTGAAAGGAAAGAAAAGTAAAAATTGAAAGACAAAAGAACTTTTCGAAAGGATACCTACCATCATTTTAGTGATGGCCCAGCCCTTGAAATGACATGAAGGTGCCCAAGACAGAGGAGGTGGTGAAAGAGAAGTCTTGCTTCCTGAATGAGAAGACAGCAGGCCAGGAGAGACCTGTGAAGACAAGGAAAAATGGTAGACGTTACTAAAGTAGCTGCTGTGGGTGACTGACCACACAGACAGTATAAATGTTGTCCACTACAAGTATTACTGTATGTATTACAAATTTAAAAAAATGTACGAGTCTGGATTCTTGCTACTGACGAGCTATGCAATAGATCCATTGCTCAGTTCCACTCTTTCTATATCTATCATCTACAATGGAAGAAACAGAAGGCATTTTCCTGACTTTGCACACCATGGTGGCCCCACAGTATATCCATTGTGCACTCACAGATTTTACTGTTGAAGATAAGAGACAACTTATTTTTCCTCAGTGGGTCACTATGGTGGCCACATGGTATATCCATTGTCAGTCTTGCAATCATACTGCCACCACTGTCACCCATGAGACAAGACTGAAATTATTATTGCTGTGCTCAGCCGGTGGTCCATGGCATAAATTTATGGTGTATCTGTGAAAAGAAACTGAAAGGAAAAAGATATAAATCCTTGAATTATACTGACCATTTCATTACTGATGTCCAGGCTGTAATGGCACAATGGTGCCCCAGAGGAGGGGAGGAGGCAGATTGCTGGCTGCTGAGGATGAGAAAGTAGACCTGTGAACATAAGAGTGAAATTAAAGTATTTAGAGTCTAGCCCACTCTGTCTTTTATACTTGTAAAAGAAAAGGAAAATAGAAAAGTAAAAACAAACAAAAAAGGAATGATATGATGTGTAATAGCACAGTGGTGTCCTACTGGGATGGAAGAAGGAGGAGTAGATATCTTGCTGACTGGAGGAGGCTACAGGACACCAGAAGCATGTTCACACTGCAGTAAATGTGTCTGGCATTTATGCTAGGCTAAGAATTTATCTGGAGACATGCATGGAGGAGAGGAGGTGGTGGCGCATGTTGTTCCCAAGTGAGGAGGGCTAGAGGAGGCCATGTGGAGCACCATCAGCGATATCAAGTATGGCAGCAGGTTCATATTAGTCTGGTGTCTCGCATTTATGTTGGGCTGAGTCTGTGTTTATCTATAGGCATGAGATGGAGGAAGAGAAGGCCCATGTAGTTCCTGGGTGAGGAGGACTGGAGGAGGCCATAATGCAGAGCATCATCAGTGATGGCACTTATGGCAGCAGGTACACATTAGTCTGATGTCTGGTATTTATGCTGGATCAAGAGTCTGTACTTATCTAGTGACATGTGATGGAGGAAGAGGAGGAGGAGGCCCATGCTGTTCCCAGGTGAGGAGAAATGCAAGAGGCCACAGTGCAGATCATCTTCAGTGGTGGCAGGCATGGCAGCAGGTTCACATTGGTCTGGTGTCTGGCATTTCAGCTGGGTTCAAAGTCTGGGTTTTTCTGGAAGCATGCATGACATGGAGTAAAAGGAGGCCTATGTTGTTCCTGGGTGAGAAGGACTTGAGGAGTTGTGGAGGCTAGAGTACATAGTTACATTCTCCTCCTTCTTTCTCTGTCCTCCAAATTAATAAATCTATTAATCCTCATCCTCACAATGAATAACCCCTCCGTAGTCTGAATATCTTTTTTCAGTCATATTTTTATTGTTTTGAAAGTATGTATAACATTTCCTTCAACATATATTTCTGTAATTTACATATTTTGTATGTTTTATATATTTTCTTAAAACATACATTGGCATCCCCAGGATGAAACTCACTTTTAAAAGCACTCTGTAGTATGCTGCAGCAGACCTACTGAATAAAGCAATGTAATTTCAATGCCACGTAGTCCCCTTTGTCATGTGAAAACCTGTGGCATTCACTTCATCCTAGCAGTGTCATTTTCCTGAATGACAATAGCTACTCAATTGTCATTGAAATTACATTGCTTTATTCAGAGTTGCTGCAGCATTCTGCAGAGTACTGCAAAATGCTGCAGAATTGGGTTTCATCCTGTGGGACACCACTGTATGTTAAACCAGTTATACATAATTAATCTGTCACCCATGTCTAATTTTTTATCCTAGCCACCCCATCCACCTAGACTATACCCACCTGTTAGAAGATAAATAGTTAACATATTCTCTCTTGACAATATTTCATGGTATATACTCACAACTGTTAAATTTTCAGTAAAGGAGGTAAAATATTTAGTATTTAATTCCAGGAAGAATCATATACTGCATATCAACATCTTCACTGACATGGTCCATTAATTTTTAATAGTATAGTGTATTTTAAAAATTATTGACCCACTTGTTTTGTTCAAATTCTGGAAGCTTAGTGGAGTTCCAATTTTCTGAAATCAACCTTTGGTTATCATAGTGGCTAGCTCAATTTTATTTTCCTGATTTTGTAAGCCAAGTTCTTCTATATCATTAAAGAAAAATATTTCTGGCTTAAGGGTATTTCTTTTTTTATGATTTTCTCAGTTTCATTCTTTGTTTGTTGCCACCATGTAAATAGTTCCCCACCTCCCAAATTAAATAAAAGTGGTCTGTTTTCTTATTTTTTTTCTTTACAGTTATGCCAGCTTGATGGGCTATATGAGGCATCAATACATTTTAATTTATTGGGGGTTATATATGCTCTGTCCATGATTTTAAATTGGATGGATTTATTTTTGCATTAGCATATAGTTTATTTGCTTGAGCACGAATGTTTTTCCATTTTTTTTGGTCCCATTTGATCTTCAATTCGTCCTCCTATTTTATTTTACATTTCTGGGTAATTTTATTTGCTTTTAGTGTTTTGATTTTCAAAAATGCTTCATAGAAAATGCCATTATGCTATACTTGCTTTTCCCATTTTGTTTTTGGAAAACCTGGGTTATGTCCATATTGTTATTAATGACCTCTTTTTGGACTGTATGATATACTTACATACTTTATTTTTAGTGGTTAAATATTTTAAACCATGTATTTTGATTTTATTTTGATTGTTCCAAATTTGTGAGTACACCATTATGCTGGAAGTTAACTTGAAATTATTTAATGGAAAAATATTTATTTTAATACATATTGTTTGTACTGCATTTAATATAGGGTTTTAATGTGTCAAAAGGTTTTGGGGATAAACTAAAAGGTCTTGTATTTTTAATGGAAAATTGTCTTTATTTAAAAGATACTGAACTTGGGACTGATAGGAAGTTTCCCATCTAGTAAATATTTCTGAGAATCTCTCCATAATATTGTTTGTTTCATTTTGGCAGTCAGTGATAATAGATGGGGTCAGGACACCACATACCCCTATTTTTTCATAGAACTATTAACTTTTCCCATGCTATTCTTGAGCTCTGCCACTCAAAGAAATTTCTTAAATATTTTCACATTTGATAATGCCAGGATAGTGGGATTTCTCCTGTGTACCTTGAAAGAGAAACATCAAATGTGGCATTACCAACATTTTTATAGCCTCAGTCTTAACCATAAAATAAAGATTTATCCTACCAGGCTCCTAACATACTTGTAATTTGCTCCATATATAGTACTTAGATTGTTCTCTAACGTTTTCTGTACTGTATTAGATAATTGTATGCCCAAATACTTTATTGAATCCTGTATTTTAATTTCTTTTATAACAGTGCTTGCTTTCCATATCTAATGTATTGACTATTAATATCATATATTTCGCCTTATTCAGTTTATACTTTGATAAACCTGAAAATCTGTCAAATTCCATCATTAAAATTGGGTATGTTTTGTATTAGATAACATTATCAAAATATCATCTGTATAAACTTTGAATTTGAAATGGTTGCTTATTCCCAATGTGTGTGTAATTTGTTTATTGCTATGTATATGATTTAACCCTTGTGAGAACCACGACTGATATATCAGTCCAAAATTCCTATACATTCCTATTCTGTTGGTAGCCTAATGGTTATCAGTGGTTCTAGAGTGATAATGAATAAAATAGGGACAACCCCGACATACACCATTATGCATCTGTATAGGATCACATTTAAATTGGTTTATTTTAAATGCAGCTTTAGGATTATTCTAGAATGCTTTGATGGTCCTAATGATAAATTGTGGAAAGCCACATTCTTCTAATGTTATAAACATGAAATTCCAGTTAACAAGGTCAAAGGCCTTGGATGCTTCCATGGCTATAACTATTATATCTGGATCCAATATTTTAATCAAGGACATGGCAGTCTGTACTTCTCCCAAACCTTCAAAGATATTATGATTTTTCACAAAACCTTTAGGTCTGTATGTATAATTCTAGGAATTTGGTCTTGAATTTTTAGGTTTATTAATTTAGCCATTGTTTTATAGTCACTATTTAATAGTGCCATTGGTCTAATTTTCTGGTTGGAGTTTATCTTTGTTTTCTTTTGGTAACAGAACTATATCTGTTTCTGAGAATAATAAGGGTAAATCAATACCTTCTGCCATCTCCTAGGCCAACATATAGATCAAGGGTATGAGTTCTATTTCTTTAAAGCCTGGTAAAACTCAATGATAAAACCATCAGCTCTGGGAGCAGAATTTGTTTTCATTGAATTTATTGTATCTAACACCTCTTGTCGAATATACTGTACTTATCAGAAATAGTTTGAAGGTTGGGTAATTTGACCTCCTTTCAATATTTTGTCATATTTTCTGTGTTATTACTTGAATGTTATTTTGGTATTATAGTATGCTATAAAGACCTTCAATATCTCTTCATCTGTTGTCAGTAACTGATTTACTGTATTTTTAATGCTAATAATGGTATTACATTCTTTTTAAGGCATAAGCCAATAACTTTCCAGATTTATATGCATATAGTGATAAAACTTGTTTTTGAGTTTTAAATGGTTTACTTCAACTGTTTTTATTAGGCTCAAATTTTTACAATATTTTGGTCCATCAATAATTGAGAATTTTGAATCTCCTGTCTTACTTTTTCTTGCAATTCTAGAATTTCGAGGTCTAATTTATTTATTTTCCTTTGTGTATTTTATTTTATGCAATTTGAAATTAAATTATTGGCCCTCTATTTGTTACCTTAAAGGCATCCCAGATTTCAGCAATTTTTTGTCCTTTATAGTTAAATAACCAAAACTCTTTTATATGTTTCTAATATTGTTTATGACATCCAAATTCTGTAACAAAGTATTCTGGAAATCTCCATTGGGAATGAATTTTCAATCTTTTGAGGGCAAAGTTAATAGTAATCATAGCATGATCAGAGACTGACATTTCTCTTATTTCTGCTTTTGTTATGTCTTTTATCGATTCTTTGTTGGAAAATATATAATGAATCCGTTAAAACATATTCATATGTCTGGCTTTATGAGAAGATTTCCTCTATCAGGGTTTTATTTCTCCAGACCTCACATAGGTTATGTTCTGTCAAAAAATTATTCAGGATAATTGATACCCTATTACCTTGTACTTTTGATTTTGATGACTTGTCTTCTTTAAGATTCAACAAAGCATTTAGGTTGCCACCTACTAAGGTTTTGTTAGCTGCTAGTTCAATATGTATGAGATATTTGATGTGTGAATTCCTCACAGGCTATGAAAGGACCATATACTGAGCTAAAATTGTTTCAATTCCAAAAGATATCCTTTAACTAATATTATCCTCCTATCCTCGTCCTGCCACTGTTGCATAAAGCGAAATCTGTATTTATTTGCTATTAGCAGAGCAATCCCTCTACTATTTGTAGTACCATTAAAATAATATACTTGTCTTAGCCATCCTTTCTTCAGTTTTTTTGATCATTTGAATTCTAATGAGCTTGTAGTAAGGCTAAAATATAAACCTTCTTTTCTTTACTGTATTACATTATTAATGCTTTTATTATTATAATTTATTCCATTTACATTCAACGGACAAAGACAAGTTCAGGAGACCCTAATTTATTATGTAACATATTCAGATACATTTATTTTTAATAACCTCCTTTCTTTACTATTGATCTCCAAATGAAAATATCATTTCAGATTCCATTTTATCGCACTGGGTTTGCTCAAAAATGTGTTACCTTTGTAGTGCCTAAACTATATAATGATTTACCTAGTAATGTTGTAAATAGTTTTAAAATCTAAATTTTAAGGCAGCTCTCAGAAGGAACATGCTTTCTAATTTTGTATGTAGGTGTTTTACCTAGTTTTCAATCTTATTGTAATTTTTACATTGTCCTGGTTAGTCTGTACACTTTTAATTGTGTTTGTATTTTGTCATATGTTTTCTATGTTTATTGTGTTGAAACTGGATGTTCGTGAAAATGGGCTTTTGCCCACAGACCTTTCAGTATAAAATAAATGAAAATGAAATGAAAAAATACTGTCCAAACCTTTGTCTGTTGTTGTTATATTCCACCCATCAATTTTTCTTCTTCTTGCTCAGTATTAAAATTAATACTGGTAATACTGCTATTTTTCCCTTTTCCTAAATTGATCCTGAACTTAGTGCACATTGTATTAGTGCAAGTGCAGGGTTGTTTATTCTTCATGACCCCTGACTAGACTCCCTTGCTCCTTAATAGAGTGAATAGAAACACAACCAAAGTTTCACTTATATATATATATTCTTAGGAGACAGAATGAGATTAAGTGAAGCAATAAGATTATTAGTTAGTAGACAAAAGGAAAGAGAGAGAGTAAGGAACAGAGACAGGGGGAACAAGAGACTAAGAGATAGAGGAGAGAGGGAAGATAGGAAGAGAATAAAACTCTTTTTTACTTTTTCTTCCCTCTCTCTCTCTCTCACCCTCCACCCTCCACCCCAAAGACTATTTCATTTTCCTTCATTACCATGCAACTTATAAACATTCAAACAATCTGACAACCATACAAAACAAAAGAGAAAACAATTAATAGCTTCTAATAGTAAGCTTTCTTGTCCATCTAGCTGTCTTTCTGTTTATATCTTGATGTAGATTCGAAACATTTCCAGGTAGTTGTCTTTAATGCCCTTTTCAGCTTCTTGTGCAGTCTCATATGTCCATTGGTTTCCTTTTATAAAACTCTCAGCTTGTGTGGTGCTATAAAAATAGATTTGGTACCATTTTTCTAGATGATTGTTCTTAGGATGGCATTTCTTCCTTTCAACAATAACCTTTGGTATACCTTTGAAATATAATACTTGTTGCTCCTTTCAACTGAAGTTTCTTTTTAAAGACTTCATTCATAATTACGCTTCTGTCTTCAGTCCTTTGCAGTTTTACTGTGATGTCTTGGGGGGCTCTTCTGGCTGCTAAGTGCCCAACGATTCTGTCATATTCCATTTTGAAGGCATCTCTAGGAATACCTAGTAGTTTGGAAAAATGTAATCCAGTGACTGTGCCAATGTGGCATGTTGACCCATTTTCTGGCACTCTCAGCAATCTGGAGTTTTTCCTCCTTGATCTTATTTCTGCTTCTATTACTTTGGTTTGTAATTTTTATTTCTAGTTCTTGATGAGACATCTGTTAGTACTACCATGTTATCTTCTACTTCACTTATTCTTTTCTCTGCTGTTACTATTTTTCTATATTTTACTTGTTTGACCTTTCTATGTTTTTTAAAGATACTTTTATATCATCCACTTCTGTCACCAAGTTGTCCAGCAGATCCATTTTGTTTTTTATCAGGAGTATTTTTGTAAGTTTATTTTTGCCATGAAGGTGGTTCTCGATCTTGTCTTTTCACTAATGCCTTTTGGCTTCAGATTCTTGTACTATGGATCCTTCCTCTTTGTCATTGTGTTGCTGATCATTTTTCTTGTCAAATTGGCCATTAACATTTGGAAGAGTAACTCCTCCATAGGGTCCTTTTTGGGCAAAGTTTCTTGTGGGTGCATCCAATTTACATTTTCATCCCATTCCTGTCCTTCCCTGGTGTCGTTTGTTGGTGTATCTTTCATTGTTAATTTTCTAGGTGTTTCTATTGGTAAATTGGTGGACAATAGATTAGTAGAGGAGCAGGAGTACTAAAGAAAGTTATTTTTTGCTTGGTTTGGTTTTTCTGGCTGCATTTGCACAGGCACTTTCTCCAGGTCATGTTCTGTGTTTTTTTCTTGTCTTTGTCTGCTTTATCCTTTTGGTTTGGCCTCAAATCTTTCTGAAGTATTTTTGATTTTTTTCTTTGGTGTTAAAACTATGCTATTTACTTCTGTTGAACATCAGACCTTGGGTTTACTTTTTCAGTTCTAGCAGAATCAATTGAGTTTCAAAGTGCTCTGTTAACCCCAGTTAAAGAGATTCTTATCATTCTGCACTTTTAAACTCGGTTTAGAATAGTCACAACATGACCTTGCCCACCAGTTTATAATATATATAATTCTTTGCAGTCAACAACAGGGTCTGGGTTGATTGGATTCCAAAATGGCAGACAAAGGTTTTTAGTTGTTCAAAATTCTTATAGACTTTTGGAGCATATGGACCAGCATCTGCAATTTTGCCTCTCTCTCCTCCACTCCCAACCCCTCTCATGTGTCTTCCTTTTACTTTAAATAAATGTCACACTCAGACAAGTGGCTACAGTTTACTGTTTCCATTGTAATAGTCTCAGTTCTGATCTTTGCAGAAGATAATTTTCAAACTTTGCAAGTTATAATAAATCTTCATAAATACAATCTTTGTCTTCTGCAATCAGTTGCAGTGGAAATAATCATAGATAATTGGGTCAGGTTTCACTAGATTCTTTAGCCATTGAGAAAAAATTAATAATTAAACTGAAGATTTTTGGATTCTCGGTTATAGACTCCCACAGATATGTTTAGAAGAAGAATTGAATTATAGCACTAGGAGTTTCCTTTTCTGATCATAAGAGATATCAGTAACCACATCTTAGTATGGCCTGTGCCATCTTCTGTCTGAGATATACCTCTGAAATATACCTGAGACCTATTTAAGAAATAAAGCAGATGGTTAAATTAAGGTGAAAGATACAATGATTGCAAGAGATCAAATAAGAATTTCAGATTTGAAACATTTTAAATGGTTTAAATATCTAAAACCCAACATTCACTGTCTGCCTATCTTAAAATATTAGACAATCCTGAAGAAAGAAGATTGCTAACAAGGTATCGGATGGAGCTTTATACTTCAGATTACATTGGATATTCACAAAAAGACAAGGAAGTAATAATTCCTATTGTATATGTGGATCATGGACAGAAGATGATCTCAAGCATGTAATATAATATTGTCCTGTCTATGAAAAATGGATTACATTCTGGCTTGTACAGATTATGACTTCCCTGGTTCTTCCCCCAATTACCTTATTTTGAGCTATTTAAATCTAAGAACTACATGATTTTATCTCGACTAACAAAATTTCTTAAGAGTCTGAGATTATAGAAGTTTATAGTGGTACTTATTTAAAACAAAGATTATCTTTTTGTTAGGGTACTATATGTTATATCTAACAGGACCAAGATAATTAAATTATTAAGCTTAATAGAACAAGACAAGAAGAACTATATCCTTTCATCTGTGCAATACTGTGTACAATAATTATGTTTTGTATTTTAAATGGACCTGAGTGTATTTAAAAATTCTATTGAAAATGATATTGTAATGACTCTATGTCAAACAATGCTTTTTTGTACTTGAATTTGACCTTTGTTGGTACTTTTATTTGACCTTTTTCAACTTTTAAGCACCTCAGTATACAGTTACTGTGCCATTTACTTATCCAATGTTGGATTAAACATTTTTATTTATCCATTCTTTTTAAATTGCCTAGGGTTCACCAACATTAGCAGGACTTTTCAGAAGCTTTTACATTTACAGCATCAAACATTTACTGCAAGTGTTCACTAAGGCCTTTATGTTGAATGTACACAGAGAATGCAAAGTCAATGCTGATCTTTCAGATTAAGATGCTTACTCACTTGAAGTTGAAGGATCTGCCTTCTACCCTCTATAACTTTGCTGTTCATGTGGCATCTTTTTCTTTTCCTAGTTCAACACACTATTTAGGGTTGTATTTTCAATAAGTTGCCAGGGCCAAAATGGTAGAGGTCAAAACTTTTCTGCAACTTCTTTCATGGTTAAAATACTGTTGTAACTGCATTAATTGGCAGGTAGATTGCTCTGTAGTGTTTTCAAACAATGCCGCACAGAAATTCAAACTTTCAGACCACTGGTCTAACAAACAGTCTTTCTGCTCTTGCAGCTCATGCGGTGACCAAAATGGGTGTTTTATGGGACTTAAATCTGAACTGCCAATCCTTCACAACTATGCCATGAAAGAAAAGCAACTTCAAAATAGATTAAATGAGTGTTTCACCGCCATTACTAAAGCCTGCTTTAGCATGCTGCATGCACCTCCACTCTGGTTCTGTTCAGGATTATGACTGTGTTCACAATACTCCTCCTCCTCCTAACCCAGCATCCCTTCCCAGGCTGGTATCATTCCTCTGCATTCTGAATATCTTAATTTGCATGGGAATTTGCCCATTAAGTCTACATCTAGCTCTGTGTCGGTGATTGCTGTTCCCTGCTTCATCCTGGTGTGCCAGTGGTGCCTACAGCATTCACTTTATATGGGGTACATGTGGACTATTCATTTTAATGAATATCTACATACCAACATTTTGGGGAATGTGTTTGTTTATCGACTTGTGTTGCTTGCCCCTGCTACACTGAATGCAAATTCAAAACCAGCACTAGATGGTAGGCAGCTTAAATATTTAAAAGTCACAGCTGCCATTGTAGGGCACTCTTTGTTGTTTCAACACAGAAGTGGGTCGTCATTAGCTCGAAGGTGTTTGGGTCTACCAGATATATTGCAACAGATCTGTCTGCTGCCTTTAATCTGGCAACCTCAAATTGTTCATCCTCCTTCTACACCTTACAATCTGCAGTGCTAACCTGTGCAAGAACTGAAGTGGTTTTCTGGTTGTCTTACTGGCAGATGTCAAAGCTGCATCTCCACATCTCTCACTTTCCTTGCTAACTGTTGGTGAGGGTGATACAATGCATCTCATCTCAATATGCTTTTTAGCATTTGCAAACTGTGTGCATGACTGATCAGCAGTGTTTGCAGATGCTCATCTGTCCTACTACCATCATCAAGTATTGCTGAAAGCCCCAGTTGGTACAATAGATCCAGCACTGTTGTGGTCATGAAATCCTCAAATGTAAGGATAATATTTAGGTGTCTGTTTTGATCCAATACATTAAGTATGTGTTCAGACAATGCACAGCTCACAGAGTCACCTATTGTTTCAGACTGCTTCAGCCCCTGGAGCAGTGGGATGGCTCTGTCTCAATAGAGGCATTGTTCCTACTCACTACCTCTGTGAAATGATTAAAAGGCTTCAAGATCAAAATCAACCCATCCATAAACCTTCATTGTTCTGTTGTCAGTGACATACAAGATCCAGAACTGTCACAGCTTGTATGAAGGAGCATATACTCTGATAAAGCCTTATATTGTTCATACATCCATTCCAGCATATACAGGGTTGAAATCCACCTTGTAACAACCTCCTGCTTTAATCAGTGCTGAAGCAGATCAGTTTATAATTGCAGTGCATGTAAATGGTCCCTTGCCTTTTCAGACCTTGTAAAATGGTCACAAATTTGATGACACGGTGTCAGCACTTCTTCACTGTTACATTGTGACAAGAAATCTTGCACAACCAGGTTTAGACAGTGTGCAAAGCAGGATACCCTAAAAATAAAACATCACTAATAGCCTTGACAATGTTTGAACCATTGTCACTGGCTCTGAAGTGTTCCACCATGCCACAGTAACATGGATCACAGTGGCTATCAGAACAGCGATGGCACAACACCGCCAATGGTGTTGTGTCATCTCTGGGGTAAAGTGTGTTTTCTGTGTGGGAGGTGACTCACACCCCCATGTGGGGGTTCTGCCCTGCACTCCTGCACTTAAGATAACCAACTCTGAGTTGGAATTGGTTTGGGAAGGTTCCAACACCCCAGAGGCAGCAGCATCGGACTGAAACCTAGAGGACCATCACAGCAACCTGTCAAAATGTCACTATGATGGTCTTCGCTGTTTTCCCATCACTATTGTGATGTGATACCCTCTGAAGCCTGCCTTTAAGGAAATGAGTTCAACTATGCCAATCTCCTCCAATATTGATGCCAGAATGTTGTCTGCCGTATGTGAATTAAGCATACTGTTCATAACTAGTGTTGCATGCTTGCAAATTCCAGGCATGTAGCTTTCATTACAATTAGGTCACTTGCATTTGCTACTGAATCACAGTAATGACCAATCCTCTTCTGTTCTACCCAATATACTATTACACACATAAACAAACTAGCAGCTGTTGGCCTATTGCTTCACATATCGGGTGATAAGATGGCGGTATGAACTGGAGAAATGCTGCAGGCATCTGAAACTTCTTTTTCAACAGCATCCTTCAGCTCAGAAATTGTCCAGTGTGAAAAGTAGGTCCTGGATGCCACTTTCCACTTGGGGCATGCTTTGGACATAGAGTGAAGAAACCAGCATTTTCCACAAAAGAAAAATGGGACAAGGTCAATAGCGATAATCTTTGCCAAAGCAGCATTCAGTTCCTGGCCACAGAATGATTAGAGGGTAATTTACATTGCTTTGCTAGAATGCTAGTAATAGTTGCCTGGATCTTTTTTGGGGTGTTTTGGGGAACAGTTTTTACAGGTACCACATTGCTTGCTGATTGTCAAAGAAGGAGATGGTGTCAAGAAACTTGTGACTTGGCTGAGGGTTTTGTAAGGGTGCAAGGCCACAAGAACAATGCATCCTCAAAATTAGCAAAAGGAGAAAAATACCTGTGGTTCAGCAAAGGTTAGAGACCATCAGGAGGAAAGAGCTTTCAAAACTTGAAAATGGTCACAAAAGTTGGAGGAAATGGTGGTCTACAAGGAAACACTCAGAGCAGTGGAATGACCATAAGACAGGCAAAAGCATGTATGGAGGAGAAAATAGGGAGGTAAATGGGAGGACAAAATATTTTTTAGGTATGTGAGCGACAGAAGGAAAAGCAGGCAAGGGATTCCAAGAATTCAGGAAAGGATTAGGTAATGGTAGAAGGGATGGGGATAAGGTAACCTACTCATGAAATACTTTGCATCAGTTTTCACAGCAGAGAAGGAAGGAAAAGGGCCTGCATTAACTAAAAGAGGAAGTGGGAGGTAGACACAAGTCCCTTCATGGAGGCGAGGGAGCTGGAGGAGTTGGGAAAAAAAAAAACCTGACAAGACCATGGGTTCAGATCAGGTACATCTAAGGGTACTTAGAGAATTAAGGGAGGAGCTGGTGGGGTCACACGCCAGACTGTTTAATCTATCCCTGAATCAGGGGTGGTCCCAGGAGACTAGAAGCAGGTGGAGGTTGGTACCGCTATACAAGGAAGGAGAAAGGATGACAATAGCAACTAAAGCCCAGTAAGTCACACCCTGTGGTAGGCAAGAAGATGGAATCCTTCATAAAAGAGAGGCTGGTAAAACACCTTGATGCTGAAGGGCTAATGGATGAAAACCAACATGGTCAGACACAGGCTGCTCTCTCAGCATAGAAGTGGTTGGAACACTCATCCAGAATTCCTTGCCACTGTATGTAAATCAGCATTTGTACTGCTGTACCACTACTGAAATAGTGGTCGACAAATAGAAAGCTCTCAACTGCAAGCAACAGCTCAGAAACAAAGGGCACCCTAGGAGGCATACCCAAGAGTGGTCCAGCACCTAGCCTTACTGTCTGCTATATCCACCACTGAAATAGAGGTTGGCTAATATAAAGCTCTCAGACAGACAAAACAGCTCAGACACAAAGGGCAATCCTAGAAGCAGCCAGCCAAGGCAGACTCCAAAAGGTGCAAGTAGGAATTACCTGACAGCAGTTCTACCTGGCTGACTCCCCTTGAGTGCACAGTCTGGGCTACTATCTCCAGTGAGGTGATTTCTCTCCTCCATCACTCTGTTCAGACCCGCCAGCAGCTGTTCTCTTCTGTTGAGCTTCGTTGACTGGGAGAGAAACTAGTCGTGGAGGAAGGCAGACTCTGACAGGCATAGAAGCAGGGACTCCTTGACAGCAGTTCTACCTGGCTGAATCCCCCTTGTAGTGCACAGTTTGGGCTCTATCTCAGCTGAGGCAACTTCTTTCCTCAATCGCTCTGCTCAGACCCAGCAAGAGGCTACTCTCTCATCCTTACTGTCTGCAGTACCCACCACTGAAATAGAGGATGGCTAGTATAAAGCTCTCATACAGAAACAACAGATCAGACACAAAGAGCAACCCACGGAGATGTACGCCAAGTGCAGGCCAGCGCCTACACCTTACTGTCTGCTGAGCTTCACTGATCTTCACCGACTGGAGAGAGACTCAAGGGTGCAGAAGCAGGGATTCCTTGACAGCAGTTCTACCTGGCTGAGTCCCCTTGGAATGTACAGTCTGGGCTTTATCTCTACTGAGGTGGCTTCTCTAATCAATCACTCTGCTCGGACCCAGCCAGCGGCTGCTTTCTTCTGCTGAGCTTCACTGATCTTCACTGAATGGGAGAGAGACCAATCATGGAGGTAAGGCAGACTCCAATAGGTGCAGAAGCAGGGATTCTTTGACAGCAGTTCTGCTCTGGCTGAATCCCTCTGAGTGCACAGTCCAGGCTCCAGCTCACTGTGACGACTTCTCCTCAGTCACTCTGCTCAGACCCCACCAGTGGCTGCTCTCAGCATAAGAAGTAGTTGGAACACTAACCCAGAATTCCTAGTTGCTGTATGTAAATCAGCATTGCTACTGTTATACCATTACTGAAATAGTGTTAGACTAATAGAAAGCTCTCAACGAAGGAATTGCTCAGACACAAAAGGCACCCCTAGGGAGGCATACCCCAAGAGTGGTTCAGCCATTGGCCTTACTGTCTGCTGCACCCACTACTGAAATAGTGGCAAGCTAATAAAAAGCTCTCGGACAGAAACAACAGCTCAGACAGAAAAAGCAAATGCAGGAAGCATACACCAAGTATGGTTTACCAAGCCTTACTGTGCTTCAGTGATCTTCACTGACTTGGGAGAGATCAATCACAGAGGGAAGGCAGACTCTGACAGGTGCAGAAGCAGGGATTCCTTCACAGCAGTTCTACCTGACTGAATTCCTCTTGGAGTGTACAGTCTGGGCTCCTGTCTCTGCTGAGGTGATTTCTTCCCTCAATTACTCTGCTCAGAGCCAGTCAGTGGCTGCTCTTTTGCTGATCTTCACTGAGCGGTGAGAGACCAGTAATGGAGGGAATGCAGACTGCAACAGGTGCAGAAGCAGGGATTCCTTGATAGTAGTTCTACCTGTGTGAATTCCTCTGGAGTGCACAATCTGATTTTTATCTTGGCTGAAGTGATTTCTCCTCGATCACTCTGCTCTCTTCTGCTGAGGTTCACTGATCTTCACAGACTGGAGAGAGACCAATCATGGGGTAAGGCAGACTCTGACAAGTGCAGAAGCAGGGATTATTTGACTGCAGTTCTACCTGGCTGAATCCCCCAGGAGTGCACAGTCTGGGTTCCTATCTTCACTGAGGCATCTTTTCTCCTTGATTGCTCTGCTCAGACCTGGCCTGTGACTACCCTCTCAGCATAAGAAGCAGTTGGAACACTTACCCAGAACTTCTAGCTGCTGTATGTAAATCAGCATTTGTACTGCTCTACCACTACTCAAATAGTGGTGGACTAATAGAAAGCTCTCAGCTGGAAACAACAGCTTAGACACAAAGGGCACACAGCAAGAGCTGTCCAGCCCCTAGCCTTACTGTCTGCTGTACCCACCAATGAAATATTGGTCAGCTAATATAAAGCTCTCAGAGACAACAACTCAGACACAAAGGCAACTCTAGGAAACAAATGTCAAATGTAGTCCAGCCCCTTGCCTTATTGGAATGCAAAATTTGGGCTCCTATCTCCACTGAGGCAATTTCTCTCCTTGAAGCTTTCTATTAGTCGACCACTATTTCACTAGTGACTCTGAGTGGTACAAATGCTAATTTACATATAGCAGCTAGGAATTCTAGTAAGTCTCCTTCCGTTCAGTATTCACAAAAGGGGAGGTGGGGAGGTGCCTAATCCAATTAACAGAAGCACTCTGGATAGAGGGTCGATACCAGTCCTTTTACTGAAGAAAGGGTTCTGAAAGAACTCCTAAAACTGAAGGTGGACAAAGCAATGGGGCCAGATGGAATTCACCCCAGAATTCTAAAAGAATTAAGCAGAGAACTAGTGGCACCACTGACTACCCTTTTAACAAATCATGGGAGGATGGTGTAGTACCTGAGGAGTAGATGAAAGCAGATGTGATTCCCTTCAAAAATGGGACCAGGACAGAGGCAGGAAACTACAGACCTGTCAGTTTGACCTCTGGGTAGGGAAGGTGATGGAATCACTCTGAAAGAAAGAACTGTTGAGTACCTAGAGGCCAGTGAGGCACAGGACTCAAGGCAGCATGGGTTCACAGTGGGAAGGTCATGTCAGATGAATCTAATAGGTTTCTTTGACTGGGTGACCAAAGTAGTAGACCAGGAAGGGCTGTGGACATGGCCTACCTAGACTTTAGCAAGGCATTTGACACAGTCCCACACAAGATTAACAGTCAAATTAACCAGCCTGGGAGTGGGTCCCAGGGTGCTAGCCTGGGTAAAACATTGGCTGGACAAAAGGACACAGAAAGTAATTGTAAATGGAGTCCACTCTGAAGAAAGAGGGTTACTAGTGAGGTATCGCAGTGTTCAGTACTGGGTCCAGTCCTTTTAATGTGTTTATAAGTGGCATTGCATAGGGACTGAAAGAAAAGATGCCTCTTTGCAGATGACACAAAGATCTGCAACAGGGTTGATACACAAGGAGGCGTGGAAAGGATGAGAAGGGACTTGGCAAGGTTGGAGGAATGGTCAGAAGTATGGCAGCTTAGATTCAATGCAAGAAGTGTAAAATAATGCCACCTCAGAAACAAAACCCAGGAGAAGATTACACAATGAGGGTAGGTAGTAACAATAACAAAATTGGAAAGGGACCTGGGGGTAATCATATCAGATGACCTTAAGGTTGGCAAGCAATGGAGAAAGCAGTAGGGAGGGCTGAGGATACTGGGATGTATAGGGAGAGGCATCACCAGCAGAAAACAGGAAGCTGTTATCCCCTGTACAGACAGTTGGTGAGACTCCATCTGGAATACTACATCCAGTTCTGGAGACCCCATCTCTGCAAGGACATAGGATGGAGGCAGTTTAGAGGAGGTCAACTATGTAAATCAGGATTTGTACTGCTGTACCACTACTGAAATAGTGGTTGACTAATAGAAAGCTCTCTGCTGGAAGTAACAGCTCAGACACATAGGGCACCCCTAGAAGGCATACCACAGAAGGGGTCCAGCCACTAGCCTTACTGTCTGCTGTACCCTCCACTGAAATTTTGGTTGGCTAATATAAAGCTCTTAGACAGAGACAACCAGAATAAACAGTTCAGACACAAGAGACAACCTTAGGAGGCATATGCCAAGTGTGGTATAGCCCCTAGCCTTAGTGTGTGGTGAGCTTCACTGATTGTGCTCAGCTTAGAAGGGAAGATGCAAGGGTGATACAGTTATTTACAGGGACATTGTCCTCGCAATGAGGGTTGCCAGCTTGGGAATGAAAAGGCTATTGTGATTCGGACAGCTTGTTGTAAATATGATCAGCTGAAAAGACCAGGAATCCCTCACCTGCCTGTGCCAGGTTCCTAACTTTCAATTTCTAATTTTCTTTGATCCTGTGGCCGATCTGGAACACCGGACAGTCCTGCCCACATCTGGGGATGTGGTATCCGCAGGAGACTGAGGAACTGCTTCAGGAACGTATATCCATATTTGCATGTGCAGCATGGTGGTTTTGCATGAACTGGAGGGGATGCATGCAATAGCACTGAAATCTAAAGGGACCAGGATGAGACTATCAGTGAGACATTTGAGAGGAATGGACAAAATAAAATTTGTGGAATGCATGGGTGTCAGGGAGGGAGGGGATGAAAGGTGCGGTGAAAATAATTATTGTACCAACAACACACTTCACAACTCAGAGAGGGGAGAAAGAAAACTGCATGGGGCACACAGACTCTGTGGCTGTCTAATGCTAGTTCCACATTGCATGTTGATATATTCTCTAGTAACCTGTATGTTATCGCATGTTCATCAAGGCTTTTGGATTGGGGTGGCACTGTTGGCCACAGTCTGGATACTTGGTGTTTCATTTTTCTTTTTAGGGTGGAGGCTGCAACTCCACCCACAGAGAAAGATCTCTGGCCTTAAACTGCAGATGACCTGCACTGCACTCACGCTAAAGGTAGGTAAGCTGATGTTTTCACTTCCATTCACATGCTTGCCTGCTATGGTGGGTTCAGATGTGAGTTAGCTCCATTTAACGAGTTCACTGGATGAAGGGAGGTATACCCCTATTATAGATGGATGCTCAGGCAACGTTGGAAACTCGCCATCTCCAGGAGAGGGAGTTCTGACAGGGCAGGTACAGCCCAGTCAAGAGGTATGGGGGTTTAATAGCAGTTGTGTTGGATGCCCGTTGGCATCTTTGGTATTAAGGATGGGGGCCGGATTGTTAAAATGGGGGTGTTAGGGTTTGTTAAGTTTCAAAACTAGTTAGGAGAAAAGTTATGCAGACATCAAGTGAATTGTATTTTCAATCAGTTGCAACATTTTAAATAAGGTGCTCGTATATGAGGGAAAATGGGTAGCTTAACTAAAGTGGTTACATGGCATGTCAATGGGTTAAAATCGGTAGTGAAAAGGAAAATGATTATGAGTGAGATGAAGAGAATGCAGGACCGAATAGTCCTTTTGCAAGAGACACACATGTCTGCCCAAGAGGCTCTAAAACTGAAAGGTACATGGGAAGCCAGTAGATATCCGTTAATTATTCAACAAAGGCTAGATGAGTGTCCATCTGGATCCCTAGAGGATACATAGATACATAGACAGTGTTGGCAGATAAGGGCCTATGGCCCACCCAGTCTGCCCATTTGAGCTTCTAAGTTCAGTTTATGTTTTCCAAGAAGTCTGTTGCCTACCCCTGACATCCAGAATTCCTTTATGTCTATCCCATGCATTCTTAAATCCGTGATTGTTTCAACCCCACCACTTCCTCTGGCAGGGTGTTCCACTTGTCCACCACCTGTTCTGTAAAGAAATTCTTCCTCACGCTTCCTCTGAATCATCCTCCTCCAACTTCATCCCATGCCCTCTAGTCCTAGAACATCTTTTTGCTTAAAAATAGTGTATTCCTGCACCCTGTTCCTCCCTGTAAGATACTTGTATGTCTCTATCATATCCCTCTCCTCCCTCTCCTCCAGGGAGTACATGTTCAGTTCTTTCAACCTGTCCTCATAGGACTTATGATGCAATCCATGCACCATCTTTGCTGCCCTCCTCTGAACCTTCTCTTCCCTGTCTATGTCCTTACGTAGGTAAGGTCTCCAGAACTGTACAGTGTACTCCAGGTGGGGCCTCACTAGTGTCTTGTATAGTGGAATTATGACCTCCCTTTTCCTGCTGGTGATGCCCCTGCCTATGCATCCCAGCATCCTATTTGCTTTACCTGCTGCCTTGTCACACTGTTTCCTGCCTTGAGGTCATCAGAGATGATAACCCAAGATCCCTTTCCTGCTTGGTGTATGCTATATCCTCACCCCTCAACTGATATATTGTGCCAGGATTTTGTGCCCCATATGCATTATCTTGCACTTCCTTGCATTGAATTTCAACTGCCAAACCCTGACCATTCTTCAAGTTTCTGCAGGTCCTTCTCATTCTGTCTACACCTCTGGTGTGTCTACTCTGTTACAGAGCTTTGTGTCATCAGCAACAGTGAAATTCTGCCTTCTAAGTCCCGCGCAATGTTACTTATGAAGATATTGAATAGGACCGGTCCCAGCACTGATCCCTGTGGTATCCCACTGGTCACGCTCCCTCTGTGGAGTGACAGCCATTTACCACCACCCTCTGTGTCCTGCCGCCCAGCCAGTTACCTACCCACCACACTTCTGTCCTGCCCACACCCATATTCCCCAGTTTGTGCAATAGCCTTCTATGTGGCACAGTGTCAAAGGCCTTGCTGAAGTCCAGATAGGCCATGTCCACTGCACTCCGCTGATCCACCTCCCTAGTCACCCAGTCAAAAATTAAATGAGGTTGGTCTGACATGACCTCCCCTGGTGAAACCATGCTGCCTTGGGTCCTGTAGTCCACTGACAACCAGATGTTGCACCAATCTCTCCTTCAGTAGTGCTTCCATGATCTTCCCACTACCGAGGTGAGGCTGACTGGTCTGTCGTTCCCACTTCCTCTTTGTTCCCACTTTTGTATAAGGGGACTACATCTGTGGGTTCAGTTCTACATCTGGCACTTGGTTAATATCCCAGTACTGACACTGTAGTGCAGCATGAGAGGGATGCTGCACTTCTGAGTGCCAGTCCTTCAGATGAGGCGTTAAACCGAGGTCCCATCTGCCTGGATTGGTGGTAGTTGAGGTGGATGTTAAAGATCAATGGCACTTGTCGAAAAAAAGTAGGAAATTTCCGTGTCCAGGCCAAATTTCCCTCATTCACTAAAAATACCACAAACAGCCTAATCTGGTTCAAGGTCAGTTGGTATTCATCTGTATCCCCTCCCCAGGTCGTGCCTGAAAATAGGCAGGATTTGTCTAGTGCACTTACCGGTCAACAAAACTAAAATAAAAAAAAATCCTCCAGTCTTTGGGTACCTCCCTGTTTCCAGTGATCGGCCAAACAGGATAGCCAGAGGTTCAGCCACTACCTCTCTTTGTTCTTTAGGACCCTGGTGTACCCCATCTGGCCCCATTGCTTTATCAACTCTTATTACTTCCAGTTCCTTCAGGACCCTTTCTCAAGTAAAGGTACTTGTGTCCATTTCTGCACCATTCTCACCTCCCCTTGTACTCCCTTCAGACCCATTACCCCTCTTCCTCAGTAGAGACTGAGCAGAAATACCTGTTCAATATGTCAGCTTTACTGTTGTCATCCTCCACACAGCCCCCATCCTCCCCCTTCAGTCTCACTATCCCTCCCTTTGCCTTTCTTTTTTCACTTATGTACCTGTAAAAGTTTTTTCCCCTTTACCCACTGATTTTGCAATGTGTTCTTCTGTCTGAGCTTGGCTTCCTTACTGACCTCCCTGCCTCCCATTGCTTCTCCTGGTGCTTTTCCTATCCCCTTCTGCCTGTGTCTTTTGTATTGCCTGAATGCAATCTTTTTGGCTTTCACTTTCTTTGCTACCTCTTTGGAAAATCATAATGGTCTCCTCTTCCTTTTCCTCTGCTAACCTGCTTAATACATAATTCTGTTGCTCTTGTAATCCCCATTTTAAATACTGCCCACTGTTCCTCAACCCCTGATTCCTGCCCCATTCCCTTAATGCCTCTTTCAAGTATCTCCACTTTTCACAAAGTCTTCCCCTAAAATCCAGGATGCATGTTTTTGTGTGGTTTGGTTCTGCTCTTTCTGTGATTTCAAACCACAGTGACTGGTGGGCACTATTCCCAGGTGCTCCCCACTGTTACCCCATCACACTGTCCCTGTTTGTGAGCACAAGGTCCAGTATTGCCTTCTGCCGAGTTGGTTCCATGACCAGTTGCTTGAGAAGGCACCCTGAAGGAGTCCAGGATAAATCTGCTCTAGTTGATGGTACTGCTGGGATGCTCCAGTCCACGTCTGGAATATTGAAGTCTCCAACCAGTATTAGCTCACCTTGTCTGCCATCCTTTGGATGGCTAGCATCAACCCTATCTGTTTCTTCCTCCTGGGCTGGTGGTCTATGACCACACCTGTGTGAATGGATGGCCCATTTTCCTTTCCAGCGTAACCCACAGTATCTCTCCCCATTTTGTTCCTCCTGGATCTCTGTGTCCCTTATGTCATTTTTCACCTACAGTGCCACCTCCTCCTTCCTGCCTGCCCTGTCTCTTCTGAATATGTTGTAGCCAGGTATGGCCATCTTCCAGTCGTGGTTATCATTACACCAGGTTTCAGTGATGGCCACAATGTCCAGGTCTGACTGCACCATGACAGCCTCCAGATCCTCTGTCTTGTTGCTAAGGCTCCAGGCATTAGCAACATGGCTTTCAATGATTTGACCTCCTAGACTGTTTTGCTGTTCTACTCCAGCCCCTTTCTTGGTTGTCCTTATCCCTGGTTCTCCTTGCTGTCTGCCCTTCTGCTGAATTTTGCCCCTTTTCTGCCTATCCACCTCTTGGGCACTAATCTCCATCTTTTGCACACTGCTTTGTAGAGACAGCAACTCCTCTGGTTCACTGGTTCCACTGCTAGCTTTGGGGGTGAGCAAGTAGGTACCCTCCTTGCTGGCCTACCACCCTTGTAGTTTAAATGCTGCCAATGTAGCATTTAAACTTATCATTGAGTGTTGAATTCCTCCAGGATGGATGCAGGCTGTCAGGCTTGAACAAACCTCCATCCTTCAGGTGGGTCCCCAGTCACCAATGAATCAAACCCTTCCTCACAGCGCCAGTTCTTCAACCATGAGTTAAAGTTCTGGTGCATGCACCCCTATACTCTCCCTTGCCTCTCACAGGTAGTACTTCTGAGAAAGTGACAGAAGTAGCTACTTGCTTGAGACCCCTCCCAATTTCTAAACTCTTCCTGAACTTCCTTTGGATCTCCATTTGCCATGTCATTAGTACCTAGGTGGATAATGACATCAGCTCACCCTCCGTCTTGCATTCCCAGTGATCCCAGGATCTTCCTTCCATCCCTCCATGATGTGGCACCTGTTATACACCTCAACTCCCTGTCCTCCTCCTCTTGTTTTCCTAGCTGGATCCCTCTTGTGATGGAGTCCGCCACCAGGATTCACTTCCTTCTCCTCTGGGGTCCACTGCTTTCCCCTGAGGTCACCTCCTTGGCAAACCTCCACATCCTTTCCTTCCACTTCTCTGGTACCTCTATTTGGTTGTCCCCATTTACCAGTGTGGCATATGAGTTCTTGAGTGGAATAAGATCTGGAATGTGCCTCTGCTGACCGCTCTAACTCTCCCTGAGCCCACTGTCATTCAAGTGCTCCTCGTTCTCAGCATCCTTTGAGGTAGTTGCATTGGACTGGGTGGTCTCTGGATAAGGCTGATGGTATTCCTGACCCAGTTTACTTCTGTTCTGAGTCTGGCTACCTCATCCCACAGTCCAGAGATGCATACAGATAGGGAAGCACCTCAGTGTCCAGAAGGTCTGCCTGAATATGGCTGCCCATCAGCCACTACATTGCACCACTCCCACATTATACTGCTATTCTACTACTTGTCTGCTACTGAAGCTCTCCTAGTTCCCTTTTTATTAATTTACTGTCCTAAAATCCTGCCACTGATCCTCAGATACTTTTCTTAAAAAAAAAAAAATAAACCAAGAAATAAATAAATGAATCAAAACACCTGTCATGCTGAGGTGGGCTTCTTCCTCCTATGCCCTCCTACTCCACACCCTTACTATTCCTGTGTTTAGCTCCTGTCAATCAGATTTAACAGGGCATATAATTAAGAGTTGGGGGAAGGGAGGGAGGGGTGAAATTGCAGCAATTAAAGACAGCAAAGAAATACACCACCACTACGTTTAAATTTTCAACAGCCCAAAACAATTCTAAGTAAAAACAACAAAGAAAGTATAGTGTCACTAAAACCCACAATCTAAGTTTTAAAAAAATTGCAATTACCAGTTACTGTAAAGCATTGAATTGAATATGCTTCCTTCCCTTCTGGCTTCTATAACATTCAAAAATACATACATTTCTATCTCAGCTCTTTACCTTTACCATCAAAAGTAACTACAATCACAATAATCTACCTTCTACTAATACAGATTCTATCACAGAACCAGAGCATAATGCAAAAACATCTGCTACTTAGCAACAACAAACAGGTGACAACATACCAAGTCGATGTAGCTTTTTAAAACAAAAAAAAATGTAATCTTTAAACCAGTAGAAATCAGCAGTCCCAAAGCACCTTGAACAACAAGAAAGAACACAGTACCACACCTCTGCCACAATAACTAAACAGTTCTAAAACATTGGAGAAAGAAGAAAAAATCAGAGACTGCTAAAAAGATACAATGTACTATAAATTATTAGGCAATAAGGTATACTCTGTTGTTTAACAGAGAAAATAAAGTACCTACCAAAACAGACAGAATACCCACAAATGACACTTAGGTTCTCAATATCAGACACCACCAAAGGCACATACAGAAAGGGTTTAAACTATAGTATTAAAATTAACCACATCAGAGTAGAAAGATCACACTAAATAAATGTGTTGATCCTTCTGACTTCAACGAATATCTACCACACAAATTTTATATCTTCCTGGAGTTCTACAGGGCTGTCTTTCACAATCACCTAAATTTACATAAAACAATTTTAAACTAGAAATTATAGCAAAAGCACTTCGCTTGGGAGCTCTTCTCAAACACAGCCACTCAGCTCAGAGTTCTAGAATCAGGATTGAGGGTTAACATTCACAAAGTGGTCAGGGATGGGGAAGGTATGTGCTGGCACACATGACCATAGAGGGAGGAGGTACTGTGTCAGTGGGGTCAGTATATGCTCCTAATGTGGAGGACCAGGGTTTCTTCCAAACCCTAGCCTTGGAAAAGGCCCCTGGGTGTTAGGGGGTTATAATTGCATTAGGGACACCACGCTGGACAGATCCAACCCTAACCCGGTCCCAATGTCAAAGAACGCAATGGCCCTAGGGAAATAGAAGGGCATATACCTTGGTGGATGCCTGGAGACACCTGAACTCCACTGGCAGAGAGTACAGTTTCTATTCACATGCACGTAGCTCATATGCCCAACTGGACCGGGTGTTGGTCAGTTCCCCATTTCTGGGGGCATAGAAACTTCCCAATACTCCTCTATATTGGTGTCGGATCATGCGTGCCACAGATATCCATGACCCTGGCAGAGGGGCGAGAGACCAGGGCAGGGGCATGACCCCTATTGCTAAAAGACAAGGATTTTTGGCATACATGACTAGGGCCCTGACAGAATTCTGGACGATAACAAAAAGGGAAACTTCTTGTTAGCTAGGTGGGAGGCAATGAAGGCATATGTCAGAGGCCAGGTTATTTCCTACTCAGCCCATAAAAAGGGAAACACAAAAGTACATGGAAGAACTCAGGCAGCGAACTGCAGCTTATGAAGAGGCCTATATGAGGACCCCACACAACCCTGTATAGAATAGTGCAGAAGCTGAAGTGGAAATTTAACCTTCTAAACACTGCACAAATAGAAAGGCAATTTTATTGTCAGGAGCAACAGCTTACTTTGATGGTGATGGAGGGAAGTTCCTGGCCTGGCCATTAAAGAAGAGAGAGGGGAACAGGTCTATCACCCAAATTCAGTCCGCATCTGGGGTACTTACAACCTCAACTGAAGGGATTGGGAGGAATTTAGTAGGTTCTACTGAATGCTGTATACATCAGAAGTGGTACCCACCCACAACTAATACAAGCTTTTTTTGAGAAAGCCCCCATACGGACACTGCCCCCCTAAGATGGCAATAGACCTGGATAGGCAACTAGAAGCATCTGAAATACTCAAGGCCATCAGAATGCTGGCAGGGGAAAGCACCAGGCCCAGATAGCTAGCCTATTGATTTTTAAGGTGTTTAAGGAACAGTTAATAGACCCTCTATTTGATGTTCTCCAGGAGGGATTGACTAAAGAGACCCAGCCACCATCTATGAGGGCTGCCACCATCACTGTCCTCCCTAAGCTGAGAAAAGACCCCACCTTCTGCTCCTCATATCGTCCTATTTTGCTGCTTACAGCTCACTATAAAATACTGGCTAAAGTGGTGGCCACTCGCCTAGAGCAGCCCTCAAGAACTCATACATACTGACCAAGCAGGATTTGTAGGGGTAGGCAGGGAAAACATAACATCAAAGAGAACCATAAACATCCTGCACTCCTGGGGTAAATCTGCGGCAAGGCATGGTGACCATATAGCATTGGATGCTGAGAGAAAGCCTTTGATAGAGTTGAGTGGGGTATATGTTTGAGGCCCTTCGAGGCAGGGGTTAGGGAAGGGATCATGGACTGGATAAGAGCCCTGCATGCCTCCCCAAGAGCCCAAATATTAGTGAATGGGACACTATCAACCCCCTTTGAGTTGGGAAGGGAACCAGACAGGGATGCCCCTATCACCTTTCGTCTATGTCAGCATTAGAACCTCTAACAGCAGCCATTAGGAAACATGATGGGATACAGGGTGGTGGTAAAGAACACAAAATAGTTTTATTTGCTGATGAGATCCTATTATACCTACAGAAGCCTGGGAGGGCCTACCTGTGATCCATGGTCTACTGCAGGAGTATGGAGCATTGGAGGCCACAAGGTCAATTGGACCAAAGTGAACTCCTCCGGTGGGATGACTGAACAGACCTGCTGAGTACGGGTATTGGGGGCCTGATTATGGTGAGTCAGATAAAATACTACGGATCTTCATCTCTGCCAAGATTGAAACACTGTACTCCCAGAATTATAGGGCATTAATGAAAAGATTGAGCCAGGACTGTGAGAAGTGGCAGAATCTACTCCTGACTTTGATTGGGAGAGTCAGTACGGTAATATGATGATTCTGCCAAGATGTCTGTACCTTTATCAGTCTCTTCCCATTTGGGTACCTCTCAAACACTTCAAACAGATGAATCTCTGGTGCATGGCTTTATTTGGAGGAGGAAGTCAGCCCACATCAAGAGAACTATATTGCAAATGCCAGCTGGTAGGGCAGAGGGCCTACCCAACTTTTAGCTCTATTATCTAGCAGCGCAACTGGCATTCCTGCCAAGGAGTATGAACCTCAAATGTTAGATTGGCTGAACTTGGAGGAGGAATAAATCGGGGATCCCTGAGACACATGGGTTTGTCCAGAGGAGTAGGCTTGGGGTCTAGCCAAGCATCAACAACCTTGCACAATGGCCACGCTGGGCCTGCAAGTATGCACAGTAAGTTAGGCCTCATAACCCCATGGCACCCCAGCATCTGTTGGTCTGTGGAGGATGTAGTGGTGGGGGTTAGGGACTCAACCCTACTGTCTCATTTCCCCACTTTTGTTGCTTTAACCCTAACTGATGCATTAAATTAAGTTTTTGCAATGAATTTCCTTACTGTTTGAAAAATGTAATATAACTAGTAAATAGCATGTATTGTGGCCCTACATTCCCACCAAGCTGCCCATTTTTGCATAACGATATGCATCTGTGGGAGTGTGTGCCTCTGGCCCTGCGCCCCACTTACACATAGCTACAGAGCCATACAGTAGGCCTATTGGGCATGGAACCCTTGTAACACTAATTTGCCAATATCTCAGGAACCGTAGCAGCTAGGAAAAAATTCAAATGTTGTTGTAATCATGACATTGAAGCATCCTTAGAGATAGACTGACCAAATGTGTATCTTGCATCTTTATGAGTTACAGGCACCAAAATGTGCTGAAAAGGCACCCTTAGAACCATTGTAACACGTTTTGCCAATATCTCGAAACTGTAGCAAAAAGGAAAAAATTCCACTGCTGGTGCAATCTATGATTTCCAAGCTTGTTTTTGCAGGTTAGATCACCTAAAGGTGAACTAAGCTCTGGGTAGCAAAAATCTGTATCTCGCTTCATTTTCATGATATGTGTGCTGAAAGTTGCTACGGGTGCTGCAATGTTATAATATGGAAAAATAAAACTTTGTGATACCATATCTATGGAACCAATCAAGTTTTCAACACCTAAATAGCATAATTGACATCTCTGGGGCATCCCCTTAATACCCAGCAAATGTTAAGTCAAAAGACCAAACTGGTTATTTACAGTGCAGTGGCAAAGTTTCTAAAATCCTAGTTCGCAAGGTAGTAAAATCCCCGACTGTGAGATCAATCCCTTTTGTGAGCTGTCAAAATCCCATTCACAAGAAATCCTTGAGCATCAGATTTTGGCCATCTAGTTACAAAGTGGCGGGCAAGGATTTTGCCACTTCATGAAAGGGATTGCTTATGGACTGGGATTTTGTCAGCTCATTGACTAGGATTTTGTCATTTTCGAAAAGGGATTCAAAAACCCAATCCCCTTTCATGAGATTACAAAATCCAGTCCATGAGCAATCCTCTTTCATGAGGCAGCAAATCCTTGACCATGAGTCAATCCTCATCTGAGAAAAGGGCCATCTGGTCACAAAGTGATGGTCAAGGATGTTGCTACCTCATGAAAGGGAATTGCTTGCAGACTGGGATTTTGACAGCTCGTGGACTAGGATTTTGTCAGCTCATGAAAGAGGATTCAAAAGCCAAACCCCTTCATGACTGACAAAATCCCAGTCTCGAACCAATCCTCTTTGATAGGCTGCAAAATCCTTGACCGTGAGTCAATCCCCATCTGCAAGAAAGTGAAGGTCAAGGATTTTGCTGCCTTGCAAAAGGGATTGCTAATGGACTGGAATTTTGTCAGCTCATGAAAGAGGATAGCAAGCAAGTCTAAAAGAAGAATTTCAAAATTTGAATTGGCCATTTTTTGCCAAAACAAAGCAAACCAAAAGTATAGGTTTCTAGAGGGCATCAACCTGAACAAAACCCATGCCTTATTGCTACAAGAAGTCACTTGTGGAGGAAGCTATGACATTTTGTTTGGGGAAAAATGAAAACAAGATGGCAGCTCACGGACAAGGAATTTTTCTTCACAGACTAAGACTTTTAAATCCCTTTTGTGAGCTGACAAAATCCTTGACCATGAGCCCAATCTCTTTTGCAAAATATACATATAAATCTTGGAATGAACTGAGCATGCTCAAAACCCAAAATTTAAATGAAATAACTTTGAACAGATTAATATGTTTTCACCAAACCAATGCTGGATTGTTCTTTTTCTCAAATTCTTTCAACATTCAAATTTCAGACCAAAACACCAAACGGTCAAAGTGCGATGGGCAAAATGTGTCAAAGTGATTAAAAACACGTTTTCAGTGTTTTGCTGTGCAGAAACTGTAAGTACACTGAAACACAACTTGGCAGATCAAGAGATCTACCGTACAAACCTCACATTCCAAATTTCATGCAAATCTGTTTAACGGCTGCAAAGTTATTAACGTGCAAAAATTGGGGTTTAACATTAAAGTGCCCACCAGCTTTAACTAAAGGGGCGACTGCACCAGATATATATATATATAGATATATAGATATATATAGATATATATATATCTATATATATCTATATATATCTATATATATATATATATTTTATTTACAACCTTTGAGTCAGGGACTCATTTCCAAATGCACCTTGTCACGGGAGGGTAGACATGGTTACAGTATGAGATACAACAGTGGTAACATACAGGGGCAATACAGATAACAAAAGAACACAATATAACAGTGGTTTGTGGGATAAAGTTACATGCAGTAAATAGCAATTGTATAAAAAAAAGGGGAAGCAGTCCAAGGACATTGTCAAGGCTATGGTAAGAACGGAGGACCCCAACATTATGTTGATTATGGGCAACTACAGCTTCGGGCACCAAAGAGGTGGTTACGGAGAGTGACTTTAAAGGGACGAATTTTAGAAGACTTAGTGACAGAGAGTGGGAGGGAGTTGGACCATGTGGGGGCACAGTGGTGGAAGGACCATTGGGCTAGGCAGGTCTTGGTACGGGTCACCAGAAAGGTGGCCTTAACTGAGCTACAGGTGGCAACAGATGAGGATACAAGCTGGGGATGAAGTGACCCTGGAGTCTAGCAGGGATTTTTTGGCAAGTAAGCAGGTTTGGTAGCGCAGGTGCTCCTCCAAGGTGAGCAGGTTGGGTGGAATAGAGCAGAAGTATGGGTGTGAAGGGATGCACCAGTCAGGAGCCTGCAGGCCTTGTGTTTATCGAGGTCTGGATTCTGGTGAAGTTGGTATTGTCAGCTGCAGCGTAGATAGATAGGCCGTAGTCCACTAGGGACAGGATGGAGGAGTTGATGGCCAGTCGGAGGAAAGCGGTTTGGAGACAATCTCTGTGGCGATAGAGGCCAATCTGAGAGTTTATGGCTGAGCACAGAGTATTGATGTGGGTGTGGAATGTGAAGGGCCGAGTTAAAGGTGATGCCCAGGTACTTGTACGATGACACCTGCTCGAGAGGGTGAGCATTACTGGGAGAATGCAGATGGGGCATTTTTTGGCCTTATTCTGGTGATGCCAAAAAGCATAGATTTTTTTAGGTTAATGACCAGCTAGTGGTCAAGGAACCACTTTTCAGCTTGGTTGAATGTGTGCTGCAGGGATTCCTGTAGAGATACAGGGTCAAGGTTGGAAGCAAGGAGAACGTATCATCGGCATAGAATACCATATTGGACCAGGCAGGAGCTCGGAGGGTATTGAGAAATAGGCAGAACAGAACAGGGCCCAGGATGGAACCTGGGGAACCCTGAGCAAATGGGCAGGGTATTGGACAGGGGAGCTAATGGGCAGGGTAGTTGACATATATATATATATATATATATATATATGACAAAGAACCTCTGTGCGTAAACACTGAGGCAAGGGTTACCCCAAAGGGCATTTGGCTGGGAAGCCAAGTTTCAAGAAAATACACACATGTTGCTGCTCATTAATGTAGTAGCATATGGAGAACACGAGAGTCAGCAGCTGGTTGGCGAGACTAGAATGGTAAAATGGCATAGACAGTTTGCAAAGGGAAAGCACTGTTAGCACCCTTTGCAAACTGTGTGAGAGGCCTTCGCACCATGCAATTCTGCTAGAAGTTGGACCAGCATAACATTCTGTGGTGATTTGCATTTGCAGCCCATGATGCTTTGCATTGTGGGGGCATGTGTGATTTGTATATATATATATATATATATATATATATATATATATATACACACACTACTGGAAAAAACCTTAGCTCATGATACAGTGTGTTTGCAGAGTACATAAAATTAGGAGGAAGGGCGGATACAAAACCCTAAACTCGAGGCCCTGCAAGAAGATCTAGGTCATCTGGAAAATTGGGTAATCAAGTGGGGTAAGAATTTAATGTCAAAATTTAAAATAATGTATTTTAGGAAGTCTAACCCCAGATACAAATCTTGCTTGCAAATCAACTGCTAGAGGAGACAAGTAGAGAGAGTGATCTAGAGTTATAATAACAATTGACCTTAAATTGTAAATTCAATTCTCAGAGGTATTCAGAAAAGCTATTATGTAATAAACCAAATAAATAGACATTTTCAGTTCTCAAAAGTCAGTTTCAAGGGTATGCCAAAGGCAGCTTGCACGTAATTACGACGCGCCGTGGAGCCTGCACCCAATTTTCTATCAGGTAGGGTCCCGTGGCTAAGTCCCGTGGTTCACAGAAAACTTGGCCCTGCACCAAACAGAAGGTGTATCAGGCCTTATTGAATGCTTTGGGTGGACTGTATGGCAATAGCACCATGGACAGGTGCCTTACCACCCCCAGCCCCAATCTACCACACTATACATATATATTGCCCTAGTGGATTATCAACCCCCACCAACAGCCCTGATACTGGCACTCGTCAAATGGGGATGGAGAAAGGATCCGATTCAGAAGTGGGTATCCATCTGGGAACAAGGACCACCAGTGTGGTTCACAATAAACACAGCCACAGAATCAAGCCATACAAAGGCAAGAGTGTTGGACCTTAGGAGGGCTGACTTTGGGAAAATGGGAGAGTGCATCAGAAAAGCACTAGCAAACTGGCAAGAAGAAGGGATGGAAGAACAATGGTGAAAAATCAAAACAGCCATCACAGAGGCAACAAGCTTTGTGTGAAGCAAATCAACAAGCAAAACAAAGGAAACAACCACTATGGTTCTCAAAAGAGGTGGGGGAATGTTAAGAAGAAAACATAGCATTCAGGAAGTATAAAGAAACACAGAAGGAGCAGGACAGAGAACTGTACCAGTTAAAGCAGAAGGAAACGGGGAAGGCAGTCAGAATAGCAAAGGCCCAAACTGAGGAAAAGATGGCCAACTCAGTTAAGAAGGGGATAAACCTTTTATAAGTCCAATAGAGGGATAAAGGTGAGGCTGGGGGTGGTTTACAGACCATGCAGTCAAGATGAGGAGAGGGACAGGGAACTGATCTCACAAAAATTGAAAGCTGCAGGAAAGGAGAGGTGGTAATTGTGGGGACTCAACTGCCCAAGGTATATTGGACCATACCATCCACAACATGTTTTAAGAGTCAGGTGATCCTGGAAGGACTGCAGAGTGGGTTCCTGACTCAGGGCATCACTGAACCAACAAGAGCTGAGGCAATTTTTGATCTGGTGCTCACAAATTGGGAGCACGTCCAGGAAAATAATGGTCAGGAGCCACTGGGTGGAAGTGACCATTGCACAGTGTGATTCCAGTTTGATATGGGCAAGGAAAGCATCCTGACTAAGATCAAAATCTTGGATTTCAGGAGGCGGACTTGAAAATGAGCAAAGTGCTAAGATGCCATCTGGCAGGCATCAGAGCAGATATGGGGTGGACCAAAGGTGGTCCATCATTAAGGAAGGAATACTGGTTGTCACAGATGAGTGCATTAGGCTCAGGGGAAGAATGCAAGGGTCAAAACACCCAGCTGGTTCAGTTCTGGGGTTGCCAAGGCAGTAAGTGAAAAGAGGTTGTCCTATAGAAAATTCAGGAAGACCAAGAGAGATGGATAGGAACGTTACCTAAGGTTGGCTAGTGAGGCAAGTAAGGAAGTTCGGTGAGCAAAGGCACAGAAGGAGCTACAGATAGCTGAAGTACTGTAATTAGAAGAGGAGAAGGCTTTCTTGCACTATATAAGTGAGAAAAGGACAAGAAGAAAGGGATTGTTAGGGCTGAGAAAAGGGTGGAGGGGTGGAGGATATGGGGAAAAGCAGACATACTAATCATTCTACTGTTCCATCTTCACCAGGGAGAAGGATGGATCAGTGCCTTCAGGAGGGAAAAGAGGAGCGGGGGAGGGATCACAGATGTAGTGGAGGCTAGAGTGAGGAGGGGCTGCTGGCATTGAAGATGGACAAATCACCAGGCCCGGACAGAGTACATACAAGGGTTCTAAAGGTACTGGCTGAGGAGCTGACAGGGCCACTGGCAGACCTATTTAATAGTTCACTAGAGTCAGGCATGGTACTGCAGGACTGGAGAACAGCACATGTAGTGCTCCTCCACAAAACGGTCCCAAGGATGACCCAGGGAATTACATACCAGTCAGTCTGACCTCCATTGTGGGCAAGCTCATGGAGATCAAACTAAAGGAAAGGTTGGTGAAATATCTAGAGGAGCATGGTCTCCAGGATGAGAGGCAGCATGGGTTTATTGGGGGGAGTTCACGAGACAAATCTGACTGACTTTTTTATTTAATTTTTTTATTAATTTAGTTGTTTAACCAGGTATAGCACACTAAGCTGAAAGCTTTTTACAGGAGTGACCTGGGAGCACAAGGAGGTTAAGTGACTTGCTCAGGGTCACACAGTATGCAAGTGGAAGCTGTGGGATTCAAACCCAGGTCGGGTCTGCTGGATGTCACCAGATTTGCAGCTCAGAGCCTTAGACCACTCGCGCTATACTGCCTCCTTTGACTGTGCCACTAAGACAGTAGACAGGGCCAAGCAGTAGACATCCTCTTCTTGATTTCAGCAAGGACTTTATCTCTGTGCCCCACAAAAGGTTGATCAGGAAGTTGGTGGATCTTGGGATTGGGGAAATAATGGCCAGATGGGTAGAAACTGGCTGAGAGGTAGAACCCAGAGGGTGGTTGGAGGGAGAGTGATCTGGCACTAGAGAGGTAATTAGTAGGGTCCCACATGTCTCAATGCTGGGGCTGGTGTTGTTCAATGTCTTCATCAATGACATTGGATGTGGCATTAAGGGCAAAATGTGCCTATGCATGGATGACACCAAGCTCTGTGGGAGAGTTCACACAACTGAAGGGATACAGGACCTACAGGAAGATCTGGAAAAGCTGGGAGGTGGCCCAGGATCTGGCAGCTGTTTCAATGCCAAGAAATGCAAAGTTCTGCATATTGAGCAAAGAATCCCAGGACAGAGTTCTACCTGGGTGGAGTCTGAGTTTCTGCATCAGAGGAGGAGAAAGACCTGGGAGTGATGATCACTAGTGACCTAAAGCACTCCATGCAGTGCAAGAAAGCAGCAGCAAAGGCAAACAAGATGCTGGGATGCATATCTAGGGGGATCAGTAGTAGGAGAGGGAGGTTATACTGCCCTTGTACAGGTCACTGATAAGCCCGCATCTAGAGTATGGAGTTCAGTACTGGTGCCCGCACTCCAAAAAAAGACATTAACCTGCTGGAGAAGGCTCAGAGGAGGGATACAAACATGATAGCTGGTCAGCAGGGTAAGGCATATGAGGAGAGGTTGAGGGCACTGAACATGTACTCCCTGGAAAATAGGGGAGAGACAGGGGACATGATTAGGACCTTCAAGTTCTTGAAAGGGACAAATAAGGTTGATAAAGAGGGTCTCTTTAGCTGAGTGGCAACCATAACACAAGGTACCCATCTTAAGCTGGATGGTGGGAGGTATAGCAGGAAGGTCAGGAACCACTTCTTCATAGAGATGGTGGTGACACTTGGAATGCACTGCCAGAAGAGGTTATTTCATTGAAGACAATGAGCAGCTTTAAGAAAGGCTGGATAGGCATAGGGAAAGGTAAGAATCATGGGTAGGGAGGATTCAAGGAGGGGAGAGAGGGAGGGCAGGGACATTAGATCAAGCTGTAGACCCTGCAATACGAGCAGACTTGATAGATCAAATGGCCTTCTTCTTCTTCTTCATGGGCTTCTTCGTATGTTCGTATGTACAATTTCCATTTTATTAATCAACTGTAATATTAATTTCTTCATGTAACCCACCCCTTTGGGGACTTATCTTAATTTCCACCATTCTCCCATCTGCCTCCCATTTCTGGTTGTCCCCAATATGTTCGCCATCACAGCCCAAGTCATTTTCTGTGCCCTGATCCTCCATGTGGCTCCTGCATTTAGATTTCCGCCAGCAGGACCGAAGGAACAAACTGCGTAGACACCAGCATTTTCTGTACTGGCTGACGATCGCACATGAGCTAGAAAGCAGTTTAACATTTCTGACAAGCACTGCAGTGAAAACGGAAGACATATTTGTGGTCCCAGGGCCTTGAACTTAAATGGGGACGTTTGACCAGAGCAAAGCTGGTGAGAGCCTCTTGAAATAAAAAATAAAGAGTTTGAATTGGGGAGTTTGCAAGAGTTAATGAATAAGTAATGAGCTCTCATGAATACTAATGAGGGAGCTGCCTGCCACCTAAGAAGACTGTATTATGGCAGCGGCAACAGGTTGGGGTATCAAATAAAAATGTAACATTGTGGTCACTGTAAATTGCACTAAAGGGGCTAGATGTCTGAGGGGTTTCAATTTAATACTGACTCATAGTTTCGTTTTTCACTCATTGACTATGGAACTATAATCTACTAACATACTACTGATAAGATTTTCTAAACTCAAATTCACTTAGTATAATGTCATTCAGTTTGCTTCTGACTCCCAAGAAAGACACATCATTGTGACCATTATAGGTTCTTTGACTGCCTTTCTTTGATTGATCGATTGCATTTTGGGTCATTGTTATTTTGCATAAAATACACTTGAATCTGTTGCCTGTTTGTATTTCCAAGTTATTTCCCTAATAGTCTAATGCTTTTTGACTAGGCTCCATAGCTGATTTTCCTTCCAAGTCTCTTTTTCCATGTTGCTTTTGTTCAAAATTCTTTGCTTTTAAGGCTATTAAACTATACATTAAAGTGCCGAGCGCTATTATAAATTGTACTGCAACTTCAGCCTTTAAAAGTCTACTTAAAAGTTATTTAATTGATAACTCAAACTATGAATGTTTTAACTGATTGTATTACTGTTATACCATTTGTAAATGTTTTGTAATCTCTGCTTGTTTGTTTTGTAACTGGATGCTTGTGAAAGTAGGGATTTTGCTCACAAGTATTTCAGTATAAAATAAAATGAAATACAACAAAACAAGAAAAGCATATGCCTATGAATGGAAAATATTTTCCATTTGGTACAACAAACTTACTACGTCCCTATAACTTGTCTGGGTACTAGATTACCTGCTTTCCCAGTGTCTTCAGGTTTGAAACCTGCTTTACTGAAGGTCCACCTGCTAGCTGTTTCAACATACTGTATAAGTCCTGAGAAAGCCTTCATGCCTATTTTCAAAAGTTTCCTGACAGAAGTTAAATCATTTATAGTCCCCTCATCAGGACACATTTTCAGGCATTTCCTGACAGCATTTAACCATTTATATTCCCTCATCAGGACCCATTCAATGCATGGAATCTAATAGTTTTGCCTAAATGAAGAATTCTCCTTTGAACCACTAAAATGTTATGATATAATGTTTTACCTCGAATAATAACCTTTCTGGTGGCTATTATCTTAACCTGAGAATAAGTGAGCCCCAATTCTTTGCATTGACCATGACTATTTTTTCTGCTAGGATAAGGTATTCCTTAAAACTCTTTCAAGGTTCTTGCTTAAGGTTGTCTCAGATTCCATATTAACCAGTCCAGTGCACTCCCTGTTTCTTCCTTTGGCCTTATATCAAAAGATGAAAACTACCCTTATCATCTGGATTTTAAATGAACATTGAGCTTCCATTTCAGCAGAACAGAACTCACCAGACGATCAGTTAAACAACTATTTATTACATATGGAGGTGTCTCTCCCTGCCCTTGCTGGTAAAATACCCTATCTTTCTGGTTGATTCAATGTAGCAACCATTGCTTCATGTTAACCTCATGCCATGTCCCAGGGAGACTATGGTCCCACCTCCAGGATTTAGCCATATTATGGTAACCTCTAGGTCCATTCCCTTTGTCCTAATCTAAAAGTGGATACACTAGCATCTACCCACATTTTCTCTGGACATTATGTATGAATCTCCAGTCCCATAAGAATGTAGACTTTGGTTCTCCAAATCTCCCAATGCTTCCCTCCTCCTGTTGTGAACTACTAGGAGCTAATGCAATGTGTGTAGTCATAGATGAAGTATCATAGCTAGAAAACCGTCACTCACCTGTAACTGTTTCTTCTAAAGTATTCATCCATGCTCTTGTTAGGGCTGTTTGGATCTGGTGTACATTGTGCAGCTGTATTTTAAACTACTTGCAAATGCTTCTTCCTTCAGCAGAAAAGATCAGATGTTTGGAGGAGCTACTGTATGTGTAAAACATTTCCAGGTGCTCAAGCAAAGACAACACAAGGTTCATGGCTATTGATGAATACCTGAGGAGGAAACATGGTTTCGCTGACAAATCCCGAATACCGGAGTGCATCAGTAATGTATGCAGGCACAGGTGGGGGTGCCCATGCATAACCTGCACGCCTGATATTCAGCCTGATGTGCAGAGCCATGCATGCAAACCCCTACCTGTGCCTGCACAAAGTTAAGCCCCAAAAAGGAACGAATTGATGGCACACTCAAAGGTGAGCTGCCACATTGCAGGGCTTAACATGGCAGCTGCCACTCTGGGTGGCCACCTGAGTTTCTGCTGCACCTGGCGCACTTCATTGCATATCATAGTCATCCATGTAAATAAACCCCTCCAATATCCCTGGTGGTCCAGTGGACCGGTGCTGCCTGATCACGGGCATCTGGTTAAATAAACCCCCTTATATCCCTGGTGGTCCAGTGGACCACTATGTTCCCCGATCACGGGCATTTGTCTCACAAAACACCCCGATCCAATATCCCTGGTGGTTCAGTGGACCCTGGTGTGCACGATTCATGGCATCGGAAGACATTTCCCTTTATCCCTGGTGGTCTAGTGGATCAGACGCTGCCGATTAGGGTATCTGTAAAACATAAAGTTCCATTACCCTGGTGGTCTAGTGTAGCCTCCCCACCTGTTTCACTGAGCCCCACCACCCCACCCCTGGTCAACCAGCGGACAGCAGCACCCCACCTGCCTGCCGCCCCGCCACCGCCGACTGACAGTTCGGCAGAGCTGCACGCCTATTGGTTCACAGCATGAGCCAATGGCATGTTCTTATACAGATTATAACAGTCCAGATATGTGAACGAATCATTCACATATCTGAAATGTGTAGTACGGTGGTTGCACGCCCATTGGCTCACGCTTTCAGAACCATCGGGCGGCAGCCCCATTGAGCTGTCAGTCAGCGGGCGGGCGGGCGGCAGGTGGGTGCGTCCCACCCGCTGACCCGGGAGCGGGCGGTGGGGCTGAGTGGGTGGGTGAGGGAAGTACTCAGACCACCAGTGTAATAGGATTTGTTTATGTTTTACAGATGCCCACAATCGGGCAGAGTGCGTCCACTGACCACCAGGGATATTGGCAGGGGTGATTTAAAAGATGCCCGTGATCAGGCACATAGCGGTCCGCTGAACCACCAGGGATATTAGACGAGGATTATTTTTAGACAAATGCCCACGATCGGGCTGCAGGGGACATCAGTCCCTGGACGTTGCTACCTGGCAGGCGCCAGGCACAAGTCACCAGGGATCGGTGCACCTGCATGCTAATGGGATGAAATGGGGCCATAATGATATGCAAATGGTCCCATGCACCTTTGCATAAATTATGGCCCCATTTGCATGTCCCTTTGAATATCGCAGGTGCTGTGCATGGCACAATGGCACTTGCGCTCAGCAATCTTCATGCTCCACTCTGGCCACTTGCGCTGGCGCAGTGCCACTCGCGCTATGCACAGTGGGTGGCTAGGTGCGATATTCAAAGCTGCTGAGCCACAGCACAGCTCCGCTTGAATATCACCCAGGCCACATCCCTGCACAACTAGTTAAGCTGCACCCAGGCTTGTGCCACAGCCTCATGCAGTTTGAATATCCGGCCAATGTACATACAATAACTATAAACAGAAGAACCAAAAGATAAAATAAATATATAAACAGTATGTGCATATGAAGACTATACAATTTACATTAACTATAAATGTGAACACAATAGCAGACTTGTCAGGACAATCAAATATTTGAAGTAGACTGAGGAAATGTAGGTCATCATAGGTGTGGTAACAGCATGAAACAATTACATTTTTGAGATAAAGCTTGGCTGTGGCAGTACTGTTCCCAAGGCCAGATTGTTCCAAACCTTAAGAATGTGTGATGGAAAGTTGACTGGCAAAGTTCTGCTTTCACCTGTGGAAAAAAATTTGTTACCCAGGCTGGAGGAAGCTTGTGATGGGGGGGGTGGTAGAAGGAAGAAGTAGGATATTTTGGTAGTTGAGGAGTTTGACCAGAACTTGAAGTCAAAATGAGCAATATGCTGAACAATTTAGATGATCATGGAGTATGCAGTGGTGAGTCTCTACTGGGCAGCGGAGAATGAACCTGCAGAAGACATTCAGCACTGAGTTTAATTTTGATAAGAGGCACGGGGTGGGGGACAGAATCATAGACCACATCGCCAAGCTGATTAAAGGGAAAATCAGAAGTTCAAGCAAGGAAGTTTTTAGACTTTGGGAGAGGCAGTCACCCACCATGTAGAGGGCTCAAATCTTTCTTAAGGATTCGGGCTCAATTCCAAGTTGAATGTTGCAACTTGCCAGCGTATCTCTCGGCACTTCGACATGCAGGTTCACATGCACTGGAGGCATACGCCACTGGCATGGCATAGGGAGTCCCTCATGTCGCAAGTAGCGCCAGTTACACGCAGCTCCCCTGAAGCCCTCCCCCGGGAACACTAAGCACACACGGGGGAGCATGGGGGGCAGGACAGGTGGCATAACCATCCGGGGCACTGGAGAACAGACCCTGAAGGATCTGGGGTGGGGACACAGGTATGCCTGTGGGGGCATGAGGGACTCATCAGCACCATTGTTGCGGCAGTACAGGGTGGGCAACCGATGGATAGCACTGTCGGATGCCCTTAGAGCAGCTCTAGGCTGCTCTAACTTGCACTGCCAGTGCGGCTCTCAGAATTGCACTTGTGGTTATGGCAGCTGCCTTCCTGGAATAGGGTGCAGTTGCTGCCACAACCAGCACTTGTGCTCATGTCATTGTGGGCTGCAGCATACTGACTGGGTGGTGTAACCCAGGTTGGCATAGCTCAAGCTACCATGGCGCAAGGCACCACTTGTAATCATGGCGGTGTACCACTTGGTGAAGTCACAGATACACCAAGGGGTTCGTGTATCTCAGCTTATGCCGTGTACCTGGTCTTAGAATTGGGCCCTAGATACTAGAGACTGAATGTAAAAGGAGAAGTCCAGGGATTGATCAAACTGGATACTGAGGTTCTTGTACTCAGATATGGACTTCATAGAAAAAAGTGAGCAGTAGGGGAAAATCTCAAAATGCAGAGCAACTATCCCACTATTTGCATCACACTACATGTGCAACTGTTCAACTTCTAGGTGCCTAGGTGGCAATTCACTACAAGTGACAGTTCATACAAATAGAACTAATCTTATGGATCAACTATTGATGGATATGCATACACATGGCTCTCCATGTTGTTCATCTTGATGGCAGTGATATTGCAGTAGTTTGAGATATTTCATACGTATAATTTTCAAAAGAGTTTGTAAGATACTGTACTTATCATTTCCCTTAGCCTTCCTGTATTCGGTGATTAGAATTCTGGCTTCTTGAGTCCACTCTTACAGTCTAGTCCCTCAATTCCCTCATCAATGTTTGTTGCATTTCTCTGCACTTTCCCAGGTCATCCATACTTTACTTACAATGTGAAGTCCATAACCGAAAACAATGCTCTATATGCGATCTTGCCAACACACATTGTATAGTAGTAATATTATCTCCTTGGTTCAGCTGACAAATTTTGTTTGATTGTATGAAACCTAGGATTCTGTTTTCTTTATTGACAGCTGCCTCAGGGTAAGGAGAGAGTAGTGAGCCATTGACAATTTCAATTCAGCTTCAAGTGGGCTCCATTAAATCAGCTTGGCTTCAGGAGTTCGCCGAAACCACTCTGGCTTCCGATGCTGTAGTTTGCAAGGATAATGCAGAATACTAATAGGGGTAAGAAAACCTTGAGGCTAGTAATTAATAGCTCAATTGTGGCAGGTGCTATTGGCATGGATCTGATGTTGATTGCTGATTGTGGTGTTGTAACAGAGTCTACAAACACCCCCAAGACCTCTGTGGCCCAGTGTAAGATATATTACTAGTTCCTATTCTTTGCTGACCTCAAGCATATACTCCACTGTAGTTTCTGCTTTATCTCTTTGTCAATTATTATATTACCTGTCATTCCATTGATTTTCAAGCTATATAATATATCTCCCCAAAAGTGATACAGTATAAAAACATAAAAAGAAATGGCGCTACATTAAATGTATGCATTACATTACCAGTGAAGAGTCTTCTTAACTGAAACAGACTCTTTGGGCTGGATTTTCAAGGGCCCTTAGATCCATGCAAGCTGCAGCAAACAACCAGCTTGAGTCAGATCTAGGTGACCAAACACTGTGCACCATATTTTGCAAGAAAAGCGTTTGTGACAAAGGTCCTAAACTGATGCAGGAGGTTCACTGCATCAACAAAATGGTGTAAGGAATGAGAATGATGCAAGATGCACCAAAATAAATGGGCAAGTTGAGTCAAAAATGGTGCATTAAGTCAAAAAATCACTCAAGGAATGAAAATGATGCAAACTGAGTACAAAAATAGTGCAACTGAGTAAAATGGTGCAAGCTGAGTAACAAAAAAAACGAGTTGCAAGCTGAGACAAAAAATGGTGCAAGCTGAGTAAAAATTATGCAAAGGACGAAAATGATACATGCTATGTAAAACAAAAAGCAGATGAAATGGCCAAAACTAAGCCCCCAAAATGTTCTAAACTAGTTCTGCAGGAGAATACTGGCCCTTAATAGTAGCATAGTCAGGTCTGACCACCTGTTTTGGGTCTCTTTATATGCTCTAGTGTCCCTTAGGCCAGCTATGCCTGGTCTAACAGTGACAGGCATCTTAGGCACAAGGACAGGACTTGCATTCTTTGAAAATCCCAAATAAGGGATGGTGCATCATTTCAGTGAAGCAGGCATCCCTTCCAACATGGCGCAGGCATTTTGTTTGGTGTGCAGGCATGGGGCAAGCCACTCTGGGACATGCAGACCTGTTTTTGACGTAAGCACCATTTGAAAATCAGAACTGGTGCAAGATTTGATGCATCCTGCTCCTTGCATCAGTTGTTTTGACACAAGCACCCTACGTCTTTTCTGGCCTTTGAAAATCTGACCTTTGTGTTCAGTTATACATCTAATCATATTAAGCTTGTTTGTGATGCCAATTAAGAGTGTGCAAATAATGAACAGTATGTCCCAAATATCATGAATAATGCACTATTAGCTATTCTGATCTGAATAACTAATAGTGGTACTATTAGTCTCCTGCTTATTTGGGAATACTATTAAAAAACAACTAACTACCTTCCTCCCTAGCTCAAATCATTAAATCCAAGCCCCCATCCTTTCACCCTCTGTTAGTAACACAGTCCAACTCTCCTCCTCCAGCACCCATGATCTGATATCTTAGTTGGAAAACTCCCACAAGGAGTGACCAGCACAACCACCTGCCTCCACTACTGGCTACCATCTAAGCATTCATGTGCATTTTAAGAAAACAAATCCCCCAGCTCACAGCACTTACCAACCACCCTCCTACCCTGCCCCAACACCTAATTCTTACCACACATCAAGGTGACCCACAAAACCTGTCCTTCTCCACAGTTGGCCCCTGCAGAATGAAAGCACCTTCTATACTTTCCTGCTCTTGAGTCTATAGTGAAATGATCAGCTGATCATTTCACTATCTAGAGCAAGTGCAGGAGCACTTTTATTCTGTAGCAGGCAGCTGGGCCATGGAGGAAAGTGGAATTGCGGCAGTTACCATGATGCATGGCAAGAACTGGGTGCTGGCTGATGAATGCTGGGGAGGTGATTGGTTTGTGTTGCCAGCCAGGGATTAGTTTTGCTAAGCACAAACAATCACTTAGAAGGTGACAGTCAATGGAGGCAGACATGTTGTGTAGATCCCACCTTGTGGGAGTCTTCACAACAAAAATCTCAAATTGTGGTGCTGGGGGAGGAGGGAAGGATAGAGTTACTAACAGAGGGTGGAATGGGGCCATTGGATTTAATTATTTGGACTCAGGAGGAGGGTGGAGACTTGTTTCTTTTAAAACAAAATTATATCCACCAAATACAAATATGAATACTGAATACTTGAATATTTGGGGCCCAAATAGGGCTTTTGGCCTGAATATTCAGAATGAGGTATTTATACAGCCCTAATGACAATGTGAAACTTTTGCAGTGCCGTCAGGAGGAGCTCTGTTGCTGCAGCTGGAAGTGGTAAGCCAGACTGTGGTGTTAGTTACAGTGGAAGAGTCCAGAGAGACTTGCCTGCAGGAGGTGTGGGAAATAGTCCATGTCACTTTTTGGACATGTTAATAACTGAATGAATAGTTACAGCTGATCCTTTGTAAGCTGAGTTTGAGAAAGGATAAGAATTCAAGAGTCTTAGGATCTAGCTTTGATGTGAAGTCAGCAGAAGAAGGAGGAGGAGTATGAAAAGAAAGTTTTGTATACTTATTTTACTGAGTTCTTCAAGCTGTCTTTACTGCACCATCATAAGAGTACACAACAGTTTCTGTTTTATATATATTTATGCATCCAGGGGAGGAACTCATCTTTATATCTGTGATCCAGTAATGTTGCCATGACAAATTATATGTGTAATCTAATGCTGTCAAACCAGTCTGCAAGTTATGCCCCAAACATCTCTGCCACTTATTTAATGAGTATTGCACCCTGCTGCTACTGTGATGATGTAGTTGAACTATAGTGGTGCCAACAACTAATATACTGATGGATACCAGTCCTACTATATCATCTGCTGTGCATTGTTCAGAGAAGAAGGTGGTGTCACCCCACACCGCTGTGATGCATGACGATTTAAAATGAGCAAGGCTATATGACTATTAGGTACTGTATTTATTCATCACTTATTTATGGATATAAAAAATGATTCAGAAGGAAGAGCGGAGGGTGAAGCCTTATATCAAATACTTTTATAGGTATACAAGAATGCATACACTTGGCAGTGATGCATAACCAGAATTTAAGATGTGTAATATTGCATTATTATTACAGTAATAATTATTATTGTAATTTAAATATTACTACTTTTATTTTTGTGAAAAAGATTCAGAAAGAGAAAAGGAAGGGTAGACTCTCACCAAATAGGTTGGTAGAACTTCTAGAACCAGCCTCCATGCCACAGTTTCATGGGACGAGCACTTAAGATGAGTAGAGACTGTTTTCTTATAATAATTATTTTAAGTAAATAGTGCTATATCATTTAGTTATTTGTCATAAAATCATGATTTGTAATTGAGGAGGATGATGATTAAGCAATAATACATGACAGGGTGTGGTATATTATGGGATATCATCATGCCTTGTGTGCATTAGGAGGCATGGGGCCACAGGCCGAATCCTTCATGGATCTGAGAAGTTACAATATCTCATGATATACCACACCCTGGAATGTAGCATTGCTCTTACAAACTGAATTCATATTTGTTTCACTAAAAACTTAAAAAGTATCCTGGGTTTAGGGGCAGACTTTGAGAAAATGGGGAGGAGATGCTTGAAGGAGGCATTAAGGGAATGGGACAGGAATCAGGGTTGAGGAACAGTGGGCAGTATTTAAAATGGGGATTACAAGAACAACAGAATTATGCATTAAGCAGGTTAGCAAGAGGAAAAGGAAGAGGAGACCATTATGGTTTCCAAAGAGGTAGCAAAGAAAGTGAAAGCCAAAAGCTTGCATTCACAATACAAAAAGACACAGGCAGAAGGGGATAGGAGAAGTACCAGGAGAAGCAAATGGGAGGCATGGAGGCCAGTAAGGAAGCCAAAGCTCAGACAGAAGAACACATTGCAAAATCAGTGGGTAGAGGGACAAAACCTTTTACAGGTACATAAGAAAAAAAGAAAAAAGGGAGGGACAGTGAGACTGAAAGGGATGATGGGGCTACATGGAGGATGACAACAGAATGCTGACATACAGAACAGGTATTTCTGCTCAGTCTTTACTGAGGAAGAGGAGGGTAATGGGTCTGAAGGGAGTACAAGGGTGAGAATGGTGCAGAATGGACACAAGTCCCTTTACATGAGAAAGGGTCCGAAGGAACTGGAAGTAATAAGAGCTGATAAAGCAGTGGGGCCAGATGGGGTGCACCCCAAGGTCCTAAAGAACTAAGAGAGGTGGTGGCTGAACCTCTGGCATCCTGTTTAGCCAATCACTGGAAACAGGGAGGTACCCAAAGACTGGAGGACAGCAGATGTAGTCCCCTTATACAAAAGCGGAACAAAGAGGAAGCAGGGAACTACAGACCAGTCAGCCTCACCTCGGTAATGGGGAAGATCATGGAAGCACTACTGAAGGAGAGATTGGTGGAACATCTGGTTGTCAATGGACTACAGGACCTAAGGCAGAAAGGTTTCACCAGGGGAGGTCATGTCAGACCAACCTCGATGAATTTTGACTGGGTGACTAGGGAGGTGGATCAGGGGAGGGCAGTGGACATGGTCTATCTGGACTCAGCAAGGCCTTGACACTGTGCCATGTAGAAGACTACTACACAAACTGGGGATATGGGTGTGGACAGGACAGTAGTGTGGTGGGTAGGTAACTGGCTAGGTGGCAGGACACAGAGGGTGGTGGTAAATGGCTGTCACCCACAGAGAGAAGAGTGACCAGTGGGTACCACAGGGATCAGTGCTGGGACCGGTCCTATTCAATATCTTCATCAGTGACATTGTGCAGGACCCAGAAGGCAGAATTTCACTGTTCACTGATTACACAAAGCTCTGTAACAGAATAGACACACCAGAGGGTGAGACAGAATGAGAAGGACCTGCAGAAACTTGAAGAATGGTCAGGGGTTTGGCAGTTGAAATTCAATTCAAGGAAGTGCAAGATAATGCATATGGGGCACAAAACCCTGAGACAATATATCAGTTGGGGAGTGAGGATATAGCATGCACCAAGCAGGAAAGGGATCTTGGGGTTATCATCCTGATGACCCCAAGGCAGGGGAAACAGTGTGACAATGCAGCAGGTAAAGCAAATAGGATGCTGGGATGTATATGCAGGGCACCACCAGCAGGAAAAGGGAGGTCATAATTCCGCTATACAAGACACTAGCGAGGCCCCACCTGGAGTACAGTGTACAGTTCTGGAGACCACACCTACGTAAGGACATAGACAGGGTAGAGAAGGTTCAGAGGAGGGCAACAAAGATGGTGCATGGATTGCATCACAAGTCCTATGAAGACAGGTTGAAGGAACTGAACATGTACTCCCTGGAGGAGAGGAGGAGAGAGGGATATGATAGAGACATACAAGTATCTTACAGGGAGGAACAGGGTGCAGGAATACACTATTTTAAGCAAAAAGATGTTCCAGAACTAGAGGCCATGGGATGAAGTTGGAGGGAGGACGATTCAGAGGAAACATGAGGAAGAATTTCTTCACAGAACAGGTGGTGGACAAGTGGAACACCCTGCCAGAGGAAGTGGTGGGGGCTGAAACAATCACGGATTTAAGAATACATGGGATAGACATAAAGGAATTCTGGAGGTCAGGGTAAGGCAACAGACTTCTAGGAAAACATAAACTGAACTTACAAGCTCAAATGGGCAGACTGGTGGGCCATAGGGCTCTTATCTGCCGACACTGTCTATGTATCTATGTAAATGTTTTATTAATACATTTTTAATGTGAAGTGATACATTGAAATAATATAGTCCTTTATGTTTTGTTGTGGCAGCAGGTGGCACTGTTATAATGTGTACTGCAGTGATTAAGTTATAATAGTTCATTGGGGGATGAGGTTCTCAGTATTGAGAGAGCTTGAAAAGAGCAGGATTTTATGGCTGGAGTGTAGTGAGGCATCAATAGAGGAGAGTTGACTGACTTGTGTGTGAGTGGGTGTTTGAAAGTGCAGGATTGCCCACTCCTGTTGTTCAGCTGCATTGTTAGTAAGGTGTCCTGGAGCTCAGAAAGACTGTTACAATTGACATGATCTTGCCAGTTTTTGTTGTGGCATTCGTAGCATTAGTGTGTCCCATCAGTGGCAGTTGCGGTGGTGATGGAGTTTTAATGCTTCAGTTTCTGCTCACTGTGGGTATCAGTCATGCTTACTGTGTCAGCGTTTTTTTTTTATTTTTTATTTCACTCTTTGGTAATCGGGTAAGGCCCACTAGGTACAAGTGTCTGTTTCTCAAAGCTGCACCTGGGAGTAGTGTATGTGAATATGTGTGAAGGGGGCTGCAGTTGGTGATAGGAGTTTTACATCGGTTTTGTTCACTGTGGCCATCAGCCACACTTACTGTGTTGCCAATGTTTGTGTGTGTGTGTGCATTTATATGTGGGGGCGGAGGGAGTGATAGATGCCTGCAGTTTGAAAAAAAACAGACATTTCACCAATTGTCAGGCATCCTAACTAAAAGTATTGACCTGCTCACTGCTAGCAATGATGACTTGATCCCTTCTGCAGCTGCTGAACCAAGTGTGAGTTTAGCCTGGCTGTTGAAATCTATGGGTAGCTGAATCAGGAATATGAGTTAAGCTGCTGGGCTGCTGTATGTTTTTCTATAATTACTGGCAAGCAATTTTTCAATGGGCTCAGTCAGTTGATATTCTCCGTAATAATCCGTGGGTTATTCTGGCGAACACACTCTCTGTCCATTAAAATTGAGCACTCCTTCATTGGCTCTTGTTCTGGCTCTGTGGGCTGAACACATTCTCAAACATGGTAACTCCAAATCTCTGTAGCAAGAAGCTGCCACAATAAGATTCTGCAATTCATCCTCTGCTAGTAATCATCTTTTATTATTTATCTAGTTGATCCTAACTTTACATTGAAAAAAAAATGGTATCTGGCTGATTCTGCTGTTCACCAACAGACACTGTGAGCAGCCATGCAGCCTGGCTGACTGCCAGCAGAAGCAGGTAAGCACAATCCTGATTTCAAACTTTAAGTCTGACAAAAATAAATACATAAAAATAAAAACAAAATGCTAAGTGCGCAAAAAGAGGGAGGGATAGATAGACTAAGAAACTGTGTGTGTTCAAGTTCAAATTTATTAAGCAGGAAAAACTAAATTGAGCAAGCTTATTTTCAAGGAGGTCCTGAGAGGGACACTGAAGGTACATACAGCATTAGGTATACACTGGCACAGTGGTACAACAATAAACAGGATGAACAATACAGTGCAACAATGGATAAGCACTGAAACAATCAGAAGAGGCATAGATGGTGCATATAATACAGTGGTTTAGGAGCAACAGGGCAAAAGGGTTATCCTGTATCGATGCCTACTACTACCACCAGTTAACTAAGATTATGCCTGGACTGCACTTGCAGTACTGTTTTATGAATTTCTACCTGTTTACTGTGCTTCTCTGTATTTGTCTACCCTCCACCCTCTGCAACTGATGTGGAGCCTATGCAAAAGAGTTTGTGACTCAAAGGATTGTAATTTGATCGTATCCAATAAAAAATATATATATATATATATATATATATATATATATATATATATATATATATATATATATATATATATATATACAATCCCATTAAATTCAGGTACAAGTGTTGATATCAAAGTGCATGATATTTACAAAATAAATCACCTATTTAAGGGTAGTAAAAGCATTTCAGCAATAGGAGGGCTCACAGGGATGGATTACGGGACTGATAGGTTAAAAATATGAGTCGGGAGGGAAATAGAGGAAACAAGAGTGAAGTACAGAAGGAGGGAAGGATCGAAAGCATGGGTGAGAGCACAGAAGGAGTGGAGGACTGTGGAGGACCATTACCCTGAAAGACAGTTTACTACAACAGACTTAATTAGAGTAGAGGGAACTAGTAGAAAAGACAGTTTACTACAACAGACATAATCAGAGTAGAGGGAACTAGTAGGAAAGACAGTTTACTACAACAGACATAATCTGAGTAGAGGGGAACTAGTAGAAAAGACAGTTTACTACAACAGACGTAATTAGAATAGAGAGGAACTAGTAGGAAGTAAAGCTGGATCAACGGTGGCTCATCAAGGGTGATGACATGTGCAGGAGTCATGAAACTGCTGCGGCCACATTTTTTAATGTATTTAGAGGAACTGGATTTTGTAATTTGAGGGTAAATTGTGCTTTGTTCTAAGCAACAGGGAGAGCATGGCTGATGGCCATTTTACCAAAGCAGAAGTAAGATTTAGGGACATCCAACATGCTAGCGGATAGGGCAAACAGAGTGATGGAAAAGGCCTGATATATGTGATGGAAGCTTTGGCAGTATGACTTTGTAAAGCCATATGAATGAGTGGAAAAGCCATCTAGAGGACAGGGAAACCCAGCCCAAGGAAGCTGCACATGTCCAATGATGAGCGTAAGGATGCACATCTCTGATGAAATTTATTGTGTCGAATGAATGCAGCAGGGTATCTGAACATCAGCCAAATATCACATCCATGTAGTCCAGTAGAGGAATGAACATGGTCTGTACAAGTTTCAACCTGGCTTCAGCCAGGAAAAAGACTTGTTCCTAAAGAGGAAACCGAGTCTTTGCTTCAGCTGTTTTGGCAGAGTGATTTGTTGTGAGCAGAGAAAGACGGGTGGTGGTCCATCAAACACCCTGCACTTAAATTTGTTGAGAGCCTCGAGATTGTCACTGATGAGGGTTTTGATAGGAGGCAATAAGGAGAGCTTTTTGGGAAAGAAGTAAGATAGAGTGGAAATATATGACCTTAGTTTTTAGCGTAACACAAGGAGTTTGGATTGTAACAGATTATGCTGAGGAAGGTCACATTTTGGTTGAAGTTCCACGCAGACTTCATTCAATGAGGATTTGGAGGTACAGAGGACAGCTCCATCTGTGAATAGGTGGATTTTGCTTTGTTCACATTCACATTGATGGTAGATCATGAACAGAAGAGGTTTGAGAATCTGTTTTTTGTCCATGGAAGGAGCCAATTATTTGAGACCATGGCAAGGGCAGTAGTTGTGCTGTGAGCTGGTCTGAACCCAGACTAGGATTGATTCACTAAATTTGACTTATCAAGGTAATCTTTTTTTTTTTTTTGTAATTTATATTGTATTAGTAAATTTTTACTAATACAGGGGACAAAGAATTACCACATGCAGTACTTATACACAAAATAATACATGATCTGTCCACACCCCCACCCCCCCCACCTATAGCAGCAAGGTACTTACAAAATAGAAGGATACAATATAGTATCACAAAACAAAAAGCACTGGATATACAGACTCATTTAGCAGCTCTGACCATAATTAACGTGTGAAGGGGATCCCAAGTATTATTGTACCACTGCAACTAATTGTGGAGGCTCGCTATCGCTTTCTCAGTACATAAGTTAGCCAAAATTTCATTAACCCATTCCTGATATGTTGGCTTAATGTATCCCTCCACTGCCAAAGCACACTTTTCTTAACTGATAGTGCAATCATGGAAATATGAAACCTTCTGCTTCTAACCTTAATAGAGGACAAATCCCCAACAAACATACATCTGGAGTGAAGTATGCCTGAAAACCAGTATGGGGTCTAGATTATTCTGTATGGCCATCCATAATGTCTTTATCTTAGGGCATAACCAAAAGATGTGAAGAATCATACCTTCTTCTTGACATCCTCTGGCACAGGCCCCTGAACTTATAAGACCCCATTTCTTTAGCTTCACAGGGGCATAATACATATTATGCAATATATGGAATTGCATAAGGTAGAGTCTATCCTGAGATAAATATTTATGGCAGAACTTCCAAAAGCTGACCAGTTAGGAGTATATTGAGGAAAAAAAGAAGCCCAGAGCCTAGTGGGGTCTTCAGGTCTCCCATACCTCCATTGATATAGGACACGATATATTTTGGAGATAGCACCTGGTGACCCCAATAAAGGGAGAGATCTGATACAAACAGAAAAGCAGGAGGACAAGGAGGACATTACCAAATATTGTGGAGAGTAAATGTTTCAATTGGGCCACCCTGAAGTAAAAGTTAACGGGATATCAAACTTGGGATGATATTAGAAACCAAGAGCCATTCCGTGCATCATCAAGAAAAGTAGAAATGATCCCATCCTCAATCTGGGGCAACCATTTACGAGATATCATCTTTTGTTGATTAAGAAAGATGGGAATTCAAAATAGACTGGGACAGGTACATTTCTGGGGAATACCACAGAAATGAACAAAGCTATATGTGAACTCCGAAGGACGTTGGATAATGGGACAACTAATAGTGTCCGGAATGAAGCCTATTTTAAGATAGAACAATGTCTAGGGGTCAATGTTCTCAGATTGAATAAAGTCTAACTCAATTTTGAGCCAGACCAGTCTTAAATATTCGGACCGGATTAACCCACCGCAAATATTTTGCAATATGACTAGCCCAATAATAAATTGCTAGGTGGGGATCCACAGTCCTCCATCTAGTTTTTGAGTGGCTAGTTTGTAATATGCTAACCTGGCTTGTTTATTAGACCAGATAAAATTTGTGAAAATTCTGTGCATTTTATCAAACCATGATAATGGTGTAAAGGAGTTAAGAAGCGAGATGAGATAAAATAAACAAGGACAAACATTCATTTTAATGATATTAATGTGACCCTAAGGAGAGAGAGGAGTTTGGACCATCTATTGAGATCCTGAACTATCACTTGGGAGAGGCTCAAGTTTTCCTTAAACCAGGAGGAGGGGTTACACGTCAAATTAATGCCAAGATATCTGAGAACGCTGGTGACCAACCAAGACCAAAGATCAACAAATCATTTTGAAAAACCTTATGATTAAGAGGGAAATGAAGGATTTGGTTATATTCAACTTATAATTCGAGAGAGTACTGAGCTTGGCAATTTCCCTCAACATGGCGGAAATTGAAGTTTTTGGATGGCGTAAGCTGTGATCTTCACCACCTGATTGCCAATTGGGATACCGCTTATCTCCGGATTATTGAGAATATTTCGGATAAGAGGTTCTAAGTATAAATTAAATAAAAGGGGAGAGAGGTAAGCCCTGCCGAGTACCGGAAGACAAAAAGAAAGGGTTTAGAGAATGCTCCGCTGCCAGAGACTCTGGCAGATGGAGTTTGATATAAGGCCCAATCCTCTCTATAAATTTAGCTGGAAAACCAAATACTTTAAGGGCCTGAAACAGGAAATTCCAGTTGACGTGATCAAATGCCTTCTCAGCGACCAAGGAGACCAATCCTGCAGGAAAGGCAGCATCCTTGGACACCAAGACTACATGTGACAGAATGCGTAGATGGTCAGCTGATGAATGTCCCTCATAAACCCTACCTGAGACATATTAATCAGGCCAGGAAGAACTCATGTTATTCTATCAGCCAATATCTTAGAGAGAATTTTAACATCTTGATTCAATAAGGATATTGGTCTGTAGCTTTGCACTAATTCCAGCTCATTATCGGGCTTAGAGAGAAGTACAATCAGGGCCTCAAACAAATGTGCATCTATTTTGTGCCAGAAAGAATGTGACAATACAACCAGTGGAGAACTGGCAATAATTGTGATCAAAAGTTTTATAAAATAAAGCAGAAACCCATCTGGTCCTGGGACCTTGTCTGAGGGCAAAGCCCCAATGACCTCTGAAATTTCCTCTGGTGATATTGGTGAGGATAGAAAATTCTCCTGTGATTCTGATAGAGAGGGTAAAGAGGGTAAAAAGAATCTCTCAGGTAGGTCTCAAGCTCTTCTAAGGAAGGAAGGTTGTCCATATCCCTATATAAATCCTCATAATAAGAGGCAAACTCCTGCACAACCTCAGAAGGATACCTTCAAGGATCCATCTGCCTGAGCCTAATTGGAGGTATGAATCTAGTTGATTCTTGCTGCCTTTAACCTTAGGCTAGCAGGTGACCCTTGCCTCCAGTCAGTATAGTTTGCATTGGTACAACTAATAGATAATTCTGCTTTTTCCCTCAATAGGTCTAAATATATATCTTTAGCTACCAAGAGCTTCCTCATATCCTCTTCTGAGGCATTAGAGGATAACCTGGTTTCCAAAGACCTAATTAGAGATAATGAAGCTAATACATCCGCCTCTCGAGTCTTTTTTCCTTTTGTCTAAGCTAATAATGATCCCTCTCTTGTATGATTTGAAAGCACCTCATAAAATATCAGGAGTCGATCCTCAGAGGAATTGGTGGAGAAAAGAAATCAGTCTGCTCCCTTATTAGATCACAGTATTTAGTGTCTTTAAGCAATTGACCATTTAATTTCCATCGGTTTCTTTATGGGGAATGTTAGGAAGGCCAACTTGGAAGTTACCAAAGAGTGATCAGATACTGGACCTGGCTGGATCGAGGTAGTTAAGATCCTTGGCAAAAGGGCCGGAGAGAGAAAAGATAATCAATGCGAGACTGGGTTCTTGTACCGATGAGTTAAAGGTATACTCTTTGTCCTTAGGGTGTAACACATGCCACATATCACACAGTCTGCACTGGTCCAGAAAGTCCCTAAGGGCCCTCTGTCCAGTTGTTATGCCCTCAACCCAGTACCAGACCCGTCAACTTCAGGATCAAAAACCAGATTGAAGTCCCTGCCTATTATTATACCAATTGGAAGCAAAGGAAGGAGTATGGAAATAAGTTTTATGTAAAAGCCTGGATCATCTGCATTAGGCCATAAATGCTACTAAGTAAAATGGGCATAGACCAGAGAATCCCTTGAACTAGGACATATCTGCCATCTGGGTCCCTGAAAACTTGTTTGGAAATAAAGGGAATGTCTCTATTAATTAGAATCATAACCCTGCAGCTATTAGTGGACCCTGAGGCATTAAAAACCCGCCCAATTTGTTGCCTCCTAAGTTGCAGAGATTCTCTTTCCAGGAAATGAGATTCTTGCAGAAATATAATCTGAGAAAATAATAAACTTAAGTGTTTTAACACTTGGTATTACTAACATACTAACATACTAAAATGCCAGCAGAATAGGCCTAACGGTCTTCGTGTCTGCTTGTTGGTCAGCCCCCACCCTGGGTACTGACCTTGCTGTCCCCTCGCCATCTCTGGCTTCTCCTTCCCAGTTCTGGATATTCTTGCTGCATTGGATTTTGCTTCCAGAACCCTTCCCTGTACCTGTCCCACCCCTCTTGAACCCTCCACTGTCTCTGCCTCCACCAGCCCCCTAGGCAGTGCATTCCATGGCTCCACCACCCTCTCAGTGAAGTAGCACCCTCCTTTCTCCCCTGAATCTTCCCTCCAGCTTCCACCCTTGCCTCTAGTGGCCCCTCCTCCTTCCTTCAAGCACCCTGACTGTTCCTCCCTATTTACCTCTTCATGTACCTGAAGACCTCTATCATGTCCCCAGTCCCTTCTCTTCCAATGTGTACATATTTAGCTCTCGAGCTCCTCCTCATAGGTCCTGTCCCCAAGCCCCAAATCATTTTGTTGCCTCCTCTGGACCCTCTCGAATTCTCCTGAATGGGGAAATATTGCTGAAATCCATTAGGGATCACAATCATGTCCCTGACCCTGCAGCTCTGGCTGTAAAAGAGGCAGTTTCTACAATGAAAGAAAGGGCTGGTAACACTGTCGAGACTACACATCAAATACTTGCTTCAGGAGTGTCTCAACTCACCCCTTCTGCATCTCAACTACCAGCTATACCACTGCTGAAGCATACAGTAAGGAGGAATAGGAGGGCTCATTCAGTACTGTTACCTGAGCCTATTAATGCCATAGCTCTAACTGTCCCCTTGGATTTTGTACAAACAATAAAGAAAGAAAATTTCTTCAATATGACAGTGGGCCTGGCAGTGACAGAATTTTGATATTCACCACTTCTGCAGACTTGGAACATTTGAAGTGAAGTGGGCACTGGTTTGCTGACGGCACTTTTAAGAGCTGTCCATCTATATTTTCGCAAGTATATACCATTCACGCTGTCAAGTATGGCAAAGTCATTCCACTGGTGTACATGTTAGTGTGTAAGAGAACTGCTGCAGATTATCAAAAGTTCTCGCTGTGATTAATGGTTTATGTGAGGGTTTGCAGCCACAGACTATTTTGACACACTTTGAATTGGCAGCAATAAAACCATTTAGCCAGTCTTTCCCAAATGCTAAAATGAGAGGGTGCTTCTTCTACATGACACAGGTGGTGTGGAGAAAGATTCAGGAATTGCCTGGCATAAGTGGTCCATACACTTCAGACCCAAATGTTGTCCTCAATGTAAGAATGCTACTAGCTCTTGCTTATGTGCCTGTAGATGATGTTTGTAACATTTTCAATGAGCTAATGAACATTGACTCCTACCAGACAAATGGGGAGACCCTCTGAATTTGATAGACTACCTTGAGGATACATGGCTTGGTAGACCACCGCCAGGGGGACGTAGAAGGCCCATGTTTTTGATATCCCTGTGGAACTGTTATGATACAGTTTGTGATGCTTTTCCCCACACAGCAAATGCTGTTGAAGCCTGGCATCGCCGCTTCTACAACACATGAACAGCACTGAGATTGAACAGCTCATTGTTGGATCAGCGTAAATGAAATTGAAAAATACAAAGACACTGCTAAACGGACACAGGGATTGTCAGAGAATACAGCTCACGCCCAGAATGGAATATTTACGTGGAATTGCTTACAATTTCCAGCTGCAAGCCTAAGAAATATATGAATTCATTTTAAATTTGAGCAATAATAAAGATAAAGATTCACATACCATTTGCTGTATTTGCTGTATTTGGTGGTGGAACTGTTTAGCCAGTGGGGGACAGATAGTGGAATGGACGTGCAGCACTGAATTGTGTCCCTAACCAATCATGAGTCTTTATTTTGCCCTGTTCCCAAATCCCTAAACCCTGATTAGCATTACAGAACTGAACAACACATGAATGTTAAGGTAGGCTTACTCTGAAGCATCACTAAATACATAGATAGAAAGCATAAACTTACTGGCTTACTGATCAAAGACCCCCCGCCTCATAGGCTTCAGACCAGATGAATTGTGCTATTATGGCTTACTGATCAATGACCTCCCACCTCCTGGCCTTCAGACCAGATGAATCACGCTATTATGGTAAGAACGTTTTTGATAATACGCCATCTTTACTGGGCGCGATATTGAATGTGCTATATTTACTCGCTTATTCAGGTCGCACGATTTTGACTTCATCCCCATAACACACCTTGGGTGTACATTAAATTCTCATATCACGCACTTACCCATCCTTTATTCTATATACAACGTGACTGTGTTGTTGGAAATAGTAATGGCGGAGAGGAGCGGTCAGTCAATCCGTGAACTGGATTTTTCTGTCCAGTTCATAATGAAGATTACGTGTTGTTTTTTGAACCAGTCACCTTTCATGGTTTTATTTTAATGTTATTATTATTATTATTATTAAATTTGGCTTCATTATATATTGCTAAAATATGATTTTATTGTGCTTGAGGGTGGAGCATGATTATGAAGTGAGACTTGAGATGAGATTTCTTCGAATTGTCAGCACCTGAAGAAGAGGAAGGAATGCTTGACAGTTTAATGCAGGTATGTGATTTCAGGCAGCCCACTTTGTTTCTTACTACAGTTGTACACTGGAACTGGCTCTGGCTCATGGTTGTTTAACCCTTTATGATTTGGTCCAATACCAAGATTGGGGTTGAATTATTTAAATGAATTGTCTTTTCTTACAACTTCACATACCTAACCAGACTTGATTGTCCATGCTACTGCTGATCTGATCTGTGTAGGGGTTTGAGTGGATGTAGCTGTTAGAACATACCATGCTTGCATTTTAAAGAGGGTATCCAGTATCCCTACCTAGGTCGGTGCTTTGTGTTCTCCATTGTGACAATAGTCAGAACAAAATGATCCAGAATTAGTTTCAGAGCTGGTTTTAAAATAACTGTAAATACATTTTGGCAAACCATGAAGTAACCACCTGTGCATCAATTGTGCCAGTAACTGCACAGTGTAGCGTAATTATTTTTATTTATTTGTTAAACTATTTCACCAGGAAGGCACACTTTACAATAAGTTGCTTGTCTCGTGTGACCTGGGGAGGGGGTTAAGGGGAATGCATACAAGTATACACAAACTACATTATTAAAACAACCAGAATAATCAGAGTACAGTACAACAAGGTCTACCATAACAAGGATAAGGAATTGCAGTATACAACAGCTAATAGGGAGCTAGGTTGGCATATACAGTAGTAGCCACAGACAAGGTCAGGTATTTCCAGATATTTCATGACATTTTGAAAGAGTTTCTCTCTGCTGCCCCTACTGTGGAATGCAGAAAGCAGATTTCTAGAAATATCACATAAATTTCAAGAAATATCTGACCATGTCTTTGGCTGCCACTGTAGAAAGGAACACATTTTTGAACATTAATAAGTGCAGCAGTTACAATGAGAGTGCATTTATATGATTGTGTTTCATCACAGAGGTGGGGCTAAGTGCTGGAATGAGATGAGGTTGCATTAAGACTGAGGACAGCAGGTACAGTTTGAGGAGAGGAAGTTATAAATGTTAAAGGAGAGGGAAAAGGAAGAAGAGTGACAGATTTGTTGCATTAGGAAGTTTCAGAGTTTAGATAAATGATGAGCTAATGCAGACTGTCCTGCAAGAGTAGAACAGTGGGGACTACGAAGATATGAGAGTCAGTGGATCTTAAGGTGTGGAAGAGGGGAGGAGTAATGAGAGAGGAGGAAAGGTAAGAGGTAGAAAGCCAAACCAGTGTTTAGAGACATGAGTTTGGCACAGTGGGAGAGGCATCTATTAGCAAGATAAGGGAATGATAGAGAGTGTAGAGGACACAGTGGTGAGTGTGAACAGGAGAGTCCAAGGTGAAGCGCAGAAAGAGTGGAAAAGGGGTCCAATCTGGATAAGGAGGATTTGGGAGTAACACTGTAGACTACATAACAGCAGTCAAAAATAGTGAATATCATCTTTTGACTATATCACACCTGGCCGTAAGAGGGATACAATTACGGTTTCTGTATAAGGCACTGAGCTTGGGCACCGTTTGTCAGAATAAAACTGATGTGTCCAAAGAAGCCAAGGTGTTGGTCTTACCAAACCCTAAGGTATCTAAATGAGGAGGTGTCCTCATGCATAGTCCAATCTAGGGTGGAAGGTGGGCAGGTGGGAGCTGAGCAAGTCTCTACCTTGTGCCAAAGGTCATAAAGACTGTCTTCCTGGCATTCAGAAAGAGTTGATTTGATGCAAGCCAGTGCTGGATCTTGTCAAAGTCAAGCTGAAGTCTGGCTTCTGCATTGGAGGAACTGGCCAGAGATGAACAGAATGGTATTGTCAGCATACATATGGATGGAGGGGAGGAGAAGGCTGATGGTAAATCATTTAGGAAAATGGAGAAGAGTAGGGGCCCAGCATGGAACCTTGAGGTACACCAGTGTGAACTGGCAAGACTGGGAGCTGGAATCAGCAATTTGACTGACTGTGTCCTCCCTGAGAGGCAGGCACTGAACCAGTTTGTTGCAGATGGGGACAGTCCAGCTGAAGATAGGGAGTGGAGTAGCAAGGTGGGATACTGTGTTAAAAGCCTTGGCGAAGTCAACAAAATGGCAGAGGTAATTAAGCCATTGTCCATTCTGGTGAGGATGGAATCAATTAGCCTGAGTAGGGAGGCAGTGGTGGAGTGATGTTTCCGAAAACCAGATTGGAACAGGGTGAGAAATTATAATCAGTGAGAAAGGAGGAGACTTGGGAGAAGACTAGATGCTCCTGGAGTTTAGTAAGGGTGGGGAGCAAAGAGATAGGACAGTAGTTCCCAGGGATGTGGAGTCACCACCCTTGGGAGGGGAGGATGAATATGTGCTTCCAGGACTTAGGGGCCATTGTTGTCATGAATGAAAGGTTTAACATTTCTGACAGGGGTATGCCATGGATGGGGCAGAGAGGAAGAGAAGCTTGGGGTCAAGCATCATCAGGAGAGCTGTCTTTTGATGGGTTGATGGCCAGAAGGGCATCTAAGGTTTCAGCTGGTGAGACCAAGGAGAATGAGAATGGATAGTATTCTGAAGTTTGCTGAAGTTTAGATTTGAAGGAAATGTCACTGGCAGACAAGGGGAGAGGAGGCCTAAAGGACTGAGGCACACAAAGTGAAGTAGGAGTTAAATTCTCTGCCACTGCTGCATGATCACCTATGAGTGAGTTATTTATTTTAATGACTGGGAAGGAAGGGTGGGAGGGAGGCGAGTAGAGGGCATGAACCACTTTCCAGAACTTGGTGGCGAGTTTAAGTTAGTGTGAAGAGTGGATCTGAAGTAATCAGCCTTAGCTAGCCTGGTTGCTTTTTGCATGCATTGAAGTTTGCAGTAGGTTGCATAATCGCTTGGTAAATTAGTTGCTTTATGCTCTTCATGCTTTGACGCGCTCTTGAGATAGACCAGAAGTTCCAGAGAAACCCATGGAACATGGTTACCACGTATCCTGGTACATTTGAATGGAGCATATTGATGCCAGATGGCAAGGAATTTTCCTTGAAATATTCTATGGCTGCATCCACTGTAGGGGCAACAGTTACTGTATTGGTGCTCAGTCAGTGTGGGCTAGGACTTGGAGGAGAGGCTCGAATATTCAGAGATTTGTAGGAGCAGGTGATCAGTATTTTATGAGGAGGTTTAGGCCTATGTATCTTCCAAACTAGGTATAGCAAGTGATGGCCACTAAGGGCATCGGGTAGAAGTCCAGATTTGATGACACGATGAGGGTGGGAGGTGAGGGCCTCAATAGAGCAAGGAGTGGTTTTGTGTTTCAGTGTTCAGGTGAGTGGGTTCATGGATGAGCTGAGATAAATTGTGAGAGACAATGTTGTTGTGTGCATTATTTTGTGAGGGAAGAGCCAGTTCAGATTGAAGTTCCCAGAATAAATAGTTCACCTGACTGAGCGTGAAACAATAGCACTTGTGAGATCAGTGGCCACAGTGGCAGGAAGGTTAGGACAACAGTAGATCCCAGCAACAAAGATAGGTGTAATCCCTTGCAAATGGGGGTTCCTAGAAATGCCAATCTGGATTTACCTTAGCCTGTTTTGTTCTGTCCTTCTCCCTCTGTTTCTCGGCTTCTCCTGACATGGCCTCTAATGTTTCTGGCTTCCCAAGTCCTGTTTGCCCTCGTGAGTGCCCCAGCTTGCAGTCAAATGAAAATCCAGCCCCTCAGGGTTTAAACTGCTGACCGCGAGCTCCCGCTGCAAAATCACTGCCTCCAGGGCAGCGGAGTCACGTTGGTGTGAAAAGTGCCTTGAGGTATAAACGCTGTTTTATGGTTGCTTTGGGACTGTGCCGTGAGTCCTGGGATCCTTCCTCCTATTTGGGACCCGTGACCACGGACAGCCTGCTGGGGAATCGCCAGATGGGAATTAAAGGAGTTCTGACCAGGGCTCATTTGAGTATGCCTGTGTGGGGCTCCGTCATCTGAATAATGCATAACAGTGTATCTGGCTGCCTCCAGGGTAGCTATGTTCAGCTCCAGTCGAAAAGTAATGAATTAAAATGTTTTACATAATGGAACTGTTGCTGCTTGTTGGGAATATACTGAGCATGTGGGAAAAGTGTTTCAATTTAAAATGAGTACTGTTTCCCTGGCAATTCAAGTATCTGGGACTCTGTGTGTCAGCCTATCAGCTGCTGCAAGAGGAGCTTGCTAAGTGCAGTAGTGACAGGAAAAGTAAAGAGCCATGTTTTCATCTGTGCAGCAACTGCAAGTACAGCCTTTAAGCTATAGAGCTGTGGGGCATTTGAAGCAATAATTACTTCTTTCTGGCTGCACCAGGACATTATTCAGAACTGTATCTAATCTGCTGTAAGGGACAGTGGGTTAAGCAGCCATTACAGCAGTACAGGCAATTGGAATTGCAGCAATAGAAAGCCAGGACTTGTGGGACATTCACTGTATCTTATGAGTAAGCACCCAAGTGCTTATGGGGCTTACAGGACATTATTTTAGGTGCAAATTCCACAACCCAATTGTGCCTCGAGTGATCTGATAGGTCCTTCAGCAACTTGGAGACCTGTCACCCCATCCCTGCTACTAATCAGAAATTGAGCTAGGAGCTCTATAAAGAGACAATGTTGCCGGTTTGTCTGGAGATTCAGTGATGCAGAGCTGAGAGAGAGAGAGAGCAACAGAGCAGGCTCCAGTCTGCTGGGAGCCCCCATGGGGAGGGGCTCAGACTCAGCCATGCCATCAGGCCTGGGCCACTTAATTCAATCCCTTCAGTCTTCAGAGGGTATTTATTATTTTCTTCAGTTAACAGTTTACTAGTTACAGTAATTGTGCTTTCTGCAACAGCTAGTCTGGAGGGTGCCAGTACTGTCCTCCGAGTCTAACCTCCCTCCCACGTTGGGGAAGATGTGAACTGAAGAATCAGGATGCCCAGCAGCGTGAGAGTGCTGACCAGACCAGATGACATCATGCAGTGGTGAGAGCGCTGACCAAGTACCTAAGCGGTGAGAGAACTGAAGAAGTCTTCAGGATGCCTTCAATTGGATGAGACCCGAGAGGACCCGAGTGAGTACCCTCGTACCCCAGGTGCAAGGAAGCTAAACAAGTAGTCTTGGGAGCTCCATGCCCCATTAAGAAATGTGTGCTGTTATGTGAAGTATTGAAGTCATCAGTCTAGGCTACTAACCCCATAAGAGACTGCCTAGTTCAAGTTATGGATTCATCTTGTCTGTGGCCCAAATGGCTAAGTTGCAGGTGCAGCAAGATGCTGGGCTTAGTGAATCATATAAATGTGTAGTTATGGGTTAGAGTCCTGCCATCATGCAGCTGTCTGCCAAGACACACTTGCCACTTCATGAGACAGGAGGCCCTAGAGCATATTAATGTCTAAGATACCTTAAAGAGAATGTACCTGTGTCTGCACAGAATTTTGTCTAAGAGCGCTTGGTATAAGTGTTAAATGGCTAGACGTATGGATAGGACCCCGCTTGTGGATAATCTTCTTGGTATATAGAATGTACTGATGTGACTGCCTATGACTAAAGAATGGAATGCTTGATAAAAGTGTCGCTGCAACTTACTCTGGATGGATGCCTTTTGTATATAAAGTACTGATGTGACCGTGTTTAAACTGCGTTTAGGATGCTTGACAGAAGCATCGCTCCTCATTGCATTGGATGGGACTTTTAAGTATTGTGCTGAATGTTCTGGATGTAAGATCCACATAGTTTGTTCTGGAATGTTCAGAAGTCTCGAGTGCAGGGCAATCCTTGATTTGTTGGCAAGTGCGGGCAATCTCTGCTTTGTTCATAAAGTGCAGGGCAATCCCTGCTGTGGTTGTAGATAGTAATTTGCTGCTTTACAAAATCTGTTTCCAAGTTGCCCCCACCCTCAAATTAATTGTCGGCCACTTTGACCAGCTGCAACTCCATCAGACCTGCAACATCTTGGACTGTGGTATCTGTTTAACCAGTATGGTATGAGATTGTGAGGTTTCTGCTGTATCTGGGACTGGTACCAGTGTGGGTAATATTAATGATTATGTTTAACATCTGATTTATCAGCAGCTAGATAGCCAGGGCTCTGGATGTCTTAAGTCGAATGGTAAAATGTGATTTATGTCTGCCTGTTAATATGTAGCCACCCAGCTGAAGGATTCACCAGCAAAATACAAAATGATCTCTGTACATGTGTAAATATGGTAAGATAACCTCTACTCCTCCTGTTTCCTTTCCTAGCTCCTTTGTTACCCCTGGAATAAATATCTTATTGTAGTTGTTTGAAATCCTGTGTGAGCACATTATTAGAGAAAGCCTTTATTTCATGATGTTGAAATGTGGGAACTGTGTATTGGGGCATGTCTGGAGAAGGTAACTGGTCATCATAGGTGGTATAGCAGCTCAGGGGCTACACCCAGTACCATCTCACCCATGTAAAGCACCCTGAGTGGAGGCACTGCGCAAGGTTTTAAAAATGTTATTAGCTAGCTAACCCAAACCCCTTAGCCTATGTCCAGGGTAGTAGGCAGGGTGTAACACTGGAGTGTGGTGCCGCCCAGGTCTTACATAGGAATGGAGGAGGGCAGGATAACCAAATGAAAAGAACTCACAATTTCCAGGCACGGAGGAGAGAGAGTGTTGGTGAATTGTAGGGACAAGAAGATGTACATTGCCACACCTCCACATCTGCCAGTCCTGTCTTGTCTGACCCTGGAGTAACCAGGGACAGAGAAGGTATGGTCAGGGATCTTGCTACTAAGCCAAGTGTCTGAGAGAATAAGGATGTCGTGTGTGCGAGGCAATCATGGTTTGTAGCAGGTCAGTTTTAGGCAGTAAGTCTGCATATTTTTTTTTTGTATGCTTTATTTATACATACTACTTTTGGGGCATCTTTCAGGGTCCCATCTGCAGTCGCCTACTCAACTGCCCACCTGAACCAATGATTCCAGAGGCTACATTGGGATACAAGGTCTGGGGCTCTCCTGGCCCCACAGAGAGGTCCCCAGACCCCAAGCAGGACCGGAGAGTCAGCTGACATTGGGCATGTGGTGGGTCGGCCTGCCTATGTTTGCCGCCACCTCACCAGAAGGTAGAGGGATATTCTTGTTTTTACCCCAGAGCACGGACATGCAATGACATCCTGCCCATCACATGTGCGCTCCTGCATGCACCTGGAAGACGTCCGCTGCTGCCCCAATCCCCATGCCTCTACTACTGTGCACTGCAGAAGCCCCAGCATCTGCCAAGGGTCACCGTGCATTGGAGGAGCCCCAAACCTCCCCAGGACTAGGAGAGCTGTCCTATGAATGCTCAATCCCAGTCCTCCCGACAACCCTGACAACCTGAACTCGCTCCTGAACTCGGGTCACCAGCGTGGCGTGAGGTGCAGTGTCCAGTGCCTCAAACTCAGCGCCACTGGGCCAGCCCAGCTCTGCACATTTAGGTGGAATATCTTGAGGCAACTAGGAAGAGAAAGGGATTTGGGAGGTTCTGACTGAGGTTGCTGTTGGAAAGTGCAGAAATATTAGCAGCTGGACCTGGGTTGGGGTGGATATTTCCTGGAAAGAGGAGGAGGAGAGCAATAATTGGGTTGTGTAACTTAGGATTGTTATAGAATTGCCAGGGTTTAAATGTTTTTTGAATTGGGGTATAGCACTGGGGTGAGCCAAATGGGTTAATAGGAGATGAATAATGGCAATAGAGATAGGTACAGCTATCATGGAGGTGGCAGGGAGGAGAGGGAAATGGATCCAGCACTGGAGCAATGAAGCAGGGGTAATAGTGAGAATAAAACTGGAGGAACTGGATGCAGTAAAGTAGTGAAGTGGGAGTCACGAGGTTGAGTCATAGGGAATGTGTGGGGAAGAAAGAGGGGAGGGAGGGCGAAAGAGAAGGAAGGGTGAGAGAGGCAGTATTTGTGATAGTAAAACAGATATATGAGCTGTAAATGAGTGGGTAAATGAGAAGTGAGAGGGTAGTGCAAAAGAAGATTGTGAGTAACAGAAATTAGTCAGATCCAGGTGAACAAGGAGGTGAGGTATTGTGAGGTGGCAAGATTCTAAGGCTGGGAGACTAAGAAGAAAAACATTTTGAGAAGAGACAATATAAAAGGTAGACACACGGATTGGCTTCAATTTGAGTGGCTAGCTATAATGTGGGTGGGGTTATGCTCCAGTAGTCAAGAAGAGAAAATGATCAGTGGGTCTGGGCTGTCAGTAATAGAAAGATGGTTACTATGTGGAAAATAATGTAAATCTTGGGGTCAGTGAGGAAGTCAGTGGAGTCCTGCAAAAATAACCCCTGCCTTGACCAAACAGATGTAAGGCATGCAGACAAACGGATGCAATGCATACAGACAAGTGGGAGGGTGTGAGATTAGGTCATGCAAGTATTTGCAGCAGGAAACCATGGTCATAGAGGTGGGATGATGATCCTTATACACAACAAACTAATCTTTACAGATATAAACATAGAACAATCCCAAGATGGTTCAATGCTAGCAGTAGAAGGGAAATCAACGGCAGCAAAGTATCACTGTCCAGAAAAGGAACAAAGGAGCTAATAGTCCAGATAGTAATAAATCAATAATTTTAAACTAAATAGAGCATGAAATACCACTTTATGAGCCTCATTGTGTTTACTAACCATACATAACCTGTAAATCTTTTATTTGTATATATGTCAAAGGCAGTGTCCGCCTTTCCTTGTCCACATGCTGTGATATGTGGGTGTTAATGCCTCTAGTTATTATGTGAGAGGGTGTCACCTTGTCTTCTGGGAAGGCTGCTCAGCAAATTTTGTCTCAGGGATTGGCCACTCTCTAACCCCTGGCTTCAACCACTAGTAGGTTATCTGTTATCAGCGCCCATTTTAGCTCTCTAGAAATCCTTAAAAGGGATTCAAATGATGTCGAAACCGTCTACTCTGGATCTTAATAAGTGTGTCATCTTCTCTATTCATAATTTTCCCATGTAGCCTAATCCACTCTGAGATGGTTAGACTAGATGGTGCTAGCCACCTGCATATTATGGATTTAGAGTATGCTGAACCCATGATTCTGAAGATATATTTCCTGGAATGGGAGTTTACGTTTACTGGCGGCAGTCCCAATACCATATTTTCTGCCCCATCACTGTCCTAGAGCTCAGTATGTCTGCAATGGCTTTTTTGTACAGTCCTGTAATAAGCCTCCAGTTCTGGGCAATCCCAGAATGTGTGGAAGTGTGTGCCCTGTGTTGGTTCTTCCAGTATTTTTCTGTATACTGTGCCATGTAGTACTGTTAAATATTTATGGTCTGCATATTGAGAGCCCAGAATTTGTAAGGGAAGTACAAAGTAACAAACTTCTTAAATATAACCAGCAGTTGAGCCTGACTGGTGGGGACCTAACTGATGTTCTTAATCTACAGCTCAGATTCATCAAGGTTGTTAACATACTCGGTACAAGCATGAGAGGTTTTGATTAATGAATACAGTTTAACTGACATGTAGAGACTCCTGCATTCCTCCTGGGATTGCACCTTTAGATTCCATTGCCATTAGTCCTGATCCAATACAGACTACTGGATAATATAACTGGAAGATGTCCTCAACATTACCAATCATCATATCTGACCGTGCCCCAGTGAAAATGCAGTTGACCTAGAAAACAAAAGAACAGAAAGACACGAAAATACTAGCCTCTAGCTGAAACAGCAACTGCAATGCTCAATATTTAAGGGCATCAGAATAACACAAACAGCTGATATAACCAGAGACCCTCACCTACTAGATTGAGAATTTGTGACATTCTCCTAAGCCCTGTATAGCATGGAAAACAGCAGCTCCACACAAGACATACAAGAGTTCTGTACAGCAAGGATATTAGAAACAGTTTATGGGGCTAGTGGATTTTCCCACACAATAGCTCTCCTGGCCAGTGGCTGCTGAACTTAGTTTCATCCCTACAGTGTATATACTAGTCAGTCAAGTCTTATAGAAAGCTATATAAGTTATAGAAAGGAATCAAGAACCATTGGTATTTCCCACTGAAAGGATGTGAAAGGCAGCATGATGTTATAGGGAATCAGGAGGTATGTCACTCCGTCCAGCAAGATCATCAGTGCGCCAAATTGGAATGAAAGAATTATACATTAAAAATTAAGAACAAACAAATCATTAAAAACATCAGAAAAGCCTAATTGGGGATTGGGACACCACTTGGTAAGTTTGTGGGGTTTTTTTGAGAATCTCAGGAGTTCCGCTTTAAGTGTTCATCCAGAATACTGCTTCCTGAAGTCTGACCTAAAATGATCATTTACCACACTGATTACAACATGCTTTCAGTGGATTCTTGGTGTTATTTGCAAAATTCTTTCACTGCAGAGGATCTGCATTTTTTTTAGGTTTAGTGGTCTAGGGGTTGTCGGGGGCAAGAGGATACTTATGAGACATTGGGAAGTGAATGCAAGATAATTTCTTTGTTTGAATATCTATTAACTAATGTGCCTTTGGATGGTATTGTTAGAGCAGGCAGGGCAGCAGATATACTGTATCAGAAGATGATATACTCTGATATAATATAATGCAATTAAGTACTAGAAAATGGGTTGAGAAACCCTGCTTCCTGATTGGTGGAAAGCACCCATCTCTCAGGCGGTATCTGGCAACAGGGACCAGTAATTAACTAGCCTCAGTGCCAGTCTGCTATTTTATACATATGACATGTCCACTAGAATTTTAAAATCATGAATGGCCACCATTTCTTTTACTTGCTTAGCGAGATTACTCAGTTACCTCTGCTCAACTCTCGATATTTCAAACAAACAAATGAAATAATTGTACCTGGTTTTACACCTTTAAAACTCTTTCTCCACTTTATTTGTTTGTATTTCCCTGCAACTTGTGCTGTCAGCGCTCACTCAGAAAGTCCCATCACTGCCGCTCTTGTGGTTCCCTACCATGATTGGCATTTGCTCCTGCTCACACTGTGGCAAGATTTTTTTCACAAAATGTCATATAAACACTACAGCCATTGAAGTGCTGTCATTCTAGTCACTCTTTATATCTCTAGAGATAAAATGTAACCTTGGTGATATGCTAGTTTGTTAGTTTCTATGTTTCTATATGTGAGGCAATACTTCTTCACAGAAAGGGTGTTGGATACCTGGAATGGTCTTCAGGGAGGTAGTGGGGCAAAACTTTGGTGGATTCAAAAGCCTGGGATAGGCACAGGGATTCATAAGGGAAAGGAAGGAGGTGTGTGGAAGAAATAGTGCCATAGGCCAAGGAGGGTCTGCAGCAAAAGCAATCACAATAAAAATGAGCAGACTGTATGGCTAAGCAACCCTTATCTGCTGTTAGTTTCCATGTTTCTATAGCTCACTAACATGCTTCAGTTGTTTCTCTGGGCTCTGGGGTCTGATGCTGCAGTCACTCTGCCAAACCAGGATTCGTAAGGTTTCATCTTCAGATTGCAGTTAAAAACATTTCACATTCTTTACTATGGGGAAAGAGGACAGACAACAACCGAAATCTCCACAAATGCAGTTCTTGACAAAACCTTGGTAGTACTGTTGGGGTACATTCACCAGAGTAGACACAAAAACTATAAAACACAATAATGCTTTCTACTACCAATACCAGCAGTAGGGGACTACTTACACACAGCATTTTTATTGATTTTATTAACTTTTCAACTGTTTAGAAGTTTTGTTAAACATTTTATGCAAATCCTGACAAAACCTTCTTTCTAAGTGCAGTAATCCCGTCCAGGATGGGTGGTATGGGTTATACCTAACCTTTCAGGGCTATAAGGCCCTCTGACTATGGCCTCAGGCCTCATTATGCCCTGGGTGGTCTGGTATGGCCCAATACTGCCCACTCTGTTGGGCATTATTGCTTACATAAAGCATGACAAGGTGTGTGTTTTGTGCGATATTGGTAAGCCTTGGGAAGTGAGACACGAGCAATGCTGAGTGCCTTTCACACCCAAGAAGTGCCAATACCTCACAATTACTCACACTGTGGAGTAGTTTGTTGTGATCATACAATGGTTCAATCAATTATTTTTCTAAATTGAGTAATGAAGCTCAGAACATGAAGTATTTCTGACCTCTATGGTTGTGTTGAACTAATGCACAGTCATGTGATCATATTTGAACAATCACATGTCTTGGTTTCTGTTGCTGATTTTGTAATTAGGCAATAATACCTGACAGAGCATGCTTTATCATTGGATATCGGCATGTCTACAGTGTCTTGTGAGGCACAAGATGAACCTAAGTGCCTTACACATCTAAGAAGCAACAATATCCTATGATAAAACACACCCTGGAGTATTGTGATTATGAACTGGATCCATTGTGTCTTAATAAAAATGAAAAAATGAAAAAATATATAATAGTGTTTTTAAGAAACATAGAAACATAGAATTTGATGGCAGATAAGGACCGCTTGGCCCACCTAGTCTGTCCTTTTCCCTACCTAACAGATAAGCTGCTGATCCTAGTTAACCAACAGCCTACTTCCACCTACCCCACCACTAAAATTGCCTTAATGTCTGTCCCATGCATTCTTAAATTCCCCACTGTTTTTGACTCCATGACCTACACAGGAAGGCTGTCCCATGCATGTACAACCCCTCTGTGAAAAATACTTCCTCACGTTACCTCTGAGCCACACCCCATCTTCAAACTATGCCCCTTGTTCTTGCACATCTCTTTTTCAGAAAGATGCTACCCTCTTGACTTTGTGGATTCCTTGAGGTACTTGAAAGTTTCTATCATGTTCCCCTCCTGCTTTCCTCAAGGCTATACATATTAAGCTCCTTTAATCTTTCTTCATATGTTTTCTGTTGCAAACCCTGCATCATTTTGTTGCTGCCCTCTGGACAACCTTCACCCTGTCTATGTCTTTGTGGAGATGGGGTCTCCAGAACTGCATGCAGTACTCCTGATGTGGTCTTACCAACAGTCTGTACAGATGGACAACAACTTCCTGTTTTCTACTGTTGATGCCTCTCCCTATGCATCCCGTATCTCCTCAGCCCTTCTTACTGCCTTCACACATTGCTTGGCCACCTTTAGGTCATCTGATATGACTACCCCAGGTCTCTTTCCACTTTTGTTGTCAGTAACTCATCCCTCCTTGTGTACTCTTCCCTGGGGTTTTGTTTTCCAAGTGCTTTACTTTGCACTTCTTTGCATTGAATCTAAGATGCCATACATTTGACCATTCCTCCAACCTTGCCAAGTTCCTTCTCATCCTTTCCACCCACCTTGTGCATCAACCTTGTTGCAGATCTTTGTGTCATCTGCAGAGAGACATACTTTTCTTCCAGTCTCTCTGCAATGTCACTTTAAAGACATTAAAAGGGCTGGCCCCAGTACTGAACCCTACGGTGCCCACTAGCAACCCCTCTTTCTTCACTGTGGAGTCCGCTTACTATTACCCTCTGCGTCCTGTTTTCCAGCCAATGTTTTACACAGACTACCACCCTGGGACCCACTCCAGGCTACCACCCTGGGACCCACTCCCAGGCTGGCTAGTTTGTTTATTAATCTTTTGTGCAGAACTATGTCAAATGCCTTGCTAAAGTCTAGGTAGACCATGTCCACAGCCCATCCCTGGTCTACTACTTTGGTCACCCAGTCAAAGAAAGCGATTAGATTCATCTGACATGACCTTCCTGCTGTGAATCCATGTTGCCTTGGGTCCTGTACCCCACTGGCCTCCAGGTACTCAACAATTCTTTCCTTCAGAAAGTGATTCCATCATTTTCTTTACCACTGAGGTCAAACTGACAGGTCTGTAGTTTCCTGCCTCTGTCTTACTCCACTTTTCTCAAGAAATCACATCCACCCTCCTTCAGTCCTCAGGTACCACACCTTAGAAACACAGAAACATGGACTTTGGACGGCAGATAAGGACCACTTGGCCCACCTAGTCTGCCCATTTCCTACCTACAGGATATGCTGCAGATCCTAGTTAACCAACAGCCTGTTTCTTCTTACCCCCACAAGAATTGCCTTATGTCTGTCCCATGTATTCTTGAATTCTCCCATAGTTTTAGACCCCACAACCTCCTCAGGAAGGCTATTCCATGTGTTCACCACCCTCTCTGAAAAAAATACTTCACATTGCCCTGAACCACCCCCTCCTCTATCTTTAAATTGTGTCCCTTGTTCTTGCACATCTCTTTTTCTGAAAGATGCTGTCCTCTTGGACTTTGTTGATTCCACTGAGGCACTTAAAAGTTTTTATCATGTCCCCCTCTTCCTCCTTTCCTCAAGGGTATACATATTAAGCTCCTTTAGTCTCTCCTCATATGGCTTCTCTTGCAGATCCTGCACCATTTTAGTTGCCCTCCTCTGACTGCCTCTATCCTGTCTATGTCCTTGGGAGATGGCGCTCCAGAAATGAATGCAATATTCCAGATGGGGTCTCACCAACTGTCTGTACAGAGAGATAACAACTTCCTGTTTTCTGCTGGTTATGCCTCTCACTTTACATCCCAGTATACCCCAGCCCTCCCTACTGCCTTCTCACGTTGCTTGCTAATCTTAAGGTCATCTGATATGATTACCCCAGGTCCTTTTCCATTTTGTTGTTGTCACTACCTCCCCTCATTGTGTAATCTTCCCCAGGGTTTTTGTTTCTGAGGTGCATTAGTTTGCACTTCTTTGCATTGAATCCAAGCTGCCATACTTCTGACCATTCTTCCAACCTTACCAAGTTCCTTCTCATCTTTTCCACACATCCTTGTGTATCAACCTTGTTGCAGATCTTTGTGTCATCTGCAAAAGGCATACATTTTCTTCCATTCCTCTGCAATGTCACTTATAAAGACATTAAAAGGACTGGACCCAGTACTGAACCATGCGGTACCCACTAGTAACCCCTCTTTCTTCAGAGTGGACTCCATTTACAATTACCTTCTGTGTCCTGTTGTTCAGCAATGTTTTACCCAGGCTACCACCCTGGGATCCACTCCCAGGCTGGTTAATTTAACAATTAATCTTTTGTGTGGGACTGTGTCAAATGCCTTGCTAAAGTCTAGGTAGGCCAAGTCCACAGCCCTCCCTGGTCTACTACTTGGTCACCCAGTCAAAGAAATCAGTTAGATTCGTCTGACATGACCTTCCGCTGTGAACCCATGCTGCCTTGGGTCCTGTGCCCCACTGGCCTCTAGGTACTCAACAGTTCTTTCCTTCATCCTCCCATGATTTATTAAAAGTGTAGTCAGTGGTATTACTAGTTCTCCCTTAGTTCTTTTAGAATTCTGGGGTAAATTCCATCAGGTCCCATTGCTTTATCAACCTTCCGTTTTAGAGTTCTTTCAGAACATTTTCTCCTGTGAAAGGACTAGTATCAACCCCTTATCCAGAGTTCTTCTATTGACTGGATTAGGTACCTCCCCTGCTCTTCCTTTGTGAATATTGAACAGAAGTATTCATTCAGTATCCCTGATTTTCACCGTCCCTCTCTGCCCAACCACCCTCCTTTTATTCAGCCTCAGTATTCCTGCCTTAGTCTTTCTTTGCTCCTTAATGTACCGATAAAGGTTTTATTCTCCATCTTAACCAAGTTGGCTATATTTTCCTCGGTTTGGGCCTTTGCTCTTCTGACTGCCCTTCCCACTTAGTTCTGCTTTAGCTGGTATAGTTCTCTGCCCTGCTCCTTCTGTGTTTCCTTATACTTTCTGAATGCTATCTTTTTCTCCTAACCTTCTCTGCCACCTCTTTTGAGAACCATAGTATGTTTTCTTTCATTTTGATTTATTTGCTTCACACAAAGGCTTGTTGCCTCTGTGATGGCAGTTTTGATGTTTCCCATTGTTGCTCCAACCATCCTTCTTGCCTGTTTGGTAGTGTTTTCTGAGGCTCTCTCTCCCATTTAACAAAATCAGCCCTCCTGAAGTCCAGTACCTTCACTTTTGTATGGCTCAAATCTACAGCTAAGTGGATGTGGCTGCAGCAAAGGTGGTCCAGTTAACATCTAGCATATTCAGGTCCCCTATCAGCAATATCTCCTCTTTCTCTGCCATCCTAAGGATGCCTGCTATCATTTCTTGTCCATGTCCTCCGCCTGAGACAAGGGTCTGTGTACAACCCATGTGGATTGTGGTGTCATTTCCAGTCTCCAGGGTGACCCACAGTGTCTCCTCTCCTTCCTGTATACCCTTTGAGTTCCATCGCTTTGATCCCTTCCCTTATATGAGAGCTACTCCTCCTCCTCTTCTACCCTCCCTGTCCCTCCTGTAGGTTGTGTAACCTGGTAAGTTGACATCCCAGTCATGGTTCTCTCTGTACCATGTTTCTGTGACTGCCACAATATCCAGGTATCCCTCTTCCACCAAGGCCACCAGTTCAGGGAGATTGTAACCTAGACTATGGACAATGGTACTCATTACCCTCCATTTTTGATGGCATTATTCCTTTTCGCTCCATCCTTGTCCTTACTGCCTTTGTCTTTTCTCCATTTATCCCTGCCCTTCTCACTATTGACTGCTCTATTTTGGTGTTTACCTCACTAATTACTCTGGTTTTGGGGAGGGCTAGGATTTCCCTTCTCCTATTTAGTGCCTCCCCCTTGGCTAGTTTAAATGCTTGCCAATGAAGCATTTAAACCTATCACCTAGGATCCTGGTTTCCCTCCTGGACAGATGCAGACCATTGTGCCAGTATAGGCCTGTATCCTCCAGGTGGGGCCCCAGCCCCAATGAAGCCAAATCCTGAGCTCTGCACCAGTTGTTCAACCAGTCATTGAATCCCATGGTGCAGAGTACCCTAGCCTCATCCATGCCATAGACAGGAAGCACTTCTGAGAAACTTACCATGTGTGCTACTTGTCTAAGACCCCTCCCAACTCCACAAACTCCTGTTGCACTGCTTTGATCCCATTCCTAGCCAGGTCATTTGTCCCTAGGTGGATAATGGCATCCAGCTCACTCCCCATACAGCTGCTCCCACAATTCTGAGGATTCGTTTCCTGTCCTCAAGCCATGGTACCGGGCAGACACCTTACCTCCCTTTTCCTCCTTCCCAGTTCTACCCCCTCATGATTGAGCCCCACAGGAGTTGTTTCCTTCCCTGTGGGATCTGTGCTACCCTCCTGTGGTTCTCCATTGTGGAGGCTCCCAGCAGACTCCTTGGTCTTCATTGCAGGTGCCTCCATAGAGGAACCATGCTCCACCAGAATGGTGAATGAATTGTGGACAGGCACATCTGGAGGGATGCACCTTGTTCCACTGCCCTCACCCTCCCTGAGCCCACCGTGGTCCAACCCTCCTCTTTCTTAGCAACCTCTGAGGCAGTGGTGGTGGTCTGGGTGGTCCCTGGGTGGGGAGCAGGTTTCTGAATCCTTCCCAGGTCAGCATGGAGATGAGCAACCTCCTCCCTCAGACCAGAGAGGTGCCTGCAATAGGCAGCAACTGAGTCTCCAGAATGTCTCCTGGAAGACTGCTGCTCCACAGCCAGTGCTGCACCACTCCCCACATGTCTGTCTCCCTTCCTGTTTAAGATGTTTTTTCTTTTCCTGCTTTTGTTTTAGTGTGTGCAGGCTTGTGAGGTGTCTTTACCTATTCGTTGTGCTGTGCCTTTAAGGATATGAACAGGTGTATGTCATTAGCAGTTTTGGGGAAGTGATGTAAGAACCCTTGATATAGAGGAAATGATGTGCTTGGGGTGGGTGGGGTGAGGGGTAGGGTGGGTAGGAGTAAACCTGTGCCCTCCAGAAACAATCAACTACAACTCTGACCTCCACCCCGGGAGTGCCTTCCTTCCTTTCAGACACCTATTTCACAGAGGTTAAGTAACAGGTCTAGTCACAAATGACTGCAAATACTGCCAAGCTAGATTTCCTCCCTGGCAAATAAAAGTTAAACTAAGAAAAGTCAATCCCAAAACAGCAAATCAAAACACTGACTCCTACTTGCTATACTTACATAGGCCCAAAATTAATAATTCAATTCAGTGCAGTCTATTAAATTACCTCCTTGATTTAAGAAAGCTGGTGGCTGCTTTCTCTCTCTCTCTCTCTGTCAGCTACAGCAGACAGAGTTCAGGACACATCTTAGAAAAAATTCTGTAATTTGATGCAGTGGCCAGTAAGCAGTGCTGTTATAGAAGCTGATAAAAGTACATAGAGCACAGTACTATAAAGTCAAGAATAAAAATCTGTTTGCCGGAGCTTTTTCCTCCCATGTTTTTTGGTTTAATAGCAACACGGGCAGAGAATTTGACAACCAGTGAGTTTCCAGGGTTTCTTTTATCCAGTTGTAATATGCTATACTTTATGAGATGATAATATTATGTAACTGGGTCAATGTGGCTTTTGACAGTTACTACCCCTACCTTGTAGGATAAGAAAATACAGAGGAACCAAATAGATAAGACTCCTGATTAGGAGGTTTAGACCCAAGATTTAAGTTAATTGTTGGTGCCTCAGTTCAGAGAAAGGTTTAGGTGGGTCTGAGGTAAGTATCAAAACCCCTAGGATGTGGTACTTACCGCCTCCTCATGGGATCACCCCACTTGTGAACCAGTGCAGTGCAAAACAGTTACCCAATGACCATACAACTAATACTCTATAAATAATTAAGTGCATGCAGTAATTATGAACAAGCAAACCAGAGGCATTTTTAGGAACAGCTTCATGTTCTAAAAGGAAGTAGGCAGTTAATCAATGCGGTACTGTACACAGTGTTGATCCATGGCTGGTTCTTCAGTGCCCATCCAGGACCAGCCTAAATTAAAGGAAAATGTCCACGTGTAATTAAGCCCCACCTCAGTGTGAGGCAGGACCGATCAGCATATTTACAAATAGTTTAAATTGTTTGACTTACTGTGAGTGTAGTTAAGGGGTGTGATATTCAGACTTCACCAGGCAAGGGTGCAAGCCTGGGCACTGTGCAACTGGGCTGCGCCAGGGCATGGACCATGTGATATTCAAAGGTGCTGCACCATGGCTCAGCACCACTGAATATGGCACTGAGGGCCATGCACTGAGCACAGCGCAGGGGCACTATGCCAGCGCAAGTGGCAGGAGGGGAGTCTGGGGATGCGCCAGTGGAAGTGCAGTTGCACTAGGTGCATCAGCCATGATATGCAGCACTGGGAATGCAAATGAGGCCATTATGCATGCAAGGCACAAATGGGGCCATTTGAATGTCATTATGGCCCCATTTGCATGTGGTGCACCAAAGACTTGCACCTGGCACCCTGTCAGGCTGCAACCATCGGGGACCAGTGCCCTGCAGGCCCTTAGTGGACCCGCACCCATACGCCTGATTGTGGATATATGTAAAAACATCCCTGGTGATCCAGTGGTCTGCGCCCATTGCCCTTATCATGGGCATATGTAATATATATCCCTGGTGGTCCAGTGGAAGTCCCTCCAGTGCCTGATCATGGGCAGACATAGTGAAACCTATCTTGGTGGTCCAGTGGCACCCTACTCCCCACCCAGCCACCCACTGAGGTCCTACCACCCAGCATCCCCCCAGTCAGTGGCAGGTGATGGCAACCCACCTGCATGCCATCCAGCTGCCCACTGACTGACAGCATACAGTACTGTCTGTACGCTTATTGGTTCACTGCGTGGGCCAATGGGCATGCAGACCATACTGTACCGCACAGGCCAGATATGTGAATGAGCTGCCAATACAGCATAATATATTGCCAGCGGCATATGTCTGTGTTTTGTGGGGCACCAACCCCACCCTCGATACAGGGAGCTGCACCCCAGAACCCCAACTAAAATAATGAACTCCAGGGTGGGGTTGGGGTTGGACACTTAATTTGCGAAAGTGTGAATAAAGAAAACTTATGTGCATCTGGGACTGGGATTCAATACCCAGTCCGCAGATGCACCACTTCCATTGCTGCCCATGACTCAACCTATCGAGCCACGGCAGCTGTTCAACAGACCCTCCTCCAAGCAGAGGATTTATCCTCTACAAGGAAAAGAGAAAGGGTGCACAACTGCACATTGATCCTTTAGTGGTTTTGTATCCTGTCGGTAATCCCACCCATGTTGTCTCTAATGCATGGTTTTAGCATGTGCTGTTCTCTGCATGGCAAACTGACCTGTTAGGCAGCTTTCCACCTATCTAACTGGAGCCTTTGCTGCACCCAGATCCTCTACGTTCTTCAGCAACCTTTTAGAGTCAAATACCTTTTGCTAAGTTGAAGTACAGTAAATCCACTGCTTGCCCCTTGTCAACTACCTCCACTATCTCTATGTTTGCCAACTGCACTGCCCTTGCCATCTGCACTGCTCTTGTCATCTCCACTGTTCTTACACTTTGTTTTACATAATGTCTCGTGTGTGGATCTAAGCCTGTCACCTTCCTCTTCCACCTCTGACTACTCCACAGCTTCACTGTCTGATGATGAAGGAGAAGTCAGTTTGCATTGATGTTTTTATTTGCCTCTTGCACCAGCTCCCAGGCAGCATAAAGCAGTGGATCATTAAGACTGGAACACAGTTCTCTGTTGTCCAGATCGATGTTGCACTGTTCCTCCATTCTCAAGCTCACTTGTTTTACTTTTCATCTCCTCACTAGCTGGGCTTGTTTTCTTTTCCTCCACTGCCAGTTCTTTGGTGGAAATTTCCTACAAACACTCCTCCTCCTCTTCTACTCCCTCATGCACCTCTTCCCATGCCTCCTCTTTATCTTCCTCTAGTATATTTTGCTGCTTCTGTGTCTGACACTCATCTACAACAGTCTGCTATGTCTTAGACTCTAGTTCCTCCTCCACTACAGATGTCCCACCCTGTGTGTAAAATCTGCATAAATAGTGCAGCTAGAACAGACAGAGTTTTTCGCTGGAAGACTAGGCTGCATGCTCACACACCTGCTACTAGAACCCACACCAGCATCCCTTTCACTCTGATTCCCAAGCCCACATCCTCTGACACTGACACTCTTCCTCATATTTTAACTTTTTCATAATTGCAAAATTATTCTGAAAAACAATTGGCACACAGCACACTACACTGCTGTGCTTCACAAGTTGTACACAGTGCAAACTCTGTGGCTGGCTCTTCACTGCACTGATTGAAGCCTAACAAAAAAAAAAAAAAAAGATAATACAAAAATATCCCACACCGCTTTAATAACAAAAAATGCTGTCACTCTGTATTAGAGTTTGTGAGTGCCTTATCCTGAATATTCGGGCCAAATATTCTGTTAGGGGCCACAAATGTTTGGGTATTCAGAATTTGTTACTTGAGTGAAATGTTAACAAACTAAAATAAAAGCAAAAAAAACAGCCCTCCTCCTTAGCACCCACAATTTGTCATAAAAGTACCGATATTTAAGTAAAAAACTCCACAATGGACTGACTGGTTCAATCCACGACTGGCGCCATCTTTCAGCACTTGTTTACACTAAATTAAATATGTCTCACCCCTCCACCTAGCAGCACCCTTCTCCTCCCTCCCCAGCACCCAAAACTTAGCAAGTGACAACTATAAGGACATAGAAGGTGACAGTGCAACCCACCCTCTTCCATGGCCAGCTGCCTCTTCTGAATGAAAGCTTTATCTGCTTGGTCCCATAGTAAAACCAGCTGACCACATGATGATTTGGTTTTGTTATGGGAGCAAATGTGTAAGCACTATCATTCAGAAAAAGAAGTCAACTGGCCATGAAAGAAAATGGACTACATAGTTGTATTCTTCATCCTTGTAGTCACCACTCAGTGGCTGTTGGGTGTTTCTGGGTGGAAGAAGGTGCTGCCAAGTGGGGTATATAAAACCCAGGGAAGATTACACAATGGGGGAGTTAGTAACAACAACAAAAATAGAAAGAGACCTTGAGATAATCATATCAGATGACCTTAAGGTTAACAATCAAAGTGAGAGGGCAGCAAGGAGGCTGGGGGATACTGTGATGTATAGGAGAGGCATCACCAGTAGAAAACAGGAAGTTGTTTTCCTCTGTACAGACAGTTGGTCAGACCCCATCTGGAGTACTGTGTCCAGTTCCGGAGACCCCAGGCAGTCCAACAGAGGGCAACTAAAATGGTTCAGGGTCTGCAAGAGAAGCCATACGAGGAAAGGAGCTTAATATGCATACCCTTGAGGAAAGGAGGGGCATGATAGAAACTTTTAAGTACCTTAATGGAATCAACAAAGTCCAAGAGGTAGCATCTTCCGGAAAAGAGATGTGCAAGAACAAGGCATACAAGTTTAAGATAGAGGGGGATGGCTCAGGGCAATGTGAGAGTATTTTTACAGAGAGGGTGGTAGACACATGGAACAGCCTTCTTGAGGTGGTTGTGGGGTCTAAAACTGTAGGAGAATTCAAGAATGCATGGGACAGACATAAGGCAATTTTTGTGGGGGTAGGAAGAAATAGGCTGTTGGTTAACTAGGCTGTACAGCTTATCCTGTAGGTAGGGAAATGGGCAGACTAGGTGGGCCAAGTGGTCCTTATCTTCCGTCAAAGTCTATGTTTCTATGTTTCTAGTGCAAACACTGAAAGACAAAGGCTGGCCATGGAGGTGAGACGGTTGTGCCAGCTGTCCATTGCAGGAGTTCTTTTGAAATATAGGTACTTATGGCACATTGTGGATGCTGGAGAAGAGGAGGGTGGGATGAATTCTAACTGAGGGTAGGGTTGTATATCTTAAAGAATAAAGAGTAGAGGTTGTTTTTAAAATATAGTATTTCCCAAATAGGAATAGGCATGAATAATGACACTATTCATTATACAGATCTAAATAACGAACAGTGCATTATTCCTGGTATTTGGGAAATTACTCATGCACCCCTAACTATATGCCTTCTCAGATGCAATGTTAAAGAGCAGGTGCTTAGTAAAGGTGCATATTTTAAAGAACAAAGATTTGGGCCTTTAGATGCCTCTGCAATCATTCAGTTTGCCTTTATTTGTTTATTTACTTACTTGTGCTTACATTTCCATCTTTTGATTTGTATTTTGCCAAGTGCTAGTGAAAAAAGAGTCCAATGGAGTCCCTGTGTGATGATGTCAGAAAACCCTTACTAGCAAGCCTGTCACTGTATCTCAAAGGAAATTACAACCTTTCTACTTTTCAGATATTTCTTTCAGATTGACCTATAGGTGGAGCTGTAAGCAGACCCAGCCTGCCCCTGTACTTCCAGACCGACCTACAGGTTGCGCTGTGAGCTGACCCAGCCTGCCCCTGTACTTTCAGACTGGACCTACAGGTGGCGCCTGTGAGACTCTGCACTGCGCTGTACAATCTACATGCAAATCAGGTCATAATAAGATGCTAATATGAATGTTTGCCAACGATTGTCTAGGCAGACTCATTTGTATAACACTTTTGAATATAGCACATGTTTGCCCTGGGAAAATGTTCTAGTGCGGGTGAACTTGTTAGCCTAGTGCAAACACTGCACAAATGTATTTGTGCTAGTAAACCTGTCTTGAACTGTAACACAGTTCTGCAGTATCTGGCCTGCACTGTTGTTTGCAGCTTTAGTGCATCCACTTCTTTGCTAGCACACATTGATCATGTAGTTCACCTATTCTTTCCTCCATGTCTGTGTGCACTGGGCTGTTGTTTTGATTTGCACTTCCCAGATGCTTTATTCATAGCTGTTTTATTTGCTGGCCTATTATTGCACTGCACTCCAATCCCTGTTTGCATGGCTTCATTTGTATGCTATATTCAGTTGCTTTAGCCCTGGGGCTATCCTTTGAGTATTGCATGCAAATGGTTCAGAAGCTATTGTAGCACACCGTGCAGTGCTAATTTCGCTCTGGGGCTACGTTTGAATATCTGGCCCACATGTTATCAAAAATCACATATGTCTACTAAATATATAATATTTTGGTGGTAGGAAGTGTTATTATTCCAGGAAGATAAAGATGAACTATGTGGCCAATGTATGTGCTAGCAAAGACGTGGATGCACTAAAGCTGCAAACAACAGTGTAGGCCAAATACTGCAGAACTCTGTTATGGTTCAAGATAGGTTGCGCCTAAATACATTGTGCATTGTTTGCATGAGGGCTAACATGTTCCTCAGCACTAGGATGTTTTCCTAGGGCAAACATTTTTGTATTCAAATGTATTATACAAATGCACCTGCTTGGGCAGTTGGTGGGCAAACATCCATATTAGCATCTTATTATGACCTGATTTGCATGTAGATTGCACAGTTCAATTGCAGGGTCTCACAGCGACACTTGTAGGTCAGTCTGAATGTACAGGGGCAGGCTGGGTCAGCTTACAGCTCCACCTATAGGTCAGTCTAAAAGAAATATCTGAAAAGTAGAAAGGTTGTAGTTTCCTTTGAGATACACAGGCAAGCTTGCTAGTAAGGATTTTCTGATATCATCATGGGGACTCCATTGGACTCTTTTTTTTCACTAGCACTTGGCAAAATACAAATAAAAAGATGGAAATGTAAGCACAAGTAAGTAAATAAACAAATAAAAGCAAACTGAATGATTGCAGAGGCATCTAAAGGCCCCAAACCTTTGTTATTTAAAATATGCACCTTACTAAACACCTGCTCTTTTAACATCCACCCATTCTAGCACTGTTGTACTACATTTCTGCAGTGGATTTTTTTTTAAGAAGGTTTTCTACTGCTTTTAGGACCATTTAGAAGCAGGATTTCCAGAGCAGATCCTTCCATCACAATGGCACTCAAGTTCTGCAGCAAGTAGGGGAGTCACACGTGCAAGTCCTTGTAGAGTGCAGCATCACGTGCTCTCAGGAAGTTAAAGTAGAACAGAAATACACAGAACAGCATGATCCATGAGCAGTAAAGCACAACAGGGCATTGGTTGTACTAGGCTGACTCCACATCCATTGCAGTTGTAAGGTACAAGGCAAGGTTGAGCGCCTTCAGCCCTTGAATGTGGGTACCCCATGAGTGCCTTATTGTGTCTATAACATGGGCATACCATGTTAAAATAACAGACACATGCAGGTTTTAAATAATTTAATTAAATTAATTTATTGTATGTATTACTACACATAGAAAGTAGTTCCCAGACTTGGAAGGGTGGCCCAAACAATAAAGCATTTAACCACAAGATTCACTTTGATTAGAAGTGCCTAGTGTGGGGCTGGAACCCACAACATTTCTGATCTGCTAGCCTCAGAGGTAAGTGTGCTATCTGCTGAGCTACTGACACTGACAGCCAGTACTTTTAAAAATGCTACCAGACACATGCGATTGCCAGGAGGGCATGCATGAAGCCACTTATGTTGCTGTTTGTTAATTTCATGAGGATCCTGATGTTTTTTGTATATGCATTAAAAGTGATAATTATAAATTCATGTTTGATTTCATCTGTTTATACTGTTTGTGAATTGGTCTTCAGGTCTCACAGACTCTCCCACCAATGCCTGGCTATACAGAGTTGGAAATCCAACAATACTTTCTTTAGAAGGCTTGGCACTGTGTCAGGGTTCAGACACTCAACTGCCCTCAGTTTCTCAAGCTCTCTCAGACTGATAGAGGCACGGTGTTCTGACACATCCTTTTTGGCTTTTCCATATGCTCTAATTATTGGCAGATAAACATTGTTTGCTGACCTGAAGTCAGGTGAAGATATTAATATTATGTTGAATTTCCTATCAATTTGAGGACAATTCAGGTGGCGATTAAGAACAGCTCATATACTCATAAAATAATTAATTGCATACTGCTCACAGAACTGTTTCTCACAGAGACATACAATTCTTTCAGCAGTGAATTCAGATCCTCATATTTTTTAAATTACAGTTCTTGTTTTTGATGACAGACAGTCTTGGAAAACAGAAACAGGCCAAAGTGTTTTTAGCTTTTGCTTCATCTTTGCTTTCCACTGTCCTGTTGACATCTGTTTCAGTTACATTAAGGCATTCAGTGCTCACATTAGCATTATGTTTTCCTTTGTTAGGATTAGACTGGGCAACCACACGTTCAGCAGTCACAGGAGGGGCATCTAGAACAAGTTCTGCACTGATCTCCTTCTTAGGGTTGAAGATTGTCTCCATCCAAAGCAGAGAGCTCTCAAAGCTGGATACAGGTAGGTTTGGCATGGCCTCTGTGATGTGGTTAGTGGGCAGTAACAAATGGCTGCTTTTGAAATTGCCAACACCCTGAATAGCCAGCTCAGTGATATGGCATGCACAATGCTCTGTTGCCAGGGACATGTTTTGAGCCATTGGGTGTGCTGTTACAAATAAATAAATTTAGCCATGTTCTGACAAACCAAGAACCAGCACATTTCAAGCACACTTTATATGTGGAAAGTATTCCTGATCTGCAGAAACTGACTGGTGAAATTTCAGAAAACTGAAACAAAAATGTAGCAATCACAAACCCAAATCATGACCACAACAGTCTGGAGGCAGGAGGAAAACATTAAATGGGTGTATGTCTGACTTAACTTGACCACCTAATTCCATGCTAGGAACATAAAATGATCACAGAATGCATCTGCAGAATAATATTCTGGCATCTGCAGAATAATATTCTGACAATCTATGAATGCATAGCATTGTGAAATGCACTCAGCAAGCTCTGCTGAATTCATTTCACAGTGCTATCATTCATAATTCGATTATGACTGCAGAATTCCACAGTTCCAGTACCAATCTAATTCTGCAGAAGGAGTCACAGTTTTTGAAATTCTACTGAATTCTGTTGTGCCCGAATTTAACAATTCCACAATACCCTACTGCTCTTGTATTGCCCTCCTTGGTACAGCCAAACAATATTATTTGTACCCAGGCTGTGCTTCCAGTGTCTGCCAGCCTCAACCCACTGTACAGTACCCAACCCCCACAACAGCACAGAAGCTGCTTGCCCAGCTGTATTGTTGGCACTACCCTCCACTCACTTGTACCAGTTTTAATAGCCCTTACTTATTACTAGCAAGTTCCCAGTGCTTCACAAGGTACCGAGCCACAGAAACAGCGTAGGCTCAATGACAGTACACAGAATTGGCTAGCAGTGGTGCAGTGAAACAAATAAAACAATTATTTGCAAATCAGTCACCAAACCCAAATGCTCTTAACCCATAAGGGTATTTGTAAATTCCAGTCCATTAAATGCTTTTCAAGTAACTAATACAGTGATGACTGTCGCAGGCAAGCCCTGATTTTACTTACTGTTTTTCCAGACATGGGGATGTCCTTCAACATACTGGGGTGTTGATGCAGTTACAGTGAGTTCCTTTGTGACTGGTTTTGCTCTCTCCTCTTTCTGATGCCTCTGGTGTTGGCTGATGGGTGAGGGAAAGGAAGGGAACATTGTTTGCCCAGGAGTAGCACACTAAGATGAAGCTTGCTTCCAGATGTGACCTGGGAGCACAAGGAAGGTAAATGACTTGCTTAGAATCACACAGTATGCATCTAGACGGCTGTGGGATTCAAGCCCAGATCTCAGATCTACAGCTCAGAGCCTTAACTCACTCACTACTGCCTCCCAAGGTGATCAAGGAGCTAGAACAGGAAGGAGTGGTAGACATGGCCTACCTGGAAGGCTGCAAGGTTTTCAACACTGTTCCAAACAGGAGACTGGTAAGTAAGTTAGGTAACTTGGTGGTGGGTAATAAGTTGGTAACCTCTGTAAGAAACTGGTTAGTGGATAGGATACAGAGGGCAGTGGTAAATGGAGTTCACTCTGAGGAAAGGAGGGTGATCAGTGGGAAACCGCAGGGATCAGTGCTGGAACTGGTCCTCTTCAATGTCTTTCATAAGTGACATAGAAGTGGAACTGGAAGGTCAGGTCAGCCTCTTTGTGGATGACACCAAGATCTGCAATGTAGTGGACACTCTAGGAGTGTGTGGCAAGGAAGGGCAAGGATCCAAAAGAGGGAAAAAGTGGTCAAGGGCATGGTATTTGGCCTTTAATGTAAAAGTGCAAAATAATGTACTTGGGCCTAGAAACCTGAGAACCAAGTATAAAATGGGCAGAGTGATACTGACAAAGACCAAGCAGAAAACAAACCTTGGGTAATCATTTTGGATGACCTAAAGATGGTCAGCAGTGTGACAAGGCAGTCAGAAGGGCTAGTGGGATGCTGGGGTGCACAGGAAGGGTATCACCAGCAGAAAAGAAGAGAAAGAGGTGATGCTGTCCCTATATAGATCACTGGTCAGACCCCACCTTGAGTACCATGACCAGTTCTGGACACCACACCTCAAGAAGGCCATAGAGTGGAGGTGGTCCGTGGGAGGGCTACCAAAATGGTGCAGGGTCTACACCAAAAGGCTTATGAGGAGAGGCTAAAGGAACTAAATATGTATACCCTGCGGGGAATATGATAGACCTTTAAATACCTCATGGGGTAAAGAAGATCGTGGGGCTATTTTTCAGAGAAAAAGATGTTCTAGAACAAGGAGGCATGATATGAAGCTGGAGGTAACTTCAGGAGGATGTGAGGAAGTACTTCACAGAATGGGTGGTGGATGCCTGAAACAGCCTTCCAGCAGAGGTAGTGGGTGAAAACAGTGGCAGTGATCAAAATGCCTGAGACAGGCACAAGGAATCATAGGAGGGAGGGTGGGGGATTGTGCTGCAAATCAAGTAGAGCCTGCAGCAAAAAATGAAGGTTAACAAAATGGGCACCACCCACCCTTATCTGCTATCACAGTCTATGTTTCTATGATGCAAGCGACTGTTCTCATGTCCTAGTCAGGCCTCTCCTGACATCTGCATTTTGCAGATGGTCCTCTGATGTATACACAGAGCAGCTCCACCTGTGAAACCCGATCTTACATGAGAAATGCACCACATCCTGGCATCCAATCCCTGATGTGTTGTAATAACCAGCACCAGTGCTATGGTACTGGCTAGATGTCTTTAAGACTAGCTACAGTCACAGTTCTGCTGCTGGGGCTGTAGCACAACAGTCTCTCAAACAACTGAAGCAGTCTTAAACTTGCATTCGTGCTAAGCTAGCAAGCAATTATCTCATTTTCTCAGCAGGTGTTCTGCTTTTCTCTCTCACTCTGTCTTTGACAGATGCATGATCTGTCTTTGCAGCAACACAGCTTCATATTGTCTCTCAGCACTCAGGCACCAGTCCACTTCTTACTGTGGACACATGCAGACTGATTCCTTTTTCCTTTTGGCTGTGTAAGCCTGCAGTTGGCCTCCTGCTCCCTGGCTGTGAAAACCCAGAAAGGCCTCAAAGCTATGGGTCCAGGCAGCAGCACTGCCTTCCACTGTTCACCTGGCCAGAACTATATGCAGAGTAACTAAATTTACTAACGGCCTTTGCTGTTCATTGGAGAATTGCAGCTCTTGATTGGTCCTTGGAGATGCAAATCTCTTTAGGCAGTGCTGGAGCTCCATCACTTGACCACAAATTTAAGACTATATTTCATAGGTCTTCCAGTGTCCCAGAAGCTCCTTGTGGCTCCCTCTCCAGATTCTGGAGCCTGACTGACTGTGGTGTGACCCTGGACCTCAGTTGCTGTAGAGATGAGGACCAGGGATGGACAAGATGCTGCCCTGTTTGTAGCTGGGAGCACTGGCCCTAAGATTCTTATTCACAGGGTTCCAGCCATTAAACAACCAACTGTGCCTGCTCCTGCGTTGTGCATTGTTGTGCGTGTGTCTAGTGTGGTCATTGGTTGTACCCTGGTTTTGAGCACATGAGCGTGCTCCTTACATTACAACAGGTGATCCCTTTAATGTGTGGAAGGAGTTACTTTCACATGGCACTGTCACTGCTGGTGATTCTGTGCCTCCTCTTTACTGTCAGCTCGGTCTCTGTAGTAGCATGTCTGAATTGGGGAACAACAGCAGAAGTGGTGGTCAGAGGGGCAGGTGGCAATGCAGTTCAGTGATCCCACAGGGCCCTCACATGTTGGTTGCAGGTGGGGTTATATCTAAAACATTCTAGAAGAAACTGAGAAGTAATATGGCTGCTTATACAAAGTATAGTCAGCATTTGGTTCTCTTTCAATACTGTATACATATTTTGAGCTTAATGTCTGCTTCCTGACTATATATTTGGCATTACTAATGGGACTGTATACATATTCTTTATTCCTCATCTCAGCACCATCCTACCCTTTCTTTTCCATCCGTTTGCATTTTATATCTCTATATTTTATATTCCTGTTTCATCTTGCAACTTCACATCAGTACGGCATAATACATTTCTTAGGCTTTGATCTGTCTTGCTGTATAGTAATTTTTCTCTGTCTTTATAGTTACCTTACAGGAGGACCAGAGAGATTTAAAAATCAATGAGCTGTAATGCACATTCTGCTCTGATTTCTATATTTTGAATGAACTGTGGTCCCTGAACAACAGAGGAAAACAGAACTTTTCTATTGTGTAACCTATCAGTGGAAACAGCTAGTGAGTGAGCCTCTTCAATTTTACTGATTTTATTTTCCTAATTCTCTTGAGAAATGGGTTATGACTTTCTTAATAAAGAAAATATGAGTGAAAAAGAGATGGAAGGCTGTATCTAATGGCAGTGTGATAATGTGAATTAAACTGGGGTTATTTTTCACTTGAGGGATGATTGCAGAATGAATGGCAGAATAGGAGTGGGTGAGGGATGGGGAGATGTAAAGAATAACATGTTGGCACACAGAATGGAAGAGGAATAGCCAGCCTGGTGGCACTAAGGGTTGACGTGCTGGATGCCACACCGCACCGGTGACTCGGGTTCGTGAACAAGCCCAGGCCATTGGGAGTCAGCAGGGAGGAAGAGGATTAAGTGTCTGGAGGACTGCTCTCTCTTCCCAGGGAGGGATCAGGAATAGTCGCTCTTGGGCAACCCCGGCGTCAGTTGGGGAAGTGCAGGTAAATATGTGGTGCTCACAAGATTGTGGGGCAGAACTGCAGCTGAAGTAATTTCGATGTCATTGCACATCCGAGTTTCACAGGAGGTACAACAGAAATGTCCCCACAGACCTGGGAGGTGACGAGGGCTCCAGTGTCTGGCCTTCACATCCACAATGCCAGGCCATCTCCATGACAGCACCAGGGGCTGGAATGTCTGGGTGGGGTGGGGAATGAATGGGAGAAGGGCTTCAGGCATCGAGTAGAGGAGTCATGCTGAGAGGTACCTCTAGTAGATGTCCTGGTCGGCAGGTGCCAGAAATACAATTCACACACAAAAAAAATGAAAGAATGGATGAAGAATAGGTGTGGAAGCAGAGAAGACATGGAGCATTTGCCTTGTTTGTTAATTTTCCACCATTTTCACTGAAGCAGATCAACCCCCTCTCAATATATTCATGCATGCCTCTAAACTGTCCAACATTATGAGGAACATCCCTCACGTTGCCCTTCAAAATGGCTTTGTCTCACACATGTCCCACATGGAAATGTGCTGCCCACATAGAAGGTGCTGTAAGCTCAAATATTAAAGAATACATTGATAATATTCAAAGGTGCTACTCCAAATTAAGCTTTGCACAAATAAAGGCATTGGCTTCAGTGTTCTGTGCTTGCACCTCCATGTTTGAGAATGTTTCCCATATTAGAGGGTCTGTGCCCCACACTGATCCACATTTGGAGTGTCAGTATCCCATATTTTAGCAAGAAAACATTGAGACGTATTTTGCCATAATTGACATACATGTGTTTTGGAAGAATTCTACAATCCTAACAAAGATATTGGAGTACAAACATATTCTGACCACTAGAAGGTGAATTCTGCATGATTATACTAGCATTGTATATTATAGGTTTATCTGTCTTTTAACTATTTTCCTCTCAGTGCAAGAGGAGGCAGTTTAGTGTTAGGACACTTAAAGCAACAATACAACTTACTGAAGGAAGAATACTGGCTTAACTTGGATGATAGGGGTTCAGGCACATTGCACATGGTCAAAGTCTGTGGTGGCATCAAACTGTGTCATGGGGACCAAGCTTTTCTGTCACTGCTCCACGGATCTGGAGTGCTGTGCCAGATCTATCCATTCTGTCCCCTCAGAAGAAGTATTTTTTCTTTTTTCATGTATTTTTTCTCTCCTGGCTCTAGCAGGGCTATCAGCTCCTACCCTCATCCCACCAGCAACTAGCTCCCCAAGGACCAACCACAGTTACCTGCACAGATTTCTATCCCCTGCATTGAGGTCAGCATAGGGTGGTCTAGACTACCCTGCCTGGAGCACAATCCACTCAGCTGGCGGCTCAATAAAAGTTTTTAAATCAATACTGAAGACCTGGTTATTTAGACTAACCTATTTAGACTAAACTTCTAAGATGAATGACTGACCAAATAGTGTGATAACAGTTCTAGACTTCTGAGACTCAGAAAATTGATTATTAATATGTCAACTAATTGTTGTGGTTCTGTGTTGGATTTTACAATTGTCTATTTTGTATTTTAAATTGTAAAGTGCTTTGAGCCTTGGAAAGTTGCTATGTGCATAACAATCTACCACTCTATCTATTTATCTGTCTGTCTGTCTGCCTGCCTCCCTGTCCGTCACAAAGACTGGACATAGGCATGAGAGGGAGAAGTCTTCCTGGCAACTAAATCTCCTGGCAACTAAGTTGCAGTGCAAATCACTTGGCCATGAGTTAGTGTGTGCAAGCATTTGTTTGTCTGATGTTGGTCTGAGCATGCTACAGGGCCAGTCACCTGTCATTGTGCCATGCACAGCTTCAGGTAAATGGCCCTACTACCATACTGTGTGACTTCCTGTGCAAAGGTTGCAATTCTGTGTTCATGGTCACATGGTCCATTTGCATAGAACTTCACCCTTTCCCCACATGGATGTTATGTCATTAGCAACCACATAGGAAAGACTTGTGATTCTGTTTGAGCTACCTGGATTGAAACAGAAGGGCTGGACATGTTGACTCAGAGGTGTGTGAGAGAACTGCGCTTATGACATCAGTGAGCTAGGTTTGGCAATGAGTGCAGAGTGCTGGAGGGCCAAGGGAGGATCTTGAGCACCCCTAGGATATTTATGTCCTCAGGGTGGTAGGTTGTCCCTCCCCTGCAGGAGTACCACCTGGGTGCCCACTGGTGGAGCAAGTAAGTTGGGGACAGCAGTGGGAGTGCTGACACAGACACTTTGTGATATGCAGAATCCCATTGAGTGACATGTCGCACATTCACAGCTGGCATCTGGGGAGTGTAAACAGGCAAACAAAAAAGCCCAGAAGGATGATGCTGGCATGCTCCTGCCCTCCATCGCCTGTTCTCCTTGTGTGATGGGTCCCATGCAGTGGACTTCAGAGGTACTGGATGGGGATGCCCTCCAAAGGCCCTTCTGTGAGATGGTCCCCATGGAACAGGTAAGGGTACTCTGGGTTCAGATGGCTGAAAGCCATTACGGAGGTTGCAACAACTTTTAGGAAGCATCAAGCTGTAGGCAGGAGTCTTCTGCCCCCACCACCAGTAGGAGGAACTCCATGCCATAAGTTAGTAGTAAGAGCATACCAGGCAGACTGGATCAACCTCAGGTCTTTTTCAGCATGTAGTTTTCTATGTTTCTAATTAATTGTAGGGCCTAACTTAAAAGGTACAACTAATTTTTTGCTTTGTGAATGACAAGTGACAGTGCTTGGACAATCAATCAGGCTGTGCCATGACTCCAGCCAATTGCTAGATTTACTGAGGTCAGTTGAGTCTGAAACCATCATTGGAGGCCACTGTCACTTGTAAGAGGAGGGTAAGCCACAGGCAGGAGCCTCTTACCTCCCCACAACACCAGGAGAAATATGAATTTTTGTTTTAAAATTTAGTGCCATTTTTGGGACAAATGAGGACTGGCTGGTAACTTCATTTGAACAGCCAGTCAGGCTGTTCCAATGCTCCAGCTTCCTCTCTCCTCACCCAACAAAGGTCAATCAATGGCACATGGTCCCCAGTGTAGTGCTCCACAGCTAAACATAAGGGTGTCTACTTATGGCTATTGGTAATGCTGCCTATTTCTTATTTTCTCCACCGCTGGGATCTATTATTGAACACATGCACTGGTCTGATAAGTTCCTCAACATTACCTGCATATGCCTTGTACGATCCTCCCTTGAGCCACCCACTGTTTGTGTTATATCTGCTTATACCATAGGTTACTGTTCCAGTTTACTCACTGGTCACTATCCCTTTACCAGTTATATGGTACCAAATTAGTTCTGTGTTGTCTTTGTTGCTACTTGGTGGTAGATCATTTTAATTCTATGGTAATCTACTGTACTTGGGACTTTACTGTCTTTTGCTAGGTTGCCATAATGTTGAAACTAATGTCCCTGTTGTCTTGTTGTGTTACCCCTTCTCCTCTAATTAATACTCATACCAGTCCATAAGATCTTGTTTTTGAATACAATCAGAACGTCTAATCTCTTTAGACTCCTTTAGTCAGATAAATCTGAGCTTGCTCCATAACTGCTGATTGACATCTGACGTGACCAAGCGGTATCAGTGTTCAACATCTATTATGAATAAGAGGCTTAGAGTTTATGCAGGATGAGTTTCAACTAGGAGAATGTAACGTGGACACAATAAGAATGGAAAGTAAGCATATTTTATATATTTATTTAGTTTTGTTGACTGGGTAAGTGCACTAGATAAATTATGCCTATTTTCAGGCACGACCGGGGAGGGAATAGAGATGAATGCCAACTGACCTTGAACCAGATTAAGCTGTATGTGATATTTTAGTGAATGGGAAATTTGTCCAGGACACGAGGAAATTCCCTGCTGTTTGGTAGGGGCGCTGTGGAGTGCTAGCTGGTTCTGATGGCCATGGAGATGGATGGGTGGCAGGCTGAGGAGCTGGTCTCCTCCTCAGCTCAGGAAAGCATGGAGGCTGAAGTTTTTGATGTGACTAGGCTAGTTGGCTCTGAGGCAGGTCTACCGAATCGATCAAGGGAGATGCTGCAGAAGGGCCCTAAAGTGGCCAACCTGAAGGAGCTAGAGCCTGTAACAGGAGCCCATCAATTTCAAGCCATCAGCAGCATCATTGCAAGAGGAGCCAAGTGTTCAGAGGAAATGTATCTTTTGAAGAAAGGCACTTTGGAATCAGTGCTCGCAGGATTAAATCCACTGGAGTTGACAAAGTCTTTATTTCCAGATCAGACCTTACCCGAAGGTAGAATCGAGCCTTCTGACTGTGACACGGAGAAAACTGTTTTGCCAAAGCTGGCCAGTATCTACAGTGTTTCAGACTAATCCACAGGGCCAATCAGAGGCTACCATTTTTCATTTTCATTTCTGAAGAAATCAGGACAGAAGGATCACATCTTGAAGAAGGCTATTCCAGTAACTTATCTTGGGCAAATACGCTCATTGAGGACTTGACCCCTTGGTCGGTAGAGAAGTCCCTGCAAGCTGCAGGCTGGGTATAGCCACCAGACTCTCAACATTGGATCTCGGATTCTCTCCTATCAGAATCCCAGGGGTCAGCATTGGACTTTACCTTCAGCTGCCACCAGCCCTGGGTTGGCAGCAGCTATGCTGGATCATGTACCTGTAACTGCACTGACTAATGTACTGGGCAAAGTACGCTCTCCATTGACATTACCTTCTGATCTCGAGCTAACTCAGAAACCTGTTTTAACTGTGACAAATGCATATTAATTGCTATTATGAAGCAGGAAATTGAATCATTACAAAATCAAATTAGACTCCAGTTAGAGATCTCTTCATTGAGAAATTTATTGACTCAGCTCTAGACAACTGTGCTGAACAACGGATCATGATCAGCTAGTAGGGATTGCTAACTCTGAAAATAATGATACATTACCGGTAGCATCAAATTGGTCTGACCCTGGGAAAACAATGATTGAAGTAGAGTGGAAAAAGGCATTAAAAAGGGAAGGAGGAATATTGGTGGACATGATCACATTGAACTAAATAATAAGTATAGCGTTTAAATACAGAACTAGAACTAGACCTAGAAGATTCTACTAAGAGGGTATTGGATACAGGTATATGTAGGGAAGGTATAGTGGCCAAACAGGGCATAAAAGCAGGAGGTGCAAGGACACCAAACAGTAAAACAACCTTCTAGTTATAGGTGACTCTATGATTAGAAATATTGATAGGATATTACGTCAGGGTAGAAATGAGTCAACTACTGTTAGCACCCTGCCAGGAGCAGGGATAAAGGATGTTGGGAAAATGTTACCAGAATTGTTGGAAAATACAAAAACACCAGTTACGTACTGCATGTGGGTACAAATGATGTTGGAAAGAGAACATTATTAGAAATCCAAAGAGACTTTGAGGCCATCGGAGATACCTTGAGGTTACATGGATCCAAAATCCTCGTATCACAGATCCTACCCATTGAGAGGTGTAAACAAACAAAGGGACATAATACAGCTTAACGGGTGGTTGAAAAGGTGGTGTCATAGGGAAGGTTTTGTTTTATCAAACACTGGGACACATTCAGAGACTTAGGGTTATTTGGGAAAGATGGGTTGCATTTAAACAAACACGGGTCTAGAATATTAGCCAAGGATATTCAAAACCAAATGGTTAACTTTTTAAACTATGTATGAAGGGGTAGGGCCTGTCATCATACATTAAGAACATCTGAGGATGTATCAGTTTCACTTAGGAACACTAAGGGCTCTCAGGACTGGAAATGCCTCTCCCTAAATGCTAGGAGTCTTACAAACAAAGTTGAGGAATTAACTTGTTTATTAAATACTGACAATGTCCAAATATGTGCCATAACAGAGACTTGGCAGACACCCACTGATACCTGGGATCATCATATTCAGAAGTACGATTTATATCATACAGATAGGGAAAACAAAAGGGTGGTGGTGTGGCACTGTATGTATCCAACAAAATAAAGTCATTAGTTATTGATGTCCAAAACATACCAGGCATTGAGCATTAAAAAAATACCACCAACAGCTTAATCTGGTTCAAGGTCAGTTGTCATTCATCTGTATCCCTCCCTCGGGTCGTGCCTGAAAATAGGCAGGATTTGTCTAGTGCACTTACCAGGTCAACAAAGCTAAATAAATGTGTGGATCAGGGTGTTGCCAGAAAAGGGACCTAATATTAAAATTGGGGTACTCTATCGACCCCTTCAATTTCCACCCATGACGATGAAGTACTGTTAAAGTTTTTGGATTCCTTAGATAGTATGGAAAACATTATACTTTTGGGTGATTTTAACCTTCCGGTATTAATTGGACTAGGTATACAGGGAGACATCTTACGAATCTAAGTATCTTGATTCCCTTGGATTCCAGAGACGGAGAGTGCATTACCAAAGGAGGAGGGGCAGTAGCATTTAAAACTTGGCGCTGCCTGCACAAAGAAAGGCCAAGAAGGTTGCAAGTGAGTGGCGTGAGCCACTGCAACAAAAAAATATATTAGTAACAAAGACCTGTAGTTCCTTTTACAGGTGGATTTGTATATTTGTTTTACTTCATGAAAAGGTAATAGAGTTATAATTGGGAGATTTGCTAGTGGTGCTGTACAAACTTAGGAATTAGTTGTGCATTGATTAGTACCTTGTTGTTTATAATATAAGGAGTTGAACTGTTTTGTTAACAGCAGTGTTTGTATTAAGATACAGACTAACTATTGGTTGCTTAACAAAATTGTGTATTTACTTTTATATATAAAGTTGGTGGAGGTAAAAATAATTTTTAAAATGTCAATACTTTGGTGGGGAATTTTTATTGTGGGGAGGCAGTTGTTATTAAATGTAGTACACAATTTAAATGTGAAAAATGATGTTACTTTGTATAATATAATAGATTCTAAGGGAACCACATTAGGAAATTTGATGTACCAAAAGGTTGGCAGGAGTAATTAAAGCCAATTTATTGGATACTGATGCTGAAACTATTCTGATTAAATGGGTATGCATTATAAGTAAGATAGTGAGTGGTTGAGGGCAAAACTTATTGTTGGAGGGTCTCAGCACTAATTAACAAATTAAAAGGGAAAATCAAGATATTTTAAGACGTGTAGATTGAGTAAATTGATGATTATTTTGGGTTTGATGATGTGTGGAGATGTTCAATTAAACCCAGGACCCCATTTGATTTAAAGAATGATTATACTACAGAAATTTTAAAGGAAGAAGGTCTGAGGATTGTTCACATTAACATATGTAGTTTGTTTAAAAAATTGAAATTTTGAGAGAATGGGTAGAACAATATAAGCCCAATATTCTAATAATAACTGAATCATGGCTGCATAAAGGATTCAAGATAATGACATAGTATTAGAAAAATTTAATGTGTGGAGAAAGGATAGATATAAAAGAGGAGGTGGGGTAGTAATTTATGCTAGAGACTGGATTAATATAAAGGAAATGGATAATTTAAATTAATGGACTGGAGCAGAAATTCTCCAACTAGAGATAAAATTCCACACAGCAACCTGTACTATTATTTTGTATGTATCGCCCACCAAAATGTAAAATCGTAGTTTTGAAGAAATGCAGGAGATCTTGAAGGATTATTTAGTTACACATGAATTATTGGTAATTGGTGATTTAAATGTTGACTGGGGCACAATAGAAACTCATCATGGTTTAATAGATATGGCCACTACTTTGGGATTAACTAAATTTATAACAGAAGTAACTAGATTGAATATAAGTAATCCTGTTAAATCAACTATACTGGACCTCATGTTCACTACAAATCCTGATAAGTATGTGAAAAGTGGGGTTTGCCTGATACAATGTTGGATCATTAAATGATTTTTTTGTATAAGAAAACAGAAGGTAATAAGAGGTTCTATGAACACTAGATACATCAGGACATATAAACATTTTGATTATATTGAATTTATGCAGGAATTGGAGGGATATAATTGGGAAAGAATGAGATGGTCCCAAATGTGGAGGATGCATGGGATATGTTTCAAAAGATTTTATAGGCATTTGTAACAAACATGCCCCAATAAAGGTTAGATGAGTTAAATCAAATAATGCACCATGGTATGGCCCTGAACTATGTAAAATTAAACGAGATAGAGATAAGGCATGGAAGAAAGCTAAATTAGTAAAAGGAAATCAGGAGTGGACTAAATTTCAACAGCTTGAATGTATATACTAAAGAGGTACAGGAGGGTTAGACAAGCTTATTGAATATTAAGCTATCTAAAGAAGTAACTGAGAATCCAAGGGCTTTCTGGAGCACCATAAATAAATTACATAAGGGACTTAAAGTGGATTATCCTTGCCAATTCTTCAATGACGGTATTAAGATGGAACTAGGAAGTGGAGTAATACATGTATTTAATCATTTTTTCATTAGTATGGGTACAGATGTATTAAAAACTGGACTAAATACTCTAAATCTTTTACCTATTATAGACTCTGAGAAGAGTCAATTGGATGAAAAAATGTACAACAGAATGAACAAATGCAGTTTATATTTACTCCAATAACTAATAAGGAAGTTAGAGAATTGTTATTGAAAATTATACAAAAAAATCTGAAGGCATGGATGGCATTCCAAATATATTATTAAAGTTTGCAGACACTATTATAGCTCAGTCAATGGCAAATTTATTTAATATGTCTCTTACATACATGAGATACCTAAAATTTGGAAAACTGCAAGAGTTGTCCCAGTATATAAATCAGGATCTAGAATGCTGATTGAGACCTATAGACCAATTTCTTTATTACCAGTTATGTCAAACATTTTGGAAAAAATTGTGGCAGGTCAAGCAGGTTTTCCTAAACAGCAGAAATACACTTAATGAGTTTCAATCAGGTTTCAGACCAAAACATGGAACCACTACGGCCTTGTTAAAGGTTACAGGAGACATTGTAGAATGTATGGATAGGAGGATGCCAGTGGGACTATTTTTATTGATCTTTCAAAAGCATTTGACACCTCAGACCATGGCATCCTCCTGTCCAGACTGAAAACCTGTGGTATATCCGAGATGGCAGTTAATTGGTTCAGGAATTCACTGGGATTGGGATATCAACAAGTAACCATAAAGGACTGGACCTCAGGATTGAGGGAAACCGTCTCGGGTGTACCACAGGGATCTATACTTGGACCTATTCTCTATAATCTTTACATGAATGAACTACATTTTTCACAACAAGGGTACAGTATCATCTATATGCTGACGATCTAATTATCTATGTAGCAGGTCCATCATTGGGTCCAATTCAGTTAGTATTGCAACAAGCTTTTGATTATGTACAGTGCTTTTGCTGAGCTCTACATTAGTTTTAAATGAAAAAAGTCGCAAGTTATGTTGTTTCATAAGGGTAGTTGGACTATAACTGAACAAAATCGACTTCAAATTGTGACCGTTTCAGGGACCATTTTGGAGCAAGTAGATAGTTATAAATATTTGGGGGTTTATTTAGATAGTAATCTTAAATGGGATATTCATATTGAGAATACATTAAAAAGTAGGGAAAAGCCTTGGATCCCTGTATAGAATTAGAAGCTATATGTCCCGTGAGGTTAGACAACTCTTAGTTACTGTAATGGTATTACCTATGTTGGAATAGGGAAATATTGTCTATATGGGTGCCACAACTGGACAGGTGTCCAAATTGGATATTATGTACAATAAATTGGCAAGATTTATATTAGGAGTGCCGAAAATGACACATAGATTAGAGATGTATAAGGAGTTAAATTGGGTTTCCTTGCCTCAAGAAGAATTCTAAATACAATCACATTTCTGATAAAATGTATTATGGGAAGGTCCCTGATTATATTGGAATGGGTATTGGATTACAAATACCAAACAGGGAATTATATTCTGCAACTAGATTGGAATGTGTGGTATCAAAACAAATAACTGCTCAGGAAAAAAACATTTTGTATATCTTGGCCCGAATTGTGGAATAAATTACCTGGGAATTTGAGACCAGTAAACAGAGAATTTCAGATAAATTTGATAAAAGAGTGGTACATTAATCATACAAATATAGAAGGGAATTGATGTAGTACCAAGTGGGGTTGAGAACCAATATTGTGGTTATGTGTATTTTGTAAGTGTGTTTCTGTTGACTGTTATGATTGATTAATAATATTTTAGAAATGTAATTGTTAAATGTTATTTGTTTATGTTTAGTTTTGTTGTAATGTGATTAATGTATTTTAATGTAAGAGTAACTGGTATGGAACTAATGGACCGCACTGTAAATGAGCTTGACTCAGTGATGTTATCCATATTCATTTTTGTATAAATAAAAATTTTACCTACCTACCTACCTACCTATTGATCAGTATATAGGGAAATACATTAGAGGATAAAATATTAGACCTTGTGCTAAGTAATTTGGGAGACCAAATAAAAATTTTTACAATTTCAACACCATTAGGCTCTAGTGATCACTCGTGATTACTTTTGATTTTAGTGGGGTTTTTTCAAATAAAGCTTAACCATGGTCCGAAATTTTAATAAAGCTAAATTCACCAATATGAGAATTGAACTCATGGATTGGAAATGGAAAATGGTTTTCAAAAATAGATCATTAGTAGAGAACTGGGATAGTTTTGAGAATAACATTATGGACCTAATTGATAAGCATGTTCCACTAAGAAGAAAGTACAATACTTTAGGAAAAATTCCACTATGGTTATCACCCCAAATTAAAAAACTGATTAAAATGGAAGAAGAGCCTATTTAACAGGCTAGAAGAAGTGAGTGTGAAAAAATGGGCCTTGTATAATAAAGTATTAAAAGAGACAAAAAGTGCTATGAAGCAGGCAACTCGGAAGCATGAACTAAATCTGGTTTCAAAGGTAAGGACAATCATAAATCTTTTATACATATATCAACAACAGAAAGGGAAGTCAAACTTCAGTGGGGCCCATTAAGGATCAGAATGGCATATTTGTTGAGGATTGCCAAACTATGGCAGGGTTTTTCAATACTTTCTTTTCATCAGTATTTAATAATAAATCAAATAATAAGAGAGAACATGTGAATATAAATGGTTACAAAGTTGTCTTAAAAATAAATGATATCAAGGATAGACTAAAATACCTGGACCTGAACAAATCTCAGGGACCAGATGAAATTCATCCTAGTGTCCTTAGAGAATTGGCAACTGAGTTGGCGAACCTGTGACAGCACTGTTTCAGCGATCCTTGGATAGCGGAGAGGTGATTGAGGTTTGGAGAAAGGCAAATGTAGTCCCTATTTATAAAAGGGATCTAGACAGGAGGTGGGTAACTATAGGCCTGTTAACCTGACTGCTGTCCTGGGAAAATGTTGGAATCTATTGTAAAGAACAAGTAGAGGAGTTTGAATATAGTGGGGGATTGCGATGGCTCAGCATGGTTTTAAACAGGGGTTATCATACCGACAAATTTGTTGGAGTTTATGAACATGTGAGCAAAGCATTGGATGAGAGTGTTTCAGTGGATGTGGTGTTCCTGGACTTCTTGAAGGCGTTTGATAAAGTTCCACATGGTGAATTGATTGATGCTCTGATTGAACATAAAATACGGGTTATATCACAAATTGGGTGAAGGCATGTCTGAGTGACAGAAAGCAGAGGGTTTGTTTAAAGGGGTTTACTCAGATTGGTTGGGAGTGGAAGTGAGTCCTCCAGGGATCTGTCCTGGGGCTCTGCTTGTTTAATATCTACATACACTCACTATCTGGAGGAAGGGATGTCTGGGAAACTAATTGCAGATGATACTAGACTTGGCATCAGTATCAGAAATTATGAGGATGTGGTAAAGTTACAAAATGCCTTGCTCAAAATGGAAAGCTGGGCTAGGGAAAAGAAGTTGTCCTTTAACTCAGATAAATGTGTGGTAATGCATTTTGGGAAAAATAACAACCAAGCTGACTACTGGTTAAATGGACATAAATTGTCCAAAGTAGGGGAGGAGCGAGATCTGGGAGGAAAGTAACAAGCGACTTTTAAATTCCACCAGCACTGCAGTCAAGTTATAAAATTGGCAAATGGAACTCTTATAAACACTCAGAAACACATAAGGAGTAGAAGGAGGAGGTGCTTGTGCCTCTCTTCAGTGAACTGGTGAGGCGCAGCTGGAGTACTGTGCGCAGTTCTGGTCGCCCGGTTATAGGTCGGATGTAGGAAGATTGGAGGGTTCAGAGGAGGACTACTAGGTTAGTAGTGGATATAAGAGACCAGGACTATGAGGATAGATTGGAGTACTTGGGATGTTTACATTGGAGTATAGGTGCATGAGAGGGACATGTGCATGGTGTATAATGCACTCAAAATCCAAATCTAATGGTTAAGTTAGGAATTACTTTGAGGAACAGCAATATGACACTAGGTCACATTCATGGCAACAAGGGGCAAAATTTAAGACCACGAAAAGGGTGCACTGGTTTAGTGTTAGAGTTATTCCAGTATGGAATAACCTACCAGAGGAGGTAGTCACTAGTAAGACGACAGTGGAGTTTAAGAGGAAACTAGATAAGTATTGTAAAACAAATAAAATAGAGGGATATCTAAATTAAAAAATCAGCGAGCACAATGGATGAAAGTCTTCTTTGCTCTGTAACTACCTATGATGCCTATGAGTAGTCTTCAGCCTCAGGTAGATATTACCGCGTCAGATGTTGATAATGAGGTCATATCGCGGAGTGATTTTCCAGGTGTTTCAGATATACACATAAAATTCCGTAGAAGATAGAAATGCGCCTCTAGTCTGGGGACTAAGCGGGGGTAAGCGGATGCCAAATCTTACAGGATAAGCCCAATACAAGTCCCTGTGCTTCTTTTCATCAGACACAGTACCCAGCTAAGTGGCATAATGCTGTTAGATTGGTGACAAAGGGGTATGGATCTTTTGCTGAAAGGGTGTTTTGGAAAACCGTTTTGAAAGATGGAATGCAGTTTAATGTCACCGAGCTGTACACGTTGATTCATGTCTCTGGAGAAAACTCCTTTGACATTAGTTTTAAGTTGGAAAGCGGGTTATGAAAATTCTGGGATAAATACCAACTGTTAAAAATACACCTTTGTGGGCCCCCTTTGAGGTTATACCTCTACATGTCCCTCACATAAGTGATAATGGTACTCTTCTGTAACGAAGGGTGAATGTGGCAGATTTGATGCACTGGCTTTAAAACAATGTACAGTGTTGGGAATGCGGAGGTGATTTTTGATACTGAAGGATTTGGACTGGGGATGGAAGATTCGAGTCATTCTTAGATCTATTGACTCTGGGATGCAGCACCTCCTAACTGCTTTTTCTGGGGAAGGACAGGGGTGTACTGTTTTACCTGGGCCAGCCCAAAACCTGTTATAAGTGTGGCAGCCAGGGCACATTTGTAGTGCCTGTGATCAACTACGTTGCAATTTGTGTCAAGCTCTGGGACATACTGGTTACCATTGCATGGAGGTGACTTGCAATTTATGTGGTGGTAAGGGTCACTCTTATTCAACTTGCCTGGAAGCAGCCCATAGTACATTGCTGGCTGATGCTGAGGAACAATGATTAGGGTTACTGTGGCACAGCAGAAAAATAACACTTCCAAAATAGATAGAAATGATTTACCACAGCCAACCTCAGACTGACATTTCAGGAGTAGTTACAGCAAGGATGGGGCCTCTTCTTCTCCACAGGAGTGACCTAACCCCCTCTCCTCCGGCTAGAAATTACAGAGCTCCTGGTGGAAGCAGTTTCCAGGACTTCAAGAGGGAAGAGTCCCCAATGTGTACAGTTTCTGTTTCTACTCTGCCACAGGCCATGACTGAGGATCAATTCATGCTTCCTCCAGGCCTCCAGTTCCAGTGGGTGAAAAGGGTACCAGAATGGCATTGAGACAGAGACAGGCTTAGTTTCAGCCTATTTCTAAGGTGCCTAAAATCTCCCAGAATCACTCAGAAATAGATTCCAGGCTTTTGGCATGCTGGACACCTCTGAAATAGAGGTAGAGGGCAAACCCTGGAGGTTCAGAATCTGGACAACCCTCTGATTCAGATGTAAGTGACACTGGGGCCTAAGCAATGCCCAAAGGGGAAGAAGAAAAAGGGAGAGTCAGTCACAAGGGAAAAAAAAAGGTGGGGTGAAGGCTAAACCACCATAGATTGTAGGATTTCAGCTACTGTAACCATTTTCTATGTTGCATTCTTATGTTTGTTCTCCACAAATGTTAATAGTATTGAAAAGAATCTAAAGCGAGGGCTGTGTTCCACTATCTGAAATCAGGTGCCCCAGTCATTTTTTACTTCAAGACACTAGATTACACTCTGTGGAGAAAACTCGTCGAAGCTAACAAGGAATGGGGTCAGGGGCCACTTTTTGTTCCTTGATTAGTTCCCTGTTCTGGGATGGGATACTCTTTCACGACTTTCAGCTATGATTTTGAAATTGATAGATTTAGATCCAGATAGGACCCTGATATTGGACATTAAAGTTGTCTCGCTACTATTGTATCATTAATACATATGCTCCCCAATCAAAAGCAGAAAGCACTGCTTTATTTACACTGGTTCGTCCTTATCTCTACTCCACTCAGCCTGTTGTGGGGGATTAATTGTGGACTGGGGAAGCAGGACAGGTGTCAGAGTACATTCATCACTAAAATATTTTGTGATATATCCTTCTACGATCGACCATTCAAGCAGCTAATCTTAAAAATGCTTTTTTCCCCACACAGGTCACAGAGAGATGACCTTTATAAAGGTGCTCTATCGACTCGGATAGACTTCTTATTTTATTTCACAATTCCTTTCTTGTTTAAAAGCGAATCTACTGGTGGTTGAATATTCAGATCATAAAATGTTACAACTTCATCTGGATCACAGTCGGTTTCATATGGCCCTGGGTACTGGAGACTTAATTCTTCCCTCTTATGGACAAGACGGTCCGTTTTGTGAATGAATGAATGTATTCATTCACAAATCTGACTGTCATAAGCTGGCGGGCTGCACGCCCATTGGCTCTTGCTCTGCATAATGGGCATGCAGCCCTACTGGGCAGTCAGTCACGGGCGGGGCGGCAGGCAGGTGGGATGTTGCCGCCTGCCAGCTGCTGGGGAGCAAGGTGGTGGGGCTTCGTGGGTGGGTGGGGTGGGGACACTAGCCACCAGGGCTATGTTGGGGGTTAGTCAACATTTACATCCCGCTGATCGGATGTGCCACTGGACCACCAGGGATGAATTCAGAGGGGGTTATTAATCAACTACTGCCCGCAATCGACTTTTCGTCCACTGGACCACCAGGGATGAATTCGGAGGAGGGTTATTACACATCTACTGCCCGCGGGTCGGCTTCGGTCCACTGGACCGCCAGGGATGAATTCGAGTGGGGGTTATTACACATCTACTGCCCGCGATCGGGCTTTGGTCCACTGACCACCAGGGATGAATTCGGGAGGGGGTTATAACATCTACTGCCCGCGATCGGGCTTCACCACGGATGCGTTGGGGGAGCCACATTGCTGCCCGTGATCGGGCTGGTGGGGGCACAGGGACTGGGTTAGGGGCCAGCCACAGGTGGCAGCTGCTGTGTTGCGCCCTGCAATGCAGCAGCTCACCTGTGGGTGGCCCTTGACTTAAGCCTCTTTTTTGGCTCAAAGTGTGCAGGCGCAGGTTGGGGTTGCGCCTGCAGCACTCTGCACAACCCTGCTGAATAACGGCTGTGCAGTTTATGCATGGTTCCTCCCTCCAGTTCAGCATGCATTCATTTGCATTGCGCTGTTGCTCAGCATGTTTTCTGTGGCGCAACTGCCTCCTGCTGAATATTGCAGAATGGAGCAGGATTCGGGACTTGCATGAGGTGCAACCGTGTTAGCATGTAACCCTTTTGAATGTCTGGGCCTATAAGTGCAAAAATGTCTTTCAGGTTAGTTCTCCTGCCTGGTCTATTTCTCTATCTATTTTTCTACATTTATATGAAGTTAAAAGAGTAGAAGTTAGAATAAGTTATTTATAAACTCTCCTATATGTACCTGTATTAACAGAATGAGATTTTATGCTATTGAGCATTATGGAAATATAAATATTTAAAGAACCAAAATGGATTTAACAAAGGCTCAGTTGTCTGAAGAAGGAACACTTAAGTTCTGAAACATAATATTAACTATGAGAAAATAAAAGCGGCATATTTTGAAATTGGAAATCAGAAGTTTTATATGACTATTACTATTGGGAGAGTTTAAGGTTAAGTGGGTAACCCCCTTTTTAAAGACAATTCCTCTTATAAAACCAACACAAAAGTCAATAACTGTACTCTTTCATAATGAGGGTGTCAGTGTCCATGATCTTCATACTGCTTAAAGCAGAGATGTACCCTGATGGAAGACTCGGAGGCAATTATGGACACAAAAATATTTGGACTGGGGTTGGAGGGTAAAAATTACTTAAAACCACAGATACAGGGTACATCACTTGCCTAATTCTTTTTCTAGGGAGGAATCATGGGATTCTGTTTATCCAGGTCAGCTGAAAACTTGTTATAACTGTGGGTTGGGGAACATCTGAGTAATGCTTGTGACATGGAACTGGGACATATCAGCACAAACTGCTTAAATGAATGTAAATGTAATTTGTGCAATGAGCAAGGACACACCTTTCAAAATTATAAATGGGCAGCCCATAATGAAAGGGAATGAGCTGATGGAGAAGAACAGAGACTGCTTATAACACTAACACAGTAAAACAAACTAAGGAAGTCAGGTAGTGCTATACAGATACTGTAGCACCCCCCCCAACACAGAGACACAGACAGAACTCCAGTCTACTTCAGGGCAAGGAATAGGCCAAGAGCAGGAGCACAATCTTGTGGGAGAGGTACTAGAATAGAATGATACTAATAGCATGGTGCAAGCAGAGATGCCTCCCCTCCAATTCTGGAGAAGGAAGAGTTCAGGAGGGTAATAAGACAAAAGGGAAAGCAGTAACATCTAGCATTGGTCTTCAAAAATTGTCCCATTATCAAATAAATATGAAATTCTGCAACCTGACAATTCTGAGGAGGACTCAGATGCAGCTTCCGTTTCTTCTTCCCTGCATGAAGTAACAACAGATACAGAAGTGCAGCTAGCTGTGAGGTGCCTAAGAAAATGAAATCTAAATTAACGGTTAAAAGTAAGGAACAGGCTACTAGGAGAGGAACATTTAAGTAATGCCTAATCCATTTTCAGTGTATACTGTAAATGTTAACAGTATAAGAGAATAACAAGAAGAAAAGCAATATTTTTTTTTATCTTGTTTGCAATTAGGCATCATTTTCTTGCAAGATGTGAGGCTTCAGTCACTCAAAGAAGTACAAGCAGCATCATGTGATTGGTTCCCGGGCCTTCTTACTGGTCCATAGGGCAGGACACATGCTCAGGGTAGGAATCCTATTTTCACAACATGAGAAAAGATTTTAAACCCTTGGATCTAGTCCCAGGAAGGGTTCTTATTTTGGATGTAGTCATCGACCAGATTTCCTATAGACTGATTAATGTGTACGTACCCCAAACAAGAGCTACTAGAAGTGGAATGTTTAGGCTTCTTCAACCATTTTATGCACATCTCATCACGTAATATTAGCTGGGATTTTAATTGCTCAATAATACCACAGGAAGCAAAATAATTTTGTGGCTCAAATATGTTAGTACAAATCAGTAAACAAGCTAGTCTGCATGACATCTAGTTTAGATACAATAAAAACACACCCACATTCCATAAAGGTAGCTTAGCTACTAGAATTGATTATTTTTCATGCCTCATATATTACAGGTCCTGGCAACAAATTACATGGCAGTGGAATTTTCAGACCACGATATTCTAGAATTATAAATTGGAATGCATAATATGTCAAACAGAGATCCAGGAATGTGGAAATTGAATACATCCTTGATACAAAATATGAATATAGTGGAATCATTACATCAATTTATCCAAGCTAGGAAATCAGTTTATATTCTATATGATAATCGGTAAGATGGTGGGAAGACACAAAATTTGATATGGGTAGACTCTGTAAAGATCTCAGCAAAAAAAAAATAATTGACCAATATCTACAATATTTACAAAATTGAAGGTTATTGCAACAATTGTTATCAGTCACACATGAGACAGGATAACACTTAATCACTCAGATTCAGGATATCAAACAAAAGATGTTTGACTTTCATAAAGCGGAAACACAAACTCTTTACCATCAGCAGCAATTTAACAGGATGGGTAGTATGGAGGAAGTATTTCAATGCTTATCAAAGAGGAAAGCGGCAAAAATATGTTAGGACTAAAAGATAATAAGGAAAGGTAAGTACCACAAAATCGAACTCCTACAAATTGTGTCTGAGTATACAAAAGTAAAATGTATGCTCCCTTACAACTAACTTGTCAGATCTAAAACAATTTTTAAAAGATTTAGAGATTCCTCAGGTTGATCAGAATATGCTAGATAACATGGCTAGACAAATAGAGGCAAGCAAAATTCAAGAGGTACTATTGCAATTAGAAATGGAAATTCTCCAGGCCCTGATGGGCTACCCTAATGAGATGTATAAAAAAATGGTGGGGACTTAGCAGAAGAATTAGCTACAGTCTTTAACAGTATGCTGTCCACAGATGTGATACCTCTGTACATGAACACAGGGCTTCTCACATACTATATATATATAAAGGGGAACAAAACTTTTTAAAGAACTGGTGACCAATAAGCCTGCTGAACACTGATTTTAAAATCTTAACTAAAATATTACCAATAGGTTATTAGCTACTAGCTCAATGTTTAATATCCACAGCCCAAAATTATGCAATTCCTGGATGACATATACAGCAGCATTTACTGTGTATTAGAAATTTTGGAAAAGAATATCAGATTAGTGAATGGATATCTGGCCTCCCTTGATCACGAGAAGGCCTTTGACAGGGTAAACCATGCATTTTATGGAACATCAGCTTCCAGATAAGCTAATTAAATGGATACAGTGTATTTATAGAACAGCGACAGTTATCACAATGGTACAAGGATGGAAGAGGCCCATGGTACATCTGCAGACAGGGGTAAGACATAGGTGTCCACTGGGTCCAACATTGTACAGTTTTTATTGATCCTTTGCTGCGGAAGATTAATACCTCAGGTCAGATAAGAGCAATAAACATTTTAGAACAAACATTTCCCTGGAAAATCTTAGCATTATCCATAGATCCTGACTGAGCCTGCTAAATGTTTGCTTCAGGAGCAAATTAGTGCCTGGAACAGACCACGGTATATTGGAACATACTGAAGCACATTGTGTGTGCTAAAGGCATGTTCAATATACCATTCATACACTATTTTATTGTGCCCTGATCAGCCCCTACTGGGCATAGGAGGTAAATGGCCAGTAGGGCACTATAGAGCCTGTAAGAGCGATCTGGCTGTTAGGCCCACAACCAGTGATTGTTCCTTTGATGCATTCTGCCATATTTGTACCTTTATATGCAAATGACCACATTGCACTAACAAGATGCTATGGGGTCATTTGTTTACTTAGTGCTTAATTACGGGCCTAGAACAAACTGAGTGTGTGACCTCCCCACGCACCTGTCAGGGCTGCCTGTATCCATCCATAGTAGGTTAGCAGTCCCCACCTCCCAGTCGCTCACCTGTTTTAATAGTTGGAATGCTCTAGTGTCCATTGTCCCCCCCACCCCTGATTAACTGCACGTATTAAAAGATAGGAATGCTCCAGTGGTTGTCCTAATTGCCTGTCCATACTCATACTGTACTAAGAGTCTCCTGGTGTACAGTGGTCCCCACCCCGATCATCTGCCCATGTTAACAGTAGAATGCCCTGGTGGGCCAGTGGCCCCTGACCCTCAATATCAATCAATCAATCAAAATATTTATTTAAGCAGGCGGGCACCATTGAGCAAGCTCATTTTGAGTTGAACCTGGGGTTTATCATACAAAGGAAGAATACACACAATGAACAGCAGCATATACAATGCAGGTACATAACAGCAAAAGGCGTGTGTAGATACAGATGCAAGAATAAGTACAGGATACAATACAAGGAGCTATACAGTTAGTCAATTTGTGCGGTGCAAGTGCATTAGAGAACTAGACAACAATGATATGTGCAGTATATAAAGCATAAGTAAAGCCAAGTCCATGTTTAGGGTAGTTAAAGGGAGGGACACAGGAATACACAGGAGTACTGCAGGGAAGGCGGATAGGCCCTAAGAGCAGAGGTAACAGATATTGGAGAAAGGTATACAGGATGTTCATGTAATGCTAACAAACACACACTTCCTTATTATGGCTCAAGTATAGTGTTTTGAATGCTCAAGGCTAATGGGATTACTTTCATGTTTTTGCAGCTTGTTCCACAATTGAGGAGCACATAGCTAATGGAGGCCTGACCAAAGCGGGATCTGGCCTAAAAGTACTTTCAGCGAAATAGAAGAAGTGCTTCACAGTGCATAACTATTTTATAGGCATAATAGAAAGCAGTCAGAAATATAGTCAGACAGTTTGTTGAGGAAGGCTTTGTAGGTCCACTTTGCAGCATTCATCTGGTGTCAGAAGGTGAGAGATGGCCACCGACAGCTGAATACAATAAACAATGGTGGGTATTGTAAGGAAGGTCCACTATAAATCTTAGGGTTCTGTGATAGAGCGTATCAAGTTTCATAAGTGAACTGGCAGAGCCAGTTATTGAGAAAGTCAGCATAGTCTACTAGGAAAGAAAGGTAGCTTGCTCTAATCTCAGCTTGGCTTCCTTAGTGAGGAGGTTTTTTATTCTGAAGAAGAGAACGAGTCTCTGTCTAAGTTTCTTTGACAGTTCTATATGTCCTTGGAAGAAAAGTTTGTTATCAAGCCATACCCCCAGTACTTGAATCTAGGTACATACTCCAGCTGTTCACCAAGTATTGTGGTAATCAGGGAAGAGTCCCAGGTGAGGCCAGATTTGGTGAATTGGGAAAGGGTGAGAGGAAACATTGCTTTAGTTTTCTTAGCATTCAGGAGTAACTTCTGGTTTAGCAACTGAAGCTGAAGTTGATTGAATTCGTCCTGGAGATCTGTGCATGTCACATCAGGGAGGGTCTACTGATGTAGAGCACTGTGTCATCCATGAACAGATGAATGTGGGCCTTTTTAGACTGACATCAATTCTATTGATGTGGACTGTGAATAAACAGAGGACCTAAAATTGAGCTTCCTGGGTACGCCACTCAGGAAGGGCTTAAGAGGCAGATGTCTCTCAGCTTTTACTTGCTGCGATCGGCCTGTATGGTAATATTGAACCATCTGAGAGAAATGGCATCTAAGCCAATATTCTGGAGGGATGAGACAAGCAGGATGAGACAAGCAGGCTATGATCGATGGTGTCAAAGGCTTTATTTAGGTCCAGAAAAACAGCGCATGTAAAGTTCTTTTATCCAATTCACCCTGCCAGTCATTGATTACTTTGGCTAGAGCTGAGTTTATGCTATGTTGTGCTCTAAAGCCAGATTGCAGTGGGTTGAACAAATTTGTCGATGTCAGGTATTTCTAAAGTTGGGAATTCATGATTTTTTGAGCAACTTGGACAGGACTGGGAGAAATGAGATTGGCCTGTAATTGTTGACATCACTGGGATCCCCAGATTTAAACAGGGAATAACTCGGCTGTTTTCCAGATGGAAGGAAGGTCACCCTGAGAGAGGATGAGTTGAACAAATGTGTAATAGGCACCGCTAGAACACAGTAGGCCACCTTTAAAGTAAGGGTCAATGAGGTCAGCGCCTGTGCTTTTCCAGACATCTAGCTTCAGCATGAGTTCTTCAACTTCTTTCAAGGAAGTAGGTTGAAGAGAAGGTTGAGGTGGAAATGGTGGTTTCTTGGTTAGTAAAACCAAGTTGTGTGAACAGCATTGGCTGGGAGGTATCAAAGGTTAGCCCTGTGGTAGCAAAGTGGTAATTGAAGGATCAAGAATTGTCGGTTTATCGACAATAGTGGTAGTGCTAACTGAGATTTTTGTGGGCAGGAGTTACCAGTGGTATGATCTTCTATATCTTTAGTTATTCTCCAGAATTTGTAAGAACTCTTAGGTGAGAGATCAAGTTGGGAGCCGTAATAACTAGCCTTAGCTTCTCTGACTTTTTGAGCAGAGGTTCCTCACCTTCCTGAAAAGATTCCAGTCATTTGGGAGTTTAGTCTTCCTAGCAATTTTCCACAGTGCATCCCTGTGCCTCAAAGCATCCTTAAGCTCATTTGAACCACGGCAGAACTTTTTCTGACACAGACTTCAACTATTGGTGCATGTTTGTTAAGAGCACCGATTAGGATGTCTTGGAAGATGTTATATGCAGTGGACACAGAGTTTGCTAGATAAAAGTTCTGCCATGGAGGAGGAGCCTAACTCGGTAATGAAAGCCCAGGGATCAAAGTGGTGCTGGCAACTCTTGTTGGTGAAATTGGGTGCAAATGAGGGGCTATGGTTTGACTCACGCAGGCAATGAAACTGTGATCACTGATGTCTGAAAAGGACACCAGTGTGGGTAAATAAGTGAGGTTTGCTGACTAGGATAATGTCCAGCAAGATGCTGTTAGTGGGGTTGAGTTTATTTGGTCGTGTAGGTTTGTTGATAGCTATGACAACCCAAGCAAGTCAAAAACATTTCTAGAGGACTAGAGATGCTAGAAAGTCAATTTAAATTGTGATCACCCAAGTGTAACCTCAGAAGATCTATGGCCCAGAATAGTACTTAAATGATTCAGAAGCTGCATTCCTGAAGATGGGGGCCTGTAGCAGCCTGTTATACAAAAAAATTGCCGGATGAGATCTCGAACCTGAAGGGAGAGGCTTTCAGATTCATTGGGGATGGATATTGAGTCAATAATAGAGATAGGGAATTTGTCTTTGACATAAATAGCCACCCTCCACCCCTAGTTTGTCTGTCAGCCCAGAATAGAGAGTAGGAGGGAGATTCACTTCATCGCTGCTAGTTTGTGCATGGAGCTATGATTTTGTAACAACCAGGATATCAGGGGTAGTGTGACATACCCAGGCCTGGATAGAGGTTATTTTTTTAACAAGCTACATACATTTATGTGCATGAATTTTAGTCCTTTAAGGTTAGATATAGCAGCAGGGAACCAATGGCTGTGGTGGGGCCAGAGTTAAGTTTTACATTGCCTGAGCATAGTAGTAGAAGCAATAGCTTCTTAGAGACACCTGTGATAAACTTTAGGAGTTTGGTCCGTTTGTGCTTCTGAGGGACATGATTTTGACAGGGGGAGCTCTGAGGCTAGTGCCTAGTTGTGTTGTGTTAAAGCTGCATAAAGTGAAGTCTTACCAGCAAACAACAAAGGACATAGTCAAAATGAAGGGGAGAGATGTAGGTCCACTGGAAAAGCTCTGTTAAAGTGCCAGAGTGGGAGTTTGAGAGAGTCTAAATACGGTGAAGGGGAATTGCAGACACTTAGGAGGTGCATAATTAAGCTCTAGGCATCCTTGTGTCCCATAAAGCTGAGAGACCCGCATGATACGAGGAGAGTTCCATGAGGGCGGATCTGTACGTAGGAGCATAGTACCATCAGCAAGGAGCAAAGGAACAAACACGGCATTCCCATTTTAACCTAAGTCCGTAGTGCACAGAAGCACTAACAAAGTAACTCACTGCCTGATGTTTGAGGAATGAATGGCCAGAGAACTCATATTTGTATTACATTCATTGGGGTGGAGAAGGAAATATGAGATAGAGAGAGATTGAGCCAATGATAGGAGACTAGAGGAAGTAGGCAGGGTGAAAGAGCATTTAATGGAGGCCTAAGGAGGGGTGGGGGGCAGAAAAATTCACTCAGCCTCAGGCGAGTCGAGACAGAAGTGCCTTCCTTGCTTACCTTCACAATGTTGTAATGGGGTGGGTGGCGGGCTTCAAGCACCGTGGGGTGCTCCTGGTTCAAGTCCCGACCACAGCAGCAGTCCTAGCCCAAGAGGCTTGAAGAGCGCCTGCTGGAAAATGATGGACACAGGTTAGATAAAGCTCAGGGTTGGAGGGTGTGCTTAAATCAAACAAAGGACACACAAAAACTGTGGCATAATTGTATTCAAATCGGGGGACGTTTCAGACTGCAGCCAGGCACCGTTTATGTCTGTAAGATTATAAAGAGCACAATGGCTCAAGGGGTGGGCAGGGACAGCAGGACTTTGATTAAATACAAGAATTCAGTCATTACAATATGTGACTTGGCAGGAAGTACTCTTACTTTTCAAATTCCTAGCACAGTTATACTCTAACAGCCCTAAAACACTAACAGGAGAGCTACAATAGTAACTGCCCTATCCCGACAGCTCAGCTTTACTCAGTCAAGGGGTGTTTATCGCCGCTTAAGGTGCGGGAGTTCAGCACTGACCGAGCTGCACGCTGACTCTGGCAGGTGTTTCTGTAGTGGACTAAAATAATGCTACACAGTTCAGTTATACACAATCCATTTACAGTGATTTGTTACAAGCAGAAAACTCATTTAGGCATTTCAAAATACAGGGTCAAAAGGCGGACCAATCGAGGAGCACTGCTGGTGAAGCAGCCAATTGGTGCACATCCCCAGTGGCGCTGAAATTTGTACTTGGCAGAAAAATTCACTCAGCCCCAGACAGAGTCGAGACAGAAGCACCTTCCTTGCGTACCTTCACAATGTTGTAATCGAGCGGGTGGCAGGCTCCGAGTGCCGCGGGTGCTCCTGGTTTGAGTCCAGACCACAGCAGCAGTCCCAGCCCAAGAGCCTGAAGAGTGCCTGCTGGAAATGATGGCTATATGATGATAGTAGATCTTCTATAATTCAAGTGAGCTCACATCCTTAGTAATGAAATTGCATTCAGCTACGAGAACTGACGTCTGGAAAATGGAAAGACACAGAAAACGGCTGAAAATGAAGAAATATTTGTGTGCTGAGTCAGATGGGATTTACACTTTGGACTTTAAATCTTAAGTACATGTGTTGTAATTTGTTTAATATGCAGCAGTACTTTAAAGAACTCTGACTATATTTATTTCTGCTCATAACAGCTATAGATCCCGTGAGGTTCTGGTTTTCCAGTCTTGATGCAGTTGGTTGGTAATGTTACCAAGTAATTCTTCAGTATAGAAATAACTAACATTAGTAGCATGATGGCAGTATCATTAGTATCTAACATTACTGTTTTAATTAATAGTTAAGGATGCAGTGTGTGGGTAGAGTGCTCATATTTTAAATTATTTTTGTTATTCTGCCCTTAGGTGTTACAAAGTGGCAGCACTTGTTCTTTAACACCTACTCTGTTACTGCTAGTACCGTATAGCTATTAACTTGTGAAAATCCTGTACAATAGCATTTAAGTGGAGTGCAATTGGCATGCAGCACCACAGAGTCCAGATTGAATATTTTTGTATTCTGTCATTCAAATATCGTTATTAATTGATCATAGACAGTACATAAGCGAGGTGTACTGACAGTTTACCCTCAACCCTGACAAAGCTCCATTGGAGTGAAGCATGCAGGTAGGTAAGCTAGCAGACGGATGGGAGGTGATTTAAAGAGTTTGTAAGTTTGCAATAGTATATGCTCTGTTTTGCATGCTGTGAATCATAACCTAGTTGGGTTTCTCCACTGCACTTCATTACAATGTATTTTGAGGCAAATTTGCCATTGTGATTGTATTTTCTGAATAAACTTCAAAGTTAGTGGAGTAGTGATACTTCTAGAAAGTTGGCTATAAGCCATTTGTGGGTGCTGCTAAATGCCAATGCTATTGTGGTGTTTGGCATTTGGTCGCCATGGGACCCTACCTTCTCAATGTTCTGCTTGCTCATCTGGTGCTTCTGCAACAGTTGTCTTGCTGGTAACGTAATGAACTGAGTTGCACGATAAAATAATAAACAAAATTAGTTTGTTCAGGAACATAAGCAGGGACATCTCATCAGCACGAGGTGCAGACTCAGACTGACTGTTAGGCTGGAAGTTGAGGTTTCCAAAGCCCCTGCTGGAAATAATTAACACAACATGTAACCAAAGACTCTGGCTGCAACATTACTGTTCCTGGTTAAAGGGGTGGCAGCTATTCTTAGGCCCCATGCTCAACCTATGACGCTGTATCACGCCGTGGGACTGTAAATATGAATACCACTCAAATATAGTAAAGCATTGCTATGGCATGTTAACAATGAAAGCAGAGTGAAAAAAATAGAATAGTTGGGAGCAATAGTAGAGGGAAGAGGGGAGGCTGGCTGCAAGCAGACCTGGATCCTCTGGAAAGGTGGTCTCACACCTGGAAATTAAATTTCAATATCACCAAGTGCAGGGTGTTACATCTTGGGTGGGTGGAACCCTAAACATGGGTACACCTTGGGAAGGGAGGTACTGAGGCCTCGACAAGGGAAAAGACCTGGGGTCATGGTGGATGCATGTATGAATAACTCTGAGCAGAGCAGAAGAGCGGCTAGCAAAGCAGACAGGATGTTGGGATGCATCGTGAGGGGATCACCTCTAGGAGCAGGGTAGTGATTCTGCTGCTGTACAATGGACTGGTTAGACCACTCCTTGAGTACTGTGTACAGTACTGGAGACCACATTGAACGGTGACATACAGCTCTAGAAGAGGTACAGAGGAGGGCTACCAAGATGATATGAAGACTGGGAGATTTGACGTATGAGGACAGACTTGAGGAGCTCCGCCAGTTTTCATTGGAGGAGAGGAGAGAGATACAGGGGGACATGACTGAGGTGTTCAAGTACCTCAAGGGAATAAATAGAGGTATACATGGAGGGATCTTTAGACTAAAGGAGGAGGTATCACCAGAGGACATGGTTTGAAGCTGGAAGGTGGAAGGGTGAGGGGAAAAGAGGAGGATTTTCACTGAGAGGGTGGTGGATCTTTGGAATGTGCTGCCTGGAGAGCTGGTTCAGGGTTTCATGGTGGAGGGCTTCAAGAGAGGGTGGGACAGATACAGAAAGGGGATGTATCAGATGAGGGCCTGGCCCAGAGGCTGGGGAGCGAAGATAGGGCTTCTGGTACACAGGGGGGCCCAGTTCCCAACAAGGGATCTGAGGTTGAGCAGACTCAATAGACCGTAAGGCCTAATCTGCTGGCAATTAATATGTCAGTATGTTAGTAATCATGAAATTAAATATTTCAGCAAACATTAGCAAAGACATTTCAGAGATATTGAGCAATATTCGGCAATACTTTAGACTGATTACTTAAGCAATAATGAATGACAGGGGTTATGTTAATGTTCTAATTTATCACCCTGAGGTGTAATGTGTACGAGCCACGCCAAGTGCTGTATTGACTCAGGGGTGACTAATATGAACATTAACATAACCCGGAGTTTATTATTGCTAGTAATATAATTGGGTTATGAGTTACTGTAGTTTTAGTCTTTTCAAAATGTTTTTACTTATTTTTGTGTTGAATTATTATCAGATAGTCCCTCCACCATGCTAGGTTGCATAGGATTTAGTTAGTTTGCTTTTTTTTGCCTTAGCTGTCAATTCTCTTCTGCTACAGAGTGGCACAATGGACTCAAGCCAGTGTGAGTTCTCCAGTTCAAATCCTTAATAATCAACAGTGCTCTGTGTTATATGTGTAACTTCCTACAAATGGGGGTTCCAAAAAGTCTTCCTTGAGCTTGCCTAAATCCTCACTGCCAGGCTGGTGTCCTGCATTTTAGCAGTTTAAATGTGATTGCCAGAGACTGCCTGTATAGCCTCTGTGTACTGTCTCTTTAAGAGCTGCCTGGATTGCAGTCATAAGTAACCTGAGAGGAGCTCTGTTGAAAGATGTAACTATTTGCTGAAAATCATTTAGAGTGATAATGACAATGTAGTTTGTCTAACCTGCCTTCTTTGCAGCAAGGACTGTTTTGTTTATCTCCACTATCTTGGTCCTGGACTACAAATTGGACCAATCAGTTCTAGTGGGGCCTAAAATGGAGCCGGACTACAGGAGCTGTCTGGAGTCAAAATCTGTAGGAATTGTAGTTTTGGGCTTTTGGAGCCTTTTGCACCTGAAGGGGAGCCTCTGTTGTGACTGACAGGAGGATCAGCCAACCAAACCTTTGTATCTTGGGGAATTTCCTAGGCTGCTGCAGCTAGTTTCAGTTTTGAGCTGAGAAGTGAAGAAATAACAGCTCAAGTGATTTTGAGCAGCAGTTCTGTGTAGTTTTGCATGGGAGGACTGTGAAGGGCTGAATTTTGGCCTGCCTGTCTGCCTGCTGTCCCTGAGAGGGAAAATAGAGTTTATTCGGAATGAATCCAAGTTGTGAGGATTATTTAAGACACTGGACTGTGACCAAGCTTTAACCTGAAGAAGACCTAAGATTTGTTGAATGTGATTGGCCTGTCAGGATTTCCAGCTGCTTCTGAATCCCCAGTTTGTGCAGAGACTTTGCTATCGTGGCGGAGAGAGGTTTGCCTGTTACAGTAGAATTTCCTTACATGTAATATGCTGTGTATTGAAAGTGGGTCGTGATTTGGTTCCCCACGGAGTAAACTGTGTTCTGCTTGCTGGAAGCTTTATTCAGCCTAATGAGACTGAATCCTCATTCATCTCCATTCAGCCTGGGCCATGCCACGCTGGCCCTGCCAGACTACCCACTGCACAGAGAAGGTCACTGGACGCAAGACCTGCCTGGAGATCAGCCCCTGCTCCACGCTTGAACAGGAATGATGACTTGGCAAATTGTGTGGGCCCTGCATCTACTGGCACCCAGATTAACCACCTGCTGTCTCAATTTTCATCCAGCCTATGTCTAGTCTGGGGTATCGTGAGTAATCATCAGGGTAGCTTCCTGCAACAACAGCCTAATTTAAAAGTGTGTCATCTGATTGTCTTGTTATTTTCTTTTCACGAACTGAGCCCTCTGGCTCTGAATTACAAATAGTGTGTGTTGTGCATGTTGTTTCTTCCATCACAGGGCCCCAACCAGCTGCAACATTCCTGGCTAGCCACCATTCTCCATCTGGGTACCCAGAATGTGTGACTGTTTATGAACCCTGAAGTGCATATGTAACTCTTTGATTGATAGAGCTGTTAAGCAAATTAAGCTGATTACGCCCTCCTTGTTCAATCCCTTAAATAAATCAGATCTAACTCTTTTTGCATTTACCCTGACTGTGGTTCTAGTTTGTGCAGAGTACTGTACTGCTATTATTTGCTGTGTATAAGCTTGTTTACAGGGGTCCCCAGGGCCGGGCCAGAGGAAAGCCCTGGTGGTAAGTGTAACCAGTGTGGGTACTTGTGTGGTGTATCAGGGTTTTGTGGAAAGTGATTATTGTGTATTGTTCCAGCCACTAGTAAGGAAAGAGGGGTTACAGTGTCCTGGAGGGCTGTACCCAGGTTAGCTTGACCACTACCAACCCCAACCTCCAGGTGAAGACACCCATTTCAGAACTCAAGCCCCTTAACCCACTACTAGCCAAGCAGGCAGGGTAGTATCCCTTGGGATAGTGCCACCTAGGGGTTACATATGTAATGCCATACTGCTGGTAAAACTCTTTAGCTGCTTGCAAATAATACTTAAAATAAATCACTCTTCTGCCATTTGATACTTTGACTCAGTATGCCATTTGCCAGCTTTGAAAACACTGGCAATATTTATGCATGTGGTTTTGAAGTCACTAGAGTCAGGGACATCGGCTAGGTCATTATAGAGTAAACAGGGTTATTTCTACATTGCTGTTTTCTTTTCTTGTTCATCTATGACGAGATATTAAGATGCATTGGGTAAAAAGACAGTTACACTAATCAGAATCTATTTTCATCTACCTTAAAATCCACATTGCATTCTGCTCACTCAAGCTATTGGCACAACAGGGACCCATGATGTACCTGTTCCTATAGAGTCATGGACAGATCAGGTACCATTAACAAAAATGCCACTGCATTTCTCAAGTCAGTAGGGTGTCAGGGACATCAGCTAGGGCAGTGCTTTAAATAACATCATTAATTTCCACTGTAATGCTCTTGTATGCATGTCTGCAAATTGTGGCAGACATATCAGTTCATCTTCACAGTCATCTAGTAAACATTGTTTTTTTTGTGAGACACAGTTAATCCTTAGTGAGATTTGAGTCATGTTGGATTACTGTACTGTACAACTTTCACAAATGCCTTTTTTTGCTGAGGAGATGAAATGTATTAGTGATCAACACTCACAAAGCCATTTATGCTGCATGACTGCTTCTAACTTTTTAAATTCTGATAAGTAGTGGTGCGAGCTGTCAAAGGGACAAGAGCTTGTGGTTTAAAGTATAACACCAGCATCAAACATTGCTTTTGCTTTGGGATACTGCACTTAACCAACAGAAGCAGACTGATCTGGTGATCAGGGAAAGGAACAGAATAAAACTAGTGCCAAACAAATTCATACTCATGTGCTTAGGCTGTACAAGTACATTAACATGGAGATTAACATAAGACTTTCAGAATGCTGACAACCAATCAGATTTCAGCATTCATGAGACCCTACAATAATGTGATTTGTTCTCATTGTCATTTTCAACTCAAAACTCCACTGCAGGGAGGGAGGAAAGAATCTGGACTACACTGGTGGCCAGTCAGTGTAGTGCCAGGGAGGGGACACCACAGCACCTGAGGCTTGGCCATGCCACAAGCATTAAAGTGCAGGGAAAGGAGGGAAAAGAGGGAATGGGAGCAGCATGAGGTACCCAATGCACTTGAAATATATGTCAATATTTGCAAATCATCAACGTTTCAAAAATCTAGGGAAAAAACAGTTATTGTAAACAGTAAAGGTTAAATGCAAGAATAAAGGACCACACAGTTCTATAAGGCAGACAATAATGAATAACCACACAGAGTTCAGAATTAAAGTTCACACTTTTTGTGACTTTGTGGTCGGTGGAATTGACATGTTTGTGGATTGGACCAGTTCCTGACAGGACAGGATCAGGTCATTAAAAGGATCAAAGAGTTCTGTGAGCTGTCATAACCACACTATTTGATGCAGTAAGTCCAGGATCAGTTGACATACTTTTTGCGCAATATCTTCTTGACCTGTTATACGGAGACTTCTGAGAAGAAGATGCAGCAAAAGACTGGGAAGTTCCAGGAAGTCCATCAGGCTGAGCTGGCAAAAGAGGATCCAGCTGAAGACTGTCAGGAACATGTCATTGTGGAGGAACCAGTTGCAAATCATCTGCAGGAATTTCAGCTTCTGAAAGTATAGCAGGTTCAAGTGCAGCTTCATTGTTGGGGACTGGGATAATCAGGGAGGGTATCATTCAGGTCCCGTGTTTCAGTCTGTTAATGTGGATTTTATTGTGTACCAGCTTTCCATCGAACTTGCGGCTGGCGAACATGAACAGGAGGAAGCTTTTCCACAATGTAGAATGGACCAGTCCATTGGCAAAGCAGTTTTTGGTGGTGCCCAGAACTAGGACAGATCAGAACAAATATACAATGTCCCCAACAGCAAAATGAAGGTTAATGTGACTTGCTGCTGATATTTTCTGCATTGCAGATTTCTCTGGCCCAGGGTGTCAATTGCAACACATTTGGCAAGTTCAGGCTGTTCCAACATTGGAATGATGAAGGATGAAGCTGACTTTGGAACCTCTAGCAGTGAGATATCCCTGTCCAGAGGTGTTCTTGGGTGATGTCCATGGACTAGAAAAATGGAGTGTACTCTGTACTGTCGACACAAGGGCTAGTATTGTAAGCAAATTGAGTGAAGGGAGCAAAACGATCCCAAGGGTTGTGAGTCTCATCCAGGTACTTGGACAGTATATTAAGAATGGTAGACATCATTCTCTCACTTTGTCCATTGCATTGTGGATAATAACTGGTTGTGTGAGTCTTTCTGATGTTGAGAAGTTTCTTGCACAATAGTTGAAGGTGGTTAGTGTCACAATCTGAATGTAGGTATTTTTTATCATTCAAATTTTATTGGCGTTTTCAATACAGAGAACGAATCATAACAAAATTGACATGACCCACTCATTACAGGTACAAAGTATGTAATGATTCATTCTCCCATCCCCAACCCCCACCCTGCCCAGCACCCACCCCGGACATCCCAGCACAACATTTTACACTCAACGCCATACCTATGGATGCGTATTCAAGTGCTTAACCTTGCAGTGCGTAGTGGGTTTGTAGCAGACCCCAAGTCTTGTCAAATCTCCTAATTTTATTGTGAAGACTTGCAATAGTCTCTCTGTTCTGAGATTAGCAAGTAATTCCTGGAGCCATTCAACATAAGTTAGTACATCGAGTCTTTCCAATGTCTTAGAACCGCTTTCTTAACAGACAGCGAAATTAAAGCTATATGATACTTCCTGTTCACCACGAAATGGAGGAGAAATCCTCCAGAAGACATATTTCAGGGTGGACAAGTCTGACAGCCCTAGAAGACGGTCAGCTCGTTGTTTAATAGTAGTCCAAAGTGGGACAATTTTAGAACAGCCCCAGAAAATATGAAGAAGGTCTCCTCTTTGCATTTGACATCTTGTACAAGAGGAGAGGACAGTAAACCCAGTCTGGCCAACTTCTGTGGAGAATAATAGATGTTGTGCAAAATTTTGAATTGCATTAACCTGAGTCTGTTCTGCTGGAGAAATTTATGGTAACTTTGCCATAGAAGAGGCCAGTCCAATTCTTTGCCCTGGAAAAGGAAGTCCAGAAGGTAATGGGCAAAATTATCAGGGTAGGCCCAAGTAAATAGAGCGCTACATATTTTGGATACTGCATGGTCCGTTAAGTAGCTTGAAAGCTGATATGGGTAGTGGAGGGGGAATCGAACCTATTACCTTAGCCAGGAGATGACGGTCAAAATCTAAAAATACTTCTATGGGGTATTGTAAACTTGTGTGTAATATCTACTGAAGGGCACCATTGTCTGTTGGGTGTTATGAGCTCATCAAGGTGACAGTCTCCTATCTGAGGAAGCCAGCTGACTGAAAGGGGCTTGTTATCTAATAGAAAATAGGGTTACCTCTCAAGGGTTGAAATAATCCTTGAGATTCTCATATTCAGAAATGCATACAATTGAGTATGAACCCTAATTGAAACTCTATAGGGGGTCTACGTAGAGGTTCAGATAGGGAGCTAACTCTGGTATAACAGCACAGCTGGGGAATAACCATGTTTTTTAAGAGGCTGACCTAACAGCTAACAAGATCGGGTGCATGAGCCAGAGTAGGCAACTGATCCACGGTCAGCCACCGGAGATACTTGTTGGCCTGGCTGGCCCAATAGTACAGCCCAATGTGGGAAGCCTTAATCCTCTTTTAACTTTCAGAGCGGCTAATTTATGGAATGCCATCCTAGCTTTCTTATCACCCATATAAAGGTAGAAATCATAACGTGCACTTTTTAACCCAAGACAAGGAGCCATATGTTCAACATATTGAGGGGTAAAGCAAACAAGGAAGACATTCATTTTAATTAAATTGATCCTACCCCAGAGAGAGAGAAAGAAGGTCCATCTGTGAAGGTCTTGCTCTATTATGTGTACCAGGCGTCAGTATTTAATTGTCTAAGCTGGGCAGCATTCCGAAGTTAAAAGGAGTCCAAGATATTTAATATAATCAAACTTCCAAGTAAGCCCAAAGGCGATAATTTCTTGTTTATAAACCCACGGTTAAGAGGGAGAATCACAGTCTTTCCTACATTAAGTTTATAATTTGAGACCTTACTGAAGTCATGTATTGTTTTTTTTTTGAAATTCAGCTTTATTAGTTTTAGCAAATCACACAAAACATTGAATCCAAACAGAGCTATATAGAGGAGAAGGAGGAAGAACACAAAACATTTAACCATTCAGAAGAAAGAAAAAAAATGGGGACGACAAACCCCCAATCCCCTCTCCCACAAGACTTCTCCCTACAACATTTAGGATTCTGTAACAACAGGACTATATTTATTACAACCCACCCTACCCCCGAGTGTGCTAACAATTGTTAGTCAGGCTATAATGTCGAGCTAGATTAGATACCATGGGGTAGGCTTAGAGTTGGAAAAGAAGAGAGAGAAGGAGGAAACGGAGGCAAAGTAGGGTATCAGAGCCCAAACCAAGAGGTCATTGGTGTAGATAAAGCGAGTTTAGTTTGTCCCATTTTTGTGAAAGGAATCCATGCAGTTGAGAACTAGCTGCAGCCTCTCCATGTTAAAGCACGTTGATAAGTCTTTTAACCATTCGGTATATGTTATGGTTAGTTGATCAGTCCAATGCTTGAGGACTAGCCTTTGACCACCATAGAGATTAAGGCAATATGGTACCTACGTTCCTGAAAATCTATGGAGGCGTAGTTGCCTAGGGATGCAAATCTCGGACGTGAAGAGGTTGCTAAGGCCCAAGAGAGGATCTATGTTGTCCTGAATAGAGTGCCACAAAGGGCTACCTTGTCACATTGCCAGAAAATGTGGAGCAAATTCCTCCGCTTGTGAGCATCTGGAGCATAGGGGAGAGATAGTTTTTAGGGGACAGTTTGACTGGTGTGTAGTACATGTTATTTAATATGTGATATTGGATAAGTCTGAATCTGTCTTGGGTATGATATTTGTGCAGATCTTTCCATAAGACGGACCAGTTGGGCGTGGAGTCCGTAGAGAGAGAGCCAAATGCTAGATCGTTCAATCGAGTTTAGGACTTTAAGGTCCAGTAGGTAGGAGTATATTAATGAGATGGAGTGAGATCTGGGAGCTAACATGTCAATTTGGGAAAGAAAGGCTGACCTGTGATTCAGGGTAGACCGGCCAAAACTAGCATTGATAAGATGCCTTAGTTGGTATACCTTGAAAATCATGTTGTTGGGAAGTTCGAACTTAGCTAGTATGTCAGGAGAAGAAAGAAGGAGTCTTGGGAGTAGAAGTTACTCACTGATGTTTCCTTAATTTGTGGGAACCAGCCAGGAGCTATTAGTGAGCTTCCCAGTCTAATATTAGGGTTAAGGATAAGGGTTGTGCTAGATCTGTTTTAGGTGGGATTTTGAGGAAGTAAAGACATTGGGGGAGGGTTTTAAGCGATGTGATAATGGTTGGGTTTGAGATCCAATGTAAGCACAGGGATGGGGTGTAGAAGATTGTTTTGGGTCTATCCTGGCCTCTAAGAGAATTTGCCTCTTGAGCAGAAGCCAGAGTGGTGGAGGCCGGCATTTGAATCTGAGAACCATCTGCCCAGCTTGGAAAGGTGGGCAGCCCAGTGATAGAATATTAGATTAGGAAGGCGAAGGCCACCTTCCTCTTTAGGAGACCAAGTTTAAAGAAGGAGCCGCCTGGCAGCTTTATTTTGCCAGATAAATTGTGATAAGATAGTATGGACTTGTCGTAGATATGAGAGCGGTAGCCAAAAGCCTAATAAATTGAGAGGGTAGAAAATACGTGGAGGACATTCATCTTAATAATGTTAATCCTGCCCCAAAGAGAGATGGGAAGTTTAGACCATCTTTGTAAGTCAAATTGGATATTGGCCTTGAGGTCGTCTAAGCTGAGCTTCTTGAGCAGAATTGGATCCAAGTAAAGTGTATGCCCAAATATTTGATTGACTTGTGGGACCATCTCATGCCAAACTTAGTGAGGTCCTGTTTATATGTAGAGGAGTTCAAAGGAATACTTCTGATTTTGATATGTTCAGCTTGTAATGGGATAGATGGCCGTATTGGGTGATAATTTGGAGTGCATGTCCTAATGATTTGGTAGGATGGGCAACATGAAGCAAAATGTCATCTCGTGGACAGACAGCACCAGTTCCTGTTGTTGTACCGGGCAACCATAGATGTGCGGGGAGTGTTTGAGTTTGAGAAGAAGAGGCTCTAAGTAGAGGTTGAACAAAAGGGTGAGAGCGGGCAGCCTTGTCTGGTGCCAGTGTGGAAGTAAAGATTGAGGAGAAAGCCTCGGTGCAATAGATCTTAGCCGGGGAATTATATAAGACCTGGATCCACTTGAGGAAGACGGGTGGAAAGTCCATTTGGCCAGGGTTGCCCAGAGAAAAGTCCAGTTAACTCTGTCGAATGCTTTCTCAGCATCCAAGGAAATCAAGGCCATTGGGGTATGGGATAGTTGGGCAGCGTGTGAGATGTGAGAAAGAGTTCTAAGGTGGTCTGCTGGGGAACGGTTTGAATGAACCGACTTGTTCCGGGCTGAGGAGGTGAATCCAGACCTTCTGATCCTCTCAGCAAGGATCTTGGATAGGCTCTTCATATCGCAATTTAGGAGAGAAATGGGACGGTAGCTCGAGGGTCTTTAGGTGGTTTATCGGGCTGAGGATTAACACAATTGTGGCTTCAAGTAAAGTGGGGTCCATAGCCTCAGCATTAAACATATGGGTATACAGTTTAAGGATTAAGGGGCAAGTTCTTTGAGAAAGTTTGGTAGAAGTTCAAGGATAGCCATCGGGGCCAGGTGCCTTGTCCGGTGCAAGAGAGGCAATGGCATCCCCGATTTCAGAAAGGGCAATAGGGAAGCAAGGGTATTTTTGTGGTGTGCTGAGAGCTGGGGAAGATTGAGGTCTGCTAGATGGGTCTCTATATTCAGAGGGGACAAGGGGAGTGACTGCTATAAAGATTTTATAGAAGTCCTCAAAGATCTGTGTGATTTCCTAGGGTGGTTTTGGTTAGGCCTCAGGGGTTTGCAAAGCTGGGATTAATCTTGAGCCTCTATCGTGCATAATCTTAAGGCCAAAGCCTGCCGGCTTTTTTCGCCATGATCAATATATTTAGATTGAGTTTTTAACATGGTATACTCAGCTCTCTCCTTGAGTAGATCAGCATACTCATTCTTTGCAGTTAGAAGGATTTGAGAGAGGCCAGAGGAGAGAAGGGATGTAGGAACTCTCTAACTCCTTAATTTGGCCAGTAACATGGAAGCATGAGCCTGCCTAGTTCTTTTTCCTTGTCGAGGCTAGCTTATTTAATTCCCCCTAAGGTAGCATTTCAGGGAGCACCAGATAATGTCAATCCTCGGGTGGAATTCATATTGATCTCGAGAAAGTTAGAAATGAGAGCTTTTATAGAGCAGACGGTCTGGGGTTCTTTAAGGAGCTGGGTGTTGAGTTTCCAGACCGTGTCACGTTGAAAGTTGGGGTCAGGAGAGATCTTCACCCAGACTATGGCATGGTCCGACAGTATTATCGGCTCAATGCCGATCTGGAGAAGGCCCGAGAGGAGAGATTTACTACTTAAAATGTAGTCTATTCTGGACCAGGAGTGATGAACTTGGGAAAGAAGGAGAAAGCTCGGAGGGAAGGGGTTAGTGAGACGCCAAGGGTCACATAGCCCCAATAGGTGCACAAAATCCGCTAAGGACTTTTGAACCGGAGTTGCTGAGTGGTTAAAGTCTTGAGACTTGTCGAGGGAATGGCATGGTGGGACGGTTTCAGTCTCCTCCCAAAATGAGTTGTGAGGGTAGGAGGGTACCTAATTTGTCTGCTAGAGTCATCAAAAGCTCAGAGCTCCCCCTACTAGACCATAAATGGAACCGAGGACTACCTTACAATTATTGAGGGATCCTTTGACCAGCGAATCTTCCATCAGGATCAGTCAGTGTCTCTTCTGCCAAGAAGGTAACATAACTTTTGATAAGGATGGCAACCCTCTGCTGGATCCTGACCCGTACGCTGCAAAAGCTTGAGAGAAGCCTGATCTGACCAGCCATTTTACTCCACTCCTCAATAAATGGGTTTCCTGGAGCATAAGTATCTCAACTTTGAGTAAATCACAATGGTTAAACACCTGGATTCTCTTGGTTCTTTCCTGAATCCTTGCACATTCCAAGTAGCCAATTTAATTGAAGTTATAGTCATTTCAAAACAGTTAGATAGGTAGAAACACAGTAAAGCATCTGACATTATTCGGAAGGTAAAAGCACACTCTGACCCCCAACCCATCTAATTAGAAACTGTAAGAAAGTCAACCCAGATCCCTGATGGATACCTGTCCAGTAATAGGAAACGTATTAAACTGAAACACCTGATGCTTGGAACATTCCAGCCACATAGAATTCCCCTGTCCCCCCAAAACCCCAGCAAACTATGTACATCCTGGTACCAGACGTGATCGGTAAGAGACTGGGAAATCCAGTGACATGAGTCTAGAAACCAGAACCCGATGGCAAACCCCAGGGCTATCATAGCCCGCTGATCAATAATATAACAGGTTCTCATGGAACATGGAACAGCTTGTAAACAGAAATGGCCAGCTAGAATTATCAAGAGACCCCAGTTAAAGAACTTGGCGTCATATCCCCCCCCTCTATAAGCTCATGAGGCAGCTTCCTTCTGCCCCGGCGCCTCCGGGATCTCCCCCCACCAGCCCTTCCCTTTTAGGCCACACTCAGACCGCTGCTTTAAGTAACCATGGGTACCCCAGGAGTGAAAGACAGAAGAAAAGCACAACCCGAAAAGGTATCCCTCAAGTGGTGGCCACCAGTGTCCACAAATAAAAGGGACAAAGCCCGGACTTACCCCTTGTGTGAGAGTTTGCAGACCGCAGGCGGTTGAGTGCTAGGAGTGAGAGAGGACTCAGGGCCAAAAGCGAGGTTGTTTGGTGCAGTTCCCGGGGGACTGATTGAGCGGTGGGACCTAAACTGGTCCGCCTCCAAATCTGTCAGGCGAGCAATGAGCCTATCTCTCAGTGGTTCCGATGTTGCAACAGGGACCGAAAACACCATGGCCTACCTTGCCTAAAAGCTGAAAACCCTGACACCCCAGCCCCTCAGAATGTGAGACAATTATCAATTAATGCAGTAAGTAAAAGTGAAGGCACAGCAACATGTAAAATCTGACATTTAGGCAACCAGCCTGGCCACTGAGTTGCGGATGGACCAGTCATTTGACTTTAAACAAGTTGGGTAATTTAGAGATTAAGTCCTTGGTGGCGAGATCAGGAGACTTGTAGGATGCAGAAGAGCCATCGATCGTGACCTAAGGGTGGCGGGGTATATCATCCTGAAGGGATACCAGCGCGATGAGCTTCTGTACTACTGGGTGAAACACGTTCTCTTTGTCTGGTCTCTGCAGGAAGGTCTTGAGCAATTCGTAATTTGGTAGGGCCCCACATAATGGTTTGCAGCTCACAGAGCCTTCGTGAGTATGTTTTTTCGATATAACTGAGAAATTTTACAATGATTGGCCGGGAGGAGAGTCCGGTGGGGCCTTGGTCTCAGAGACCTATGGGCTCTTTCCAGGTGGTAATGTGGATTGATAGAGCGAAGGGCCGGATGATTTTGACAAGAATTTCTGGAGAAAGAGAAAGAGAATGATCTGCGCTTCTTCTTCTTGCTCAGGCAGACCTATATCAAAGGTTGTTTCACCTACATGACCCTCCAGGTCTTCGGTTTTGAGCTGCAACTTTTTCACTTGTTGTTTCAAAGCATCAGTTTCAGGGTTGATTGTGTCCCTCCACCTTTCTTGAGACAGGATCCTGGCTTCAGAGTCAGACACCCTGGTAGTAAGTGAGGTAAGGTCTCCTCTGATCGATTTTAGCTTGCAAGTGATGTCATTCAATACATCTCATAGCGGTGTGATTTCTTGCAAGAATTTCTCTTGGTCTTGGGGGCTGAGGAAGCAGCACCACCCTATTTGCCCGAGTTGCTGGTGGCCTGGCTCCCTCCTTTTGGGAAGCTTTTCTGGCGTAGTAGGAGGTGTGTGCGCGATCGCTGCCTGTTTCATCTCTACCTCCATCCTTAGTTGTAGAGTCAGGATGCAGTGAAAGAACGCACAAAGGCCAACCGGCAGAGATAAGAAGCAGCTTTCTGTAACTATTTCCGTGATGGTCATTTAAAACTGCTTTAAATTAGAGGTTAAGGCTGGTGGGTGGTGAGGCCAGAGACAGCACAGCCATTCAAGGAGCTAGCATCCCATGACTCCGCTCATCTATTGTTTTAAGAATGGCAGGGATTGATGTAAGTGGATGTGTTATTTGTAAGAGGAGGTCATCTGCATATGCCACCACCTTTACCACCTGCTCACCTAAAGAGATGCCAGATATGCCTGGGCAAATAATAACTTTCTAATAAGGGACTCTGAGTATATATCAAAAGAAGGGGGACAGGGGCCATCCTTGTCTAGTTCCACATGCAATTTGAAGGACTAGAGATAACCCCATTGTAGGAAATTCTGGCTGAGGGAAACATATAGTGAGCTAACCCAGTTCTGGAATTTCGTGGGAAACCAAATACCTCCACTGCTGCAAAAAATAATCCCAATGGACTCTGTGAATGCCTTCTCGGCATCCAGTGAAATCAGGACCATTGGATGAGAGCATCCCTGGATGCCAAGAAGACGTGAGCCAGAGTCCTCAGATGGTCCACCAAGGATCTCCCTTCATGATACCTACCTGTTCTGCCCCAATTAGAGAGGAAGTACCGCTTCAAGTGATCAGCTAACAATCTTGCCAGAATTTTAATATCATGGTTGAGAAGGAAGATCGACCTATAACTTGAGACCAGGTCAGACGGCCTGTCCGGCCTGGGCAGCAGAACAATCAAAGCCTCAAATGGAGGGTCAGATACCTGACCAGAGAGGGTAGACTGAAAAAGTGGTAAAAAGGATGGAGTCAGTTGTTTAGAAAAGGCTTTATAAAATTGAAGTGAACCCATCTGGACCCAGAGATTTGTCAGATGGAAGGGAGTTAATTACCTTTTCTGTCTCACCCTCAGAAATGGAGACTCAATGCCTTCTGTTGGGACTTTGTAAGAGAGGGTAGTTGTAAGTCCCTCAGGTATTCGTAGAGCCTTTCCTCAGATGGAGGGTTAGCCATAGGGCCATATAGATCCCTGAAATAACTGGTAAACTCCTCCACTATCTCAGGGCAAGACTTTAAGGAGTTATCTTTAGGGGAATGGACCGCAGGAATAAATCTGCAGACTCCTGCTGCTAATGAGCGCTAACATTCGACCAGCTTTCTCCCTGATCAGTATATGCAGCTTTTGTTTTCAAAACTGCAAATTCAACTTGCTCCGCCAGCATAGCCAGGTAGGCTTCTCTCAATTTCGTTAAATCTTGTTTAAAAGTCTCTGAGGAGGATGAAGAGTGGTCTCCATGCCCTAATCTGAGAAAGAGATCAGAAACCTGAGATGCCTCTCTCTTTTCCTTCTCGATGTTAGGCCAATTATAATCTCTTAAATTGCTTTACAAGCCTCCTATACCAGATCGGGTCTCCTTGTGGAGTTAGTGTTAGTAGCAGTGAACTGCTCTATTTGGGATACTGTATATTGAACCGTCTTTGGCTCCTTCAATATTTGATTATTCAGCTTCCACCTGCTCCCTTTGTTTGGCAAGGAAACTAAGAATAGTAAGCAGGTGACCACTGAATGATCTGACAGGAGCCCTGAGGCAATACTAGAACCTATAACCCCTAGTAAAAGAGCTTGGGAAATTAAGATATAATCGATCTCGAGGAGGTTGCATGAACCTGGAGACAACAATGTACTCCCTTGTATTAGGATGCGACACACGCCACACGTCACAGAGACCTATAGAGTCCAATAGATCCCTGAAGGCCCTTAGGGCTGGAAGAGATCTTGACGGATTGACCCGATCTGCCTAGAGCCTGATCAAAAACAAGGTTAAGGTCAGTCCCTATGACCATAAAGATATCCAAAAATGGAGTTAGGGCTTCAATTATCTGGACAAAAAGCTTGGGAGTCTACGTTAGGACCATAAACAGTACCCAAGACAATGTCCAAGGTATGCAATCTACCTTTACAAACAGAAATCTGCCCAGGGGTCAGAGACTACTTGGAGAGGTTTGAACGGAACCGATCTGTGCAGAAGGATCATAACCCGCTACTCTAGGTCGTGCCTTCAGCCACAAGGTCTGCCCAATCTGTTGTCATCTCATTTTATCAGCTTCCCCATTAAGCAGGTATGCTTTCTGCAGAAACATAATTTCTGCCTTCAAATAGTTTAAGTGCTTCAGAATTTTATATTGTTTAGTTTTATGCCTCATCCTTTAATGTTCCAACTAATAAATTGAATGTTTCTAGCCATCACCCTTATCACCAGTCAAAGACCTTTCAGAGTGCCGCTTGTGCTCGTATGTAACATCCATACTGCCAGATGTGATGTGATGTGTGCTGGGTGGTCCTACCTCCCCTACCCTACCATTACTTAGTGCTATCCCAAACCACCACCCCAACCCCCCACAATACATCCCATAAACCCTAACCCCCGACTCCCATAGCCCTTTGCACAGTACATGATGGTTGGCAACCCGAAAAGTCCCTCTCCCTCCAACCCCTCCCTCCCAAGTAAGAAAACCAGGACAAAAAAGTACCCCATTGTATCTGGAACATTCTGTGAAGTATCCCCATTATCTTCATCCTAACTGCACCTTTAATAGTTCAGAAGAATTATCTAAACATGCGCAACATGGAAAAATTGCCTCCCCTTGTAACCCCAACAAACCGCAGTAAGAAGTCCAGACTAGCAAGAGGTATGTAAACACCGATAACAAAGGTAAAAATAATAATCTCAGATGCCCTCTTGTGGTGACTCTTGAGAACAACAGGCGTAGTAGACCAAAAGTGAGTGAGCTGCTACTGCCCTCTCTAAAAATAAAGGAGAGTTTATGCACTCCCAGGTTACCGTCCGGCCACTTTACTTTAACTCCAGAAGCTGTAACTTCAACCTTCTTTTAAGGAAATATAAAGAAGGGACCTCCAAGGAAATAAAACAAGCAGGACTGTAAGAAAGATGCCTACAATTGCCTGATTGAAGCTTTCAAACACCTCGCTTTCTGATCCTGTCTGTAGTATCGAGGTCCCGCCTAGCAGTCAAACTTATCCTATCCAGAACGTATCGGCATTTTAAACAAAAGAAAGGGAAGCCGTGGGAAGACATGGGCTCAATGTATAAACCAGGATGGGACCTCTGTTACAGGCAGGATCTCATTGTAAGCTCTAAAAACCTGAGCATCCCCATTTCATTGAAATCAAATTACCGCCCCTATAGGAACAAACAGCTATAACTATATATAATAAGACATAGCTTGGCCACTAATACACCCTAGACATCCATTAGTTGAAATAAAATCTGAATAACCACAGGAGCCCACTTGCACCTCCTTCTGTACCGAAGGCAAGCTGAGCTTAACATTAACTAAAGCATGCAAAGTCAGCATAATGATGGGCAGTCCTGGGGTAACAGCCAAAGCGGCAACAAAATGTCTCTTTTAGGTCAAGGAGGTTACCCTCTACAATAATTTCAGCATATGAGTGGATAACCAGATACAGCAACTTGTTGTGAAGCTAGCCCGAGAGACTTTACTGAGATTTATAAATTAACAGCAGCTAAACAATTCCACCAGAGCATAGCACAGCATATCAGACTACTCCAGGTCAGGGTTCAGGTAGACTTAAATAAGTCAGGAAGTGCTTCTTTAAGCCCTGAAGTTGCCAACTCCACTTCCTCGTAGGTCACCCAGAAACCATTCAGAAAAACTTGAAGTCTTGCAGGTAGGCCCATTCTGAACTTGATTCCTGCAGCAATTAGTTTGTGGACCAGTTTGTGAAACGTAGCTAATTTCTGATGCACAGACAGAGGCAGATCTTGCACCACCCTCAACTTTTGCCTTCCCATTGCAAATCTTACGTATCTTTGGCTGTAAAGAAAGTGCTGCCACTCCTGAAAATTCAAAAACATAATATAGATGACCTGGGGTGGGGGCTTCATCAGGGGAGGGCGTAGTGCATGATGAGCTCTCTCTATGATATATCCTGCTCCAAAGTGGGAAGGATCTGTCACCTTTTCCAAAACTCCTTAACAAACTTAATAGGGTCAGAGCCTTCTTCTCCTTCGGCAGGCCTACAATTACCGCATTATTGTGGCGACTATGACCCTCCAAATCTTCCACTTTATTTTCCATCTTCACTAGTCTTTGCCTTATAGCTACCAGATTCAGCTCTGCTTTGCCCTGTTTCCTCTCGACAGAGCATATCGTGCTTCATTATCAACTGTTTTCTTAGAAAGCTTCTCCAAGGCATTGAGATGCCTTTTATTTCTCCTGCCATGCTCTGCATTTTGACCTGAAAGGTATGAAACTCCTCTAAAAACTTGGAGAGGTAAGAGGATCCGAGTCGGGGCTCTCGCTAGTGGCAGGCTGCCAGGGCTGCAAGGAGGAGGCCCTGGCTTTTTTAGAGGCCTTCTCCAGTGTTGCAGGAAGTGTGTGTTTGGTGAGTATTTTCTGCATCTCCTCTTCCATAGACTGCTTATCAAGGAGGAACAACCACATAGAAAGCGCAAATCGGACGATCAGCGGTAATTTTCACTGCAAAATGGGATTTAAGGGAGTATTTAGCAGGCAGGAGGTGAGGGCTAACAGAGAAGAGTCTTACTCTGTGCACCGCATCACGTGACCTCCAATCTGAATGCAGGTATCTTGGAGTACCATGATGACAAATGATTGTGTTGAGGAAGGCACTAGCCACTGTGGCCACTTTAATGTCTTTTAGGGGATTAATTACAAATACTTCATTAAGTAGACCACAGAAACAAGAATGTATTTGTTGCTAGAGTCAGGGAAGGTAGGCAAAGGGCCAAGAATGTTCATGCTGACTCTTTGGAATGGTTCAGTGGCTGCAGACATTGGAATGATGTGCCTTTGTCAGTTTGGCAGGAGGCTTTCTTTGGGAACAAGGCAGGCAGGATTTGGCAAATCAGACAATGTCCTTATTCATGTGAGGCCAGAAGAAGTGGAGCCTTATCTTTTCGAGTGTTCTGTGGATTCCATATGACCTCCGGAAAGTGGAGAGCATGAGTGGATTGAAGAACTTTGATGACTAGAGAGGCTGGCACAACTAACTGTACATGAGTTCTATCCGTGCGATGGCCCTTGTCTTCCTTGGTCCAAATGTGAAAAACACACGTCATTGAGAAAGTATTGTAACACAAAAAATAGTACATCCAGGCTGTGTTGCTTTTGTTGGGGTAAAGTTCCAGTCTCTAGATACTAAGTAGTAGTAGTAGTAAAAACATTAATTTTGTACAGGAGAAAGCAAGTCTTTAGGTTGGTTGACCTTGTTTGCATCACAGTCCTGTTACTACATGTTGCCTATACATTTTAAAATAAATGGCCAACAATACTGACAAGACAATACTTAACAATGCAAGTATTAAACATAATAAATCTCTTCCTCTACCAACAACATTATTTTAGTTCTCAAATACATGATCATATCTGTGAATTAAGGATCAGTTCTTTGTTGCATTTAATCATCGCCAGGAGATACCAGTATTAGAGGTTGTAAGAAGCTCTTCGGCTGCTTGCACTAAATGAGGACTGGTGCTTTTCTCTGAGGTAGCAGTTGGTAGCAGCCAAGCAACTTGAGGTGCTGTAGGAGTGTCCACAGGGAGCTCATCTGTGGAGCCAAAAGGAGCTTGTAGACAGGACTCTTCGTCTGTTGAAGATGAAAGTGGAGGGATGCTGTCTCTGGCTTACAGCAGCTGCATTAGAATGAGCTCAACCTGGTCAGTATTGAATTTCAGAGTTGTAGCATTCCAATATGTCAATCCATCAGGCAAACTTGCCTACTGGCTCTTTCATTTCAAAAACCATCTGAGGGCAGAGTGATCCACGATAGCTGTGAAGGAGGAGTAGTAAAGGCAACAGTCAAATTTGTTTACAGCATATACCATGGCTAGACATTCTTTTCTGTGATGTCATAGTTTTGTTCACCTGAGTAAAGAGAGCACCCAGCATAGGAAACTACTTGTTCTGTTCCATCTTGGATTTGACACAGCACAGCTTCCACTGCAAAGAAACTAGCATCTATGTAGAGTTTGAAGGGTTGGTCAAACCTTGGGTAGGCCAGTACTGGAGAAGAAATAACTTTTCTTTCAAGGTTTCAAAGGCCTCTTTGCATTTGGAAGTCCATATGTAGTCACATCCCTTTTCGTTAACGTGTATAGTGGAGCTGCAATCTTGGCATAGTTGCAAATTTATATTCTGTAGTAGCCAGACAAGCCCAGGAAAGTTCTAAGGTCTTTGAGGTTGTTAGGTTCTGGATAGTCTTTTACTGCTGAGAGCTTATTTGGGTCTGGAGAAATGCCTTGAGAACTAACCACATGTCCCAGGTAATGGATCTGATGTGCAAAGCAACACTTCTCTGGGCGTAAGCTTGATGTTGGCTTGTCTGAGATGTTCGAACAACTCTTTAAGATGCAGGAGGTGCTCTGGGAAAGTTCTGCTGAAGACGATAACATCATCCAGGTAGACTAGGCAAGATTTTCAAGACAGTCCCCATAATACAACTTCCATGACACATGGAAATGTGGTTGGACTGTTCTGAAGTCCTATAGGCAGGCATTTAAATTGAAAAAGTCCCAAGTGGCAGTGCCTGGTAGGAGATGGGCAAAGTGGCTCCAATTTGCTCTGCAAAGTGATTCGCAGAGTGAGGGTGAATTTGTGAGTGCTCCGCAATGTGAAATGGGGTACTTTATGTATAATGGTAATGCAAAGTCCACTGGAAACAATGACTTCCTGTTACTCTACCTTCCCAAACCACTAGTCCTCCAATTCTTAAGGTGAAATATATTGAAAACAATGTACTTCACCTCACTTCATCTTGTTTTAAGCTCCAGAGGTGAATTTTGCAGTGATTCATGGATTTCAATTCATGGGCTTTAGATTGTTTTGCACAGCCTCAGTTTGGGGTAGTGTGTGTAGGAAGCTGTAGGAGACAATCTGCTCTGAGAACCCTCTGTGATTCAAACCTTCTAAAAGCTGTTAAAAAAGCCTTTTGAGTCATTTTTTTCTGAAACATTAGTTCATCGATTATAGGAAACCCTCCTGTGCTTATATCATCGGCGTTTATTGTTTGTGTGTGGATTTTGAATGTTAATGTACAACATTGGTCTGTGTACTGAAAGACAGTGGAAGTGTGCTTTGGGGAGGGCGTATCTGTGGTGTAGGTAGATTAACCTCGAGAAAAGACAGTGCTTTCTGTTTGGTGATATTTTCTTGTATAACTGTATTAATGTACACACAGTAATATTTTCAATAATTCTTGCCATTTTTTTGCTGATAGTTGCGGTGCAGCAGTGCATAATTTTAGTTTGTTTAACATATGTGGTTATATTACTGAAGTTTTCAATTTTCTCGCATTACTTAGTGCGTGTGTGTGAGTATGTGTGTGACGATGCCATCAAATCAGACTCCTTTCATTGTGCCACATAATAATTTCAGCAATGTGAACCTGCTATCCATTGCAGCTGTGTGATTTTGTACTTCTTTGTGGTATCTTTACTGGTACTAGTGACTGTTACTGCAGCAGTACAGTACACTGCACCCCACCCCACAGCCGCCCCAACCAGCAAAGGTATTCTTTCAGATTTTAATTTCTGATGGTGAGCACTGGTTAGGTGTTGTGCCTTTGTGTCTGCATCTCTTCAGAGCGCAGTGCAATCTTAATCAGTCTGTGCATTTGCATCACTTTTAGGCCCAATCTCCATCTGTAACTTAAGTCACAGTTGTTTCTTTGGCTGCCCTTCAGAGTACTTGACAGGTGTGGTGCATAATTCTGCATGAACATTGTACTCATTAATATGCATTTTAAGTCAGGACCATCATCACGAGTCACTTGTGATACAAATCACGTTCTTCATCATCATGGTCACAAATGCAGTCACAAATCACGATTCACGATCACATCACAAACCACAACATTAATGTTTTTACTAGTTACTTGGATGTATTGTAAGTATGTTTTGTAGTATCTCTCAGGCCTCACCACTCCACCATTGTACTCATTAGCAAGCGTTTTGAAGTCGGGGAGTTTTGTGCTACAACTCATCGGGGAAGTACAGCCATAGGCATTCGTTCCTTCCAGTACAGCATGTGGGTTACAGTACTATAAGTAGTGGTGGGCTATGGCCCCAGTTTGCTCTGTGAAGTGATTCAATGAGTAACCAGAATCCATGGAGAACTCCACAATGTGAAGAGAGTACTCGCTTCATAATGAGGAACATGAAGTCCATTGAAACCAATGACTTTCCATTATTCTGCTTTCCCCAAACCACTTCTCCACCAATTTTAAGGTGAAGTACGTTGAAATCAATGTAATTCACCTCACTTTGCCCTGTAATTGAGCTCCAAATGAAATTCTGCAGTTATTCATGGGATTACAGGTCTCATGGGCTCTAGATTGTTCTGCACAGCCTCAGTTCTGGCCTGTAGTGTGTGTGCAGTGGTAGCTGAAGACAGTTTGCTCTCAGAGCTCTGGGATTCAAAACCTCTAAAAGCTGTTTAAATGCCTTTTGGAGTAATATTTTTGCTCAAAATTTAGTACATCGATTGTAGGAAACCCTTCTCATATCATTGAGTGTTTATTGTTGTGTGTGGATTTTGAATGTTAATTTAGAACAGTCAGTCTGTGTACTGTGAAGTGTGCTTTGGGAAGAGGCGTATCTGGGATGCAGTAGATTAACTGGGAGAAAAAGGCAGTCTTTCTGTTTTGGTTATATTTTTCTTGTATAACTGTGTTAATGTATACACTGTAATATTTTCAATAACTCTTGCCATTTTTTGCTGATTGTTGTGGTGCAGCAGTGCATAATTTTAGTTTGTTTAAAATATGTGGTTATATTACTGAAGTTTTCAATTTGTATGCATTACTTAGTGCATGTGTGAGTGTGTGTGACACGTGTCATCAAATCAGACACCTTTATTGTGTTACAGAGTAATTGCAGCAGTGTGAACCTGCTATCCACTGCACCTGCATGAATTTTAATACTGCTTTGTGGTATCTTTACTGGTAGTGGATTGTTACTGCCATGCACTTATCCCCAACTGGCAAAATGTATTCCTTTCCAGATTTGGATTTGTGACTCTGAGCACTGGTTAGGTGGTGTTGTGCCTTTTTTGTATGCATCCCTTAAGTGTGCAGCGCAATCTTAATCCATCTGTGCGTTTGCATGGCACCATTAATTCTCGGAGACTGCATTTCTTGTTACCCTCTCATTTCACTTCATCAGCACTGGGGATTTTCTGGACACAAGACAGTAGCATTTTGGGGATACACATTAGTTCTGGTGACTCTGTGTGTGTGGCCTGAGAACTGCATGCATGACTAGTGTGCCATTAATTCTGGTTAACTTTGCATTTTTGTTACACTCTCATTTCACTTCATCAGCACTGGGGAGTTTCTGGACACAAGACAGTAGCACTTTGGGGATGCACATTCATTCTGGTGACTGTGTGGGTGGGATGCTGCCAATATTGTTGTCACTCCCCTTACTTCACGTTTAAGGAGGAATGATGATGCACGATAACAATAACAAGGCAAAGTGAGCCTTTCCTATGGGGCACTCTCGTGAGCAAGTGCCAACGCAAGTGGCCACTTCTATGTCACTTTGCCGAGTGGATTTTAAATTCACTGCATCTCTAGTGCCAGACTGTGTATGGGTGTGAAACTGGATCACTAATAACTTAATAGAATCTCACCTGTAGGTCAAGAGTGGTGAAGTAAGCAGGCTGGCCGCACCAAGGCTATCTAAGGCATCTTCGGTTGTAGGTAGGGGATGAGCATCCTGCACTGTGTAGGCACTGAGCTTCTATAATCCACTGCAAACTGATATCCTTTGTCTTTCTTTGCCACCAGCAGGCAAGGTGCACCCAGGGACTTGTAGATTCTTCGATAATGTCCTGGTCAAGCATGGCCTTGATGATGTCCTCCAGGATCTGTTTTGTTTGTGTCCCACTTTGTAGACTCACTGATGGATTGGCTGCTGGTTGGGCTGCACCTCGATGGTGTGTTGCAGGATATCACAGCACCTGAGTTTGTCATATGGACCAAAATGTTCTCCAGGAATTATAGAAGTTGCTATTTCTCTGTTGGACACGTGGAAGTTTTGAAGAGGTGATCGCTGACTGAGTGGTAGCTCTTGGAGACTGGAGTGATTGTGATGATACTTACTGGATGAGAGTTGATGGATCCAGGTTGAGGCTCTTGCAGGAGGTGAAGCTAGTCCTATGAAGAAAAGCAAACAAACTTTCCAATGTTGGCACCCTTTGAGATGACCACTGGTCATCTGTGAAGTTGCAGCATTTTGGAATACTGAGCTGTCTTGCACAGCAGACAAAGTATTCCCTGGAAGGAGACCTGAGGAGTGCAGACCTGGGCTCCTGTGACAATGCCAAAAACACCTTATAGGAGTGGTTCACCTCAAATGTTGGCAATCAATACCATCTCTGACTTAGGAGGCAAAGTGACTGAGTCTGTAGCTGCAAGTTGCCTCCGGGGATCAAGTGACAGTTTGTTTGAGGCAAAGTCTAGGATTGCTTTATCAGCTTTAAGGAAGTCCAGGCTAAGAATCACTGCTGATTGCAAATCAGGCACTAGGTAAAACTTAACAGTAGTTTGCTGTGTGGTAAAGTGGAGTTTGAGATGGACCATGCCTGTGATAGGTACTGTAGCGGTACCTGCTGTGATAATGTACTTGAGGTCAGCTGGGGAGACTTCAGGTGCATGATGTATAGTTGGGTTGTCTAGAATACTGCTGTGGATAACTGAGATTTCTGCTCCAGAATTGACCAAAGCATGGGTGGACCAATTTCCAATGGTTGCAGGTACATAGTTTGCTAGGAGAGGTGACCTGATGACAGGAACCTTTGCCCTTGGAGGTGAGGTGTGCCTGGGTTAGTAGCTAAAGGGTGCAGATTGTTTGTGTTGCAAGAGTCAGAGGGCAGTCAGTGGCTGTTTAGTAGTGGTTACCTTGCTGATTGTGCTGTGGTAGGCATCTCTGGCTTCTGTAATTTCTGTTTTGATTCTGCAGCTCCAGCAGACAGCAGCAGTGTGTCCCTGAATCCACACCACTGGCAGGTCACTGGTTCTCATGAACAAGGGGTGGTTCAGGTAGTTGCCAAAGTGGTCTAAGAGTATTGACAGAAGTTGCAGGGGAAGCAGAAGCACTGAGATGTAAGATGTTGAGTATTGGTGAGTGTCTCTATCATTGAATGCTGTTGCTGGACACAAGTTGTGAGGGCAGCTAACTGTGATGACCGGGCTGTTGTACAGTGGTAGCCTGGGACATTGATATGGACTCTTGTGCGGTCGTGCAGCTTGGATTGTGTCCAACGGGTTTTGGTTTTGCTGGGTTATGTACAGGTGGAGTTGAGGAAGGAGTTCCTGTACAAAGGTTGTGATTTGCTCTTTCTCAGTCTTCTGCAGACATTTGCACCATGACTTTATAATGTTACTATGAATGCTTCTAAGGACTCTGAGGGTAGCATAACGCATTCCTGCAGTTGTTGTACCAATAACCAGGGTGGATGTGCTTGGGAAAATGGTCCTGAAAGTTGCATACAGGGTGGAAGTGTCCCTTTGACTCGTTTTGGAAGTTCATTGAACCAGGTAATGGCAGTCCCTCTCAGAATCAAGTGCAAGGCATTGAAATATGGAAAGGATCAGTCCAACTGTGTTAAGAAATCCAGGCTTGGAATTGCTCAAGCCAGTTGACAGCATCTTCATGAGGCAATGCTGGAAGGGTACTGGCTGTAGTCTGGTATGGACCATGGACTGAGAGGAGTTAGTTTTAATGTAGACAATGTCATCCTGGATAGCTTGCATAGTTTGCATTGTTTGAGCTACAATGGACAACTGGATGTCGTGTGAGATAGTTTTCAATTTGAGACCCCATGCCTCTGAGGTGGGTGAAGATAGTTCTCCAATGCTCTGGTGCTCAAAGTGGCATCTTCCTCAGACATCATGGTCAGAGACAAGCTTCCTGCAGTGAACAAAGGTCATAAGGATGAGAAGGGCTGCCATGATACAGGACACAAGACACCATGGAGTAGATTGAGTGGCAAAAAAAATATTTTTGTAGACAAATACAGTTATTTGAAAGCAATTTCCATTAAATAACATCTTAATAAACAATTTCCGCTCAGTCCTGTGTTGTCGGTTATTTAAATAAAGCATTGGTGCAAAATCAGTTATTTGTTGTACTGTCCCTTTAATTCAAAAGGTTTGCCATTGATTCCTATGGAGGGAGATGATTTTGGTGCTTGACTGTGGTTAGACAGCACCACTGAGGGTAAGGTCACCATTTTGGATTAACTTCGAGTTGGAGGCTGCTTGCCATGAGGTAACTCTGCAAAAACATGGAGACATGCCTTCTTCCCAGTGAAAATCTGCGGGCTTTCTTCTGGTGAGTGCAATGCTGTGGGAGGTATTTTTATTTGCTGCACTCTGTTTTGCTTATGGTGCTAATTTCCTTTCTTGTATGTCCCAACTTATAATGCCCCCAGGTAATTTTGTGTCTATCTCCTAGGGCTGTCCTCCATTTTATTTGAGTTACTGCTGTCTGATTAGTTATTTAGTGCTGTGCTTTTCTTATTTTAATTTTCCCTTTTGTTGTCTGGTTTCTCCTGCCCTTGTTTGATATATTTATTTGCCCATTAGGTGGCTCCATGTTACTGATGTGCTCCAAGTTGAGCGTGGCTGGTGGGGAGCAGCAGAGATCTGTGTGTGTGGTTTGTCTGGGGAGGAGCGATCGGAGCTGCAGCAGGAGCCAGAGGAAGTCATGGTCCTGTGGGTAGCATTGATGACTGTTTGCTGTGGCATGGAGCTCCAAGGAGGAGTGCTGTGGTCAACTGGGTAGCTTGGGAAGGTGCCTAATGCTGTCATGGAGAGCGCTCTGGTTGCAGTGGGAACTTGTGGAGTGCCAGTGTCTCAGGGAGAAAGCTGGACCCATTACTGGAGAGGAGCATCTACTGTGCAAGGTTGTGGTGAGGCTGTGTGGCACAGGCAAGATGCAGTGGAGGAACAGAGTTCTGAGTAGCTTGCAGGCCAGGTAGGAGACACGGGCTACAGCTCCAGTGCACTGTACAGTCAAGAGAAAAAAAAAGTGGGCACGAGCTGCAGGGTGAAGCAGGAGCTCTCTGGCACTGGAAGTTGGTGGTGGTGATACAGAGCATTAACTTGCAGGGCTGCAGACTGTAGGCAGCAACAGAAGGTTGACATTGAAAATGTGCACACCCTTTTCTATTGGCTGATCTCTGCAGCAAAAAGCAGTTTGGTAGTCTGGAATGCTGATTTAAATGTTGATGCTCTTTACAGTTAACAAAGCTCTGCACAAGCCCTGCCATGCAGTAACATTGGAGTTTACAGTTAGCAGCTCTGTGGAGTGGAGGGTTGTAAATAAAATTTAACTTGTACTGCAGCAAGAGAAAAAACAGTAGTGTCCCACATTCAAGCACATTTATATTCCTGAGACATATTGCAGGAAGATTAATTTAAACAGGAGACAGTTCCATTTTATGCTCCTCTCTGTTGCCAGTTTGGATTTTCTCAGCATGGAAACAGTTCACGCACACTTGGGAGATGATTCTGGGGTGCTCAATGATGCAGATAAGTGAGATGCAGTCTGTACAGCAGAAGGACCACATTCTCCACCATGTGTGGCATTTTGGTATTTGGTCTGCTACAGGGTCCCTTACCTTCTCCAATATTCTGCTTGTCCAGCTGGTGCTTCTGCAATAGTCGTCTTGCTGGCACCAAATGAACTGAGTCAGACACATAAAATAATAAACAAAATCAGTTTATTCAGGAACATAAGCAGGGACATCTCATCATCATGAGGTACAGCCTCAGACTGACAGGCAGAAAATTGGAGTTTCCAAAGCCTCTGCTGGAAATAATTAGCATAACATGTGACCAAAGACTCTGGCTGCAACATTACTGTTCCTAGTTAAAGGGGCATCAGCTATTCTTGAGCCTTATGCTTAACCTGTACTCTAGTATGTGTAAGCTAACTTCTCCTCTGATTGCTCGCTTAATTTATGGAGGATTGAATTCTTATAACCCTGAACTAGCTTTAGGAAATTTAACTCTGTGACAAGCACACCACTGTTAAGATTTGATTTGATTTGTTTATGGCAAGCACTCTGGGATGCAATCCCTTTTACAGATATGACCGTGGTTAATAAAACATGCAAGTGAACAATATGCAATAGACAAACATGTTATACAAACAATACAACATATATATAGGAAGACTGTTTCCACATCTTAAGATAAAAGTACATTTTAAAACAATCACATATAATCAAGTCCCTAAAGTGCAGTTTTAGAGTTCTGGAGAAAATGTCATAACGGGTTACACTTCTAATATTTAGCAGAATTTCATTTCAGATGGTTGATGCAGCATATGCAAAGATGTTTAGAGTACAGGTGCCTACCTGCCATGAATTATGCATACAATAAGAAATTACAGGGTATGCTTTATTGTGATATAAATGCATACCTCAGGTGCATTGCAGGAGGTGGAACTAAGTTCTGTTCAATGCAGCTGAGAAATACAGTCATATCCCTGTAACTGCAAACCTTGGAGTGTCTTATTGTGCTTATAAAGCAGTTTTAAATGTTGGACTTAAATGACTGAAAATTAGAAGAAGCTATTTTAAACAGATATAAATACAACATTTGTCATTGACCTATAGTGCCAACGTACTTTGAAAACAAAAATTGACCATATTCTGTAACAGGGATTGGGGTGGGTGGCAGTTAAAAACAGCAAAATACAATGAAAACCCTGTATTGCACTAATGTCCAATAAAGGACACATTAGTCACCTGATTTGCACTTCAGGTAAGAGTGGGGGACTCCAGGAACAAACTGTCAGCGGAAGTGGTAGAGAACAAAAACAGTAGGGGCTTCAAGCATGCATGGGACTAGACATACAGGAAGATTAGTACACAGGCAGGGAGGAGGGGTAGTCTCTGGAGACCTGTTAGTGTCTGCAGAGACAGACTAGGCAGGACCATCTAGGCAGACTGGGTGGTCCAAGCGGTCTATTTCTGCTAAAGAAAATCTGTGTTTATATGTTTCATACCAACACACAATTTTTAAAGGAGATAGGAAATTATTTTCACATCGTTAACTGCCCTTCTAGCTTCCTTTCAATGCCTGTTAAGTATTCTGATATGCTCTGACCAATTTTCATAAATAAATAACTAATCTAGTTTTGGGTGCCCTCTCTCACCAGCTACTGCTCTTTTTCTACGCTTCTATGCTCTCAAGTGTCTACTCAGACCTACCCCTACTACTTCCTGCACCTGTTCCCCATCCTAAACCCCTCCCACTGTCCTACTGCTCATTGTGTACCACTGCTTATAGTTTGTTTCCCAGCCTGTATTTTATTGTAATATTTCATCTAGTATATATTTTTATGTATATAGTACTAGTGCTGTATAGCGATGTGCATAGTACTCATGTTGTATAGTGTTGTACAGCCTGCATTTGTTTTCCTGCTGAATTCTGTGTACTCCTTTTGACTTTTGTCTGTTTCCTGTACCCCTTACCCCGGTCGCACCTGGAAATGAGCCTTGGTTCATGGTGCTTTTCCAGTTATCAACATTTAAATAAAATAACTAAAATAAAATATTTTTAAGACACTCTATGACATCAATGACACCATTCCATGCTATTCATCTGAAGGGCTCGGAATGGTGTCATTGATAGTCATAAAGGTTCAGGAACATGAAAAGAAAGAGCAGCAACTGCTGAGAGAGAGAAGGATTCAGGAAAGTTAAAAGGTAAGAAAATTAAATATAACAAAAAGGTTAAAAATAAACTTATCAGAATACTGAATAAACATTAAAGGGACAAGTGGAGGGCATCAAGAGGTGTAAATGGTTTCCTATCATGTTTATTAGACACTTGTAACATGGGGAAGAAAGGGTTTGCAACTGTTTGGAGAAACAGCATCAGGTGGTCATGGATTGATTCTCAATTAATCCATAGTACAGTACACACCATATCTCTTCCCAGTTTTGTTTCCTGGACATGATGGTTCTTTCTGAATTAATCCATGGTAGAGTGCTCACCATAGGTGTTTCCCATTTACAACAGAGTGCCCACCATATCCATTCCTCCCTGTCATAACCTTTATCTGCAGTAGCTTGAAAACGTCTCTATGGCTATGTAATGTGGGCTCTTTTTAACTTGGTCTATGAATGTTTTCAGATTGGCTCAAGTCAGTACATTTGGAAACTGATCTAAAAATGGCTGTAAAACAGTGCTGTGCTGCTAGCATTGTTTCACGACCATTTGTTGGCCTCCAGAGTAATTGCAGGAGCAACTACCAGAGTTGAAATCTCCTGTGCACTTTAATATATACATTTCCCATAATGCACAGCAACCAAATCCCAAACAGCAAACACAACAGGAAAATGGAGATGATTCCGCAGTTCACAAAAGTAAATCAGCCAAAATGAACACATATTCTGAAATGTTGATCACATCTGCATGTAATCAGTAACTGAATGACTGGTCACCATTGCACTCACAATATACATAATGCAGTTAAATATATGCATTTCTCATACTGCACAGCAGCTTAATCCCAAGCCACAAACACAGCAGGAAAAGCGGAGATGACTTAGCTCCATCTGTGTCTGTATAAGTGTTTTAGTGTACTTGCTAATATAGAATGTCATGTTTAAGTCTCTTATCAAACATAACTCTCTGTTTCTGCACTTGCCATGTTACAAGCATATTAAACCACTCAACAACATGGTTCTACTGTGGAATTAATCCATGGCTGGGGGTTGGAGGCAACCCCCAACCATGGATTAATTCCACAGTAGAACCACGCCTGGAATGGTTTAATGCTTATATGTTCAGATCTGTTGAATCTGCAAGGTTGTTGGGTGGGAGAGTTGTGGATTTCTCCCTAATTCAACTGCATGCACTGTTATCTATTTAATTGTGTTTTACACCTTTATAGCAAAGCAGAAAGGGACCTCTTCTAGTACAGTGTCTCTCAGTATTCCAGTACAAACAAAACAGCAAACCAGGCTCCGAGTTTGGCAGTTTAAAACAAAACAGTCTTGCTGTGACTGAATTTCATGCATAAATACTTTAATACAGATAAAACTTACAGAGCAGCTCAGCAGTAACCTGATGTTTCAAGCCCTCAATTGGCTTTTAATCATGGGGCAGCCATGATTAACAGCTAGTGAGAACGTTGAAATAATGAATTATTGACCCCTGCTGTCTTAATCAGAGCAAGACTGTATTGTTTTGAATAGCCAAATATTGAGCCCCATTTGTTGTTTTGTTTTTCACACCTTTATCAACCTCTGTTTATATTATTGCCTCCTGTCCTACAAAAGAATTAGCTTAAGATACAAAACTGTTTCTAGTACTTTATTATTTTAGTAGAATGCCTTATAATACATTAAGTGGAAAGAATACATGGACAAACATATTAATCATTTGAACTGACAATTTATATGTAGAATTGTTCTCAATTTGCTTGCCTTTGGGACTTCCATAAAATAACATCAAATACCTAGGATGCATCAGCCAAAGCATCACAAATAAAGAGGCCAGTATGAAATATCAAAAGAGTGTTAGGTACAGTTATAAACCCTGAAAAGAATAAAGTAAATGATGATCTTTAAAAAATTGCATTGTATGAAAGACATTTAATATCAAAGGTTACCAGTTTCATACCTTCTTGTAATTAATTTATTTTAGTGATTAAGACATGTAGGACCAACAGAAACTTAAAGGCAAACCAAAATGTTTTTCTTCAAAAGTAAAAGATTTACATATATGAAGCACATCATCTAGAAGCTGCTGTTATGACAGACATGAGGCTATACTTTTATGTTGGCTTGCCGCATGCATAAAGCAACATCTTATGTAGTAGTACATCTCAGAGGAGTGTCAGTGTTGTGGCAAATGCAGGGGATGCTTTAGTGGGTGTGTCGCTCAGCTGCCAATCAGTGAGCATGCTGCCGATGACAGTAGCTTCAAAGAGAGCCAAGGAGTTTAAAAATCTGCTGCTGCAATCACGGACAGTTTCATCACTGCAGTGGCACTCTCCCCCACAACCTCGTCTGTTCCTGCTGCACTGAAGCATTCTGTCCCTGGGCCTTGCTCTATGACAGCAACCTGTTTGTTCACTGTGCCTTTCCTGGTGAAACATTTCAATAAATAAATCAGCCCTTGTGCCTTTCCCACGTTGGCAGCTCCTACACACACTCCCTGAAAGCTGCCATCGGGGGTGCCCAATATCAGTTGGCATGTATTCCCCCCACATTGTGGCACACTGGCGAGCTCACCCCACTGTGCCCAGATAATTTTTATACATTTATTTTTCCAACACTGGGATGCTCACTCCCTGTGTCAGATACCCCACCTCCCCAACTTCACTGTCTTTGCTGTGAAGTGCCAAATCCCTATCAGCATCATGTTTTCTCTCCTGCCAAGCTCACTTTCTTTTCCAAAGGGTGCCCAATTCCTATTGGCATCATGTCTTCCCCAAACTCATATGGCACACTAGGGAGCCCACTCCAGTGTGCCTCAAAGTTTTTAAGCAGTAAATTAAGAAAACCATCCCCTGGTATTTTTTAATCTGCAAAAAAAAATGGCCCCTCATGGTCTCCCCACTGCCCCTCCCCATCCTCACCCTCCCACTGAGCACACACCTCCTGAACCCCCCATTACCCCATACTTACCTCTGAGGTCGACAGCAGTGATCTTTTGTGGAGCAGGACACATCTGCACTCTTCAAAACCAACTGGCAAACTGAAGAATCAAAGGTAAGTGTGTATAATGGCTGTCAATGGAGTTTCAACTTATGTTGATATCTCAGCCATTTTATGAATTATGGTCCCAAATTTTCAACATGGGATGCTTGGGATCCCACCTCGTGAACATGTCACTGTCATTTTGTTACTCAGTCTTGAAAGGTGATTTCGTAGTCACTGCTTGGAATCACCTTTGGGACAGATTAACAAAATGACAGTACCACTGTTCCTGAGGTGGTCCCCAAAAAGCCCGATGTTACCAAATTGAGTAAGCTATTCAAAAATGACTGCATTACAAGTGTGCATTCGAGTTTCTACGCATGCTCGTAACTTCATCAGTTTTTAATATTTTCACTCCAGATGTTCAACAGTGCCATTTCACACCTCCTTATGAACAGTACAGCTGTCATTGTTGACATCCTGCCTGAAATGTGTTTGTGCACCTGTTGTGCAGAATGACACAGTCACTGTGGGAAATCAACTTCAGGGACAGAGTAACAAAATCACAGTGCCATTGTTCATGAGGGAGGTCCCAAAATTCCCATATTGAAAATTTGGTGAAAAATTCCAACAATTGATTGCATTACAGGCGTGTGCTGCACAGTTTCTATGCACACTCGTAACTTCACAATTTTCATATTTTCACTCCAGATTTTCAGCATTGCCATTTTTTTCACATCTCTTCATGAACAGTACAGTTGCCATTTTTCACATCCTGCACAAATGTGTTTTGCACCTGTGGCATCGAATCACTCATCGCTGTTTGAAATCACCTTTTGGGATCGAGTAACAAAATGATAGTGCCATTGTTCATGAGGTGTGGTCCCAAAAGCCCATGTTGAAAATTTAGAGTGAAAATATCTACAAATACTAGGGGTGTTAGGATCTCCAACTGTAACACCCCACCCTGTATTGACTGACAGGTGTAGGGATTCATTCGCTCTTCTGGTGGATATGGTTCCTCTATGGAGGCACCTGCAGTGGAGACCAAGGAGGATGCTGGGAACCTTCACAAAGGAGACTCACAGGAGGGTGGCATGGGACCCCACAGGGAAGGAAACAACTACTGGTGGGGACTAAATCATTAGGGGGTAGAAATGGGGAAGAAGGGAGAGGGAGGTAAGGTGCCTTCCTGGTGCCACAGCTTGGAGGGACAGGCGAGTCCTCAGGATCATGGGAGGAGCTGCACAGGGAGGGAGCTGGATGTCATTGTCCACCTAGGGACAAATGACCTGGCTAGGAATGGGATCAGAACAGTGTAAGAGGAGTTTGTAGAGTTAGGAAGGGCCTTAGACAAGTAGCACATAAGGTAATCTTCTCGGAGGTGCTGCCTGTCTATGACAAGGGAGATGCTAGGGCACTTCTCACCAGGGAATTCAATGAGTGGTTAAACAACTGGTGTGGAGCTCAGGGTTTTGGCTTCATTGGGGACTGGGGAGCTACCTGGAGGGATGCAGACCTATACGGGTGTGATGGTCTGCATCTATCAGGGGAACCAGGATCCTAGGTGAGAGGTTTAAATGCTTCATTGGCAAGCATTTAAACTAGCCAAGGGAGGCACTGAAAGGGCAGGGAAATCTGAGCCTTCCCCACAAACATTGGTGATGGGTGAGGTAAACACCAAGGTACAAGTTATTAGGAGCAGAACAGATTTAAATGTAAAAAAAGGTAAAGGCAGTAAGGACAGAAATGGGGCTAAAAGGGTAAGGCTATCAAAAGTGGAGGGTGATGATTACCAATGCCCGTAGTCTGTGTGACAAGCTCCTTGAACTAGTGGCCTTGATGGAAAAGGGTTGCCTGGATATCATGGCCATCACAGAAACATGGTACACAGAGAACCATGACTGGGATGTCAACATACCAGGATACACAATCTACAGGAGGGACAGGAGGGTCAAAGAGGAGGAGGAGTAGCTCTCTATGTAAAGAAAGAGATCAAAGAAACAGAACTAAAGAGTAAACAGTGAGCAGATGAGGCACTGTGGGTCACCCTGGAGACAGGAAATGGCACCACAATCCGCAAGGGGTGTATACAGAACCCCAATCTCAGGGGAGGGAATGGACAAGGAAATGATAGAAGGCTTTCTTAGAATGGCAGAAAAAGGAGATAATGTTGATGGGGACCTGAATATGCCAGATATTAACTGGAGCACCTTTCTGCAGGCACATCCAAGAGCAGGGTCATTCTTGATGCCCTACAGGGGCATGCCTCAGACAGCTAGTATTGAAACCCACTCAGGAGGGAGCAATCTTAGACCTGGTACTTTCAAATGGGGATGGAGAAAGAATCTCAGATTTAGAAGTGGGTAGCCATCTGGGAACAAGTGACCACCAAACAGTATGGCTCACGATAAACACAGCCATACAATCAAGCCATACAAAAGCAAGAGTATTAGACTTCAGGAAGGCTGACTTTAGGAAAATGAGAGAGTGTCTCAGAGAAGCACTAGCAAACAGGCAAAAGGAGGGGTGGAGGAACAATGGGAGTGATCAAAACAGCCATCACAGAGGCAACAAGCCTTTGTGTAAAGCAAATCAATAAAACACAAGGATGGAAAAAATGCTATGGTTCATAAAAGAGGTGGCAGGAAGATTAAGGAGAAAAGGACAGCATTCAGGAAATATAAGGAAACACAGAAGGAGCAGTTCAAAGAACTTTATCAGTTAAAGCAGAAAAAAGGCAGGGAAGGCAGTCAGAATAGCAAAGCCCAAACTGAGGAAAGGATAGCCAATTCTGTTAAGAAGGGATAAGACCTTTATAGGGAGTGAAGAAAGACCAAAGGAGGATACTGAAGCTTAATAAAAGGGGAGGAATGTGGGTAAGGGTGACAGAGAAAAAGCAGGGATACTGAATGAATATTTCTGCTCAGTATTCACAAAGGAAGAGGATGGAGAGTTACCTAAACCAAACAAGAGAAACACTCTGAAGACTGGGTCGATACCAGTCCATTTACAGAAGAAAGGTTCTGAAAGAACTAATACAATTGAAGGTGGACAAAGCAATGGGGCCTGATGGGATTCACCCAAGAATTCTAAAAGAACTAAGAGTAGAACTACTGACACTGCTGGCTACTCTCTTTAACAAATCATGGGAGGATGGGATGGTACCCGAGGACTGGAGGAGGGCAGATGTGATTCCTCTTCACAAAAGTGGGAGCAGAACAGAGGCAGAAACTACAGACCAGTTAGTTTGACCTCAGTGGTGCGGAAAATGATGGAATCACTTCTGAAGGAAAGAACTGTTGAGTACCTAGGAGGCCAGTGGGGCACAGGACCCAAGGCAGCATGGATTTCACGATGGGAAGGTCGTGTCAGACAGAATCTAATAGATTTCTTTGACTAGGTGACCAAAGTAGTAGACCAGGGAGGGCTGTGGACATGGCCTCATGTAGATTTTAGCAAGGCATGTGATACAGTCCCACACAAAGATTAATACACAAGATAGCCAGCCTTGGAGTGGGTCCCAAGGTAGTAGTCTGGATAAAAGTTGGCTAGACAACAGGACGCAAAGGGTAGTAGTAAATGGAGTACACAGTGAAGAAAGAAGGTTACTAGCGGGCTACCACAGGGTTCAGAACTGGGACCGGTCCTTTTAATGTCTTTATAAGTGACATTGCAGAGGAACTGGAAGGAAAAGTATGTCTCTTTGCAGGTGACACAAAGATCTGCAACAGGGTTGATACACATGATGGAGTGGAAAGGATGAGAGGACTTGGCAAGGTTGGAGGAATGGCCAAATGTATGGCAGCTCAGATTCAATGCAAAGACTTGCAAGGTAATGCACATGGGAAACAAAACCCAGGGAAAGTGTACACAGTGGGGGTGAGATACTGATAACAGTAAAAATAGAAAGGGACCTGGGGTAATTATATCAGATGACCTAAAGGTGGGCAAGCAATGTGAAAGGCAGTAAGGAAAGGTTGGGGATACTGGGATGCACAGGAAGAGGCATCAATAGTAGAAAACAGGAAGTTGTTATCCTCTGTACAGACAGTTGGTGAGACGCCATCTAGAGTACTGTGTGCAGTTCTGGAGACCCCATCTCTGCAAAGACACAGACAGAGTGGAGGCTGTCCAGAGGAGGCAACCAAAATGGTGTAGGGTCTGCACCAGAAGACATACGAAGAAAGACTAAAGGAGCTTAATATGTATACTCTTGAGGAAAGAAGGAAAGAGGGACATGATAGAAACTTTCAAGTACCTCAAGGAATTAACAAAGTCCAAGAGGGTAGCATCTGCCAGAAAAGAGATGTGCAAGAACAAGGGCACAATTTGAAGATAGAGGATGGCTCAGGAGTAATGTGAGGAAGTATTTTTCACTGAGAGGGTTGTGGATGCATGGAACAGCCTCCCTGAGGAGGTTGTGGAGTCAAGAACAGTGGGGACTTCAAGAATGCATGGGACAGGCATAAGGCTGTCCTAGTGGTGGGTAAGAGGAAGTAAGCTGTTGGTTAACTAGGATCTGCAGCTTATCTGTTTGGTATTAAAATGGGCAGACTAGGTGGGCCAAGTGGTCTTTATCTGACATCAAATTCTATGTTTCTAAGTTTCTATGTTTCTATGTGACTTGGGTTCCATCGGCTGTGATGCTCACAGCATTCCACTCCCACGCTGCAGCCATTGACAGACACTGAGGTGTGCCTTGGGGTCTTCAGCCTAATGCTCACCCATTCTCTATACTGCACCCATCTCATATATTTCCTTATGGAATAGGGTGAGTGTAGAGGCTGAAGACCCAAGGCACACCGCGACACCTGTTGCTGTCTGCAGGGTGGGGTGGGGTGGAATGACCATAGCGTTATGGTCAATGACCCAAGGCACATCCCAGTGCCTTTCGAGTCTCTGCAGGGGTGTGAGGGTTGGTGTTAGTTCAATACTCACTGCCATTCCTATTATGCATCTCTCTAACTCCTGCACTACCAATGCTAATGCCAGCAAGCCAACATTCATCATTGACAAATGTTTGTCATAAATGTGTTCCAATGCTGGATAAAGATATTTGAACTTATGGAAGAAGAGAAGCAAGTTCAAAACATTACAAATAGGAACCACCTACAGCCATAAAGCATTATTTGACAGGTGGATTAATCATATAAATACTTAACAAACCTTCAAGCTTTGGATAGAGACTGAGAAACAACCAGTGGATGCCAGTGTGGGGTTCATATTACCCAGCTTCAAAACCAGGTGCCCAGTATGTGGTCCAATATGTGGTCATGGAAAAACTACACTTTGCTCTGCTAATGAGAATCAGCGATGCATCCAGGGACTTGGATAAATAAAGCTTTTAAAGAAAGGTGAATCTTGCAATCCTGCAACCTAGAGATGAAATCGGCCACAGATGCAGACTTCATATCAGGAGTCCTACAAGCACAGATGCCATACATCAGACTGCAGATAAAGATCTTCATGTAATCCCAGAAATATAAGTATTCTTTCATTCAAACACCTTGTTTTTGGCATAATCCTAACAAGGAGGAGGTACAAAAGTCTATAGTGATTTATATGATTAAATAGGCATACACCCAACAATATTCAAAATATTATCTATACTGTACATCTAAAGATAAAGTAACCATTGTTACCTTCAAATGTTTGCACAGTTTTCAGCATTATTTGCAATAGTTCTTGTTTCTGACACTGACATTTAAACCTGTGCTTACATAGTTTAAAATTTACCATGCATTTTTAGATTTCCTGTTGTGATTAGCTTAAGCAATGTTTTACATATAAAATAAAACAGATTCTATACCATTTCTTGGTGGCAAGTGCAAGATATAATTTATATCAGAACCTTTACTATTCTTCAGACTTTACATAAATGTAAAAGCCATATTAGAGGGATTTTAAGAAATAGTCTTAGAATTCATTATCAAAAAGGGATATTTGATTGTAGGTTCCATTCTAAACTTCTTACGTTCCTCATCCTTTTCTTCTTCCTGCCTTTCACCATTTTCAGCTGATGGAATGCTTACCATGGAATATACGAATTCCAAAGCTCTGCTGGAGAAACAAACCCCCACACACACACACACACAAAAGCTCTTATGTGGAGCCAGGGCCTCAGTTTTATCTGTGGCAGGGTAAGCAAATACAGGTTACTCACCTGTAACAGGAGTTCTAGGAATGGTATCGTTGTTCATCCACACTTATTGGCAGGTATCCTTGCCGCTTTAAATCTTGCCAGAAGGTCTTCAAGCTGGCTCCTCCCACCCACCTGGGTGGTAAAACCTCGGCTGCCCCATGGCCAGATCTGGCCCGCTGGGCGGCCTCAGGTTGTGCGTCGAGAAGCTGGGGAGGTCGGGTGGAGTCGTGTGGATGAACAACATATACCATTCCTAGAACTCCTGTTACAGGTGAGTAACCTGTATTTCTAGGACATGGATATGTTGTTCATCCACACTTATTAGACTCTAGCAGTTCTCTGGGAGGAGGGAGGCAAGACACACACCCCGATACTTACTTGGGAAGAGAGACTGGAGGACCGAGGGCTCCCAAAACCAGCATCCCGGCGTGACTCAAGGTCGATGTGGTAGTATGTGATAAAGGTGTGTGCTGACTTCCAGGTAGATGCCCTGCAGATTACCTGGATAGGGACATCCCTGGAAGCAGCCACCGATGCAGCAGTATGGCGGGTAGAATGAGCTCTTATCCTCTGGGAGGCTCCATGCCCGCCAACCTATAGCGAGATTTATACAGGAAGTGACCCACCTGCTTATCGTCTGCTTAGCTGCAGGTCTGCCAGGTGCGGCTTCAGCATAGGTGACAAACAGCTGGTGAACCTCTCCCAATTTCAGCCGTGCGCTCCTTATAGTGGGCGAGTGCCCTTCTAGGGTCCAGAGTATGGAGCCTATATTTGCCTCGAGGTGTGATTGGGGTAGAACACTGGCAGAGTCAACTTCTGGTTAGGTGAAACTCCGACACCACCTTCGGAAGGAATTTCAGGTGGGGACGTAGGACAACCTTGTCCCTATGGAAGACCAGGTAAGGAGACTCGATGAAAGCGCCTGGAGCTTTCCCATCCTTCTGGCTGGCGTAATAGCCACCAAGAGGCGGTCTTCCATGACAGGTGAGAGAGATCACACCTGTGCATTGGTTCCAATGGCTTGCCCATGAGCTTTGCCAGTACCAGCAGTAGAACCCATGGAGGTGGAGGTTCTCGCACTGGAGGAAATGTGATCAAGGCCTTTGAAAAAGCGTCAGACTACCTTCTCCTGCACCACCGACTGCTTCCTGGCCCATGCCCGTAAGCAGAGATGGCTGCCAGGTGCACCCTTAGGGTCGTCGACCTAAGCCCTTGCTGAGAAAGGGACCATAAATAGTCCAAGATGCTTGCCAAGGAACAGGAGGAAGGGTACAGGCCCTTGCCCTGACACCAAATGGAAAACCTCTTCCATTTGAAGGCATAGCATTTCCTGGTCGACTTCCTTATGGGACGCCTCAACTACATTGAGGACCTCATCGGAAAGACCCAAGGCCTAGAACTCTAGCTGCTCAGGAACCAGGCTGTCAGGTGCAGGGATTGAAGGTCCGGATGGAACACCTTCCCTGATTGACTGAAAGCAGGTCCTGGTGAGCTGGAAGCTGCCTCGGGACCCTGGAGCTGAGGCTGAGGAGATCTGGATACCAGCATTGGTGGGGCCAGACTGGGGCTACCAGAATCACCTGCACCTTGTCCCTCCTTGCCTTGAGAAGCACCTTGTGGATCAAGGGAAATGGGGAAAGGCATAGAAGAGGCCGGGTCCACAGCCTCGAGAAGGCATCCCCTGCAGCAGCCCTGCTGAGGGGTGGGCATGGAACAGCCTCAGCCAGCGTTTTCCCTGGAGGCAAACAGATCCACCTGAGGTGTGCCCCAATGGGAGAATAGATCTTGTACTACCTCCGGCAGGAGAGACCACTCATGGGATACAGTCCCTATCCGGCTTAGGGCATCGGCCCAAGGTGTTGGAGGCTCCTGCTACATGAATGGCTAGGAGATCCACCTCCAGGCTGCGCACAAGTGACCAAATGTGGAAAGCTTCCTTGCACAGGGCATGGAGTGCATCCCACCCTGGTGGTTTAGGTAGTACATGGTCATGGTATTGTCCATCTGGACCTGAACCCCTTGACCCCGTAGAAATGGAGGCGAAGGTGGTGAGAGCTAGGTGGACCACTCGAGCTCCAGCAGGTTGATATGGCATCGGGACTCCAGCGGGGACCAGAGACCGTGCCTCTAGGCCCCAGATGGGCACCCCAACCCTTCAGAGAGGCGTCAGTCGATAGAGACCGCCCAGCTCGGAGCAGACAAACGGGATGCCCTCCTGCAGATGAGCTGGAATGATCGACCACTGGAGCGTTCCACATCCCCTGGTCACCGTCACTAACTGGTCCAATGGATCACAGCATTGAGACCACTGGCTGGCCAGCCCCATTGAAGGGTGCATATTCCAGCGGGCCCAATGGACTACGCTGGTGCAGGCCGCCATGAGACCCAGGAGGCACAGGAAGTCCTGAGCAGGTCGGTGCCTACCAGAAATGATTGGGCAAGGAGGGAAGAACCTCAGCCCTGTCCACGGGAGCCGTGCTCTGGCTCAAAGAGACTCGAGCTCTGCCCGATGAAGAGAATCACCTGCTTGGTTCGAGTTCCGACTTGGCCTCATTGATGAGGAGGCCGACTTGAGAGCAAACCTGGAGGGCCAGATCTCTGGACCGCTCCACCTCCTGTCTGGAGGGGCCTGCTATCAGCCAATGATCCAGGTAAGGGTACACCCGGACCCCTGGTGCCGCAGAAATGCTGTCACCACTGCCATGCATTGGTGAAGACCCTGGGTGCAAGAGACAGGCTGAAGGGTATGGCTTGGAACTCAAAGGGATCCTTCCACTCGAAAGTGAAGGAATCTCTGATGAGACGGACGGATAGGGACGTGAAAAACGTGTCCTGCAGGTCCAGAGAGCAGAACCACATGCGCGATTCCAAGGATGGTATTATCTGAGCCAGAGTGACCATCTTGAAGGTCCGAGACCTTAGGAACTTGTTTAGGTCGTGCAGGTCGAGAATGGGGCACCAGCCCCCGTAGTTTTGGGACCAGGAAGTACCTGGACACAAACCCGGGTCTGAGGGAGGGTCCGCCACCTCTCTGATCACCTCTTTCTCGAGGAGCAGAGCGATGTTGGCTCGGCGATCTGACTGCAAGGCTGCAGACCCAGGGCCCCCCCTGGGGCATGCTCGGAAGGGCAGGGCCTGCTCGAACTCCATAGGCAGGCCCTTTCCTACCACTTCCAACACCCACCGGTCTGTGGTTATAGCAGACCAGGTGGAAAGGAAGTAGTGGCCGTCCCCACGGGGAAACTGGGTGAGGTGACAAGGTTGGGGCGACACCCTCAACCCGTCACTGTGCAGGCTTGGAGGAGGGACCAGCCGAGGTACCTCCGGGCCTACCTCCTTGCTTCCTTGAAGAGGAAGCCACAGGCTTGGGAATGGGACACCAAGTGTGAGCCTGCTGACCCTGATGCTGCTGGGCCGGACGTGCCATGGGCGCAGGCGGATGAAAGGGCTTTGGTTGCAGTCTGCGGCCCTTGTCCCTCTGGGTGGATGAGACCGAGTCCAAATTGGCATTGGACTTTTCGATCCTCTGGAGGTGGCCTTCCACTCCAGGGCCGAAGAGGTCAGTCCCCAGGAAGGGACATCTGCCAATTTGTGCTGGGTATCCGCTGTAAAGGTGGATATCCTCAGCCATGCTCGACGGCGCATAGCCACTGGAGCCACTACTGACCTGGCGCATGAGTCACCGATGTCCAAAGCAGTCTGAAGTTGCTGATTGGCCACTGTCCTGTCCTGGTTTCCACACCTGCTTAACCATGGTCTGCAGGTCAGCCAGGAGATGAGGGCTACCTGGTCCAGAGAGTCCAACAGGGCTTGAGAAAATGTGCCATCAGTACGGCCGAGCTGGCCTGACAAAGGCCAAGGTAGGGCGCAGCATAGACTTTTCACCCAGTGTAGTCCAATTCTTGGACTCCTTGTTGGGAGGTTTGTCCACGTCCCTGGCATTTCCAGCGTGCTGGAAGGCGCTGTCGAGTAACTAGCCCCTCGGCTGAGGGTGTTCGAGAAACCAGACAGGGAACGGTAGGGATGGTGTACTTCCTTACCATCCTGGCGAAGGGCAGAGCAGGAAGCAGGATGCTACCAGAGCTCCAAGGCCGGGCCCACAATGGCCTCGGCCACCGGAAAGGCCTCCGAGGAGAATCCCTCGGTCCAATATCTCCGTGAGGATACTTGGCCCGCTTGGATACTGGGCTGGAGCTGCATCCCGGTGGATTCGAGACGAGCCTAAGCAAACCCATAAAGGGACGAAGGGCTATTGTCCAGAGACTGACCTCCCAGGACTCAAGTCGACCCGCCTGGAGAACAGGGAGGAATCGTCGTCGGACTCGGAGGAGTCCACAAAGAGCTGCCTTGGGCCTGAACCACTCTCCACCTGCCATGGGTGATCAGGAGTGAGGGTGACAGACAGCCTATGGGGCAGACCTTGGGCCGACTGAGAATTTTTGGTTGGGGCCCCAAACAATGGCTGTGGAGGTGGAGGTTCCACCAGAATCGGTGGGCAGCTGGTTTTGGCGAGCAACAGGCCTAAGTGGCGCCTCGGTTAAGCGAGGGTTGCCCGGCGCTCGAGTGACAGCCACTAATAGCCAGGGAGGCGGCGACGCCGGCTTGCTCCCAGGACAGAAGAAGCTGTTGCCTCTTGAGGTCTCATATCGTCGGATTCAACTTGCGCGAAGCCTCCCTCGTCCGAGGAGGAGGAGGATGAGGGCGGTGCGGCGCCGCTGCCACGGTGCCGAGACCGAGACCACCTGTGATGGTGGGATCAGCTGGACTGAGAAGAAGTCTGAGACCGAGACCTCGAACCTCGGCTTTCCGAGGAGAGTGCGGGGTAGTGCGTGAAACCGCCCTTCCCTCGGCTCGGAGGGTTCAGCCGTGGACTCGGAACCAGAGGCACGGACAAGTTCACAGACTCCACAACCACCGCCGGGGAACTGGGAGTGAGGGTTTTCAGCTTAGCGGTCAACAGCCCATCCAGCGGGTCAAGAAAAATCTCGACTGCATCGACAGGAGTCTCGGTCAACTGACCTGATGGGGACACCATGAAGCCAGTGGCCTAAGCGAGATGGGCTGAAGTCGATGGTCCACTACTCGGTGAGGGAACCTCTCGCTCCCAAGAGCATCAATGAAGGACTTACCTTTGTGGTCCTTCTTCTTGGACCGAGAAGGCCCTGAAGATGTTGGTCCCTCTCCCCTAGTGGAGAGGGAGACAAAACTCCTTAAAGAAGCTGAATAGGAGGATCCCAGGGGAGGCGGGATAAATGCCATGGCTGAGGAAGAAGAAGATGGCGTGCGCCTCTTCTTCAAGGGCGATCATCTGCTCAAGCTGATCCGCCGAGCCTGCCACCGCGAAACCGCCAACTGGGCCTCCTTCGACTTTACCGGAGGGAAAAGTTTTAGGTCGCCCAAGTTGTAAATGGGCATACGGTCTTCCAGGGCGTGGGCCGAGAAAAGAAGACGCGGGTCGCAAGCCTGCAGGTCGTGCTCAAGGCCCAAGCAGTAGTGACGTGGAGTGTGGGTCCATTCTAAACATCTTCTGCCGCTAAGGACACCTACGAAACCGAGTCGATTTGTCCATCAGAGTCGCAAGGGAAGTAAGTGACCAAGTCTTGAAACCTTAAAGTCTGATTCGGAAAACCAAGAGTTAGGAACCAGTCTTAGGCGAGGAGCATTAAGGAGGAACCTGAGCTTCCAAGTGGTAAGGAAGATCTGGACGTCATGGGAGGCGAGGAGTTTTGCCACCGGGTGGGTGGGAGAGCCAACGAAGACCTTCGGCAAGATTTAAAGTGGCAAGGATACCTGCCAATAAGTGTGGATGAACAACATATCCATATCCCTAGAACAGAGATTTCTCCGGTGAACACAACGCTTTAAAAGGGACACAATGGCTGACTCTTTTTCACATGCCTTATACATTGGCATTTTTTTACGCTTTATGAGTACTAAGATTACAGGCTACAAAACACTGCATGGGCTGTATGTAATCAGACCTGAACTATACAGGGTCCAATTTAATCTTTTGAAAATATATTTTTCTGAGAGTTACCTGAAAGTATCAGTACATAGTGCCCGTTTTATTTCATCTCTCTAAACATATGTTGTTCAGATACTGAAATAATGTATACAAAATTGCACTGTCCTATGGTTGTACTGAACTACATCTTGGGTCATTTGCACTTTCAAAGGAAAATCTGCCTTTAATCTACGTCCCTATTAAAGTAAGCTTCTACCTAGTATGTGTGTTGTTGAAATATTTTAAGAGCACACTATCTAGCATAAAGTATCAATAGTATGGTCTTATTCAACTTTATATAGCATCTAAAATCTGAAAGAATTGTAAATATACATTTGAAATTGAAGCAGCATCTTAAAGATGATCTGTTCTTTGTAAGAAAATCACATGTAATATGAATAGGATTGAATTTTGTAACAAAATAAAACTACGTTTAATTTACATGTGTAAACTGAGACTGCTGGTGTGAAAAAGTTGCTTTAGCTAACAGCTATTTCTGTATTGATGTTGTAATACTGTCTTTTATAAGTACGGACCTAATGGTCAAACAATAAACAAACTGAACTGGTAAACAGGAAAAGCTAGGAGCAAGACCTTTTTAATGATTAGAAAAGGAACAGTAGTAATGAAAACTATGAGCAATACAGAGGTGTCCAGTGTCAGATCCCTTCTCATCTCACCATATCAATGACGATCTTCAGTGAAGAACTAGCAAGAATAGACAGAGTGATCATTACTAATTGTTTAATTGCTGAGTGTTCCCAACCATTATGACTGGTTACTACTAGAAATACAGAAACATAGAATTTGTTGGCAGAAAAAACGCTTGCCCACCCAGTCTGCTCAGATGGCTTCTGCCTAGTCTGCCTCTGCAGATGCTAACTGGTCTCAGGTGACCCGCCCTCCTCCCTGCCCATACACTAATATTCCCCTAAGCCTATCCACACATACTTGAAGCCCTCTACTGTATTTGCCTCCACCACTTCTACTGGCAGTTTGTTTCAATATGTTTACCACTCTTTCAGTAAAGTAGAACTTCCTTACAGCCCTTTTAACCCCCTCTCCCCCAGCTTCATTGCATGCTTCTGGTTCTAGTGCTCTTCCTCCTTGAAATAGCCCCCCTCCTGCACCCTGTTCACCCTTGTGAGAACTACTGTGGACACTGTGATCACAGAGTTACAAGACCTTGCAACATCTGAGGACCTGACATTGGGCACCGCTGAACATAATTTTTAGGCAGTAAGTGATAGTTTCTGCCTCTTGTCATCATGTGCATCTTTGTGCAGATTTTAAAGATAATTATTACACTTAACGTGTGTGAGTGGGCTGTGGTGAGGTCTGAGTAGACTAAACATGTCAAACAGAGTGTAGCACCAGATGAATCATTTTCTAGTCTGTTTATGAGTCTGACTCCCAAAACACAACATTATATGCATTCTTGTGATGCTTTGTGCAGAGAGCTAGCTTATTTGTTTTAGGAGGGTCGTTAATTTGCTGCTGAGTAGCCTTGATTGCTTTACTAAATAACAACTGCCCCAGGTCAGGGTTCAGTTAGTTATTGCCACATTGTTGCAGTGTCTTTCTGCCATCAAGAGACCTGGCAGTGGGAGAGCCCACCTGGAAAAATGATGCTGTTCTGTTGTTAAGAGACCTGACAATGAGAGAGCTTACCAGGAGTAAGCAGCTGTTTGGATGGGCTGGGTTAGCAAGCCGTCACCAAGATTATTGTGGCCAGTACTGGTGTGTATCCGTTGCTCTTGCCAGACATGGCTGGAGTAAAGCTGATGTGGTGACTGTACTGGCGGACAGTTCCAAGAGGTTCATAGCTGTGACTGGCGATGATTGATGGCTCTGCTCCAAGTTGGCAGTAAGCATCCTGATTGCCTGGACAACAGTGGAAATCAGCATTCCTACATAGCAGGATTGAAAATCATTGTTGTATGTTCTTTTATGATAGTTGGGACAAATGGGATGAATTCATTTTAGTGTGCTGAAGCAGCTCAAGAGAACACCTGCACCTGTAAGTCTTACAGCTCTCAAGATTTGGGTGGTGAGAGCACCGTTTCCTACTATAATCAGGTTTCATCATAAACTGCTTTTTCCAGCATTAGTGAGAGCAATGTTGAAGGGCATCTCCCAGTGAACCATTTGGGAATCCTGTCTTTAGTTGTATTTGCATTGCTGCAGCTAGACTCCTGGGACTTTGCTTCTCAACTGCATATTGTTTGGGTTCTTCTGCTTTACTATTTTAAGTTTTATAAAAAAAAAAAAAAAAATATATATATATATATATATATATATACACACACACACACATTGGGGTGTGGGAGGTGGGGTTTAGGTAGTGGATGTGTTGATGTTTAATGGTTTGTGTGGGTTAGGGCCATATTTCTGTTAGCGCTGATTGATAGGTTTATTGTATGTATAGCTGTAGGTGGATAAGGGTTTATTTGTTATTTTGTCTTACATATTATTGCTGATTTTAGAGGAAGGTGAGGTAATTTAATTTATTGGGTGTTTTTATCTTTTGACTGTAATTTCTATATTAAGTGGGCATTTATGGAAGAGGCTCAAACCCATAGGATTACATACGGATCTCTGCTGTTACATCTCCACCCTTTCACTGATCTCCCATTGTCATCTAGTGCAGTTAGGTGCTGTAGGGGGCTAGGATTGAGCGGAAGTGGGATGGTCGCATCAGGGAAACCAGGCTGTAGCAGGAGAGATCATATTGACGTGGTAAGGACCAGGAGGTGCTATGGGGCAAAATGAGGCCTTGGAAGAGATCATATGTGTTTGCTGCCCATACCAGGGTTCCCACCAGACCAAGCAGGCAGGTAGCCATTGGACTGGCAGCCTCTGCTAGGCCCCTTTGTGCAGTACTATGCAATGTGAGGTTATTCAGTATTGTTCAGCATCACAAGGTAGAAGAAGGCACTGGGCCCATCGGAACCACTCTTCTCACACTGGTGGGGACATTTTAAAATAATGTCCCAAGAGCAGTTTGTCAAGTTCATTTTAAATTTGTCAGATGTGGTTAATTCAACTACTTGTTGTGGTAATGAGTTCCATAATTTAATTATTCTAATTGTGAAATAGTATTTCTTTTCATTAATGAGTGCCCTGGGGTACAGATTTATTAGTTGTTGCATCTTAGATTTACAGGTTTATTGGAAAACGTTATATTACATTGATACATTAATTTTTATCCATCAGGATATTAAATAGTAATAACAAGTCCCCACAATTTCTTCTTAGTTGCAGATCATACAATCCCAGGAGATTAATCAGTCCTTATAGGACAGGTTTTTAACTCTGGAATAAGCTTACTCAATCAATCAATCAATCAATCAATCAAAGTCTTTATTTTACCAGGCGATCACCGTTGAGCAACCTCTTTTTGAAGTGGACGGGGTTTGTTAACAAGGAACAAGGGACAATATACATGGGATGCAACATAAGAAAATAGTAATAATACAAATAAAGTGAGATACAATAATACAATATAAACAAAGTATCAGCAGTAGCATTGGCAGTAGTATATGTTTGGAACAGAAGATGCAGCTAGTTTTGGGTAGGACACAATATTTCATAAAAGTAAAGAAATATACATATCAGGCGCACCGAACATAAATAAAACCTAATATAAAAGATATATAATGATATGGTATGGAGAATTTAGAGCTGGAACCAGGGTCAAAGGAATGTGGAAGGGACAGATATGGGGGTAGAAAAAGGAGAGGGAAGAGATGATTATATATGAGATCAGTCTTTTAACAGTAGTAATTAGAGTGTGCTTGGACTTATACAGTCACTATTTAGGGTAGACAGGCACAGGACTCCTTATTATGATGTAGATACAGAGATTTAAAAGCTGCTAGGCTGATGGGGTGAGTTCATTTCAAAGTTTTTTGCAGCTTGTTCCATAGTTGAGGAGCACAAAGCTGGCGGCTGCTCTGCCAATGCAAGATTTTGCTTTGTAAACATAAAGGTCGATATATGAGGTGCTTCTCAGGCTATACTTCCCAGAGCACACAAAAGTAAACAGACAGAGATATACTGGGGCAGTTTATTTGAGATAGCTCTGTATGTCCAAACCACAGCATTTTTTGCTGTCTGTAAGCAAGGGATGACCATCCCACTGCCGTGTACAATGCACAGTAACCCATCTCTGCATACTTTCAATGAGATTGTTATCCTTTTGAAAATAAGAGGCCCAGAAGGAGGCAGCATAAACTGTGGGTCCGGATATAGGATGTGTAAAGGCAAAGAATACAGTATTCATTCCTGGTTACAAATGATCTTTAATAGTAGGCAAATCCAACTTCCCACCTGTGCAACTCTCCTACACTGATTATTCCAGCTAAAGTTTTTATTAATAATAATTCCTAGATATATTTCGAATTTGCTGGTTTGATAATATTGTTATTTACTGTATATACCATAATCTGATTTTTTTTACCTAAGTGCAACACTGTACACTTAACTGTATTAAAAAGCATATAATTCTTTATTGCCCATTGTTCGATTTTATAAGATCAAGTTTAAATATTTCATTTTTTCTGCTGTATCTACCTCGGATGACATTTTGTGTCATCTGCAAATTTTTAATCTTGCAGTTGACCCCATAATGCATGTATGAATAGACAGACGAGAACTGGACTCAACACAGTCCCCTGAGGTACCCCACTAGTAACCTGAATTGATCTTGATACTACATTATCTACTCTGACTTTCTCTTCTCTATCATTTAGCCATCCTTCCACCCATTTGACTGTGTAACTGTTAAGACTCATCTGACTCATTTTGTCAGTTAATAATATGTGGAGACCTTATTAAATGCTTTTAGAGTTGAGGTAAATGACATCGACCAGACAGTTATTATCAACACTATTACTAATGCCCTCATAGAGTGATACCAGATTTGTAGTGCAGGATCTACCTTACAGAAACCATGTTGTATGTCGTCAATTATTTCTGCTCCATTTTTGTTTTAGTATTTTTTCCATGATTTTACATACAGTTGAAGTCAAACTAACTGGTCTGTAATTTTCAGCCAGTTTTTATTCCTTTTATGTATTGAATAACAATTGCTGTTCGCCAGTCCTCCAGGACTTAACTCTCAGAGTAAGATTTAATAAAGATAATATGAAAGGGACTTAATAACTCATTTATTGTTTGTTTAAGAAAATATGAATTCAGATTTTCGGGTCCTGGTGCTGACGTGTTATTAAGAGATAAGACAGCAGCTTTGATCTCATCTAAAGTAATTTCATTATAATTACTACCATGTGTCGTCAATGTATTAATATTGTCTTTTTGTAAAAACCAATCCAAGTAATTATTAAAGGTGTTACCGACATCAGTTTAATTATTTTTTCCTCTCCGTTATTAATTAAAGATGCAACTGTAGTATCATTTTTATTAGAATTTATGTAAACAAAAATGTTTTAGTATTACCCTTAGAAGTGGATAATTTGTTTTCTATTTTCTTCCTTTCAATTTTATGAGTGACTTGGTTATTTTCAATTCATTTTTATATTTGGTTATATTCTCATTAGTTTGATAGTTTTAAGCTATCTGAAGGCCTGTTCTTTTTGCCAATTTGAGCCATAATCCTTGGCATCAACCATATTGAATTTTCCTTTCTTATTCCGTGTTTTTTTAACTGGAATAAATGAATGCTCAAGGCATGTATGTTTTTTAAACAATAACCAACTTTCTACTGTATTTAGGTCAGAAAATAAATCCTCCTATTCTATATTAGCAAGTACATTTCTAATTTTGTTGTAGTCCCTCTACTATAATTAAGTTTGTACACAATGGGTGGGATAGTCAAAGTGGTTGTACAAGGAGCAAGTGAGATGTGCCAGCACAATAGCAGACATGCTCAATGAGCGATTTTATTCATTTATTCGTACATCGGTTTGAAACCTTTGAGCCAGAGGCTCATTTCCAAATGTACCTCATCACATTGAGGACAGACAGAACAAATTCAATTTACAGCATAAAAGTGTTTCAGCAGGTGACAATGTGCAGCGCATAAAGCAGTGTGCCAATGCACAACCCTAATTAATGCATTGCAAGTGCAGGGGCATAGACATGAATAAGTTGCACAGTGCGATATACAACAGCAAGCCAATGGCACAAGCGTGGAGCAACAGGGACATGCATGGAGCAAAGTTGAGCCCATAAAAGGATAAAACAAGCAGGGGATGGAGGCTTGTGCCCATGGGAGTAGGGTGAGAGACGAAGACAAAGAGAGAGAGAGAAAGAGAGAGAGAGACACACAAAGAGAGAGAGAGAGAGACAGAGACAGAGAGAGACAGAGACAGAGGGTCCAGTGGCCAGGCAGGACAGCAGGGGGTGCAGAACAGGCACAGAGGCAGGAAGTGCAATGGGCAGTGGGACAGGAAGTGCAATCCTGACTGTGCCTGTGAGTGTGTGCTGACCAGGTGTGTGTGGGTCCCTAATACAGGAGTGCGCTCAATGCAGGGCCCAGGCAGCAGCACACAGCTGGGGAGCAGGACAGTCCAGGCCATGGCCAGTGCAATATTCCTGATGGAGGCAGTAATGAGGGGGTAGAAGGTGGCAGGATGAGCAGTGTGGCTATGGAAGGGGCCAGCAGTGGTATGTCCAGAACAGGTGGTACGTGCCTGCACCACCTTCGAACAGTACAGTGACACTGAGATTGTGGGCTGGTACCGCCTGAACCAGTTGCTTCTGAGGCAGCTCTGTGAGCTGTGCAGTAATGAGATGCAGGCACCCACAAAATGGAGCCACGCCTGTCGAGTGGAGACATGGCTGTAATGTGCCTATTCGCCATGGACACATGGGCACCTTCCAGAGACCTAAGGGGACACCACAGGCATAACCCAGTCCAGCTGCGTCATGGCTCTTAACACAGTTCCTTGATGCTCTGCTGCCACATGCTGTGGAATACATTCACTTCCCCAGCACACAGGTGGAGCGTACAGCAAACATGCAGGAGTTCACAGGGTTGCAGCCGTATGCCTGGCATGCTAGGGGCTTGACTGCACCCATGTAGGCATCCACACACCACTGGGGCTGGAGGGGGTGGCCTACATTGACAGGAAAGGCTACCCCAGTGTCAACTGTCAGGTGGTGTGCGATGCCACAGGCGCATAATCAATGTCTGTGCCATACACCTGGTTGAGCACACAATGCCTTCATCTGGCACCAGTCTGCACTGTGCCACAGGTTTGAGAGTGGGGACATCCCCCTGACCACCTAGTAGATGAGTATGCAGCTGGAATGGGCAGCCCTGCACAGCAGGGTAGAGCAGGATCTGGGAGATGCTATGCTGGGAGCATAGGGGTCTGACTGTGTGAGGCAGGAGGGCAGCCACACAAACCACAGTGCTAACCCATCATGTCCCACACAGGTGACAGTGGATACCCACTTGGCCCTGGCTGCTCACCCTGTACAGGTGACCATCGACCCCAGTGCAGAAGAGATTCAATGAGGCACACACAGCACATGGAACATCATCGTGCATGTCTGGACTGCTGAAGATATGGTTCAGTTGCCTGCACAGGTCTGGAGTTGCCCTACAGTACAGCCCTCAAAGGTCTGTGGCCAATTCCTGGCCTGCTGTGTGCTACACAACATAGCCACTGACCATGGGATAGCCATTGAGGTCAAAGAGGGAACAGCAGTGGGAATGACATGCATTCCGGGCCACATGGTGGTGGGCGGCCTCCCTGGATGATAGGAACCCCGACTGCACAGGATGGCCCGGCAGCACAGGACACCATTGCAGAGGAGCACTATGGTGCACGCAGGTAGGTGAACATGACCACCGCATGTCTCAGGGCCAGGGCACAGTATACAGGCATGTAAGGCTGGGCCTCACAACAGATATGGATGGAGGCAGCGTTGATGGAAAGGGACAGGACACTCTGAAGCACCTCGCACAGCACTGTGGACCCCACACTTGGCCCAACACACTCTACATGGCAGCACAGTCACATGCGCACTCACACACACACACACACACACACACACACACACACACACACACACACACCAAAGCCTCCAATGGGCGTGTGTCAGACGCTGAACACCAGTGCACAGTGGCAGCCTGTGATGTGATGGGATCAACATGCACATACGGTGGCCAGTGGGTGGGTAGGTATGCACAGGGTGGGCATTTGTGTGGGCCATGGTCCGCATGGCCCTAGAGGTACAAACCACACCACTGTGCATACAGGGCTGTGGCAGGCAGTGGACAGGGAGGAGGTGGATCATGACCACTGTGCAGTTGCATGGTCACCATGGACATGTGGCCTGCCCTGCCGAGCCGCCCAGCAAACTCAGGCTGTGTGATGACCACAGGGGTGCCGCAGATGGTCCCCCAGTTGTGACACTGTGGGAATGTGACCTGTCCCTTGCAGGCATCTGCAGGTCCACCAACAGGCCTGCTCCAGGTGTGCACAGAATGCCCACAGTGGAGCCAGGTGATGACAATGCTGGGGTCACACGATGCCGGGACCAAGGAGTGAGAATGCACTCCATGGTGACTGCTGTGGATGGCCCTGCACCAGGGTGGCAAGTGGTGCTAGGCCAGCCATGACTGCAGTGGTGAGCTGATCCAGGCCTGCGGTCATGTCCTCCCGCATGTGTGGCCTCGGCCAGGAGCTGCTCAAAGTCCCAGTCATGCCACTCTGTGGACTGGCACAGCTCTGTGCAGAATGCACGCACCTGCCATGACCAGCATCTGTTGCTCCACAGATGCCTGTAGCAGACAGGTGTGCTCGGTCAGAGGGTTGGTGCCCTGGGGGCTTGGGTATTCACCGACCCGTGGGAGTTATCGCAGTCCCATGGCATGGCCCCCACACAGGTGGGAGCTGCACAGCATGGCCCCTTGGGCCTGTCCTGTCTGCAGTGCAATGGCAGTGGCCACTGCACCTGGACCCCCAGCACTGTCTTGCTATCCCTCTGGCCACTTTGGTGAGAGGTGTCAGGGTGGCTGCTCCATCACCGTCACACATTATCATCTGTGCTGCAGGTATGTCATCCACCACATAACCAGCTGGTGTGGCCAGAGGGTTGACAAGCACCACCTGGGCACCATCTGCGCATCTGTGTCTGGCGCATGGTGGGGTGCCTCCCCAGTCTGCATCACCAATGTCCAGGATAGTGGACATGTCGTCATCAGACCCAGACCCTGCCCTGATCAGTGTCTCAGCATACTGGACAACATGGCTGGCATCCTGCTGAAACACTGCCTGGGCCTTGTCCGCGCCCACTCCACAGGCATCTGGTCAGACAGTGGGAAGGCCCAGCAGTGTTCCAGACCCTGGACTCCAGTAGAGGTGGATGGGCACTCCTCCAGGTCCATATCAGCCCCAAGGTGGACACCACCACCCCTGCAGCTGCATGCAGGCACTCAGGATCTGTAAGGAACACATACACATTAGTGCCGCCACCACACACCCCTGCCCCTTGTACCTCTCACCCCTATCCCCATGCGCCTGTACCTACCATGCAGCAATGGGCTTTCCCCATTTAGAATCTACCACTGGGAACACCCTCCATGGCACTGCACTGCATGGATGCAGCCACCTGCTCCTCCTGCGGTGTCAGCTGTGGCACCTCAGATTCTCCACCTCCCATGGTGGCACATGCCGCATGGATAGCAGCCACCTTCTCCTTTATCCTCCTCTGGTCTGTACCCACCTTTTCTTGCACTCTTGTGCTGATCTCTGATAGGCTGCCCTGCTGGTTCACAGCCTGGACACTCCTCCCATGCCTCTGCCCTGGCCTGCAGGGGTGCCTGTGGAGCCACTCAGAAGGAGCTCCTGGTCCAGGTATGTGTCAAACAGGGCATCGCACTCTGCCCTTGTGAAATTGGGCCTGCGCCTCCATACAGCCCTGCTCCTCAACCTCCTTGTGTACCGACATGCTCACTCCCTGTGGGTGGGGACATGTGGTTAGTGCTGGCTGCCACACATGAGGCCCCTCATCCACTGTCCCAATATGCCCACTGCCTGGCATCTCATATGTGAAGGATGCAAAACGGTCTGGTGCCTGTGCAGTCCCATAGTGCCTTTATAACGCATCACATGCAAATGAGGGAATGTGCAACTGTAATGAGAAGCAAATGCCTCTGATGCACTGTGGATATGTTGATCAGCTCATCTGCATATGCCTGTTGAATATCATGGAACTGCGCATGGCGCAATGGAGATCTTGATGCACAAGCATTGGCGCAACTGTATGACATGCGCAGTCTGCATGCTACGGACAGTGCACTACAGGTGGCACAGTGCTCTGCCGCTATCAGGCATGTGGTGCACATGCACTGTATACCCAATGGTGCCCATCGCTATTGGTACATGCCCATGGTGCACACTGGACCCTATAGCACACCATGCTATCCATGCCCTGTCACGCTGTCGCGCGCTGTGCATGTGCAGACCTTTGACCACTGCATGTGTCCCTTGACCCCAGGTGCCTGTGGCACATGCCAGCGATGCCCAGCTGTATCGTGCATTAATGAGGCATGTGTGTTGGAGATGGCACTGCATCCCCAGGTGTGTCGCACTTCCATCACGTGTTCATCTCATGCACTCACCAGCTCCATTTTGACTCAGTGGTGCAGTTAGCAGACATGCCTCATAGGAGCACACTGAGGGTGCCCAATTGGAGGCAGGTTGAGCTAGTCAACCCGGTGGCACTGGTGGAGCCACATGTTGGTATCCTATATGGGCAAGTGCTCCAGAACCGCCACGCACAGAGGTGTGGCAGGGGTGGCTGAGGAACTGGAGGAGGCCACAGGGTCACAGCATAGCAGGGAGCAGTGTTGCCACAGGTACAGGGACCTGTGAAGAAGGGATCCAGACCATCTGAGGACACTGCAGGCATGCGTCCTGAGGGGCATAGTGCCACTGCCAGGTGAGTGCACTTATCCATGACCGTGCCATTTTGCTGTTCTGTGGGGTGCCAGTGGGTGTCATGCCATACTGTCGGGGCTCTGGCTGGAGCAACACCGGCGGCCATGGCAGTGCACCATAGGTGTGCTGTACCACTGCAACGCCACTGCACAAGGACATGGGGTATGCTGTGCTGGGGGTGGGCGTGTGGGTTTGCTGTCCGGTCCTGATGTCTGCCTCTCATTGTCTCTCTACTAGGCCCTGAAGATCAGTACAGAGCCCTGATGGTGGGAGCCACTGCTGGATGGCAGCAGGATAACTGTGGCACATGGCAGAAGGATGCTGGCCAGGCGGGAGGTGCATGTAGACAGGCGCCAGCTGGGCAAAAGCTTGCAGGTAGGCACTATGTCGGTATACATTGTTGTGTGGGGTAGGGTGGGCCACAGCCCCCTGTGCACATAGCCATTACAGCCATGCTTCACTGGCGTAGTCCATTGCACCATGCTGTGCCTTTTGCGGTATGTGGCTGCTGCTGGTGGGCTGTGGGTGCATCTGGATCCCAGCCAGGCCACTGCCATCTCCATGCAATGGCTATTTGCTTGGCAGCCATGGCTGTGGCATGCTGCACATGGCTGGTGGTGGTATGCAGTGCTGTGTGTGGCTGTGGATGGTCAGGATGGTGGCTTGTGTGGGCATGCATGCTGTGGATGGCTGTGTGCCACCTACAGGGCACATGTCACTGCTGTCCGCTGTGCATGGTGGATGGACTACAGTCACATGAGCATGCGCATCCATGTCCCTTCCTTTGTCCTAGGTGTCCATCAGGTGAATGTCCACACCAGGCTGCTGGAGAGAATAGTGACAGTCACCACGGCCACCCTTACAGTGGCCCGTATCATTAGGCAGGTCCTGTTCCAGCCGCAGAGGTGAAGACGGATGAGGCACCAGTAGGCGTGAACATCTTGAGGGGTCTGTTGGCCTGCTTCACCCTCCCTTCCCTGATCCCCACTTCCATTCCTCCATTGTACCCTCCTAGCCATGAACCCTGTCCCCTCCCCCCTTCCCAGCCTACGTTCCCGATTGTGGTCTCCCTGTCCCTGCCCCTATCCCTGTTCCCTTGTATATAGCTTGTTGTTGTTGTTTGTTGCTTTTAATACACATCTATTTTGGTAGCCATCCATGTCCATGTCTGCTTTAGCAGATGTGAGTGGTACCATGCTGCAGTGGTGTGCATGGTGGCTGTGTGGTACGCCTGTGGTTCACTAGGGTTTGTGTCTGATCGTCTGTGCCCAGTGGCCTGTGTGTGTGCCCTGGGGTATATGTGTGTTCCTGCTGGGCTGTGTGGCCTGTGTGTTGTGTGCTGTCAGCAGGTGTGTTGTCAACTATGGTCATGGTGCCATGTCCTGTGCCATCATGTGTGTGTGTTGCCCGTGGCTGCCTGCCAGTGGCCATGGGTGTTACGTCACCTCCATGCACTGCAGTGGTTTGCGTGGTCAGGGCCTGTGGCCATGCACCTGCCTTGCCTCCCTCTAGACATCCCCTGCACACTGGTGGCAGTGTGGCCTGCTCTGTGGCCTGCTCTACACTGTGCCAGGTGCCCTGTGCTATGGTCCATGCACTTCTGTCCCTTGCTCGGCCTGTGTTCTGCTCTTGTGCTTCCTACTTTGCTCCATTGTGCAGCCCAGGTTGCGCAATGGCACCTGCTGACTTGCTCCTGGTGCAGCCCTTGTTGCTCGATGGCACAACCCTATGATTTTCGTCCGTCTTGCGCTGTCACTTGCCATTGTGCTCAGCCTTTGAATATCACATTGGATGCCCACTGGCTCAATGTACATGCACTGCACAGCTGTTGCGCCTGACTCTGGTGCATTTCTGAATATCCCACCCAGTATGTTTGCTTATAATTGGAAGCATATCAACTGAAAAAATGCGGAGTTATGATCATTGTTACCAAGGACTCCTACTATCTCAATATTGCCAATTCCATCTGTTTTATTGGTAATATTAGGTCTAGGATGTTCTTATCTCTGGTTGGTTCATAGACCAGTTGTTCAAGCCCTAGTGAAATAAAAGATTCTAGGTAGTAATGCTCAGCTTGGGTGGAAGAATAGATTTTTCCAATCAATGCCTGATAAATTAAAATCACCTATAACAATAACGTCAGACATGCTAACCAGGTTTGAAATTGTTTCTATAAGCTGTTGGTCATATGCTAGATCTGCTGAAGGTGGCCTATAAAAATTTGCTATGATGAATCCTTTTTATTTTGCCTTTTCATTTGTACACAGCAACCTTCGATGTTAGGCCATTACCCACTGGAATTAGATTTCACATGTTAAGAGTATTCTTTGTAAATACATACACCCCCTTTCCTACCATCTCTATTTTTATCATAGAGACTGTTGCCAGGAAGGGCATAGTGACAGGAAGAAGCATCATCCCACCATGTTTCTGTGAGTGCAGCTACGTCAACACTTTTCTGCTCCAGTAACCCTGCAAGTTCACTTACTTTGGTTACGTTTAGGTTTCTGGCATTACTCATTAAAAATGTGTAGCCATTTTTTGATACATAAGGTTCAGCTAATACTTGCCCTGTTGGCCCCTGATTAATCAGTTTAAATGTTGATCAATGTTTGTTGCTATGTGCTTACCCAGTAAGTGACTACCCCTCTTGTTAAGGTGTAGTCCGTCCCAACTAAATAAACTGTTGTGATGAAATTTCTCCCAGTGTGTAATGCATGCAATATTGTTTTTAGAGTCCATTTCCTCAGCAATTCGTTTAGTTGCTTAATTTTGTTCATTTGCCCAAAGATGCTCTTGGAATGAGTAAGATTTTAGATAAGCAAATGTCACAATCATATTGCTTCAAGGTATTAAACAGGGAGATGTAGCTGCCCTTTATATCCTGTGTGGTAATTTATTAACATCATTAGTGCCAGCATGTACTGTCACCAATGGTTTGCTGTCTGCATCCTTTAATATATTTGGGATCATCATTTCGATGTCGCTAATCCTTGCACCTCTGAAACTAGAGCATGTCCTATTTTCTTTATCCGGCTACAAATCAGAGCATCAGTGTATTTAAGAATGGAATCACCCAAGACTAGCACCTGTCTAGGGGAAGGTCATTTATATTAGGAATGTCCAGTGTCAGTGGCTCAGTAGGCTCAGTAGGTAGCACACTCGCCTCTGAGGTCAGGAGATCAGAGGGCTGTGGATTCAGTTCCCACATCTGGCACTTGGTTTAATATCCCTGTACTGTCACTGTAGTGCAGCATGAGAGGGTGCTGCACTTCTGAGGTGCCATCTTTCAGATGAGATGTTAAACCGAGGTCCCATCTGCCTGGATTAGTGGTAGTTCAGGTGGATGTTATAGATCCCATGGCACTTATTGAAAAGAGTAGGGAATTTCCTGGTGTACTGGCCAAATTTCCTTCATTCACTAAAAATACCACCAACAGCTTAATCTGGTTTAAGGTCAGTTGGCATTCATCTGTATCCCCTACCCTGGGTCGTGCCTGAAAATAGGCAGGATTTGTCTAGTGCACTTACCGGTCAACAAAAACTAAATAAATAAATGTTTTCTGTTATTGCATTTTCCAATGTTTGTACAACACATCTTAACATGAGAAGCTAAGGTGTCCTTGGTTTGTCCATTCTCTGCGCTAAAGTTACAGGGCTCTGCATGCAGTTGTTAGTGGGAGATACTGTTGGGATAAGGGGTAGGTGTTTTGCCAGATTGGTCACAGTGTACTTCAACAATTGTGAGCAAAGTTTTCTGAGGGGCAATGTTTTTGTTACTTGGCTTTAAAGACTGAGGGATTTGGGCACATCTGTAACTATCATACTTCCTGTTTCTTTCCCAGGAGGCAATTGAATATCATCACCTAGAGGTTCAAAAGAGTTAAGTAGGATATGCTGGAGTGTGGTAGGGACAGGGCAGGCTGTTTGCCTGACCAGGTACAGCTAACTGATGAGTGGTCACTTGGGGAGTCTGGGAGGATTGTTATGTCCTTGATTCTATGGGGCTGATCGGAGATTATGACGTCCAGCAGGGTGTCCTTTCCTGTGGTGGGGTTGTGCCTGGTGGGCTGAGTCACCAGCTGATGGAGGTCTAGAGCTGTGAGAGCATCCTTGGAGGCAGTGGTCATGTTAGAGAGCCAATTTAGGTTTAGGTCCCCAGGATGATATACTCAGCTTTATGTGGGAGGCTGGCGATATATTCTTTGAGGGAGTGGAGAGCCTGGGACTGCTTATGCGGTGGGATGTAGGACACTGTGATTGTGAGGGGCCTTTGTCAGGTCAGGGGTGACCTAGATGGACATGCTTGCATTCCATGGTCCAATGCTGGGGTGGTATGGCTTGGGCAAGCAGGGAGTGCTGCATGTACATTGCACAATCCACCACTCTGTTTTCCGACTCTATCAAGGCGATGTAGGGAGTAGCCTGGAATGGATACAAAGGAGTCTGCAGTGGACTTGGAGAGACATATCTCCACCAGAGCGAGGACATCTGGCTGGTGCTGTGTTGACTGTAATTGACTGCAAAATTGATCCAGTCATATGGTCGTATCACTGTACACTGCAGTTCTTGTTCAGGCCCCCTCCCATGAGTCCTTCTACTGTAGAGTGGGTCCACTACCGTCCTTTAAGTGGACTGTCCCTGAAAGATCTAATGGTGGTAACTGACCTCTTGAAAATGAGTATCTGCTTGCACAATCAGCTCAAGTGAGGCAGTGTTGGCCTATAATAGGGCTGTCACCTCGGTGCTCGACTCTGTTCATCAGCCCACCTACTACGACCCAGGTCCTCTTACTTGAGATCCTCCTTGTTTAATGGGCAGCTCAAAGATGAAGACCAGAGGTTGCAGATCAGTGTGCCATTGGTGTAGACCATGGTCTGAAGAGGACAGGCTGGCTCTGAGAACTCACTATGGTGAGTATCAAAGGACAATCTCCCATAAAATGGCAGTTTATCTGTCCAGGGAAGAATAGACTGGAGCAACTCTTCCAGATGGTAGACAGGCTACATCATCTGTCCTGCTTACAGCCAGTCAGAGAAATTTAATCAGCTAAGTCTGAGAAGTTTGCTCTGTTCTTCTCTGACAGAGTGTCCTACATCAAGGCCACGATCTCCCCAGCCTGGTGGTGGTGTGTTGGATGTCTCCGAGAGCACTCCCTTGCCTGGAATGAGTTCAAACCAGTGGGGTGGAAGAGGTCTGTGCAGTGATTCTGAAACTGTGGCCCACATACTGTGAATTGGATCTGGACCTGACCCATCTTCTGGTGGGATGCGTTGAGTCCTCGGACCCAATGTTCACCAATATAATCTGGTGCTTGCTTTCAGAGAGGCTATTTCCAGGAAGTACCTTGAAAGAGATGCTAGTGAAGCACCCAGTGAAAACAAAGTTCTTGATCCTGAGGTCTTTGTGAACTATAGACCAGTCTCTAACCTTTCCCTTCTTGAGTAAGGTTAGTGAGAGAATAGTGGGTCTGTAGCTCGAGGCACACCTCATGGCCTTTGACATTTATGAGCCCCTTCATTCGGATTTAGGTCCAGACATAGTACTGAACTGCATTGGTTAAGGTGCACAATGATCTCCTTAGGGCTAGAGACAGAGGGACTGGTCAATACTTGTCCTCCTTGATCTCTATCAGCATTTGACACTGTGGACCATGCAGTGTTGCTGGATCATCTATGGAGCTATGTGGACTTACTAATACTGTCATCAGCTGGTTTGAGTGCTTTCTCACAGGCAGGACACAAAGAGTGGTGATGGGGAGAAGCTCCTCCTGACAGAAGCCTCTGCTCTGTGGAGTTCCCCAAGGCTCGATCCTCTCACCCATGCTGTTCACAGTGTACATGCTGTTACTGGGTGAGATCATCATACGTTACAGTGTGGAGTTTCACTATTATTCAGATGATACTCAACAGTATATGCCTTTTGCTCCTGGGACAAGTGATGCAGTGGCAGTGCTAAATAAATGTCTGGCTGGATCCAGGAGTGGAGGTCCTACAACTGGTTGAGGCTCAGCCCAAGTAATACAGAGGTGCTGGTGATCGAGCCTGGTTACTGAGGGAGGTGGATACTATGAGGGCCAGAACAGGCTTGATGCTTGGTACTGTCTCTCTTTGGCATCCATGATGGGGAAAAATCTGTGTGTGATCCTAAACAGTGAATTCACATTCAAGGCTCAGCTGTCATCTGTTGTACAGACTGGTTGTTACTATTTTAGGAACATCGCCTGGATTGAACCTTAATGCCTCCAGAGGATCAGCCATCACTAGTGCATGCTTTCTTGACATCTAGACTAGACTACTGCAACACTTTGTATCTTGGGGTCAGTGGAGGGGTCCTGTGTGTGTAGTAGTATAAATATGATAGCAATGTTGCTGTTGGGCTTCCTGAGGTCCCATCATGTGACTCTGGTCCAGCGATCTGCACTGGCTGCCAGTAAGGTGGAAGATCTCCTTCAAGGTGGGTTTACTCTTGTATAAGGCCCTATATGGTATGGGTATGAGTATGTTACTGTATCTCCCTTATTCAGGACTGTCCAGCCCTTGCCCCAGATGGGACAACAACACCTCTCTACAATTGGCTCTCTCATTAAAAGGGAGGACCAGGCTGGTCTTCTCCACAATAAGAGATGCTTTCCTGATCAAACTCTCTTGGCCCACAGATTATGAGCCCCACTTATCAGATCTTGGTTGAGGAATGGAGTTCCTGCTGAAGGATGGCACACTCCATGATACAAGACATAGCATACTAATCCATAACAAAGTACTACATGGCTGGTAGCAGTCCTGCAGTGCTCCACAGTGCCTGGCTCATCTTTGATGACAACTGCTGCAAGTGGCCAGGCCCAGGATGACCCTCTACAACACATCAGGCCCTGCCTGGTCCTACAACAGTACTGGTGCCAGGTGCATGATGCAGTTAGTAAGATCCTGCAGGAATCTATTCCACACTCCCCTGCATACTCCCTCGTCTCCCGGTAGGAGTCCCTCATCTCGGAAAGACACAGGTAACCTAAGTGGTGCTGGCCAACATCGAGGCCAAGCACCTTTCTGTCAGTAAATGCTGCACCTCCGCTATACCAGATGTAATGAATTCTTGGCCAGTCTCACCCAGCTAGCCACCTGTGAGAGCTTATCCTCCCAGCCTCGGATTCACTCCAAAGGTACTGGGACATTTGGAAATAGTTTCATGATTTGTCCCTACCTCCCTCCCCTACAGTGTTTAACAGAACCAGGACAGCTGTCCCACCTGTTTGCCCTTGCCAAGGAATGGGTTATACTGTTACCCTCTCAGGCTGTTCCATTTGTTCATAGGTATCCCCAGTCATGCCCCCACAGTATCCATCACAAGAACACTGGGTTATGGTCCTGTGAGCACTATTTGAACACTGTTTTGTTAATTGGTTCATGTTTTTGACTGTGTACTTGTATATGGATGAGAAATATACCCCTCCACCTGCATTTGTTATCAGTTTCCATATACCTACAGGTAGTGTACTGAGCTTGGCAGTGGCTCCTTGCTTGCAGTAGCACCTGTAAGGCTGCATATTTAGTAACTTTGACCAAAAGTATGACATATTTAATAATATCGATCACATTTCTTTTTTTTACAAATGCTTCTGGAACACATAAAGTCCAACCTCGGTACATCGGGAAGTTTAAACAACCAAGGTACTTCCACCATGTAAGCACTTCATCCCTCCCTGTCAGCTACTCCAGTAACCATAACACATGGGTGATTGCAGACATTTATCGTGCTTGGTTTTGTGAACTTTGTGCCATCAGTTAAGGCACATCTGAGGAAACAAAACTGCCTTTGAAGGCCCTTCTCCTCTTAGATCAATGCTCTGCCCACCCCAGAGTCAGAACTAAAAGCCTGTGATGGCAGTATAAAGGCTTTGTTTCTACCAAAGAACACTACATCCTGTATTCAGCACTTGAACGGTGGGATTATCACAGTCTTCAAGAAACATTATAGAACAAGCATTTGTCAATGCTGAATGTTTGCTTGCTGGTATTAGTGTTAGAAATGCAGGAGTTGGACACATGCAGAATAGGAATGGCAGTGAAGTACTGAACTTCACATGAACCCCACCTCCATCCTGTAGAGATGGACAGGATTTGGGGTAAGGTTTTGGTCATTACCATGACGGTCAAGCCATGTCACCTCACCCGATTCTGCAGACACTGACACATGTTGAGCTGTGCCTTAGGGTGTTTGGCTTTACAGTCACCCCATTCCATAAGGACATACTTACTTTGAAATGGGTACAGTATAGGAGAATGGGGTGAAGTCTTGGGACAAAGATTCCAAGGTACACCTCGATGCCTGTCAGTGGCTGGGGGTGGGGTGGGATGGCATGAGCAGTACAGTTGGCAATCCAAAGGCACACCTCGATGCCTGTCTGTCTGTACAGGGTATGACGTTATGGTTAGAAACCATAATGCCTCAGGCATTTGTTGGTATTCACAGTACACATTTTGAACATGGACTTTTGTGACCCCACCTCATGAAAGTATTTGGGACCTCTTGTCATGAATAGTGGCAGTGTGATTTTGTCAATGTGTCCTGAAAACTGACTTTCTACAGTGACAGTGTCATTCTGCACCAGATGTATGAAAACACAGATCGGGCAGGATGTGAAGAATGACAGCTGTACCATCCATAGGGAGGTATGAAGAGATGGCAATGTTGAAATGTGCAGTGAGAATATTAAAAATGCTTGCATTCAGCATACATGGACACCATGCAAACGATGCGCATAACATTGTCATTTTATGGAGTTTCATCAACAGATTTTCAATATAGACATTTAATGATCTGTGGTCATGAACAGTGTCACTGTGATTTTGTTACTGTGTCCTGAACACTGATTTCCACAGCAACCACGGTATTCTACGCCAGAACTGCAAAACACATTTCAACTAGGATGTGAAAATAACAGCTGTACTGTTCATAAGGAGGTGTGGGAAAATGGCAATGTTAAAATCTGGAATGAAAATATTACAAATGAGCAAAGTTATAAGCGTGCTTGGAAACTTGCAATGCATACTCATAATACAGTCATTTTATGGACTTTCATCGTCAAATGTTCAACTTAGGCATTTTAGGACCTCTGCTAATGAACAGTATCACTGTGATTTTATAATGTGTCCTAAGCAGTGATTTCCCACAGCGACCCACGCTTATTCTGTGGTGGAAGTGCAAAACACATTTCGCCAGGATGTAAAATGACAGCTGTACTGTTCATAAGGAGTTGCGGGTAAAATGGCAATGTTGAAAATATGATGTAAAAATATTGCAAATGTGCAAAGTTACGAATGTGCGTGGAAACTGAGCAATGCACGCTTGTAACACAGTTAGTTTATAGACTTTTGTCACCAAATTTTCAACATAGCCATTTTAGGACCACTGCTAATGAACAGTGTCAGTGTGATTTGTCTAATGTGTCCCGAACATGGATTTCCCACAATGACCGTGCTTGTCTGTGCGGAAGTGCAAAAACACATTTGGCGGATGTGAAAAATGACAGCTGTATTGTTCTTAATGAGGTGCAGGCAAATGGCACTGCTGGCAATCTGAGTGAAAATATTGCAAATCTGTGAAGGTACGGCGTGTGTAGAAACTACGCAATGCACGCTCGTAAGACAGTCATTTTATGAACTTTTCTGACCAAATTTTCAACATAGACATTTTAGGACCCCTGCTAATGAACAGTGTCACTGTGATTTTCTTAATTTGTCCCAAACATTGATTTTGCATGCCAACTGCACCATTATGCGCTTCTTACGCAGAAACACATTTTGGGTGAGATGTGCAGAATTAAAGCTGTACTGCTCATAAGTAGGTGTGGTAAAATGACATTGTTGAAATTCTGGCCTGCAAATATTAAAATTCATGCACTTACGAGTGTGCATAGGAACCGCGGAATACACGTCAGAAACAGTCATTTTAGGAATGTTTTCACCAAATTTTCAACACAGCCATTTTAAGACTTCTGCTCATTAACAGTGTCACTGTGATTTTCTTAATGTGTCCCAAACATTGATTTCACACACCGGCTGTGCCATTGTGCACTACATGTGTGGAAACACATTTTGGTAAAATGTGAAAATGACAGCTGTACTGCTCATAAGTAGGTCTGATAAAATGGCAATGTTGAAAATCTGGAGTGCAAATGTCACAAATTGTGAACTTATGAGCGTGTGTAGAAGCTATGTAATGCACACTCGTAAAACAGTCATTTTAGGAATTTTTACCAAATTTTCAGCATAGCCATTGTAAGACCTCTGCTCATGAACAGTGTCACTGTGATTTTCTTAATCTGTCCCAAACATTAATTTCACACACCAACTGCACCATTGTGCGTTACATATGGAAACACATTTTGGGTAAATGTGAAAATGACAGCTGTACTGCTCATAAGTAGGTGTGATAAAATGGCAATGTTGAAAATCTGGAGTGCAAATGTTACTAATTCACAAACTTATGAGCATGCATAGAACTGCGCAGTGCACATTCAGAAATAGTAATTTTAGAATTTTTCACCAAATTTGCAACATAGGCTTTTGAAAGCCCGCCTTATGAACACTGGCACTGTCATTTTGTTAATTGGCCCCGAAAGGTGAGTTCTCATAGTGATCGTAATCGCCCTTTGGGCCTGATTAACGCTGTGACAGTGACAGAATTCATGAGGAGGGGTCCCAAAAACCCATGTTGAAAATTTGGTGCAAATTCAAAAAATGCCTGAGATATGCAGCAAAGTTGAAAAACCCTATTTATTACATTATACAGCTTACTGGCATTTCTCAGTTTGCAGTCCACTTTGAAGAGTGCAGACGTGTTCCCAGTCCACCAAGATCATCGCGGCCAGACCGGAGGTAAATATGGGGTGAGGGGGCATGGGGAGGCAGGGTAATAGTGGGTGGGCGAGGTTGGGGGAGTGGCAGACCGTGAGGACGTTTTTCTTTACAGGAAGAAAACAAAAAGACAATGCAGGACAGTTTCAATTTTGCAGGAGATGGCACACTGCAGTGGGCTCCCAGTATGCCAAGGGGCTCTTTGGGGCACCAGCTGCAGCCAAAGGGATTGGGCACCCCATCAGCACACAAGAAATGGGGTAGGGAACCATCATGCTGGCAGGGACTGGGCATCCCATCAGCAGGCAACAGAAGCGGTGGGGGTTACATCATGCCAATGGGGAGTGGGCTCCCTGTCAGCTGAATAAACACTTTGCAGCAACTGAAGCCAGGAAGGATTGGGGCCCCCATCGGCCAACAAGACCATTTGGGGCACATGCTGCCGAGGGGATTGGGCACCTCAGCATGGAGGTTTCTGATATTGTTTAGAATGCCGGGCAAGCCACTGGCCATGTTCACAAACAGTATTAGGCTAGCTAACATTCAGCTCTGCAATGACGGTCGCTTCCATCATTGCAGCACAATGACTGATGCTGTAATGATGAAGTGGACCCTGATTGCTGCAGCTTAAAATGTCACAACTTGGTGCACTTTTGGAGAACAGTGTCATTGGCATACTGTGCCTCCATTGGTCCACCAGTTAAGCCCCCCAAATGCAGTGCCTCCCTTGGTTGTAACACTGTCACGCCTCCATGATCCGCTTCTCCTAAGCTGTCACATCAAGTTTCTTGTGCATGCAAGCAAACATAAGAAGCCAAAGCAGATTATTTTCAGAAATGATTCCTTCATTCTACCTCAGCTCCTTAAAATGTTGGACTGTGGTCTATTACTTTCTAAATCCAGCAGTACAGTTGACTAACATGAGATCAATGGTTTGGGATCTGAGATCCCTGGTGCAAGGCCTGTGCCGACAACAAAGGGAGTTACCTGCCCTTACATAAAAATTGCTGCATTATGGGACCAGAAAATAAAAATCAGAAGCAAAATACAATTCAATTTAATTTATTAGAAGAAAGTACAGACGTAGTAACTCACATTACAGCACAGAAGTTGCTTGCCACTAGCCCCTGTGTGAGTCTTTGATGTGAGTAAGTTGACTACCTTCCCTTTATCACTTACGGGTCCTAAACCTTGCAATGACAGGTGAACTATTGCTAATGTCCTACATAAGATCTTCACTGATGCTACAAAATTGCTGGTCACTCTCTTATAGGTTGACTTGCACACTCTGCCACCTTCCTGACCCCAAATTCCTCCTGAAGAAAAAACAGAGAGGTTTGGAGTGCTGGGGTTTCTGTCCTGATTGCTGTGTGTGGCATTTTCCTAATTAAATAAATATGAACATTGTTATTTGAATCTCTTGTCCTTCAGAGCCAGTTAACTTTTGCTCTCTGAACACTGACCTCAAATAGCCCCAAAGGCCAATTGGAGTTCTCACTTCTCAATGAAGCTGATGTTTGTAGTGAAATATCTTCAATCGATCCCAACCCTAGTTTTGGCCTAGATGAGCTATTGTCAACATTTTTCTTACTTTGTGTTCTTTCTTTCACTAAGCAACTGACTCTAATTTCAACTGCTTGCTGACCACATACAGGATACTTTACTTGAGGCTTTGAAGCATGCCCTTGTCTTACTTCTGCATAAGGGTGGTGCCACCGATGACCTCAGTAATTATCCAGCCTCCCTTATGTACCACATCAAGTATTTCCTTCTTGGGTATCTATTGGTCACTGGTCAAGCAGCAACCTAATTTCTGCCTGATGGCTACAAGTATCAGCTGTCAGAGAAACTCTTGATTTTGGCCCATTTGTCATTTTTTTCCTTTTGGCTGAAAGCTGAACATTGTATTTATTTTCCTTTTCAATTGCTACATTTTCTTTGCGGCCTTGAACTAGCAACCACAGGGCCAGTAACTTGTCTTTATTAGAAGGAGCTCCTAGTCCATTTACTGGAAGTTGCTTATTTATTTACTGCATTGTGCACTGTGCACTGGAACTCTAAAGTGTGCACCACCATTTCTTTCTCCGGGGCATCCAGGCACTATTATGTAGGGATGTACCTGTCCCTTTTATAGTTCAAAGTTCTCCTTGCCTTTGTTTAAGCAGTGCAGTGCAGCTTTCTGAGCAAAAGCAAAAGTCTTTGCTGCCCTGCTGATCTGCCCTCTAAGCACATAGGTGAGAAAGAGAGAGAGAGAGGGAGGGAGGGAGGGAGGGAGGAGGGAGAGGGGAGAGAGAGACAGAGTGAGAGAGGTTGTGTACATGCTCCCAATTCCATTTCCAAACTGGCTCTTTCTCTTCTCTTCTCTTCTCTTCTCTTCTCTTCTCTTCTCTTCTCTTCTCTTCTCTTCTCTTCTCTCTTCTCTTCTCTTCTCTTCTCTTCTCTTCTCTTCTCTTCTGCCCACATTTCTATTTAATCCCGTTGGGTCTTTTCTAAAAGAAGGGCACCAGGAAAGACAATTAGAGACATGGGCGGTGGCAGGAAAAGTAAACATATCTGCCGCTCATTGGCAACCTGCATCAATTCAGGATTATGGCGGGATTTGCTGTGTTAGCATTGGAGCAGCTTTTTTTTAAAATGGAGCAGCTCCTTGGCTGCACATAGTTTTTTCTACTGAGTCTTCCACAGCTTAGCTGGCCAAAACATTGATTTCTTCACTGTGCCAGCAGCCGGAAGTCTTTCCTACAATAAAGTTGAAAGGAGGGACTTTAAACAGTGTGTACCGAGCAGCGCAAAAGTGAAAGTTTAAGCTGCTTGGTATCTACACATCCTGCTTCAATGCAGGTTTATTTTTAGTTTTCACTGCAGGCGATGGCTGTACTGAAGTAAAGAAGCATAGTTGTTGCTCCGTTGGACCAATATTTTGTTTACAAAATGGCCACCATATAATAACTGGACATTCTTTCTGACCCTACTACTTTAAACATGGAAAACACAAGGTTCTTTTCAGAGCTGCTCATTTAGTCCTTAACTCAACCCCTTATTCATTTTTATTCTATTCCTTATACATATATTTCCAAGTACTGCAGTACCTTTATGCCAATCTGTACACTAGTATACATTTTTCTGCCCATAGCACTTCTGCACTTTATCTCATGGCAACATGTATTTGCTCTTAATGCAATTGTAGCATTTTAGTTCTCTGTTATTTTATTCTCAGACACTTTATACATATTTAAAGTACTCCCACATTTAATTACTAGCTCCATATATTTTAAATACTATAGGCATTATGAACTTTATGGGGTATAGGAAGACCTCATCTTTCTCACTGGCACCCCCATGACGAGGGTCACCTGTCACAATAATATAAAAGCAGAGAGAAATGAATTTGAGAATTTAGAAAAGGATGGTTCAATAATGGTAAAAAGAAAGACAAGGGAGGAGAAACAATTGCTTTGGACTATTCAGCCTATAAAGAAGAACATGAAAGACAACTGTAAACAACAGACAAATTGCAGCACAGCTAGTCTAGATGCTACACAGTAACTGTCAGTAAATGACATAAAATACTGCAGTAAAAGTCTTACTTGCCATTGAATTACAGTTCCTGCAGCATAATGCAGCATTTTGTGATATACTGCAGCAGTACTGAGTTACATCCTAGCCTACACCACTATGTATACCTTCAAATAGTAATTTACTAGCTAAAATAAAAAATACATTGGATGTAGTATTAGAAGAAGGATAATATCAGAATGAACAAAGACAATTTTGAATAAAAACAACCCAATAGTGTCATTTTATATACTTATCATAATTCACAAGAATGGAAATGTCTGCCCCGAGGATCATTGATATATGGAAATGATTCCATAACAGCGCCACTGTCTAAATACATTGATTACTGATTGTGATGAAGATATTATGTTACATTAATACACAAAGCATGCTCAAGATTTTAATGAAAGCAACCATGAAGAATCCTTTATAGACTTAAACACTGCTTACCCACACAGGCCTTGCATCTTGCAGTCTCCTCCTCAATCCTCTCCTAATTGACTATGGGATAGCAATATATGGATCAGCAGAACCCACCGCACAACACAGTATTAACATTGCCCTGAATAAAGTATGCTGACTAGTCACCAGCAGAGACCGACTAACTCATACCAGTGACCTTACGCCCTGACTGGTTGGCTAAACTTCCAACAAAGACTTAAGTACCACACCTGTATCCTCGCAAAAAATACAGCTCCAGCTAGCTTCTGTTGGTCTTCTCCCATAATCAACCCAGCCCCATGAGGCATAATACACGCACTCATGGCAAACTTCATTACAGGTCCCCCAATGGTAGAACATCACTGGGGCAAAGGTCTTTCCAGTACCATGCTCCCCTTTGGCTCAATGCTCTATCTCCTCGGCTCTCTCAGACCCATAGCATCTCCCTATTCAAAGCAGGTCTCAAAGCTCACCTAACTGAGTCTGCAAGTGACTGTGGCTAGCACTGCCCACCTTGTATGCTCCCTAACCCCTAATAACTGACTCAGGGTCTCCATAGGCCCCATGAATCCACATTCCACCCATCTCAACAAATGATACCCAGAAAGCTGCCCACCACTGTCTCTGGTGAACTAAGTTAAAGCTTGACTGCACTGTCAGTACTGTTTGTGAATATTGCTTGATTGTGTATGTTTTCTTGCATTCTGCTTTTTATGTATGTATCCTTGTATTTTGATCTCCTCCACCCCTGTAACTGATATGGAGCCTTTGCAAAAGAGTCTGTGACTCAAAAGATTGTAATTCGATTATATGCAATAAATAAAATAAAATAAATAAATAAAAATACTATTTTGAGAACTACATATGTACTTGAATTGTGCATGTCCATCCCTCATGCAGAGGATTGTAGCAATGGAATAATTATTGCCATTAAATGGAGAAAAGAAAGGTCACCTGCAAGGGCTATTTTAAAGCCCAAAACATTTTAATTCAGGTTGTTTGTTATGCCGAAACGAAGTGGCGATCGACGCACTTCCGGGTCTGACTAGCATTAAAACACTCTTAGCGCAGCGGGCGCAGCATGCGGCTGGCAGCGCATGAGATATGACGACAAAGACACGCCGCATCTTAGCACGCGTCTCATCGCGGTCCATCGCGACCATCGGGTCAGCGGTCTTAAACAACAATCTATGGTCTTATACATAAAGGAAATTCAAGGTACTGTACTAATAGTTGGAACTTTAGTTAACACCATAATGAAGAAAGCAAATAAATACTATACGATGTTGTCAAATGTACGCAGTAGGCAAACAAGTTGCGAATTATGTATGTGATAGATGTATTCTGATTAAAACCTTACAGGACGAAATATCCGACTCCGTAATCCTGGGAGGCTACTTCTGATATTACCCAGCATACTATTGATCCAGAAATAGAAGCTCTAGAAGAATACATTGATCATATGTCCTCCTTACTGGAAACCAATAATTCCCCATTCTTCATGTCAATTGCCCTCAGGGTACCCAAGTGATCAATAAGTCCCACAGTAAAATCACTAACACTCCATTGAAGCTCAAGGGTAACTTGAGAACAAAGACCACTTTACCCTCTGAACAAATCGCTTCTACTCCACATTGTTTGGACCCTCCTCACAAATGCAGATAGTGTCTGACACTACCACTTGGTCAACTACTGCTTTGAATAAAATTCAAACTTACAAAGAGAGGAGTCTAAGATTACCACCTCTCGATTTTACTACATAATTCCTATGAACCACTGGCTTCCCTTACTGATATAGACAATTGCAGGGTCAGTGTCCGCCTAATATTGCTCAGGACAATAGTTCATATCTTCCTCTTCAAAAACAGTACCCTTCCCAGGTTGTAGTCTTAGGTGACTCTATGGTTAAATTCATAGATCGAACCGTATGTAATCCTGATAAAATTAATAGATCTTGCTTAAGCTATAAGGGTGCCAAGGTCTCTGACATAACTGCCATGACCAGTATTGCCTACATACAGCAGGTACTAACCCTTTAGTAATAATCCATGCTGGGACAAATGATATAACAAAACCCCATTACAACAACTTAAGCAGGATCTAGTTGCTCTCTGTAACTAGTTAAATGAGAGGGATGTAACATTGGTATTTCGAGAAATTCTCCCAGTACCTAGAGCCTCCTTTTATATTCAAAGGAAGATTAAATCTATGAATGAATGGCTTCAGAAATGGTGCCTAAGACAGGGTATCATGTGCATTACCCACTGGGAGGAGTTCAATGATATCCCTGCCCTCTTCTGCTGGGATGGATTGCACCTCAGCCGTAGGGGTAGTTCTCTCCAGGTCGACAATTTCTATCATTTATTAACAACAATTTAAACTGAAATCGAAGGGAGACTGGAATCCATAAACCGTCTCTAAATAATACATATAAGTTGAATATCTTGACTTGTAATGCGAGAGCACTAGCATTTCTAAAATGGTGGAAATGGAAATAAAATTCAGGAATCTAACATTGGCCTGGTTGCTATAACAGAAACATGGGGTAACAAGATAAACAATGGATGGTAAATATTTCAGGATTTAAACACTATTTCAAAACAGACCTGATGATCGAAGGGAGGAGGGTTAGTCTTTATGTAACAAATGATATTCCCTCATTTGAGGTTTCAACAACAGTATCTACTGAGAGTGTTTGGGTATACTTGCAGCCCAAAGGGCATCCCAAATCTTGGTTGGGAACTGCTATCGACACCTTCTTCAGACCTTGCTTATCTACACCAATTAACTTCAGAAATGGCCCAAATAGCAGATAATGGTTTAGTCATAATTCTAGGATTTTAATCTCCCATCAATAAATTGGGATACTTCTCTGGACATAACTCATATGATTTACAGTTGATTTCTGCTATTACTGATCTTGGACTTACACAACATGTAAGAGATCCTACTAGAGGAGCAATATTCTTGATTTAGTTTTTACTAACATGAACACAGCTTTATCAAGCTTACGGGTGTTGGATCCCTGGGTAACAGTGACCATCTGACTATTCAATTTTCCATGGCCTTAACTCATACAAGTCGCCTTAATAACAGCTGCATGATCAAACAATATGGGAAAGCTAATTTTACTAAGATTAATGAACATCTGGCAGCTTTATCTTGGGACTCATTATTGGCACTTCTTAATGCAAATGATGCTTGGAACACCTTTGAAAAAATTATACATAATTTAGAAGAAAAATATGTACCTGTGAGAAGGAGATATAATAATAAAGGGAAGGTACCTGCTTGGTATAGTAACAATATCAGAAAACTTAGTAATCATAAACAGAAATTATTTAGTTTGCTAATAAAGAGCAAACCGGAGGATAAGAAGGATATTTATACTAAGTACAAGGATGCTTTAAAAACTTAAAAACATCTATTATCTTGGCTAAAAGGAACCTAGAATTCAGGATTGCCCACACAAGGATTCACATAAAGTCTCTACTCGTATTTAAACAATAAAAGGGTACTGCCAATAAAGTTGGTCCAATAATTATCAATAACTCAACTATTCTCTCAGATATGGTGGCGTCTGAATTCAATAAGTACTTTTGTTCTGTCTTTGAACAAAACAAAGAACCTAGAACGACCTTTCATAATCTCTTTTTCAGAATTATACTATTACTACTTCTGACACTTACAAACTTTTGAGAACTTTAAAACCAACTCTGAGCCCAGGCCCCGATGGTATTACTTCCAAATTTCTTATGGGAACTATAAACAATATCGTCACTCCACTTACAATCATATTTAACAAGTCACTTACTGAACTAATTGTGCCTAGTATTTGGAGAACAGCTATTGTTACCCCAATTTTTAAATCAGAGTGCATTCTAAAACTGAGAATTATAGACCTATCAGTTTAACCTCCATAACTTGTAAACTATTAGAAAAGTATATCAAATGTCTAATAGATAAAGAAATGCTCGAACTTAATATATATGATCACACGCAACATGGATTCAAACCAGGGTACTCATGCACTACAAACTTGTTGTCTTTTTATAACTCTATAAGTAATAAGCTTGACCAAAATATTACAGTGGGCGTTGTCCTGCTGGATTATAGTAAGGCATTCGACAAGGTTTCACACTCAGTATTAATTAATAAACTGGTTACATTAGGATTCTCTATGTGTATTGTAACTTGGGTGAATAATTGGCTATAACAACGAACTCAAACAGTTAGAATTAATGGGGTGTTATCAGAGGATAGACCTGTAACGAGTGGGGTCCCCAGGATCTGTGTTGGGCCCCACCCTGTTTGGCATTTTATAAGTGATCTAAAGATCGAATCACAGAATAAGTTATCAAAATTCGCTGATGACACCAAACTGGGGGGACCTGTGCATAACGATTACAGTAGGAACACTATATTGAAAGACTTAAAAGTCATTGAAACATGGGCTACCACCAATAGGATGTCTTTTAATGTATCCAAATGTTCTGTGCTGCATTTCGGTAAAATAACCCTGTACAACCATATTATCTCAATGGAACCAAAATAGAGACTCGGTTGTTGAAAAAGATCTGGGTATCATGATCGACGATCGCTTGTCCTTTTCAAATCACTATAATATAGTAACAAACAAAGCCAATGCTTTGTTGCGTAGGATAAAAAATACCTTCGTTTCTAAGACCGAAGAATGTATCATGACACTATATAAGTCTCATGTCAGGCCTTATTTGGATTTGGCTCTCCTTGTGGAGCCCATATCTGATAAAGGATATTGCAAAAGTTGAAAGGGTACAAAGAAGGGCAACTAAAATCATACCCACCTCTCATCACGATCAGGCTTCAGAGAACGGATTATATTCACTAGAAAACAGAAGATTAAGAGGTGACATGTTACAATTATTTAAAATGATCTCATCTTCTATATTAATGGAATCTTGCGCTTGTCTTTTGCATCCAGGAGAATTGTTCCCGACTCCATAATAAACAAATTATAATTGATAAAACAAGAACAAATAAGAGACAGCAATTTTTCAATATAAGAGCTCCGAGATTATGGAATTCCTACCATGAGAAATTGTTGACTGTGAGAACATTAATACCTTCAAGATTAAATTAGATAGATGGCTTTTGAATAAATAACAAACTTATTAATGGTCCACATGTGTGGAGGACGTCTCGATGGGCTTGGCCTTTTATGTCCAAATCACCAAGTCACCAAGTCACCAAGTCACCTAGATGCATTTAATTAGAACTTGCCAAACTAGCGCTACAACAGTGAGGTGTCCTTGATGGCACCATCCTATGTGAACCTTTATGTGTTTAAATGCTAAAATGACTATATATTTTCTTCAGAAAGCAATTCATATTTGAACAATGTAATATTATGGAAGATATATTGATGATTTTATTTTAATGTGGAAAGGCAGTGTAAAAATTAAGATAATTTTTCCAGTACATAAACACTGTGAAAGAAAGTCTAGATTTTCATATGCAAAATAGCAGGGAACAGATTACTTTTTAGATCTAATTCTTTCTAGGGAGATCAAGACCTGCATTCTAATATGCATAAAAGAGCACTCTAGAAATAGCAGGAATGGTAAATGTTAGTTCTTTGTAGTGTCCTTCCCCAGAGGCTCAGGTACCATTACAACTAGCAGCAATGGTAGCAAAGCCAAAACAAGAAAACTCCAAATAATCAAATTAAATAACAGTCTCAACTATGTTAAAATACACATATAAATATAAATAAATAATCAACAGCTTTTCTGAGGATAGTATTTAGGGACTCTCATTCATAAGCCTGTGCATAGGTGGGTCTTAAGACTCCTTTTAAATGCCTCCACTGAGGGGCCTTCCCAGAGGCCCTCAGGAGAAAATTCAAGGACGAGACACCCAACCTCAAAGGTCTTGTTCCTGAGATTTTATATCTGGCCCTGGGAACAATCAGGAGGCCCTCCTGTGTGGAGCAGTGAGGGCAGGAGGGCATGTAAAAGTGCATGAGATCACACAGGTAAACTGGGCTTAGCCCATGTAGGGCTTTGAAGTTAGTAGCCCAACTATATAGGATATCCACCACTTAAATAGCAGACAGTACAGCTCACACAATGCTGGAGAAATGTGGCTCAACCTAAAAAACTGGTCAGTACTCTAGTAGCTGCATTCTGCACCAGCTGCAGGCACTGCAACATACCCCCACTGACCCCAAGGTATAAGTCATCATAGTAGTCCAGCCGTGAGGATACAAAAGCATGCATCAGTGAGGGCAAGTCATCTGGGAGGATAAGGGTTATAATCTGGCAGATGTTCCTGAGATGGTAAAGACACCCTGGACTACTGCTGACACCTGAGCCTCAAATGTTAGCCCTCATCCAGAGTGACTCCAAGATTTCTCACCTCTGCAGCAGCCACAGTCCCAGATGGGTGAAGACAAAGGTTCTTCTCATTCTTGGCTGCTGCTGCTCCCCACTTCAGACATAGCTGAATCATCAGTACTTCAGTTCTTATCTGGGTTAAGTCTCAGCCCGCTCAATGACATTCAGTCTTGGATCTAGATCAGGAACATAATCAGCACATCCACTTTGCCAAGCATCTCAGGTGCAAAACACAGATAAAGCTGAGTATCATCTCTATAGCAATGAACCCCAATTCCCTTCTGTCTAATCAATGCACCCAAGGACAGCATGTACAAACAACATGAGCAAAAGAACTGACCCCTGGGTACTCCACAATGCAGGTCCATCAGGAGCAAGCAACAATTTCCCATAACTACCTTCTGTGTCCTGCCCATGAGGTAAAACTCAAACTAGCAGATGACTTTGCCTGTGAGTCCTATTTACTACCTCAGTCGATTCAATAACAATCCATGGTGTACTGTGTCAATTGCCAAGCAGAGACTAAGGAGAACAGAGATTGACTGCTCTCTTGTATCTCTCACCCTGAGCAGGTCATTATGCACTCTGATCAATGTGGTTTCTGTGTTGTACCCAGACCTAAAACCAGGTTGCAGAGGCTCATATATATCAAATGCAGTGAGTTGTGTCTCAAGCTGCAGTGCATCTACCTTCCCAATAGCCTTACCTAAAATGGCAGGTTAGAGACAGGTCAGTTGTTTGCCAAGATGTTTTGGTCCAGAGATGGCTTTTTAAGAGAGACTTCACCAGTGCATTTTCAATACAGTTGGAAATATTCCCTCTGATAGGGAGCACTAGACAATCTCAGTGAACACTGGTCCAGCTGCTAGCCACAACTTAATAGAAGCCAGATCAGCCTGGATCCAGTTTGGAAAATGTTGGCTGCAGCTCTAAGATCACCTCATTCACCTACACCATCATCACCAGCCTAAACTCTTCCTATCACTACTGAATGCTACTGCATCCCACCATCACAACATTGTTGGGCTGTGATGATCCACTTGGTGAAATCCCAGACCAAATAGAGCACACCCTGTTGAAAAGAACCAAGTAAACTCCTTGCATTTAGTGGCTGAAGTAGCTTCCATGGACTCCAGATAGGCCAGATGGAGAAACCTGCCCACAGTCTGGAAGAACTGAGCTGGTCAATCCCTTCCAGCAGCAATCTCCCTGGACAGGAATACTGCTTTCTTAAAGGTGATTGCCTTTTGATACTCACCATAGTGAATATTTAGAGACTGTCCTCCTGGGCCCTCGATCTCCTCTAACAAAACTCTAGCCTCCACCACTTTGCCTTCATCTCCTCAGCTTACTCTCATACCATGGTGAGCCAAGGCATGAAACCAGTGGGTGTACACAAACTGGTGCCACAAGGTCGAAGACAGTACCAACTGCTCTAGTATACATAGATACTGCCTTCTTCAATCCCCTGGTACATGGTGCCAATGTATCTGACGTGTCCAGCACTATAAAAAGTCCCTCTGGCTGAAGCCCTTGCAAAGTCAGAACTAGACCACCCCACCGGAGGTGGACTGCAGAGGAGGGCCCCATAACTGAAACTGATGGCATGATGATCAAACCAACCAATTGCATCACTCCTGAGGTTTTCCTTCTCTATCCCTAGAGAGAATACAAAGTCCAAGGCATGACCATATTTATGGGCCATAGAAGCAACAGCTTATGTGAGGCCCCAGGATTCCATTCCCTGGAGGAACTTTTGTCTAAAGTGTGAAAGCTCATTGCTGATCCAAGTCTTGAAGTTGTCCAGAATAAGCCATCTAGGTGACTGTTGGTAATGAAGTTCATGATTTCCTGCAGAAAATCTCTCTCACTTCCCAGAGGATGGTAAACAAGGAGAATTCTGCAACTGCACATGGACCCCATGCACAACAATGCATTCAAGTGATGAGGTATCCCCACTGGGTGCACCACCAGGTTCACCAGGGAGAACCCAGCTGGGAAGGCTGCCTCTAATATTGGACCAGCACTTGCACCAAGCCAGATCTCTATGAAGCATGCTAGATTAACAAAAGAGTGAAAAATAAATGCTACTATAATAGCAATCTTATTCCTCATCAATCTGGCATTGCATAACATCGGCCAAAAAGGACGCATGGCAGCAGTGGACTCATCAGCTACCTGTCCACTTGGTCTGGTAGGCTCCTGAGTATTGAGACTAAATATATCTAGCCTCTTCAAAATCCCCATTTCATCTGGGGCATCTTCTGGTCCTCACAGTCCTAACTGTACCCTCCTGTCAGTATCCTCCATATCTCTTTCCCCTCCATGCCTTCTTCTAATTCCCACCTTTCTGTACCAGTGATATGCTGCACTAAGTAGAAGGGGTCATAGAAGGTGCAAATCCCTGAGCCAAGATCTAGAGTAACTGAGCCTGGTTTACCTATGCCAACGGTATCCTATGATAATAGCAACAAAAAAGTGACCGTAATAACAGCGATGCAATATAAGCAAAACACAATAATAACACATGTACATTTCACTGAAATGTAATAATGGCAAAAATACTCAAAGAAATTGACCGTACATTCTACAACGACCTGCAATGTTGTCTCTACAGTACTGTGTGCTTGAGACCTTATGTTACTATAACTTGGCAAGCACCAACATCGCCAGCATCTGCAACATGATTGTGCTCAGAAATGGATGCAACAACAGTTTCCTCTGAAGTATGCAAGTCGCTGAACATTTGTGCTTATGATACTCAGCACAGCGCCAATACACTTTATCACCTTGTTCATTATCCTTGTGAAACAAGAAGCCAGAAAACAACACCAGAAGCTTACCTTTCTGGCTAGTTACATATTGGAATGACATTGTGCTGTTTTGGTGTCCAAGCTAATAGATTCAATGCGAAGTAAACCTGTCCTTTTAACCTGAATCTGACCAATTGTGGCTAAAGGTTGAGATTACTTGACTATTACTTGACTCTGATTGGCAGAACCTAAGGCCAAAATGGTGCTGCTAATAAAACTGTGGTAGAAAGGGCAGAGAGTAGGTGAGTTTCTTTATGCCATCAATTTTCCCTGTATTGACTGCAGCGGTGAATTGTACAGTCGCTGTTTTGTCGATCGCTAAGATGCATTCTCTATTTTTGAATGTTGCCTTTTTTTTCACTATTGTTACATGGAACCATAACAACTCAACAACAGTGTTCTTGAGGTTCAGCATAGCATGATCCCCAATGTCAACAGGCAAAATTTCACCTGTCAGACCTTGGGTGATTTTCTAATGGGGCTGCACCCACCATGCCTCCCTGTCTAAGGACTGTTAATTCTGAGTCAGAGTTAATGTGAAGGGTGGTGAAAGTTGGTGAAAGGGCAACATTATTTCAGGGGTCCTCATAATGACAATTTCAAAACTTGTTGAAATTGTCACTGTTGGGATTTTGTCATTGCTGTGTTGGCTTTCAGTTGGCATACCCTGAGCCTAGGGGTCTGCACAAGGTGGCACATCCCCAGTACAACTAACCCTAACGCTAGAAGACCCTCTCACTCACTTTCTAATCCACCCCACTCAACCTTCTCCTCACAAAAATGTTTAATTACAAGCAACCTTCTTCCCCAAATAAACAACTAAACAACCCAGCATGCAACAGTCATACTATGTAACTGTTGCATAGTATGCATCTTTCATTCCTTGAGTCACATGAAAATAACAAACGATGACTAAAACCTAATAATGAGCAAAACAAATTATGTAAAAGTGACAAAGTGTGGTAAAATGTTCTGGTACCAAAGTCTCTGAGAATTCTTAACAGTCATAGTTCAGAACTCCCACTCCCCACTCTTATTTAATCCTCAGAAAGACAGGAGAAGATACAGTATCTGAATTAACAACACCTTGTGAATTTGGTGAACCCGTCTCTCCTAAGTTCAGTGCTAACAGGCAGTACTTCAGCTTTCCACCATCACAATTTGCTTTACAGTCTCTTGCCTAAGCAGACACCACTGCAAAACCAAACCCACAGCCCTGTGATTGGGCCCCAACTAGCCTTCTTCAATCTGGTCACCATGCATCCACTTTGGGATTGGCTCCTTGAAATCTTCTATGGCAGTCACTACTTGTCTTTTACAGTACTAGTTGGTTTTACCCCAATACACTTGGTCACAGTCCCTGATACAAAAGAACACACTAGATCTTATCTAACTTGATCTTATCAGCACTTCCAGACCCAGGTAAGCAGGAAATCAGCTCGGGACCACTTTCCAAATATCGCCAGTCATGCCATAGTCAGCAGCATGGCAACATTAGTTTAAAGATTATTCAATTACTGCCACCATGTTTGAAAGCAGTGGTCAAACAAATAAACAAAAATGAATGGCATCAAATACCACATTACCTAACTAAAATTAAGACTATACTTCTATTACTACCTCACTGAGAATACTTAACGTGCTACAAGCAGACTTACTACTATACTAAGTTAATTAAATAAATCAATAGATAAAAACAGAAAGCTGCAGTAGACACACATGCTGCAGAACCTCCAGATTGCATTTTCCTGCAAAAGGAGCTAAAACTATTCACAAGCTCCAGGAGCTAATGACAGATACCCAGCCTGGTAGCCATCTTCCCATAGATACCATATTACATGCAAAAGTTTTCCTTTTCATCATCATCATTAATTGGTAAGAAGCATTTCATATGGTCAGTTATTAAGTGCTAAGTGCAATTATACAATGGCAGAGAGAATCCTGGTCTCTGATTGGTCAGTCTGGGACTGGACCCATGGTGCTATCCAGCACAACATCATGGGCCAGATAGTCAAGTTTGCCCCTGTGCTAAATTAGCACTGCCGGTGGGAAACTTAGCCTGGAGCACAAAGCAAGCTATATTCAAAAGGAATAGCCCAGGACGACACAGCTTCTGAATATAGCATGGGAATGAGGCCGTGCAAACTGGGCTGAGAGTGCAGGGCAAACGTAGCCCTGGAATAAGACAGCACTGAATACAGCAACCAGGAAGTGCAAACCACAACAACAACACAGTGCACAGAGATGTGAGGGTAGGTAGAGAGGAACTATGTGGCCAATGTGTGTTCTGGCAAATGCAGGGACCCAGTACAGCTACAGGCAGCAGCACACATGAAAAACAGTAATCAAAACTGTATAATATTCCCTGAACCGTTAAGCTGCACTAGCAGCGTTACTGTGGCTTTAAGCCGGAGCTAAGCGGTTTGCCTGGTGCAACACGTTAGCCCCATGCTAAACTTTGCCATATTCAAAGTGACATGCAAATGAGCCTACTTAGATAGTCTGTGGGCAAACAGCCACATTAGCATCTCATTATGCCCTGATTTGCATGCAGTTTGCACAGCGTTACTGCAGGGTCCCACAGCTCCACCTGTAGGTCAGTCTGGAGGTACAGGGGCTGGCCAGGTCTGCCCACAGCTCCACCTGTAGGTCAGTCAGGCAGTGCATGATGATAGCTGCAGGCTTCATGTAAACAGTACAGCACCACATAGCATATCGCACCCCCAGGGACAACACAGCATAGGCACAGGTGGTGGTAGTGCTGCATGCAACCTTCACACTGTAAGTCATGCTACAGTGCACAGCAGACACTACAGTAGCAAGAGGGCTGGTAGTGTAAGGGACATGACACTGCCTATGGTATGTAGGGCAGTGATGACCACTGCACTGTACACAGTGCCAGACACAGCTTGCAGGTAATTACTGACAGTGGACAGTACTATCACGCTGTTGTGTGATCCACAGGTGCTGCACCTGTGACATGGGATGCACACAGTGTCATGTACATGGCTGGCAGTGTGTGCTGTGACATCTGTACAGTTGTGTGGTAGGTGGCTCGGGGGCATGTGGGATCTGACAGGCACACAGGTGGTGGCGTAATCCCACTACTGGCCCATGTGCACTGAGCGATGTGTCCCAGCCTTGTGGCCACAGTGGGCTGTGGTGAGGTCTGGCCACCCATACACCCTCTCCTCACTGGCCACCATACCCACAGTGCTGCGTGTGTGCTGGCATCTGTTACACACCACAGGCGTATGGTCTGCAGGTGTGTGCTATATGGCCACTTTACCATGCTGTCCCCTGTGGGTCAGATCACCCATCACTGTCTGTGCTTGGCTCGGACTGGTGGCAGCTGATGGCATCATGGTGGTGCCATCAGTGAGCAGCATGTGTCCTCCATGTCTGGCAGTATCTAAGTGTCATACTGATATGCTACGGCTGCGCAAGCCACGCTAATGATGAGATAGGACCGCGCATAAAGCACGCAAAAGCTGTTTGCCCAGGTTAGACCAGCTTTTCCTGGGCGGTAATTTGTCACGCTGTGGGTCACACTAAGTCGCTAAACAACTTAGCGCAGCTAGTCGCTGAATATCTCATTGCACATGTATTCATGCTCACTTTGCCTTGCATATAATTATTGTTTGCCTTGTGCTAATGCAGTTTGCCTGCACTATTCAGCCTTTTGAATATAGCAGACCTGCACTAATCCCACGCTAACCCTGTGCAAACGTGTTTTGCCCGGTGCAAAGCTTTGAATATCTGGCCCCATGTGTCTAGTCTCAGCATTGTGAACCAATGCAGAAGGCCATTAGGATATGCTTCTCCTAAGAAACTACAATATTTTTCCGCACTAATAAAAACATTTTTAACATTTTTTTTATGTTTTATATATAACAACAAGACATTGTATAATAGCAATAATGCCCTCCAGAGTGTGTCATTTGGAATAATATCATGCCTCAGGTATTGGACATACTCAGCCTATGTCCTCATGCCCAACCACCTGAGGCATGACGTTATCCCAGCATGACACACACCCTGTTGGGCATTATTGCTTAATTGCAGCTTTCAAAGAGACCATGGAGACAAATCAGAAGAACCACTGGATGTGTTCCAAGAAAGAGGATAACAATGTGACAAATTCCAAGAGTCTAAGAACAGAGAGGATATGATGGAAGAAACATTACTCAAAGACAGAATTGCACCTCAAAGACTACAGAAGATAAGATTATTATTATGTTTTACGTGTACTTTATTACATTTTACAACTCAGCATGTTCAAATATACTTTATTAAATTTTGCAATTCAACATGTTTAAATAAATTTGGAAAAATAAAGAATATGATCATACAAAATTGGAAAATACTGCAAAGTACGCAGACTGGAGAGGACACATACTGTATCTCTACAAACCATGGTAACAGTAGAATATTATGATGCTAAAAGGATAATCTAATTCATACAGAGAATAAAACTCCATTAAAACAATAAGTACTGTACCTGCAACAACATGACTGAGAACTCCAACACAGGAGAAGTTCCTGTGAAGTATGCAAGCATTGTTCATTCACTGCAAAATTGCAAACTGACTCAAATTTAAGCAAATGAAAACATATTGAACTGGAAAACTTTATGACATGTAGCAATGATCATATTGTATATGGTTAAAATCTTCTTGTGCTAATGCGTATATTGGTAAGATGAAAAAAATTCAAGTTATGGATAACAAAGCACAGAAATCTGTCAGTAGGGAGACCAAAGCTCCCCTCTCACAAGGCCCTTCATTTTGAAACACCGTAACGTGGTGTCCCTCTATTTATTTGGTATACAGAAAGTTAAAATACCAAGGAAAAGTAGATGACTGCATCTAAATTTGTTAAAGAGAAATCTATTGAATAAGATTTAAAGTACCAGACCAGAAAGATAGTCTGAATGAAGGTATTGATTTTACTACAGTAATTTAATATGTAGTGTACAAAGACAAGTCCAATATTTCTCCTTCTCTGGTGGGTTCAGCCACAAGGGCATCAAGGATGCCTCTGCTCCTGGCTGAGGCTGCAGCCGGGTGCTTCAATCCACATCAGGCAAATTGAAGTCTCCTACCAGCAGCACTTCACCTTTGGCTGTCATTTTGTGGATGGCTTCCACTAGTACCCCATCCATCTCCCCCTTGTGCTGGAGGTCTGTAGATCACACCTGCGCAAATGGCAGTGCCATTTCCTGTCACCAGGGTGACCCACAGTGCTACTGCTCCTGCTGCATTCCCTGAACTTCAGTTGCTTTAATTTCTTCCTGATGTAGATATCCACCCCTCCACCTCCAGCTGGATGGTGCCTAGGTTCAGGATGTTATTGGGACTTGGATGTGGCCTCCACGTGTGGTGGTCTTTCCAACAGAAGTTGTCATGGTGCTGACCCACAGGAAATAACAGTTACCACCCTTAATGAATGGGGCTCCAAATACTATACACATGCTACCTGAAATTAACAAATAACCAACACAAAGTGCACTGTAACAAGCAAACATAAATATAACTAACTACAAGAATGATAATTATTTTTTTATTTAAACATTGGTAACCAGGAAAGGCAGACTGAGCCAAGGCTCGTTTCCAGGTGTGACTGGGGTGGGGGATGGGAGGAGGGGAGACACTAACAAGCAAATACAATACGATTAATGTATAATATACAAGTAAGTTGCAAACAATTGTAAGGCAACATGCAAAAGTGCAAAGTGACAAAAGTGGGTGACAGAAATAAAATGTCCTCTACATCCTGACATAGAATCAAACAACTGGTTGAACATATCAGTGCAATGAAATTAGGAGAAGGAAAAACTGACCACTTAGAAATGAGATGAACTGGGGAGGGAGGGAACACAGGACAAGTCAGATAGGGAGCATACAGGAGCAGGAGGGGAGGGCAGGAGTTTAAGCTGATGCTTAAACAAAGTTGGGAAGTTTGAGAGATGTATGAAACATGGGAGGAGGTTCCAGAGGATGAGACAATAGGAGAAGCTGAATGCCCAGCACAGGAGTGAGAGTGGGGGAGAGATGTGCGAGGATCCCTGGAGTTAAGGAGTAAGAGGCACTTGGAATGGGAGAGTTGGTGTGGATAGGTATGAGGGCAGTACTCAGACCAGTACTTAGAAATGAAAGATGCACAGTGGTGCAAGTGATGGAAGGAAGAGGAGAATGGAGAGGAGGAGTAGAGTGTGCAGTGGTAATGTGTGGGGTGAGTTAGTGGACAAATTACAGGCATTACAGAGGGTGTTCAGTCTGGTAAGGGAAGTAGAGGAGCAGAACTGTAAACCACATCTGCATAGTCAAAGACTGGCAGCACCATTTTGGTAACCAGCTCCTGGCAGACATGTGGGGACAGTCAGTCTTTATTACGGTACAGGGCACCAAGCATTGGCAGAACTTGGTGAGGATGACATTAATGTGGGCAGAGAAATGAAATCAAGCTTGCTGTCAAGCCACACACCAAGATACTTGAAAGAAGGAACCACTTCAAGTGAGGAACCATCCAAGGTGGGAAGGCAGGGCTCGATCCAAAGAGGTTGTGGGCACTGTTTTCATGGTGCTGAGCAAGGGTATGTTGGCCTGAAACTAATGCAGAACATTATGAAATCCTGCTGGAGTGAGCCTTCCACAGCCTTAGTTGATGGGACTGAGGTGTGGAAAATGGTGTCACCTACATTCTTGTGAATATGCGAGTTGACACAGGCAGATGGTAGGTCATTGAGAAAAACAGAAAAGGATAGGACCCAGGATGGAGCCCTGGGGACTCCAACCTGAACTGGAGTGGAGGGCTGAACGCTACCGATCTTTACTGACTGCTGATGGCTCAAGAGGTAAGAATGGAGCCAGTCAACAGTGGAGGTTGAGAGGCCAGCAGAACTCAACTTGTCTAGAAGGAGTGGGTGAGCCACTGAATCAAAGGCTTTGGCCAGGTCAATGAAAATGGCTGGTGTGATGTGCCCCTGATCCATTCCAGAGAGGATGGAGTCAGTAACACATAGTCAGGAGGAGAAAGTGGAATAGTGCTTCTGAAACCAGACTGGAAAAGGGAGAAGTTGGAGGAGTGAAGGAGTAATTTTGTCAGAAAGGTGGTGCCAGTGTCAGTGGCTCAGTAGGTAGCACACTTGCCTCTGAGGCCGGGAGATCAGAGGGCTGTGGGTTCAGTTCCACCATCTGGCACTTGGGTTAATATTCCAGTACTGACACTGTAGTGCAGCATGAGAGGAGTGCTGCACTTCTGAGGTGCCGTCTTCGGATGAGACGTTAAACCGAGGTCCCATCTGCCTGGATTGGTGGTAGTTCAGGTGGATGTTAAAAGATCCCATGGCACTTATTGAAAGAGTAAGGAATTTCCCAGTGTCCTGGCCAAATTTCCCTCATTCACTAAAAATACCACCAACAGCTTAATCTGGTTCAAGGTCAGTTGGCATTCATCTGTATCTCCCTCCACCAGGTTGTGCCTGAAAATAGGCAGAATTTGTCTAGTGCACTTACCGGTCAACAAAAACTAAATAAATAAATAATTCAGGATATTTTTAGTGGGTATGGATGTTGTTGGAAAGGAAGGAAACAGATACATTAAAACAAGGCAATAAACAAGATAAAAAGCTGCACATAATTATCTCTTCTCCCTCTGACAGTCAATACCTCTCAGACTGTCCCACTAATTCACAATGTTGTCTCATAACTACTGTGACACTGATTACACATATCAGGGACTGATCAGAGTTCTGTACAGTTAAATGTTTAAGATTTATCAAATTAAAGTTTTTATTAATCCAGTCTTTATATAAAGTCTGAATTGTATCTTCTGGGAGTGTAAAATGAACTGAACAACATGGAACCCTTATAGTAATTTGAATTATTAATTCAGACTCTTGAAGAACTAAGAGTATAAAGAACTTTAATAATGAATGATGGTTAAGTTCATTAGAGTAATGCAAGGCAAGGCAAAGCAATTTTATTTCCATGCCACCCCTTCCTAGAGGCTCTGAGCACCTCACAATAAACAGGAAAAGAAATTAACAATTAAATAGAAATACTAAGGATTTTAGAAACAAAAATCCAAGCCAAAACTTAGATTAAAAACATTTGTTTTAAAGACCATTTAAATACGGCCAGTGAAGGAACACCTCTCACTTCCCAGGAGGGCATTCAAAGAAAAAAACCACAACACTAAATGCCCTATCACCCAAGGACTTCACCTGTGATCAAGAAACATCAAGAGGTCTGCCTCCATTAAGTGGAGGGCATGAGCAGGAGTGCATGGAAGCAGGAGGTCTTTCAAGTAGTCTAGACCCAGACTGTACATGGCCTTGAATGTCAACAAGCAAACCTTGCAGCTATTGCACCATTGATCAGGCTGCCAGCGGAGGAACACGGAGAATGGGTGTGATATGCTGAAACCAAAGAGTCCCAGCTATTAGCCACACTGCCACATTCTGAACTAGCTGCAGGTGACATACCAGCTTCATGGAAAACCCAAGGTACAGAGTGTTATAGTAATCCAGCCCAGGCATGACTAAGGCATGTACCAGAGTTGCAAGATCAGTTGGATCAAGATAGGACTTGCTCTGAGCAATATTACAAAGATGGCAAAAGCCACAGTGGATGATGGCTGACACCTATTGCTCCAGGGTCCACAGTGATGCCCAGATTCTTTACCATATCATCAGCGCAAAGAGCAATGCCATCCAGCAAGAGAAGGGCAGTGCTACTACTAGGTACTGCTGAACCTGACAGACCCAGTTCCACCAGTAGCACCTTTGTCTTCAATGGATTGAGCCTAAGTTAGCTATCTGCCATCTAATCTTGGCTCTCCTAAGGCCACCTGCGTTCAGTTTGGAAACAGCTGCACTATTGTCAGGGGCACAGGACACATACAACTGGGTGTCATCGGCATTGCAATGAAACATCAAGCGTAGCACCTCTTAATCTCACCAAGTGGCAGCATGTATGTGGAGAATAACATAGGGACCAAGTCTGCCCTTTGAGGCACACCACACCTGAGTGCAGCACTGTTCAATGTAAAAGAGCCAAGGGCAACCTGTTGTGTTCTGCCAGATATGTAGGACTCAAACCACTGCAACACTATGCCTAAAAGTCCCATATATGCCTCAGGTGATCTAGCAATACCCCATGATCCACCAAATCAAATGCAGATGAGAGATCTAGCAGTACAAGAATGAAACAATGACCACTATCCCTCACAAGGAGGAGATCATGGTGCACCTTGACTAAGGTGGTTTCTGTACTATGAAGAGGCTGGAAAACTGATTGGAAGGGCTCATAAATGTCATATTTCTCCAAGTGTTGTTCCAGCTGCAACACCACCACTTTCTTGATTAGATTCCCAAGAAAGGAAGGCTTGAGACAGGTCTGTAGTTGGAGAGATCATCAGGGTCAGAGAAGCTTTCTTAAGAAAAGGCCTCACCATGTCTTTTTAAAAGCCGATGGAAAAACACCATCCTGAAGGGAGCACCTGATGATCTCCCCACAATTGGACTGAGCAAGTTGCAACATTCTAGGAGGCGTCTAGTCGGCCCTGGGTCCAGTGCACAGAAGGTGGGGTGCAAATTGGAAACCACTCAGGAAACAACATCCACTGAAACTGGTTCAAACTCAGCCCACAGAAATGGAGTAGCTATAGTCGAAAAAGTTGGATACTGGCAGCAAGATGGGCTACTCAGGGATATCCCAGCCGGATGGCAGATACCTTGTCCAGGAAGAACCATTTGAACTCCTTGCACATCTCAAGAGAAAAGGCTCTTCAAGAATGCAGACAGACCAGGATTAACAGTCTGTCCACAGTACTGAAAAGCTGAACCAGACAGTTCTTCTCAGCAGCAATTACACATGACAGGGATGCTGCCTTTTTCAGAGTGCCTGCTTGCTGATACTCACTGTAGTGAGTTTTCAGTGCCAATTTGTCCTCCTCAAATGGGACCTTCGCCAACAACACTCTGACCTCACCTCTTAGTCTTCAACCGTGTCAGGTCCGCATCATACCAGGGCGACCTAAGGTGGGAGTTCAAGGGCATGTAAACGGAATGGTATTAGGGAGTCGATGACAGTTGAGCGGGCTAAATTATAACCCTACACAGCTGCATCAGCTCCATTTGCACAAGATGTCTTCAAACTCGATACTGGGTTATAATGTCACAAGACATTATGCTGCATAGCAAATTGTGCTGCCAATACAGCGCGATTTCTGCCATAAGGCATATGTCGTTTTTGTGGGGCTCCACCCCTCACCCTCCATTACGGGCTGACGCCCCACTAAAGATTCTTAACTGGGGAGGGTTAACTCATGGAGCGGACAATGTTTAAAAAATAAACAAAAGTTTCTGGGACCGTGAATCAAACCCAGTCCCATGTGCAGCGCCTGGGTTCCTGCTGCTGTGGCTCAGTCCAGTGAGCCATGGCAGCTGCTCAGCAGAACCTACTCCTAGTAGAGGTCTTATCCTCTGCCTGGGAAGGTGTGAATGGTGCAATACCACATACAGCAGTATATGCAGTATTGCACCATTCACTCACAACTACAGCACTGTACTGGATTAGCCATAATGTCGTACACTATTAAGTGTGTGACATTATGACCTGGTAGGTTCAAACTCGACATGTCCAGTACTGCCAGGATGCTCAGGGCTCCAAATTTTTCAAAGAGTCATATCTGACCATCTCCACAGGGGAAGTTAAACTGGAAGCCCCTTAGGGGAACTGAACAACATGATGATCTGACCAAGAATCAACCCTGACATCACTAATGTCAAGACCCATTGAGAAGACCAGATCCAAGGCATGGCTGTGTTGGTGAGTACTGAAGGCAACCACCTGCACAAAGCCCAGGGATGACATCACCTGGAAGAACTGCATTACAAAGTCTACCCAAGCATTGAAGTCAACCAAAACCAAATGTTTGAGTGATCCCAACACCAGATTGGCCATGAAAGTCTCTAGTTCCTGTAGGAATTTGTGTGTCTACAACCTGGAGGCCATTGTATGAGCACTATCCTGCAACTCGTTCCCAGCCCACCTTTTACAGCCATACATTCAAATGATCTAGTCAATCTAAAGGGTATGCCATCAGTCCCAGAGTGGATATAAAACAGATATCTACTCTGCCCCTTCTGTGCTCCCTCTTAGGGCACTGTACCACAGTGAAAACTGGGGGTATGGATGACTTAAGCACAGGGTCCAACCTTCTTAGTCCTCCCCAACCAGGTCTCCGTAATACATACCATATCTTTAGAGGAATCTGCAATGAAGGCTTCCATTATGGCTGTTTTATTCCTATGAGACCTGGTATTACAAAGAACTACCCAAGAGGAGGAGTCAAGTCAGCTGGTCCATTAGGCACCAGCTGAGTGAAACTCAGATGTCCGGGAACAGAAATCAGGCAAGGGAGACCTCTTTCCAGATAACATCTGCTCCCTGGGTGCCTCTTGGATACCATGCTCTTGATCCTACCTCCAAAGTCTACCAGCAAAGCTGGTCTACATTTGAGTAGTACCCCAATGAACACCCAACCCCTAATGAAAAGTGCACATAAAGTAATAATTCAAAAGCTTATTTCATTGCATCTGTTCATGGTTGCTATTCTGCAATTCTGCAGTTCTTCTCCCTTCCTCTTCTGCTCATCCTCCCACTGTCCTCCCAGCATTTCTCCAGGTGTTCTGCCCTCTTTCTGTGCTGTGATGCCACTGCTTTTGCCACTTGATTCTGGGATGAGCAACTCTGATTTCTCTTTGATCCAATCTTCACTATTTCCCTTGCTGCTTTGAGCCCTAAACACTTATTGTATGGATATTCTGACACCGCACATCTTCCTACTTCAGCACTTGTGGATCTCTTTCATTACATATGGTTCCTCTTTTATCTCTGTTGTCCTTCTGATCCCACTCCTTGTTTTCACTGTGTACTGTGGGATCTTGTCTTTTCCCCAAAGCTTGCAGCTTTAACTCTGATTCAAGCACCACCTTAGGTTCATCCTCACAAATTCCATCTTATCCACAATTGTAGCTCCATTCCAAACCCTATTCCTCCTTGCCCTGCCAGCTGATGCTGCATCCACATGGCTATAATTCCCTGGCCCCTTAAACAAGCTGGCTACTGTATGTTCCACAGTTGCTCATGCCATGTACTTCTACAGAGATATTCTATATAGTTCAATACTGCCATAATTACCTGCTATCATATGCAGGCATTCTCCCAATGACAAGTAACAGGTACAGCCCTGCAACTACTAGAGTTATGCCTTGATGCCTAATGACCATCAGGCTCTTGCCGATTTGATTAATGGCACTGAACAGGTCAGAGACACACTTCTGAGCTCCCAGTCAGCAGCCCTTCCAAATCTGTCTGCAATTTTTCAGTCTAAATTATAAGTAAACCATATTTATCTGCTACTGTTTATACCCCAGTGGCAGTTTACCAGTTTGCACAGTTACTTCATATAGTCAAAGCATTTTTCTTTTCATAACATTCTCTCACTCTCTTCATTATCTGTCATCCAGTGATGAAACCTAGAAATAACAATGCAACCAGGATTTTGTGAGTGCTTCAGATTAAAGTGGGACTTTACTTATCTGATTATTCTGAAAACATGACAGAAATTTGGTAGAAATGGCAGTCTCTCCTAGCTCAGAGGAAGTAAAATCTTATAAATGTCCAATTTCTGACTCTGCTATGGCAGAACCTGCACCAAAGAAACATTCAAGTGGGGACTTAACTGTCACCCACTTGAGATATTAATGTCAGAAATTTCCAGTATTAAAATCACTTTGGCTGAATTGAGGGCAAGCTGAAAAAAGAAACAAGAAATTGATAACAATAAAATGAGAATTGCAAATGTGAAGGACAATCTGTGACACCCTGACCCCTAGTAGACTATCCTAACCTGGGTAAGTTGCCCCTATGTGCTATACCCTTGGCTACAGGTGCCAGCACTCTACATGGAAGGTGACCAAGTGCAGACTATACAAATGCTACAATAAAATATCTTTTCTCCCATAAAATGTCTAGGTCTACCCCTGATATGAGTCTACTTGTTGTATTGCTGTATTTTGTCTGCAATGTACTGTGATTGTACCTCAAAGCTGATAAAACCTGCATTGTACTGCTGTATTTTTGTCTGCTATGTTCTGTGATTGTACCTAAAACTGTTATGTATTTGAAAGGTCCTGTACCCAAACACTTCTCTGTAACTAATTCCAGGTCTCCTTGAAAAGGGACCTCTTGGGCCCAGTGGGCCTACCTGATGAACACAATTAAATCAATAAATTAACAAACAAACAAATAAATAAATAAATAGTGATGCGAAGCTAGGATTAGCAGTACAGAGGATACAGTGGAGAAAGAAAGAAAGCCATGAGATGATTTCTAATAGCTGAAAAATTGTAAAAATAGAAGAGAAACTACAGTAGAAGACTTAGTGAAAAGAAACAGAAGACACAATCTCAGAAATGTTGGTCTTAAAGAAGGCATAGAAGGCTCTGACATGATCTCTTTTGTAAATAAATTGCTACCTCCTGACAGTCACAAGCCACAGAGAGGGCACATAGATCATTGAGTCTGAAACCAGCGCCAGGAGATAGACCAAGGTCCTTTGTATGTAGACTTTTGGATTACCAGCAAAACTTTACATATAAAAAGAAGCAGAAACACAAAATTTGACTGCAGATAAGGACCACTTGACCTAACTAGTCTGCCCATTTTCCTTACCTGTATAACTATATGGTTCTGTTATTGAGTATGAAGACTGCAGACTGAAAATTTACAATGAAGTGCCACCAGAAACTATTAGAACAAGCATTTGTCAACACCAAATGTTTGCTTGCTGTTATTAGCATTGGACTGCAGGAGTTAGAGAGATGCAGAATTGGGGTGTCAGTGAAGTATTGAATTTATGCCAATCTCACCTCCACCCTGCAGAGATGGACAGGCATTGGAGTGTGCCTGTGGGTCATTGCCATAACATTCACAGCATTTCACCTCACCCTATCCTGTAGACACAGACAAGTGTTGAGGTGTGGCTTGGGTGTTCAGCTTCACAGTCACCCCATTTCATAAGGACATATGCTGAAATGGGTGCAGTACAGAGAGAATGGGGTGAAGTCTGGGGCTGAAGAGTGCAAGGCACACGCCGATGCCTGTCACTGGCGTCTGGGTGGGGGTGGAATGGCATGAGCTTTACAGCCGGTGATCCAAAGTTACACCTCTGATGCCTGTCAGTCTGTACAAGGTGTGACGTTAGGGTTAGGAAAGCCTAATTCCGGGGTGTGTGCTGGTATTTGCACTACAAATTTTCAACATGGCCTTTTGTGACCCCCACCTCATGAAAGCATTTGAGGCCTCTTTCTCATGAACAGTGTCTCTGTGATTTTGTTAATGTGTGTGAAGAAAGGAGGGTAACTAGCGGGGTACACGCAGTGTTCGATACTGAGACCAGTCCTCTTTAATGTCTTTATAAGTGACATTGGAGAGCACCTGGATGGAAAGTTATGTCTCTTTACAGATGACACAAAGATCTGCAACAGGGTTGATACACAAGGTGGGGTGGAAAGGATGACAAGGGACTTGGCAAGGTTGGAGGAATGGTCAAATATGTGGCAGCTCAGATTCAATGCAAAGAAGTGCAAGGTAATGCATCTGGGAAATAAAACCCAGGGGAAGAGTACACAATGAGGGTGAGTTAATAACAACAACAAAAACTGAAAGAAACCTAGGAGTAATTATATCTTATGACCTAAAGTTGGGCAAGCAATGTGAGAAGGCAGTAAGGAGGGCTGGGGGATACTGGGATGCTTAGGAGAGGCATCAACAGTAGAAAACAGGAAGTTGTTATCCCTCTGTACAGACAGTTAGTGAGACCCATCTGGAGTAGTGCAAGCAATTCTGGAGACCCCATCCCGCAAAGACATAGACAGAGTAGAGGTTGTTCAGAGGAGGGCAGCCAAAATGGTGCAGGGTCTGCACCAGAAGACATACGAAGAGACTAAAGCAGCTTAATATGTATACCCTTGAGGAAAGGAGAGAGCGGGGGGACATGATAACAATTTTCAAGTATCTCAAGGGAATTAACAAAGTCCAAGAGGGTAGCATCTTTCAGAAGAAGAGATGTGCAAGAGCAAGGGGCACAATTTGAAGATAGGGGGGACGGCTCAGAGGTAATGTTAGAAATAATTTTTCACAAAGAGGGTTGTGGATGCATAGAACAGCCTTCCTGAGAAGGTTGTGAAGTCAGGAACAGTGAGAGAATTCAAGAATGAACGGACAGACATAAGACAATTCTAATAGGGGTAGGAGGAAGTAAGCTGTTGATTAACTAGAATCTGCACCTTATCCATCAGGTAGGGAAATGGGCAGACTAGATGGGCCAAGCAGTCCTTATCTGCCATCAAATTCTATGTTTCTATGTCCCAAACTTCGAGTTCCCACAGCAACTGTGCCATTCTGTGCCAAATGTGTGAACACACAGATCAGGCAGGATGTGAAGAATGACAGCTATACCATCCATAGGGAGGTGTGAAGAGATGGCAATGCTGAAAATCTGTAGTGAAAATATTAAAAATGCTCAAAGTTCTGAGTGCTGGAAACTGAGCAACACATGCTTGTACCGCAGTCATTTAGTGGAATTATTTAGCCAAATTTTCAACATAGGCATTTTGGGACCTCTGCTCATGAACACTGTCACTATGATTTTCTTAATCTGTCCGAAACATTAATTTCCCACAGCGACCGTGCCATTGTGCACCAGATATGCAAATGCAAATGCATATTTTGGGCAAGATATGAAAAATGACAGCTGTACTGTTCATAAGGAGGTGTGGCAAAATGCCAATGTTGAAAATCTGGAGTGAAAATTTTACAAATTCGCACTTCGACATCACGTGGAAACTACGCAACACTCGCTTGTAACACAGTTATTTTATAGACTTTGTCACCAAATTTTCAACATAGGCATTTTAGGTCCTCTGCTCATGAACAGTGTCACTATGATTTTCTTAATGTGTTCTGAACACTGATTTCCCACAGAGACTGCACTATTCTGCATGAGGAAGTGCAAAAACACATTTCAGCCAGGATGTGAAAATGACAGCTGTACTGTTCATAAGGAGGTGTGGAAAAATGCCAATGTTGAAAATCTGGAGTGAAAATATTACAAATTTGTGAAGTTATGAGCATGCATGGAAACTGCATAACGCATGCTCGTAACACAGTCATTTTATGGACTTTCATCACCAAATTTTCAACATAGGCATTTTAGAACCTCTGCTCATGAACAGTGTCACTATGATTTTCTTAATTTGTCCCAGACACTGATTTTCCACAGTGACCGCTCATTCTGTGTCGAATCACGAAAACACATTTGGGTCAGGATGTGAAAAATGACAGCTGTACTGTTCATAAGGAGGTGTGGAAAATGCCAGTGTTGAAAATCTGAGTGAAAATATTACAAATTCGTGAAGGTATGAGCATGTGTGTGGAAACTGCGCAACACCGCTAATAAAACAGTCATTTTTGGATTTTTCCACCAAATTTGCAACATAGGCGTTTTGAGAGCCCACCTCATGAACACTGGAACTGTTGTTTCATTACTCAGTCCGGAAAGGTAATTCCATGCAGTGACCGCAAAATCACCTTTTGGGACCGAGGTTTGCTCCTCATTGCAGCGGTGGATTAGTTTCAAGGTGGTGGCATGCTGGCTGAACTAGTGTCAGCAGTAGCATGCCACTACATTGGGGAAAGCAGGCCAAGTCTCAAAGGCACTAGGGCCATTGGCCTCCACGGTGCTGCACCTCCAAAACCTCTCTCCTAAGCTGTGATGAAATGTTTCTTGTGCATGCGTGCAAGCAGACATAAAAGGAATGCATTCCTGCCAGTGAAACATAAACTTAAAGAAGCTGACTTAAGATATGCCCTTATGTTTCCCATACAGTTTTGATTCTGGTCAGAATCCAGTTTAAACATTTATAATGGTTTTGAGGCTACAAAGTCAAAGCTTAAGAAAAACATTCGCATATTTTCTCTAATTCTGATTTCTTTGCTTTCTTCCACGGGGCTCCAGTTTCTAAGTTACAACATACTGATTCGTTGACACTCATGTACCACTGTTGATCTGAAGCCTAATCCCCAGCTGTTGTCTCTTTCACCTTGCAGGTGTTACATGAAAATTTACTTCTTGTTTTATTTTGTAAGCTTAGTGATTTCATTTACGTAATGGCATGCTTTAGTCTATTATTTAGACTACCCTTTGCCCTATGACATAGGAAGAGTAATTTCTGGCCATTGGCATAATTTCATTGGTACCAGTTGTGCAGCAGGGGAGTTCAGAAACACAATCACCTGATCTTGCTCTGATGAGGGAAGGCCTTCCACCCACTTGGTGTCAGAGCCAGAGGAGGTGTGTTTAATATTTTAGCCTGACATTATTTAAATAGTTTTTGTATTGCCCTGTGCCTGATTCACTTCCATGTTAACTCGCTGATTTCATCCTCTGATACACCTGAGTAGCTGTATACAAATATGAGTAGGATTTGTCACCGAATGTCCAAGAAATGCACATGATCAGAATTCAAACATCAAACACTCGGAATACAGTGGTGTTTTTTATTTCTATTTGTTTATTTTATGGCATTCCGCCTGGCAAAATAAAGATTTTGATTGACTGATTGATTGATTGATTGATTGATTGATTTCACTTCAATTTCTTATGGGAGGTGAGCAGCTGGGTTCTTTAACTGTAATTGTAACCTTTTATGACTAAATATTTGTGATATAACACTCATTTTAGTAAATTTGTTGGTCCTGAGGACTGGGGCTCTGGTGGAGAAGGTTCTGCAGGGCTAACAAATGAAGCAATGTCTGTTGTGCCTTTCTTTTACCAACTTTGCTAGCATGTCTGTTTAATACTTGCAATCGAATTGTAAAAAATACACCACTTTGGCTATTTGCTTCTGACCTGATGGTTTTAGAATGTTGGCATTTTAATTTATGCAAGCTTATTCTCTTGTCAATTTGTCAGCGCATTCTGAATCTCAAAGTATGCATCTCTGAACTCTTTGGATGCCCGGATGAGACATGTAAACAAACTTGGGATGCAACTGCTTCAATGGAGATCTGAATCTAGTTTCATTCACGAGCAGTATTTGGGACTCCATTTTTTCTTTACAGTTAGGGTTCAAATGTTTGTACTCCTCATTTGGTATTCACAAATGTCACCACTGTATGGTTTTACTGTAATTTGTCCTCTCTTCTCCTTCCTTTAGACAGCCTTTCCTCTCAAGTATGTAGCTTTTAGTGTGGGTTGAACTGAAGGTGCAGGTAAGGTGCATTCTTTTTTAATACATCTAGAACGGTTTTGATAATAGGCACTACAAGGACATTAAAATGCAGTATGGTCTGTAAATAATTTTCACAAAGTCATAATATAGCTAGTATTGCAGAAGTGGTGTGATCTGTCTGTACAACAATAGAATAACCAGTCTGTTTTTAATTGTTTTTGTGAACATGTATTCTCTTGTTAGCGTGAATGAATTGTTTAAGGATTGTGTCAGGATCTTTTATGTTGTCTTGTGCTGTCAGCAGACAACATATTGTGGTTGCTTGAGTGGAGAAGCAGGTTTTGGAGGTGTGGTTCTGCTGCAGCCAATGGCACCACTGCTTCTTCTGGTGGGGCTCTGTGGCACCAATGGACAGCATGCTGTCTATGACAGCAGTTGAGAAGCTTGCCACCAACTTGAAAGAATTAGCCACTGCAATCAGGGAGCACCCTGGGCAGTCCCTGATTGCAGCAGTGAATTACTGCTTGCCTTGTCTGGTTATCCTTACAAGAAACATGGTGCAGCTTCCCGTCACTTCTCACAGTCCTCATGGAAGCCAATGGACAACTGCCACCTCTCACAGTGCCCCTGAAATCTGACAGGGGTGCTCAATCCCTGTTGGCATGCCTCCTCCCAAATGAATTTGCCGATTAGGTGCACAATCCCGCTGGCATAATGCCCCCATTTCTTGTGTGCCAAGGGGTGCCCAATTCCCCTCAGCTCATGTGCCCACACTCTGTATGAATGCAACAGGGTGCCCAGTTCCCATCTGCTATGGACCCCCAAAACACTCAGGTGGCATGCTGGGAGCCCACCCCAACGTGCAAAATTACCTGCAAAAATAGAAAACCTTCCTGCATTGTTTCTTTTTTTGAAAGCTTTCAAATTAAATACGCTCCTCGTTGTGGTGGTGCCCCCTCACAACCTGCAGCCACCCTCGCGCACCCTCCTCCCCATACCCCCATACCCCATACTTACCTCCGAGCCCAGTGTGATGATCTTTGGTGGATCAGGAACACATCTGCACTCTTCAAAGCTGACTGCAAACTGAAGAAATGCCGGTAAGCTATATAATGGCATAAATGGGGTTTTCCCAACTTATGTGGTTATCTCAGTCATTTTCATGAACTTTGCACCAAATTTAAACATGGGATTCTTGGGACCCCACCTCATGAACTCAGTCACTGTCTTTTCGTTAATCAGTCCTGAAAGGTTATTTCGCGGTCACTGTGCAGAATCACCTTTCAGGATCAAATCCCAAAATGACAGTGTCACAGTTCATGAGGTAGGCTCCCAAAAGGCTATGCTGCACATTTGGTAAAAAATTCCTAAAAATTACTGTGTTTATGGGCATGCATAGCGTAGTTCCAGGCACGCTCATAACTTCAAGAATTTTTAATATTTTCACTCAGATTATCAACATTGCCATTTTCCACACCTCCTTATGAACAGTACAGCTGTCATTTTCACATCTGGCCAGAAATGTGTTTTTGCACGTGGACACAATGGCGCGTCACTGTGCAAAATCAATGTTGGGACAGATTAAGAAAATCACAGTGACAGTGTTCATAAGGAGAGGTCCCAAAGTGCATGTTGCAAATTTCATGAGAAAATCCTCCAAATGACTGTGTTATCAGCTATGCTACAGCAGTTTCTATGTACGCCTGTAACTCTTTGCCAATTTCAGTAGTTTACTCCAGATTCTCAAAATTGTCATTTTGCACACCGCCTGAAGAATGTTACAGCTGTCATTTTTCACATGCTGCCCAAAACATGTTTTCACACCTGTGGCACACAATGGTCGCGGTCGCTGTGCAAAATCAATGTTTGGGACAGTTTAAGAAAATCACAGTGCCACTGTTCATGAGCGGAGGTCCCAAACTTCCTATGTTGGAAATCTGGTGTAAGAACTCCCCAAATAATTGCATTATGGGTGTACATTGACAGTTTCTCGTGACTTCATCAATTTTGATATATTTTCACTCCACATTTTCAACATTACCATGTTTTACACCTCTTCATGAACAGTGCAGCTGTCATTTTTCACATCCTATTCAAATGTGTTTTCGCACCTGTGGTGCCAAATGGCATACTCATTGTGCAAAATCACCTTCAGCTAACAAACTGATAGTGTCACTGTTCATGTGCTGGGGTCACAAAAGCCCTTGTTGAAAAGTTGGAGTGAAAATACCAAAAACACCCAGGACATTAGGCTTTCCCACCATAACACCCTACCCTGTAGAGACTGACAGGTTTCAGTGATGTGACTTGAGATTGTTGACAGTAATGCTCAAGCCATTCCACCCCCACTCTGCAGCAAGTGACAGGCATCAAGGTGTGCCTTGGACTCTTCAGATCCAAAATTCACCCCATTCTGCTATACTGCACCCATTTCAGCATATTTCCTTATGGAATGGGGTGGTGTAAACCCAAACACCCTAAGGCATACCTCAACACTTGTCGGTGTCTGCAGGGTAGGGTGGAGGTGAAATGGGGTGAGCATTATTGCTGATGAGACAAAGGCACACCCCAATGCCTGTCAGTCTCTGCAGGGTGGGGGTGGGGTTGACATCAGTGCCATTCTTCACTACCATTCTTATTATGCATCTCTCTAACTCCTGCACTACCAATGCTGACACCAGCAAGACAATGTTCAGCATTGACAAAAGCTTGTTTTAGATGGTATAAGGGGTATGCAAAGTGTAAAAATACTTAATTTCCTCATAGCTTTTATTTAATTCATTGCAAAAACTTTGCTTGAAGGATCAGTTAGGATTCCTACTAAAGTGACAAAGGCAGGAAACTGGGTGTTAGGGTTTTCAACCCTAGCACCCCACCCAAACCTACCATCGAATCCCATCTCCACCCCCACCAACAGGTATCAGAGGTGCCTTGGGGTCGACTTTAACTCACCCCATTCTCCTATACTGTACCATCTCAGTTTCCTTACATATGAAATGGGTTGAGAGTTAGTGCCACGACCCAAGACACACTGAGGCCTGTTGGTATGTGGAGGGTGGGGTGGGGCAGCAATGGTAGGGTTGGGTGGGTGGTGGGGTTCTAGGGTTGAAACCCTAACAGATCCTTCAACAAAGTTTTTTGCAATGCATTTCATTACTTTTTGAGCTAGTATAATAGTACCCCAATTTAGTTTTTTTTGGTATGTTTGCTCCAAATGTTCAAAATAAGCTTGGGACCCCACCTCATGAACAGTGGCACTGTCATTTCATTACTCAATCTGAAGGTGATTTTGTGCACCAATGGTGTTGTCCCACTCCACAGCTGTAGAAACACATTTTGGGCATGATGTGTGAAATGACAGCTTTACTGTTCATAAGATGGTGTGAAAGAATGATTATGTTGAAAATTTGAAGTGAGAATATTATAAACTGGCAAAGTGACACATGTGTCTAGGAAAATTTCAATGACCCCATGTAACTCAGGCATTTTTAGGTATTTTGCACCAAATTTTCAGCATGGCCTTTTGGGATCCCAGCTCATGAACACTTGCATTGTTATTTGGTTACTCATCCTGAATGGTGATTTTGTGCAGCAACTGCACCATTCTGCACCACTGTTGCATAAGCATTTCTATTTTTATTTTATTTTATTATTTATTGAGATCTTGGATTAACACCTTTGAGCAGGGCTCTTTACATAGGTTTTCCATCAGAAGAATATACAGAGTCAGGATAACATTGTAGATGTTTGGTACCATGCAAGTGTCACCAGGCAATAATCATATGTGTTACAGAAACAAGTAGATGGTTCAAAACAGCAATCACACATAACTCTGGGACTAGGTGAATGATTGGTATTGATTACAGACAAGACCTTTCACATCTAACATAGGGTAGACAACAATCTATATATTAGGCAAAGTACAAGGTTTGCCAGTGTCAGAGGATTACTAATAACCTCAGACCGTTAGGGAAAGCTGGAGGTTGAGGAGGGGACCATAGCAGCCCACAAGACATAGTCACGGGAGGGGGGAGAAGGGGGGGGTTAGGATTAGTAGAAGACAAGGATGAGGCAGGTGGAGCCAATGAGGCATGGACAGGAGAAGAGAAAGGGTAGGAGTAGGGTGGATGTGAAAAAGACAGTTGTACTGTTCATAAGGTGATGTGAAAACTGGCAATGTTGAAAATTTGGAGTGAAAATATTAAAACTTGCCAAAGGTATGTGCATGTGTAGCGAAATTTCAATTAACGCTTATAACTCAGGTGTTTAGGGTATTTTGCACTACATTTTCAACATGGTCTTTTTAGACCACACCATGAATAGTATTGTCATTTTGTTAATTAATCCCAAAAGATGATTCCAATCAATGACTGCAAAATCACCTTCTGGACCAAGTAACAAAATGACAGTGCCAGTGTTCATGAGGTGGGTTCTAAAAGACTATAGTATTTTGAAATTTTGGTGTCAAATTCCAAAAATTACCTAGATGTCAACAAAAGTCAAAAATACCACGGACAGCCATTATATGGCACTTACCTTGATTCTTTAACTCGCTGTTTAGCTTTGAAGAGTGCAGATGTGTCCTGCTCCACAGAAGATGACAGTACCGACCTCTGGAGGTAAGTATAGGGTAAGGGTGGGTGCAAGAAGTGGATGTGCAGAGAGAGGGCAGAATGGGGAGGGATGCAGGGGAGATGAAAAGGGACAGTTTTATTTTTACAGGATGTTTAAAAAGATGTAATGGGACTGTTTTCTTATTTACAGGTATAGTAACATTTTGGGACAATGGAGATGGACTCAGTAGTGTCCAACAGTACTGGGGAGGTTGAAATAACTGGGGTACTGGCAGTGGGCTCCTAGTGTCCCTCACTGGTGGAGGGTGTTGACACAGGGATTGAGCACCCTGATGTCATAAAAATAATTATATTAAAAGATATCATTTAGAAATTGGGAGTGGCTCTCAGTATCCCTGTCCCACACAGATGGGAGGGGGTTATTATAATGCTGACACAGGGATTGAGCACCATGATGTTGGCAAGGACAACAGATTCAGTGGGGTTGGGGGTATCCAACACCGGGGGGGCATCTCAGTGTCAGAAACAAGAAAAGTAATAATAGTATTTTGGAACCCTGGGGTAGACTCCCCAGTGTCCGACAGTAGTAAGGGAGAGGAGAATAAATGCAGACACAGGGACTGCACCTTGATGTTGGCAAGTACTTTGGGGACCGTTCTTCTTTTGCGCTTTGATGTAGAATTCTGCATCAGAATCGCAGAAAGGATGCAGAATTCTGCATAGATATGGGATTGGATTGAAGTGCCATTTTACATACAGAATCCTGCATCAATGTGCCATTGTACCATGCAGATGCAGGACTGTGCATTGTAAAGTGGCACTTCATTGCAGGATTCCTGCACTGATGTAAAAATCCATGTCGCCTGGTCATCTATTTTTTTCCTCATAGGAAATTATGGGAAATTCAACATTTAATAACTTTGGAACAGATTACTATTTTTCACCAAACCTTCAAAAGGCACATATGTGAGGTCAATGCTTTCTACCCTGAAAAAGTTAGCCCAGAAGGTAAAGTTGTTTCTGAGATACAGGTGGACAAATAAAAACCAAAAAACAGCAAATAAATTACATAAAAACTCTGTTTTTCAACACCTGTATCTCAGAAGTCACACAATGGATTCAAACTAAATGTGACACATCAAGGGACCTACCCCAAAGGATGGCACATGTCAAATTTCATACAAACCTGTTAAACCATTCTAAAGTTATTAACTTGCAAAAATTGGCCTATAACATTAAACACTCACTAACCCTAACTATAGGGCACTTCTATGCTACCTTATACACTATGGTTTATATTATTTAATATGAAAACATTCTAAGGGTACAAGCACTTGGGAGGGGTCACCTTTTTCCATTAATAAATGTACTAGGGATGGTTTTACCATAAGGTACTTGTTATAATATGTATTTCATTTTACAGTGTATTGGGTTAATAGGAAAGAAAAAGCACATTTAATTTCACCTTTGTGGTATTCTTATTTCATTCTTATACTAAACTAGGATTTAGCAATGTATAATACTTAGCTGCAGTTTATTCTATTTGTTTTATCTATTTTTCTCACCCTTACTATCTTTCTGTACTATATTTCTTTCCGTCTTTCTAGCTGGTTTTCTATGTAGCTATTATACATTTAATTTACTAGGAAGAGCATTATGTATACATTTTTGGTGCACCATGGCTAGTCCAAAATAAATTATTATAATGTCTTGGAATGAGAGGCTTAAATCATAAAATTAAAAGGTATAAAATTCTTAGACATCTTAAAAAGTAATGTTACCTATGCTTTCCTGCAAGAATCATATCTTATACAGGAAAACATTGATTTAATTAGGAGAGAATGGGTTGGGAAGTACTAGGAGCAGGAAATAGTTCAAATACGAACATACAATGATGCCAGCAGATACAGGCCTTACAGTCTATCAAGTCTGTTTGAGTGTGCAGCTTTCAGTGTTGAATACTGATGCTGCTCTTTAAATAAAGCTTGGGTGCTAATCCTGATCAAAAGAGGTATAAACATTAAAGATTTGTTCTATGGTACAAAACAAGGATGGATATTATTTAATGGTCAATGGTCAAATAGGAGAGGAATTTGTAACTTTGGTGAACATTTAAGATCCTGCAGCCACCAATCATATAATACAGTGGAACCCACTTATAACAGACACCCTTATAGTGGATGCCCACTTATAACAGATGGAGCTGCCTTGCCAGAAACCAAAAGCCATGTCTGTAATGTTCAAAATCACATTTATGCCATACTCTGCAGCTCTTGTATAGTGGACACTGTGATCTCCTCTGTGGCCATGTTACATGCTGCAAACTACCTGCTAACTGTCATCTGATCCCATTCACTGCTCAGCCCCTTGATCCCCAGTCAGCACAGGTACTGTACAGCAAAATCGTTCCAGTCTTGTTTATTGCTTGGTTCCCAATTAGCTACAAATAGCAGTTCCCCATACCTTTGGTTGGCAGAGGAGGGCATGTTCTGATTTTAACTCTTGCATTTGAGCTGTGGTAGAGGCGCTACATTTTAAGACTTCAGGATATAGCGGACACCTTATAACAGACAAAACCTGCTTACACAAATGTGCCCATTACAAGAGGGTTCCACTGTACTTTATTTATACAAATGTATAATAAACTTCAGAACTTTTGGACAGCTGTATCATAATTTTGGGTGATATGAACTGCATCATTGATCCGGTACTAGAGAGGTCTAGGTTATGAGGGAACCTTGCTAAATTAGATAAACATCTCAAATTCACAACTGAAAACTTTGTCTTATAGATAGCTGGCATACATTATACCCTCAAGCTAAGGCATTTATGTATTGATCTAAGCACCACCAATATGGCTTGAGAATTGCCTAAAATTGCATTACAAGGGAGATAACGATAGGTAATTGGTGTTAAAATTGTGAACAGATAATTTCTGACCATAACCCGGTCTAGTTGACTTTAAGTTTAAGTAGCAATTTAGGGAAGAAATACAGCTGGATATTAAATAATGTGGACACAATATGGAATTGGTCTCAAAACATAAAATAGGTGAATTCTTGTCATGCAATACTGTGAAAGGAACATCTTGACTACAGTCTGGGATTGTTTCAAATGTTGGCTTAGGGGTCATCTAATCAGTGTTGCCTCAGCTCTAAAGAAACAAAAAAAATCAGCAATCAACTAAATGTCTAGGAAAGTTAAAACTAATGGAAGAAAAACTTACTAAAATAAATAATAAAGACAAATCGTTACAATGGTCAAAAATTTCAATTGAGTACAATTAATTAGAGGGAAGACAGAATTCAGTATTTGGAATTTAAAATTAATCTATATTGGTAGAAGATCTAAATGTACTAAACTGTTATAATAAGGTTAAAACAAGCTAAACATAATACAGGGATATTAAAATTAAACATCCCAGTCTCTGAGCAGCTTCACACAGGTCATAAATCCATTAATAATATTTTTGCAAATTATTATAGAGAACTTTACTCAGAACAGGATCCTGTGATAACCTTGCTATGCATACATTCATGGAAGGTATTCATTTTCTGAAAGTTCCAGATCATTTTAAAGAAGAATTAACTGTGGATATTACCAAACCTGAGATACTAACTGCCACCAAAATCTTGCAAAACATAAAACTCCAGGACCAGATAGCTACTCGGTGAATTTTCCGTTATACTTTCATAGAGGAGGTAGTCCCTATTTTGGAAAAGGTTTCTGTGGAAGTTTATAAACATGGATCCTTACCCCTTCTATGACTCAGAGTATTACAACCCTCATTCATAAACAAGGAAAAATTAATCTGAGGTCAAAAATCACAGGCCAATATCTATAATGAACACTGATGCAAAAATCTTGGAAAACTATCTTGTGAAAGTTATTCTCCTGTTAATAGATAGACAAAAATGACGTTAAGTCTAGATTTGCCTCTGACAGCACAAGAAAATCTTTCATTAATTATGTGTTGCTGAAAAATAAAAAAAACAACAAAACAACAGATGGGCTTATAATCATTAGATGCTAAAAAGCTTTTGATAAAGTCACATGGTCTTTTATATATATATATATATATATATATATATATATATATATATATATATATATATATATATATATACATATATTTAAACTATATGATTTCCTGAAAGTTTACTAACCAGATTTGGATTCTTTATAGAAATCTGTCCTCAGCAATAACAACTAATGGTGTGATTTCTGATTATTTGAAGATTGAGAGAGGTGCCCAATGTCAGCTTTATTATTCAGTCTTACTTTAGACCCACTGATCGGAAAATTTTATACTAATAGTAACATAAAAAAGATAGAAATTACTCAGTAAAAATACTTATGCTCAGTATATGCAGATGACATTTTCCTATCAGTAATAGATCCTGAACATTCAGTTCCACATATTCTTAAAAATATGTAAGAATGTGGATCCTTTTGGGATACTCCTTGAATAAAGATAAAACCCAAGTCCACCTAACCAGAATGAACACTCTTTTCAACTCCTTTGCCATTTTGCTCTTGACTGCCTGCTCCACACTCACCATTGTGACCTCTATACTGGTCTCCCCTCCCACTCTTTGGGCTGAACACCTCGCCAACTGCCTCTCTAGCTGGAAAGTACTGGCTCAATTCACTCCCCTCACCTCAATACCCTTTTCTCCACCCCTCCTCCTCCCACCTACTCTTTCTGTAACTCTGCCTACTGGACCCTAGCCCTCCCTGCCTGATCTTCCACTTCAGGTCGGGCTGCCTTCTCCTACAACTTTCCCAAAATTTGGAACTCCTTCCACTAGAAATCTGCTCTGCCCTGTCCACTCATTTGTTATCCTCTCTTCTTTGCAATTACATTTCTCCATCCTGCAACTGTGTCTGACCCACTTTTTTCTCTCAATCCTGCCACTGTGCCTGACCCCCTTCTCAATAGCCCCACCTACCCCAATTCTCTCTCAATGCTGTGCCTAGTCTACTTCCCCTTTCCTCTCCCTTCCTCTCTCCAGGTAAGCTGATATTACATGACACTGTCTGGGTTTGCATTGAGCAGTGTTCAAACCCTTGTGGTGTTCCAATCCAGAGGGCTGAGGCTTACCTCTCCCTTCTACCCTCACTCTCTTGTGAAGGTAGTGGGCGATCACCACATCTAGCTTTCCTGGGGAAACTGGTACCCCACAAACACTGACTGTTGAGGCATCAGGCAGTGTCAGACCCTTGTGGAGTTTCCACTCCCGAGGGTGAAAAGAGACTTGCCTTCCTCCCTTCTACATCATCTCTCTTCCTGCAAACCTCGATACTCTGTCCTCCAGTTTTGGGTTGCTGCTGACAGAGACTGACCCATGCAGTGTTTAGATCTTGGTGGGGGTCTGCCCCTCACTCTATCCCTCCTCCTTCTGCCTCATTCTTCAGTAAACAACAGTAAGTTAGTGGGAAATTGATATAGTCTTCTTTGCTTCAGTCCCTATAATAAGCTCCAATACTACAAAAATTATAGAAAGATGTAGGGGCCCTTTAAAATCACATGCTTCACATCAGTTTCTGTTTTTCAAACTTCCTTTATTTTATGTCCCTATGTTTCCTCTAGAGTAGAGCTTGATTTATGTCTCCTGCATTTAACTCTATAGTAGAGTAGAGCTTGATCATGATTTTTTTATCAGTTAGAAATATAGTTACATGTTATTTTTCTTTTTTCTCAGTTTATTTTCTTACTTTTTGATAATTTCATTTTTACATGGTCCATTAAAGCATATACACATACCGTTCATACAGTGTCTGCCATAAACCTGTTTATATCTCTCAACAGGTTTACTTATACTTGACTCGACTCTCTTATTACACATTCTATAATTAAATTAATGTGCTCAGTTAACTCATTTTTGCCACAGTGCTTATGCAACCAAAGATTCTCATTTCTGCAGCCATTTAGGCTTGACCCCCCTCCATTTAACTTGAAACAGCATACCTTGTTAAAGGGTAGAGGCTGTTTTTGTGGGGCTTCTAAGCATTGCCCTTGTCCTGTGGAGACATAATTCTAATGTTTCTTTCAGTTAAATTCAGCATTGTTATGCTTGCCCAGTTAAGTCACTAATAGATTTAGTTGCTATGTGCTCAGCCAGGAGGACTGGTGAGCTCCAGGCCTTGTTCCACAAAGTACCTTACCTCATCATGCATAAGGACAAGGTGGTGCTCATAACAGTTCCATCTTTCCTTACAAAGGTCCCACGACTTTCCATGTAAACCAAGAAATGTATTCCATCTTTCTGTCCACAACCTCTCACCAAAAGAAAGGAGTTGACAAGTTAGATTTGCAATGGGCATATGGACCTCATATGGACTGCTGAGTTCCAGAAATCAGATGGGTTGTTCATTCTTTTGGAGTATGCAAAAGGGTCAAAAAGCCTCCAAGGCCACCCTAGCTAGGTGGGTGAGGGCCTGCATTGCCAAGGCTTATGTTGCAAAAGAAGAGACCAGTTCTCATCAAGGCTTTCTCCACCAGGGCTACGGCTACCTCCTGGGCAGAGATAGGTGAGGGGTCTGTCTTAGAACTGTGCAAGGCAGCTACATGGTCCTCCATCCACACATTCACTAAGCACTGCAGATTGGATGTTCAAAGTTCTGCTGTTGCGGCCTTTGGTCATAGAATTTGCATGCAGCAGTTTGCAGGTAAATCCCTTTCCTGTACATGGTTGATGTATGGGACAATATTCTCTCCACCCATTTCTTTCATGGGTACTGCTGCTTAGAACCCATCAGTATTGAATCCCATGGACAATGTGGAGCACTACAGAAAGAAGAAATTTCTTCATGCTTACCATAATTTCCTTTACTTTTAGCTCTAACATTGTCAATGGGGCCCATCTGGGAGCCTTGATCTTGCGGAGAATGTTGTCTGGTATGCCAGTGCTGGGATGTTCATTGTTTTGTAATAAACTCTGATTGTAAGTTGGTCTGGACATCCATCTATAGTTCACCTGCTGTGCTTGTATGTATATAGCTATGCAAAACAAAAAGAAAGAGCAGTTCCACACTAGAATGTTGGTTAGTAGTATGCAGATTTAACAGGATTGAATTTAATGATAACCAAGGTTGCCTCCATTGTTGCAGGTGAGTGCTTATTCAATTTGCAGTCTTTTTCCCAGTATTATCTGTTTACATTAATTCCTTTGACAAGTCTGTTTTAGTTGATTCAGTGCTGCAGGACCTTCCAAGACATAACAGTTGAAGATGAGCCTTGATCCCTTACCTCCACCATCTGCCGGTGAGGTAACTGTTTACTGCATTATATTCTGGCTAAAGACCTATCTATGTAGACAGCTGATTTGTATGTTCTCACACCAAGATGACTGGTATGATCTTATGGATATATCTTTTCCATATTTAGAGGCACTGCATGGACAATAGTGACTGGAGAGTTGCTGCTGTCCGGAATGTTCTGGTGCCAGGATTCTATCTTGATTACATCCTTGGGCTTTGCCATTTCCTCTAGTAGGGTGCACATAACCATCAGTACTGAATCCCATTGGCAATTTTGGAGCTAACAGAAAAGAAATTATAGTAAGTATGAATAAATTCCTTCTATTTTACCCAAGCTTTATATTTCTTACTCATCCCTTCTATAGAGATCCCACAATTTTTTTCAATACATTGAAGACATCAATTACAGAATTTATTTGGAATAATAAGAAACCACAGATCAGGTATGAAAAGTTAACAATACCAACAAATAAGGTTGTCTCAGACTGCCTAACTTCTATTGGTACTACCTTAGTGCCCAAATAACAACCACACAAGACTGGTTTCTGACTCACAGAGTATTAGGGTGTACATTCCAAACTGAACAAAAAGTGCACACTTACCTTCATATCAAAGAAATAACTTTGTCTAACTATTGCAGATGATGCAGTCCAAGCCCTAACAATATAGCAACCCATACATCAGCCACATGCGGGAAATATTACATACTGTAACATTATGTTTGCCTCTGTTCTACACTTATTTGGTCTGGAAAAGTAACTCAGACTGAGGGTATCCCAGTTTTATCTTTTCCCATCACCTTTCAAATTCCCCTGCTCCTGTCCACTCTCATAAACTGCACTCTCTTGGAATACCTGCCTCTTGTGAATAACTTGCATAACTGACTGCCAACCTCTGGCCACTAAGGGTTTCACTCAAACTGCCTTCACTATAGGTGTCACCTGCCCTTAAGTCACCATTTCTGTCACTTATATTCTACTCTAATAAGGAAATCCACCTCTGATTTACAGAGGTTTCATACAAGACATACATAATGTTCTCTTGCATGCCCAAGGTCACTTCTGGTGGTATCAGGATTACTACCCACCGTGAATCGTCCTCTCCTATCTCTCATGTAACATACCAGCTGGATACTCTGGGTCCCACTGCCATAAGAATTCTCCTTTGTATTCTCAACCTTATACCAACTAGAACCTTGCTCCTTCTCCTAACCTGTCTCTACATATAACTCATCCTTCCAAATTAGAGCATTTCCTTCTCTACCATCCCCTAGCATGCCCAAATACCTCAAGCACAATTACAGATTCTGCAAAGAAGTTTGGGTGATGCTTCTGCCTTATGCTTATCAGGAGACATTGAATCTAACCCTGGCCCCATTGGAATGCCAGGTCCATGGATGACTCCTCATGGTTTCCACTAAGGGCATGAAAATTGCCCACATAATTATCAAGTTTACCAGCAAACTTTCCTGAACTTGAAGCCTGGATAGCCCTCTACTGTCCAGACATACTTGGACTAACTGAAACATGGCTCAGGCCAGAGATGCCTGATTCCATGTACAAAATACCTGGCTACAGCTTGTCCAGATCTGATTGCCCCACCAAACAAAAGGATGGAGGAGTTGCCCTTTATTATAAAGAGCATCTCAATGTCTCTGTACTCCAGTCTTGGATAACAAATCACTGTGAAGCTCTGTATACGGTTCTGCAACTAGGTGGTGATAAAATGCTAAATCTGATCTATACCTACAATCTTCCAAAGGGGCTCTTCCTGGCTTAAATGGGCTCTTGGATTATCTGGCCACTCTAAAGGGTAGATCTGAAGTCATACTAATGGAAGACTTCAACCTAGACCTATCAGGAGTCATGCCGGTACATATACTGAAGCTCTCGCCTGACTTAACCTCGCACAACTTATCTCTAGCCCCACACGCATCTCTTCCAACTTGAGCACCAATCTCTCCTGGACTGGATGGCTACAAATAGAGCAAATAAAATAATTGCTGCAGAGACCTTTTCGGATTCTATTAGTGATCACCTGCCTACGTTCTGTATCTGGAATGGCCACTGCCTTTAAACCCCCAAGAATCATTCAATTTCGGGTTTTGCCAAACTAAACTGAACTGCACTTCTCGAGGATATTAATAATATAGACTGGTCTCCCATCTATCACACTGATGATGTAAACACAGCACTTGAATACCTGATGTCTCAGCTTCTGGCCCTTCAGGATCTGCATCCCTCTGAAAAAAGGCATCTCAGGGGCTCCCTAATAAATGGCTAAAAGACCTCCTTGAGCCATGATAAAAGAGACAAGGCCTGGACCTTGGCAAAGAAGTCCCAACAATCAGAAGACTGGGTTAACTATAGACAACTGAGAATGCCTGCAAAAGATATCCAGAAGACTGAAAGGGCTACTGCCTTAAGCTTCTCCAATCTTCAGCGGGTGATGCCAGGGTTTTGGAACCACATCAAAAATTTCATTGGGCAAAGGCCCAAGACAGCCATTACCGACATGATACTGAATAGCGCAAACTGTAATAAGTTACCTTCTATTGCTAATGCTCTTAATGCACAATTCTCGGATCTCTCTGAATACACTGAGAAATTCAACCAACCTCTTTCACCTCCTTCTGAGGTGCAACTTCTATGAAACCCCTTTTTGTCTCACATTAGTCTCCTCCACGAAGTGCGCATCTCCTCAAATCCGTATCCACCTATGGATCTGCTGGCCCGGATGGGCTACTGCCAAGCTTCTTGAAGCAGGCGAGCCCCTGCCCTTGCTGTTCCTATTGCAAGAATCTTTAATCTTTCCATAATAACTAAGCGGTTACTAACATTGTGGAAAACCGCTCGCGTTGTCCCTGTTCACAAAAGGGATACCAAAATATGTCAAACTATAGACCGATTACCATTCTCTCTACCCTAAATAAACTTCTCAAGAAGGCCATCGCTACTCAGGTCACAAATTACCTGTACTTAACAACCTTATATCCCCTACCCAGCAGGATTCGAACAGGACACAGCACCACAACTGCTCTACTTCAGCTAACAAATGCAGTCCTTACAGCGATGGATAAGAGCCTGCTCACTGGGGCCATATTTATCGATCTCACAAGACATTTGACCTTGTGAATCACTCTCTGCTACTTTCCAAACTGTCCCGCCTTGGCTTTGACCTGTTGACCATCTCCTGATTTGATAGCTACCTCTCAGGAGGTTGCAATTTGTCAAGTTGAATCCAGCGTCTCAAATCTTTCACCTAGCTCTGTTGGAGTCCCCCAAGGATCTATTCTTGACCCACTACTTTTCTCCCTTTTCATTAACAACTTGCCCTCCTTCCCTGCTCCTCCTCATTAATCCTTTATGCTGATGACATGGTGCTTCTCTCCAGTGGTAAAGATCCCTCATCAGTAAGAGCACATCTTCAAGCAGACTTCAACTGCTTGCAGGAGTGGTTACTAGAACAGGCTCCTAATGAATGCTAAGAAAACTGTAACTATGCTTTTGGCCTCCCCATCAAGAATCAGATCTCTTACTCCAGACTTATTGATGCATTCTCTAGATGACTCCCTCTTGAATTCGTTACCTTCTTCAGGTATCTAGAGTCACTCTTGACCCATCTCTTGACTTTAACCTCCACATTATGGCTACATGTAAGACAGTTTACTCAAAACTTGGTCTTGCCTTTAAAATTAGGTCCTCCCTCAATGATGCTGCCCGCTTGCTATTGCACAAGGATTTTCCTCCTGCTCTTACATATTGCTCTCAGGTTTACCTTAAAGCTAGCAAAGGAGCACTCCAGAAATGGAGCACCTGCTATAACAGTATATGCAGATTTTCTCTCTCCGCTCACAGACTTACCCATCATTGCCTGCTCTACTTGAAACTAAATTGGCTCTCCCAGACTCGCTCAGACACTATTCTGCAGGCTGTACAATTGATAATATGATCAGAACAGGGTCCCCTAAATACCTTGCTAAACTATTAACTCAGCCCTCCCAAGCATACCTCCTCAGGGCATCTGCTCAAACCCAACTTGAAATTCCCAGATATCTCACCAAAAGGAGAGACGATCCTTATGCATATCTGCCCCCTGCTCCTGGAACTCCATTCCTCCCACATCAAACTCTCCAAATCCCACAAGGCCTTTAAACTGGGTCTTGGGCACACCTATTAGAATCTGACTGCTGCTCTTGTGTTGTAACTTGAGCCTCTCTCTAGCATTTTCTCCTCCCTATGTGCTACTGATTTCCTGCTGGTCTCCAAAATCTGAAAGTTTCCACATCCAGCAGAAATCCTATTGTTATAATGCTACTTCATTTAAGTTTTGTTTACTGTTTGTCATTTCAGTTTAGTCATTGATGTATCATCAGATGAAAATAATTAATGTAATGTTATCTGTTTCTCTTGCCATCACTGATAATGACTGTACCTGGCTGTATACTGTTCAAATGTTTGTTCTCACCTCATGCTGTGTCATGAAATACTCTTTAATGTTGACTCTTGTCTCCCTGTCTGTACTGTCCCGGGTGCCTGAATATAGGTAACATTGTTGTCTAGTGTACTTACCCGGTAAACAAAAACCAAATAAATAAATAATAAATTATTAAATCTACAAGCGTCATTAATATACACCTCCTTTATGGAATAATTACTTTCCTCCCTCCCTCACAGATTCAGCATGTAAATTATGGCAAAAGACCATATAAAACTAAACTAAATCTGAATGATGTTCTTTTTATCATTTGAGGGCAAACATAAAAGATACAATGCCCAATATTCAAAAGAGTGCAAACAGAGGCAAAGATTTGTGCTGCTCATTTGCAATTGTTCAGGAGTCTGAGATGCAGTGCGAACATACGAAAATACAAATTTGCCAGCAGAAATAGGTCATCTGGTCTATCAAGTCTGCTCAAGGTGCAGCTAGCACCCTCACCTTGCAGCTGTCCTACCCTCCTTCCCTTCCCAATTATCTCCCCTTGCACTTTGTCCCATCCCTTTTGAAACTACCCACTGTCTTACAGGCTACCACCTCCTCAGGAGAGCATTCCATTCTGCCACAACCCTCTCCATGAAAAAGTGTCTCCTCATTTCTGTCCTAAATCTCAACCCCACCTCAAATCTAAGGTCATGCCCTCTCATGTCCTCCCCTCCTCAGCCTGAGTATCCATTCAGTGCCTGCCTTGTTTATCCTTTATGTACTTAAAGGTCTCAATCATATCTTCCTGGTCCCTTCTGTCCTCCAAGGAGTATATCTTCATCTCTCAGCCTCTCCTCATATGGTCTGTCCTCCAAACCCTGGATCATCCTTGTTGCCCTACATTGTACCCCTTTCAGTAATTTCACATCCTTCTTCAGATATGGGTGCCAGAATTGCACACAGTGCTCCAGGTGGCCTGACCAGTGCCCTATACAGAGCAAGATCACCTCCCTGCTCCTGGAGGGATCCTTCTCGTGATACAACTCAGCATCCTATTGGCTTTCACTGCTGCCCTCCTACACTGCTCTGCATTGTTCATCTTCTCTGTTATAACCACCCCTAGATTCTTCTCCTCAGTGGAACCTAGCTGCACCCCTTCAGCTGGTAACACCTCCCTGGGTTCTTTGCTCCAAAGTGCAGGACTTGCACTATTACATTGAACCCCAACTGCCACACTTCTGACCACTCCACCAGTTTGGTCAGGTCATCCTGAAGCCCCTGCTAGCCTGTTATATCATCCACCACTGCCTCTAAACTTGGTATTATCAGTGAATAGAATTATTTTATTCATGACACAATATGAGATGTCCGCTATGAATATTCCAAATGAAAGTGGCCCCAGTACCAATCCCTGCAGCACCCTGCTCATCACAGCCTTGGAGATGAGAGTCCCCCCCACCACCACTACCCTCTGCTGTCTCCCCACAGTCAATTCTCAATCCATTTAACCATCTTAGTCCCCATCCCCGTATCTCAACTTCACTCCCAACCTCCCATGTAGCACTGAATCAAAGGCCTTACTGAAGTCCAAGTATATGACATCCACCGCATGACCCTTGTCCAGTTCTCTCATGACCCAGTCACAATACTCAACTAGATTCATCTGGCAGGATTTTCTGGAGACAAACCTATATTAGTGACTGTCCTGGAGCCCATTGTCTTCCATAAAGGTCACCAGCTTTTCCTTAAGTATTGTCTCCATCAGCTTCCCCATGGTGGAAGTTAAGCTTACTGGCCTTTAATTAACCAGCTCATCCTTTGGTACACTTTTATGGATGGTTACCAAGTGGGCCATCCTCCAGTCATGCAGCACGCACCCTGTATCCAGGGAGGTATTGAATAGTTCTGCCAACAATCCAGTGGGATCTTGGACATTTCCTTCAATAATAATCTTTAATAATCTATTTGTTAGCGTAATTTATAATATACCCAAGTGCTATACAAAGATAAAATAAACAATTTAAAAGATAGAAAATCTAATCCATAAAAACACTCCAACTTCCTCACCATATCTAAAACCTGTAACAATACTTAAATTTAAATCTCTTACTCTTCATCCCTTAAGAGTTTACAGCAAAGGCAGTCAAACAGATGTGTTTCAAAGCAGTTTTAAAGCTCTCCACTGTCAGGCACTATCACCCTGGGATGTATGCCCGTCTGGTCCTGGTGCCTTATCCACCCTCAGTGCCCTTAACCCATCCAATACCCTAACCTCAGTGATCACCCCTATCCATTATCCCTCCCTCCCTGCCCACCCTCTGTGGTAGCTGCCCTCCTTTCTCCCTCATGAATACAGAACAGAAGTACTCATTCATTGCTTCTGCCTGATCCATCCCTTCCTCTGCCCACCCCATCCTTCCTGATCCTCACTATCTGGTCCTTGCAGCTCCTTCTCTCCCATATGTATCTGAAGAAGTCCTTTTCCCCATCCATGATGCCTTGCACCAGCCTTAATTCCATGGAGGCCTTAGCGGCTCTGACTTGTCTGGTAACTTCCTTGGACCCTTTTCACATACTCCTCCTATCCTCCCCTTCCTGGATTTCTTGTATTTCTTGAACATTGCATTTTAGCCCTCACCATTTCTAAGACCCACTCTACTTAATCAGCTTATTTTTTTAGCCCTTTCCTTTTTGCTCTGCAATCTGGTACATGACTCAGTAGCCGTTTTGCAATACTGCAATATTCAGTCATATGGCGTACTGGTACTATCTGACTTAATATAGGAACATGTCAGCACAGTGCTATACCCATTATGGGCTTATTTGCATGGGTAGCTGCGGCAGGGGTTGTTCGGTGCCCCCTCCACCCTGATTGCCCAGTCCTCCTTGAGAAAGAACATCCTGGTGCTCAGTGGTCCCTCCCACTCCCTGATCACTAGCACAACTGATCACTGGCCCAACTGTTAGATTGAAAATACCTGATGCCCAGTTGTCCTCCCACCCTCTGATTGCTGTCCTGGCTGTTAGAGTGAAAATCCCTTGTGTCAAGTGGTCTCCCTCACCCTCCAATCACTGGCCCAACTGTAGAATGAAAATCCCTGGAGTCAATTGGTCCACCCACCCTCCAAGCACCGAGCTTGACTGTTATAATGAAAATCCCTGGTGCCCAGTGGTCCCACCACCTTCTGATCCCCAGTCTGACTGTTACAAAGAAAATACCTGGTGTTCAGTGATTCCCCCACCCTCCAATCCCCAATCTCAGAAATTACAGAACAGTCCCTGGTGCCCAGAAGTCCTCCCTTCATCATATTGCCAGCCCTGGGAATTAAAGAGCAGTCCCTGGTGCTAGCAGACCCCACTCCTTCCAATCACTGCTCTGTACTGGAACTACATGAATCCTGGTGGTCCATGATCTCCCTGGTCTCTGATCCCCAGCCTGGGTACAACAATGAGACATGCTCATTGTCCATGGAGTTCCCCTCCCCGGTCTCCAAACACTGGTACCATACAGCAATGAGACATGCTCATTGTCCAGGGATTCTCCTTCCACTGGTCTATGATCCCTGGCCCCGTACATCTTGATAGAGCAGAGTGACCTCCCCACTTTCCAATCACCAGCCGTCTGCCATACCAGAAGATAAACAAGGTAAAAAGCATGCAGGACATGACAGAAAAATTAAATAAATAACTCTCAGTCCCTGGCATCTAGTGTCCTCCTCATCCACCAATCTTCATATCTTATATCTTGGAAAATGCTCCCTAGTGTCTTGCAGCCCCCACCCCACTATGGGCACCAACCACCCACCCTGTCAATCCCTCTTTACCTTATGCTGATGCCATGGAACCCCATACTGTGACTGACACAGCCCTCCTCACACCTCCATGGGCAGCTGCCATATGGATAACACAGAGCACACGTCCTATGTATGATAAAGGTGCACATACTCTGTACTGTACATGGAGTGGAGCATGCTTTTGCACAGCACAAATGCACTGAATATAGGGTTGCACAGATATTCCTGTCCTGCCTCCCTTTTCTCACCTGTTATGTTTTGTATGGGTGCTAACCCTGATTGCCTGTGCAACCGCCCTTTGCCACATACAAACATTTGAATATGGGCAGATTATCTCCCACAAACACTTCTTTCACTTTTACAAATTAAGAATTTCATATAAACCACCACAGGTATACTTAGTTCTTCAAACAACTCAACAATAACAGGTATTCTAATTAAACAAGCAAACAAACCAAAACTTATTTCATGCATGCAACAAAATATTATATAACACAACATAGGTAGTTAACTATGCCAAAACATAAACAGAAAAAAATGACTATAAAACTTTAAAATAAATTATGGAACACAATAATACCAATGCCAAAGAAAGGCTCAGGCTTCCATGACTCAACAAATACAGTTTAATACACTTCATTGGGTATATTACACACCAGGAAGGTTACATACTACTATTACATTTAAAGTACCCAAAGCAAAATCCGCTCGACAGGGCAGCCATAAGCTTCGTGCTACCTACCTTATGGAACGATCTACAAAAACCCTCAAATTAAGCACTCTAATCGGTATAAATGCTTTCAAGATGCTTTATTTCCATACAGTCAGAGAAGTATGTAACTGCTTCACCCACTCAGACCCAGTACCGGTGTCTGCACTGGTATATAGCCATGCCTAGACCCAATTTTAAGTACTGACCCCCAGCTTGCTCCTCACCAGCCTAATTGTTCTCTCTCTTATCCCCTGTCTTATCAACACTAGGCCCATCCATCCCTTATTCTTCCTTTCCCAACCTCGGATAGGAGCTCACTACCCTGGGTTGTGACATCCTACCATGCCCGTGCTTTATAGCATTCAATCCGGGCTCACACATACCTCCTTTTCTCCATCCACCTTCTCTACATCCAGCTTTACCAACTCCTTTCTGTGCACCGTGCCCTCCTAGCCTTTCTCCCCTACTTCCTCCTCTCTTCCCCTACCTTCACCTCTACCTGGTGTATATTTTTATTTTATTTTTTTTCTTCCATTACTTCCTCCTGCAACCTTAGATAACCTGCTTTATCTTCCTATAGACACTTCTATGTATGTAAATACAGTGTAATCTGTACAATATCTGTATAATTTTATGTACATGAACTTCCTTTTCTTCCTTTCTGTAAAGAGTATTATCTGTATTGCCTTGTAAATACCTGTGTTGACCTGTATATACAATTGTTCATGCTCTACCCAGGTCCATCTTGCAAATGAGTGCCGCTCAACGATGAATGCCTGGTTAAATAAAGACTTGATTGATTGATTGATTGATTGATTGAAGACTTGATTGATTGAATGCATTAGTCTCTCCTTTTTGTCCCAGTTGCCCATGAACTACTGGTACACTTATAAATTTAATGCATGTTTGCCCATACTTGACACATTTCTGGTCCAAAATAATTAATGTACTGTCTAGGGCAATGAAGACACCACTTACATTATCACCACTGTTAACTTAATTAGGTATCCCAGAAGCAATAACCAAACAACCACAGCAGATACAAAATTAATACCATTGGGCTCTATAACTGCATTGAAATGTATCCTTTTAAAATAAAAAACAAAGACCCATCAGCATTCCAAACATGAATACATTTCATGCTTGATATAATGAAACTAGAAAATGATAAGAGCATATATTTGAGGAAATGTGGATGCCTTTCAGTGTACTCATCAAAATGGTATGTGTGTATTTCAATTAATGATATTATAAACATTCTTGCTAAATGAATAATAATACTTGCATAAATCATGCTTAAACTATATCTATCTAGACATGGAAAAGAAGTTGTTACATGACTATGTCCAAAATTATTACATTTTTCTTATACTTAACTTCATGTAACCATGTAAAGCTGTGGCACTGCTCAAATGTACTTTATAATGTATTGTACTTTGGCTTTGTTTTTAATAAAACATTTAAAAAGAGCTAAAGACAAAGAAACGTTTTGGTTTAAGGGTGGAATGATTGACTTTAGAGGCAGTCAAATACAACGTGGATGACCTTCCAGAACTTAAGGGATTACTTAGGTTGCCCAAAAGTTTGGAAGTGTAGTATTGAACTTACCCAGCCCAGCAGCTTTAGAGCAGGCATTCCAAAGCTTCTTGTACTTCATAAAATCTGCCATGGAGCCAGAGGATTTATGATGGCAATGCGATGAAGCCATAAGTTTTGAGGAAGGCCACAAGCTTGGCAGTGACCCATGAGAGGTGGGATCCTTTAACACGTGAGCTGCAAAGGGATCATTGTTTGTCCCAGACAGATACAAATTTATCATGGAAATTACTGAGGTGTCAAGGGGCGAGAGCCTAGCAGCCCACCAGAAACAGCTTCTGAGTGGAGCTACTCCATCTAAGGTTCTTATTTTCAATTAAAATCTTTAATTAAGCTTTTTATTTTGGAAAAAAATATTATAGAACATTGATCTAGAGTATCCTGCACTGACTGATCATAAATGTTTTGAGATGGGATGACTGAAGGGCTGGAGTAAGACTGATAACCCTCATCCAGCACCCAGTAAGCATGGGATCCAACAACAACCTCCACCTAATGGTGTTTCTTCAGCCACACTCCACAGTGTACACGGGCCATCCAGTCACTCACACAATCAAACCTGAGAACTGAGCAGAAATTAAACAGATATGCAAAGAGCCTAACCATGGTCATGTAAAGGGGCTGGTGAGTTCTAATGCAGACAGTGCTGTGTTGGTAGGTAAAGTTATGTCTGCTGTTGCATCTTCACAAAAGGAAAAATCATTATTAAAAGCGAGACTCGAGCAACTAGAAAATAACATCTGGGCACCCAAAGTTCATATTTTGGGGCTCCTGGAGGTACAGAGGGTGATGATGTTGAAATGTATTGGCTCCATTAGGCCCTGGGGTTGGGACAGCCACCTAGCATTATCATGACCTACCACATTAATCCACAGTGAGCCAGGAGGCAGTCAGAAGTCCCACAGACTGTAGTGTTCATGATGCGTTCTGTTGGAGAACAGGACTGATTGTTGAAAGCAGCATGAGGCATGTGCCACATATGGATAACAACAAAATATTGTTTTCCAGATTATGTATGCTACCCAGCAAGAAGGAAAGCCTTTGAAGGAGTCACAATGTTGCTGAGGGAGGCTGGCATACAGTAGAGGCTGTGCTTTCCAGCCAGCCTGTAATTTGCCATCAAGGATAAGCAATATTGCTTTATGGACCCATAATCTCCTGGAGCCTTTGCTGATAAACTGAAAAGACCAGATTCACTCCAAGATGAGACATATTCAGCCAAGAAGGAAGATAAGTAACTGAACTGAGATTAGCAGAGCTGCTGTCTAGACACATTGGGTAAAGTACTGAGGTCTGGTGGAAAACTGGACAATATTATGGACCTTCACTTATATGATAAAATTGGTACTATTCTGTGAAGCCCCATTCCCTAAAGTACAAAGAGACTCATTGCCTCAGAAAAGCACTAGCAAACAGGCAAGAAGCAGGGTGGAGGAACAATGGGGAGTGATCAGAACAGCCATCACCTTTGTGTAAAGCAAATCAATAAAACACAACAAAGGAAAAACACACTATGGTTCTCAAAAGAGGTGGCAGGGAAGGTTAAGGAGAAAAGGACAGCATTCAGGAAATATAAGGAAACACAGAAGGAGCAGGACAGAGAACTTTATCAGTTAAAGCAGAAAGAGGCTGGGAAGGCAGTCAGAATAGCAAAGGCCCAAACCGAGGAAAGGATAGCCAATTCTGTTAAGAAGGGGAAAAGACCCTTTATAGGTACATTAGGAGCAAGAAAAACCAAAGGTGGGATACTGAAGCTTAATAAAGGGAGGGAATGTGGGTAGAGGGTGACAGTGAAAAGCAGGGATACTGAACGAATATTTCTGCTCAGTATTCACAAAGGAAGAGAGAGGAGTTACCTAAACCAAACAAGAGAAACACTCTGAAGACAGGGGCGATACCAGTCCATTTACAGAAGAAAGGGTTCTGAAAGAACTAATAAAATTGAAGGTGGACAAAGCAATGGGGCCTGATGGGATTCACCCAAGAATTCTAAAGAACTAAAGGTAGAACTAGTGACACATTGACTACTCTCTTTAACAAATCATGGGAGGATGGGGTGGTACCGAGGACTGGAGGAGGGCAGATGTGATTCCTCTTCACAAAAGTGGGAGCAGGACAGAGGCAGGAAACTACAGACCAGTTAGTTTGACCTCAGTGGTAGGGAAAATGATGGAATCACTTCTGAAGGAAAGAATTGTTGAGTACCTAGAGGCCAGTGGGGCACAGGACCCAAGGCAGCATGGATTCACGATGGGAAGGTCATGTCAGACAAATCTAATAGATTTCTTTGACTGGGTGACCAAAGTAGTAGACCAGGGAGGGCTGTGGACATGGCCTACCTAGATTTTAGCAAGGCATTTGATACAGTCCCACATAAAGTTTAATACACAAGATAGCCAGCCTTGGTGGGTCCCAAGGTGGTAGCCTGGATAAAAAATTGGCTAGACAACAAGACGCAAAGGGTAGTAGTAAATGGAGTACACAGTGAAGAAAGGAGGGTTACTAGTGGGGTACTGCAGGGTTCAGTACTGGGACGGTCCTTTTAATGTCTTTATAAGTGACATTGCAGAGGAACTGGAAGGAAAAGTATGTCTCTTTGCAGATGACACAAAGATCTGCAACAGGGTTGATACACAAGATGGAGTGGAAAGGATGAGAAGGGACTTGGCAAGGTTGGAGGAATGGTCAAATGTATGGCAGCTCAGGTTCAATGCAAGAAGTGCAAGGTAATGCACATGGGAAACAAAAACCAGGGAAGCGTACACAATGGGGTGAGATACTGACACCAGTAAAATGGAAAGGGACCTGGGGTTAATTATATCAGATGACCTAAAGGTGGGCATGCAATGTGAGAAGGCAGTAAGGAAGGCTGGGGGATACTGGGATGCATAGGAAAAGGCATCAATAGTAGAAAACAGGAAGTTGTTATCCCTCTGTACAGATAGTTGGTGAGACCCCATCTGAGGTACTGTGTCAGTTCTGGAGACCCCATCTCCATAAAGACATAGACAGAGTGGAGGCTGTCCAGAGGAGGGCAACCAAAATGGTTCAGGGTCTGCACCAGAAGACATACGAAGAAAGACTAAAGAAGCTTAATATGTATACCCTTGAGGAAAGAAGGGATAGAGGGACATGATAGAAACTTTCAAGTACCTCAAGGAATTAACAAAGTCCAAGAGGGTAGCATCTTCCAGAAAAAGAGATGTGCAAGAACAAGGGGCACAATTTGAAGATAGAGGGGATGGCTCAGAGGTAATGTGAGGAAGTATTTTTCACTGAGAGGGTTGTGGATGCATGGAACAGCCTCCCTGAGGAGGTCGTAGAGTCAAGAACAGTGGGGACTTCAAGAATGCATGGGACAGGCATAAGGCAGTCCTAGTGGAGTAGGAGGAAGTAAGCTGTTGGTTAACTAGGATCTGCAGCTTATCTCTTAGGTAGGAAAATGGGCAGACTAGGTGGGCTAGCCGGTTCCTTATCTGCCGTCAAATTCTATGTTTCTATGTTTCTATTGTCTGATTTTAAGGAATACAAACATTTGCATTATATTGGGACTGAGGAGGATATTTTTGCATTATTTTTTTGTATGGAACAGCTGAGGCAGAGGTACCTATAGTTTATTACTGTGGTTTTACTACTTGTACTACCAGTGTCTATTCTGCATGATCAGCTACTATATGTCTGCATCTTTATAGGGCTCAACAATGTTCTCAATGTCTATTTTGCTGGTTCATTCTGGGCATTAAGAACAGTGAGTGAGTCCATTATTATGTGAATATTCAATATGGTGATACGGTAGTATAGATACCGTGGCATTGGGACACATGGTACATCCTCTGGAATAGTTTTGTGCCCCTGATGTCTGTAATGATGGGAACCGTCATGGACAACAAGGCACAATGTGCATTTCTCCAGATTACTGGTTGATCCTCCAGATCTCTTGCTGTCCCATTTACCTTTACTCTTCAATCTGCTTTCCCTTCCTCCATAACAGACGCTCTCACACATCCCAAATCTAGTTGTCAGGTTCTGGTTTGGTTTTCTACCTCCTTACCTCTCCTCCCTCCTATCAACCCCCTTCCATCCTGCTATTTCCTTCCTCCTCCACCCATAGGACTCTTGCATCCCACCTTGGTGCACATCGTCTGGTCGTGCCGTCTTCTTATATAATTTCGCTGTGGTCTGGAACTCCTTCCTCCCTCTAGAAATCCACTCTGCCCAGTCCCGCCCTCTCTCTCTCCTACTTCCTACATAAGCACTCTGTTCATTCCTGCATCTGCACCTAATACCTCTCTCACCCAAATAACCTCCCCTGCCATTGTTTCTCCCCTCCCTCTCCACTGTCTCCTTGCTACCCTCCACTGGTGCCTCCTAGACCCTATCCTCCCTCCTTCTGCCCCCACCTCACATCTCCCCCACTAACCCCTCTTCCTCCCTTCCTGGTCCTGTTCCCTTGCAGGGTTCCCAACATCCTGAAGGGATTCAGCTGTTGGGCGCATACTCTCTCCTCCCCTCTCCACCTACTCATTCCCACTGCCTCCCCAACTACCCCTTACTGGTGCCTCCTTACTCTCCCCTCCCTCTCTGACCCCATCTCATCTCCTGTGACTCCCTTCCTCCCGCCTCCTCCCTAACTTCACTGAACACTTGGCTACTCTTAAATTTGGCCTTTCAGTTCTGGACCTGCACTCACTCCCCACTGCATTGCCACCACCCTTTTGCTACCCTGTATCTGCACCTAACATCCTTCTCTCCCTAACAATCCACCCTTAATCCACCCCCACCATACTCTCCCACCCTCCTCAGCCCTTTACCAACCCTGGATCAATGCTACTACCATGACTGCATAATTGCTACCTGTGCCATCAATGATATAACCATGACTGCAAAAGTATACCTGTTAGAGCTGTGCAGAATGGAAAATTCTGAATCAGCGGAATTTCAGTGAAATTTCACTAATTTTAAAATTTAGTAATTTGGTTATAACTCAATAACCGTCTCAAGCTAGTGGTCTAAATTTGGAATTTTATTCTTTGGGACACTGTCCACAATAGTGCTACATATCATGTAGTATGGTCTAACAGTTTCAAAATTATAGGGCTCAAATGTTATCATTTTATTGTGTGTGTGAATTTTCATGAAAATTGTTTATCTGCATATACCGCAACCATCTGTTGGGTCAGGATCTTAAATTTGGCATGATTTCTTGAAGATAGGTGTTCTAACAATGTACAAGATATGATGCATCGTCTCAAAATTAAATGTGCTCAAAATATTTTTATTTTTCAGGAAATTTCATGAACAAATTTCATCTACATATAACTCAGGCACCTTTGGAGCTAGACAAGTGTAAATTAGTATGGACAACTTTTTGTAATGCTTACAGAATGATCTAAATATGAAGGGAATTAGATGAGAGATTTTTTAAGTTGCAGGGGTTCAAAACTTTGCTATGTAAATATTTGCAAAACTTTCTGAAAACTATCAACAATGTTAATGTTTGTAATTTCTCTTCTCTTGCATGCATAGCATTAACATTTGACATGCATATCCATAGTCAGTGTATCCTGGTGTCTAACACAACTGGATAAATTGGTTAAGCAGTTTTAATTTTGCAGAAGAAAAAAATGATTAGTAACATTTTCTCACATATTTATGATAGCATAGTCTATAGATGAAGCATCCAGAATTTGTTTTGTGGAATTTAACATTAACAATGCACATGTCACTACTTCATTTGATAAGCTGGGCTGTGCTTTTTGCAGTCCTGCAGTTCCTCACTGGGTGACTAAACCCACTTCTCTTTGGCATAGCCAGGTTGACTCACTAGAACTACCGATGCCACTGATATCCTGTTTGTTCTTTACAGTGACAAACCTCCTTAAAATGTGAGTCCTACTCCCTTTCTATCAACCTACCCTGTTGGAATAGCCAGAATGCTTTCTTCCTGCTGCCCAAGACATTGTCTTCCTCTACTACATGCTTTTGAGTACCTCTGAGTCCTAGACTTGCATGTACACCAGACTTCCTGGATCATAAATTTACTGGATGTGATCCTTAAACATCCTGCATTCAGGTTAGAATTGTTGACACTCTGGCCTGGATATTCAAATGGATTAGCCTGGTGCAACAGAGTTGCACCAACGCAGCTTCGTGCATCCCAGTGGGATATTGAAAAGGCTGCTTAGCACAGTGCAAATCCCAATGCACCAGGCGCCAATATAGTATGTGGTGCAGATGCGGGGGCGTGCCCATGCATATGCAGCACATCCCCATATTCAGCTCGGGATATGTGGCGAATATGCTGGTGCAGCCCTGCTGTGTGCCACATAGGGGCTCAAAGTTGAGCCCATGCAGAGTAGGAACAATCCCAGCCACCACAGGTGGGCTGCTGTATTGCAGGGTGCAACACAGCAGCCCAGCTGGGGTGGCCACCCACACCCAGAACACTGTCCACAAGCACTCACAACCCTGGTGGTCAAGTGGAACCCTCCCCACCCATTGGCGCAATTGTGTAGATAGATACGGCATGGTCCCTGGTAGTCCAGTGACCCCTCATCCCTGAGTCCTGTATCCCCAATAAACATGATAATGACCATCCCTGGTGGTCTAGTGATTCTCCCTCCACCCAAGTCCCCGATTCCTGATAAATATATAACTTTCAGTCCCTGAGTGAGTCTAGTGGGACCCCCCACCATTACAGGATTGCAGTAAACCTCTAAAAGGTAATGCCCCAGTGATCAGTGGCACACTCCACCTACAGAACCCCTATGCACTTGCTCCCCAGTTATCGGTGGCAGATGTAACCCACCTACACCTGACACTGCTGCTCATCGAATGACAGGTACAGTATGGCTGTAGCTTCATTAGTCCAGTGTGGACCAATTAGGCTACAGGGCATGTCAGTGTAGACAGTCCCAAATATGTGAAGTCATTCACATATTTGGGATTGTTTAGTACAGTATGCACTGCAAGCCCATTGGTCCACACTGGGGACCAATGGGCTACAGCCCATACTGTACCTGTCATTTGGTGGGCGGCCAGGTGGTACGCGGGAGGGTTGCAGCTGCCCCCCCATGATGGGGGAGCGGGGTGGGCAAGGGGTTCTGTGTGGGTGGGAGGGTGCCACTGGATCACTGGGGCATTACTTTTGGAGATTTACATCACGGTAATGGGGTGGGGGTCCCACTAGACCACCAGGGACAGGCAGTTATACATTTATTGGTGAATTGGGAACTCAGGTGGAGGGACTATTAGACCACCAGGGATGGTCATTCATTATTCTATCAGGGACTCAGGGATGGGGGCCACTAGACTACTAAGGATTTCTGTTTATACATATACTGTGATCATGGCTGTGGGGTGGGAGATGCCCGGGATCCCCAATGAACACATCATGCTGTGCAGGGCACCAGGTGCAAGTCGCTGGGCTGTCCTGTGCAAGGCATGCAAATAGGCCGATAATGACATGCAAATGGCCCCATTTGTGCCTTGCATGTTTTATGGCCTCCTTGCATGCCCTTAGCTGAATATCAAGGGTGATGCACCCAACGCAACTGCATTTGCACTGGCACATCCTCATGCTCCCTTGCTGTGGTTTGTGCCAGCGCAGTCCCACTGCACTGTTCACAGTCTGTGCCATGACCAATGGTGCTGCACCTTAGTGCGTCCACCATTGATATCACCTAGCCTGGCACTAGCACATCCCAATTGTGCTGTGCTCAGGCTTCGCCACTGCCTGGTGTAGTCCCGAATATCTGGGCCTCTGTGCTTTCTTGCTCCAACCTGGGGCTCTACCACTGTTGTGCTTCCCAGCTCAGCTGTCCATTTCTTGGTGAAACTGTGCATCTAACTCCTGGACCTGGTGACCCCCTGTGCTACCTGCCTCTTATACCCCTATCCTTTAATTTGAACCCTAAATAAGGTTGAGTGAAATTAGAAAATTCAATTTTATGAACTTTTTCATGAAATGCTGCAATTTTCACAAAGACTCATGGGATTTGACTTAAGTAGAGATGTTATTTTGCAATTTCTCACAGCAAGCAATTAATAAAATTGGCACACATAGTCCCTTGTAAGATATTCGAACCTGCCAAATTTAATGGTATTGCATTCTAGTTTTAGAGTTTCAGGGTTTACAAATTTGTAGTTTACATTATTGCAAAATTAAATTTTTAAACGTTGTGAAAGTTTGACTACTTTTCATTTAATCCCATTTAAAGCTGAAATTTGAATGTTTTCAGAAATGACCATGGTATAGTAGTTTAAATGGTTCAACTCTGGTTAAATTTGATATGTAGTTTAAAATTAGAGGAGCTAACCGAAAATTAAATTTTGGCAACATGTTTGGCAGACTATAAAGCAATCCCATTTAAAGCTAGAAATCTGGAACTATGGGCATATACAAATGTAGTGCTAACCTGTATACCTGGCACTTTTGTAATATTTCAATGAATACTATCAAGTTATACTAAAATTACAGAAATCCAAATTTTTGCAAAATATTTGACTACCTATAATTCAGCTCCCATTAAAGCTTGAGACTTTAAACATAGTGCATATTTGCATTCTATGTGCTTCTCTAAATCCTGATGTTGTGGAGAAGTCTGGAGAAGAAATTTAAAATGATCTCAAAATAAATGAAAATTAAATTTTGATTAAATGTTTGGCAACTCATAACTTGGCCCCTTGTACATTAGAACTCTGACATTTGGCACACATTTGTAAGCTGTACTGTACAGCTTATGTTCCAAATGCGTGTTATTTGGATCAAACTTTCAAACTTATAGTGAAATAATTTAAATTTAAAATATTGCACAATTCCATGGAATTTGTGTGAAAATGCTACAGAATTCAGCAGAATTGAATGGTCATTCTGCAGGCATTCCACAGGTGGAATTTTATATTCTGCACAGCTCTAATATCTTGTTATCTTCTCATTGTCCTGTATCACCCTCTCCCCATGTCTACATTTTCTTCTCTCCTCCTATGTCTTGGCCTCACTCGGCTTTATATCACTCCTGGTTACATTTACTTTTGTTGTCTCATTCTGATTAGTACTGCATTGTATTAGCTCAACATTGTATGTGGCTGAATAACACTTATGTAGTTGATTGTTATTTGTAGTTTCATAATACTTGTACAACACTGTATGTATTGTTTTGCTCTGTATGTACTTGATTGTGACTTTGCTCTATCCTCCCATTTATGTACCCACCTCCCCGGATACTTCTGGAAATTAACTGTTTACACCTCATGTTGCCTTTCCTGTTGAAACCTTTTCAAATAAATAAAAATACATTTGCTGGTGTTAGTTCTATTTTCTCAGATCTATATACTGTATCTCTGTACTAACATGTATTCCTGGACCCAGATATTCAAAAGGGTTGCGCCATGAACAACAGAGATGCGCCAGCACAAGTCCAAAATGCACCATTCTATATTCAGTGGGATGCAGCTACTCTAAATTGCAATGTGCAAGAGTGCAATGGTAATGAATGCGCAACTGAAGGGGAGGAACCATGAATAAATGGCACAGTGCAATATTCAACAGCATGCACCATGCACAATAGGGAGCAAGCAGAGGTTGCCCAATAGTGGAAATGATCCAAAATAAAAGGAACAAGAGAGAGGCGCAAGAACACTATAGGGAAGCCAGAGATGATAGCTAGGTGACAGCCACAGAAGAGAGGGAAGCAGTGAGTGGGACTGGAAAGGAGCAGAACAGGGCACACCTGGGAACACAGGGCAACAGGACAGGAGTGGGGAGCCTGGCCACAGTGGACTGAGGGCAGTGGCAGTGGGCAGGACAGCTAAAGCTCGGAGGTGTTCCGGTGCAGGGGTAGTAGCACAAAGGACAGTGGGGAACGGGATTACAGCTGCCGGGGGAACACAAGCCAGGGACATGGCCAGTGTCACCATTCAGATAGAGGCAGTAATGAGGGGTGTGAGAAGGCAGGCAGCAGGGGCACGGCTGTGGAAGGGCCCGTCACGGTATGCCCCCAACAGGTGGTACCCAGGCCCAGATCAGCTTTGAGCACTACAGTGACACTGAGATTGTGGGTTGATACCACGAACCGAGTGATCCTGAGGTGGCTCTGTGAGCTGTGCAGTGATGAGATGCAGGCACCCACACGATGGAGCCATGTTCTGTCAGTGGAGACAAAGGTAACAGCTGTCGTGTGCCTGCTCACCATGGGCACCTTCCAGAGACCAACAGGGGACACAACAGGCATAATCCAGTCGGCCGCATCACACCTACTCACACAATTCCTCAGTGCACTGCTGCCACATGCTGCAGAGTACATCCATTCCCCAGCACACCAGCGAGTGCACAGCACACATACAAGAGTTCCACAGGGTAGCACGTATGCCTGCTGTGCTTGGGGCCATTGACTGCACCCATGTGGCCATCCACACACCACCTGGCCTGGAAGGTGCTGCATACATCAACCGGTAGGGCTATGCCAGCATCAACTGCCAGGTGGTGTGCGATGCTAGGGGCGATAACCAATGTCTGTGCCATGCACCCTGGGGAGCACATGATGCCTTTATCTGGCACCAGTCTGCACTGTGTCACAGGTTCTAGAGTGGGGACATCCCCACTGGCCACCTAGTGGGTGAGTATGCAAATCATGCAGGATGACATGGATCTTGGGAGGGCATAGTCAGAGGTGCCATAGGTACTGGCCTAGATGGCCCATGGCAGGGCGACACTGATCACCAAACTAATGTCCACCCTCTACACACAGGTGACAGTGGCTCTCCCTCCATCCCTGGCTGCTCACATCATACTGGCAGCCTCGCGAACCCATCACAGCAACGGTACAATGAGGCACATGTCACCAAATGCATTGTCATAGAGCAGGTGTTCAGGATGCTGAAGGCATGTTCCGTGCCTGGACACATCTGGTGGTGCCCTGCAGTACAGCCCCTCAAAGCCTGCGGGCTATTCCTGGCCTGTTGCATACTGCACAACATGGCCAACGACTGTGGATAGCTGTATAGGTTGAAGAGGGAGACAGCGATGGTGATGATGAGGAAGCCGGTGCAGATGGTGATGGGCAGCCCTCCTTGGTCGAAGGGACCCCTGAATGATCCGATGTCACAGCTGCACTGGGACACCATCACAGAGGAGCACTTCAACCAACCCAGGTAAGTCATGGGGCCATGTGCAACCACCAATGGCAAGGCACAACCCACAAACTCGCATGGACAAACCCCGGGGCATGGTGGACAGGGAATTGTCTGAGCATGGAACCGCACGCACCGTCAGGGTTGGGCAAGGCCTAACAGCGGCAGTCATGCACACACACACACACACACACACCCCACAAGACATGCACAAAGGGTAGGAGGCACGCGACCTCAACTGCCACCCCTAGCCACACACAAGTCCACAGACCACCATGCCCAGTGCCCATCATTGTGCGTGTCTCAGACACTGGGCACCATTGCACAGTAGTGGACAGTGCAACACAGGCATCATCATGCACATGCAACAGAGGCCAGCAGCTGGGAGGGTGTGCACAAGGCCCATGTGTGTGTGCAGGGCCAGGTACCCCACCCATGCATTGCACATTGAACAACACACTGCACACAGGACAATGTCAGATTGTAGTCATGGTGGGAGACAGGTCAGTCACGCTGCACAGTGCCACAACCACCATGGATGTGTGGGTGGCCCTGCTGAAACCAGCCAGCCATGACAGGCTGACCATTGGCCTCATGGGTGGCACCGACAGTCCCCAGGGGTGCCGCTCTGGAACAATGACTGTGCTTCGAGCAAGGGTCTGCAGCTCACCAAACATGCCTGCTCTAGGTGTTCTCAGGATGCCCACAGCCGAATCCGGTGTCGACATGGAGGGTTTTGCATGACACCTGGAATGGGGGTGGACATGTCACTCTTGCGGTGTCTGTGGCGCATGGGCAAATAACTGTGTGCCCATTGTGCCATGACAGCTGTGAATGCCTGTGTCTGCCTGTCAATGGCTGTGGTCACATCCTCTCACAGCTGGTCCATCCCTGCCAGGAGCAGACCGGTGTCCCTGCTGCGCTGCTCCTCTGCCTGGCGCAGGGCGGCACTGAGTGCATCCATTGCCGTCACAAGCCGCAACTGCTGATCCACTGATTCATGGAGTATGTGGGTGTGCTCATCTAAGAGGTCATCCGCATGATCAGCATGCTCTCCCTCATGGTGTTCACAGCTGTGCGGAAAGCACCCTTGAAGTTGGGTGCTGCACACCAGGGTCATGCCTGGGCATGTCCACAGGTGGTGCACTGACACCGCCCCTGACACTGCCCCCATCGCCATTGGCTGACTGCTGACACTGCCCCTCTGGCTGCTGCTCACCAGGGCTCAACGGTGCTGCCACAGTGGCCATACAGCCCCACTGTCCTGGATGCACACCAGTGCTGCCCCACTGGTGCAGACAGGCACAGGCTGGGACTGTGATGTCACACAGGCCTCCACAGTGGCACACCCACGGCCTAGCCCATGCTGTTACCTGCTGTGGGGCCATCCTGCGCCCACACGTATCACTGTCCATGATGTGAGCTCCATCATCATCGGTGATGGATCCGCACCAGTCAGAGTCTTAGCATGCTGGCATTCATGGACACTGTCACCCTGGGACACAGGCAGGGTCTTCTCCGCACCAGCTCCACCAACTTCAGTCCAGTCAGCCAGGTGGGCACAATGTCATCCTGACCCTCAGACACCTGTATAGGTGGATGGTGTCCTCTGTGTCCAGGGTATCACCCTCAGTGGACTAGCCCACCACCGCTGACCCATGTAGATGCTCAGGAGCTGTAAGGGAACACAGTGGCATTAATGTCTCTGCCCTACCTGTGGCATTCCCCCACCCCCACACAGTGACAGATCAGGACCTACCATGCAGTGCTGGGCTACCACCCGTCTGGAAGCCACCACCTGGAACACCCTCTAAGGCACAACGCCGCATGCTGCCAGCAACCCACTCTTTCTGTGATGTCAGGGTGGCATGGCCAGCTGTCCACCACCAGTTGCAGCCCATGCTGCCCTGATGGCAGCCACCTTATCTTTTATCCTCCTCCTGTCCGTGCTCACCTTCATCTTGCACTCCTGCATGGACTGCTGGTGGCTGCCATGCTGGTTGGTTGCGCACCACCTTACCCCATGCTGCAGCATGGGCCTGTGTGTTCCCTGCCGTCTGCTGAGCAGCAATTCCTGGTCAAGGTAGGCCTCAAACAGGGCATCTGATTCTTCCTGGGTGAAGTTGTGCCTCCTCCATCTCCCACGTCTCTGTTCCTCCTCCTCCTCCTCCTCCACCTAACGTTTGGTCATCATTGATTCCGTGGGAATGATAGGTGTTACCTCTGAATGTGCAGTCCCATGCATCTCCCACACACCACAGCCCACATTGGCAAACAGCATGCAACTCACCACAAAGACTGCAATACCAGACTATGGCCTCTGTAGCCCCATGTCGCATTTATATAGCGAACGATGCAAATGAGGTGAGGCTCAATTTTAAGTGGATGCTAATGCAGTAGCTGCACCACTGAATTGCTGATGAGCTGATTTGCATATGCTAATGAATATCGTGTTGTTGCGCCTTGCCCAAATGTGTTGAGCGATGCTCAGATGGGCGCGCAGGTCTGCAGCGTGCGCAGTAGACACCGAATGGCGCATGCCCGGGTGTTGATGCCGCTGCAGTGCTGGCATGGTGAGCACGGGTGGCAGTGCAGGGCACATCCACCACTGTACCAATGGTGCTAGTGCGCTGTTCACATGTATAGCGCTCTTGCCCTGGGGTGCCATAGGTGCCATGGTGCCACAGTGCAGTAGGCCACTACAGGAAGTGCCACACAGGTGCCCTACCATGCTACACATGGTGAGTACCAATCGCTCTGTGGTGGTCCGTGCACGAGGACTGCTGACCCTGTGCCAACCTTTACCCCTAGGTGCCATGCGTCCACATGGGTGCACCTCTATCACACTGTTTGGTGACAGCGTGATGGGGAATGGCAGTGCAGTACTGTGTAGCATCCACACGTGGTGGATGTGCACTAGGAGCACCATTTTGATTCTCAATCATGGAAAGATGGCATGGAGACGGGCACCTATCTGGAGCCAGGTTGAACTGGCTAACCTCATGTCCCTAGTTGAGCCCCATGCTGGTGCTCTCTTTGGGGAGGCACCCCTGGACAGGGCCAGGAGTGCTGTTTGGGAGGAGGTAGCTCTGGAGGAGGCGACAGGGCTCCAGTGCACAGCGGAGCAGTGCAGGCACGGTATGGGGACCTCCAGCGGAGGGACCCGGACAGGTTTGCCCACCTGCTGGTATGCGCTCAGGAGGGCGCAGTTCCATGGCCAGGTAGGTGCCCCACACACACATACACTGGTTATGTCCATATGGGTATCACGGTGGGCATGTGTCCACCACATGGGGTGGTCCATCCAGTGTGGCAGTGGTGGTGGTGGTATAGGGTGGGGGCAGAAGGGTTTGGCTGTGTGGGATTGCACACACCCAGGGTGGGGGGCCTTAGCTAGCAGATTGTACTGATGTTCCTTTCTCCATGTTTGCACCCTTGGCCCTGAGGAGTGCTGGCGTGTGAGGGAGAAGAGGCAGTGGTGTGAGGCACATCCAGATGCTGGAGGACCTATACCGCCGCGCCTGGACCAGCTTGATGATGGTGAGTGTCTTACATCCAGGATTTTCTGTGCATGCTGTGTAGCAGGGCGGGCAGCAGGGCATGGCCACCATCTACTGACACCACTGCCATGCATGCAACATAGTACAGTCAGCTCTGTCCAGTGGCACTGCATGTCTGGGAGTGCATCACTGGTGGTCCATGCGTGCACTGGGTACATGGCTGTGCCACTGCTTCACACTGCAAAGCCATGTCACTGTACAGCCAGGTGGTGCTGTTCGGGACTTGGGCGGTGGGTGTGTGCAGTGGTCCGCGATGGCTGTGTGCACCTGGGTGGTCAGGTCTTGTGGACGTGATCACTGTGGGTGGTCGCACACCGTCACAGGGCGTGTCCCATGGCTGTATGCCATGCACAATGGGTAGGCTGCAGGGGCTGTGCATTCATGCCTATTGACTCTGCTGCCTTGTCCTAGGTGGACGGAGGATAGTCCATGTGGAGTGGGTGCTGGATGGTGAAAGGATGGATTGCCATGGTGTGAGGCACTGACATAACAGGAGGCACCATAGAAGTGGGAAGCGGGCTCCTGCTGAAGATGGACTGGATGTGGACCTCAGAAACCCCCTGGACCCACCCTCACACCCCTCCTTCCCTCTCCCATTTGTTCATCCCTGCCCTTACCCACCTTCACCCAGTTTGTGGCCCTCACCCCTTTCAACTGTATATATTTGCACATAGTTTTGTTACTAATTTTCTAATATATTTGTTTAGTTATGCCTACTGTTGTGCCCCTGATTTGCAGCGGCTAATGGTGCTCAGCTGCAGTGGTGTGCATGGTGTTGGGGTGGTGCTATCATGTGGTGTGTGTGTGTGTGTGTGTGTGTGTCCATAGGGGAGGCAAGTGTGGTGTGGGTGTAGCTCTCAGTCACTGTCTGTGGTTTGTGTGTTGTTCTCTGTGCAATGGATGACTGTGAGCAGTGGTACATGGTGCGTGCGCTGTGTCCATGGAGCACCTGTCAGACCATCCATGGTCTGTGCAGCTGTCACCCTTGCATGTCTGTGACCTGTACAGTCCGCTGGCATGTCAGTGGTGGCTGCCCATGCTGGACTGCCACTGTACCCAGCATGATGCGGGTTGCCTCCTGTCGCTGGTGTGGTGCACATCTGCCTCAGGTGGCACTGTTGCCTCCGCTGTTGTTGTCCCACCTCGATGCTGTCACCTGTGCCTGTTGCAGGATGTGCTCCACTATCTGTCACTTGTTCTCCAGCCACATGCTGGTGGTGTACAGTGTCATGGTGCCTGCACAGGGTTGCTGGCACACCTGCATCATGGAGGGGTTCTGGACGTGTGTACACAGTTGCCATGGTCACACACCAGGGGCTTGGTTGACCCGCTTCTGTGTCCCTGTGTTGGTGTGCCCTTGGGTATGGGTGGCTGTTTGTCTGTGCATTGTGTTGCATCCTGTGTGGTGCATGTTTCCATGCAACATCTGTGGGTGTCTGCACTGGCTGTTGTGGCCAGTGCTGGGATGGGGTGTGTCCTTGGGAGGGTGTAGGGTGCTGTGACACTGGTAGTGGGGTCGGGCATGCCCTGTCACGTGTGGTACTTCATTTGCTTATGCATGGTCGGCCTCACAGCTGTACCTGGGGGATGTGCGTGGCAGCACTGTGTCTGCAGCTGTTGCTTCACTGTCTGCTGCTGCCCACTATTGGGTGCTTGTGGTGGGGCTGCCTTGCTTGGTTCTGTGGTGCACAGGGTTGTATTGTCACAGTGGGGTGGTGGCATGCTTGGGGTGTCCTGCACTGTTGGGTGCTACTCCTGGGCAGGTGTGTATGGGATTGTGGTGCAGGGTGTGCTCTGCATTGGTGGGTTGGTGTGGCATGGGGTGGATGGGCATCATGTGTGATGGTCCCAGCTTGCAAGGGTGTGCTGGTGCACCATGCCATGGTGAGGGTTTCTTGCTGGTGTCCTTGGGCCAGTGGTTCTTACTGCTCTCCTCCAGTTGTGCAGTGCATGGGGTGTGGGGGCGATGTCTGTTCTGCTGTGTGCTCCTCTGCCCATCCCTACCATGGGTGGTGAGCCCTGCATCCTGTCCCTGTGCATCTCTGGTCACACAGTCTGAAGATGTATATTTTGGGAAGAGGAATTTGGACCTTGATGTGGATGACCTTCAGCCCTTTGAGGGTGGGGGAAGGGGAAGGGAGGAGAGGAGGAGGAGGAGGAGGGTGAGATGGTTGAGCTCAGCCTCACCAGAAAACAAGAACAATAATAAGATGATGTGTTTAAGGGCAGCTTCTAATAAGGGGTGGGGTGGAAGAGCTAGTAAGAGGGACTGGGAGGAGACCCCAAATTTCAAATTTTAATTGGAGTCGGGACACCAGGAGTAGACTGCGCCAATGGGCCAGAGATGGCAAGTATGAAGAAGGAGGAGGAAGGGGGACAAGGAAGGAGAGAGGACATGAGGATGTGGGAGGAAGGAAACAAAGTAAGAGGAATATAAGAAACAATATAAGAGGTGGTAAGTAAGTGCAGAGGGATAGAGGGAAAGAACAATGAGATTGGGAGAGAAATAGGTAAGTGATAGGAAAGGCAGGAGGCCTAAGAGATGGCAGGGAATTAGTTACAAGGACAGTGTCACACTGGCACACCTGGATACCAGGAAATTTCCAGTTGCCCCCCAGATTTCTCCACACATTCAAATCACTAAAAATATTTTCATATGCCAACTGTTTTCTGATTGTTGTTTTTTACCACTAAAATACATATAAAATGTAAATTGGAGCCAGTGTACCACAGTAATGTTGATATGAGTGTGTCACCCCTGGGTCCCCCTTACTCAGTGTCCGGGTGGGTCTCTGTATTAACTTTCCAACGGAGCCTCCTACAACTTCATCCTAAGGAAGGGGAGAAGGAGGGGCAGCAAAGGAGTAAAGTCACCAAAAAGTACATAAGCTGTCTGGGAGTAATAACATTTATAATGAAAAGGTGAAGTGCAGTGCAGGAAATGTATGGAATATTAGCTGCACTGTATTTGAAACCAAAGTCTTCTTAATATTTTCTGAGGTGCCAGAGGAACTTTAATTGGGAAGTGCTAGGATTAGTGGATTAATGGATGTCTGCAGGTTACTGCATCTAAAACAAGAGGTTACACCTTCAGTTCAAATCCTCATAAGATTTATATCAAATAATATACTTTTTCTATCCATTAACGACTTGTACAGAGTGGCACCATATTGTAGATATCATCTCAGTCTTTAACATCAAAGCTGTCATGATAGAAATAAACTTAGGTTTCAAGATAAAAATACATTTGAGAGACAAACTAATTTGTTACCCTGATGAAGGCTTACCATCTAAGCTCTGGGGTCTTTGGCTCTGCAGTTGAGTCAGTGAGCTGCATTTGCATTTATTTTTGATTCTTGCATTTCTTTTGCCATGTGTGCCAGGGTTCTGAATCAATGTTTGTTTTATATGGTTGGCCACCCTCCTTGGGCTCCTGCCTTGCACCACTGTTTGCGGTTTGATCCTTGGAATCAGAATGGTAGTGTAGCAGTAATGCTACAGCTTGTTATGCCGGAGACTTGGGTTTGGGAATGGTCTCAGCATGCTCAGTAGCCAGCTGGGAAGCAGTAGGATCAAGCATTCTCTGGATGGCTCTCCTCCCTTAGGAAGGTGGAGCACCATTTCCCTCTATGTGCCTGCCATCTCATGGAGGCCAGATGCAGCACAGTGGATGGGCAACAGGGGAGAGGAGACCACTGGAATACACTAGTGGTGTGCACTAGCATGTGTGTTATTGCACACTTGCCACTGTAGGAAGAAAATAATTGGAAAAAAAAACTCTGGACAAGCAGAATGAACAGATACCCTTGCAGGCCCCCAACCACTGACTGTGGCACCCACACAGCAGATATTTGTCTAGGGCCAGTGGTGGAAATATGTCCATGGGAAAGTGGCTGTGTGTGTGTGTATGGTGCTGGAAGATGGGGCCAGGTTGGGACAGTTAGGAGATAAATGCAGAAAAAACATGTTACTGACAGACCAAAAGGTTCACCCTAGTGATCGAGATAGAATTTAGCGATTACTTTCAGATTAAACAAACATGATGCATTCGTGCCAGTTTTAGTGTAGTATACTTAAAGCAGTCTCAAAGGGTGTAATTACTGAGGCATACTATCAGAAAAAGTAACTGAAGAAAACAAATAAGAAACTTAGACAGAACCAAAGAAAAACTTTGGAAAAATGCTCAATCAAAAGACATGACTAGTGCACGTAAGTTCAAAGGAGCTAAGGAACAACAGCCATGCACTCATGAAGCATTTGTGACACATTCAATATGAAAGATGCTATACAAAACTATATTGTACAGCATTGTATACTGACAGAGAAAATGAAAAGGATAAAGATGTTGTTAAAAGAAAGATCGCATGAATAGGAAGTAGGAGGTGTAGGCTGTTAGCATATTTTGTTTATAAAGAAAGGAGTTAAAAACCCTGAACAATGCGCAGAATAGGAATCACAGAATGTAGTCAAATCAGAACAGCAAGTGAATGCATCTGCATAACCTATCTCTGCCTGCCAGGAAGCTTTATGATTGCATATTATGTAATATCTAACATATCTTGTACTGCCTAAAATGTGTCTTGTCAATGGTGTACTCATCTCTGTGGCTGATGTTGACTGTGCAATACTTACTGTAATAGATATCTGCCCTCACGGATGTCCCTGGGATGCCCTTGTAGATGAGGTGCTGCACATCAGGGCTTTATCCTGCAGGGCAAAACCTCAATAAATAAGTACATATATAAGAACTTATACTCAGACATAAATGTAAAGCCTACAGATTGATGCAAGCAATGTTTTCTACTCTGAGCAAACAAGTACCTGCAGTGTTTTCAAGACCTGTACAAGAAAAAAGAAATGACTGAAAACAATGAAGCTAAATAAGAGGTTGGGTTTATATTGAGAAGGGATACTGAAGAGGTTTATAAAGCTATGAAGAAGTAGAATACAAATGCACAAAATATTAATCTAATTCAGAGACAATGACAAGCAAAACAAGTTACTCAACATGTGACCGATAAGTTTAAAGAGAACTAAACTCAAAAGCTAATCAAAAATATTATATTCTTAGTTTGGTTTTAATTGTGACTATTCCGGTGTTTTTTCAGCTTCTCTTGAAACTTTTTCCTACTTTTCTGACATTTTTATGGCCTGTCAGGGTCACCATGCATGCTTCTTATACAACCCTCTATTCATGGAATGCCCCAGAATGCCTCTGGAAGACATCTAGGGGACCACCCCACAGTGTATGGCCTTTGTTTTTATACAGCCTATATAACAAACCATTACATAATGTTCTATTTTCAAGTACAACAGCGAGTAAACATGGACAATTAATTGTAGTTTCAGTAACGTGTGAAGTATAACTGAAAGGCAGTTTTGTTACACAGAGTTGCTTTACTGGGATATGACCAGGCAACTCAATGGAACACCATCCTATTGTAGTTAAACTTCAGACCATGGCTTAAGCTATTAATAATTTGCCCTGCATTGCTTATCTTCCTGTTGTATGTAAAACATTAAACATTATGCATGCACACATTTGGATGTGGCTTCGCCATCTCTGAAGTAGTAAATGTAGTAAGAGTTAGGGAGTCATTTGAACAGTTACCACAACAGAGTTCTTGCAAATTAGCCCTTGGGACTGAAAAACATACTCAAGAATGGAGGTCTTGGACTTCAGAGGGCAGATTTCAGCATTTCAGCAAACTAAGGGAGTGGCTTGCAACAAGTTAGATGGAGCTGGCAATATAGAAGTTGTGATAGAGATGGGGGTAATAAAGGGATCATCCTTGAAGCATTGCAGCTATGCTTATGCAAATTAAACAACATAAATAAACTCGGAGACCACTATGGCTCTCACTGAGGTCAGGGACATGGTAAGGGCCCAAAGGAAAGTCTTCCAGTTATTTAAAGAGAAGCAGGGAAGTAGAATGGAAGGAATACATTCAGAGAAATAGGGAGCAAAGAAGGTGATTAGAGAGACAAAAGTAGACATGGAGCTGCAAATAGCCAAATGGGTCAAGTGCAGAAAAACATTGTTTCCGATATATCAGTGAAAAAGAAAATGAGGCTGGGGAAAGATGAGGTTATTAGATGGGAGCTGTGTGGTAGAGGATGATGAGCAAAAGGCAGTAGTCCTGAATGATTATTTTCTCTATCTTCACCAGGGAGGATAGCTGTACCCTCCCGAGAGTGCCATCAAGGGTGTCCAGTGATAACAGAGAAGGATAAACAGCGACCTACAAAAACAGAGAAGGAGAAAATAGCATGTGCCATTTTGGCAACTTGGATTTTCCCCTGTATGAGTTGCATCCCCTGCAGTCGGTTATCTATAGATAGGGGTGCAGGCGAATCCTCCCCCAAAATTGCTGTCTCACCAGTAGCTGTTTATCCTTCACTGTTTTTCCATTGCTGATTTTTCCTAAGATGTTATCACATGGAACTCCATCAAAGCAGCCATGAGAGGGATCATGGAGATATAGAAACCAGTATTTTGGCATAGGGTCTGGAAACGGCCAGCAGCGAAGCTTCTGGCAGGCCTATTCAATAACTCATTTCAGACAGGGATTATCCCAAGGATTGAGGGTGGCAGATGTGATTCTGGTCCATAAAGAAAGGGGAACAAGGAACAAGCAGGAAACTACAGACCTGTCAGCCTTACCTCTATCATAGGGAAGCTGATGGAGGCACAACTCAAAACAGACCTTATAGACTATCTGGAGGGTAAATGGTCTCCAGGATAGTAGACAGCATGGCTTTGTGCCAGGGAGGTCCTGTCAGACTAACCTAATAGTCTTCTTCCACTGAATGACAAAGGAACTGGATAAAGGCCATGTCAGAGATCTGCTTTACTTCAATTTCAGCAAGGCTTATGATCTTGCCTCACAAACACCTGCTGAGAAAGTTGGAGGACCTGGGGGGATAGGGATATAGTTAGGTAGGTAGAAAACTGGATAAAATGTAGGCAGCAGTGGTTGTGGTAAACTGAGTTAAATCAGAGAGGGAGAGAGAGAGATCACAAGTGGGGTACCATGGGGGTCTGTCCTGGCTTGATCCTTTTAACATGTTCATCATTGATGTTGAGAAGGGATCCAGGTAGGATAAGCCTCTTCTATATTAAAGGTTTGGCAAGCTCAACCCATCACGTTTACAATGCATCTTTCTTCATTTTTAAAGTTTAGGTGCACCTGGTGTATGACCAAACAAAAGCATACACATAATAGTAGCAGTGCCCCCAAAAAGCTGCTTTAAAGCATGCAATTCATTCAAATAACTCCAATATTTGTACTTGTTTTTCATTTGAACATGTTAGAGGGGTTCTTGGTCACATCATTCAGCTTTATTATGATCAGCCTGATCACCACAACAAGGTGACCCACTCATTGGTCAGAAAAGCACTGTATTTAAATTTTACCTTGCCATTCTGAGCTGAGGTCCCTTGCTATCTGTCTGTCTTATGGGGAAACCACTGTCTGACTTCATTTCTTATATAATGTACTCTGGCCAATAAGAGGCTCACTGGTTATCATTGGGGAGCTCACCAATAAGGAGAAGGCCACGATTTTCCATATGCAATTCAATATCAAAGGTATAGCAAAGCTCAACTCATCACATTTACAAGCATCTTTCTTAAAATGTTTTAAAGTTTATAGGGATGCACCTGGTATGTAACCAAATAAAAGCATATAATAATAGTATCAGTGCCCCCCCTCAAAAGCTGCTCTAAAACCTGCAATCCATTCAAATAACTCCAATATTTGTACTTGTTTTTCATTGTAATATGTTATAAGGGTTCTTGTTCTCACCATTCAGCTGAATTATGATTAGACTGACCACCACAACAACAAGGTGACCCACTCATTGGTTAGGAAAAGTATCATCATTTAAATCTTGCTTAAAATGTTTTAAAGTTTATAGGGTACACCTGGTGTGTTACCAAACAAAAATATGCAATAATAGTACCAGTGCTCCCCTTCATCCAAAGTGGTCTGTCCTTGGCCTGGTCCTTTTAACATGTACATCAGTGACATCGTATAAGGGATCCATGGTAGGATAAGCAGGGCGTAACTACAAGGGTGTAGGGGTGCAGTCACACCCTGGCCCTGAGGTTTGAGGGGCCCAAATAATAATTTTGATGTCTATTCAAAACCAGGGGGACCTATTACATACACTTGTACCCAGGCCCTCTGGGAATTTGCTACGCTACTGAGGATAAGTCTTTTCACAGGTGACACTAAACTCTGTGGAAGGGTGGATAGTGCTGAGGAATTAGAGAATTACAGGGTGACCTGCAAAGGTTAGAGAGGTGAACAAATGTCTGACAGTTGAAATTCAATGCCAGAAAGTTCAGGGTGATGCACTTAAGAATAAAGAACCCAAGGATCAGATGTTGGATGGGAGGGCTAACTTTGCACCACATCTGAGGACGGGACCTAGAAGAAATAATCAGCGACACCCTTAAACAGGCTAGCCAATCCAACAAAGCTTGGAGTAAATCAAACAAGATGCTGGGGTGTATCAGCAAGGGTATTGATATGAGAAAAGAAGAAGTGATACTCCCCTATAGATCCTTGGTGAGGTCATACCTGAGTACTGCACCCAGTTCTGGAGCCCTCACCTTAGAAAGAACAAGAATATGCTATAGGTGGTACAATGCAGGTTGATGTAGATGACACAGGGCCAGCAGGGAAGTCCTACAAGGAATGCCTTAGGCATTGAACATGTACTGGTGGAGACCAGAAAGGGGTATGATAGAAACCTAAAATTCTTCAAAGCAATAAACAATGTGAGCTATGAGGAATTTTTATTAGGAACACTAGTTCGACAACATGGGGCACAACAGGAAGCTGATAGGAGGAAGGTTCAGTAGGGATGTGAAACGTATTATTTTAATGAAAGAAAGTTGGTGGGACCATGGAACAACTTGTTGGCTAAGGTGGTGAGAACCAAAACTGTGGATGACCTCACATGGACTCGAGACTGAACAAAAACAATAGAGCTCACTTGTAGAGACAAAACTGGGGAAAGGAACAGGAAGACTGATGGGAGGGTTAGACCCATGTATCAACACTAGGTTGTAGGGTTATATAGGGGCCAATGGGCAGACTTGATGGACCTTTACAAAACAAAATGGTTATATTAAATGCACTCGAAAATAGAAAATGAAGTTAAAAATCTGCTTTTTCAACCTTAGGGCTTCATCAGGAAATATCTAAAAGAGAAAACAAAGTTAGTGTAGAGAGAGGTATAAAAGGATATATGTGGGGAAAGAAAAAGAGAGGCCCAGGGAGAAGAAGTGATAAATGGCAAGATTGAGAGAGAATCTGGGAAACAAAGAAGTGATGATGGGAAAGACAAAGCATAATAGGAGTGAAAGAGCTAGAAATCCCCAGGTGGGGACTAATTAACAGGGCCTAGTAAGAAGGCTGTACGGGTGACAAATGTGGGAAGGAGGAGAGATGGAGACTTATGGTGAAATGAAAAAAATGAAATGTGTGCAGATACAAACAGACTTTAGGAAAACAAGGGGTGGCTAAAAGATATTAGCAGAGAATGAGTCTATCATTTTAAACCAGAGAGCTGCTGAGAGCCAAGGCGGATGATCAGCTTGGCTTCCATGTTTTCTATGGTCAGAATCCCAGAAGCCCTGCTGAAGGATACAGACAGAAAGGTAATTGACACCATGCTCCCTGGAGATAAAGTGGAATTCAATGGGTTTAGCAGTGTCTCCATTCTTGACTGCTCTATAATGTTCCCTAAAACAGCAAGACGTCTACCAGTCTCTCCGATATAAATAGCTGCACACTTCCTGCAAAGAATACAATATACCACCTTAGTGGAGGTGCATGAGAACTCCTTGGTGATGTGAAAAACACCTGTAGGCCCCCAAAGTTCAGTCACGCTAGTGGAATTTGTCATTGTTCTTGCATGACAGTATCCTTCCTGCGGGGGTCAAGGTTACAGGGCATGTTACTGAATCAGGAGAATGCTCTGTCCACTGTGCTTTAAGAGATCCACTGTTGATAAAAAAATATGCATTATTTGGATCTGCTCAGCAAAATCATCCTCTTCACTGCATAACCTGCAAAGTCTAAGAAACTGTGAATAAGGCAGGCCATTCTTGACATGTTAAGGGTGGAAGGAGCTGTGGAAGAGGAAACTGTGACAGTCAGTGGGTTTGTAATAAGCTGATGTCTTCAGATTAGTGTTCTGTGCTGCCAGTTGGATATCCAGAAAAGGCAGTGTACAGGAGGATACTTCAACAGTGTAGTGAAGAGGAAGGATGGGTCATAGTAAACTTGTTGAGGAAGACTGGAGGGTCTTCCTGGCAGGAGGTGGCCCCAACACAGTCATCTATGTAGCGGTTGTAGAGTTCAGGCACAGTCTCTGTGAATGAGAGAAAAACTGTTCTTCCACCCAACCCACAAACAGATTAGCAAAGCTGGGACCCATCTTGGTACCCATGGCAACTCCATTGACCTGCTGGAAAAAAATGCTATTAAAAGAAAAAGCATTGAGTGTAAGAACAAGTTCTGCCAGATGAGTTAGTGTGTGTGTATGGGTGGCTGCTGGACTTCTCACTTATTGGTCTTTTTCTGCCATCACTGTCTATGATTCTATGTTACATCAATACATATATCTGTACAGCTGTGCAGAATTGTTTCTCCTACTATGTTGCCCTCCCTCCTTCCTGACAGCCTGCCTGCCAAGACAGTCTTCTTAAATGTCCTCCAGCCAGCCTTGATATACTGCCCTCCCTCCCTCCCAACTGCCTTCCTTCCTTTAGGGGAGTGAGACCCTTATCTCAGCAGCCTGAATAGTCCCAGTGTGCTGCCCTAGCTCCCCAACTGCCATCTTATCAACAAAAGAGCAGCAGAAGCATGGCAGCCTGCTCCAGCAGAACTTCAGATGCCAGACGCCTCTCGTCAACATGAATGCATCTTGCTTCATGTAAAGCTGGCTGCACTTCCTGGAAGCATGAGATCTGAATTTTTCAATAGATAGTAACAAAGAGATGGGGCTAACAGTAGTTGCTCTTTTGAGCATGATGATGTTTAAACAAGACTGGTACAGAGGGTTTTTTCAAGCTGAGGGGAGGTACATGACAGGGCATTGTCTGAGATTGGAGGGAGGAAGATTCAGGAGAGAAATGTGGAGGCAGTTTTTCATGGAAAGGGTGGTGTCTATGAGGAACACACTGCCGGAAGAGGTGGTGTCCTGCAAGTTGGTAGTCAGTTTTAAAAGGGATGGGACAAAGTGAGGGAGGTCACCATGACAGGGAGGGAGGGAGGGGCAGCTGCAGTAGAAGGATTGCTAGCTGCACACTAGAGCAGACTTGATAGACCATATGACCTGTATCTGCAGCCAGTTTCATATGTTTGAATGTTTGTATGTTAGATATCTCTCATTGAAAACAAGCAGTATAAGTGTATTTTACTAGTTTAGAAAATAAAACCATGATCCTGCACATGTGGGTCAGCACTGGGGAACAGTTTATTCTGATCACATATGTGGGACCACAGATTTTTCAACTACTAGAATATACATTTGCATACACTTATACTGCTCATTTCAATGGAGACAAATATCATCATGCTCAGAAAAACATCTATTATTAGACCCAGCACTTTTTATTGTCTTTTGAAAAACTCAAAATTCATCCTTATGCGAAGTTATAGGAAGTACAAGCAGCTTATACAGCAACGGCGTGTTCATGTTGAGAGGGGCACTGTCATGGTCACACTAGTCTACAGACACATTATGGGAATAGGAGCACTGGGTATGGTCATGTGGATATCAGTATCTCACACCAACAGGGTAGCGTGAGCTCAAATGAAGGTTAGCAATCAGCTGGAAATGACATTCCCCAGCAACAAGTGTAGCCATCTCAAAGAGACTCGGAAAAGGTAAAAGTCATTTTTTCATGTTGTGGGCCACAGTGTTATGTTTTTGAAATTTCAAGTGTTTAGAGGGCATAAAATATGCTTTAGGTATAGTTCTCCTTTAACTAAAAGAAACAAAACAGAAACTGAAGGTGTATATATACACTGATGTAAGAAACTTATGAAACAAAGTGGTCAAACTAGATACATTTATGAGGGCCAGGCACCCCTGCATCTAGGGGTATATGATGGTTTCTCTTGTCCAGAGGTGTACCCTTCTTACAGTATGCCATGAAACCTGTACCTTCCTTTACTGTACAACCACAGGCCAGGATGAATGGGGACAGGGGCAACCAATGTTCACATTTAAAGGTGCCACAAACTACATAGAAACACAGAATTTGTCAGCAGATAAAGATCACTTGGCCCACCTAGTCTACCCATTTTCCCTGCCTAAACTCTCACCGCAGACCCTTCCGATCTCCTACTACCCTCCACACTTCCCAACCAAGTTTCTCCTGTGCCTATCCTATGCATGTTTGAAGCCCAGCACTGTTCTCACCCTCACTACCGCTGTGAAACTGTTCCAGACATCTGACACTCTTTCAGTGAAGTACTTCCTCACATCTCTCCTACATTTTCCTCCTTCCAGCTTCATTGCATGTCCCTTGTTCTCTTGTACCTTCTCCTCTGAAAAAATACTCCCTTCCACTACCTTGTTCAACCCTGTGAAGTATTTATAGGTTTCTATCATATACCCTATCTACCTCTTCTCTTCCAGGGTGTACATATTGAGATTCCTCAGTCTCTCCTTGTAGGGTTTATGATGCAGCCTCTTCACCATTTTAGTTGCTGTCGTCCGAACAGCCTCCACCCTATGCCCTTCCTGAGATGTGGTCTCCAAGTAGACACAACACTCCAGGTGGGGTCTCATCAATGATCTCTAAGTGGCAGCACCATCCCTCCTTCTGCTGGTGATAATCAACCCCAGCATCCCACTGCTCCTCCCCACACTGCCTGGTCGCACTGTGTTGCCACCTGGAGGTCATCAGATATACTAACTCCAAAGTCCCTTTCCTGTATATGTAATAAGCCCCAAATCTGCAGAAGTAGTGTGGCACATTAACAATGCATTCCTTACTAATCACGATTTAGGTACTAAATCCATGACTATTTTCCCAACATTTGAAACCCGCCTCTAATTCCTGAAAAAGAATTGCCTAAACGCTTTCATATCTCCTGTTAGTGAAATTCTGACATAATCTAAAAATCTGCAAAAGAAAAATGCCTTCACTGTTTATAGGTAGTGTGCTCATAATTGTATGTTCCTTATGACTTTACATGTAACTAAGTCTGTAAATTTCAGGACGGAGTCCCCAGAACCACAATATATGATTTGTGATTTGTTTTATTTATCCTTAAACCTTTATTCCCTCCACTATTTTCTGTGTGCTTTGTTAGTGTTTTAACCATAGGAACTTATGATGGCTGGGTTAAGGGCTCAGTGGTGTTTAGGATGCTGCAGTTAAAATCCTTCCCTCCCCTGTTCTGTTGCTATCAGCGTTGGTACTTACACTTTCTCTTGTTGTACTGTCTGTCTCAGTGATAGGGAAATCATCTTAGAATTGCTTGTCCCAGTTCTTGTTTCCTCCACCTCTATATGGGTAATGTATTGATTATGCAGTACCCATGGGTCTCTACACAGATTTCCTCTTTTTCACTTGGAAGTAGAGGTAATTCCATTATTGAAGTAAGTACAACTGGATTTGTGTTTAATTTTTTTAAACATACAGATGTCTAAATATTTTACTGGAACAGGAGTGAAGAGGGGGCAAGTCAGGGAGACAGTTCATTATGAATAGCTGCACAGGCAGCATACTAGCACTACTAATTTAAAAAGAAAAGCTTTTCTATTATTTCTCTGGGAGAACTGTGACAAAAGTGGCAGAGTGTGTCCCCTCAGTATGTAGGGTGTCATTGTGATTTGTGTTTAATGTCCACTAGTGCGTGGGTACCAAGAGGGTGTCGACATGGCTATTTCCACCTTTTTATGTGTTTCAGTGAGGTGTCCAGTGTATGGCAAGTAGGAATTGTGTGATCACGGGAGGCGGAAATTATGCTTCAGGATTTTAATCAATCGGGATTTAGCAATTTTGGCATTTTGGTCTCAGGATTTTGGTCGACGGGCAATCGGTCGTGAGGAATTATCTACGGATACCCTAATACACTATAAACACCTTAATCCAAATTACATAAGTACATGTAAACAGCAGTAAGTGCCTAATGGCCAAGACTTAGCCCAAGTGTCCTGCAGCAGTCTTCACTTTCTCATCTTTTTCATCCTCTCTACCTTGTCCTTTCTTCTAATGCTTCCATCAGGCACTTGGTGGTAAGGCCCAGCTCCATCTGCAAGACAGCAGAAAAAAAAAGACCATACACAAGATCCCCAAATACTTTTTTTCAAACATGCAAAACTGTTTTAACTAAAGGTACGAGGATATCCATTACTTTAAAAGTATGTGAGAGCAGTAACACCCATGTGTGTCCTGATGGGGTAAGTCTCCTGAGGAAATCCTGAATGCAAAATTGTGAGGTAGTCCAAAAGTGTCCTCTACTGCAGTGTTCTGTCACTAAGCAAGTTGTAGCCTCATATAACTGAGATCACAGGCTATTTTGAAAGAAAAGTCACTTTCTCCTCCTGACTGAAGCATAGGCCAATAAACATTTTCTTTAACTGTTGCTTTAACAATGGTGCTCCTCATGGAAAAGATTTGAACCCATCTGACACTATACTTTACAAAAACATATGCTGGGCAGAGCATTTGCATTTGTGTGTGTAGCCCTAGTGTTTTCTTCCTTTTATTTGCTATTAGGAGTTTTTCTAAATTTGCCTGCTAGTTTTGTGGTTCCTGGGGATCGCCATGTTCACATTTTATTGTTCCTCTTTTCATACAATCCTCCTGTGCCAGGTGACAGTGATACATCCAGAGCACTAATTCAGAGGGTGGTAGCTGTTGCAGTAGCAATCTGCTATTAGGAGCCCAATATTATGACCTCAAGTAAATAATTTTCTGATCTGAACTTTTCATTTTCTAGGTATGTGTCTAGGTCTACCCAGTAGGAGTAAATGTTTTTATTTAAAGATTTTCATTTAATCAAATAACACACAGCCATAAAAGCACACTGATCACCCCAGGTCAGCAATGCTATAATTAAGAAGGACTCTAAGGGCCTGATTCTTAAAAGGGCTTGAGGCGGTGCAAGCTGTGACAATAAAGCAGCTTGTGCTAATGCCCTGCACCAGGAACCCTGTCCCCTATTCTTAATTGGGCAGGATCTCAGTGGCTAAGTCCTAAGGCTTGTGGCAACTGGGGATGGGCACCAAACAGATGGTGCATCAGCGGTGTGCGTCACAAGCCATGGGGCAGCTGTGCACTGCTATAGTCCCTGTTGGGCTAGGCCTCCCTCCCCGTGATGCAGACATCCCTGAGTTGGTGGCATAACTGTCTCCTCCCTGATGCCACCATTGACACTGGCTGGCCCCCTTATCCTGGTGATCTGGTGAGCTACCTCCCCCACTCCAGCAGGTAGCACCCATCATAGAGCTCCCCATTCTGTAATAGAGCCAGCACTGGCACAGCCCTCATCTCACCACCATGGCGGCTCTGACTGCACTGTCATTTTGACAGCTGTATTGTACTGTGTAGTGTATCGCGTGTGTGCACTATACAATACAGCAAGCAAAATGACAGTGCAGTCACGCCCGACTATGAAATGAGAAGGAGAACTGTGCCAATGCCAACTAATGCGGGATGGGGAGATCTATGGTGGGTACTACCTGCTGGTTGGGGGCTTACTTGATCACCAGGATAAGGGGTTGGTTGTGTTAATAGTGGCATTGGGGATTGGGAGGGAGCATGAAAATTATTATGCATTATCTTTATTGACACAATCGGGGATGGTGGGCATGATGAGTTAATTATATACCGAGCATGGCACAGTCAGGGATCAAGGGCATGATATGTTAATTAACTAAGGAGCATAGCACAATCAGGGATAAGGGTTTGATATGTTAATTAAATATACAGCATGGCACAATCAGGGATTGGGGCATGATAATTAAACAAGGAGCATGGTACAATTGGGGATGGGGGCATGATATGTTAATTAAATGCCAACAATGACACTATCTGGGCTGGGAGGGGTCCCGCGGTGCAATGCCGCATATGGGTCGACTCACCCGGAGAGTTTTCTAAGTACCTTAGACCAGCCCTAACTGGTCTAAGGGTACTTAGATGTCTCCTTCTGGGTTAGTTCTGAGAATCCTGATATTGGGGATATGTTAGCTTGCACCTACCACATTCCTACTTGCACTGTGTCGCAGCCCATTTGATGGTGCATAGGTGGAGCAAGCCCTGTTTGGGGCAGGCATCCTGTGTTTGATGCAGGCTACCTTTGAGAATAGCTCTGGGGCATTATTTTGTGCAAGGTGCCACTTGTGCCATTTATGTTTGGCGCAGGCACCTTGCATCACTCTTGGGCTTTGAGATCGGTCCCTAGCTGTTTCCTTACAGAACAGCCAACCTGATTATCATTCTGAGGTTGTGAAACTAAATGTAGCCTTCTTTAATGCTTATTGGCTAAGAAGAGTTACTTAAAATCACAGTTCTGCTGTTGTAAACTTGACACAAAACCAAAGTTTGCTGAATTAATGATCCTGAATATATCACTGTCACATGGGAAAGGCAGCATTGTAGGAAAAAGAGAGCAAAACAAATGCAAACATGGAGATCCCTAGAGGTCAAAACATTTGCAGACAAATTTCCAAACAACTTACAGCAAACAAAGGGAGGGACACACTAGGACTACACCTACAAATCAAAACACTCTGCACAACACATTTTTTACATACATTTTGACTGTAGTTCTCCTTTAACTGTTGACTTTTTAATAAAAGTCTTGAGGATTACTTCATGCATAATGCAATGGATAGTGTTTCTTTACTCATTCCCCATCTGGTTTGACAGTTACTACATAGTATCCAGTCTGAAGTCCACCCAGGTCCATAAAGATCACTTTGTGCATCTGGATGCTCCTGCCCATGTCCCAAGGGAAACTTTAGATCTTGCTATATGGTCTACCTGTTTTGTTGCACAGGCAAAGGCATTGTCCCTTTTGCAGTTGTTTTCTAGCCTCCAGTAACAGTATTCACTCATGGGGAGCCTCAATGATTTTCCAGAGCTATCTGGGCACGTATGAAAACAGTATCCAAATGGAGTTTCTATCCATTTCTTTATCACACGATCAGACTGACTGATCATTCCAAGATGCTTCATCTCACCATTTCCTGGGGCAGCCATGGTGCACACCACCACATTTACATCTCTTCTTCAAGTTTCTTTTGCAAATTAGTTTTGGGTTCCATTGCTTGAGCCTAATTTTGACTTCCATTGCTTGAGCCTCTGCAGTTTGTAATTCTGTTGCCTCTAGTGCAGGGGTACTGGTCACAGGAGGAGGCTTGGGTATTGCAATACATGGTTCTGTTGCTGTAAGTTCTGTGATCTTTGTCCATGACCTCCTCCATAACCACACTGGTGGATGCTTGCTGTTCCAGCAAATCTTCTGGCAAGACAGTCTGGCTACTATCCTTCTTCCTTGGCTGGGGTCAGGCAAGGCAGACTGGGACTGACCTCTGGGCAGGCCACAGAGTAGTTACTGCACTAGGAGATGTGACCATGAAATCAGCAGGTGTCTTCATGCCCAGTAAGTGGTCTAACCATTCAGAATTGCATGTCAGACTCACCTCTGACCACAACACACTCCTCACTACTGAGAACACCAGACTCTGTGCTCACCACAGAGTCAGCCAGGGAGGATGCTCACAACCATATTCAAGACCTCTCCAGGCCTCTAATTGTATGGTCAAGCTTCAACTCCTGCATACTAGCAGTCACCTCCTGGGCCCAGGAAATTGTCAATAGGTGGGTACCTCTTCCATGATGTAGGTCTTCAGCAAAGGCCTGCTCCACCTCCTTTGAGCCCTCAGATAGGGACTCTGTTTCTAGCTGGAATAGGTTGGTGGTGAGGGTAGAGGCAGGCACAGCAGTTTACATCTTATCCATCAGTGGAACACAGTCAGGGATCATCGATGGGGTTTGGAATGCTTGTGAGGCTAGGACCAAACATATCATGATCGTAATGGTTTACACATTTCACTTTCCATACTTTGATGACACGGCTGATATAGTGGTTGCAGTAGTCAGAGGGTGACGCAGTTGGCGGTGACCCCACCACCACATGTACCTGGGCTTCCAGCAACTTTTCAAGTGCTTAGCTCTGTCTTTGGAGTCCTAGAGCCCTTATCGACTGATGGTGCAACGATTCCTCAAGTCATGGACAGTCTGGACTGCATAATGCCTTGGTGGCCCCTGCTCCTGACACTTCCTTACACTCACTTTCTTTGCAAACTTCAATAAAGTTCAGTTTTAGCAGTCTGTGCTAATGCATGCACCAGAGGCTTGATGCAGTTACTTATTAATTACTGTTACTTTGTTTCAGCTCAATAGAAACAAAAGAAACTGCACTCAGGAATAACAGTAGGAGTCCAAGTATTGTGCAAAATAATTTTATTTAGAAAATGGGGTTTTATTTCTTGGTCTCTGATTGGCTGATACCCTGTCAGGGGGTACATTAACTTTTCATAGACGACCAGGAAATAAAAGTACCAGCCCAAGTGCCCTTCACCCATTCTAGTATCAGTGTGCACACTTCTGTCAAGAATTGGCCCAAACTGCTCCGAAATAATTTAAAATTGCCACCATTTTTTACTCATTAGTAGAGATCCTACCCTCCAACACTGCCCAATTCAGTGCCAGCTGCCACATGAACCCGCACACCAAACTCTGTGTCACTCACTTTGGCTACATTAAACAACTGCAGGAAATTAAAGCAAATCTACATTTTAAACAGAAAAGCAAGCACGTCACTCTGTCGGCTTCACATCACTGCAGTCACAACTCACAAGTGCATTTTTCAAAACCACAGCGCGTCTCTCTCCATTCAGTAATAAAACAAGTGCTCTTACTCATACACTGACACCTCGTAGAAAACAAAGCCTTGCTTCACTGAAATATAGCTGGCATTCCGTTGACTGATTTTTCTGTGGATTGTTACCTGATGCCACTCACACTTCCCTTGTTCTAGTTCGTGATTGTTTTCGAACTTCTTAGGACTTCGGTCAACAGTCCTGTCGGTGTCTCCCTAGCTCACAAGCATTATGGAGACACCGAATATGATGTGTTCAGCTGCAGGTTTAGATGGGGGTCCTAAACTGACGATCCGGGCCAATTCCATTTGAAATGTTGGTTGCAGGAACTTTCTGGTCCCATTCAAGAAAATAAAAGCAACAGACTTCTGTTGTGGGGTGGCTAGCGTGACAAAGTTGTGACATTTACAGCTCCAGAACTGGTAACAGATTTACTCCTGCCCACTTGCTTCATTACTGGCTGTAATTCTCACAGTGTTAAATTATAAAACAAAAGCATGGAATGAACAAAAAGAAAATCAATAATAAAAGCGTTGTGTGTGTGTGTGTGTGAAATAGAAAAATACAGCATTGTAATGGAGGTGAAGGAACTATTTTATTACAAAATCAATGAAATACCTAAAAATGTTAAGATTTAAACATACATTTTTCAAACATGTAATGTACAGTAGTGTCCCATTTTCTAGAATTATAATAATAATACCACTCCAGGTGGGCGGTAGGCTATACTGGACCTTCCAGGGCTATAAGGCCTCCACCTGTGATGCTAGTCCTCATTACGCCCTCTGAGTGTCCGGGATACTCCTAATACCACCCACCCTGTTGGGTATTATTGCTTATATTTATTGAAATACCTTCACCTTGGCATACAATAGCATTCTTCAACATCTAACTGGAGCTTTGAGGGCAAGGTTACTGCAGCACATCTGCAAGTCTTGCTTTCCTCAGGGATGCATCAGCTCTGTTACCTTCCCATTTAAATTTAGTAGTCTTAAAGGTACAGTCATAACTAATTAATTTAGACTGACACAGTTGCAAAGTGAGATAAGCAAAATAAAGATTACAAACATCTTAATGATAAACTGCATCTGGTTTGTGAAACAGCTTAATAGTGCAACCACATCTAGGGTGTGTGTATGGGGAATCAGACTAAAAAGGAACTAAAAAGGTTGAAAAAGGTAAACAATATACTAGGCAAGAGGACATTCCTCAGTAGTAGGGCTACCTTGCTTGATCAGAGCACTATGAAATTTATATTAGTCCATTAGAAACATAGAAACATAGAAATTGTCAGCAGATAAGGACCACTTGGCCCATCCAGTCTGCCCATTAGCCCCATACCTGTTTACACCATGAGAATTTCTCTTCTGCTCAGCCAAGTGGTGGTAAGTATTATGTGGCTGATAATTATTCCAAAATGGATCATCAAGGTACCTAGAATACAAAAAAAGATAACATACACAACACATACAAACAAAGACGAGGTCATGAGTAACATATGATCAGACTGATTCAAAAGTCACAGAGCTCATTTAATCTCTTATTTTTTCAGATAAGGAGAAAAGTCACTTTTTCATTGAGGCCAGTAGGTGACATTGTTTTAAGTGAGACAATCAACCTGGTCTCTTTCTGGAGTAAAACAAAAAGGAAGTACACTCCAGTGAATCAGAAGGTGCTCAATATTGCACTGAAAAGTCAGATTTATTGCAGAGCCCACGTGAAGAACATCAACAGACAGCCCCAGTGCTTCAACCATTAGGTCTTTGCCAGGGCGTGTCTAAATGGTGCTACAGACCAACAATTTAAATCCATTCCTTAAAGTGTAACATACTTAATTCAACTGAATTAACAAAAAGTGGTGCATAATAAAAGGAAAAGAAAGGTCAGTGAGAGAGATATCGATGCCAACATTCATTGTTCTATTGAAGTTTGCCTATGTATATTTAAACACACAATGCTCAATTTATTTTGTAAATTAACAAGCAAATAATAAAAAAAGGCAGTGAATGCAAGAGATGCTATTAAGAAGAACAAATGAGTTACATAACCAATGAGTCAAAAACATCAAAACCAGATCTAAATAATGTTAATATAGTTCATATGTGTCCATGAACCGAAAGGCACCAGAGGGAGGGAGAACAAGCAGGCAGAATGATAAAAAGCAAGAAAAGGGCAAGTAGGTAACAGTCAAGAGGAGGAAGGGAGGAAAGGAGGGGAGGGAGGTGGAAGTTAAAGGACAGGCACATATCTATAAACATGACAAATACTCAAAGACAGCATAATAAAATAAGCAAATGAATAAACATTTTAAATATAAAAGTATCCATGAGGAAATGATTCAAAAGGTGGTAAGTAAAAAGTCCAATGGAATTTAACGTCATTCCAACTCAACTAAAGCCAGATTTGAAAATCATTTTATAGTTTTAAAGTTTAAAGTAAATCAATCTCACAAAGGCAAGAGGGTCCAATGAAACAATTAAATACTTAATCAATAAATGGTTTATACTTGTGAAACTGGAGACAGCACACAATAGCGACTGATTATAAAATGTCACTAAAAGTGTTTTATAAATTGGTCCTAGTAAGGTTGTTGAGCATCCACATTCATTCCGCAACCGTTTTAGTTGAAACGGGTTCCTCAGGCATGACTGTGGCACCAACTCAAAGCATTATGGGTGCCTCTGGTACTGCAGTGCATGATGGGATACCCATGAATGGGAACAGAAAGCAATCGGCGATAAAAGTACATCTGTGGAACTAGTGTTTCTTGGGCTACTTCGCAATACCGGTACCATTTTTGTTGAATCCTGCTGCTGAAAAAATAACTTTTCCTGTAGGGAGGGTTGCCTTAACCGTGTTACATCACGCGTTTTGTGTACACACTGCTGTTAACACAGATTAAAGGTAACGTGTTTATCTAAAACCGTGCTAAAGACTACCTCTAGCAGGGTTTTAGCAAAGTTTTAGAACACAGTTGTAACATGGTGTTAACCGTGTTACAGTGTGGATGCAATCAGTCCGGAGCTTAAAACAGTTTAAGGCAGTTAAACCATTTTAAGCCCCTAGTGTGTACAGGGCCTAAGTGAAGATACTAGAAAGTACAATAAAATGAACTTCAAGCTATACATACATATTAGTGCATTTATGCATGATGAAGAGATTGACTTCAGACCTTTCTTAAAGATCATGTGCAACAGTTTTACATATTTTTATAAAGCTTGAAAAGCTGACATTCATGTCCCTGTGTCATGATTAGTGTTTCCTGAAAATTTCGTGCTGTTTGGTTTTGTGGTTTCTTTAAATCAGTATTTGTTAACTTGCTCTACAGTGGCTGAAAACAGTGGAGTTATTTCAGTCCTCTCAGTCAAACTTAGAGTGCGATGACATCATTTTGGAGTAGCTTGCTGTTTCAGATTCCCAATCAGAGCAGTAGTTTGTAGAGTTAATGGTTTGCTGAGCTCTCCCAAGTTTCTTACAAACCCAGTCTCTGGCTCATGTTTAGATAGATCAGCTCAAAATATATCATTATCTTCTCATAAAAAGCTGATCAGTTTAATTTCAATGCTGAATTGAAGAAGTGGAAATCTTTCTCTGTGAGAAATCAGCTTGTCTGTATCACAGCTCAGTTCTTTCTAATCAAAACTCAGATTTTGATATAAAACACAGGGCTATTAAATGAATATAGAATAAATCTAAATTTTGTTCATTCACAGAAACAGTTTGTCTTTGATGTAGCCTTCATAAGAACATTCATGTAAGAACATTTTTTTCATGTCAGATTGACAAACAGTACATGTGCTTGAAATACTGTAGCAGAGTGTAACAGACACCTGTCAGAACTCACACATTTCAGTTCTTTGGTGGTTTCTGTGTGAAAATGCATTATGTTAGGTATAACTAGAAACACTATGTGGCATCCTGATGCACCATGTATCTGCTCCACAGTTGAGGCAGCTGCAGTCTCTGCCACCAGTCCCTGCCCCACAAGCTCCCTGCCTTCTGTTCCATATTTGAGGCTGCTGCATCCTGCTGCCCACTGTCTTCTCCCACACAGTCAAGGACTGTGCACCCTGCTGCCTCCATCCTCTGCCTAAAGAATCAGGGCTGCTGTACCCTGCCACCCCTGCCCAAACAGTTGGGATGGATTGCTGCATCCCTGCCCTCTATCCCCACCTCACAATTAGGGAAGCTGTACCTGTTGCCCCTTGTTCCTGTCTCCACAGTCAGGGCTGCTGTGCTGTGCTAAGCCCTAGAGTGCCAGGTTCCCTGCCTCCACATCTGGAGCTGCTGTACCATGCTGCCCAGCCACTAGAGGTTTGCTACATCCTGCTATTCACGTCCATTGCCCCAAATGGGCAGGGCTGCTGCACCACCTGTACCCCATCTCACAGTCAGGGCTGCACTACCTTGATGCCCCTGTGTCCTGCACCACAGTAGATGCCTCTGCACCATGCTGTCCTCTATCCCTGTCACCAGAGACAGGGCTACTGCACTCGCTCCTTTCTACACAGTTGGGGTTGCTATGGCATGCTGTGCTCTAGAGCATCATGCCTCTGCAGTTTGGGCGCTGCACCATGCTGCCACTTGCCACAAGATTCAGGGCATTTGCTGCACCCTGTTGCATGCCTCTGCAGTTGAGGCAGTTGCACCCTGCTGTCATCCTGCCACCAGAGTCAGATCCTTTGCTACACCCTGCTGCCCACATCCCTTGTCCCAAACAGGCATGGCTGCTGCACCCTGTCCCCAGTTTGGGCTGCTGTATCCTGATGCCACCCCTATCTCCTGCCTGAACATTCAGGGCTGCTGCACCCTGCTGCCCTCTGTCTCTACCCCACAGTCAGGGCCACAGCACCCTATTGCCACCTGTTCCTATCTCCACAGACAGGGCTACTGTGCTGTGTTACACCCTAGAGTCTCATGCTGCCTGCATCCACAGTTGGGGCTGCTGAACCCTGCTATGCACTTCCATTGTCCCAAATGGGCTGGGCTGCTGCACAATGTGCACCTGTGCTATTGTCAGGGCTGCTGTACCTGATGCCCACCTGTGTCCTGCCCCACAGTTGAGGCTTCTGCACCATGCTGTCCTTTGTCTCCTGCCACCATTGTGCCCTGCTGCACCACACAGCCCTTGTCTCCAAAGGCAAGGGACAGGGTGCAACAAATGCCACTACTATTGTGCTGTACCCTTCCCGAACAGCTGGGGTTGCTGCACCCTGCTACCTCTCTCTTCACCCTCTCAGTCAGGGACACTACATGTTTCCCCTGTTCCTATCTCAGCAGGGTGTAGCAAAGAATCAGACTCTGGTGGCAGGGGACAGCAGGATGCAACTGCCTCAATTGTGGAGGCATGTAACAGGGTGCAGCAAATGCCATGAATCTTGTTGCAAGTGGCAGCATGGTGTAGCAGCCCTAACTGCAGAAGCATGGGGCTCTAGGGCACAGCAGGCCACAGCAACCCCAACTGTGTAGAAAGGATCAGGGTGCAGCAGCCCTGTCAGTAGTGACAGGGGATAGAAGACAACATGGTGCAGAAGCCTCGACTGTTGGGCAGGACACGTGGGGCATCAGGGTACAGCAGCCCTGACTGTGAGATGGGGTACATGTGGTGCAGCAGCCCTGATCATTTGGAGCAATGGAAGTGGGTAGCAGGGTGCAACAAAAGTCCCACCTCTGGCTCTAGGGCAGCATGGTGCAGCAGCCCCAGCTGTGGAGGCAGGGAACCTGGTACTCTAGGGCTTAGCACAGCACAGCAGCCCTGACTGTGGAGACAGGAATGGGGCAACAGGTTCAGCATCCCTAACTGTGAGGGGTAGGGAGAGAGGGCAGGAGGTGCAGCAACCTCAATTGTTTGGGCAGGGTGCGGCAGGGTGCAGTGGTCCTGATTCTTTAGACAGGAGATGGAGGCAGCAGGGTGCATAATCCCTGATTGTGTAGGAGAAGACAGTGGACAGCAGAGTGCAGCAGCCTGAAATGTGGGGCAGGGGACTGGTGGCAGTAGACTGCAGCTGCCTCAACTGTGGGGCAGTGATGTGGTGCATCAGGATGCCACATAGTGTTTTTAGTTATACATGTGCATGATGTATTTCACACAGAAACTACCAAAGAACTGAAATATGTGAGTTCTGACAGTACATGTGTTGAAATACTGTTGCAGTGTGACAAGCACCTGTTTGTTAATCTGACATGAAAACACATTTTCTTACATGATTGTATTTATGAAGGCTGCATCAAAGACAAGCTTTCTGTGAATGAACAAAATTTAGATTTATTTTATACTCATTAAACAACGCTGTGTTATATAGTTAGAAAAAATTGAGGTTTGATTAGAAAGAACAGAGCTGTGATACAGACAAACTGATTTCTCACAGAAAAAGATTTCCACTACTTCAGTTCAGCATTGAAACTGAAATGATTAGCTTTTAAAGGAAGAGGATGATATATTTTAAGCTGATCTATTGAAACACAAACCAGAGACTGGGTTTGTAAGAAACCTGGAGAGCTCAGCAAACCATAAACTCTACAGAGTGCTGCTCTGATTGGGAATCAAAAGCAAGTTACTCCAAAATGATGTCATCACACTCTAAGCTTGACTGAGGACAGAAATTACTCCACTGTTTTCAGCCACTATAGAGCAAGTTAACAAATGTTGATTTAAAGAAAACCACAAAACCAAACAGCATGAAATTTTCAGGAACCACTAATCATGACACAAGACTTGAATTGCAACTTTTAAGTTTTTATTAAAATATGTAAAAACCGTTGCATATGATCTTTAAAATAAAATAAAATTAAATAACCTCTGAGCATCTTGAGACTGTATTGAAATATTTAACTATTTAATTAGGCTGAATTGTTAGGACTATCTTGGAAATTTAATATAGAGAGGTATTTTATTGATTATGCTTAAATGTACTAATATTTATGTATAGTTTGTAGCTTATTTTATTGTGTTGTCTAGTATCTTCACCTAATTTTTTCAAATCTGGCTTTATTTAACTGAATTGGAATTACGTTAAATTCCATTGCACTTTTACTTCCACCTTTTTAACCTTTTCCACATGGATACTTTTCTATGTAAACATGTTCATACATTTGCTTATTTTTATTCGCTGTCTTTGAGCATTTGTCATGTTTATAGATATGTGCCTGTCCTTTATCTCCCCCACCCTCCCTCCTTCCTCTCCCTTCCCTCCTCTTGACTGTTACCTACTTGCCCTTTTCTTGCTTTTATTGTTTTGCCTGCTTGTTCTCCCTTCCCCCGGTGCCTTTCTGTTCTATGGACACATATGAACTATATTAACATTATTTAGATCTGGGTTTGATGTTTTTGACTCATTGGTTATGTAACTCATTTGTTCTTCTTAAGAGTGCCTCTTGCATTTGCTGCATTTTTCTATTAGTTTCTTGTTGATTTATAAAATAAATTGAGCATTTAGTGATTTTAATAAACACAGGCAAGCTTTAGTAGAACAATGAATGTTAGCATTGATATCTCTCTCACTGACCTTTCTTTTATTATATACCACTTTTTGTTAATTTAATTGACTTAAGTATGCAACACTTTAAAGAGAACCTTTCATGATGGTCTAAAATGTTACAGCTTGTAGTCATTATATGCAGTACTATACCTGAAAGGGTGTGTGTATATCTATTATTTTTGCCAAGGTTTACTCTGCCTTCCATAATTTGGATTTGTTTTGGAGCCCTGCTGCACTTGCCTTTGCTGTTCAGCTGCTGGGCTGCTGGATCCTAGTGACATCACTATAGGGCAGAGGAGTAACTCACACTGTACAGTACTTTGCAGTTGCAACATTGTTGCAAGAGAAAACTACCAGTACTGAATGTACATACTGTGTTCTGCCTTCCCAAGACGCCTGTTAGCAATGCATTATGCCAAAATCCAAATGCCTTGTCAGTATGTTTTTTTGTTTGTTTGTTACATTGCTGCTGCCCTGTAGTGATGTCAGCAGTACAACCCTGGCCCACAGCAACACCAGGCTTGCTAAAGAAGCTCTGGTACACCCTGCAGTTATTAGCAGCTCAGAATGCAAAACTAACTTCAGAGGACAGTAATGAAATGTAAGACCAGAATCAATGCAAGAAGGGTAATTTATGCATGAAAGTCAAAAGGACTATGAAGGGTGCTTTTAAGGAATGGATTTAAATTGTGGGCCTGTAGCACTGTTTAGACATGCCCCAGATGAAGACCTAATGGTCAAAGCACTGGGACTGCCTGTCGGCATTCTTCATGTGGACTCTGCAATGAATCTGATTTTTCACTGCAGTATTGAACGCCTTCTGATTCACTGGCGGCATTTTGTTTTTGTTTTGTTTCAAGTTTGGATAAGCACCAATTGGTGCACTGATAGCCCTGGTCCTCTTTGCAGTAGCCTGGCTAATTTATCTCCTCCCTCTTGAGTGGACCTACATGTTCAAAGGCTATAAATTTCAGTGTAGTAGGATCAGAGTTGTGTGCTAATGCAAACTAAATGCCTAAGACACTTCTATCTGAGACATTTATAATGGCCACCACATGCTCCTCTATACAGGTTTTCAAGTAATGCACTGTTTTCCTCACATAGTGTTGATAACAAGGACACCAGGCAATGTACACAACAAATGCAGTTACACATGTAATAAATTGTTTAATAAGCCACCTTCTGTTGTTAATATGCTTGTATTTGTCCCTCCATTGAGCAAATTGGCAAATAGTGCAGTTTCCACATTTGTGGAAACCGGTGGGGTTGGGTGGAGCAAGTTCAATGAGTTACTAGGCTTGGTGGCTATAAAATGATTAGATGTGAGTAGGTTTCCTAAATTTTTGATTTTCTGATGTTAATGTGTGGTGTTCTCCAATATGTTTTCCTCATCAGTCTTCAGGATTGCAATTGCAATACTGGGTAGTTAACCTGAATGCTTTGTAAATTGTGGCAACCAAAGAATGATAAAACCTGCAAGACGATACTGCAAAATATTCAATCTGTTACTTTCTTTTACTATAGTTGTCTGTGTACAGATTAACTAGTATAGGACATTAGATACTGTTCAACAAAAGAAAATAGGAGCTATCAAGTCACAAAATGCTAAAATAAATTAACTAAATCCAGAGATAAATAATGCACTTACTGCACCTGGGGCAAAGTAAGTTACTAATTATTTCCCATCTCCAAGTAGTCACTGAGAATTAAGGGAAATAAGGAAATAGTTAAGAGCTGGTGACACATTCAGGAGAATGTTAGCAAACCTACTATTTAGGCACTGTCCAACTTGTATTTGCCATTAGTTGTGTATTCCTCCTCCTCATTGTTTAGTAATGAGGTAATTTGCATTAAAACAAGATCCTTGCTCCTGAAGAGGTAATCTATTCCTGCTGCTTTCACTCTACCTCAAGTCATAGAGTACTGCTTGTGACCTCACAGTTACTCCCATGGCAACAGATTGTGATGTCACAACAGAGTAGTATGACTTGAAGGAGGGAGTAAGCTACTGTATAGAGAGCAGATGAACTCAAAATTAACTCTAAGGGATAACGATCATATATTCATACACATTTCTTTAGTAATAAATTATGGGAAGGAAAATATATAAAATATAAATGGAACACAAGCAGAATTGTACCTAATTATGTTTTTTAAAGTTTTCTTAAAGTGTCACTAGCTTTTGAGGATGCAGTTACTCATTGATTAACCTCTTCTCCAATTCCTATCGAGCATGCATCAGATAATCCACTATTGAATAAAACAAGAGAATTGGAGGAATCAGACGTAACTGAGACTAGTGTTACAATTAAATGAGCTACTCACGATGTTACCAGTTCTGCCTTTACAGATCTATGCTGGTTGGGCTTGAACCTTATAATTTAGAATCAGGGTCAGGTCGGTTTGGCATAGGAGGAAAAAGTAAGCATGGCGGAGGTGGAAATGCCTAAAGGTCAACCTTGTAATTTTGTCCAAAGAAGAGAGAGAGAGAGAGAGACAGAGATTACACAAGGTGATCATATGGGTATAATTGAAAGAAAATGTTGACTATCTGCAAAAGTCTTACGTTAGGGACTTTGATTTGTTTATGTCTCTGTAAAGTAAAAAGCCAAGATTAGATATCCTCAAGAAAACCACCTGGGGCTAGATAATCAAAAAGTTTGTACCAAGCGCAAACTGTTTGCACCGTGAGTTGCGCTAGGCCACCATATTCAAAAGGCCAAATAGTGGCAGAGCAATGTGTTAGCACCAGCACTAAAAGATAATGGGCAGGATTCACAAATTAGATACGTTGGGTGCAAGTGAGATGCGCCGGTGCAACTAGGATGCACCCATCAAACGTTGGTGATTCACAAAGGGATGTGCCATGGGATGAGCCAAGCGCGAAGCCCACTGTGAATCATGCAGAAGAAAGGGCATGGTGCAAGTGGAGGTGCACCAGTGCATCCAGGATGCGCACAACCACCCAGGGAGCAACACAGGAATATGGAACAACCCAGCAAGGCATGTGGCAGCAATAGAGGACAATGCAGTGGGACAAAGAGAGGAACGCATGACCAATGGGAACAAACAGAGGCCAAGGGCACAACAGTGGTTAAATCAGGCACAATACTGAGACTGGGCAAACAGAACAACACCCAGAGGTCCAGGCCAAAATCCACACAAGCCTATGTTAGGCACACAGAACAGGTACACTGTAGCCGGCATGGTGCCACACACACAGCAGAAAAATGCAAAGAGCAAGGTGGCGGCCACTGGATAAGCTCACACCACAGGTGGCCAAGACTGTGGCCATGGGGGAGACACACAGGGTGACACTGTGTCAAACATTGACGGCACATCATGTCACCATAGTGCACAGCCAGGCCAGATCCCCAACCACAGGACAATGCACACAGGGCCATAAACCAATAGTGCAGCAGTGCAACATATGCAGGTCACAAGCAGCACATACAGACAGGGGGCAGGAACATGAACAGCAGGACATGAGGCCCATGCACACACACAGGCAATAGTGGGGCCACATGGAGGCGGGAGGGTTGCAGGGGAAGCAGATCATACATAGATGGGGGCACACAGGGTCATGGTAGCAAAGGAACAGTGAAGAGCCCCTGACAGTACACAATCCCAGGATCATGGAACAGTGAACAACCACAGACATCATGTCAGAGAATCAAACGTTTTATATAAATAATATGAATAACAGTAACAATGAAAACACAATAAACAGCAGAAACTAGGAACAAATACCAATACAAAAGGGATAGGGTGTGAGGGACTATATACATTAACAGGTGGGCAAAAGGGGATAGGGACAGCAACATAGGTAGAGAGGGTGAAACAGCAGGCTGTTTACAATATATACAGTCATGTACAGGGAAGAAGGCTACAGGCGTGGCCGCTCACCTCTGTGCCCCAACCCCTGGGGCCATGTGCCATCAGAAGATGGTGTACATCCCCTAGGGTGTGCTGAAGGTGCTCCAGCATTCTGTGTATGGGCCAGAGTGACCCCTGGATGGTCTGTCTTATCCATCTGTCCATGTCCCATTGCCGGTCCAAGGCACCTCCACCGCTGGACACTGCCTGATGATCCTGGGACCTACAGCAAGGACACAGAGAACACATACTAAGTCCCATTGCAGACACACAACCCTACCAAGCAGTAGCCCACCCCACCAGACAGACAATGCACACACAAGGTTGTCACCTACCTGCTCCCATACTGCCACCATGAGGAGCTCCAAATGCAGCCCCTGTTGTCTCACCTCACCTCAGCAGCAGCCGCAGCTCACCTGACCTCCAGCCCTGCAAGACACAACAGACAGAGACCACCATGAGTAGACATGTCAGTGCATATACCACCCCCAGCATCAGTGTAGGCATGCAGTGCTGGTGTACACATCCAGTGCAACATCAGTGAATGGCTGTGCAGTCTACAGCTGCACACAGCAGCCATGCCTGAGCCCCAAAGTGCCCAGCCATGGGTATGCACCGCACCACGATGGTCCCACCACATGCGTGACACAGTGTACCCATCACACACACACAGACACACACTCACACACACACACACACACACACACATAGAGGCCCAGACCATGTGTCATGCAAGCAGGGCACCACAGGGCAGGTGAAGCCATACCCACATGCATACTGGGGACTGCCTATGTGAATTTGCTGATGTGATGTGACCCAACCCCACCCTGCAAGCACCTGTGCCACACACGTACGTGAGATACCTTCCTGGCACTGGAAGTGCACACCTGCGTGCACATCCACTGCCTCTCCAGCCATGCCTGGTCCCTCCTGTCCAGATCACCATACTGGTGGCGACACTGTTCCCCAGTGTGGGGAACCCCCATGCGGCACACCAGGCACTGCAATGCTGGCCCAGACAGTTGCCCTGGCACCTGCAGGTCCTCCCTGCTAAACAAATGGCCTTCAACATGGAGGACAAGTGATACCAGGTGGAGCAACTCAACCTCCGACAAGTTCAGGGCCCTCTGCCCTGTTTTGGCTGCCCTGGGCATCTCTGCTGTGCAACAGGTGTACACCACTATGCAGGCCCTCATGAATAAAATGACAAATGGTGCCACATATCTACTGGCTATGTATATGCCCTGTGCACATCGACGTGCTGTGTGAGTGGTCAGTCATGCACCCACAGGAGCATGTGCGATGCACAATGCTATGGCAGGAATGCAGGGCCAAAGGCCATGACCATGTCGCCGCATGCACAATACATAGCTGTCCGCCATGTTACGTGTGGTAAGCACTATTGCACATAGCATCTCGCGATGAGTGGTAGTATAAAAAGGCATGCCATGGCATGTAATGTCCAATCCAGCGTGCAACTATTGATAAATGTCACAATGTGCACTGCGCGGGGGATGTGCGTTATGGACAGACTGCACGCTGTAGCGTGCACTAAATGCATATCCAGGATGTGAATGTTGGACCAGCCTGCAACAGTGGTGCTGCACCAGGGTACAATGCACAGTGCATGAGGGCAGAATGTACCCAGCACTTATACCCCATTCAGGAAGATGCCCCAAATGCACCGTGCATGTGCGGGTAATGCACAGTGTAGAGATGAGCCAATGTGGCAAATGCGCGCTGTACTGATTGAGATGAGCTGAGGGCAATTATGCAATTCACAGGCAATGCACCCAAATCAGCCTATTAACATATTCAAGGTCATCTCAGCTGTTAAGCTTCTCATTATCACTGCCCCAGTCCTCAACTGCATGCCCTGAGCTATAAATGCTCCCAACTCAGACCACACTGAGAATAGGTGACTGAGAGGATTCACAGTCTTGAAGGTGAGTGCTATTTATTTCTACATGTATTAATTCAGGTATTGTGGACTGGGTAAGTGCACTAGACAACTTCTGCCTAGATTCAGGCATGACCCAGGAAGGGATACAGATGACTGCCAACAGACTGTAAAACAGAGTCATCTGTTTGTTTACAAGTCCAGAACTAGTGTAGCCAATCCACATGATGCAATGGTCAGTGGACAGCCTGTGCCATCCAGCCATGTACAGGGACACCTGGTGCACAACATGCTGTGCCACACACTGTCCCACAGGCCACCCTGGTGGGGAGGTTACGCTGGCGGCCGGTGTGCCTGCACAAACAGTGAGGTGTGCTTAGTGGCAGTGATGGCAGCCAGCTGCATGTGTATTTGGACATGCATCACAGGTAGCATGTCCATGGCCATGCAGTTTCCATGGTGGGTCAGCTGACCTCACTGGACACAGCACTGACCATCACAACACACCATGCACCACTACACACGTGCACTGCATGCAGGCCTTGTCAGCCAGGTGCTGTGGTGGCACTCTTCAACCACTTTATGTTGGGAATGGGCACACAGAATCCTCCTGTGCATATCTAATGCCTGGCTGTACTCTCCCACAGAAACCAGTATGTCAGGAGGAGACAGTGCTGCCAATTGCAGGCAGCCAAACTTCACTAAAGATGAGGCAGGCCCTCATTGAAGCCTATTGGGCAGGGGTGGCAGCCATGCAGCACAGGTGGAGGGCTGGGAGGTGGTGGCCCATCATGTGAACTCCATGGGTAGTACAACTGAACCTCCTGAAGTGCAGGAAGCACCTTAATGATGGGAAAAGGATGGCAAAGGAGAAGGTGGCCACATTGAGGCCTACCCAGATGGACAGTAGGTGGCCCATAATCTGATGGCTCCTGAGCCCCAATGAGGAGCCCTGTGGCAACCATTGCCAGGTCTGCTGTGCAGAGTGTACCTGGAGGGGGTTCCATATAGGTGGCAGCCCATTGCAGCACTGTAAGTAGTCATGCACATGACAAGTGTCTGGCCACATGTGTGCCCTGGCTGCCATACCAGTCCCAATGTGTGCGCTGTGTAACAGTGGTCCCATGGGATGTACCATGTGTGTGTGGCCCTTATGTGCCCATGCTGGGCTACTCTGTGTCTGACAGTCTATGCTCATGGTGGCACATGTGATGGGATGGTCCCAGTCAGGCTGGGGACACGAACACTGTTGGATGGGCATGTTCATAACATTGGCACACAGGGTACCATGTGGCCATGGCTTTCACCACTCAGCACTGGTCACAGCAGGTGCATAGCTGCAGCGGTGTTTTAGGCACTGCACAGCTGTGCCAAAGACTGTGATGTGCAACCATGGCACAGCACTGTGTCGCACTGTACATGCATGTATGTATGCACAGTATGTATGCCACTGCATAATCCATTGACACTAACCATGTCTCTCTTCTTCTTTCCACAGCTGCATCATGCCTCACAGGTTTGACTGTGAGCACAGCTGTACAGGATGCCCAGTGGGTGATGATGCTGGCCTGTCACACAGGCCGTTGGCACTGCAGTGGATGGTGCCATCCTGACCATCCACTGCATCAGTGCCAACTGCTCCAGTGCCAGTGGTGATGGGTCATCAGGCCCACAGCCAGTGCTGTCACTGCTGGCAGCAATGTCACCACATGGCTGGAGGGCCTACTGGGATTGTCTGATGATGACCCAGCAGATGCAGTGGACATCACTGACACCCTTCTTGTGCTTGCATCTGGCATGCAGGGGCATACAGCGTGACCCTGGGATGATTATACCACCCAGATAGAGGGAAACATGGCCAACAGTGGGACACAGCACACACAGGTGCCTGCAGGTGGCCCCAATGCCATTGATGGCCCTGCTGCATATAGCATGGATGCAGAGGCCATACAGCTGCACACCGCAATGAGTGCTGTGTCCTCTGCATCTAGTCCAGGTGCGGTGGTGGAGCCATCAAGAGCGCACTTCCAGGTGCTGGGACACATGCAGGCACCACTGGAATGTGACAGCACTGGCTGTGGATGTGATGGGGCTGAGCATGTCCAACCCCTCCCATGCTTCAGCCTGCTGTGGCACAACCACCACTCCATTGATGCCCCTCAGCAGGCTGTTTCACCACCCACCCATCAGTGACATCACCGTGAGCCATCACCGCTGACAACATCGAGGGCTAGTCCGTCTCCTGCATGATACTGTGGAGGGGCAGGCAGCCCTGTGGGCAGAGTTCAGGGTTCTCCGGATGCTGATGGTCCTGGAGTCTGTGGTTGCATGGCGGCCCAGATGTTGACAGAGGCATGCCTACTGTGGTGGGCATGACCACAGCATTGGAGTGGATTGCATCTGCTGTGAAGGCAGCGTGCATCTGGTGTGCGCCATGGCCATTGGGCCTCCAGCCAGACACCCAGGAGCACCTCCCACACCCAGGCAGTGGCATCAGGTGGACCCATTGCTGCTGATGCCATTGCCTCACATTGTACTGCCCAGCATCCCAGCACAGATGTGGCTTGTGGGCCACCACACCAATGGGCACTCATTCACGGCTCCATTATTAGTACCTTCAACAGGGGTGTGTGATACACCACCTGTGGCTGGTGGTGCCACGGCTGCATCCACCAGTCATGGCAGAGGTGGCCCCATGTCCATGGCAGCCATGGTAAGCACCCTGTGATGTTCATGTCCCTGTTCCATTGGCTGCTGCACTTTCCACCTCTGTGTCCCACTTATCTGGATAACGGTACCTGAGTGGCATGCACCTGCCCCAGTGCAATGCCATCATGGACTCCTGTGCAGTGCCACCCACATGTCTGTGTGCACCACTGTTGTGCCGTGTGGCATGGGCATGATTAGTGCAGTTCAGTGTCTGCTGCACCTGTGTGCCAGCAGCAGTGCACACTGATCCATGCCATCCCTGGCACTGTCATTGTGGCACACATGTGTGTGGAGCTGTGTGTGTTTGTGTGTGTGTCTCCAGATCTCATGGTCCTCATGGCATGTCTGCTGTCCACTGCTGCACCGACACCACTCTGTGGCATGTGGTGTGCTGTGTGTGTGTACTGCAACTGTGTTAGGTTGTTTGTGTGCTGTGCTATGTCCACTGTGCACTGCACGGCTATGTTTCTACCTGTTGTCACCATTGTGCACCTTCCTATACATACCTATAATACTCACCTATGGTTCCCAAATGCTCCTCCACCAGTATGCTTCTAAAGACCTTGACCTCTTGGCCAGCCATGGGTCCCACTGTCCCATTGGTGGTCCACTGTTCTGGCCCTGTGGCACTGCATCTTCCTCCCCACCCTTCTCCCTGGAACTGTTGCCTCACTGGCCTTGACAGCTATTCCATGGTCAATGGCCATGTTGTGTAACATACAACAGGCCAAGAATATGCCACAGACCTTCTCAGGGCTATACTGTAGGATCCCACCCGACCTACACATGCCAAGATGCACTGATGATGGTACATGTATGCCTCATTATAACACTCCTCTGCCTCTGTTTTGGGCTGTCAGAAGGGGTGAGGAGCCAGGGCCTCAGTGGGTATGCTGCATCACCTGTGGGAGTGAAGGGGGCTGTTAGTACACTGGTCACATGTGCAGCATGCCCCTGCTCCATGTTGTGCAGCTGTGTATGCTGAACATCCACCACTGACTGTGCCTGTCCCTTCCCTGTAATCCTACCCCCACCTGCTGTTGCTGGGCAGGTGCTATTATTGGCCACAGGCCACGAGATGCTATTAGGGTCACACGTGCCACGCCCACCATTGTCCTACCCAGTGTGCATCATGGCAGTGGTCGCTGTCTGCATGTGTTGCACTTGTCCCTGCTACACTTGCCCCCAGTGGCACTGCACCCACAATCCAAGCATTGCATGTGTGCCACCCTGTACCAGCTGGTGTCTGCCTGTGTCACCTTCCACCCCTCTGCTGTCCCACACCTGCTGCACCCTCTGTGCTTTGTGCATCATGCTATCTGCACACCTGCCCCCATCCCATCCTGTGCCATGGTGTTCTGTTGTGCAGCTGGTGCCATGTCTCACGCACCTACTAAATGGCCACATGGTATGTCCTCTCTGCCTCAAATCTGTGGCATAGGGGTGGACTGGTGCCATATGAAGGCACTGCGTGTGCTCCCAGGGTGTGTGGTGCAGACATTGCTGATGCACCCTGTGTTATTGCACACCACCTGGCAGTTGATGGAGTGGTATCCCTTGCAGTTGATGTATGTTACCGCGTATCACCAGGTGATGCGCGGATTGCACATGGGTGTAGTCAATGGCCCCTATGATGCCTGGCATGCATACTAACATACGAAATTTGCCAGCAGATAAAGGCCTAGAGGTCTATCAAGTCTGCTCGAATGTACAGCTAGCACCCTTATTCTGCAGCTGCCCTCCTTCCCCTTCCTTCATTAACCCTCCCCTTGTCCTGTCCCATCCTCGCTTGAAGCAGTCCACTGTTCTACTGCATACCACTTCTGCAGGTAACGATTCCACCCAGCCACCACCCTCTCTGTAAAAAGTGTCCTCATCTCCTCCTGAACCTTCCTCACTCCAGTCTCATATCATGGCCCCTGGTGGCCCTCCCTCCCTTACTTTGAACAGCCCCTCTGTACCTGTCTTGTTTATTCCTTTCATGTATTTAAAGGTTTCAATCATGTCCCCCTGTCTCTCTCTCCTCCAGTGAGTACATGTTCAACTCCTTCAACCTCCTCTCATATGATAAGTCCCCCAGACCTTGATCATCTTTGTCGCCCCGCGCTGCACTCCTCCAGTAACTTAATGTCCCTTTCAGATACGGACGCCAGAACTGCACGCAGTACTCCAGGTGTGGTCTAACTAATGACCTATACAGTGGCATGCCACCCTGTAGAACTCCTGCATGGCTTCTGTCTGCTCTGCCTGTGTGCTGGGGAACTGGATGTATTCTAAGCATGTGGTAGTAGTGCAGTGAGGAATTGTGTGAGAGACAGGAAGTGGAGGCCTGTGATATGCCAGAGGTGTCCCCAGTAGGCCTCTGGAAGGTTCCTGTGGCAAGCAAGTACATTAGTGTTGTCATCTTGGTCTCCATTGATATGGCATGACCACGTCCAGTGGGTGCCTGCATTTCTTATGGCACAGTTCACAGAGCTGCCTCAGAATGACCTGATTCAGGTGATATTGGCCTACTGTCTCTGTATCTGTCAGCTGCTCAAAGGGACAACCTGGCACGATATCTGCCATTGGCCAGCCACCTACAGTGCCTTCCACCTCCTGTCTCCTCATCCTCATTAGTAGACCAACCATAACAAATGGTGCTCCAGCCATGGTCTTGGTGTGCTCTCTCTCCTCTCACTCTCACAATGTGCTGGTGCTGCTGTTCTGCCGCTGACCGCTTGCACTTAAGTCTGCTTCTTTTTATATTTATCTTTTCATGGCACATTTGGTACTTGCACTGGGTTTGCTCTGTAGTTGCACCTTCCTTTTGCACTGTGAATTGCTTTGCATTGTATATGCATGTGTATGCCCCATATGGACTGCATATCATTATTATGTGTTTACAGTGCATCCTGTTTGGCTCAGTGCATCTATGATGTGCGGCACATCTGCCCTGTCTGTGAATCATTTCATGGTGCATTTCTGAGGTGCACCAGTGCATCTCACTTACGCCAGTGCATCTCTTTGTGAATCCTGCCCAATGTATGCACAGGGCAAAGTGAGGGCAGGTACATGAATACGGGTGCAACGGTATATTTAGTGCCACAGCACTGTGCATCATGTATTAATGTGACATGTAGTGTGGTACAATTTACTGCCTATAAAAGGTAGTCTTAACTCTGGGCAAAACAAGGAGGGGTGGTGGACAAAGCAGCAACAGGCAACATGGCTGTCAGAAAGAATAGGTATGGTGTACCTGATGTCTGCTGTCATCAAGGAGGAAAAGAGGAAGAAGGCCACCCTGGGCCACTCCATCAGCCAAGGAGGAACTATGCTGCAAACAGAATGTACCAGCCCCAAGTGTCTTTGAGACACTCACAGATGACCACCTTGTGGCCAGTACAGATTTAGTAAGACCCTGCTGAGGTGGCGTAAGCTCTGCATGCGCAGCTGCACGCCATCACCAGCTCAGCCCAGCCATGCATGACAGCTGAGGAGAAGGTACCAGCCATGATGTGCTTTCTTATCCACTGGGTCCTTCCAGACACCAGTGGTACACCATCAGCATGTTGCAGTCTGCCACATCGCACCTCCTGGCCCAGTTCCTAGATGCCCTTCTGTCACATTCTGGTGAATTCATTGTATTCCCCAGCATGACAGTGGAGCACAGGAAACAATGCAGAAATTATATTGGGCTGTACACCTACAAGCTGTACTCAGTGCCATTGGCTGCACCCATGTTGCTATCCGGGCACCCCGCAGTGAAGTGGGAGACACCTTCCTGAACAGGAAGGGTAACACTCAATAAATTGCCAGGTGGTGTGGGATGCAACCGGGTGCATCATCAGTGTCCTAGCACAGTACCCCAGCAGTAACAGCTGTTACCTGCTCCTCAACTGTCATGCATGGCTGAGCTGGGGTAGGACTGCAGCTGCGCATGCAGGAGCTCATAGAGCCACTTCAGCAGGGCCTACTAAATCTGTACCACTTCTAATCCCCACCTTACCCTGTTCCTGATCCTCCCACCACCCTCTCCCCTCATGACAAAGGCCCCTCAGCCTGCCACTTCTCTCTGGTAGTCTTCTATACAATATTCAGGCTGACACTCCACTTCCTCCTTAATTCCCTTACTCTGCTTCTTCTTCTATCTGCCCACTTACATTGTTCCCTACTAATAACCTTTATCTCTAAAGTGATCTTCAGCTGCAAAAGAAATGTCAGCCTAGTCTATTCTATGCCTGTTTACCATCACCAACTTTTGGATGTATATTTCCCCAGTCCTCTGACGTGGAACCTTTGTAAATGAGCAGCTCCTGCTCAAAGGTACTTGTAATCCGAGAGTTTAATAAAATAAAAAATAAAAATACATGATGTCTTCATCTGGTACCAGTCCCAGTTGTGCCAGGCATTTGAGGGCTGCCAAATACCCAGAGGACATCTTGTCAGTCAGTACCTGTAGCAGGCACAGCCACAGTCCCCTGCCAACAGTGGTACAGTGCCACAATACAGCACACAAAGGAGGTAAAGAGGGAGGGTGGGAGGTGAGGGTGTACAGGTGCATAGGATGACCAAAACAGTAGGGGCTGCAAAGTGGACAGAGAGTGACACAGTATACACCAGCTAACATGTTAATGTTTCCAACAGGGGACAGTGCCTATCCCTTACAACCTGGCTCCTAACAGCAGTCCTTCAGCCCACAAATGTGGCCAAGGAGACATTCAATGAGGCACATATTGCAACATGGAACATCATTAGCATGCTGAAGATGAGATTCAGATGCCTTGACCATCCTAGCGGTGCTCTCACAATGTACCTCAGAAGGCATCTCATATTCTAGTCAGTTGTATGTTACACAATATGGTGCTCATTGCGGAATATGCTTTGCCAGAACCAGAGGAACATGATGACAGTGACATGAGCTATAGGAGCACAGAGTAGTGAATCAGCTCAATCAACATGACTGATGCATAGCCAGTGGGTCCCAGGAACACCGACAGAACATCAGTGGAACACTGTTACTGATGGACAGGTGATTGAAAACAACACGAACAACAGACATGCATTCAATAATGTATTTGTAGTATATTTATTTTTACTTATTTATTTCTCAGAATTACAGTACCTTACAGTCCATGGCTCATTTACAACGGTGATAGGAAAATACAAGTTCAGTAACAGTAGGTACAAAAAGTCAAAATGAGAAGCAACACGGCTAAGTATAATACAATGGGTAATAATAAATAATCTGCAAAGAGCATAACAGGGAGATAATCTGTAGCTGCCAGGAAAAGGCATTGTTAATGAGTATAAAATGAGGGGAGGGCAGAGAAAGTGGGGGTAGGAAAAAATTATTTTTATTTATTTAGTTTTGTTGACCGGATAAGTGCACTAGACAAGTCCTGCCTATTTTCAGGCACGACCTGGGAGGGGATATAGATGAATACCAACTGACCTTGAACCAGATTAGGCTGTTGGTGGTATTTTTAGTGAATGAGGAAATTTGGCCAGGACACTGGGGAAATTCCCCTACTCTTTTGATAAGTGCCATGGGATCTTTAACATCCACCTGAACTACCACCAATCCAGGCAGATGGGACCTCGGTTTAACGTCTCATCCGAAAGATGGATAGGATGAGGGAGGGGAAAGATCAGAAGAGCTTAGTGAGCGAGGTGGAAGAGGAAGGGAGGGGAAGGACAGGAGCGGGGCGGAGAGGACAAGCAATCATGGGAAAAATATAGGAGGGAACAGAGGGACTGGGGCTGGGCAGGGAGGACTATGAAAGGGAGAATGGGTCAGGAGGGAAAAGGAGAGCAGTAGAACTTAATGAACACAGTCACATTGGTTAAGAGAGGGAGGTGTTGGCACAGTTTGGATTTGAAAGGACCCAGTTTTAGCTCTGAGGCAACCTCTGGAGTAAGGACATTAAGCCAGGTAGAGGCCCTGAAGGTGAAAGAGTGCTGGGTTAGGGAGTCGCATGGGGGACAAGGAATAGTTGTTTGGTTGCACAACGGGTGAGATGCATGTTACTGGTTTGCTGAAGTAGTGCCTGGGTAGCAGGGTGAGTGAGGCTAAGGCTGATCTTCTTAGTGAAGAGGCAGGTTTGATACATGACCCTACCCATAAGATGTAGCCAGCCAATCTGAGAATACAGTTCACAAGTATGGGTGATTCTGTGTGACCAGTGAGCAGTCGATTAACAATTGTTGAGTGCCACCTTAAGTCAATTAAGTGAGGTGTCAGTGGCTGACCCATAAATAACAAGTTCACAGTCAATGATGGACAAGATGGAGCTTGTAACTGCAGTGTGTAGCGCTTCAGAGGTGAAGCATTGGCAATGCCGAGAAGGACCCCAAGCCTGGTGTTTACAACTTTAGTGTAAGGTTATGATGGCTGCTTGGTATGTAAGTGAGCAATCTAGAGTTACACCTAGGTATTTGAAGTCACTAACCTGGTCTAATGGAAGATTTTGTTTGTTAATATTAAGAAAAGCAGATCTGAACTTATTATGGGTGCCAGTGAACAGCATGGCCTTGGTTTTTATAGTTCATTAATAATTTATGCTGCAGAAACCAGGTCTTAACCAAAGAGAAATTGAATTGCAGGTCAGTAGAGAGAGGAAGTAGTTCAGTGTGGGTTGAAAGATGACCTCATTGTCAGCAAAGAGGATCATGTGGTTGTTGCAGGCCTTAGGGAGGTTTTTGATGAAGAGGCTGAAAAGTAATGGGCAAGAATGGGTCTTGAGGGACTCCAGAGAGCTAGGGAGATACAGGAAAGGGTATCAAATATCTTTACATGTTGTGTTCTATCTCATGAGGTAGCTGCCAAGCCATTAATGACCCCTTGCAAGAGTCCTAATGCAGGGAGGGAGTGTACAGAAGCTGATGGTTGATGTTGTCAAATGCCTTGGTGAGGTCTATGTAAATGGCACCCAGTAAATGACCCCGGTCAAGGGCCTTATGGATGTGATTGTGTATTCAAGAAGGGCAGCAGTCGTGCTGTGTGTTTTACAAAATCTGTGCTGTTGGGGGCATTGGATGGAGTATTTATTAAAATATTCAGAGAACTGGTCAGACACAATTAGCTCTAAACTTTGGAGACTGGAGGGAGGGAAGATATGGGATGGTAATTGAAAAGTAGGGACCTGTCACCACTTTTATGTACAGGCATCATAATGGCTGTTTTCCAAAGGTTGGGGAACTGTCTTAGTGTGAGAGATAGGTTAAACAGTTTAGTGAGCAGAAATAAAACTGTATCAAGTGTGAGGTGGCTGGAATTTTAGATGAAGGAGTCCCCAGCTAAACCTACCTTTCCAAGGACCTTGAGAAGGTAACGCTAGGTTTTGCAGTTGAGACTCCTGAAATAAAAAGGGCAGTGTATTAGGTGGAGGTGGTGGAGTTGACAGGAGTTTGCAAGGTTTTCAGAGACAGTGAAGAAGTCTGGGGGAGTATACTAGTAAGGTCAGAGAAAGAAGTTCTAAAAGCATCAGGAGTTTGTTCACGGTCTTGAATAGTGGAACTATTATCCACAATCATCCAGGGGATGTTTTAATTGGCTTGCCAGTGACTTCCTTTATGTTATGCCAGAAGTTTCGGTTATTGCCCCAGGAGTTAGAAAGCTCACTTTTGAAGTAGCTTTTGTTTAGCTCTCCATACCTCTAGAGTGCACAAGTTTCTAGTCCTGTAATGTTGTATGTCATCCTGGGATCTAGTGGCCTTGCAAGGGCCAAAGGTGGTCCCTGTTGGACATCAAGCTAAGAAGTGAGGGGTGACCCAGGGGTGAGAGTACCATGAAGTTTACGCTTTCAAATGGGACAAACAAATCACAGAGTTAACCTGTGAGATGAAGTAATTAAGTGCATCATTAATGTCATCAAATGTATCTAAGGGACACCAGTCACAGTGGCCTAGGTAGGACTGGGGTTGAGTTTGTGCTTTTTAGTAGTCACTGATATATTACTTTGGCTGAGGTTTAGGGAACTTGTTTGCCCAGAGGCACAGGACAGGCGAGTGATCACTTAGCAAATTAGAAAGGACAGAGTTGCTGTTTATTCTGTTGGGGTGGGTGGTAAGAATATGATCAAGTAGGAGCTATTGCCCATAGAAAGGTTTACCCTAGTAGGAGAGAGTACCATCTGGGTGATGCCGATGGGCTGAGAGGGCATCTTTGTAAGGGTCGGCATCTTGGGCAAGCCAATTGATGTTGAAATCCTCAACAGCTACTATCTCAGAGTGGTGGGAGGTTGTAAGGTAATTGACCACCAGTTTAAGGCCAGCAGAATGGTCATGAGGAGGGATGCAAACAGATAGGACAGTAGAGTTTTATCCTGCTGACCTCAGAATATTTTAATAGCTTGGGCTTGGTATTTAGCTAGGTATTTGCAGGAAGGAGGCTTCTTTTAGGATATCTTTGAGATAGATGGCACAGCTGTCCCATTTTGCCGAGGCAGTCTTGTCTAAATATGATGTAACCAGGGAGAAATCACAGAATCGGGACTTTTGGTGACAGCCATGTCTCTTTAGGGCAAGAACCACAGGAGAATGTTGCTTGGACCCAGGCGAGCAGGTCATCAAGTTTAGGGAACAAACTTGATATTAATGGAGGCAATAGTTATATGACTGTGTGTGGTCTTAACGCTATGAGGGTATGGAGGGGCCAGGGTTGGGATGAATAATGGCAGATATGAGAAGGAGAACAAAGCTACTTGTAAATATAGTGCTTCAGAAACTTGGACCGAGTCATCTCTCTGGGGCTGTACAGCTTTAGGGGTAGTGATGTGAAATGAGGGGTAAGTGTGGGGTAAGGGATGGAAGTTAGGTGGGTTGAGGAAGGAAGGACATGGAGAGAGGCTGTGGTGAAGGTCACATTAAGGGTAGTGTGTCCAAATGCACAGTGATGAGTGCGTGAATGGTAAGGAAGAAACAAGGGGGTGGGGGTATGGTAGGAGCAGGTAGGGAGAGTTAGGAGGAGGAGAAGAGGGAGAGAGGAAAATGATGTGTGTAAACATATTGTAGATAGGTTAACAAGGGTGCAGAGAGGAATAAAAGCTGGTGTGTGGCAGAGACACTTAGGGGTGCGAGCAGTGATTCTGAGATGACAGAGAGAAACAGACAGGATAGAGTGGGGTGCTCAGTAGTTAGATCTGGTGGAAGGACTGTATAATCTGTCAATGCAATGGCAGGAAAAGGATGAGGTTTAACAGGGTGGAGAAGAAAGAGTTAGAGAATAGGGTTTAGAAGAGGAGGCTGCAAGAATATCACACTGACTAGCTGTGTCACTGAGTGACAATAGGCATTAAGTATGTTCTTTGCTGACTTGTAAAATAACCTGTGTAAGCCTTTTAAATTGGGGTTAGCGGGTTTTCAGTGACTGGTTGCAGGGCTCAGTCAGGGGAGGAGTCACCCAGCCGGGGTGCATTTAATAGAGTGTCTTGGCAGCCGAAAACTACACTGAGGAAAATCAGCAAAGCTGAGGGCACTGCAAGCTGACAAGAGTTTCTGCGTAAAAAAATAATCACAATAACAGGGCTTGCTTCATAATCAGTGCAGGGAAACGCTAAGTGAGCTTTAAGGTCAGTGGAGTTTTAAGCCTAGCAAACTTAATCCATGATGTGAGACTAGTAAATATTAAGTCTGAAAAAAATTATTTTTACAGAACTCAACAAAGTACAGAGTAGTTTCAAGTATCACAGAGCTTCCTTTTCACTTCATAAATTAATGCAGAGAAATGACTGGGGAACTTGGGGAGATTTATGAGCTAAGAGGAATTTTAAACCCAGCAAACTGAGTGAAAAATCAAAGTTCTACTCCAGCAAAATTAAGTTTGTGGGAACTTGGGAGTTGTAAAGGCTATGGAGGATTTTAAGCCCAGCAAATTGAGTATTAATAATCAAGTTATACTCCCAGTAAAATTAAGTTTGTGATTCAAGAAAAAATAAACCAAGCAGCTATTAGTCCCTGAAGAAATTAATTTTTACAAAGAACTTAAACCTGATAGCTAGCACAAGTAAATATTTGTTAAATTAGAATGCTTTAAACTTGGAGCCAAGGGTCCAAGAGCAAGGCACCAAATTTAAACAAGGAGGCAGAGAACACTGGCTGCGAAGTCACTGAGCCTGTTTCTGAGTGTGTTACCTTGCTCTTATCTGTTCAGGGGTGGGAGCCCTAAAGAAATAAAAAAACAGGACAAGACACATTAGCTTTAATTTCAGCAGTGCCAGTGAGTCAGAAAATGAAGAAAGAGTTGCACAGAACCCATTTTCAGCAGGTAATGACCGAAACAGCCCCATCGAAGCTACGGCGCGAGCCCCAGGCTGAAGAAACAGGAAGAGAAATGGACAATTGTGCACGAGAAGAACGCGAGAGGGGAAGAGGAACAAGAGGATGTGGACGAGGATGCCAGAACAACTACAGGCAACAGAATTGAGGAGGGGAGACGATGGTAACAAGTAATGGAACAGCTTTAGAAGATTTACAGGTACTCAACCTTTCTAATATTGAACTGTCTGATGCGGAGCTTTGTACTTAGTAGGATTGGGATGGGAAAGTGACAAAGGCAAGAAGGACAGGATGGGGCAAAAGGAGTAAGGCCATCAGGAAATGGAGGGCAATGAGTACCAATGCCTCGTAGTCTGGGCAGCAAGCCCCTGGAGTTGGTGGCTTGATGGAAGAGGGATGTCTGGGATATCGCAGCGAGTCACAGAACACATGGTACACAGAACCATGACTGGGATGTTAACATACCAGGGTACATAACCTACAGGAGAGACAGACAGGGAGAAGAGGGGAGGAGTAGCTTATGTAAAGGAATGGATAAAAGCAACTGAACAAAAGAGTAAACAGGAGGAGAGGAGGCACTGTGGGTACCTGAGACTGGAAAGGGCACCACAATCCACACAGGGGTTGTACAAGACCCCATGTAAGGGGAGGGAATGGACAAGGATATGATAGAAGGCATTCTTAGGGATGGCAGAGAAAGGGAGATACTGTTGAAGGAGACCTGAATATGCAGATGTTAACTGGAGCACATTTGCTGCAGCCACATCCAAGAGCAGGGCCATTCTTGATGTCTCACAGGTGGCAGGCCTCAGACAGCTAGTTTCGGAACTCAGTCGTGAGGGAGCAATCTTAGACCTTGTACTCTGAAATGGGGGCAGTGAGAGGATTTCAGATCTAGAAGTGGGTTGCCATCTGGGGAACAAGTGACCATCAAACAGTGTGGTTCATGTTAAACTCAGCCATGAGTCAAGCCATACAAAAATGAGGGTACTGGACTTCAGGAGAGCTGACTTTGGCAAGATGGGAGAGTGCCTCAGAAAAGCACTAGCAAACAGGCTAGGAGGGTGGAGCAACAATGAGGAATCATCAAAACTGCCATCACAGAGGCAACAAGCCTTTGTGTGAAGCAAATAAACAAATCAAAATGAAAGAAAAAGCCACTATGGTTCTCAAAAGAGGTGGCTGGGAAAGTCAGGAGAAAAATATAGCATTCCGGAAGTATAAGGAAACACAGAAGGAGCAGGACAGAGAGCTGTACCAGTTAAGGCAGGAGGAAGCAAGGACGGAAGTCAGAATAGCAAAGGCTCAAACTGAGGAAAAGATAGCCAACTCAGTTAAGAAGGGGATAAAACCTTTATAGGTACATCAGCGAGCTTAGAAAGACAAAGGAGGGATAGTGAGGCTGAATAGAATGAACGGTGGTGGGCAGAGGGGACAGTGAAAAGCAGGGATACTGAATGAATATTTCTGCTCAGTATTCACAAAGAGGAGGGGGAAGTGCCTAATCCAATTAACAGAAGCACTCTTGATAGGGGTCGATCCAGTCCTTTCACAGAAGTAAGGGTTCTGCAAGAACTCCTAAACTGAAGGTGGACAAAGCAATGGGGCCTGATGGAATTCACCCCAGAATTCTAAAAAGAATTAAGGGGGAACTAGTGAAATCAGTGGCTAGTCTTTTAATAAATCATGGGAGGATGGCGGGTACAGAGGGACTGGAGGAAGGTGGATGTGATTCTCTTCACAAAAGTGGGACCAAGACAGAGGCAGGAAACTACATACCCATCAGTTTGACCTCTGTGGTAGGAAAGTGATGGAGTCACTTCTGAAGGAAAGAATTGTTGAGTACCTAGAGGCCAGTGGGGCCAGAGGACCCAAGGCAGCATGGGTTCACAGTGGGAAGATCATGTCAGATGAATGTAATAGATTTCTTTGACTAGGTGACCAAAGTAGTAGACCAGGAGGGAATGTGGACATGGCCTACCTGGACTTTAGCAAGGTATTTGATGCAGTCCCACACAAAAGATTAATAGTCAAATTAATGAGCCTGGGTGGGTCCCAGGGTGGTAGACTGGGTAAAACATTGGCTGGACAACAGGACACAGAAGGTAATTGTAAATGGAGTCCACTCTGAAGAAAGAGGGGTTACTAGTGGAGCACTGCAGGGTTCAGTACTGGGTCCAGTCTTTTAATGTCTTTATAAGTGACATTGCAGAGGGACTGGAAGGAAAAGTGAGCCTCTTTGCAGATGACACAAAGATCTGCAACAGGGTTGATACACAGGAGGTGTGGAAAGGATGAGAAGGGACTTGGCAAGGTTGGAGGAATGGTCAAATGTATGGCAGCCAGATTAATGCAAAGAAGTGCAAAATAATGCACCTGGGAAACAATAACCCAGGAAGAATACCAATGGGGAGGTAATAACAACAAAAAGGAAAGGGGACCTGGGGGTAATCATATCAGATGACTCTAAGGTTAGCAAGCAAATGTGAGAAGGCAGTAGGAGGCCTGGGGGTATACTGGGATGCATAGGAGAGGCATCACCAGCAGAAAACAGGAAGTTGTTATCCCGCTGTACAGACAGTTGGTGAGACCCCTCTGAGTACTGAGTCCAGTTCTGGAGACCCCATCTCCACAAGGACATAGACTGGAAAGAGGCAGTCCAAAGGAGGGCAACTAAAATGGTGCAGGGTCTGCAACAGAAGCCATATGAGGAGGGACTTAGGAGCTTAATATGTATACCCTTGAGGAAAGAAGGAGAGGGGACATGATAGAAACTTTAAGTACCTCAGTGGAATCAACAAAGTCCAAGAGGAGCATCTTTCAGAAAAAGTGACATGCAGGAACAAGGGGACACAATTTAAAGATAGAGAGGGGGTGCCAGGGGCAATGTGAGGAAGTATTTTTCACAGAGAGGGTAGTGGATGCATGGAACAGCCTTCCTGATGAGGTTGTGGGGTCTAAAACTGTGGGAAAATTCAAGAATGCATGGGACAGACATAAGGCAATTCTTGTGGGGGTAGGAAGAAATAGGCTGTTGGTTAACTAGGATCTACAGCCTATCCTGTAGCTAGGGAAATGGGCAGACTAGATGGGCCAAGTGGTCCTTATCTGCCATCAAAGTCTATGTTTCTATGTTTCTATGTTTGGACTTGTCCCTACAACAACTGCAAACAAATTTCACACTATGGTGGACTTAAATATTGCTTTTAGAAATTTAAGCTTAAAATCCTTTTTTGGGACTAGAGTGACAGAAAGGTTTAAGGAGAATCTTGAAGTAAACCTGATGGAAAATGTGCAACCACGTTTTGCCCCAAATCCACATTCAACCCCTCCCCAGTGCAGCAATTAAGGTCTTTAAGCAACTTGTTGAACGAGACATTGATGTTATGTTTGAAAATTTACTGAAAGTGAGATATAAGAATATTACAGTGGCAGAAAATGAAGCCATTGGGACGTTACAACAAAATGAAAATATTGTGGTTAAAAGGCTGATGGGGGTGCTGTCTTGTGGTTTTGAATAAGGTGAACTATTTAAAAGAAGCTGAAAGAATAATTAAATAATGATGAGTTCTATTCACAACTACAACATGACCCTACATTTGAATTTATTGAGTCTCTGAGCTCAGGAAAGGTCCCAGAAGACTGAAGAAGGGCATATGTGATCCCGCTCCACAAAAGTGGTAGCAGGAGGGAGGCAGGAGCTACAGACCAGTCAGTCTTACCTCAGTAGTGGGCAAGATTACAGAGACACTTCTTAAGGAAAGGATAGTGCAACACCTGGAATCCATAAGACACAGGATCCAAGAAAGCATGGGTTTACAAAGGAAGGTCCTGTCAAACTAATCTCATAGATTTCTTTGACTGGGTAACCAGTGGTGGACCAAGGGGGCAGTTTATGTCACCTACCTTGACTTCAGCAAAGCTTCGATACTGTTCCACATAGAAGATTGATTAATAAGCTGGGTAGGCTCGGGGGTCAGGCGTTGGTCAACTGGGTGGCAAACTGGTTGATGGGCAGAAAACAGAGAGTGGTGGTAAATGTTATACAGACAGTAGAGATGCAAGTCGAAGTGGGGTACCTCATGGATCAGTCCTGGGGCCAGTCCGCTTCAATATCTTCATCAGTGACATTGCAGATGGACTGGAGGGTAAGATTTGTCTGTTTGCAGATGACACCAAGATCTGCAACAGAGTAGATGATCCAGATGGGGTGGACAGAATGAAAAGAGATCTGGATTAACTAGCAAAATGGTAGAAAGTGGCAACTGGAGTTTAATGCAAAAGTGCAAGATCATGCACATAGGGAAGAGAAACCCTGAAGCCATCTATAGGCTGGGAGGAGAGTTGCTGGCAGTCACAAGGGAAGAAGAGACTTGGCGTCATCATCACTGATGACCTGAAATCATCCAAGCAGACCACTAAAGCAGTAGGTAAGGCTAGAGGGATGTTGGGGTGTATTAGCAGGGGTATCACAAGTCATAAGAGGGAGGTAATAATCCCTCTTACAAGGCACTGGTTAGGCTCCATCTGAGTACTGCATGCAGTACTGGAGGCCACACCTTCACAAGGACTTTAACCAAATTGTGGCAGTCCAGAGAAGGGCAACAAAATGGTGCAGGGACTGCATCAGAAAACATATGAGGACAGATTAACTGAGCTCAATATATATACTCTAGAGCCAAAGGAGGAGAGAGGTGATATGATTGAAACATTCAAACACCTTAAGGGCATTAACAAGGTGAAAGAGTCTGACACGTTTCAATATAAGAAAAATAGCAGGACAAGAGGACACAGCATGAGATTAGAGGAATCGATTAAAGGGTAATGCGAGGAAGTTCTTTTCACAGAAAGGTGGTGGATGCATGGAATGGCCTACCTCAGGAAGTGGTGGATATGAATACAGTGTAGGGCTTCAAACAGGTATGGGATAGGCATGAGGGAGCAATACAGATGAGTATGAATAGATAGGCCATTGACAGAGCAAGGGCCAATGGCACATTCATAAGGTGAAAAAGAAATGGGAAGACTGGATGGGCCTTGCGGTCCTTATCTGCCATCAACTTCTATGTTTCTATGTTACACACATATCATCAATGCCGTGTCCCACCATGGGTCCTCACAGATGCCCTGCTGCGAGCATGTGGTGGGGTGTACTGTGAACTGAGGAGCTGATTGGTGATGATTGCAGGGATGGGGACACCCTGAGATGACCATGGCCACTGCCCAGGCTGTGTGTAGCTGAGGCCATGCATTGCTCAGTGGTACATGGGTGCCCACAGATAACAGCGTAGGAGAAGTGCTGTCTGACCACAACCTGCCACTCTGTGCTGAGGCCACATGCCAGGGGACACTACCGGCATGCCAACAGCATGTGCTGGTGGTGTGATGCTGCCTAGCCATCCCAACCTCCCTTACCATGGCTGTGAGCTCCCTCACAGCCCCAGTGAGTCATCAAAGGCCTGGTGGAGGGCATCCAGGAGTCATGCCTGATGCTCCTCAGCACACTGGTCAGCACACAGGAAGTCTGCATGCATTGCATCCTGGAGGTGACCAAGTTCCTGCCACACCTCCCTCTGGAATGCGTGGAGCTCCTCTGTGCATAGGACTGTGAGTCCACTGCAGACCACAGAAGCTACTGGACCACCAAGGTGTCCTGTCCCTGGGGGCATGGTCACCTGGGACATTGGGTGGATGTGGTTGTTGATGACATGTGGGGACTGTGTGACACACCCTTTGTGGCTGTGTGCTGACCTGTCTCACTGGCTGTGGTGGACTGCATGTCATGGGGATGATCAGGTGGGGCAATGGGATGGGCACCCACAGATGCCTGTTGTGGTGGCTGAGTGAGTAGCAGCTTGCAGTTGTGGTGGTCACACCTGTGGCTGTGTTGGTGGGGTGGGTGATGGTGATGGTGATGGTGGTGGTGGCACTGGAGGTTTCAGAACACTAGGACAGAATACCAATTTTATTGTGGGCACTCAGCTATGCCTGTATCCCCATGCCATACAATTTACATAAATTAAAAATAATTTATAAGATCAGCTCAAATCTGATTTTATACCTATTGCATGCAGTTGTAAATAATTGGGAAAAACATTTGTGTCACACCTCATATGGTATATAAGAAAATAGATGTTATTTATTCCTGTCCAATTTTTCTAATTACTAATAATTTGTATAGATATAAAACCTGTAAGCATAAAAAGTAAACATAGAACAACAAAGATTTTAGAAAATCAAACAAAACAAAAGAAAACAAAAACAATAAAATTGTTTTGTAAAACAATTCAAATGGCTTTGTCTAATTAGTACTTTAATCTTTCTTTGTAACTTATTTAAATACTCTTATTATGCAAAAATATTTATATACGTATCATTATTTAAATTAAAGCTTAAACCACGTACCCAACTCTCTAGTCTGTAAGAAATTATTTTCCATACAACCTCCCAGCTGAGCCCAATCAGAATATTATAAAATGTTAATTAAATAATACTCAGACATCTAGGTTAGCTGTAGGGTCTAGTTGTCTTCTTTAACTTCAGAATGTTGTTGAGAATCTTCTTCTTTTCCCTGGATAAAAGTTCTTCAGTAACTGGATTTTGTGACTGTTTCTGTTTTTACTCCTATTCCACTTGAACCATGGACTTTAAACCCATCTGTTATCAAACAGCACTGCAGACATGCTTTTGACTAACGGACATTAATAGGCTGTCTCTGTCCTTGTCTTGGTTTAGGCAGGAACTTTAAACATTACTTCAGTCAAAATGTTCAGTACACAATAGTGGTGACGGAAGTCCCCAAACTTCCGCCATGAAGTATTTCATGTATAAACGTGGAATTGTGTATAGCACTCTGCATTGCAAAGCTTTATTACTTTGCCTTACTTGTTGGATGCAACTCCCACTGGTAGCAATAGACTCTGCCATAACTTTGCTTTTATATGACCCCTTATCTTTAAAGTGATGTGCCATTGATTTGAATGCCTTTGCCTTAACTTCACCTTGTTAATGCTCTCTAAGGTGAATTTTGCATTGATTCATGTGATGGCAGGTCACATGGAGCTCTATATTGTCTTGTATAGCCTACGGTTCAGTGTAGTGTATGAGTGAAGCTGGAGACAGTTTGCTCTCAGAGCACAGAGATTCAGACACTCTAAAACCTTTAAAAACACCTTTTGCCACAAAATTTTGTGTCAAAATTTAGTCATCAATTACAGGAAACCCTTGTGTGTTGATATCATCGAGTGTTTATTGATTCTATGCATATTGAATGTTAATTTAGTCCATTTGATCTCTGTACTGACAGACACTGTAGAAGTGTGCTTTGGAGGAGGGCGTATCTGTGGTGAAGGACATTCACAATGAGAAAGGCAGTTTTCTAACTGTTGTTGGGTAGCTAGTGTGTTAGTATTTGTGTGTTCATGTACGCAGTAATACTTATAGACATTTTAGATAATTTTTGCTGTTTGCTGTTGTGCAGTGGATTTTTTCAGTTGGTTTAAAGATTTGGTAATAGTGTACTGAACTGTTAAATATTCTGCACATTACCTGTAGTGTATGTGTGCATGTATGCGTTCTGTCATGTCAGACACAATTTGTTGTGTCACACTGTAATTGCAGCACTCTGAGTCTCTTATCCATCTGCTGTATTTTTACTGCTTCATTTTATCCACTTAGTGGACTGATACTGTAGCTTCTCCCACCCACTAAAGGTATTATTTTTCCTTTTGATTCAGGTGACCACTGGCTAAGGTGTTGTTGTGCCTGTGTGGCTGCATATCTTGAGTGTGCAATCTCCATCTGTCTATGTGTCTCCATCTGTTTGGGGCCCAATCTCCAGCTGTAAACCACAGTTGTTGTTTTTGGCTTCCATCCAGCCCAAAGTTCAGAAATCTAAATTTGTTGTTAATTTTGTGTGTAATCCAAAAAATGCATGCAAAGAACATGCATGCAAATATGTTTCTAGCCATGCCAGTGGCAAGAGTGGTCAGTCGTGGGTGTGGTAGTATGCAGCATAAGGACATAGTTGATGGCAGTAAAGGATTTCTCCCAGTATGTTTTCACAGTGAATCAGTTGCTTCAATGATGGTTAGAGATGCTGTTGTCTCCATCTCTGCTGCTGGTGGTAGTGAAGTTGCTGATGGCATGAGAATTAGCCTAAGTCCAACCTGTGACAAATTAACAGGTTGTCAAAATATTGTGGACTCTAAAGACAGGAGTCAGACTGTAGTTGCAGTCATCCCCCATACCCATTCCACTGTAGTCAAACCTGATTCTAATCCTGATGATTATTCACAGTCACAATGTAATGTTTCCTTTGCTGTTAAGATTATTCCTGGGCCATCCAATGATTCAAATGTTAAAGAAAAAAATAGTGGATGTTCACACTGAGGCTGTGGTTGGAATATGTTCTCCACAGGACAGCATTCAAACTGCAATTGTGGATCGGATGATGATTATGATGATTTCAGCGACCCCAGTTGGGAACCGGAGAAAAAGAAAGTAAAGGTGACTGTGTAAACAGTCTGTTAGTAAATCACCCCCTCCTCAAGTTGTGATGTAGCTGTGCCTGTTGATGATGATGGCCCGTAATAGTCATAGATTGTGATGATCAAGTAGAGTCCTAGTCTGCCTAACAACAGAATTCATGCAATACACCCCCATTCCAGTGTCTAAAAACTGGAGTCAATATGCAGCATCATGTACATGTGAAAGTAGGGCTTCAAAATTCCTCATTTGGAATTTTTTTGTACAAAGATGCAAGTGATGAAACAGTGGCAATCTGCCACCTTTGCCAAGTGTGTGAGGCACAGTAAAAACTGTAGCCATCTGGGCACCAGGGGCCAACATACACATCTGAAAAGCAGGCACATGGCACTGTGGACTGTGCATCAGAGGAGCCAATGCCATATCTGAACTCTATCTGTTTTATATTTGTTAAATGTTATATGTATGATTATAGTTATTACGTTACCATGTACATATGAAGCTATTTTGTATTTATGAAGTTATCAAATGAAATGTAAAGATTCTTGACTCTACTAATTCTAATAGTCAATTCATGTACACATATATAAACTAACTCTGTATAACATATATTTGTGATGTTTGTAATAGCTTGAGAGGATCTTGTTGTAAATGAGTCTGTGACTCAATCGAGTTTTATCCTAAATTCATAAATATGTCTATGAATAAATATTTTTACTACTACTACATAATGGGCGTTCATCCTCATCCCCTTATTGAGCATGGTTTCCCTTCCTTGAGTGGAAGTAGCCAAGTAGCCATGCCTGTAGTAGTGGTGAAATTACTCCTGAGGATTACTACAGGCATGAGGAGGAGGAAGATTTTGAATCGTCAAGTAGTGGTCAGAGTAGCAGTGGTGGTGGTCCATGCAGTATTTCTAGCCCAGCATCAACCCCTGTGCTTAAAACAGGGGAATAACATCATTGTTGACTTGTCCTTTGCCACCTTCAGCATCATACAGCCAAAACACCCACCATGGCAGTTAGCAGAGTAGAGCAATTTACATGACACATGCAAAACAGGTAACAACGCAGCCTATGTTGCATGGCCTTTTGCCTGGAACATGAAATACCCACCAAATCATGCAGTGTCACGTGAACTGAATGTTGCTGTTGCAGAAATGCTGGCAATTGACCTTTTGCCCTTCTTCTTTGTGGAGAATTCTGGATTCCGGTGTTTGTGGCATGCACCTGTCCCAAATGGAAAATCCCATCCAGGACCTACTTTTCCACCCGTGCTGTCTCTGAGTCATACCAGACTATGACAGAGCCTATAAGACATGCCCTTCAACATTCCTCCTCACCATACATTCACTTAAGTATGGATATGTGGACAAGTGGCCAAACTGGGGTAGTACTTGTGTATTACTACATATTGGTTGCAGGTGCCGGGGGTTGTCTGTGCTGGCGGTATTGGAAAGCAGTGTAATAAGGCAGACTTTCGTGGTAGTAACCTTCAGGAATTAGACAGCATGCATTGCTTGCAATGCACAGTGTTTAAGGTCCCATACAGGTAAAATCATGCTAGACTTGCTACTGACAGAAACTGGTGAGTGGCTGAACCTCCTGTCCCTTGAAACTGGCTTTATAGCTAGTGACAATAGATCAAACATTGTTAAATGCATCCGCAATGGTGGCTTTGTGAGGTTCCATGCATTGCTCACTGTTTAAATCTTGTAGTACAGGAGTTTCTGCAGCACCCTGACATCAAGCAAATGCTGATTCACGCTGCATCTGTGCACACTTTGTATGCTTTGGAAAGGCCGTGACCAGCTTAGGCAGCTGCGGTTCAAAACAGCCTCCCTCAGCACCTCCTCAAGCTGAAAGTTGTCATGTGCTGAAACTCAACTCTTTACATGGCAGAGCAGTTGTATGAACAGTACAACGTCATCTCAGAATACCTAGTAATGCACACTAGCCGTGACAGTTCAGGGCATCAATGTCTTTGACAACTGAACATTGGTGCATCATGGACTCAGTTATATCAATTTTGAGGCCATTTGAACCTGCAACACAGGCAGTGATTGGTGACACTGCATCCATTAGTCATGCCATTCCACTGCTGCGGGTGCTGAGACAGACTGTATTGAATCTGTAGCCTAGCCTTGATGTGTCTGGAGATAGGTCAAGTGGTGCATTACCTAAACACATGCTAACAATATTTGACCATAATCACCACACATACTATAAAGCAAAGTGCATAATTTGGAATAACAACAATGCTGGACCCATCATACAAACGTGGCATTGCATCCTTACTGGAGGGAGGGCCTGATCAGGTTCAAAACTTTACTGGACAGCTGGCGCAATTGGTTCATGGGGCACAGAAGTCATGTGCAAATTTTGGCAAACCACATCGAAACAAGACTGAAGGTCACTGTGGATTAAGTTCATCCAGTAAGGTGGCTGTGGGATGGGGGTGTCATAAAACAGGCTGCCATTAACCACCTTTAGGGTGCCTTATTTCAAGTCAAGAATCTGTGACCTCGATGAAGCCTGTGAACGGTGGATTACTCATCATCCAAGGACTGCGTGCAGCACAAGAAAATGGTTAGCGCCTATTTGGCAGAAAACATGCATCTGTCAGTACCTAGACGATCCTCTGCTGTACTGGAGTGGTAAGGTCAATAGATACCCGAGCTGACTTTAGTAGCACTGAAGTACCTCACCAGCCCATCCTCCAGTGTAAGTGTGGAGAGAGTATTCAGTTCTGCAGGGCAATAGTGCGTGACCATCATACTAATCTCTCACCCACAAATGTCAGCATGGTGACATTTATAAAAAATAAATCAGGTCACATACCAAGACGAACTACCACATCTGTGTTTGTATCCCGTCATGATGGCGGTTGTGCTGATGATGTGGGTAAAGAATACCATCCTGGCAGCAGCGTCAGATGGTCTACCATTGAGGTTGATGATTCAGTCATGGAAAGAATTCCCAAGTGGGCACAATTCTGACCTTGATGACTGTGAGGGCAACTTCCTCTTTGATCAGGAGGATGACGATAGGGATGATGGTGCTGGTACTGTGTTACAGGTTTAAAAGCTGTCACATTTCTGCAATGTTACCTTTTTTTCATTTGTAAAAGAGAACAGTGTCCTTGACTCTTATTCCATATGACAAATATGCACAAATAATGACCCATCATTGTACTTTACCTTCCCATTGGTAGATTTTCAAAGTACAGTTAGCAGAATGTGCACTGTTGCCATTAGACTATATGGGATTGTTGTCTCTTCTCATTCCAGTAAAACTTATCATTATGTACCTTTGCATGTTATTATGTTGACGGTATGTATAGGCCCATATTGACGGCACTTTCACAATTTTTTTTTTTTTCACCGCTGTCCACCCTAATTGTAATCTTATGAAGTGTACTGTATTGTATTAATGCCCAGGACCACCTTGAAAATGAGCTTGCTCAATGGTGTTTATGCCTGGTTAAATAAAGTGATTGACTGATTGATTGGCAAAACAGTTAGCAGCATCATAAATACAACTATCCAGCTTTTGTAGCAACTTTCATCATGCTGATTAAATGACAGATATCCTCCTCCTGAGTACTCAAAGACTGTGACACACCATATCAGCCACCCTATCTTGATGAGAGTGAGACACAGAGAATGTGTACCTTTACCATGCCCAATGAACAATACCGCTGCCAGCCACAGCCACCCATCTTGATGAGAGGAGAGACAGGGAATGTGCACCTGTGCCCATGCCCCAAAGGAACCCACAGGCTCCAACCAGCCACAGCCACCATTCTTCAGATATCATTATTTTACAGTGAGTATGTACTACTTCATTATACTATGTTTTTCAAAGAAATGTGTGAATGCTTCCTTAACCATTTTATAGATGACCTTATTACCAAATACCAGCAAGTGAATTTCTTTTTTCATAGGTTCGACATACAAACAGTGTAACAGGACAGGACTCAGAGTACTGTAGTACAAGAACAACCACCTAAAGGATATCATTTTCAGGGAAGTATCAATCTGTTCTTTTTGTTTTCATTTCAAGGCAAAAATATGGGACTTCAGAGGAGCTGACTTTGATACGATGGCCTACAGAGTTAAGCTAGCCCTGGCAAGAAGAAATACAAGTGAGGGGTACAGGCAAAGTGGTCAAGCATTAAAGGGGTACACACAAAGTGGGCAAGCATTAAGGATGCAATATTTGAAGCAACATCCCATTGTGTTAGGGAGAAAGCTAAGAGCAGAAGAAGGAGGAAACCACTTTGGTTCTCAAAAACAGTAGCAGAAAAGATCAAAGCCAAAGGTTGGCCTTCAGGAAATATAAGGAATGCAAAGAGATGAAGATAGGAGGCATACCAAACTTCCCCAAGGGAAGCAGGGAAGGCAGTAAGGCAGGCAAAGGCCCAAACCAGGAAACACTAGCACAAACAGTAAAAGGGACGAGACTTTCTATAGATGAATTAGTGAAAGGAGGAAGCCCAGAGGGTATTGCAAAGATCAAAGATCAAAGGGGATAAGAGGGGAGTGTGTGGAGGTGGACCAAGGAGAAGCACCTATCCTAAATAGATATTTCTGCTCAGTATTTACTGAAGAGAAGGTAGGGCAGGGCCCACAGCTCAGCACCATGGACACGGGAGAGGGAGGTGCACTAGTCCCTTCACAAAGAAAGGATCCTACAAGAGCTTGCTAAGCTCAGGGTGGACAAGGCAATGGGACCTGATGGGATACATCCTAGGGTACCAAAGGAGCTAAGGTCGAACTAGCAGAGCCATTAGCAGAAGGGCACAGTGAGTCTCTGAGCACAGGAGGGTCCCAGAAGACTGGAGAAGGGCTCATGTGATCCCACCACAAGACTGGCAGCAGGGAGGAGGCAGGGAACTACAGACCAGTCAGTCTTACCTCAGTATAGGCAAGATTATGGAAGCACTCCTTAAGGAAAGATAGTGCAACACCTGGAATCCATAGGATCCAAGACAGCATAGGTTTACAACAGGAAGGTCCTGTCAAACTAACCTCATAGATGTCTTTGACTGGGTAACGAGTGGTGGATCAAGGGGTGCAGTTGATGTTGCCTACCTTGACTTCAGCAAACCTTTCAATACTGTTCCACGTAGAAGATTGATTATTAGGCTGGGTTGGCTTGGGGTGAGTCAGATGTTGGTCAACTGGGTGGCAACCTGGTTGGGGGGCAGAAAACAGATTGGTGGTAAAGAGATGCAAGTCACAAGTGGGGTACCTCAGGGATCAGCCTTGGGGCCAGTCCTCTCAATATCTTCATCAGTGACACTGCAGATGGACTGGAGGGTAAGGTTTGTCTGTTTGCAGATGACACCAAGATCTGCAATAGAGTAGATGATCCAGATGGGTGGGCAGAATGAGAGAGCTCTGGATAAACTGGCAAAATGGTCAGAAGAGTGGCAACTGGGGTTTAATGCAAAGAAGTGCAAGATCATGCACATAGGAAGAGAAATCTTGAAACTACCTATAGGTTGGGAAGGGAGTTGCTGGCAATGCAAGGGAAGAAAGAGACTTGGGCATCATCATCACAGATGACAAAGAATCATCCAAGCAAACCACTAAAGCTGTAGTGAAGGCTAGAGGGATGTTGGGGAGTATTAGTAGGGGTATCACAAGCCAGAAGAGGAGGTAATAATCCCTCTTTACAAGACACTAATTAGGCCCCATTTGGAGTACTGCATGCAGTACTGGAGGCCACACCTGCACAAGGACATTAACAAAATGGAGGCAGTCGAGAGAAGGGCAACCAAAATGATGCAGGGACTGCATCAGAAAACATATGAGGACAGATTAATGGAGCTCATGTATACCCTAGAGCAAAGGGAGAGAGAGGTAATATGATCGTAACATTCAAACATTGTAAGGCATTAACAAGGTGAAGAGTCTAACATATAAGAAAATAAACAGAACAAGAGGACACAACATGAGATTAGAGGGAGGCCGATTAAGGGGTAATGTGAGAAAGTTCTTTTCACAGAAAGGGTGGTGGATGCATGGAACAGCCTTCCCAGGAAGTGGTGGATATGAATACAGTGCAGGACTTCAAACAGGCATTGAATATGCAAAAAGAGCAATACAGATGAGTATGAATAGATAGGTCATTGACAGAGTAAAACCTACGGTTAATTCATATGGTAGAAAAAATGGGCACACTTGATGGGCCTTGCAATCCTAACTGCTATCAACATCTGTGTTTCTATGTTTCTATTTTTAAAGCCAGTGTAAAGCATACAACAGAGGTGAGATACAGGCCAGATAATATTTTTTCATGCACATCTCATCTGTCAGTGGCTTACTTCAGCACGACATGCAAGTTTTATCCTGATCATCATGACAACATGTCATGTAATGTAACTTAATTTAATACAGTGTGCTAGTGCATGTCTCATGCATTAAACTTATTAGTTGGTCTTGTAGTCTCTTACTAATAGCTTGGTATTTTAAGCTGGATATAATATACAATAACAGATACACTTGTAACAGAATGTTTAGTGCAATGAAGTCTGAATAATTTCTTCCTCATCTTTTGCAGGCAACATTTAAGTACTGTGTGCTGCCATCAGTGCTTTCTTCAAATCAGAACCAGAATTAGAACAAATTCTGCTGTGAAAAGTTCTTTTCTTCTTTCTATTGGCTAGCTTTGTTTGCAAATTTTGTTTGCCTTATGGCTCAAACCTCAGGCTCTAGTATAAATTTGGCAATAAAGGCTTGGTTCCATGCTGATCCAAACATCATTAGGCAGGCATGGCTTTTGGCTTTGTATGAATCTTAAAACAATAGCATAAGCACATCTACAAGCATAGACCTTGACAGCACAAAAGTCTAGAAGATTCTGTGATGGATTTCAAATTTTAGTCTTATTTCTTTGGCCAGAGCATTTCCTGATGCCATTTCCTGCAACTTTACCAACTTTGATTGGACTATGCCAATGACATAGGAGTTCTCTCCTCCCCATGGTTAGAGTTCAGTTTTTATAACAGTATTACTTTCCTTCATAACTTTTACATGCAAAATGATACAGTCTCCAAACAAACATTTGTAAATTTGTCTTATTGAAAACAGTCTTTTAAGATGCTTCCTATGTTCATAGGACAAGTATTTCCTGAGATACGTTATTAGTGATTATAACTATTTTCAGCAAAATCCTTAAAATATGAAATAATACTTTTGTCACTCATGTCCTAGGCTACAAAACTAAGTAGATCTTTCTCCCATCCAAGTTCCAGAAAGTCTTTAAAACATCAGGTTCCTTTGCAAAGAGCTGTTGCTTTGTTTGTGGGCAGTCAAGCCTGAAACCATGATTTCTGAAAGTGTTAAAGAAATCTTCCTCTCGGTGTAACACTTTTGTGCTACCACCATGTATTTATTTAAAAGTCATATATTTGGATTTATCATGACACCAGCTTTATTTTAAGACCAAACACCTTTATTTAATGCTTATAGTTTTGGCATCACACTTTTGTAATCAAGAATGCTTTAAGTTGCTGCAGTCATGAAACTTAGTCATTTAACAGATCAGCAAGCTTCCTATTAACTGATGTAATTAGGTGCTTGTAGCATTTAAAAGAGGTTTGCAAGAGTAAAAGTCTTTTACTTCCATTGAAGCTAATGCAAATTCTAAACGTCTCGTAGACTTCTTTTTTCCTTTGAAGACAGCTGCTGTGCAAGGCTGTACCACTGGTTGCCTTGAGATTTTGGCAATTTTGACTCTAGATTTTAGGGAGTGCAAGGGCCCTCTCCTTCAACAACTGGCAGAGCTGTACAGTCTTTAATATTGCTTTGTTAAGATAGCTATGGATGGCATATCCTCATAAGTTTTACTGAAGCAGAATGAAATGGAAAGACATTTATTTGTTTTCTTCTTGCAGACAATCTTCCTTCTTGCTTTAGAAAACTTATGTAGATGCCAGCTAAAACCAGTTATCCCATGTGTTGTCTGCACACCAACAGGTGTAGCACTTAAACTAGCTACCGGACTGGTGGAGATGGCCTAGTGTACAGTGTGTCCAGGTTGATGCACAGCATGGCATGAGGCACGTTCACATGACTGTGTTACAGAGAACTGCCATGTGAACAGCATGACTGTGTTGTGTGTTGTGAATGCCCCCGGGGACGTATCACTACCATAATGAAAATGAAAAATGAAATGAAGATGCACATGGGCATACATATATATATATATATATATATATACATATATATATATATCACAATGTGTGCTTCCAGTGCCAAAGGTCTGGCGTATACATGTGCTACGACAGTATAACACTGCAGTGCAATGTTAGTCCACACCTGTGTACTGTGCCTGCTACATGTGTGACTGCATCATTTGGCAGAACCTGACACATTACATCTCAATTATGTTCACCCCCAAAACTGTAGCCCCAGGTCAGTGTAGCAGACCTCACAAAATGTTGCAGATCATAATAGCAGGGTATTGCCTGGAGAACACCTACCTGTTTCTGTGGAACTCATCTTCTTGGACATGTTGAGGCCTACTGTGTACAGCAAGGAAGTCAGCTTACTGCCTGCATTTCCAGTCAGCTGTGCAGGTGGTGCTGTGTCACCACTGAAATGGCCGGGCAATCCACACATGCAAATAAGGCTATAAGGACATGCTAATATGGTGGTTTGCACTCTGACTGCCTAAGTAGGCTCATCTGCATACTACCTCTGAATATTGCAGTTAACAGCACTGGGCAAATGCAATTGCACTGGGGAAATGGATTGTGCCGTGGCACAGTGCTTAACGGCTTTCATTGTGCTAAAATGAATTAGCGCCACTCGTGGGATGCATGCATGATGATGTCATTGTGGTGAAAGTCATGCAAAGTTGCGCATGCTCCATGGGGTCAATCTGCATTAGCATTGCACTGTACAATATTATAAGACACCTTCCACAATTGGTGTGGCTCTACCACAAGCGCATTTCATTTTGGGCCTGGACAGCAAACCATCAACATTGATGTGAGGGTGTTGCCCCATAGCTACAGAAACCAGTATGGCAGACAGGAGAATGGTTGGGGCAGTGGTCCAAAGGGACCGGGGGAGGTGGAGATGACCAACATGATCCAGCTGGTGTTGGCAAGGGAGTGCCTGCTGTTTGGTGAGGGTGAACAAGAGGACAAGCCTCACTGTGAGTGTGGGCATTCATTGAGTGCCACCTCACACAACACACCAGGCATACCACACACAGGGAGCAGTGTGGGTGCCAATATGTGGACCTGCATGACGAGGGAGCAGTATAGGCTGGAAAGATTCTAGTGCATGGTGCGTGATGGCACTGTGCCACACACCAGGTAAGTGGACATGTTACTCAAACCAAGGTTTTATGCATATCAGTGGGTGTGGTCTGCCATGTACACAATACACAACTGGATACATATGTGTAGGACATGTCACCACACACATGCCTGTCACGCTTCAGGGTCATTGCCATGCATTGCTCTATGTACACCAATATGGATACAGTGGTGCTCATGTGTGGGTCAACAGTGCGTGTGTATGTGTTCATACATGTGACATGCACAGTGTTATCCTGTGACAGGTATCATTGTTGTGCGTCAATGGTAGTGCAGCACATGTTGCACATGTGCACATCCTGCACAATGGTAGTGGAACCACACTGTCATGTTTGGCCACTCCCTCTGTACAATGACATGGCATACTGAGGGGACCTATTGGCTACACTATTTCCAGACATGGGTGTATGTTATGGACATACTGCAGCCTGTGTTCCTGGCAAGGTGGCACTGGACCTTCCCTGCGATGGTCATGGTGCATACTGTGTGTCTGTGCCAGGACTGTTGCTGCCCATGCCACCTATGTAAATTACAGTCACACAGTGTGGGTGATCAATTGCCCGTGACTGCCAGATAGCTGCTGGTTGGGTTCCCTGTGGTCACTGTGGTGTGATCATGTACTCTACTAGCCATGTGACATTGGGCCTTGCTCTGTCCATTGGTTGGCAGATACACATGTCCGTCACAGTATTTGGCACTGTGGTGGCACTGTCTGGTGGGGTGTGCTTGGCACAGTTGTGACACCATATCCCTGTAAGATGGACATTCACTCATACAGAACATCTTGCCTCAACACTAAGCCACCACGGTACATCTTGACAGTGTGGCATGGACCACTGGGGGGCACAGGTGGGTCACAGGTGTGGCCCATCCCTGCTGTGCATTGGAGGTATACTGTTGGGTATACCATTCATTTGTATGTCACCTGCAGGACATATGTGCTGGTGCATACAGATGTGTACGTCTGTCCACTGTTGTGAATCAATCAATCAATAAACTTTATTTAATATAGTGTACCTTATCATTTTGACCCAGGGCACTTTACAAATGAGCCAGATCATTCTAGAAACAGTAAAATACATTACTTAAAATGCATAACATACAATAAAAATAAATACAACTTTAACTAAATATTTAATAAACTAGATCTGGCTAGTTGAAAATGCTTACCTGAATAAAAATATCTTCAGCTCCCTTTTGAAGATCTCTAAGGTGGAAATCTCCCTCAGATGACGAGGATGGAGTTCCACAGGGTTGGTGCTATGTACATGAAAGCCGGCACCTGAGTGTTTTTAAAGCGCAACTTAGGAGCCTCCAAAATCCCTGGTCTGCTGAATGGAGGAAATGGGTGGGGCAGTAGGGTTGCAGGAGTTCAGACAGGTAACCAGGCCCTGATCATACAGGGCCTTGTAGGTCAACAAACCAACCTTGAAAGTGATCTGTCACCTAACTGGCAGACAGTGCAGAAGCACAGCACAGGTGTAATATGACATGATCTACGCAGCCAGTCAATAACCTGGCTGCAGCATTCTGCACTAGCTGTAGAGTGGCAAGATCGACCCCAACAGCCCCAGGTATAGGGTATTACAGTAGTCGAGCCACAATGTCATGAAGACATAGACTAGTAATGGCAGATCACCTGGGGGTATCAAATGTTTAATCCTGGTGATATTTCTCAGATGGTAAAAGCACTCTGGACCACGCCATGGTGGTGACACTGTGCTGTTAAGGGGTATCATACATGTTGTCTGTGCTTTGCTCCTCAGATTACATCAGATGGCCTAGCATGTTGACATGGACCACTATGGTACACTGGAACAACATTTCACGTGTCCCATAAGCCATATGCTGGTGGGTGGGACACAGTACACTGTCTGACAGTTTCGGAGTGTCACTGGTATATTTGAGGGTGTTACTACTGGGTTCATGCAGGTACAGACATTGTTCTATTCCTTCACTATGTATACCGCACTGCCAGGGGACAGCAGTGGACAGGGCTCCACTGGGGAACCGTGGCATATGGTCAGCAGGCTCAGGATGGAGGTGATGGGCAGCAGGATGCCGCGTGAGTATGCTCCTTTGTGGTTTACATATGTTGCATTCCTTGCTGAGTGGAGCATGTATGGTACCCATAACAGCACAGTGTCACCACCATATGTACATTTGCCCTGTGTCATCTCACCTGTCCCAGGGGCTCGTGGCTATGGGATGCTCCTGCTGCTGTGCTGCTGGCCATGGCATTCGCATGCTTACTGCAGCCTGTCGAACAGTGAACCTGGCCAGTGATTCCACTGGCCACAAGCCTAATGGGCCTGTGATGTGTATACATATGTCAGGTCATAGTCCTGCACTGTGGCAACATGGTGTGTCATGCATGCCCAGACCATGTAGTGGTTGTGCTCTGCAGGTAGCTATCCCCTGCTCATGCACACACTCTCCTAGTGCTACTGTCCTGCTGTCCAGCATCTGCACTCTGAGGGGATGCATATTAGTCATTCAGTGGCCCAGTCCCACATATGTGGTCATGACACGCTGCCATGGACATGTCCTGCCTTGCACTTTATACATTGGCCTACACCTGTTGGCCTACGGTCCCACCATAGGCACGTACATCCCACACCACTGGGCTGTGTGTTCTCCACTGTGTTCACCTTGTGTGCTGTGCATTGTTCATCTGCTACCTTTCTACAGTTGTAGTTTACCATTATTTGTGGCTGTATCCTCCTGTGGGTTGTGTTGTACTACACAATACATATGCCATAGGCATGTGTGCAGTGTACACATTGTGCACACTGGTATGTGGTCTTCATGACTGTGTCATGATAGGTGGGAGTCTTGTATGGTTCCTGTGGTTGTATGCATGCCTACAGTATGCATCAGTCACATACTGTGCTAAGGGCCTGACTATGGCCTATTCAGACTTTGTGTACACACTGTGGTGTGGCCATGTGTGTGCTATCAGAGTCAGCCATGCATACCGCTCTTGTTGCAATGTGCTGTTCCACTGTGTCACCATGTCAAGGCTGTGCTGCACACTGTGGCCACCAACAGGGCATCTGACAGGACATCTGACAGAGGAGTGTTGTTGCTACCATTGTATAGCTCTGTGGTATGTCTTGACCTGGAAGATAAGAAAATATTAAATACATTTCAGTCAGGCTTCAGGCCTTTACACAGTATTTCTACAGCTTTGGTAAGTGTAGCAGGAGATATTTCAAGGGATTGGACAGGAGGATGTCGCAGTAGCAGTCTTTATAGACTTGTCTAAAGCCCTTGACACCTTGAACCACGACATCCTCCTGTCCAATCTCAAAATTATTGGAATGTCACAACAGGCATTAAATTGGTTTCAACAGTATTTGACACAAAGAAAGCAAATGGTGGCCATAGGGAATGGACATCTGGTATAAGAACTATTGAGTCTGGAGTACCGCGGGAGCTCAGTATTGGTCGGTCTTGTATAATATCTATATGAATAATATTTCTGTTTCAGATCCTAGGGTTAAAATACATTTATATGCAGATGACACTGATATACACAGAGGGGTTTCAGTTAGGACATTCAACTTACACTCCAGCAGGCTTTTGATGAAATACAGGATTACCTGCTGAAGTCTAGTTTGATTTTGAATCCCAAAAGTCACAGGTAATGATTTTTATAGGCATCAACAGATTTTCAAATCTAATTTACAGATTAGAACCTATGAAAACACCTATTTAGAACAGGTTGATAGTTACAAATACTTAGGAGTCAAATTTGATTCAAGCGCTGAAGTGGAATTTGCATATAGATCTAATAGAACAAAAGTAGGAAGTGTTTTGGATATCAATATAGAAATAAGCTTTGCTTGAATGAAATGACAAGAAGAGATAAGTAAATACACTGATCATGCCCTTTATTGATTATGGGGACTTGGTTTCACAGGGTTACACAAACTAACTTAAATAGAATTGATATAGTCCAGCTAGCTAAATTTGTTTAGAATGCCCCAAACAGAACACATAGAATAGAGCTATAGAAATCTTCAGTGGTTAAACCTAATGGAATGAAGATCACTACATGCACTGCAGTTTATGACAAAATGTGTGCCAGGAAGACCCCAGGTATATATTGCATAAACTAACTCCAGACCTATAAAAAGGGTTTGAGGTCAGCAGTGGGCTTGGAATTCAACACCAAATTATAAAACATTAATGGAAAATTTTCTTTCTCCTATAGGGATGAAGCTGTGGAATTGTTTACCACCTGAATTACGTTTAAGACATGGGGTAATTAGAAAGGAGGAATAAATAAATGTTTTTAAAGAGGCAATGGAATGCACTTTGTTAGAAATACAGTAATATAAGTACAAGATAAAGTGACTATGGATTTGTTTGGTATTAGTGTGTAAGTGTATGTGTTTTGGGTCTAATATAATTTTATACTTAATTGTTTAGGTAAATAGTGTGTATGTTATCATTATTTATTGTAGAATCTGTATTATTTCTCATAATGATTGTATATTTATTTGTATTGACTATTTGCACAATTGTAAAATAGGACCTCACTGAAAATGAACTTGTCTCAGCTGAGCTATCCACTTCATTCATTACTGTATGTAATGAATCAAATTTTCTACTACTTTCGACTACTACTACTACTACTACTACTACTAGGGTACTGTGTCCGATACACATCCATATAGGAAACATGTGCCATGGACAGTGGCTTGTGTATGTCCGGGGTCACCTGTGCTGTTCCGATTCACAGTCCTGTGATTCATGTCCTCAGGCCAAGTTTATTTGCCCTGTGGATAGGGGTTGCAGGGTTTATGATTGTGCTTTTGCAATGCTTCATACGCCTATATTGTGTTCTGGTGGGCAGCATTTCACAGACAGTATAATGCCACAAAGTATATTTGGGCATGCTATGGGGCTGACTGAGGAGTTAACCTGGGGCGGTGTGGCAGTACTATGTCTCAGGCAGCATTGTGTATGCATGGTGTGTCATCCCTTTAGTGGTGTTGTGCCAGTGACCATACTGGTTTTCACGTCTGTGTGGGTTGGCCATGCGGTACCATGGCATCATGGGATGCTTCCTACTGGCACATGTACGGTACTATCTGCGCTGTGTCCAGTGTAGTGTATATTGCCTTCCCAGTTGAGACATGCCATCCTTCTCCGGGGTGACATTCTGGCATCTACAGTGCTCCACAGTGTCAGCTCACTGTGCCCATGGGCATCCTTACCCCCATAGGTACATGTCACACATCAGTGAGGGTATAATGGCGAGGAGGATGAAGGCGGGTGATTTTCTGTGGCAGCTTGTCAGACAGACATGAGTCATAATGGAGCACCAGGAGCAGTTGGTGCACATTGGAGAAAGGAGTGTCCAGCTACGGGGAAGATTGTGAGGCCCATCAGTTATCTGCCAGCTCCCAATAGCCAACACCATACCCTGTACTTTTACCAGTTTTCACCACTCATCCCCCCATTGTTGTTTTTGCTGTTGTATATATATATCTCTGTAAATATATTCTTTGTACATTATTTTTTCTTGATAATCTGCATTTGACTGTTGTTCTCCGGTGTCCTGTGCCTTTCTTTCTGTATGGTTTATCATTTGTTGCACAGGGGTGCTCACTACCATAATTTGCCTATTGTCAGGTAAGGCCACAGGTGGTTACACCTACATATCTGCATACGTTATGGCATTTAATGGATTGCCAGGCAGTACTCAGCAGAAATCAATAACATGTTGCTGCCTTACTACAGTCTAGGGGGACACTAGCGTTATATGTTGGTGTAAGTGGGCATTGTGGTGGGTCAGGGTTCAGTCACTTAGTGGTCAATGTTTGCTTGGATAACAATGTGTTTGCCAGATATTACAGTTAACACTCATAGTTCTCAATAGTGGTTACCTTTATCCAGTTTCCTTGTTTTCTGTTCTGCTCCTGCAGACCACTTACAGTGCCTTTGCCTGCACATCTGCTTGTACAGTGTTCTTGCCATGGTGGTTGTGTGTTCCTGAGGGCAGTGACATTCTGTTCTCCATGTGGAAACTGCATCTCCTTTGTGCACGGCAGCCATCTTCTGGGTTGTGGCTGTCCATGGTCATGGTATGGTCCCTGTTCCTTGGAAGGCCCCACCCCAACATTGCATGGCTGTGTGGCCTATGTGTGTGGGCCTATCCATGGCTTTCCCTTGTTGCTGTGGATATCTTCCACCCCTGTGACCTCCTGCTATGTGTCCTTTGGTGTGCTGTCCCCTGCTCTGTGTCAGGGTGCCTTGTCTCCTCCACCTGTGCACAGTGGGCTGGGTTGGGGATGGGCTGGCGCTGCTGCTAGGATGCCTCTTTCTGTGGGCCCCTACCCCACGCCCCATCTCGCTCATGTTCCACACTGCACATCTGAGACATGTTGCTGTATTGTTGGTTTACATTATGTGACATTGCCTTTGGTGTGCCTGTTTGCTATTATTTGGCTCCTCCACTGCTGTTGCTCATATTGTCTGTTTCTGATCTCCTTCTGTGCTAAAGACCCCAGGGCCATGTGGGTCACCTGTGTCTACCTCCACCTCTGTGTGCACTGTGCTGCTGTTGTTGTTGTACTGCCCAGCTGCTATGTTCTGAGCTGTCTTCTTTGGTATATATTCAGAGTTGTGTTCTTTGCCAGGCTATCTTTGCACTGCACTCTCAGCCATGTTAGTCCGCCTTCGTTTGCCCACTATATTCAGCTATGTTTGCCCTGGGCTAGTCCTTTGATTATTGTGTGCATTGGCTGTGGGCTAGTTTGCATGCCGGGCAGTGCAAATATTGCCCCAGGGCAAAGTTTTGAATATTGGGCCCTGATGTCCTGCACCTTTGTTCTCAAAATGGGGACCCAAAGAAAACTAAGCCTAAATTATAATGACTTCCCTGATTCAAATAGAAATATAACTGGACATTGTAAATCACCTGACTGACCTGACTTGGCTGAAATTAAAGCAGAGATACAAACTAGTAATTATTTGCTTAAGGATGTTGTGGTTTTCTGAGGAACCTGATTAATCCAGAATCAAGTAAACGAGCAAAGCAGGTCGATACTGTGACCAGCTCTGTATGAATGCTGATTCTGTTCCTTTAGATTTGCCTGAGACTGCAATGACTAGTATTAAGAAAGAAATGCAAGATACTAATGGTATTAAAGAAATAACATCAGACTGAAGGAAGCCAAGGAAATAGACGGTTTGATTTCAGAGTTAAATGATAGGAGAAAACAACAAATTAGTGATACTAATGTTGGTAAGCAGAAAAAGAAAAGAAAAACAGGAAACAAACAAACAAACAAAAAAAGTGAGCAGCTGAATCAGGACAGCGATTAGAACAAGCATTTTCCAATGCCGAATATTGATTACTTATATGTGCTGTTTGGGTATTTGGAAGTGAAAGTACCATGCCTAAGAACTGTCATGTGCCCCCACTTAAGACATCCACTATGCCTTTCTGTTCAGTATTCACAGAATATGGGGAGGGCAAGGCCACAGCAGTTGCAAAGGTGTGAAGAGGTGGACAATAGTCCATTCACAGGCAGAAGAATCCTGCAGAAGGTGAGTAAATTAATGGTGGACAAAGAGGGACCAGATGGCATACACCCAAGGATATTAAAAGAACTGTGAAGAAATAGCTGCACCTCTGGCAGCCATGTTCCATGAGTCATTCAACACAGGGTGGTACCAGAGAATTTGAAGAGGGCACATGTGGTCCCACTATAGAAATCCAGCAGTAAAGATGAGACAGGGAACTATAGGCGGTCAGCTTCACTTCAGTAGTGGGGAAGATCATGGAGACATTGGTTAAAGAAAGGATAGTGGGGCATCTAGAAGCCATTGGAGGCCAGGAGTGTGAACAACATGGATTCACAGTGCGGAGGTCATGTCAGACAAATCTGGTTGATCTCTTTGACTGGATGATAAAGGAAGTAAATCAGGGTGGGGCAGTGGACAATGCTGACCTTGATGTAAGCAAAGCCTTTGACACCGTCCCACATGAGGCTGATAAACTAGCTGAGTAGACTGGACATGGGGAAAGGGTGGTAAAGTGGGTTAGAAACTGAGTAAGAGACAGGAGGCAGAGTGGTGGTAAATGGGGTGCAGTCTGGGGAGAGGGGGTGACCAGTGGGGTGCCGAGGGATTGGTCCTGGGGCCAGTCCTGTTCAATGTCTTCATTAGTGACATTGCAGAAGGGCTGAAGGGAAGGTCTGCCTGTTTGCAGATTACACCAAGATCTGTAACACAGTGGATACCCCAGAGGAGGTGGAGAAAATGAGGAGGGAACTGGGAGCTTGAGAAATGATGTGAGGACTGGCAACTGAAGTTTAATTCAAAAAGTGCAAAATTATGCACCTGGGACACAGAAACCCTGGGGAAAGGTACAGGATGGGGTGGGACGGAGTTGCTGACAGTCACAAAGAAGGAAAGGGACCTGGGGGTTCTTATTTCAGATGACCTGAAAATGTCAAAGTGGTAAGGCAGCTGGGAGGCCAGTGACATGCTGGGGTGTGTAGGCAGGGCTATCACCAGCATAAGGAGGGAGTAGTGATGCCATTATATAAAACCATGGTCAGGTTTCACATGGAGTACTGTGTGCAGTTCTGGAGGTCGCACCTTCAGTAGGGATATTAACAGGCTGGAGATGGCTCAGAGAAGGCTGAATGAGATGGTACAGAGCTTACAACACAAGACTTGTGAGGAGAAATTAAGGGACCTCAATATGTACTCAGTGGAAGAGAGGAGGAAAGAGGCGATATGATAGAAACATTCAAGTACCTCAAGGGTATAAATATAACTACTGAGAAGCAGGAGACAGCTGCTAGTGGCACATGTGCCAGCTTCTGTGTGATATTCTTTGTTCTTATAAATCTGTAATCTCCAGTATTTCAGTAACCACATGACTAAACAGCCTTCTTTAGGCAATTTTATGCTGGCTGATGCCTGGTGTCAGATGGCAGACAGAGGCTCACCAGCTTGTGTTGCTATTTGAAAAACTTCATAGAGTGTTCTTTTATTGGTAAGCATTTTGGAAAGCTGGTGAAGGTCTCACAATTTTATTATGATTTTATCTCCTTATATCTGTCCCGTTTGGCCCCCATCCCACACCCCAACAGTTATCAGTGGCCACAGCTGCAGCCTTCTTCTTGCCAAGATGGTGGGTGAGAAACATAGAAACATAGAATTTGAAGGCAGATAAGGACCGCTTGGCCCACCTAGTCTGCCAATTTCCCTACCTGATGGATAAGCTGCAGATTCTAGTTAATCAACAGCTTACTTCCTCCTACCCCAAGTAGAATTGCCTTATGTCTGTCCTTGAGCAGTTGTCTTCACAGTCTGTGAAGTCTGGCGTCTTCCGTGCGCTTATTGGTCATCTTCTAAAACAGGCGGCTGCCAGACAAAACTAATTCAGGACAAGCAGTTTTCAAAGTGGGAAGAAATGGAGTGAGGAAGAATCAAGTACTCATTCAGATGTGGTGTTGATTTTCAGATCAGCATACTGGTGTGGACACTGCAAAGAGAACCCCAGTTCTTTAAGCAATCTTATGAAGAGTAAAAGGCTTCTTGAAGCACTAGGGTTCTGTTTATTGTACTATAAGTGGGCTGCATCTAATTGGTAATTTACTGTACCTTACATTTGGATGTATGGTAGGCCCAACTTGAATAAACACTACACCTGAATCAACACATGATGCCACAGAAACAGAGAATTTTTCAGCAGAAAAGGACACTCAGCCCACCCAGTCTGCCCAAGTGTTCTCTACCTACTTGTAACTCCTGCCTGTATATGTTACTGCATGTCTTATTCTGCCTGTGTCCATCAGGACCTCCTTGTCAATGAGCTTGCTTAATGGATTTTCCTGCAATGAACTTGAACCTATTCCACTTCCATAGCCCTATTGATCTCCGTTGAACCCCTCCTTCCCCTTTTTCTAATATACCCCTATGTTCATCCCATGCACGCCTCATGCCCTCTATGATTTTAGCTTCCACCACTTCTCCTGGCAGTCTGTTCAAGGTGTCTACCACCCTTTCAGTAAAGAAATATTTCTTCACATCTATCTTGAATGCCCCCCAGTTTCATTGAATGTCCCTTGGTTTGGGTGCTCATCCTTATTTGAAGGAAACTCCCCAACTGTACCCTCTTTACCCTGTGAGGTATTTTGTAGGTCTTGATCTTGTCACCTCTCCCCTCCTCTCTTCCAGAGTGTACGTGTTGAGATTATTCAGCCTTTCCTTGTAGGGATTCCTGTAAAATTCTGAACCATTTTAGTTTCCTCCTCTGGAAAACCTCCACCTTATGTCCTGTCTGAAGTGTGGACTCTAAAACTGGACACAGTACTCCATCTGGGGTATACCAGGAGTGATACAATGGCAGCACAACATCCCTCCTCCTCCTCCTCCTACTGGAGATGCCACTCCTTATGCACCCCAGAATCCAATTTGCCCTGCCCATAGCCTTGTCACATTGTACTGTCACCTTGAGGTCCTCTGATATAATAACCTCAAGGACCCTTTCATGTCTACTGAGTATCATCAGTACCTCCCCATCCTATACCCAGCATTGGGGTTCCTATGTCCTAGCTACATGATTTTACACTTGTTGGCCTTGAACCCCAAGTGAGTAAGAAAATGGAACTGATTTTAATGAATCGCAGGCTTTTAAGCAGCTTTTCAGGGAGTATATTGTGTGTGTGTGGGGCTCTGCTACTATAACTATTTGCTTTTGATTTGGTATAATGTGCGAACAGACTAACCTGCTCCCCACTCCGTATGCTATATCGAGATAAAGAGCCCAAATAGCATTGGGCCAAGCTTTGAGTCCTGTAGCACCCGCTTGTCACTGCTGTGGGTGCCAAGAGCTACCCCACCACCACCACCCTCTGCACCCTCCCTGTAACCAGTTCTCTATCCATGTAGTCAGACCACCTTCCACCCATATCCTCCTTCTCTCCTCCTCTTCTCCTTGGCCTGTGTCCATGCTCCCAGTAGTCCACACCTTTCTCCTCCTTATTCTAACCGGGAGGTGGTGCCTTCTGTATCACAATCAGACCATGCCCCCCCTTCCAGGGTTACTCGCCTCTGCCTTTGCCTATATCTAGGGCAGCAAGCTCATCAGGCTCCCCTGTCTGGACCTTTCTACCAACTTCAGTCTTTTGGCCCCCCACCATTTCTTTAAATCCATCTTAGTAGAGATACACCCTTCTAATCCCGCCTTTTTTTTAATACATATTTTCTCACTGGGCTCTGGTCAGCTTGGTCATCCTGACCGGCCCACAGCCCTGCTCGACATCAGGCCAACCTGCTCACCTCTAGACTACCCCCATGGTGGGGTGGTGAGCATCTTCCCAGGTCAACCCACCAGAGCAGGATCTGGTTGAGGAGGCCCCATGCGGGCTGGGCGGGAGGATCGGAAGTTCATGCTGCCTGTCCATAGCACATTTTCCACTTTTCTCCTTTTGTGGAGTGTGGCCATGCAATCACACTTAGGCACAGTGTGCCAACATCCACCACAGTCCGCCACCCTTTACTACACTGCTGTAGTAGCACTCATGGTCATCACCAGGGGCTGCTACAGAGCAGGTGAGTCCCTGGATACCGCCCCAGGATAACAGAGCAGTCCTCCAGATGCTCAATCCTATCCCTCCCTTGCCAACCCCTGGGAGGCCAGGCTTGCATCTGAACCAGGGTCGCTAGCGTGGCACAAGGTGTGGCATCCGTCCGCCTTAACCCTCCAGTGCAAGTGGCCCAGCAGCAATGCTGCCTTTAATGCCCTTCCTTCCTGCTCCAGTGTCCCTCTCCCCATGTACAAGTCACTGTTCCCCGAACCTACCCCAGTCAGTCACTAACCCATAATGTTTCATGTAGCACCAATCCCTCATCCACTCAAACTCCTCAAGCCTACCCTTCCTCTCCATGCTTTCACATGGTACCAGCAGTACCTCAAGAATGCCACTGACTTACCTCACCTGCCTGCCCAAGTACTCAAACCTCCCCTCACTACTTCCACAGTGGCCCCGGCAATTGTTTGTATTGGCATGCAACAGTAAATGAGGTTTCTTCCTCCCTCGGTGCATGCTTGAGCAGTGCCTGCTTGCCCTCCTGCAGTAAACCTGGGACAGCTTCAACCTAAATATGGCTGTGCCTGCCCCTTTCTATCCCATCTCATCCATTTCAGTATAGAATCCCAGGATGAGTACCCCCTCCCTTACCCTTCCCTTCTAATGCCCCTTCCACCACCCCAGTATTCATTCTTCCTGTCCCTTACCCCACCAACTGCACCCTCTGTGACTTCTGTATCTGTACCCCTACTTCTGCCTCACCCCTTTCTCTGCCTTATTCCTCCCATCCCCTTGAACCCTTTCCAGCCTGACTATTTCTCACTGGGCTTCCCATATCGACCTCCTTCCTCCCTGCTGATTTTCAACCTCTCCTAACCCTGCTGTTGTCAATTTAGAGACCCCATTCCTTCTACCCTGATAGATGCCCCACCAATCCTTCCCCTTTCCATAGCCTTCTCCTTCAGTCACCAGCCCTCCTTCCTTACTAGCCCCTTCTACCCTTTTGTCCTCGCTATCTCTTTTCCTGCCTTTTGCCATCACTCATGCCCTGCTTGTTCTCCCCCTTCAATATGTTCCTGCTCCCCTCTCTGTCCCATAGCAGAGGTTCGAATCTTTTGTAGTTGATACCAGTCCTACATCTCTTCCCCCTATCGGTTCCCCCTCCTACGTGTTTCCTCTGAGCCACCCTGGTCCCTCCTAACTGCAGCCATCTGCTCTCTCCCTGGGTTCTCCCTGGTACTCCTAGTCGTCTGTTCCTCCTCCATCTGGAGGCCCCGCCCTTGCCTTGGGCACCTCCCTTCTACTCTATTTTCTGCTAGCGTCTCTGATACAGGGTCAGTTTCAGTCCTAGTTATTCTTCCTCCATCCCCTTTGCCATCCCTATCCCACCCCAGGATGCCTACCATACTCCTCGGCCCTGCCCTTACACTCCTCCTAATACTTGCGGTCCTCCCTCAAACTAGCCAGTCATCTGAAGACCATACACCCCATCCTCCAAGCCCAGTCAGGATCTTGGCAGATCCACACCCTGTACATCCCACCACCCTTCCAAAGATGCCGCCTAATTGACATATGTTGCACCTGACCCATTTGGCCCCATCTTATGTTACGGGTTCTTACTCCCAGGTTCTGTACCCTACTACAACTGTAAGGCCCAATTTACTCAAATTCTTGTCCCCCTGGCATTAGTCCACCTACTGCCTTTGCTGACTGGGTTAATTCAGTCTCAAACCTCATCCATTAGATACTGTATTACTGTAGCAATCCTAAAGCCTCCTTGTCCATTTTTCACCCTCAGCTACCATACTTTTGTTCTCAGCTCTCATATAGTTTCACTTAGCCCGTTAGAAATCCTATTGCACTCCAAGTATTACTCAGCTCAGTTAGAAATAAACAGAACAAATAAATATGTATTATTACAGCAATCATAACAGTATAGCTCAGTACTTGCTCAGTTAGAAATAAACAGAACAACTAAATCTGTATTATTACAGCAATCCTAAAGTATCCAATCATTGCTTTGTCTCTACTCAGAGACCATGCTGTAATACAGTAGAACCACAAGAGGACATGGGCGGGAGGGTGGGCAACTGTAAAGTCCTGGCAGAGCTCCATTGAGCTTGCTCCTCCCCTCTCTCATTTCGCTCATTCTATTTCTCTCGACACTGCAGGCTGCCCTTTGTACTGGCCTCCTGCTTGCATTGGTATCTTTTTCTGCCCACAAAGAAATCCACAGCAGTCCCAACACAGCTCTTGAGGTCCTCCTCTCCCTCTCTCCTCGCTCATTCTGTTTCTCCGCGCTGCAGGCTGCCCTTTGTACTGGGCTCCTGCCTGCACTGGTGCCTTTTCTGCCCACAAAAGTTTACTGCTGTCTTGACAGAGCTCCGTTGAGGTTGCTCACTACCCCTCTCTCATCGCTCATTCTATTTCTCTTGGCGCTGCCCTTTTATACTGGGCTCCTGCCTCTGTTGGTGCTTTTTCTGCCCACAAAGAAATCTGCAGCAGTCCCGAGACAGCTCTGTTGAGCTCGCTGACTCCCCTCCCTCACTTGCTCGTTCCATGTCTCAGGCACTGCAGGCTGCCCTTTGTACTGGGCTCCTGCCTGGATTGCACCTTTTTCTGCCCACAAAGAAATCTACAGCAGTTCTGATAGAGCTCCGTTGTGCTCACTCCTCCCCTCTCACTGCCTCGTTCTGTTTCTCCCAGTGCTGCAGGCTGCCCTTTGTACTGGGCCTCTGCCTGCATTGATGTCTTTTCCTGCCCACAAAGAAATCTGCAGCAGTTCTGACAGAGCTCTGTTGAGCTTGGTCACTCCCCTTTCTCACTCACTCAATCCTAATCTGTCCCAAACACTGATTTCCCAAAGTGACTGTGCGCTATTCTGCGCCTAAAGCACGAAAACACATGTCAGCCAGGATGTGAAAATGACAGCTGTACTGTTCATAAGGAGGTGTGAAAATGCCAGTTCTGAAAATCTGGTGTGAAAATTTTACTGATTTGCAAAGTTACAGGGTGCATGGAAACTGCACAACACACTATAACACAGTCATTTTATGGACTTTCATCACAAAAGTTTCACCATAGGCATTTTAGGACTCCTGCTCATGAACAGTGTCACTGTGGTTTTCTTAATGTGTCCAAAACATTGATTTCCTACAGCGACTGTGCTATTCTGTGCCTGAAGGTGAAACGCATTTCGACCAGAATCTGAAAAATGACAGCTGTACTGTTCATAAGGAGGTGTGGAAAATGCCAATGTTGAAAATCTGGAGTGAAAATATTGCAAATTATGAGTTACGAAGGCATGGTAACCGCAACGCACACTCGTTAAACAGTCATTTTCTGGATTTGTTCTACCAAAGTTACTACTCAGCTCAGTTAGAGAAATAAACAGAACAACTTAATCTGTATTATTACAGCAATCCTAAAAGTATCAATCATTGCTTTGTCTCCACTCCAGATACCCTGCTATAATATAGGACAACAGGGACCCTGGGCAGGAGGGTGGGCAACTCTAAAGTCCGGCAGAGCTCCATTGAGCTTGCTCCTCCCTCTCTCTCACTTGGTTGTTCTAGTTCTCCAGATGCTGCAGGCTGCCCTTTTGTGCTGGGCTCCTGCTTGTGTTGGCACCTTTTTCGCCCACAAAGAAATCAGAAGCAGTCCCAACACAGCTCCATTGAGGTCGCTCCTCCCCCTCTCTCCTCCCACTCATTCTGTTTCTCATGGCGCTGAAGGCTGCCCTTTGTATGGGGCTCTTGCTTGTGTTGGTGCCTCTTTCTGCCCACAAAGAGTTCACAGCTGTCCTGACAGAGCTCCATTGAGGTCGCTCACTTGCTCATTCTGTTTCTCCTGGCACTGAGGCTGCCCTTTATGCTGGGCTCCTGCCTCCATTGGTGCCTTCTTCTGCCCACAAAGAAATCTGCAGCAGTCCCAACAGAGCTCCATTGAGCTTGCTCACTCCCCTGTCTCACCTCGCTCTCGCTTCTGTTTCTCCCGGCACTGCAGGCTGCCCTTTTGTACTGGACTCCTGCCTGCATTGGGGTCTTTTTCTGCCCACAGAAAATCCACAGCAGTCCCGACAGAGCTCAGTTGAGTTTGTCATTCCTCCCTCTCACTCGCTCGATCTTAATATACCCCAAATATGATTTCCCACAGCGACCATGCTATTCTCGCCAGAAGTGCAAAACATATTTCAGCCAGGATGTGAAAATGACAGCTGTACTGTTCATAAGAAGGTGTGAAAAAATGCCAGTGTTGAAAATGTGGTGTGAAAATATTCCAAATTTGAAGTTACAAGGGTGCGTGGAAACAGTGTAACACCGCGTAACACAATCATTTTATAAGTTTTGTCACCAAATTTTCAACATAGGAGTTTTAGGACCTCTGCTCACAAACAGTGTCACTGTCATTTTCTTAATCTGTCCAAACACTGATTTCCCACAGCGACCGTGCTATTCTGCGCTGAGAAATTAACTGAAAACACATTTTGGTCAGGATGTGAAAATGACAGCTGTTTTGTTCATAAAGAGGTGTGAAAAATGACAGTGTTGAAATCTGGCATGACAATATTACAAATCTGTGAAGTTACAAGGGTGCGTGGGAACTGCACATATGCACCTTGTAACACAGTCATTTGATGGACTATCATCACTAAATTTTCAACATATGTATTTTAGGACCTCTGCTCATGAACAGTGTCACTGTCATTTTCTTAATCTGTCCCAAACACTGATTTCCCACAGTGACCATGCTATTCTGTGCCGGAGATGCGAAAACACATTTTGGCCAGCATGGGAAAAATGACAGCTGTACTGTTCATAAGAGAGTGTGCTGAATATCTGGCGTGAAAATATTGCAAGTTCGCAAAGTTCTGAGCATCGTAGCAAGTGTGCAACTACACGCTCATAAAACAGTCATTTTTGGATTTTCTACCAAATTTGCAACATAGGCTTTTGAGAGCCTGACTCATGAACACTGGCACTGTCGTTTCATTAATTGGTCCCAAAAGGTGATTCTGTGCAGTGACCGTGAAATCACCTTTGGGACGAATAACGCCATGACAGTGCCTGAATTAATGAGGAGGTGTCCCAATAACCCATGTTGAAAATTTGGTGCCAAAATTCAAAAATGCCTGAGATATGCAGCAAAGTTGAAAAACCCTATTTAAGCCATTATACAGCTTACCGGTTTCTTCAGTTCTGGTTGGCTTTGAAGAGTGCAGACATGTTCCCGGTCCACGAAGATCATCATGCTGGGCTCTGTAGGTAAGTATGGGGTGTGGGGGTGAGGGAGGCAGAGTGTGCAGATGGTGGAGCGAGGGTTCGGGAGGGCACAGACAATGAAGGACCGTTTCTTTTTACAGGGGTAAAAAAAATAGACTTATGGACAGTTTTCTATTTCACAGGTATTTTGGCATGCTGGGGTGGGCTCCCAGCATGCCACCTGCATGTTTGGGGTGGGGAGACCAGAGGCAGATGGGATTGGGAACCCCGTTGGCTCCTACTGAGAGGGGAACTTATGAGCCAAGGGGATTGGGCACCCCTGGCACACAAGAAATGGGGTGGACATGCCAACAGGGATTGGGCATCCCCATCGGCAAAGAAATTGGGGAAGGGACATGATGCTGAGGGGATTTGGCACTCGCTCAGCAGACACCAGAAACCGATGGGGACTGGACTCCCCGTTGGCAAACTGGGTCCGGGGAAGGCAAGGGACTGCCCTGCAATGACAGATCTCTCTCTCATTGCAGCATGGCTGACACTGCAATGATGGGGTGGCCCCTGATTGCAGCGGCTGAATTTTTCAAGGTTGTGTAACACTGGATGAACTCGTGTTAGCAGCTACGTGCTGTCAATTGGGAAAGTGGGCCCAAGCCTCCAAAGGCAGTGGGGCATGTAGCAAAGATGCCCACCTCCACAACCTGCTTCTGCAGCAAGCTGCCACAACATGTTTCTTGTGCTTCTTGGCATTAATCAACATAAAAATGAGCCAGGTAGGAATATGATGAGTCAGTCAAAGCAAGAATACAATAAAAAATTGACAAAAGAAAAAAGGTGCAATTCTTAAGTAATAATAGTGAACTGTTGAGATCTCCTTTAAAAGAAAAGTGTAAAAGATAAATATCAAACTAGGCAACATTTTACTGACTATATTTTAGAGGGATCCCAAAATTTGTCTTAAAACTCATAGGCCCAGATACTGTAGAACATGTTATATTTGATGTAAAATAATGATAGCTATATTAGCTTTAGAGACAATTCCACTAAAATAAAATTACTAATTTTTCGTGGGCATAAATTAGGAGCTCATTGCAGAGTGCGAAATTAAATTTGCACAATTGTGGCTGATTAGTGCCATGCGCTAAATATAACTAACATGCAGAATAAACAGTTCCTACAGTATTCAAGACAGTTGCACATGGCACAGTAGAGTTGGCGGTGCAAGTGTGGACTTGCGTCAAGGAGCTATATTCACTGGGGCCAGTGAGCAGTGCAAACTCATTGCACCAATGTGCAACTATAATGAATACAGTGCAAGTGCAGGCGTGCCTATGAATATCCAACACAGTGCGATATTCAACTGTGGAACCATGGCGCAAGTGCGAGCAAATCAGAGATGAGCTGAGCAGACTTGTTCCTATAAATACAGGGGCAAGACATAGAAAGCACTTGCGCCAGGCAAGAGGAGAGTGAGAGAGAGGGGAGAAAGAGAGAGAGAGAAAGAAAGAAAGACAGACAGAAAGACAGACAGACAGAGGCAGAGCAAGAAACAGACAGACAGATAGACAGATGAGGCAGACACAGAGGGAGAGGGACAGAAGTGGCAGTGGAGAGGGAGACAGGAGCACAGAGATTGAGACAGGCAGGCAGATACACTGCCAGACAAAGCACCAGGGTGGCACACAGCCCGCAGCAACCAACCACCCAGGGGATATTGGACATCAGGGGCCATGAATAGTGCACCCTTCATGATGGAGGCCGTAATAAGGGGTGTGAGGGGCAACAGGAATAGCGTGGCCAAGAAGGGCCTGTCGGGTGGTATGCCCGAGATAGGTGGTACCGTGTCCGCATCATCTTCAAGAACTACAGTGACACGGAGAATAGTGTACCACCTGAACAGGGCTATTCTTAGCAGCTCTGTGAGCTATGCAGTGAGGAGGTGCAGGCACCCACCAGACGGAACCACACCATGTCCGTGGATGAAGGTGACAGCCATCATGTGCTCACCACGGGCACCTTCAAGAGACCAACAGGGGACACCACAGGCATAACCCAGTTGGCCACATCCTGCCTCCTCACACAGTTCCTCAATGCTCTACTGCCACGTGCTTTTGAAATACATCCATTTCCCCAGCACATAGGTGGAGTGTACAGCAATCATGCAGGATGTCTGACGGGTAGCACGTATGCCTGGCATGATTGGGGCCATCAACTGCAGCCAGGTGGGCATCCGCATGCCACCTGGCCCTGAGGGTGTAATTGCACCAATAGGAAGGGAGCACAAGTGTCAACTGCCAGGTGGGGTGTGATGCCATGGGGTGCATCACCAATGTCTGCACCACACACCCTGGGAGTGCACTTGATGCATTCATCTGGCACAGCTGTGTGCTGTGCCACAGGTTCAAATGTGGGGACATCCCCATGGGTCACCCTAGTGGGGAGTATGGCATGGGCAGGGGTGATGGGCAGAGCAGGCCATGGGATAGGGAGGGCAGGGTGGGCATGCTGGTGTGGGTGCCAGGGACAGGCAAGAGACACAGCAAAGGATGGCAGAGGGCTAATCAAGTCATTATCCACACAGAAGACAGTGCCTATCCACTGAGGCCCTGGCTGCTTACCTCCTACTGGTGCCCATTGTCCCCAACAGAGGAACACTACAGGGCACACACCAGCACGCACAACATTGAGTGTGTACTTGGCATGCTGAAGGCACTGTTCCATTGCCTAGACAGGTCTGGCGGTGCCCTACAGTACAGCCCTCTAAAGCCTGTGGCCTATTCCTGGCCTGTTGCACACGGCACAACATGGCCATTGACCATGGGATAGCTGTTGAGGCTGATGAGGGCAACAGTAATGGAGATGATGGAGGCAATGGGCCAGAGGGTGGTGGACTGCCCCCCAGGTGAAGGGATCCTCATCTGCAACAGCAGGTGCACCAACACTGGGACACCATCACACAAACTATGGTGCATGCAGGTAGGTGGCTGAAACCCATGCATGGGCCACACACACAGGTAAAGCACACATGCAGGGGTGTGCATGGCAATGGGCATGCACACTCAGAGCATGGTGCAGGGGGTAGGGAGTCAGTGGCACACAACTACACACAACCACACACATGCACCCACACACCCAGGCGTTGGCATGTGGCTGGGATCAGATATGTGCACCGTGCACCGACACAACCGGTGCTGAACTGTCTCATCATGCCCATGGCACATGGTCCAGCAGCCAGGCAAGCAAACACACAGGCAGTGTGCGGCAGGACACACAGGCGCCACACCAGTGGTATGCACATACACACACCGCCTATGTGCGCACAGGGCAGCAGCCGCGGACGGCAGTCAGGGTGGTACACACATCAGAGCTGCTGCATGGAACCATGCCCACTGCAGCCACAGAGGCGGCCACGCTGGGGCCAGTCGGCAGCCACAGGCTGCACATCAACCACATGGGGTGTTTGCAACAGCCCCCAGGGGTTGAACTCGGGACCACCTTCTACTGATTATCCCTCTCCTATAGATCTCAGCATTCTGTTTGCTTTACTCACTACCCTGTTGCAGTGTGCAGACATTGTTAGGGTCTCCAGCATCATCACCCCTAAATCCTTTTTCTTCCAGGGTGCTATATAGCACCACCTCCCATTTCATATTGCACCCATGGATTCCCTTTCCCAGTGTGCATTACTTTACAGTTTTAGCATTCAAGTTCAGCTGCCAAACCTTGGACCAGCTCTCCAACCTGCTCAGATCCTCCCTTCATTCCCTTCTCACTTCCTCCATGTCAACCCTTATGCAGATCTTTGTGTTTTCTGCAAAGAGGCAGCTCTCACCCTTGATACTTTTACCTATGTGACAGATGAAAATAGTGAAGTGGACCTGTCTAAGTACTGACCCTGAGGTACTATGCTGGTCATGTCCTTTCCCTCTGAAACTTCCCATTGATTACCACCCCTATGTTCTTCCACCAGCCAGCTCCATACCCAATTCACCATCTTTTCCTCTACTCCAGGGTCCCTAATCTTTTGAGAAGCTTTCTGGGAGTGGGGGTACTGAGTCAAAGGCCTTGCTGAAGTCAATGTGTGTTATATCAATTGCCTGCCCCTTGTTTGCTGCTGTGGTAACCCAGTTAAAGAACTCAACCAGATTTGTCTGGCAAACTGTCCCCTCATCAACCCAAGCTATCTGGTGTCTTGCATCCCATCCCTTTTATTAAGTCTACCATGTCCTCTCTCGGTAGAGACTCCATAATCTTCCCCACTATAGACATCAAGCTGAATGGCCCATAGTTCCCTGGTTCATTTCTCTTCCCACTGCTGTGCAGTGGAATCAAATCTGCTGTCCTCCTGTCCCTTGGGACCACCCCTGTGGCTAGCAAGCTATTGAAAATGTCTGCTAGAGGCCCTGCTATTATTCCTGCTACCTCATGTAGCATCCTCGAGTGTAAGCCCTCAGGTCCCATAGAGTTATTCTACGCTCAACCCTGCTAGCTTTTCTAACACCCTTTTCTATATTATCTGGGCCATTGCTCCAGTGTCTTTGCTCCTCCTTTCCTAACCCCACAACGTGACAGTTGCCTATCCTTCTTCTTGTTAAATATTGAACAAAGATAATTTAGTATCTCTGCCTTCCTTGTCCCCTCCTTCCACCTGTCATTACTCTTAAGTCTCACTATACCCCCTTTGACCTTGCAGTTCTCCTGGATGTATCAAAAGTACACCTTATCCCCTTCTCACCACCATTGCCAGTCAGAACTCTGTCTCCAGGTTGGCCTCCTCACCATCCTGGTGGTTCCTCTTGTTGCTTCTGGGTATTTCACCCTGTGTTCCTCCTTTTCACTACCCTTATACTTGAAAATGCCCTCCTTTTGGTTCTTACTCATGCTTTACTTCCACTGTGAACCACATTGCCCCTTAGATACCTTAGGAATTGAACTATCTGCCTCTTTTATCATTGACTTTTAAATGCTGCCCACTTTTCTTCTGCACCCTGTACCTTCATTATATCCTTTATGCTTTTCTATAATTATCCCTTATTTTGCTGAAGTCCACCTTTTCAAAGCCCCATACCTGTTCATTTGCTCCTTTGTCTGTCTCCACCTGGACCTCCAATGCTACTGTCCTGTGGTCACTGGAACTGAATGGTTCCAGAACTGCTATGTTTTGAATACTCTCACTGTTGGTAAGAATCAGATCCAACAGGGTCTCCTCCTTGATGGGCCTGAACAAGTTGCTCTAGAATGCCTCCTGGCAGGCATCCATTAGAATCTGATTTCTATTACTAGCTGCGATTGGAACTTTCCAGGCCATGTCTGGCATGTCGAAATTCCCAACTACCACCACTTCCCTAAACTTAAGTGTATGTCTCAATTCCTTGTCTATCCCTTGATCCTTTCCTGGTGGCTTGTAGACAACCCCAGTCTGGATTTGTTCCGTTTCCTATTCCTGCTAGTACCCACAGGTTTTCTAATTCACCTGACATCCCTAGACTGCCTGTTTTATTGCTTCAGTCCCCTTCTTACCATATGCAGTATCCTCCTCCTCATGCTCTCTGAATGGGGGTAGCCTGCTATGGTCATATCCCATTCATAGTTTGAGGCTGCCAATGTCTGTGTTGTCGGTACCAGGTCATGTCCTCCTCCATGACCAGTGCCTGAGGTTCTGGTATTTTTGTTGCTCAGACTCCAGCATTGGCACATACAATTTTCCAACATTTTATCCCTAACCACCCCTTTCACCTTTTCCATGAGTTTAGTTGATTCTGCTGAGTACAGTGCAAGGAATGAGAAAAACCTCCTTGTTTGTGACATTTTGTGGCCTTTGCAACTCTGACTCCATCGTAGTAGTTTAAACTAGCTATATGTTGTCCCACCTTTCTTCCAGAACTCTCTTGCCCCTCCTCGTTGGGGTACTAGTCTTTTGAAGAACCTGCAACCCTCCATGTTGGGCCCCAGTCCATCAGGGAATTAAAATCCCTTCTCCCTGCATCAGCCCTTAGCCATGCATTGAAGTGGAACACATGGAACTGTTCCTTTGGTTCAGACATGCCTGTGGTAGCACCTTGGAAGGCTACAGCTCCTGAACTCCCTTTGCTATCTTTCCTGGAGCACAGATGTCTGCCTTCACCTGTTCAATGCTTTACTTCCTCAGATCATTGTGCCTACATGCACAATCAGATCTAGCCTCTCCCCCACCATGAGTTTCACAGCTCCACTACCCTGACAATAGGTCTGTCCTCTTTCCCTATCCTCCTGATGACGCTACATGTAGTGTGAAACTAGTCGAGGTTTGGGACCCTGTACTGCATGAGTGGCCTTGCTATTTTACTGCTTACATTAAATTTGATTTTGAATACCTCATGTGCCATTGTTTTGTGATTTACTTGACTTTGGACTACTATTTGGCATGCGTTGTGGAGCTGAGGATTCTTTTTCTACTACCTCTTTCCCCATAGCAGACCACCCTTTTGCCATTGGTGGTGAGACCCAGTTCCTTCCAGTGCCCCATACTATTGAGTCCCCTACTATCTGTATCCTTCTTCTTGACCCCTTGGAGCTTGATGATCCCTCTGGTCTGTTGTCTGGCAAATCCTGCCTGCTGGGCATGGTAGCTCCCTCTTCTTTCCTTTTGGGAGATTAGGGGACCTACTGTTGGAACAGGATGAATCTATTGCTGGAGCATAGCCCTGATTCCTCAGGCTTCAGCTTCCCTCCTGTTTCCTTCCTACCCTTCACTACTGTCTAGCCTCCTTCTCGAGCCTGATATGGCCAATGAGGTGACTGTGGCAGTAGTGCCCTAAGTGGTCTGGGTATTTTCATCTCTCAAGCAGTATATTTCAGCCCTTGCAGCTTCCAGCTCCACCCTCATGGCCTGAAACCTCCTTCAGCTGGGATAGTGGCCAAACTCCCAGAGCACTCCATTGCTTGCACTGTTCCACATGCCCAACACTCCCCTTATATTCCACCAATGTGTCCCCCTACACTGTGGTGTTTACTGTAGTGAGTGAGCTTTATATTCATACTATAAGGCTATGCCAGTTGAGGATCCTCCTGGATACACCTGCACTGTTTTCAATGTTTTCAAATATAAATATACAATATATTGATACCCCAGATAGGGTGTCCTGTGGAAATGCCTACACACCTGCTTATTTACCCTCTCAGACAGACACTGTACTTGCTACCTGTTTCTTTCAGAGTACTTTGCAGTTCTGCCACTTTCCTGTGGATGCCCTGCAGACCTCCCCAGGTCAGAAGTTCCACTCCTATGATATGCCACTCACACAATGGGACATGAATGAGATGGGATGCTTGGGTAGGTTCACATATTAGGCCTTAGCCCTTACTTTCTGCTGCCCATTCAAATGATCACATATCTGAGGCCCTAGGGCCAGACTATTATCATCCCATCCCAAGCTACAGTACAATACACAACTCTGTAATATAGTCTTTAGAGAGCTAGTGTACTGCTTGGAATTAATAGTAATTTTCAGATGCAGTCAGCTTATCACTTCCAGTATCTGACATTTTTTTATTCTGTTTGCTAATTAGAATATTTTCCACCTGGCAGTACTGTGGTGATGTGTGGGCAGCACTCTGTCTGGAGGAAAAAAAATCAGTTCTGTTCCTCCAACTACATCATCAGAAATGAAACCAAACACCCGCGGCACCACAATCCTTGCAGCCTGAGCAGTGACTTTACAAGCTACCAATCCAATGCAGGAAACTGTGACATCACTAGTGACCAGGGATAGCCAGCCCTGCTGTTTCATATGAAAGTGAAACCTGGCAGTGAGAAATGGTTCTCATTGGTTGCTAGTGATGTCACAGTCATCATGGTTTCAGTGTTGATGATGTGGGAAGAACAGAACTGAGTTTTTTCCTCCAGACAGAGTGCTGCCCACACATCACCCCAGTACTGCCAGGTGGAAAATCTTCTAATTAGCAAACATAAATAATAAATACTTGAGATATAAGAAGTGATAGCTGACTACATCTGAAAGTTCAAATTAATTGCAGGCAGTTTCCAGGCAGTACACTAGTTCTTTAAAGTTGGGCTACTGTGGCTGGTCTCACATTTTCCATAAAGACACCAATTCAAACAAGTTTCACCACAGCTTACCTCACTTATGTTGTCGCAAACAAAAGGGTGCTTCAAGTCTTGTATATGACCAAAATATTGTAGCCAGACTCTGCTGATAACAGTAAAATTAGAGCACCTATGGCTGTAACTGAGCAGGCATTACCACTACAGGACAGTCTTATACTTTCAGTATGGGCATCAGTAAACTGAATGGAGTTTAATGCCAGCAAATGCACTGTAATGCATTTGAGCAGGAATAACTCTTAAGTTTTTACTGCCTTAATAACAGTGCTCTAGGCCCAACAGACTCTAAGAGGTATCCTGGAATAATAGTGAGTAATGACCTCAGCCATAGAAACCACTGCAAACATATTGCCAGAAATATATATCTATATGCTTACCTCTATTAAAGGAATTTTGTCAGCTTGCAGGCAAGACTTATTAGTGAAACTACACGCTACTCATCTGAGACCCAATTTGGATTACAGCTCCCAGTTCTGGATCCCACATCAGAAGGGTAGCATAAGACTGATCAAAATGTACAGAGAAGAGCAACCAAAATGATTACCCTATTACAGATCCAATATACAAAGACAGACTAGCTGAACTAACAAGTACAGACTAGAACAAAGGCATATAAAGGTGATGTACTATTTGTATAAAATAGTGGATGACCCTGAATTAGTGGAAAGAGTAGACTTCAGTTTTCATGAGCGTGTCAATATTACAAGGGGTTATAATAAAAAAATATCTAACACTCACTTCAACACCATGAAGAGATGCATTCTATACCAGTTGAATCATTAGACAGTGGAATTCACTGCAACAACCCTAATAAATAGTCTTAACTTAAATGCATTTCAAAAGGTTCAGATATACATCTACAACAGGGGTTCAATATTGTATATGTTATGTGGACAACAGATGGTGATAATGGGCACATTGCCTTTTACCTCTCTAGTATATCTTCAGTATGAATTTTAGTAAAGTAAATAAAATTATGACATATATTACAAAAAACTTTATAAGCAGGTAGAGAAATATTCCAGTTTGCCTGTACACATCACTGGTCAGACCACATCTTGAGTATTCCATACAGTTCTGGTTTCTATATTTGAGGAAAGATATTGACAAGATTGAGAAGGCGCGAGGAGAGGGACCAAGACATCTGAAGATTGGAAAACATGGTCTATGATGATTGACTGTCAGAATCTTGACTGTTCTTGAAAAGAAGAGATTTTTCAGTGACATAATTACAGTACTCAAAAATCTGAAAAGGGATGACACCATCTGATCAAATGCAAATTTGCAGAATGCACGGAATGGAAGGACATGGGACTCTCAATGTTATGGAAAGGGGTGGATTCAAGAGAAATATCAGGCAGAGCTACTTCACAGACCATGTTAATCACACTCAGAAGAGAACAAATGATGTCAGCTAACACCTTTTTCTAAATTTAAGCATAAACCACATAAATACCTAAAAGGGATGACAGGGTATTCGGCTGAGTTGGAGGGAAAATAACTCATTCTTCTATAAATTTATTTGTTCTTATTTATGTTGCAATTTGGTTTTGCTAATCTCCAACTATCTGTCTGTCTGTCTGTCTAGCTCTCTCTCTACATCTATCTAATCTAATCTATCTGTCTGTCTGTCTATCTGTCTATACACAGTGAGCCCAATTCTAGAAGGATGGTGCAAGTCACTGCCAAGGTGACTTGTGCCAAACCTCGATAGGCCAAGGACCCTGCACCCAATTCTGTGAGGGCGGGGTCCCTGCAACTAAGTCCTGCTACCGCGACAGACCACAGGTATGCAAAACAAAGGGCATGCATGAAGGTTTGCCTGAGATTGCAACCCTGGTTGTGAAGGCGCAATCACCCTCATGCCTAATCCCAGACCGAACAGCCCTGCAGAACTTCCCCATACCTTGACCCCCATGTTGCTAAAGGCCCATGAAGGGCTGGTCAAGCCCTGACCCCACATAGTCCCACAGTCCTCCGGGATTTTATGTCCCTCCTACCACCTGATTTTTAATGCAGCCACTCTGGGCTTTGTTATGTCCCTCAACCCTGATATAGTTACAAAGCCCTGAATCCCCACAATGTGTGAACAGCACCCACCCCAACCCCCAACTCAATCCCTGATATATGGGCATATAAAGCAAATATTCCCCATTACTCTGGTGGTCTAGTGACCCCCCCAACCCCACACCTGGCGATTGCCTGACCTCCCTGTTCCCACCCCTGAACCCTTACAGGCTGGTGACTGGCACTGCCACCTCTCACCACCATGGCCAGCATCAGACTGAACATGAATAAGCGCATACTATTGTACTGTACATGCACAGTGTGCATATGTACAATACAGTAGCATGCCCTCATCATGTTCAGTCACAGCTGGCTGCAGTGGTGAGAGGTGGGCTATTCCAGTCACTGACTTGTAAGGGTTGGGGTGGGAGTGGGGAGGTTGGGCACTGCCAGGTGAAGGCCACTAGACCACCTGGGTAATGAGGAATATTTGCTTTATATGCCTACATATTGGGATTGGGTCAGGGTTGGGTAGGTGCTGTTCACACATAGTGGGGATTCTGAGCTTTGTAACTATATCAGAGGGATATAACAAAGCCCAGAGGGGCTATATTAAAATATTGTGGGGTCAGGGGTATGACAAGCCAGAGGGGCTGATTAAGTATATCGGGGTTGGTGGGACATAAGAAAGCTGAGAGGCTGGTTAATATATATATCAGGGGCGGGGGACATGACAAAGTCTGGAGGAGCTGTATTACATTCTCAGGGGAGTCAGAGGCCATGACAAAGCCCAGAGGGCTTCAACAGAACTGGGTGTCAGGGGCATAGGCAAGCCCTGCAGAGACTTTACAGACTGGGGGTTGGGGCGGGGCTACATGTTTCGGGGATGGATGGGGCACATTTGCGCAACCTACAGAGGCGTAAAGTCCACTTACACCAGTTAAAAGCTGGTGTATTTGTACTTGGCAGATGTCCTCCGGGAGTTGTTTGAAAATAGCAGACTGGAGGACTTGATTGCTGCTCTTCAGAATAAGAGCAACTGCTGCGTAAACCCTCTAGTGCCATGTCACATGGGGTTTAGGGCGTAATTGGTGGTATAAGTTGACTTTGGTACAAGCAGCCTGTGACATGTCACAGGATGCTTTGCAGAATAACAAATGTCACAGTTGCTGGAGTAGATTGCTACTTGCACCATTCTTTTGGCATAAGTCAATTTACACCAGATGTAACATTTTGAGAATCGGACCAGTATATATCAATTGCTAAAAACAACTATGTTGATGCATCTATTAGGGTTCAAAACTGCAAAGTGGACAAAAGGAAATGAAAATTACAGTTCAAGGTCCCATGAGTCTTGGCAAATTGGTAGTGAGGTATTTCTTCAGGGTTTTGACCATTAGGTACACCCCTCTCCAGCCCCTAACCTTGTGACCCAAGGCCTTGCTACAGGTCTGGAACTGTTCCCCACAACTCTGCTGCTTCACATAGGATCCACAGAATCAGTTATAACTTTCAAGCAATCATTCATAATCTTTTTTTGTAGTGGGCCCTGCATAAAGTAGGAGATGAGTCAACAGCCCCATACCTGTAGCTATGGGCTGTGTGCAAAACAGGAGCTAAATCCTGACTTGCTTCATGTATGGCCCTTCAGGACATGCAGGGCACTTCAGCTTCTTGACAAAACAAAGGCTAAGTCCTAACTTGTCTCCTGCATGGTGCTTTCAGCCATCTGTGAAGCAGGAAATGCAAGGCCCATTGGGCCCTACATGAAACAGGAGCTGAGGCTGAATTTGCTTTGTACAGATCCTTCTAGCCCTGCTAAATTAGAATACACAGGGCCCTGTGTAAGCATGACATTCATTTTAACTTGTTTTATGCAGGCCTTTGGGCCCTACATAAACCATGGATGAGTGCAAACTTTCTTTACAACTTAGTCATGGCTGTTTTGCTGCTTTAAACAATTTGTTCATGTTGAATATAAAAAGATTTCTCAACCATTTTTTCTTTCATGTGTCAAAACAATAAGTCTTGAAATGTGCCTACTGTACATGCACATGGACTTCAGTTTCTTTTGTGTTTTACTTTTACTCATAAGATGGCCATTTTCTGAGTATTTTGATTCTAAATTTTCAGAGTGGCCAAGTTCCCACCTTACCTCACAACCACAAGAGTGTCAACTTGTCAAAACACCCATTATGTATTTTTGAGGCTAACCTTCAAAAACATTTCAGGTTGGATTATAGGTGACACTTGGATAACTCACTCTGATAGCTCTGTTCAACAGTCCTCCTAACTAACATGTTTATTCTGTAATATTGTTTGTCATCCATTTATCACAAGCACTTCCTTCTTTAAGCATCAGTTGATATCCTTACTTTCTGTACTTTTGCAACAGCAGCCAATGGTGTGGCAGGTTATTAATAGGTATCTACCAATAAGGGAGGTTATGCTGACCTTCCTGTTGGGAAAGGGAAGGTTGACAATGGAAAAAAGTAGCAGGACCACTTTGAAAAGTACAAAGCATTTAAACTGAAACATGCAACTGAAAGCACTGTTCACCGAACACAGAAGTGGTTGCAGAACATGATCTAGTAATGGAAATAGTGCTTATTAAAGTGCTTAAACAACAAGGGCAATACAGTTTAATGAAGTGGGCACATACACTGGGTAATAGTATGGGCAAATAAACAAATGAATGAACAAACTAATCTGTAGCCCTGACAGTAGCCAGAGTAACCTAGAAAGACACATCTTATAGTCCTCAAGGGTACAGCAGTACATTTTAGGTATTACATACATACAAGTGCTTAACAACAGCTTAATCTGGTTCAGGTCAGTTGGCATTCATCAGTATCCCCCTCCCCAGGTCGTGCCTGAAAATAGGCAGGATTTGTCTAGTGCACTTACCGGGTCAACAAAACTAAATAAATAAATAAAGTGTACATACTGTATTTTACTGATTAGAAGCTGCAGTTTCTATTAGCAATTACTGTTTTGAGCCACAGCTTCTATTCGGTAGCTGCTTATATTAATTAGCTGCTCTCAGCTGACAGCTGTCAATGTCGAAAGCTGCATTTCAGTGGGTTGCCATTCAGAACCATTTTTTAATACTGATGTCTCACCTGGAATTCAGATGCTGTCATTCTGCTTATGACTTGGAATATAAGCTTATTGACATGCACAAGACTGGCAGCATCGGAAACAATCCAACTTTCCTTGCTTGACATGGAATGTAAACTTATGGCCATGCATAGGGCTGAAGCATCAGAAACTATCCAGCTGCCATTAAACTTAATCTGGAATATACACTTATGACTGTGCACAAGGCTGAAAGCATTGGAAACTATCCAACTGCCCTGGAACTTAATGTGGAAGAAAAGCAAATTAGAGAACGGTGAAAAAAGCACAACTTGAAGAAATGCTAACTGCTGCCAGTACTAGTAAGAGCAATCAAAAATGGTGTAGCTTGGAATGTGGAAGTCTAGAGCACAGTTCCCACAAGAGGAGACTGAACTAGCAGAGTGGATAATGTTTCAGCAAGAGCAGCATTTAGGGGTAACCAGGGCCGTCAGTTGGTGCAATGGTTGGATTTCTGCTTGTGACACTGGTGACCCAGGTTTGGGAACAGACCTGGGTTGCTGGAGAAGCCTGCTAGGAGGAGAAGGCTTGAGCATCTGATGACTGCTCACCTTCTCCTGGGGAAAGGGAGGGATGCGGCTCACTGTGTGCCGCCTCCTGGCGGAGAGCTGGGAGTACAACAGTTCGGGTGAGCCCTGCTGAATGCAAGGGCATGGTGGACATCGGCATATGCCTTGACATCTGTGGCACACCATGAACCCCTGGGGAGCAAACCAGAAAACTGCTTCTCAGCTGGCTGGATGATGGCCACTGGCTCCTGCCACTGTGCATGCCCTGAGGCCCAAGCCACCTTGGCAGCTCCAGGGACTGAACAGATAGTGCACTGGTTGTCCTCCTGGTGCCTTCTCCCTCAGAAGAGGGACCCATCCAGTGAAGGGATACACTGGGCTCACAATATGAGGTAGGTAGAGGGGGTTGGGATGTGACGTGTGATTATTGGTGGGATCCATGGCTGGCCAGAAGGAGAGGTAGACTGAGAAGCCTAAGAAAGGAGCAAATAAAAAAAGGATAACCAGGAAAACCATTGCCCTAAAGCTGCCTCACTGATTTCTGATTCCACTTTATGCAAGGTAAGATGAGGTAAGGCAAGCTTTATTTATAAAGTGCCCTTTCCTGAAGGCTCAGGACACTGTACATACAATTTAATCAATTCAAAGTACATGAGAAAAACAAAATATAAAAGCAGAACTAAAATATAATAACTAGTGGATAGAGTTACATAACAATGCATATCTGCTAATACTAGCTGGGAATGCTTGCTCAAATAAATACATTTTCAGAAAGGTATTAAAGGCCTCTACCATTTGGGCCATATGAATGCTCACAGGAAACAAGTTCCACAGCATTGGAGCCACTACTCTGAAAGCTGTCTACTGATTCCCTCATCTGGGAAGAGGAGACAATGAGTAAGCAGTGAAGCGGAGGGATTGGCATGGAAGGTAAGAAACCAGCAGACCTTTTAAGTTGTCAGATTCCAGATACATAGGGTCTTGTATCTTAACAAGCATATTTTAAAGGTGATGCATCACCACATAGGCAGCCAGTGCAGTGCACACAGCACCAATGTGATGTGGTCACTTTGAGAAGATAAAGCCACCAGCCAGGCTGCAGCATTCTGGATCGGCTGCAGGCATTGCATCTAACTTTCAGATGACCCTAAGTATAGAGCATTACAATAGTCCAACCTAGATGGAATGAAAGCAAGAATGATTGCCACCAGGTTAGCGGAGCCAAATGCACTCTGATCCAGGTGATGTATCGAAGGTGGTAAAAGCCAGATCAGACCACTATTGACACCTGTTGTTCTAGTATCAGCCTACAGTCCAAATGACCCCAAGATTCTTAACTGCATCAACAGCTATGAGATATTTCATAGGTTTCATAGGTTGATACCTAGCATAGTAGAAAAATGTAGATATTGTTTGCCATAAGTTAACTGAGGTACCCCTTAATTTTATTGTTAATACAATACCTGTCAAATCTGTTCTTGAACTTGCCATATCTGTGCTTTCAGCTACCTCCTCAGGTAGTAAATTCCATAATGCCACCTTCTCTGGCTATACCAAAAGGATCTTTTCCTGGTATGACACACTTCCCTACTCAATTGTAAGAAATGTGACCATGTATTATGTACTTGTTCTTTCACTTGTAGATGTATGCAGTCCCACAAATCATTATTTGTTAAGGCCCAAAACAACAAACACATGTCCCCATCGCATTCTCCTATACTCCACTGTAAACATTCCCAAGCTTTCCAGTCTGTCCTCATATTTGAGCCCTTTATATCTCAGATCATCCCAGTGGCTCGGCAAGGGGTCATAATGTCGCAAGACATTATGTCGATGAATTTAGTGTACTACCAATACAGCGTGATTTCTTCTATAGTTTCAACCCCCCTAACTAAAATAACTAAATCTGGGGAGGGGAGTAAATATCGCACAAAGTGTGAAAAAATTTAATTTCTATGTGTCTGGGACTGTGGATCAAACCCGGTCCCAACGCTCTGCCTGTATCACTTGCTGCCAGCAGCTCATCAGTGGAAGCCTGTCCCAACAGAGGTCTTATCCTCTGCCTGGGACAGTGAGGAAGGTGCAGTACCATGCACAGAACCAGTCATGGTATTGCACTCTCTCTCTGTCATGTACCGCACTGTTTCTTTTTAGCACTTCTGTAGTACACTATTAAGCATATGACATATTGACCCAGTAGGCAGTGGATCTCCTCTGGACTCTCTTCAATGTCTTAGTTTCTGTTTTGTACTAGGTACCCAAACTGGCTTTGGTCCAATGAAGGAAGAGCTGATACAGCTCCTGCCACTGCTGAGCCCACTGGACTGAGTTTGATCATCATGACCTCTGTCTTCTCTGGGTTAAGAGCGTAGCCAGTTTGAGGCCATCCAGTCATTTATTTCGCAAGACATTGCCCCAGCACTGAAGCTGCCTAATCCCACCAGAGGAACAAGACATACAGCTGAATATCATTTACATAACAGTGAAACTCAACACCTTACCACCTGATGATCTCCTAGAAGAGCAAAGTGTACATAGAGAACAACACAGGGGTAAGGATCAAGCCTTGTGGAACCCTAAAGAAAAGTACATAAGTCCCAGAGATTAAATTACCTAGGGAAACCTGCTGCATTCTCCCAGTTATGAAGGAGTAAGACCAGTGCAAACTGTGCCAGTGAGACCCACATAGTTCCTCAGGTAACCAATAGCACCCCATGGTCTACTGAGTCTAATGCCAATGGGAGATCCAGGATGACCAAAATGGAACAAAGTCCTTAGTCCCTCACCAGGAGGAGATCATGAATCACCCTGACAAGTGCACTGTCAATGCTTTGGTGGGTCCGAAAACCAGCTGGAGGTTCATAGATGCCATGATTCTCCAGGCAATCCACAACTTGATCCATTATCACTTTCTCGATAACCATCCCAAAATGGGAAGATTTGAGAAAGTCTGTAATTTGCCAAATTTCAGGGTTCAGGAATGTTTTTATTTTTTAGGAGGGTCTGACCACTGCATTTTCAGGGCAGATGAAAAACACCTCCCTTGAGGAACCACTGATGATGTTAGTGATCACTGGACCCAGGGATTTGTTGCAGCCCAAAGCAACCAGGCTGGTCTGAGGTCCAGTATACAACTTGTGTGGGCAAACTAGAGATTACTGGAGCACCTCAACCTCAGAAATGGGCTGAAACTTACAACAGTTAGGCAGATCTATATCATCAGAAGGTCAACCACTACCGACCCATGACAGGCCACTTGAAGAGGTATCCGATCTAAAGGAGAACACCTTGTCAGATAAAATTTATCAAACTCCTTTCATGTTTCTGCTGGAAAAGCATTAACTAATCACAGACAGGGCAGATTTAACAATCTGTCCATTGAGCAAAAGAGATGAGCTGGCCAATTTTTCCCTGCAGCAATTGGCCTTGACAGGAACTCTGTCTTTTCAGGTTGATAGCCTGTTGCTACTCACCATAATGAGTTACAACATCAGACTATCTCCTCAGACCAGAACCTTCTTCAAGAATGTTTCAACTTCCATCCCTTAGTCTTCAGCCGACACAGTGCTAGTCATGGCTGGGTTGATTGATTCCTTTGGTGGTGGGGTTTTGCCATGAGGCAGAGGATGACTGTTGGATAGAAGTTACCCAAGGACTACATACTCAAGGCAGTTGGGTTCATCTATTTCTGTGCCAGGCATATCCACACCAGTGATATCAAACCATCCACTACTGGTAACATGGATGAGACAGTGGTCCGGTGGATATATTAGGTGAGAAAACAATCAAATTAAAAGGGCAAAAGTGTACACCTCCTAAACACTGACCACAAAATCAGCAGATAATGGTGTGTCTCGCTGCCCTGGTCAATGGCAGAAACTACCATTCATTGTTTTTGAAGCAAAAGAACACCAAGAATGTTAGCAATATCCCAGTATGGTGATCACTATGTTTCCCAAAGGCTGGATAATGGAAGAATTCACCTTAACCTGGCTGAAGATGGTGTGGGGTGACCTCTCATTTTAAAGATAATTCTTGTTTGGGATATGTTCCATTGCCACATATCTACAGGCATGAAGCAACATTATAATAGCAAAAACATGGACATGTGCACAATTCAGGAGGGTGTACAAAGCTTCTACAGCTGGCAGACATTTCCTAGAAAATCTCCTTCAAGTCCAGATATCATGAGACCATGATCTATTGTAGGCCACAGGGAAGAGAGAGCCTGCCACACCCAGAAGCCCACAAGTACCATCAAAATCAAAATGCTCAAGTGAGTTAAAGTGTGGCTCTCGGTCAGCAAAGAGGTTATTGTACACCCTTTGATGCATGTGGGATAACTACTGATGACCCTAACAAGACTTATTGCACAAAAAGGATGGAATGGTGCGTGGGGGCAAGAGAGGAACAATTCAAATGCTGAGAAGACATCATGGAAGATCTGGATGTGTCCCTATCTGCAGGGTCTAACACCGAGTACAGAGGAGAATCAGGCACTGAGGTTGATTCTTTAGGATGTGATGGAGTAGTTGCAGGCTGGGCACAGTAGCAGCACAGATACATTTATGGCTGACCAAATAATTACTTATTTCACATTCTAGTTTAATAAAATATTGCGTTAAAATAAAATGTTTGGCTGTTGCTTTTGTGAAGTTCTAGGAGGAATTAGGTAGTAGGGAGTTAGAGAGTTAGTTATGGAATTACTGTATCAGTTACTAGTAATGTCGTTACTTAGAAGTCAATTTAGGTAGGTAGCAGCAGCTTGTAAATGGGAAGGCATTTATTTCTTCCTTAGTGTGGAGTCATGGCTACTATTCAAAGGTGGCTTCTAATTGAGGGCAGCTTGTAAATAGTGAAATATGGCAAGCCTAACAACTACACATACTGTAAGTAGTTAAACACTTAAAAATAATTATTTACATGACAAAAATGTACAACAGAATCCAGACACCCAGGCCCCTTCCTCAACCTTAAACACACAAACACTCGTGAGTGCATGCAACACACACACACACACACACACACACACACACAAAACACATACACACACACACACACTGACAGGTACAGCAAACATTTGATTGTGATATAATGTAATATACTGTTTTACTAACAGGTAAATATGTAAAATACATAGTTAATTTGAGACAGACATGCAAAGGTAAACAACATATTTAATAAAATAAAATCCATTGAAGCCTCTTTTTCCTATCACAAAATCCTATCAGCATTGCAATCTGTAAGGTGAGAACTTGATGAGCAGATGTGCACTGGAGAGATGAAGTGTTTTTGAGAGCAGTGAAAGTGAAGGAGAGGAGTTGCTGTGATTTACAAATGGAAACTAGTCCATGGTGAAATGTAACCTATAACCAGGAACACATGGGTAAACACTTGAAGATCTTCAAAGACAGTGATGTCAATGAGGAGGAGTTCAACTGTTTCTCCACTGAGGACGTTCTGATACTGAGATGGATCTTGTTCTACCTTCTGACACTGATATGGCTCTTGTTCTAGCAGATTTGGACATCAGTGAAGATTATGACATGTGCAGGGATGGTCCTGTTGTTGCAGCCACTTGGAGCACAAATCTGAGCAAAGTTGTTGTGGAGCAAGTGGGAAGAATAAACATTTTTGGAAAAGGAAAAATGAAATGAGCTTGGTTTCTTCCATCTTTTGTTCAGTACAGAATTTTATAAATTATAGCAGATCAGATGAACCTATACAGCAGCCAGCAGCAATAACTTCATGGAAGTGTCGATCACAAATGGAAGCCAGCAACAGCTGCAGACATTTGAGCCTTCCTTGGCATTCATGTGTATATGTCCATTGTTGGTTTGCCATGTTACAGGGTATACTGGTTGACAGACTGCTTGTTCAGCCAGTTTCCCATCTCTCATTTCATGACCAGGAACAATAAAAAAATCTGCTAGTCTTTTCATCAAATGACAGCATGACAAATACACCACTTGTCACTGAGAAACACAATCATTTGCATCATGTTAATCCACTATTAGAAATGGTCCTGAAGGCATGTAAACATAAGTATCACTCTCATAGAGAAGTTGCTGTGGATGAGGCAATGATGGATTTCATTGAGTCTAGCTTTCCACCAATATAAGCACAACAAACACCAGCAATATGGGATAAAAGTGTGAATGAGGGCTGATTCTTACAGTGGGTTTGTTCAGGATTATCAGGTGTACACTGGAAAAGCACCTGGAGCAGTGAAGACCAGAGTTGGGACCAGGGTCATCAAAGATCTGACATCCTGTCTTTGTGGAAGTAACTTCCATATTTATGACAATTTTTGTTTTACAAATAGCAGGTTAGCTAATGACCTGCTGAACACTAGAATGTATTGATTGCCACTGTCCAAACCACCTGAACTGGCTGGCCAAAAATGTTGAACAAGAAGGCTTTCCAAAAAAGGACAAGAGGTACTTGGTGCAGCAAAAGCAGGATCATTGGTGGCATGTGCCTGGAAGGAAATGATCCTGTGTTTTTTTAGAACAACAACTCATGACCATACAGCCCAGCAACATCAGTGCCAAGACAACAGAGGGTTCAGATCTTGGTATCAGTACAATGCTAGGAGTTGCTGGCCAGTTATAGTCAGCACATGAATGGGGTCAACACTGCAGGCCAGATAAGAACTCAGCTCCCTAGCAACCATCATTCCTATAAACGGTATACCTCTTGTGGTTTCTTTATGATTTATGCATCACAAATGCATACAGAGACTGCTCTTCCAGGAGTCTTAAACCATGTTATACACAGCAAGCAAGCAAGAAAGAAGCCACATGAGAAACTGTGATTTTCACATGGAGATTCCAAAACACCTGCTGTAAGGCTACACAAGTCAGGCGAGGAAGACTGAAGATGAAGATCATCTGTACCATCTTCTGACAAAATGCACACTTTGGCCAGTAAAGAGTCAGAAGAGGAGATGCAAGAACTGTTCCTAGAAATACAATTAGGGCAGAGTCTTACTTTCTATGTATAGAATGCCAAGCAAACCTCTGCTTTAGCTGCTTCCTGGGTACCACTTATCACTGGAGCTACAGCAGGAGCAGTAAGGTGTGACTGTGGGACTGTGGAAAAATTGCCTTTCTGGCTGTACATACTGGGCCGGATATTCAAAGAGGTTACGCAATGCGCAATAGGGTTGTGCCAGCGCCAAGTCAGAAAATGCGCTATCTGCGATATTCAGCAGGAGGCAGTTGTGCCACTGAAAACATGCTGAGCAACAGCGCAATGATAATGAAGGCATGTGCAACCGAAGGGGTGGAACCATGCATAAAGTGCACAGTGCGATGTTCAAGACTTCAGTAATGCGCAACAGTGGAGCAGGTGGAAGTTATGCTTACAGCGGAAATGAGCCAAATAAAAAGGAGCAAGGAAGAGGTGCAAGAACGCTACAGGGAAGCCACATGAGGCAGAGAGAGAGACAGAGTGAGAGGGAGAAAGAGGGCAGGCCAGAAACAAGACAACAGAATAGGGGCAAGGAAGGTGGGGGCCACAGAGAGCAGAGGACAGTAGGTGTACCGGTGCAGTGGAGGTAGCAGTCAGGACAGCAGGAAACAAAGCAACAACAGCTGAGGGGAACACAAGCCAGGGACATGGACAGTGCCACCTCCACATGGAAGCTGTAATGAGGGGGTGAGAAGGCATGCTGCAGGGGACATGGCAGTGGAAGGGCCCGTCGGCAGTACGCCCCAGCAGGCAGTACTAAGCCCGCACCAGCTTTGAGCTGTACACAGATGTCGAGATTGTGGGCGGCACCACCTGAACAGGGCAATACTGAGGTGGCTCTGTCAGAGCTGTGCAGTGATGTGATGCAGGCACCCACACGATGGAGTCATGCTCTGTCAGTGGAGACAAAGGTAACAGCCTGCATGTGCTTGCTCACCACGGGTACCTTCCAGAGACCGACAGGGGACACCACAGGCATAACACAGTCGACCACATCATGCATCCTCACCCGATTCCTCAGCGCACTGCTGCCACATGCTTGGAGTACATCCATTCCCCAAGCACCGTGGTGGAGCGCACAGCAAACATCAGGAGTTCCACAGGGTAGCAGGTATGCCTGGCATGCTAGGGGCAATAGACTGCACCCATGTGGCCATTTGCACGCCCACCTGGCCCTGATGGGGCCGCCTCACATGAATTGGAAGGATATGCCAGTGTCAACTGCCAGGTGGTGTGTGATGCCAGTGGGCGCATCATCAATGTCTGTGCCATGCACCCTGGGGAGCACATGATTCTTTCATATGGTACCAGTCGGCACTGTGCCATCGATTAAAAGTGGGGACATCCCCACAGGACATCTAGTGGGTAAGTATGCATGTAGAGTGACAAATTGTGGGCAAGGGGGTGAGCCACAGGTGCCATGGGTGTGGCACACACGGTTTAGGGCAGTCTGAGCCTGAACAAGACACTAACCTCCACTATCTCCCACACAGGTGACAGTGGATACCCCTCCAGTCCCGCTGCTCACACCCTACTGGCGGCCCATGACGCCCATCGCAGCAACACTTCAATGAGGCACATGCCGCCACACACAACATCATTGAGCAGGTGTTTGGGATGCTGAAGGCATTCCATTGCCTGGACACCTCTGGTGGTGCCCTACAGTATAGCCCCTCAAGGGCCTGTGGGATATTCCTGGCCTGTTGTATCCTGCACAACATGGCCAAAGACTGTGGGATAGCCATACAGGTCAAGAGGGGGACAGCGATGGGATGACAGTGACAACGGTGACAATGGGATGGGCAGCCCCCTTGGATGAGACGGGACTCGACTGATCCAGCTGGCCCAGCTGCACCAGGATACCATTACAGGAGCACTTCAGCCAACACAGGTGGTAGTCATGGGGCCATGTGCAACCACCAGTGGCTAGGGCACACCCATGTACACACATGGAAACACACCAGGGGTGCATGACGGCAAGGGAAGTGGCAGGGCACAGAAGCACACACACACAACCAGGGAGGTGAACAGTGACATGCCACATGGACGGACACACACATGCACACACACAGGCACAAAGTGCACAGGGTCAGGTTCAAAACAGAGCTGGAACACAGACACTAGCAACACACATGTCCACAGGCCACCACATCCACTGACTGTCTATGTGCGTGTGTCAGATGCTGAGCACCATCACACTGAGGTGTACAGCGCAATGCAGGCATCATCATGCACACGCACCTGTGGACAGCGTTGGGATGGTGTGCAGGTGGACGCGTGTTCGCGTGCAGGGCTGGGCACCCACTGTGCACTGCCCACCAAACACATAAAGACACAGGGCAGCACCAGATAGTGCCCACACTGGGAGACAGGTCAGTCTTGCAGCACAGTGCCATGTCCACCTCGGATGCATGGGCGCCCGCCGAGACCCAGCAGCACTGGCGGGCTGAGCATGGGCCTCATGGGATGGCACCGATGGTCCACCAGGGGTTCCACTGCATGAACGCGACCATGCCGCACAGGTGTCTGCAGCACACTGAACATACCTGCACCAGGAGTGCTTGGGATGCCCTGCTGAACCCGCGCCGACAGGGTGGGTGTCGCATGATGCGGGAACAGGGTGGATAGCGAACTGCGCGGTGTGAGCGACACATGGGGACCTGACTGTGGCCCATTGTGGCCATGACAGCGACCAACGCCTGTGTTTGTCAGTCAATGGCAGAGGTCACATCCTCCGAAATGGTCAATCTGTGACAAGATCCTATCGGTGTCCCTGCTGTGTCACTCCTCAACCTGCTCCAGAGCCACACAGTGCCTCCACAGATGCTGCAAGCCGCATCTGCTGCTGTAATGATGCCTGCAGCAGGCGGGTGTGCTCGTCAGAGGTCATCTGCCACCTCAGCAACCTGTCTCTCAGGGTATGGAAGGGCCTGATGTCCAGCACCCCTTGAGGGTGGGCACTGCTCACCAGGACCAGGTATGGGCAAGTCCACAGGTGGTGCACAGATGCCACCGCTGAACCCTGTACCCCCAGTCCCAGTGGGTAACTGCTGCTGCTGCCCTCTGCCTGCTGTGCCCAAGGGATCAGTTGTTCTGCTGCTGTGGCCGCAACAGTGCCACTGACCTGACCAGCCACCGGTGCTGCCCCACGGTGCTGACAGGCGCAGCCTGGGACTGTGCTGACATGCTGTCCACACATCGGAACCAGCCATGTCCATGGGCGTGAGCTGGCCTGCTGTATGTCCATTCCATGACACACACATGTCACTGCCCATAATGGTTGTTGCATCACCAATGGTGCAGGTCTGTGCCACAGCCACAGCCACAGCATGCTGGCAAGCTTGGACACCAGACCACTGAGACACAGGAAGGGCCTCCCCACACCTGTCTCAATGACATCAGTGTTGACAGCCAGGACGGACCCACTGTTGCAATGCACGCCTACCTGAGGGAGGTGGATGGTCCTCCTCCAACCCCAGATGGCTGTCCGCAGTGGACAGGCCCTCCACCGCTGACCCCTGCAGATGCACAGGATCTGTAACAGAAAGTAAGGACATGTTAGTGCATGTGATCTACCCTCCCCCGACAGACCATGACGTACCATGCAGTGATGGGCTACCACCTGTCTGGAAGCCACCTCCTGGAACACCCTCAATGGCACTGCGCTGCATGCTTGCCATGAGCCTGTCCTGTGCTGGAGTCAGCTGCACCACCTCCGCTGGCCCCTGCCTGTTGCAGCACCTGCCCCCTGATGGCAGCCACCTTCTTCTTCACCCTCCTCCTGTCAGTACCCATCTTCTTCTTACAGTCCTGCACAGAGCATTGGTGGCTGCCGTGCAGGTTGACGCACGTGCCACCCTCCCATGCAGCAGCACGGGCCTGAGGTGCCCCGCCATCCACTGAGCAGTGGATCCTCATCGATGTAGGCCTTGAAGAGTGCCTCCATCTTGGTCTTAGTAAATTGGGCCTCCTCTTCTGCCCACCATCGTCCTCCTCACCCAGTCCTTGCTCGGTCATTTTTCAGCCTGTAAGGTGACAGTGGTTACCTGTGACTGTGCAGTACAAAGCAAGTCCCTGAGACCACAGTCGAGAACACCACACAGCATGCAACTCACCCATAAACTGCAGTAACCGAATATGGCCACTACAGAACAGTGTCGTATGTTTATAGCGCAATCCATGCAAATTAGGTGTGGAGCAACTTTAATGAGATGCAAATCGCGCTGCTGCCCCATTGAATGGCTGATCGGATGATTTGCATATGACGGTTGAATACCACGCTTTTGTGCTTTGTGCAATTGTGTTGAACGTGCTGAGCCAATGGCGCCAGTTCTGTAGCCTGCATAGTACACCCACCGCGCATGCCCAGGTAGCTTACGCAGGCATCTGCCATGCTGATGACGTGCTGTGCATGGTAGACAATTCAGGGCATGGCCACCATTGTGCCAGTGGTGCGTGGCGAGGGTCACTACATGGCGCTGTGGCACAACTGCGCAATAGTTCGCTGTGGCAATGGCACACAGGCAACCAATCATGCTAGATGCATAGGCGTCCAATGGCGATGCGTGCCTTGTGCCAGAGACCCATGACCCTGTGCCCGACCTTTGCCCCATGGCTATATGTCTGGCATGGCTGCAGCTCTATCGTGCTGTTCGGTGACGAGCGATAGGGAATGGCAGTGCTGCACCGACAACCACGATAGGGAATGGCGGCGATGTACTGCGCGCATTACGCGGATGCCATATTGCCTACTATAGCATTAGAGATGGCACAAGAGAGTCCCTCAGTGGAGTGCCCTTGAGCTGGCCAACATTGTGGCCATTGTGGAGCCACACTATGGCCCACTGTTTACTGAGGTGCCACTGGACAGGGCCAGGACCCAGGTCTGGCAAGAGGTGGCCACTGACCTGGAAGCGGCCACTGGCTGCAGGAGGACAACCGAGCAGTGCAGGCACGGGTATGGGGACCTGAGGCGGAGGGAGCTACTGGCATGGCTTCGCGCGTCGATGCCAGAGGGGCGTGGTGCCTCGTCCACGCGGTGATAATGCCTCACGCACTTGTATGGTCCATATGGGTAACACTGTCTCTGTGTCCAGCACATAGGGAGGGATGGTCTAGGGTTGGCTGTGGCGGTGTTTACAGGGTATGGGATGGATGGGTCTGGCTGGGTGGGTGGGCACACACATTGGGGCAGGAGAATATGCTTTGGGTTTGTACTGATGTGTTTCTCTCCTTTTGTCTCCCACAGTCGTGGCGGCGGGAGGAGGATTATGGAGCAGCAGCAGAGGAGGTGGTGGGCGCTGCACAGGGGCATGTCGGGGACCAACCCCAATGCCAGCAACAACCTGATGAGGGTGAGTGCCATGACACCATGATTGCTATTGCATGCTGTGTGACAGGGTGGGAAGCAGGGCATGGCCACCATCCATGTACACCACTGCCATGCACGCGACATGTTACAGTCAGCACTGTCCAGTGGCACTGCATGTCTGGGAGTGCATCAATGGTGGTTCTGTTCATTACACTGGGCACATGGCTGTGGCACTGCCTGCCCACACATGTACGTTACTGTATGGCCTTGGTTGTGCTGTACTGGACATGGGCGGTGTGTGTGTGTGCAGTGGTACACATGGCTGTTGCTGCCTGGTTGGGCATGTCTTGTGGACACGGTCACTGTGGTGGGTGCACACCATCACAGGAGCATGGCACATGGCTGTATGCCATGCAGAATGGGTGGGCTGCGGGGATGGACAGTCACACCCATTGACTCTGATCCCTTGTCCTAGGTGTGCGGATACTCCTGTGAATTGAGCAATCCATCCAGGATCTTGTGGGGTGGCGCAAGAGTCCCTTGTCATCCTGAGGATCTTCATCAGCATGGGGTGAGGAGGAGGAGGCGACCCAGGTAATGGCCCCAGGCAGCAGAGGACCAGGCTTGCCACCAGTGACCGCAGACAACCTCCCCTTGACCAACCCTCACACCCCATCTTCCCGCTCCCATTTGTTCACCCTGCCTTCCCCACCCCACCTTGTTCCTGTCCCTCCACCCCATGTTTGTACATATTTGTAAATAGTTGTTGTTGTTATATATTTTCTAATACAGTTATTTTGATATGAATACTGTGGTGGTCTCTGACCTGCAGCTGGCTATAGGTGCTCAGTTGCAGTGGTGTGCATGGCATCTGGGGTGGTTCAGTCATGGGTATGTGTGTGTGTGCGTGGGGAAGTGCTCTGGTGTGGGATTGGCTATCAGTCGGTATCTGTGGTGTGTGTGTGTTGTTCTTTGTTCATTGCATTACTGTGTGCAGTGGTCCATGGTGCCTGCTCTGTGTGCATTGTGCCCTGTCAACTTGTCCTTGGCCTGTGCAGCTGACACCCTTGCATGTCTGGCCTGCGAGGTTTGCTGCCTTGTCAGTGGTGGCAGTCCCTGCAGGTCATCCACTGTGACTGTCAAAATGCTGGGTTGCCTTCTGTCACTAGTGTGGTGCGTGTTTGCCTCGGGTGACACTGTGGCCTCTGCAGTTGCTGTCCCAACTCCATGCTGTGGCTTGTGTGTGTTGCAGGGGCTGTGCACCACTGTCTGTGACTTGTGATCAGGCATATGCTGGTGGCGTACAGGGCCACAGTTCATGCACAGGGTGGGTGTCACCTCTGTGCCATGGAGGACTCAGGCTGTGTGCACAGTTTACATGAGGCCCACACTGGGGCTTGGTTGCCACACTACTGCATCCCTGTGTTAGTGTCCCGTGGGTATGGGTGTATGTTTGCCCCTGCACTGTGTTGCATCCGATGCTGCATCCTTCCACGCACCACTGTGGGTGTCTGTGCTGGCTGCTGTGGCTCATGATGGGTCAGCGCTGTGACACTTGTCTACTGTGCAGGGTGCTGTATCAATGGCAGTGGTGTCAGGGGCATGCCCTTTCCGTGTGGGTACCTCTTGTGGCGACACATGTTCGGTCTCTCAGCTGTGCCTCAGGGATTGTGCGTGTTGGCACTGTGTCTGCCATTGTTGCATTGCCGTGTGCTGCCACCCACTGCTGGGTGCTCATGGGGTCTGGCTTGTATGGTTCTGTGGTACACAAGGTTGCAGTGTGACAGTGGGGGGTGGTATGCATGGGATTCCTGCAGTGGTGGTCACTGCTCATGGGGGTGTCTTGGGGTCATGGTGCAGGGTGTGCTGTGCACAGGGGGCTGCTGTGCCATGGGGTGGTCCGCCTCCTTGTGTGGCAGTCTCAGCTTGCCGGTGGGTGTGATGGGACACCATGGCCCAGCTGTGCTTTGTTTGCTTGTCCCCATGGGCTGATGGATATTCCATCCCTCCACCAGTTGTGCTGTGCTTGGGGTGTGGGGGTGCATTGTCAGTTCTGCAGTGTGTTCCTGTGTCCATCTGTGGCATTGGTGGTGGGCCCTACCTACCTCCCTGGTTGTGCAGTTACATTACTCTGCTGCTGGGGCTCCTGCTTGTGCTATGGCACCTCTGGGCTGCTCAGCTGGGCAGCCCTTGTTGCACCATAGCACATTGTATCTGCTCAGCTTCCCCTTCCTAGTTGCGCTATGGTGCAAGTTGTGCGATATTCAGATGTTGGCTGTTGGTGCAATTTGGCTTGCTCCTTTTTGAATATCGCGTCTATTGCGATGGGCTAATGGACTTGTGCTTGCTCCTGCTATTGCGCACTTTTTGGACGCAGTTTGAATATCCAGCCCACTGTTTAAAATCAGTCTATTCTGATAACTGTTAGTAACTGCAAATAGTTTTATTGTTGTAAATAGTTTGAGATACTAGACTTTGTCTGTGGTAAAGTTGTGAATGACATTGTACAGTACACACTGCAAGCCCATTCATCAACAGGGTCCACCAATGGGCTGCAGGGTGTACAGTAGCTGTCATTTGCAGACAGCTGTGTTATGAGCAGCCATGGCGGTATGAGGGTGGGTTGAGCTGCCCACCAATGGTGGGAATATGCTGGGACGAGGGAGCAGGGTGGGTTGGGGGTGCCTGAGTGGGTGGGGTGGTTGAGTCTGCTGGGCTACCGGGAGGGTCTTATTCTTATGGAGTGCTGTCACGGTGCATTCAGGTTGGGGTAGGGAGGGTGGTTTCTGATATTACATCATTTTGCCGTAGGGAGTGGTACGCGAATGAGGATGTGGGTGGGGTGGGGGTTCTGTGTTACTTCCACAACTGCTGCTGGGTGCGGTATTATAATGGTGATATGGAGAGGGTGGGGAGGTCTGTGTTAATTCCACAGCCACCGTAGGTGTGACATTAGAACAGTGAAACAGGTGTGGGGGTTCTGTGTTAATTCCACAACCACTGCAGGGTGTGGTATACAATGGGGACTTTGGGCAGGGAGTGTGGGACACTGGACCACCAGGGATATGTCCAGGTGTGAGCAGGATATGGTCACCGGTGAAGGGTGGGGGTTCTACTGGATGAGATGGGGCTCTGTGTGTGGACCACAGCCCTAGAAGGTGCCTGGTGCATTCTGTTGTGTGCATCCCTACATGGCACATACAAATGGGGTGATAATGACATACAAATGGCTCCACTGCACCTTGCATGCCTAATGGCCCCATTTGTATGTTGTTGGCTGTGAATGGCAACTTTGGGCTCAGCACATTGTGAGATGCACTGCCCCATTGATTTCCCAGCCTGATCAGGGGTTGCGTCGCGCATCCAAGTCTGAGCACAACTGTGATATTCACAGAGGGCTGTGCCAGGAGCATCGCCGGTGCATCTTCTGTGAATACACAGTTGGTGCTCAGCACATCTCATTTGCGCCAGGGCATCGGAGATGAGCTGAGCCATGTCCTTGTGAATCCTGCCCAATATCTTTTGGCTTTTGTCACATTTGGAGACCTATGTCTCAACACTACTTAGATCCTTAGAGGAACAAATTATTTTCCTGTATTGCTTATTACTAAGGATATGGGTGTGACTGTATAACTTGGCATAAATTGGGACCCTATGAAATCAGTTCCACCATCTCTTATTATGAGAGTTCATGCACCTCTGTCACCTTTCTCCTTTGAATTAGACATGATTCCCCCATCTAAAATTCTAGATTTGAGTTTCCCCAATAAATATTTCAAATGTAACCCTGGTTAAATATGCCAAGGGTCTAGACTAGATTGCATTGTAATGTGTGTGGGTGGAGAGGGTTATGAAGGCCAAACAGCACCATTTCCTCTGAAATATTTGCTATTTCTAAAATAACAGTAGAAGCATTAAGACCAGCAGTGACTTGAAATGATTTGAAATCAGTGGCCCAGATATTCAAACTACGCCAGGCTGTGGTGCAAGCCTGGGCGCAGCTCAACTTTGTTGCGCGGGGAGTGGCCTGGGAGTATTCAACGGAGCTGCACTATGGACGCAGCAGCTTTGAATATCATACCCTGGTCACCCACACTGTGCATGGCGCAGTGGCACTGCACCAGCTCAAGTGGCCAGAGTGGAGCATGGAGATGCGCTGGTGCAAGTGCCATTGCACCATGTACAGCTCCTCACGATATTCAAACGGGATTAAATGGTGCCATAATTTGTGCAAGGCACACAGGGAGCCATTGCATCTCATTACGGCCCCATTTGCATGCCATTAGCATGCAGATGAGCCGATCCCGACGACCTGTGCCTGGCACCCTGCCAGGCAGCAGCCAGTGAGGACTGATGCCCTCTGCAGCCCGATCGTGGGTATTCCTGTAATATAAATGAAAAACCGTCCAATGTCCCTGGTGGTCAGTGGACCCTATGATGCGATCGTGGGCATCAGTACAGTCCCCTCAAGTCCAATATGCCTGGTGGTCAGTGGGCTGCACTGGCCGATCGCGGGCATCTGTAAGTGAACCCCCAAGTCAATATCCCTGGTGGTCCAGCGGACCGATCACTGACGATTGCAGGCATCCGTAGCCTCATCAAAGACCCGACTACCTGGTGGTCTAGTGTACTCACCCACCAGCCCACTGAAGGCCCACCACCCGCTCCCACCCATCCAGCCAGTGGGTGGCACCACCGCCTACCCTTCGCCGCCCTTGACTGACAGCTCAGAAGGGCTGCCGCTTCACATTAGTTCACAGCATATTAAAACAAATTCCTATAAAATACTGACATAACTGGAACTTGATCAGTGTTCCAGAAAATGAAAAGAATTGCAATAATAAAGCAATACTGAATTTTAAAATCATCGCAGATATATGCCTTTAGTAATGTATGGTTAAGTTTCAATTAAGTTTGTAGGGTTTACTAATGCAAAGGAATGTCACTAATATTTCCTGCTGATGCTGTTCTTATCTACTGAAACATAGAAACATAGACTTTGATGGCACATAAGGACCGCTTGGCCCACCTAGTCTACCCATTTCCCTACCTAGAGGATAAGCTGCGGATCCTATTTAACCAACAGCCTATTTCTTCCTACCCCCTACAAAAATTGCCATATGTCTGTCCCATGCATTCTTGAACTCTCCCACAGTTTCAGACCCCACAACCTCCTCAGGAAGGCTGTTCCATGCGTCCACCACCCTCTCTGTGAAAAAATACTTCCTCACATTGCCCCTGAGCCGTCCCCCCTCTATCTTCAAATTGTGTCCCCTTGTTCTTGAACATCTCTTTTTCTGAAAGATGCTACCCTCTTGGACTTTGTTGATTCCACTGAGGTACTTAAACATTTCTATCATGTCTCCCCTCTCCCTCCTTTCCTCAAGGGTATACATATTAAGCTCCTTTAGTCTCTCCTCATATGGCTTCTCTTGCAGACCCTGCACCATTTTAGTTGCCCTCCTCTGAACTGCCTCCATCCTGTCTATGTCCTTGCGGAGATGGGGTCTCCAGAACTGGACACAGTACTCAGATGGGGTCTCACCAACTGTCTGTACAGGGATAACAACTTCCTGTTTTCTGCTGTGATGCCTCTCCTATACATCCCAGTATCCCCAGCCCTCCCTACGCCTTCTCACATTGCTTGCCAACCTTAAGGTCATCTGATATGATTACCCCAGGTCCCTTTCCATTTTGTTGTTGTTACTACCTCCCCCCATTGTGTAATCTTCCCTGGGTTTTGTTTCCCAGGTGCATTACTTTCACTTCTTTGCATTGAATCCAAGCTGCCATACTTCTGACCATTCCTCCAACCTTGCCAAGTCCCTTCTCATCCTTTCCACAGCCTCCTTGTGTATCAACCCTGTTGCAGATCTTTGTGTCATCTGCAAGAGGCATACTTTCCTTCCAGTCCCTCTGCAATGTCACTTATAAAGACATTAAAAGGACTGGACCCAGTACTGAACCCTCGCGGTACCCACTAGTAACCCCTCTTTCTTCAGAGTGGACTCCATTTACAATTACCTTCTGTGTCCTGTTGTCCAGCCAATGTTTACCCAGGCTACCACCTGGGACCCCTCCCAGGCTGGTTAATTTGACTACTAAATCTTTTGTGTGGGACTGTGTCAAATGCCTTGCTAAAGTCTAGGTAGGCCATGTCACAGCCCTCCCTGTCTACTACTTTGGTCACCCAGTCAAAGAAATCAATTAGATTCGTCTGACATGACCTTCCGCTGTGAACCCATGCTGCCTTGGGTCCTGTGCCACACTGGCCTCTAGGTACTCAACAATTCTTTCCTTAGAAGTGATTCCATCACTTTCCCTACCACAGAGGTCAGACTGACAGGTCTGTAGTTTCCTGCCTCTGTCTTGGTCCCACTTTGTGAAGGGAAATCACATCAGCCTTCTTCCAGTGCTCAGGTACCACATCATCCTCCCATGATTTGTTAAAAAGGGTAGTCAATGGTGTCACTAGTTCTCTGCTTAATTCTTTTAGAATTCTGGGGTGAATTTCATCTGGCCCCATTGCTTTGTCCACCTTCAGTTTTAGGAGTTCTTTCAGAACCCTTTCTTCTGTGAAAGGACTGGGATCGACCCCCTCTCCAGAGTGCTTCTGTTAATTGGATTAGGCACCTCCCCCACTTCCTCTTTTGTGAATACTGAACAGAAGTATTCATTCAGTATCCCTGTCTTTTCACTGTCACTCTCTGCCCACCACCATCCATTCTATTCAGCCTCACTATCCCTACCTTTGTCTTTCTACACTCCCTGATATACCTATAAAAGGTTTTATCCCCTTCTTAACCGAGTTGGCTATCTTTTCCTCAGTTTGTGCCTTTGCTATTCTGACTACCCTCCCTGCTTCCTTCTGCCTTAACTGGTACAGTTCTCTGTCCTGCTCCTTCTGTGTTTCCTTATACTTCCTAAATGCTATCTTTTTCTCCCTAACCTTCACCACCACCTCTTTTGAGAACCATAGTGGCTTTTTCTTTCATTTTGATTTGTTTATTTGCTTCACACAAAGGCTTGTTGCCTCTGTGATGGCAGTTTTGATATTTCCCATTGTTTCTCCACCCTCCTTCTAGCCTGTTTGCTAGTGCTTTTCTAAGGCACTCTCCCATCTTGCCAAAGTCAGCCTTCTGAAGTCCAGAACCCTCACTTTTGTATGGCTTGACTCTGTAGCTGAGTTTATCATGAACCACACTGTTTGGTGGTCACTTGTTCCCAAATGGCTACCCACTTCTAGATCTGAGATCCTCTCACTGTCCCCATTTGAGAGTACGAGGTCTAAGATTGCTCCCTCATGAGTAGGTTCCAAAACTATCTGTCTGAGGCATGCCACCTGAAGGGCATCAAGAATGGTCCTGCTTTTGGATGTGGCTGCAGAAAAGGTGCTCCAGTTAACATCTGGCATGTTAAGGTCCCTATCAACAGTATCCTCCCTTTCTCTGCCATCCTAAGTATGCCTTCTATCATATCCTTGTCCATTCCCTCCCCCTGACATGGGGGTCTGTATACAACCCCTGTGCGGATTGTGGTGCCATTTCCAGTCTCTAAGGTGACCCACAGTGCCTCCTCTCCTCCCCTTACTGTTTACTCTTTTGTTCAGTTGCTTTTATCCCTTCCCTTATATAGAGAGCACTCCCCACCTCTTCTGCCCTCCCTGTCTCTCCTGTAGGTTGTGTACCCTGGTATGTTAACATCCAAGTCATGGTTCTCTGTGTACCATGTTTCTGTGACTGCTACGATATCCAGGCACCCCTCTTCCATCAAGGCCACCAGTTCAGGGAGCTTGTTGCCCAGACTACGGGCATTGGTACTCATTACCCTCCATTTCTTGATGGCCTTACCCCTTTTTGCCCCATCCCTGTCCTTATTGTTTGTCACTTTCTCCATTTACCCCTGCGCTTCTCCCTATTGACATCTCTATGTTGGTGTCTACCTCACTTAGTACCCTGATTTTTTGGGGGCTAGGATTTCCCTGTTCCTTTCCAGTGCCTCCCCCCTTGGCTAGTTTAAATGCTTGCCAATAAAGTATTTAAACCTATCACCTAGGATCCTGGTTCCCCTCCTGGACAGATGCAGATCATCATGCCAGTATAGGCATGCATCCCTCCAGGTGAACCCCCAGTCCCCAATGAAGCCAAATCCGTGAGCTCTGCACCAGTTTTTCAACCACTGATTGAATCCCATGGTGTGGAGCACCAGCACCCTAGCCTCACCCGTGCCATAGACAGGCAGCACCTCCGAGAAGGTTACTGAGTGTGTTATTTGTCTAAGGCCCCTCCCCATCTCCACAAACACTTCTTGCACTGCTCTGATCCCTTTCTTAGCTACATTAACTATGATGTTGTGTCTCCTATGTTGTGGTTGTATTGTTAATGGATTGCTCATCATCTTCAGTCGTTTTTTTAATCAGTGTTTTTAGCACCCAGAGCCAGGTAGGGTGCTTTATTAACAAACAAACAAACCAAAAAAATCACCTCAAAATATGTTTTCTTCTCTCAAACTTGTTCAAAAATGACATTCTTTCTGACATAATAATTTTGTGCTCCATGGCATCATATATTTTGGATCGAATTAAGAATACAAAACCTTTTGACAATAATTATTGTTAAATTGGAGTTCCGTAATCCAATAAACATTCTAAAACCCTGAAATACTAGATTGCCTTGAACCTTAACCCCATAAGTTCTAAATCATATCAGGCACAGAACAACTCCAGAAAAGAGCAACTTTTTACATTTAAAAACTATCTACAGGCAATATGTATTCATGTTTTGTTTTATAATCATTCACCTTCTGGCATTACAGGATTAAAATTGTATTTGAGGGAGACTGCTAGACATTTGGGCAACAATGTTATCCAAGTCCATTGAACATACGAAGTCACAACTATTGATCCTCTTGTCAGTAGTTACAGGGAACATAGAAGCTCTGGAGGCTACTACTGACACGTGAGGTTCTCATGGCGTGTTACTGCTGAATCATGGTGGCTTGTAAGGTGGTGCATGGCTAGGAGACAGAACCCTCCACAGTGATAGAGGGGCAGCCAGTGGCAAGTAGAAGGAAACAGGATCCCTCTGAGGAGTATGCCAACTTCTGCCCCTTTTATGTTCTCTGAAAGGGAGGGGCCGCTGTTGCCAACCCAGGTTATAGTTGTTTGCAGGAGATGGCATCTATGCCAGAAGACCAAGGTATGCCTGCAGAAATACTAACAATTTCCTTAGGCTACCTGCACAATTCGACCACTCCACAACCAAGTCATCGTTTGTCAACTCGTCATAGTTGCCTTTTTTAAGTTAAATGCTTCTTAATTGCCTTTTTTTACTTACTGGACATTAACTATGCTAGCACAAGATCTCACAACCTGCCAGTTCTGGTGAAATTTGGTACAGCATTTTTTTTTTTTTTGCTAGAGGAGGTGAAAAACATGAAACTGACACACTTTTAAAAAATTAAAGCCACTAGTTGTTCCTGGGGGTAGTGATATTTAGACTGACAATTGCTTAAAGTCAAAAGAGAAAACACATGAAAATACTATAGTGATATGGCATATGTGAATTGGAGTTCACAAGATGAGCAGCAACAGGGTTCAGAGGCACAGAGAGAGCACAGGGGAGTGAAAGGCCTGTTCTTCATTCTGGCAAGGGTTGGGACCACCATCTACCACATGGCACCCAGTCCCCCCATTCTTGTCTAGTACCTGTAATGGGAAACAAAAGCAAGAAAGGTTGACCAGCAGGGTAGTTGTTAGCAGTAGAGTAATTTCACTAAAATCATAGGGGTTGCAAAGCTCCTCTACCCACCACATTATACATAAATAAATGCTAAGGAAATCATAATGTAGGAGTTCCTAAGGCTTGTAAGGTATGTCATTGGGGTGACAAGAAAATCATAGGGGTCTCAATAGCAACCCCTAGCTACCCCCTAAATGACACCCCTGGTTGTTAGCCTTCTGGGGAAGAGTTCCCTGCACTCAGAGCCTCACTGAATGGAAGGAGGCAAGGGGAGATTGCAGCTGTGATCAGTGGGTGGGCAGGGGGAGGGCTCAGTACCCAGTACTGAACTAAAAACAGGAAAATGAGGTGGTAGTGATTATAATCACTGTTGCATAAAAAGTTCAACTTAGCAGCAGAGAAGTATTTCAACATAATAACTGGTGACGCCTGTTATCAACCTGTTTTCGAGTGCTGTTAAAAGTCATATCAACCCGCAGGTTGATACGACTTTTACAGTCTTGCGCTAAGAAGCCTGATTTCATATACCCTTCAAACACCATAATTGAGTAGCTGCAAGTCGCTTCTCACTTACACTGTATGTGATGATCATCTTCACTTTCTCCAACACAGTAGCGTGGCCGAGCAGTGTTCGATAAATTATATGCCCCATAAGCTACAAAAAGAAAAGTGCCTTGTACAGAATAATTTTAACTTGTAGGTGATAAGCTATTTTTTTCTCAGTTTTGAGAAACAGAAGCCATTGAGTATAGACCAAAGAGAGCGAGTGACTCGCTCTCGTCAATCTACACTCGGTGGCTTTTGTATCTTAAAATGGAAAAAAAGTTAACTCAGCACCCACAGGTTAGAATTGTTTTCATATAAGCCACTTCTCTTTTTGTGGATTTTGGGGCATATAATTTAACGAATCAAATACCGCTCAGCCATGCTTTCTTTCACTCACCCAAATACGTTTACACCAAAAGTCCATGCACCAGTTATTATAAAAAAGAAACATTTGTGGGGTTGATATGCAGTTTTTTATACACACCCTCGATGTGTGATACTAGCGAAACCTCTTGAGCTTCGCTCTTGAGGTTTCTCTAATATCACACACCTTGGGTGTGTAAAAAAAACTTTGTATCAACCCCTTCATATGCATTATTCTCTATATAACATTCTGCTACAGTAATCAGATACATGTCCCTACTTTTGTGGCATTAAGTTGAACCCTAACTGATGCATTACAAAGTTTATTGCACTGAATTTTCTTTCTATTTGAGATAGTGTAATCATATCCTCATTCATGCTGGTCCCTTCAGGAGCTGAGTTATGCTGTCCTTAGCTGACACCCAGCTCATAATTTATCATGCTTCCTGGATAAGTGTATCAGGTTTCTAGTAAACTGAAAAGTAGTGGATTAAGGCATGCTGATAAAACTGTTGTTTCCATTATCAAGCTAAAACAATGGTTCCTGATATTCAGTGTCACCTAAATGTAAGAGTAAAGCATGTTATTAGGCAGGTAATAATACTTTTTTAAACATATTCATAAGTATCAATAATTAATGTTCACGTATCTGGAGCATTATATCTCAATGTGTTTACCGGAGCTCCAGTAGAAAAATTCCAACAATTGCTATGTAAAAATAACATAATGCCACAAAATGAAAATTAATTTGTCACCAAATGAAGTATGGGCAAAATGTATTTATAATCCAATAGAATGGCTAGTTTCAACACTTACTAAGAGAAGCCACTGACTTCTTTCTGGTCCACACCGTTGTTAAATAGAAAACAATAAAGAAACTGAAATGCTTTAAAACATCTCACTCAATCCAATCAGTGGCTCTCCCTCTAATTAAAACAAAAAAAAGTTTCTTCTGTCAAACTGACGTGCAGGAGCTATTGGCCCTCTGATATGTGTCCTTTTCATATATCACTGCTTTATCGGTACAGCTGAATAGATTTGCAGGTTACATTTCTATTTACACTTCAAAACAGCACCTCTGACGTACCTCATTATGTTTGCTTGCATGCATGTGAAAGAAACATAGTGCCATCATCCGAGTTTTCCAAGGTGTGGTAGCCCTCTTCTAATTCAGTCAGAGTGTTTGCAGACACGGCTGCAGTTCTCCAATGCCTACTGGAGCTGTCTATGACAGCAGTCGAAAATGCAGTGGAGTACAGTTGAAAGGAGGAGCAACACTTCAGTGAGCAGTGATAAGATATCGCCTGCTCATGCGCACTCCCCCTACACACACCGCATGCATACTCGTACTCCTTCTAACCACTGTATAGCCAACAGGGTGCCCAATCCCCATCGGCTGTGCTGCGGCTTCCCCAAAACAGAGTTCCACATGTCACACTGGGTGCCCACCCCAGCGTGGCTACACTTGTATAGCCGACGGGGGTGCTCAATCCCCCATCAGCTCCACTGTCTCCCCCCCCCGAGAGTACAGGGTGCCACACTGGGAGCCCACCCCAGCCTGGCAACAGATGCTGTCACTGACAGGGGTGCCCAATCCCCCATCAGCTCCATGCCCCCCAAAAAGCCATCCTTGTGCCATGCTGGGAGCCTACCCCAGTGTGGCAAACGTCCCGCATGGTCTTGTCCTTTGTTTAAAAAAAAAAACACCTGAAATAGAAAAACGGTCCCTCGCTGTCTCTGCCCCCACCTGCGCCCACACACTGTGCACCCTGCCTCCCCCCCCACCCCATACTTACCTCTGGACTCTGGCACAACGATCTTCGGTGGACCGGGAACACGTCTGCACTCTTCAAAGCCAACCGTGAACTGAGGAAATGCCGGTAAGCTGTATAATGGGATAGATAGGGTTTTTCAACTTTGCTGCAAATCTCAGGCATTTTTTGAATTTTTGCACCAAATTTTCAACATGGGTTTTGGGACCCCTTCTCATGAATGCTCTCACTGTCATGGCGTTAATCGGACCCAAAGGGTGATTTCGCAGTCACTGCGTGAAATCACCTTTCAGGACTCAAATAATGAAATGACACTCTACTGTTCATAAGGTGGGCTCTCAAAAGCCTATGTTGAAAATTTGTGGAAAAATTCCTAAAATGACTGTTTATGAAGCATGCTAATACAGTTCCACACGACGACTATAAGTTCATGAATTTTCAATATTTTCACTCTAGATTTTCAGCATTGCTATTTTACCACACCTCCTTATGAGCAGTACAGCTGTCATTTTTCACATCTTGCCCAAAACATGTTTCTGCCCATGTAGTATACAATGGCGCAGTCAGTGTGCGAAATCAATGTATGAGACACATTAAGAAAATCACAGTGACACTGTTAATGAGCAGAGGTCTTAAAATGGCTATGTTGAAAATTTGGTGAAAAAATTCCTAAAAATGACTGTTTTACGAGCGTGCATTGCATAGTTCCTTCGCACACTCGTAAGTTTGCGAATTTTCAATATTTTCTCCAGATTTTCAACATTGCATTTTATTACACTTCCTTATGAACAGTACAGCTGCCATTTTCACATATTTGCCCAAAATGTTTCGCACATGTAGCGCACAATGGTGCAGTCGGTGTGTGAAAGCAATGTTTGGGACAGATTAAGAAAATCACAGTTACACTGTTCATGAGCAGAGGTCTTAAAATGGCTATGTTGAAAATTTGGTGACAAAAGTCCATTAAATGACTGTGTTATGAGTGAGCATTGCGCGGTTTCCACTCACCCTCGTAAGTTCATGACTTTGTAATATTTTCAGTCCAGATTTTCGCCAGTGGCATTTTTCCACACTTCCTTATGGACAGTACAGATGTCATTTTTCACAACATGGCCGAAATGTGTTTTCACACTTTCAGCACAGAGATGCGTGGTTACTGTGGGAAATCTTTGTTCGGGACAGATAAAGAAAATCACAGTGACACTGTTCATGATTGGAGGTCCCAAAATGCCTGTGTTAACAATCTGCTGGAAACAAATCCCCAAACTAATTACATTACAGGTGTGCGTTGCACAGTTTCTATGCACGCTCGTGACTTCACCAGTTTTTTTAATATTTTTACTGCAGATTTGCAACATTGTCATTTTTTACACCTCCCCATGAACAGTACAGCTGTCATTTTTCACGTCCTGTTCGGAATGTGTTTTTGCACCTGTGGTGCTAAATGCCGTAGTTGCTGTGCATAAGCAGCTTTCGGCTAACAAACTGATATTGCCACTGTTTATAAGGTGGGGGTTACAAAAAAAAAACATGTTGAAAATTTGGAGTGAAAATACCAACGAATGCCTGAGGTGCTAGGGTTTCCAACCATAATACCTTGCCCTGTAGAGAATGACAGGCATCAGGGGTGTGACTTGGGATTCTTGCCTGTAATGCTCATACCATTCCACACCCTGCAGCCAGTGAGAGGCATCGAGGTATGCATTGGACTCTTCAGCCCCAAAGTTCACCCCATTCTCCTATACTGCACCCATCTCACCGTATTTCCTGATGGAATGGGGTGCGCATAAGGGCCAAAGACCCCAAGGCACACCGTGACACTTGTCAGTGTCTGCAGGGTAGGGTGTGGTGAAATGGCGTGGCCGTTATGCCTGATAACCCAAAGGCACACCCCAATGCCTGTCACTCTCTGCAGGGTGGTGGTGGGGTTGGATTCAGTTCAATACTTCACTGCCATTCCTATTATGCAGCTCTGTAACTTCTACACTACCAATGCCAATGCCAGCAAGCAAACATTCGGCATTGACAAATGCTTGTTTTTATGTGCAACTATGAGTTAGATTTGCAAGTGATATCGAATTCCATAACATGGTTTTACAGTACTGGGATTCAATAGTCTTTTAACTTACTTATTTTAAACTTTAGAACTTTCAGTGTAACTGAATATATTTTTGGAGGTTACATTTAAACTTCAAACAGTGGCTCCAAAGTATCTCAATCTTATCTGCGAGTTAAATTCATGAGTCACATTAACATCCGTGGCACTGCTTTATAGTACTTGGGTTCAATAGTCTTTAAATTACTTAGTTTAGTATTTAAAACTTTCTATATTGCTCACCATAAAGTTCTCTTTACAAGTTATATTTAAACTTTCATACAGTGGCTCTGTGTACCGTGACCACATCTGCAGGGTTTGATTCCCACAACCTCCATTTACATACTAGGTGACCTTGAGCAAGTCACTTAACCTCCCCAGTGCCTGGCCACTGCTCCTCACCTGCCTTCCTGAACAGACTGGCTCTACACGGACTGTTGAGGTTGAACTGCCCCCTTCACTTCTTCAGGGGCAGTTCTGATGTGCTGGATAGGCATTAAGCATTAAATCTGTTTTTCTTTCCCTCCTTCCTTGTGGTACCCCATACCTTAGGCAGTAGGGTTCGGGGTGGGGTAGGGAGGGTGTTCTGTAGGTGCTGGGATGCTGGGGTCTTTGGCCAATGGGTGTACATGGAAACCATCCCACCATTTAACCAAACAGTATTACTATGCTAACTGAATTTGCCTGAATTAATTAGAGTGAGTTTTTAGGAAAAGTTTATTGAGGGGTAATTGGGAATGAGAGCTCTTCAATTTGTTTTGTTAATTGAGTGGTGCTGGGGGGTACTGGAATCTGATACAGAAAGTGCTTGGGTTGGGAACCTGTGGTGGGAGAGTCACTAAGGGTAGGTTTTTCCTCACAACTCCCCCTCAACATGGAAACAGCTGGCACGTTCGTGTGGGAGTGCTGAGTGGATGCCTCGGTGACAGTTCGTGCTCTCCCCTATGATCTGGGTGACTGCATTCTTAAATTGTACAGTTGAAGGAGGCCTCCAAGGTAACAACATAGCAGCCAACAGACAGGATTCGGAGGGTTGAGGCAGATATTCCTGGTACTATTGCCTTAGAATCCTGTTCTCCACCCCGAGGCTTGTAATGTGATGCAGCAGCCTTGGATACTAACAAGTGCTGGGATTGCATAACTATGAATGGGAATATTGGAAATACCCCATTCCACTGATAGTGGCACAGCAACAACCTCAGGGCAAGTCATTTTATTTTTAAAATCATATCAGTGAATAGCCACCAGACATAGCCCGTCTTTCACTAACCAGTGACAGTGACTCTCCCAATTACTTTAAGTATGGGTGTAAATTATGGTTCTCTGATGTTCTTTTTTATTGTAAATCCTCTCATGTATGTTAGATTGTTAAAGAACATGCCTTCTGATTAATCCCCAGTTAACTCTTTTAAAAAAAAATGCTAAGAAACTTGGGGTGTTATACTTCACTTTGAGGTACATAACTTGAGTGAGGGTAAAGTTTCACTTGGGGAATCACCGCTGGTTCATGATTTGACTGAACAGCCCAGTGGCCACTTAAGGTAGGAATGCTTAATGATGGTAGGTAGACATGGTTACCGTAGTACTTCATATTAAATTAAGTATACAGCTTTGGGTTTTAACAGGAACAACTGAGATGCATATTCACTGTTCTTAGAAGTTTATTGGAATGTTGAATTATTTCTATAAATTTTGATAATTTTCACTGGGAGCTTGCCTGATAAACTAAACTCGAAACTTGAGATTGGAAACACAAAAATCCATTCTCACATGCTGAAAATGTTATTTTATTAAATCCCTGCTAATGTCAGCTGCTTATATTGAAGGGTTATTGTCTCTGAATTTTGAAACTCGCTCTGATTTGTTGCTAAATGAATGCCCACACAGTTCTTCCTTGGGCTCTGGGGTCGGCCAAGTTCAGAATGCTAAGCTAAGCCAGTACAGGGTGTCCCTGACAACAGGATTAGTTCTGTCCAAGAGATGCAATAGAACTCATTTGTCAGTATGGAACCCTCCTCCTATCCTGGCTCTTCAAGTGGGCCTTTTCTGTAATATTTCAACAGCTAACATACACTAAAAATATCGTCAGCATATAGGGAGTGTGCTGACTGAGTCTGGAAGGTTTTTGAGCTCTGAAAAGAGCCCTGGTACCTCACGAATTACTGCCATTGACCGACACTGGAAGGGGACTTAGCTTCCAATTCTCCAGTCCCCCAGCTGCAGACGTGAATAGAACCAGGACCACTAGGAAAGAGATGCTGCATCGCAAGAGGACTATCCTAGGTAAATAAATTATATTAAAAAAATACACGCTGTCAACAGGAAACTTACTGTATGATAAGAATTTTAAATACTTTTTTTTTACTTCTCCTTTCCTTTTGAACCACTTTCAAGGTCCTTGCTATTACAGACCCAGTGGTATAGGGGCAACAGTAGGATCCAGCCACACACTTTGCTCATGTTCACCCCGATATCCTGTCTTGTCGGCCTTTTATCTGACCCAAATTGCATAATTCTTTAAAAACAAGAACTGGTGGCATTCATTTGCACTGATGTGTTTACAATGCAGCAATATTTATTATATTGTGTCGGTTTCCTGTTTTTTTTAATCACCTTAATTTTTTTTAACATTTGGGATTAAACTGTCTATAATGGAGTTCACAAGATGAGCAGCAACAGGGTTCAGAGGCACAGACAGATCAACAGGGATCAGGGATCAACACCCCCCCCCCCCATTCTTGTCTAGTGCCCATAATGGGAAACATAAAAAAAAACAAGAAAGGTTTGACCAGCAGGGTAGTTGTTAGTCTACTGTTGCTGAGTTCCCTGAACTCAGAGCCTCACTGAATGGAAGGAGGCAAGGGGAGATTGCAGCTGTGATCAGTGAGCAAGTGGGGTGGCTCAGTACCCAGTATTGAATTAAAAACAAGAACATGAGGTGGTATGGGTAGTGATAATAATCACTGTTGCATAAAAAGTTAAACTTAGCAACAGAGAAGTATTTCAACATAACATTCTGCTATAGTAATCAGATACCTAATGTACCAATACCACACCTAATAACCCGCACAAGTAGTGGTACCATAACTATCACTACAATACTGTAAAAATACGATGCAACAGGAGCTGGTTTTATCTACTAGCCAATCAGCATTAATTTGTGGTTGTCACTTTTATTGAGTGAAACTTCTTAAAATTCACAGGTATTGGTGATTATAATCACAGCCTTCAATATTGCCTGCTTTTAATACTGGTACTGAGCTATTGTGTGTGATTCAGTTAAAAAAATAAACACTATTCTAGGTTTAATGCAATCCCCTGAGGACATCTAACAAGTATTAACTTACCAAATCCCAGCCACTCTGCCTCTCAGCCAATCAATTAAGGTGGTCTGGTGAAAACAAACATCACAATTTTCAAATAAAATGATACAGGTATTCTGTAAACATTTCTGTGTTACAATGGTATAATATTTTAATAAATATATGTCTGATGTCCATTCTTTTACAATAGAAACATGCAATTACAAATAACCAAATGGGAAAGGCACTTCAAGATTCTTGAGCAGCTCAGCCACTTAAAAAGCAGGGGTTTAAAGTTTAGTGTGGTGCAACCATCAAAATCTCCAGCCATTTAAGGTGCAGATGGAAAGCATGTAGAATCAGTAATAGTAGTAGTAGTAGTAGTGGTAATAGAGGCCAGCATTGCTAACTGTGTGTGTGTGTGTGTGCTGGGGGTCTACTGTGCCCACTGGACTTACTGCATGTGTGGTGATGGTGGAGGGGCATCCACAACCTCCAATCCTAGTAATTTCTGTTTGACTGAGGTTTGAATGGTGCAACAAGTTAATTTGTTTTGTGGCCACTACTTTAATAAGGCATTGGGTACCCAAGCCCCAAATATTATTTGCGTTCCTGTCTGGGCATAAGAACTCAGTTCCGAGTGTTGAAGTGACTCAGTTCTGGGGACAATGTGGGGAAAGACTGCTGCTGTGTGAAATGTTCCCCCTGAATGCACAAGAAATGCAGCAGTTACTGGGGAGACTATATAGGGCACAATCAGAGGTGTTCATCCTATGACAAAGAATTCCTCCAGTAGATTTTTTTCCACTGTAGAGAACATTACATGTACCATAGCACCTGTCATTATAAGTTTATGCATGACTGGCCCTCAAATTGCTGTGTGTAGCCCACATTTCTTTATTTAAAGAATAGCAACATTTATGATAGTGGCTGGGATTTAGAAGGCAGTCAGTCAAGGTACTGTGAGCAGGGTTTGAGACAGTCATTATCTCATTTGTTAAGATTTTATTTAATTTATGTATTTATTTATTTCAATCTGCAACAGATGTTTTGCTATGGGGTGGGTGTTGGATGGGGTGCTTAATGGGTTGGGGAAGGGGGGATTTTATTTGTGACTGATGAGGATGGACAGAAGTAAGAAATGTAATATAGGCTATTATGTAGGTTGGAAGAAAAAAGTTTCTTTTTTATGTTCTTCTAGCTTTTTTAGTACTGGTGAAGTCAGGAAACATGGGGTTTAGAACAACACCAAAAACTTTGCAAAGTTTCAGAAAGCGCAAAGTATGCCATTTTGCCAACTTCATTGGTGAGATAGAAATTTGCAGCCCCTTTAACTGCACTATCAGATCCAATAATCAAGATCAAAATTATGGATGTTGTATTGTCTGGTGTATCATTTTCTCACTAATTCCCCAAGACCTTAGGGTAGTTGCAGAAATAAACTTGCGCTGTACTTACACTAGCCCAGGGCAAATTTAGGGGACTCATCTGCCTGGACCTCAGTATAATCTCATAGTCAGCAGAGCTGTGATGCTTGTGCTTTTTTAGTTGGTTGTTTGCGGCTGGCTGAGGTGGGAATAAGAAAGCTGCTACCACAAAAAACACAGATTAAACCTCTTCTGTGATGGGCGGGGAAGAAATGGGAGATGGATCTGAAGCAGATGAAAAATGGAATGCTTTGCACACCATACTAGGATGTCTGTCCAGTACTAAGAATAGGAGAAGGGACTAGTAAAAGCTATGGATACTGGTGCAAGTAGTGACGTTTTCACCTTGGGGTATTGGGAAGTAGTTGGGTTGTTCATTGTTGTCACTGGCTGTGATTTAATTTTTGCAGTAGTTTTCCTAGAAGATTTGCAGCTGTTGGATTGTGTGCCCCACTGTTGCATATGAGAGCAACACACGTATAGTTCACTGGACAGAAGGTCATCAAGGGCAACCGTATAGAAATTTAAGGGTGGAATGGGATGGATGAAGAGCAGACAGAGGATGTGAAGGTGAGTTTCCTTTCAGTTGGGTTGGGCAAAATGTGAAGCTTGCATCTCAGCACTTAGCAGCACTGTTGCTCTCTGTGTTATCTAAATTAGACAAGCATTTGTCAATGCTGAATGTTTCTTGCTTGTGTGTGCTGTTTAGGTATTTGGAAGTGTTAGTTCCATGCCTTCCTCCCAAGACATCCACTGTGTCTTTCCGTTCAGTATTCACAGAGGAGTGGGAGGGGCAAGGGCCACAGCAGTTGCCAAGGGGGTGAAGAGGTGGACAATAGTCTATTCAAAAGCAAAAGAGTCCCGTAGGAGCTCACTAAATTGAACATGGACAAAGTGATGGAACCAGATGGCATATGCCCAAGGACATTAAGAGAACTGCGAAGGGAGATAGCAGTACCTCTGGCAGCCATGTTCACTGAGTCATTCAACATGAGTGAATTGGAGGAGGGCACACGTGGTCCCTCTACACAAGTCTGGCAGCAGGGAGGAGGCAGGGAACAATAGGCCGTTCAGCCTCACCTCAGTAGTCGGGAAGATCATGAAGACATTGCTTAAAGAAAGGATAGTGGGGCATCTAGAAGCCATCGGAGCCCAGGACCATAGACAACAAGGATTCACAGTGGGGACATCATGTCAGACAAATCTGGTTGATTTCTTTGACTGAGTGACAAAGGAAGTGAATCAGGGTGGGGCAGTGGACAACGCTTACCTTGATTTCAGCAAAGCCTTTGACACCATCCCATATAGGAGGCTGATAAACTAGCTGGGTAGGCTGGGTATGGGGGAAAGGGTGGTAAACTGGGTTAGAAACTGGCTAACAGACAGGAGGCAGAGAGTGGTGGTAAATGGTGTGCATAGGGAGAGGGGGTGACCAGTGGGGTGCTGCAGGGATCAGTACTGGGGCCAGTCCTGTTCAATGTCTTCATTAGTAACATTGCAGAACATCTGAAGGGAATTTATTCACCAAATTTTCAACATAGCCATTTTAAGACCTCTGCTCATGAACAGTGTCACTGTGATTTTCTTAATCTGTCCCAAACATTGATTGCGCACACTGAATGCGCCATTGTGCACTCCATGGGCGTAAACATGTTTTGGGTGAGATGTGAGAAATGACAGATGTACTGCTCATAAGGAGGTGTGGTAAAATGGCAATGTTGAAAATCTGGAGTGAAAATATTGAAAATTCACGAACTTACGAGCGTCTGTAGGATCAGCGCAACAAATGCTCGTAAAACAGTCATTTTTAGGAATTTTTTCACCAAATTTTTAACATAGCCATTTTAACACTTGTGCTCATGAACAGTGTGACTGTAATTTTCTTAATCTGTCCTGAACATTGATTTCACAAACTGACTGTGCCATTGTGCGCTATATGTGCGGAAACACATTTTGGGTGAGATGTGAAAAATGACAGCTATACTGCTCATAAGGAGGTGTGGTAAAATGGCAATGTTGAAAATCTGGAGTGAAAATATTGAAAATTCGCAAACTTGTGAGCGTGCGTAGGAACTGCGCAACGTGTGCTCCTAAAACAGTCATTTTTGGGAATTTTTTCATCAAATTTTCAACATAGCCATTTTAAGACCTCTGCTCATGAACAGTGTCACTGTGATTTTCTTAATCTGTCCCAAACATTGATTGCACACACTGACTGCGCTATTGTGTGCTACATGCATGGAAACACATTTTGGGTGACATGTGAAAAATGACAGCTGTACTGCTCATAAAGAGGTGTAGTAAAATGGCAATGTTGAGAATCTGGAGTGAAAATATTAAAAATTCATGAACTTATGAGTGTGCGTAGGAACTGTGCAATGCACGCTCGTAAAACAGTCATTTTTAGGAATTTTTTCACCAAATTTTCAACATAGCCATTTTAAGACCTATGCTCATGAACAGTGTCACTGTGATTTTCTTAATCTGTCCCATACATTGATTTCACACTACCCATTAGCGCCATTATGCGTCCATGCGTGGAAACACATTTGGGGTGAGATGTGAAAATGACAGCTGTACTGCTCATAAGGAGGTGTGGTAAAATGGCAATGTTGAAAACCAGACTGCAACATTAAAATTTGTGAACTTGCTGGCAAGCGTAGGGAACTGCGCAATGCACGCCAGAAACAGTCATTTTTAGAAATTTTTCACCAAATTTGCAACACAGACTTTTTGAGAGCCCACCTTATGAACACTTGCACTGTCATTTCATTAATCAGTCCCGAAAGGTGATTTCACGCTGTGACTGCAAAAATCACCCTTTGGGCCCGATTAATGCCATGACGGTGACAAAATTCATGAGGAGGGGTCCCAAAAACCCCATGTTGAAAATCTGGTCCCAAAATTCAAAAAAATGCCTGAGATATGCAGCAAAGTTGAAAAAACCCTATCTATCCCATTATACAGCTTACCGGCATTTCCTCAGTTCGCGGTTGGCTTTGAAGAGCGCACACGTGTTCCCGGCCCACTGAAGATCGCCATGCCAAGGTCAGAAATAAGTATGAGGTGGGGGGTGTGGGAGGCAGGGTCACATTGGTGGGTGCGGTTGTGGGAGGGAGGAAGGAGAAGCGCCAGAGGACAGTTTATATATTTGCAGAGTTTATTTTTTTAATAAGACAATGTGGAACATTTGCCACAGTGGGTAGGCTCCCAGCGTGGCAGCTGGCAGGCCTGTTTGGGGGCTGGAGCCGGCGGGGGGATTGAGCCCCGTCGTAACTGTTGCCAGAGTGGGCTCCCAGCGTGGCATCTGAAGCTTTGGGGGGGCATGGAGCCGATGAGGGATTGGGCACCCCCTTCACAGTACAGTGTGTGCATGGGGGGGAAGGGGAAGGTGCATGAGCATGCAGTATGCGTGCATGCATGCTGTGTGTGTGTGTGTGTGTGTGTGTGTGTGGAGGGGGGAGCTCTGCTTACTGAAGCGGAGCTCTCCCTTTCAACTGTACGACTACTGCATTTTCAACTGCTGTCATAGACAGCTGCAGCAGTGATTGGGGAGTTGGGGCCGCACCTGCAAACACACTGACTGAATTGGAAGATGGGTGCCACACCTCCAAAAACTCGGATGATGGCACTATGTTTCTTGCACATGCGTGCAAGCAACATAAAAAAGCACAAACCTGGCCACATAGCTCTGGCTGTCAGTGTGACTGCTATTATTGTAAGTACCTCTGTATGCCTGCTTAGCTGCAGGATCTGCTGTTTTTGGTAGCCTGTGTTAGTGAACTCTTAGCTGCAGGGTTAATTCTTAAATTCTTGTCAGATATTACTAGAGAGCTCCTAGATGCCACACCTTTTTAAAACTTCTGGAGAACAGTAACAGTGAGCCCATAGTTACCGGATCAGGTGTTACGGTGTGAACTTATACCAGCCAGTGAAGTTGGAATAGGAGGGGGAGAAACAGCCAGTGAAGTTGGATTAGGAAGGGAGAATAAACATCGGCTGCCACATTGGTTGAGCTGAATGCATACATGCTTACCAAAATTCAATCCTGTGAGCCAACCTTTAGGGAACATAGCAGAGAATAAGATGAATAAAAAATCAGGCAAGTAAATGTAAATTATGAGCCACTCAGACTAGATGTCACCAGCAAATAAGGAGCATTGTTTCATAACTTGTATAGGGCATAATGAAATAAGGAACAAGAAACGCTCTCCTCCCCTATGCAAACCTAGATTACAAGTTCATGGGAATTCCACATTATGCAGGCTTAAAGAGGATATAGAATGAATCATTCATTATCAAAACCTGTAAATAGACAAGTCTAAATAATTGTTTCTTATTTATCTCATTCACTGCTATGTCCCCTAAAGGTTGGCACACACTACATTTTGGTCAGCACATCTGCAGCCAGCAGTAAAACAGATAATGTGGTTGCCCCTGTTCACTACCTTCAATCCTGTCATGAAACTTTTATATTATTCTTTCAGAGGTACTCAAGAGTTTGTCTCACTTATGAGTTTGGTGAGCGTTTCTACAAGTAGCAGCTACACTGACACTGTGATAGCTCCTTCTTTTCATTCTGTTTCTTTCTATGTGATTGCAATTAGCATTTAGTTACACGTTTTTAATCAAGTCATCTAGGAGTGCAAAGCAGTGCCATTCTTACCAAATGTTGAGCTGTTTACTGTTGCCCTCTCTCATACCCATCAAAGTACCAAAAAGACATTTTCAATTTCGCTCACAAAATATTCTTTCCATCTATGAATTCCATTCACTGCTATATATATATATATATATATATATATGTATATATATATATATATATATATATTATATATATATTAAATATATATATATATATATATATATATATATATATAAGAACACATGCCATTTTTGAAGGTTTCATTCAGGAGTAAACTGAATAAATGAATTCCCCTACTGTGCTGTTGTATTTCTTCTTGTGTAGTTTATGGTCATAAGGCTGATGTCAACAATATGGGGTTTAGGTTTCTATTTGGACGATCACCTACAAACAGTGAAAACCTCAATACAAGGTTTTCCTATGTGACAAAAATCTGAAATTAAAGGATACCTAAACAACATTTTGACAACATACTATTCAAAAATCTAACTCCATAGGTGACTAAAGGAAAGGCTACTGTATTCATTAAGGCTAAAACTACATGTAACCCCCCTGCAAATGGGGGTTCCCAAAAGACTTCCAGGAGCTTGCTTGAATGCTCCAAGCCTGAATGGTGTTTGGCATTTAAGCCATTTATCAGTGAGTGTTTTTAGAGCCTCTGGTACTGTCTCTTTAAGAGCTGTCTGCTTGCAGACATAATTAGTTTGTATGGGGGGACTGTGTGCTTCTCTGAGTACCACTCGAGCTGCTGCCAATTCACTTCATTTTGCAGTCACTAGGAGTGCAAAGGAACCTATCTGAAAGATGTAACTGTTTGCCAGAAATTATTTAGAGTAATAATGAAATTACAGTTTGTCTAACCTGCTTTCTTTGCAGTCAGAACTGTGTCTGCTAGTTCCCCATTCTAGTTTTGAACTGCTGAACTGGACCAATCAGTGTGGGGTAAGCTAGCTCTAAAATGGTGCCTTGGACGAATCAGAACTTGGACTCATAATCTGAGCCAGCCACAAGAGGATTGTATGGGCAGTGACTCTGGGAGATGTAGTTTAGACTTCAGTGCCTTTTGGACCAACAGCAGCAGTCTATTGTGAGTGACAGCCAATCCAGTCAAGAACTGGGAGGAACTCAAAGGAAGTGCCGGTTTTGTCGGTTGGAGTTTGAGTTGAGCTTTGGCAGTGAAGAAGGAAGGAGCCCTGTGCTTTTCAGTGTGCAGTTTTAGTCAAAAACTGTGTAAGGCCCAGAGTTCCGGTCTGCAGCTTGTGTAACAGCTTGTTAGGACTGAATCCTTCCTGTGAAAAGAATCAAAGGATCTCTGAAGAGTAGAAACCAGGCTCACCCTGTAGAAGACTGGAGGAATTGCTGAAAATTGCACTCGGTCTGTCAGGAACTGAATCTGCCGTGTGTTCTCCCGGGTATTGTGCAGTAATTGCGATCGGGATACAGATGCAGCCTGCCTGGTATAGTGCTTTCTTTTATATGGATGTGTGAAGAGGTTTGTGTACCTCAAGTGAGCCCTGCTGACATTGAAGGACCCTATCTTATTTGGAGGTCGTGAGTACTAATTCAGGGTCGCTCCCTGTTGAATTGCCACATTAAATCCAAATGGAATTACTGTACTGCTGACTGTTTAATTCTCCTTTTCTCTGTGTGAAAGGGCCCCTACCAGCTGCCACGGTTTGGACTAGCCACTAGGGCTTGGGTACCCAGAGACAGTAACTGATAGGGATAGGCCTGTGCACAGAGCCATAGGTAGATTATTAGAGTGATAAGCTAATTAACCTGATTTCCCCCTGTCCTTGTTATATCCCCCTAAATAAATCAGAGCTGCTTGTTTCAGCAAAGTTATACTGCCTGAGGTATTTGTCTATGTTAAAGTACTGTACTGTGATTGTTGCACTGTATCTCATTTCACAGGAGGTCCCAGTGCCGGAACCAGACCTGGGGGTAAGTGTATACTGTGAAGGTAATTCTGATATATTGTGTGGGCCACTAGTGGGAAGAAAGGGGGGTTGCAGTGTCCCAGAGGGCTGTGACCAAGTTAGTTTAACTATTGCAAACCCTGACCTCTGGGTGGAGGCACCTGCCATTGGATCCAGGCCCCTCAACCTGTTAGTGGCAAATCAGGCAGGGGTAGTAGCCCCTGGGATAGCGCCATCTAGAGGTTACATCTTGGAGGTTCACCGCTGGGATTGTGTGTCCTCTAGTGGCCATATTTACGAACCACTGTTAAGAAAAAAATGGGTACCCAGACAGAAGTGGCTGTGCACCGGCTGGTGGAGTGGTGTACTGGGGAGGAGATCGACCCCAAAATGCTATGCTTATCCTGGACATCCCTGGGTATCAATCAGGACACTGTGCAGGAGTACTTCCAAGGTGGAAGGTTTACAAAGCCCTGTGGTGGTGGGTGGCATGCTAATCTGCTCACCCACACTTTCCTGGCCCTAGTAGAGTTTAAGGATCCCATAGATAGCTCCAAAGTGCCACAGACCATTACCCCAGAGGAGCCCTCACTGCTTGGAGAGTGATAACTAACGACAGTAAAGACCGGAGAATGAGCCCCACCACTATCTGAAACTTTTGAGGAGAAATTTGCTAAATGGTTGCTGGGGAAGGGAAAACTGTGGAGGACTTGAAGAAACTATTCTTGCCACCTGGGGGTGTTCTCCCCAACACCTTCTCCCCGCCCAGTGCCCGTGAATGGTGGCTGAACCAATGCAGACTCAATTCTGCACCTGCCATTAGTCACGACTCTTACCAAGGTTGAGGATCTTCTCTGGCACCCTCCCCACCCCAAGGGAGGATGACTGGGAGACCTGGATACTATGTTGCCCCCAAGTGCTAGAATGGCAATGCTCGGAAGCCGAAAAGTGAAAGAGGGTTAGTGAGAGCCCTCCGAGGTCCCTGCCCTGGCTATCATTCGTGCTAAACAGGCCAGTAACCCTGAAGTGACTGCACAGGCTATCTTGAGGCCCTGGAGAATGTGTATGGAGCCCAGATTCTGATGAGGACCTATGGTGGAGAGTAAGAGATGCACAACAGTACCAAGGGAGTTGTTGTCTGTGTATGTATCTCGGCTGGAAAAATTGTTGCAAGAATGCCTCAGAAAGGTAGTTTGCCAGCGATTGAACTGGACCGAACCAGGCTGGACAGGATCCTTAAGTCTGCCCCTTCTCAGAACTGCTGTTGCTTCAGTTACGCCTGGCAGATCGACTGGAATCCCCACCCTCCTATGATGAGTTAATGAGAGAAATTGGGGAGTTGAGAAAAAGGCGACCTCGGAGGGACCTGCACCAATAGCTGCGGCCACGACCCGAGTGACTGAGGATGACCCATCAAGTGAAGTTCAGGGGCAGAGGTTGGCAGTCAATGAGTGCTCTGACAAGGAAAAGATATGCCACAATGGGGCGAACTGTTGAGAGAGATCCGGGAATTCAAAAACAGTCCCTTTATGAAGGCCACGCCTGCAAGTACGGCCTTGACCTATATCCGACTGCATCTGCTATGGGGTGGGGTACCCACCCATGTATCTCCTGATAACAGCTCCAAACTCAATTCCTTGACCATGGAAGTGGAGAAACTGACAGATGTCTCCAAATGCTTATCACGCAGAGCAGAGATGGCACCCAGGTTTCAGTTAGCAATACCCACACTGGCTCCCAGTGTGGCGCCTCGGCCAGCTCAAACTCTAGAAGTATGTTTTGCTATAATTGTGGGAAAGATGGGCACATGAAAAGGGAATGCCAGTCCCCAAAAGACACTGACAAAAAGTTGCATATAGGCTACAAGGAGAGCTTGGAGAACAAATCAGTGGATAAGAGGTGCAAATGATCCCAGTCAGGGCACCAAAAATGCTAACTCACGTCCTTTTGTGGCAAGGTCAGTTGCCCAGGCCCCCACTATCGCCTCTCAGACTGGTCCAGAATAGTGGGTCCCTCCATGGAGACCACTGTAAAGGTGAATGGAGTGTCTACAAGAGCTGTATTAGACAGTGGCTCCCAAGTGACAATTATGTTCCAAGATTGGTATCAGAAGCATTTGTCAGATGTACCCACACAACCATTAGAAGGACTGCATGTATGGGGTTAAGTGAGAAGGCCTACCCCTATTCGGTATATCCAATTTGGCTGTCTTTCCCCACCTCCGTCGGCTGGAGTGGCCGAACAAGTAGAGACCCTAGCCTTAGTGTGTCCCCCACTGGACTGTATGATGGTGTCCTTTGTTGATTGGAACAAATGCTCATATGTTGGAAGGCTGGCACAGTTGTGTTATGAAAAACAGGGTCAAAGACTAGTAGAGCTTTAAGAGTTCCGCTTTAAATTAAGAAGGCCTATGAGGCACAGAGAGATGCTGAAAAAATAGAACCAGAGGAACGGGTGGAATTGTATGGAAGAAGGATCCTGAGTCTCTGATCCTGGCGCCAAATGCCCAGTGTACCTTACAGGAGAGGTCCGTATCAGAAAGGATGTTAAGAATAAAATATTAATGTTGGATGCACCAGCATGGAAAATTGCCAGAGGGACTGCTGGTCAAGCCTAGTATTTTGCCCGCTAGAGCCCATGCTTATGCCAGAAGGGTAGTGGTCCAAGTTCATAATGTGTCTGAAAGAGACATTCGAGTAAATAGAGGTTGCATCCTGGCTAATGTGCATTGTGCAGACACTGCAGTGCTACCCAGCAGCAAGAGTTCAAGGAAGAATGACAGATAATGCGCTGACTTGTTTGATTTCGGCGACTCCCGCGCTGCCAGCTGAATGGAAAGTGAGGATCAGTGAGAAGCTGCCCAGAGAGACCAGGTGTTTTTTCTTTAAAGGAATGGGGCGTGGGATGCGTGCAAGGAGCTGAGCACAATATCCGGCTGCATGACGAAAGACCATTTCGTGAGAGGTCTCGAGCCTGGCACCTGCTGACATAGATGATGTGAGACGGCATCTGCAAAGAGATGTTAGCTGCTGGTGTAATACAAGAATCCAGAAGCCCTTATGCTTCCCCATTGTGGTAGTGAGGAAAAAGAATGGAACAGTAAGGATGTGTGTGGATTATCGCACCTTAAACGGGCGGACTATCCTGATCAGTACACAATGCCCCGCATTCAGGATGCTTTGGACTGCCTAAACGGAGCAAGTGGTTCTCTGTGCTGGATCTCCGCAGTGGGTACTATCAGATCCCGATGGCCCCAGAGGACCGTGAAAAGACAGCCTTTCTGTCGACATGCTTCTATGAATTCATGGGGATGCCTCAAGGGTTTCAGGTGCCCAGCCACTTTTCAACGATTGATGGAGCGTGCAGTGGGGACATGAACTTACTAGAGTGCCTGGTATACCTAGATGATGTTATTGTGTTTGGCAGCTCACTGGAGGAACATGAGAGCAGATTATTTAAGGTATTGGACCGACTGGAGGACTTTGGCCTTAAACTGTCCATTGATAAGTGTCAATTCTTTCAAACATCAGTAAAGTATGTGGGACATAGTATCCACCGAGGGAATAGAGACCGACCCAAGTAAAGTTGAGGCCTTGACCACTGGCTGAGCCAAAAATCTAAAAGAACTGCAAAGATTCCTGGGATTCTGTGGTTATTATCGGCGTTTCATCAAGGACTATTCAAGAGTGATCCGCCTTTACTTAACCTTACTCAGGGTATCCCCAACCCACAAAAAATACCAAAAGTCAGCGTCCTCAAGACTGAAAGAGTGTATTTTCATCCGAGTGAAGTATTTGAGCCCGCTGGACTCCTGATTGTGAGACTGCTTTTCATGAGATCATTTATCAACTTACCCATGCTCCAGTGCTGGCCTATGCCGATCCAAGAAACCTTATGTCCTGCACACTGATGCTAGCTTGCAAGGGTTGGGGCTGTGTTGTACCAAGAGCACGAGAATGGCCTGAGACCAGTGGCCTTTGCCAGTAGAAGTCTGACCCCATCTGAAAAGAACTATCCTGTACGTAAGTTAGAGTTTCTAGCTTTGAAGTGGGCTATTGTTGACCAATTCCATGAGTACTTGTATGGGGCTAAAATACTAGTAAAACTGAGCAATAATCCTTTAACCTATGTGCAGACCTCAGCTAAGTTGGATGCCACTGGCCATAGGTGGCTTTCTGCATTATCTACATACGACTATGCTCTCGAATACCGAGCAGGTCTGAACCACATAGATGCTGATGCTCTCTCAGGAGGCCTGTTCCCCAGAATGATTGGGTCCGATTGGCAGAACCTGACATTCGGGCACTCTGCCGAGAGTTTGACAGGAGGAACAAATGTCCACGGACATGATGGACTGCATGGTGGATTGCTTGGGACCCTCTGAGAATTGCATACCTGCCGCTTATTGCCACTTTTCTGCACAGACATTGGTGCACTGCCTCAGCTGGACAATGACAGTATTCAGCGGGCTCAATCCCGCGATCCCATGATCAAAGCAGCTTTAGAAGCCCTCTATGCAGGAAAAGATGTGTCCAAATTACGCTCCACTGATTTGAGAACTGCACTGTTATACAAAGAAGGTCCTAAATTGAAACTGATCAATAAACTGTTATACAGAGAAACAGTAGACAGAGGGGGACAAGTAGACAAACAACAACTAGTGCTGCCCACTGCCTTTCGAGACTCAGTATTGAGGTCCTTGCACAACCACATGGGGCACCTTGGTATAGACAGAACACTTGACTTGGTGAGATCCAGATTCTATTGGCCTAAGATGGGGGCTGATGTGAGCAACACATTCAACCTGTAGTCGCTGCTTACAGAGGAAAGCTTTGCCCAGAGGGCTGCCCCTTGTTAACATAAACACCAGGCACCCATGGAGCTGGTCTGTATTGATTTTCTAAGTTTGGAGTCAGATCAAAGAAATATCAGTAAGTGCTGGTGGTCACTGACCATTTCACGAGATATGCCCAAGCTCCCACCAAAGACCAGAAAGCATCCACTGTAGCCAAAGTACTTGTAGAAAACTTTTTGTTCACTATGGGCTCCACAAAGAATCCATTCTGATCAAGGGAGACTTTGAAGTCGTCTGATCTAAGAGATGCTTTCTCTGTGGAGTGCGGTAGTCCAGAACCCTCCTTACCACCCCAGGGACCACAGCCTGAGCAGTTTCAACCGCACTTTGCTAGATATGCTAGGCACCCTGCACCCAAAGGACAAGCCTAGATGGAGCCAACAAATTAGCACCCTGGTACATGCTTATAACTGCACCAAAGTGATGCCACTGGTTCTCCCTACCGCCTGATGTTTGGAAGAGAACTCGACTACCAGTAGATGTGTGTTTGGGGTCTCTCCTGATGGAGTTCAAGCTGACAACTATTTACAGTATGTGCAAAAGTTAAAGGCCCAGCTAACTCATGCGTACCAACTGGCTCAAACCATGGCTGCCAAAAAAATCTGGCCAACAAAGAAAGGTATGATAAAAGGTGAAAGCACAGGAACTCCAGGAGGGAGATCGGGTATTGCTAAGAAATCTGGGACTGCATGGCAAGCACAAGATTGCTGACAGATGGCACCATCTCCCTCACATTGAAGTGGGCAAACTAGATGATCTGCCAGTGTACAAAGTAAGGCCTGAGAATAATTCAAAGATGTAAAACAATGCATAGAAATCATTTACTGCCCATTGGACAAATCTTAATTGAGTCTGAGCCCCTAGAAGATGCCCCTCTGGACCAGTGACTAGAGCTGCTGCTAAGAAAAGATCAAGAAAGTCTGCACCTACAGAAGCAAAGTTAAAGTGTTCCCTCCACAAGTCCCAGTTGAGCATGACTGTCAGTCCATATCGGAAGAAAGTGAGAGTGACTTTGAATACTATCCTTCTTACTGAACTGAGAGTCAATTGTTTGGGGCAATCCCTAGTCAATACTGGAGACAAAGCTGGGCCTTCTGGACTGTCTAAGCCCAGCTTCATCCCTGGAGCCAATGCTCCCAGAAAGTGAAGTGCAAAGCATCAGATCAGATGAAATGGAATCATTGTGCATGGTTGAACTGTTTGAGCTTTCAGGGAGGAAAATGATAGATTGGGGCAGACTGGTGATACACCGAACAAGAAGAGTATTTTGAGTGCCCTGACAGTCCACTGCCAGTGTCCGAAAGCTCTCCATGCGAGCCAAATGTTGTGGACTCAGAAACTGTAACTCCTGGAGCTGAAAGTGCCCCAAGTTCTAGCCTCTCTACCCCCATGGAGACTCCCCTGACAAGTGAGGACAATGCTGAAAATGAGGCTCAGAGTGCAGAGACTAACAGTTCCCCCTAGAAAGACTGGTCGAGCTGTAAAGCCTGTGGTGCACCTCAGTTATGATTCACTTGGGAGGCCTGTGGACTTGCCTCTCAATGTTGTCCATAAAGGAGTGTATGTGTCCCAGGCTCATTGCCCAAACTGAGCGTCAGTGCTAACTCAAGTTACTTGTGTTGCCCTCTAAGTATGGTGCCCTTGCCCCGTCCAGCCCCAAAGGTAACTGATAGGAAGGGCCCCTCTCTTCAGGTTTCATGTACAAGAGGTAATAACTTGAGTTATGGTACAATGTGTGTGTAATACTGTGTAAAGAGTGACGTACTGCAATGTTTCAGAAATGTGTTCTTGGTAAAATGATATATTGACTGATGATTACATGTGTGAGCCTAATGCAAATGTATACAGTTGCAGTTAAAACTTATGAAGTGCCTTGTGTGGACGTCAAGCTTTCCCAAACCAGGAAGGTGTAACCCCTGCAAATGGGGGTTCCCAAAAGACTTCCAGGAGCTTGCTTGAATGCTCCAAGCCTGAATGGTGTTTGGCATTTAAGCCATTTATCAGTGAGTGTTTTTAGAGCCTCTGGTACTGTCTCTTTAAGAGCTGTCTGCTTGCAGACATAATTAGTTTGTATGGGGGACTGTGTGCTTCTCTGAGTACCACTCGAGCTGCTGCCAATTCACTTCATTTTGCAGTCACTAGGAGTGCAAAGGAACCTATCTGAAAGATGTAACTGTTTGCCAGAAATTATTTAGAGTAATAATGAAATTACAGTTTGTCTAACCTGCTTTCTTTGCAGTCAGAACTGTGTCTGCTAGTTCCCCATTCTAGTTTTGAACTGCTGAACTGGACCAATCAGTGTGGGGTAAGCTAGCTCTAAAATGGTGCCTTGGACGAATCAGAACTTGGACTCATAATCTGAGCCAGCCACAAGAGGATTGTATGGGCAGTGACTCTGGGAGATGTAGTTTAGACTTCAGTGCCTTTTGGACCAACAGCAGCAGTCTATTGTGAGTGACAGCCAATCCAGTCAAGAACTGGGAGGAACTCAAAGGAAGTGCCCGGTTTTGTCGGTTGGAGTTTGAGTTGAGCTTTGGCAGTGAAGAAGGAAGGAGCCCTGTGCTTTTTCAGTGTGCAGTTTTAGTCAAAAAAGCGTGTATAGGCCCAGAGTTCGGTCTGCAGCTTGTGTAACAGCTTGTTAGGACTGAATCCTTCCTGTGAAAAGAATCAAAGGATCTCTGAAGAGTAGAAACCAGGCTCACCCTGTAGAAGACTGGAGGAATTGCTGAAAATTGCACTCGGTCTGTCAGGAACTGAATCTGCTGTGTGTTCTCCCGGGTATTGTGCAGTAATTGCGATCGGGATACAGATGCAGCCTGCCTGGTATAGTGCTTTCTTTTATATGGATGTGTGAAGAGGTTTGTGTACCTCAAGTGAGCCCTGCTGACATTGAAGGACCCTATATTATTTGGAGGTCGTGAGTACTAATTCAGGGTAGCTCCCTGTTGAATTGCCACATTAAATCCAAATGGAATTACTGTACTGCTGACTGTTTAATTCTCCTTTTTCTCTGTGTGAAAGGGCCCTACCAGCTGCCACGTTTGGACTAGCCACTAGGGCTTGGGTACCCAGGGACAGTAACTGATAGGGATAGGCCTGTGCACAGAGCCATAGGTAGATTATTAGAGTGATAAGCTAATTAACCTGATTTCCCCTGTCCTTGTATATCCCCTAAATAAATCAGAGCTGCTTGTTTCAGCAAAGTTATACTGCCTGAGGTATTTGTCTATGTTAAAGTACTGTACTGTGATTGTTGCACTGTATCTCATTTCACAGGAGGTCCCAGTGCGGAACCAGACCTGGGGTAAGTGTATACTGTGAAGGTAATTCTGATATATTGTGCGGGCCACTAGTGGGAAGAAAGGGGTTGCAGTGTCCCAGAGGGCTGTGACCAAGTTAGTTTAACTATTGCAAACCCTGACCTCTGGGTGGAGGCACCCACCATTGGATCCAGGCCCCTCAACCTGTTAGTGGCAAATCAGGCAGGGGTAGTAGCCCCTGGGATAGCGCCATCTAGGGGTTACATACATATATATAATTTACCTAAATGTGGTTCCAGAGCATTTGAATATTGTAAAATCAGCCTTCTAATTTCAAAAAAACTGTCTTACCTGCTTCCTAAAATGGCCGCCAAATGTGTTATGTGATGACATCATTTGAGCCAAAGTCAGAAAGATATATGGCTCTCTATAGTGCTAACTAGCTATTTTTTCCCTTTGTATCGAATTGTTTCACCCAAAAGGTCAAAACCGTGTGCATTATTTCGTATAATACACATGTTAGGCTATGGTTCTGTTCATTTTGTTTATTTTAACATGCTGAAATTGTGTTTTAATCCAACCGACTTTCTCTGCGGCAAATCACAGTGCAGTACAAATCTTGAATAACCTGTTGGTCTAGTGGTTATGGTGGATCCAAGATGCTACAGTGGGGGTGCTGGGGTGGTGTGCATGCTTAATATGTACTTTTTAACATTTTTATTAAATCTTTATATTTTCTGCAATTCTTTTCTAGTACGTTTTTGACAGAACCTACAAATGTAATCCATAGTTTGAATGTAAACATTTGTACAACCAATAAATCAGACTTCTTCAACAAAGTGAAATGCAGCAGCAGCACGCAAGTACATTACTATGTGTGTGTGGGGGGTGCAGCCACACCCTTCACCACCCCCTAGAGACACCACTTTTTTGTAGCAAAGTTCTTGTTCAGTCCAATGTTAGAGTTCATACTTTCTCAAAACTCAAATATATGCTTGTCTTGTCTTCTTTTTCCATGGGAAATAATAATAATAATAAGAATCAGCATTTATATAGTGGTTTTCATACACATTGTATCCCAAAGTGCTTTACAAGCAATACTAGACTGGTAGTGAAGTGACTGAACATTTAGTGGCAGCCATTTCATACATTAATATCCACATACAGCTTTGGACAATTGCATGAATTGGTTTTATGGGAAGGGGAATGTTGGCCAGGACAATGGGGTCAGGTAGTGATCAAGGTGCTGGCAGCCCACATCTTATTTCTCACAGTAATCTGCTCATATTTCTCTCCTCTGTCTTCCCCTTCCCTGAATATAGCAGTACCTTGCAAGAGTGGCCTTCTCAGTCCCCCCCTCTGGTATCCATTCATCACTATTCCTCCTCACACTGAAAACAGGTGATCTCATCACCCTTCTGCATCATGAATGCAAGTAGTAGAATTCCCATTTTATTTTGATATATCAAATATAAACATATCTTTCCAGTAAGTCAGGCTGATAGCAACAGGGAACAAGGGGAATGATGGGATTTCCTAACCTTAAATGATCTATGCTACCTTTGATTAGGCACTGCTAAATGATAGGTGTGCACATCATTATGCATGTCATTTAATAGTGCCTAATCATAGGTGGCTTAGACCTTACATGGGTAGGAAAGCCTATTTTTCCACTTGTGCAATGCAGCTATAAGCCTGGCTTACCAGAAGATCATGTTTATTATTAATATGTAAAAATAACATGGGAGACTATATTAACCACATTCATGATGCAGAAGAGTAGTTAACTCACCAGTTTTTGGTGTGGTGTGCAGGTGAGAAGAATGAATGCCAGAGAGGGACTGAAGAGGCCATTCCAGCAGGGTATAGCTATATTCAGGTTAGTTGAAGACATGAAGGAGGACTTTGAGCAGATCACTGTGAGATCTGAAATGTGGGGCTGCCAACATCATGATCACTACCTGACTGTGGATGAGAGTTGCCAGCGATGACAAATACTCAGAGTGGCAGGGCTGTACCTAAACTGTTACTTGAATTCAGTGTAGGGAGATTAGCCTCAGGTGGGGGGTGGGTGTTGACGTTTGTTAGGACAGTATTGAGGGAGTTGTGTATAGCTCATTCAAGATTTGGAAGGGTGGTAGCCAGCCAACTCGAATTGTGGAGTAGAGCACAGAAAAGTACTGGAGAAGAATTGCTGGGAACTGTCCTGCGGGGTTCTGCAGATCACAGGTAAAGGAGTAGACTGACAATGGAAGTCTGGTGGATTTGTTCAAGGTATTAGTATGCCTCTCCTGCTAATAATATCATTACCCACTCTAAGTGCAGCCCTTATGAGGGCATGAACAGTAGTTTTTCTGGTGGGTTATGATGCTTATTGCTTGGCCCTCCAGAAAGACCTAGTTGTTGGTTAATGAGGTGGGAAAAAACACAACAGGGGAACTGTACATAATACCGTCACTGTGCAGAAGGGTGGTGATCCACTCAATGTTTTCTGTGGGAGCAGAAGTCAAACACTGAGAATGTGGACTGGAGACTGATTTGGGAGGCATTTTTAACAGTGCCAGCTGATGGTGCGTATTGGTATAGGTGTGCACAACTCTCTGAGGTACAAGATTACAATCTGAGGTATGATAATTCTCTTCATGAGACCGTAAGGACATATGCGGCACCAGGCAGTACTAAGGACAGGGTACAGATGGTGGGGTGTTCAACAGAAGGCAGGCCAGGTGCAGGGGGTTCACATGGAAAAAGAAAGCCTTATTTGTGAATTAACAAGAGAGCATGGGATTTGGAACTGAACCAGACCAGTACTTTGCTCTGTGACCCTGAGCAAGTCATTACACTTCCTTGTGCTTCCAGGCCACACCTGTAAACAAGCTTTCAGCTTAGTGTGTCTCTCCTGGCTAACAAAAAACAAAATTCAGTGCATCACATAACCACTAGATCATCAGGTAATTGAAGTATTGTACTGTAATGCAGTTTGCCAAGGAAAAAGTCAGCTGGATTGCAAAACATTTTCCACAAGTTAAAGTAAACTAAATGAACAAAATCATAGCCTAACGTGTACTGATCAAAATAATCCACGAGTTAGTACATGGTGTTGATCATTCTGGTACAACAATTCAAAACAAAGAGGGAAAGAAGAACTAGTAAGCACTATAGAAATATATGTGGGTCTCTGTCTTTGGCTCAGAAGATGTCATCATGACTCATCATTTAACAGACTTGGCAGTTGGAGAAAGCAAGGCTGTTTTTTGAAAGTGAAAGGCTGATGTTTACATTTTTCAAAAGCTATGAAACTGCATTTATATTATTTACATAAATGCAGTTTTAGCATAAATGTAAACAGCAGTCTCTACTTTACCTTGTTATGAAGCCAGATTTTGGAGTTTGCAGTTTTAAAAAACTGCTTGTTTAGGTACCCTTTAAGTACACAGTACTGACATAACAGGAACTTGATCAGTGTTCCAGAAAACTAAAAGAATTTCAATAATAAAGCAATACTGAATTTTAAAATCATTGCAGATATGTATCTTTAGTCCTGTATGGCCAAGTCTCACTTGAGTTTGTATGATTTACTAATGCAAGGGAATATCACTAATATTTCCTGCAGACGCTGTATCATTTACTGGGCGTTAACTATGGCATTGTGTCTTGTATGTTGTGGTTCTATTGTTAATGGATTGCTCATTGTCTTCAGTGTTTTAGCATCCAGAGCCAGGAAAGGTGCTTTATTAATGAACAAATAAAAAAAAATCACTTCAAAATGTTTCTCTTCTCTTGATCTTGTTGAAAAAAGACATTCTTTCCTGCATAATTAATTTTCTGCTACATGGCACCACACATGTAGGATCAAATTAAGAATACAAAACCTTTAGCCAGCAATTATTGTTAAATCAGATTTTCATAATCCAATAAACATTCTAAAATCCTGAAATACTACATTGCCTCAAACGTTAACCCCATAAGTTCTAAATCATATTAGGCACATAACAACTCCAGAAAAGAGCAACATTTTGCATTTAAAAACTATCTACAACCAATTTGTATTCATTTTGTATTTTATAGTCATTCTCCCTTTAGCATTATAGGATTACAACTATATTTGAGGGAGACTGCTAGACATTTGGGAAACAATGCTATCACAGCTGTGATCAGTGAGCAGGCAGGGAGAGTGCTCAGAATGTGAATTGCTATGGAAATTAGTTTTACAGGGACCAAGATTTCTGACTGAAGAAAGCAAGAAAGGTCTGACTAGTGGGGTAGTTGTTAGTCTACTGTTACTGAGTTTCCTGCACTCAGACCCTCACTGAATGGAAGGAGGCAAGGGGAGATCACATCTGTGATCAGTGGACAGGCAGTGGGAGGGCTCCAAATAGGGTGTAAGTGACTATGAAGTACTGTACAGATGGTTGGCATAAAAAACATATTGGCCCATCTTGTATTAGGCTAGGATCCCATGGCATGTGGTAAAGCATATTGTCTGTGCTGTGTGCTTAACAACAGGAGCTACTTATACAACAGTACCTGGTCTGTTGCAGCATGCTTTCAACTACTGTTGAGGATAAAAATAAAGTAGTGCAAGCATAAATAGGCCCTGGTGAAAAGTCACGGAGGGGACTTTTGTCACCTCATGAGGTTGTTCATTTGCAAGCTGCTTTTTTCCTAGTTCTAGCAACAGGACTGCAGTGCTCCACTTATGCAGCCCTAAAAGGGGTTACACATACATTTTGAAAGTTGTCTTGTGGCTGTAGATTTTGAAAACTGTTGCACAGTGTGTAGATTTTCAAAACCTTCATGAAGGAGTTCTGTATAAACATATTGTGAAACCCATCATGCAATATATAGATTTTGAAAACCATCATGCAGCATGTAGATTTCAAAACCATTGTGCAGCATGCATATTTTGAAAACTGTCATACAGAATGAAGAGTCTGAAAACTATAATATAGATTTTAAAAGCATTCATGCAGCATGTTGATTTTTATAACATTTGTGAATGATTCCTGTACAAATGTTTTGATTTTTAAGTAAATATAACTCATTAAAGATAACTTTCCCAAGTACTATACATCTGGTCCAGGTCCGACCAGTTGCTGAACAAAGAAGCTCTGCTGAGTGACCTGGCTGCAACTGACTAGTCTCCCATGCTCTCTGCCCCAGACATTGATATGACCCTCTCCCTCTTCCACTCAAAATGTACTTCTCTCTCTGGGACAAGCATGTCCCCATCAGAAAATCCAGGGATAAACTCTCTGACTGCCACTGGATCACCTATTATCTCATACAGTAGATATTTGCAAGATCCATGATCAAGCCAGGGCCAGATATAAATTTTTCTGCTTCCTTTTGGACTTCCTCTCTTAAGGACACTTTGGAACTCTTACACAAAGGTTGTTCATACTGCAATGTCCCTCTGTTTTAAGGCCAACATCAAGAATAATCTTTAACTCACCTGCCAAATTTGTGAAGGTGATTCACTCCCTTTTTGACCCCCCAGTCAAGTCCTCTTTGTTAGTGCTCATGGTTAATGACTCACCAGTATCTGACTATCCCTCTGTTGCTGCTCACTTCAGTGAGTTTTCACCACTTGTGCTCTCCCCTACTTACACCTTCTGGCTCCTCTCCTCTCCCCTCATCTTCTCCCTCCCTTTTACCTCACTCTTATATGGTGTTTGATTTTTCACGTATCATTCCATAGGAAACCCTGCCTACCCTTTCCTCACTCAACTTGTCCAAGTCTAGTCCAAATGGCTTGGACCCACAACTCCATTTGTCAGCTCCTGCCATTACCTCTCCCTTACCCACATTCTAAACCTTTCTTTCATCCTTTGTGCTGTTCCTCAGTCTTGGAAGATTGCTGAGGTTCTCTCCCTCCATAAAGGGAGAGATGTCTCCACCCTTAGCAACTTCTGCCCTATCTCCCTCTTTCTCTCTGCTGCAGAGATGCAAGAGAACCAAGTCTACTCATGGCTTTCCAACTTCCTCCCCACTTCTACCTGGTTTTAGGAAGCATCACTCCACCATATTCTCCCTGCTTTGAGTCACTGACTCCATCGTATCTGGAGTACATCACAGCGGCCATTATCATTGATCTGACCAAAGCATTTGATTTGGTGTCCCATTCACTCCTGCTGGACAAACTGATCTCTGCCATTATCTTAGCCCCTGCTGTTGACTGGTTCCATTCCTATCTCTCAGGCTGTCAACAGGTGGTAGCGGTAGGAGATATGCTGTCCCTGCCCCTCCCAATGCAGGCTGAGGTCCCACAGGACTCCATTCTGGGTACACTGCTATTCTTCATCTTCTTAAATAATCTCCCCTTTGCCTGTGCCAACTCACATATTCACATGTATGCAGATGACTCAGTTCTTTGCACTTCTGGTCCCATGTCTGCATCTACTAAAGTCTCACTCCAGCAAGACTTTTACAATGTTCTACACTGGTTCCAGTCTAATCCACTTCGGGTCAACACAAATAAAAGTGTCAATGACCTTTGGTTCCAGGCAGAAGCTGGCCAAGCTCTTCCCCACCTCGTTTTTTTTTTCATGCTGCATGGCACCCTGCTTAAAGTAGTCCCAACTTTCAAGTACTGTACCTTGGTGCATGGTTAGATAGCAGGCTTGACTTCTCTGCCCACATTGATGCCATCCATGCCAAATTCCACCCCAAATTTGGTGCCTGTACTGCAATAAGGATTGCCTTTCTCCCTAGTTCCACTGGGAGTTGGTAACCAAAATTATTCTTTCAGGTTTTGTCTATGCAGTTGTGGTCTAAGGTACTGCCCCCTCCACTTCCCTTGCCAGACTGGACACCCTCTGCAATGCCCTCTGCTGCTTTGCTATCAATGTACCCATCACTGTTCCCTATACTCCTCCCTATCTATTGTTCCTCTTCACTCACATCACCAGTCACACTGTGCTTCCTTCATCTCTAAATACTGGTTTGGGTCCCAACCCTCATACTTATCCTCACTCCTCTCCTGCATTCCCTCCTCCCTGTACTTTCTGTGCTCAAGAAACCCTTGCACCTTCTCCCTCCCCTGCCCACACTCCTTTGCTAGGAAATCTGTATTCTCCTATCACTTCCTCTCCCTCAGGAACCAGCTACCCTCCTTCATCCATCTCTTCCCCTCACTTCCCTCCATTAAACATCAACTAAAACTTCTGTCCTCTCCCCTGCTCCTACTAACCATCTACCTGAACCTTTCCTAACCCTTCCCCCATTAATGATTCTGCCCTCCCCTTACCTTTCTATCCCTCATCACTGCATGGTTGTGACTATTTCATAGCTTGTTTAACAGCTTGTTTGACTCCTTCCATCAAGACCATATCAACTTCCATTCATTAAGGCACTAAGCACTTTTTCCTCGTGTATAAAATTGTGCAGCTGATTTGTCTGTACTCCAGAATATGCAATGATTTTGCTGTCTTATTTGTTCTGCACTCTGCTATTGCACTTCATTGTGTTGCAAGAAATGAGACCTGGACAAATAGAGCAGACACCAAAGATATCACTATTAAAAACAATTATTACCAAATCACACAAAATAAAGCAAGCAATAATACCCAACAGGGTTGCGGCATTGTGCTATACCGGACTGCCCAGGGGAATAATGAGGCCCGATGCCACAGGCAGAGGGCCTTATAGCCCCTGGAAGGTCTGGTATAGCACAATACTGCCACCCTGGAGGGTATTATTGCACTTAGAAAATGGGCACTGTAAAACAAAATAAGTTTCATAAAGAAATATTAATTAAAAATTTGTTTAAAATAGGTTTTGTAATAAAATAGTTCCTCCACCTCCATTAGAATGTGTTTTTTTTTTTAACTAGGGACTTTTTTCCTACTGGAGCCTGTGTAGTTGGACCTAGTTGTCATACTAACCTTGCAAACAACAACAATAACAGACACACACACGGCTTTTGGGAGCAGCAGGAGTGAGGCAGTGTTTTGTTTCTTACTTTAGAAGTTTGACTTCCCAGTTTAAGTATGCTGGCATGGTTGCAGAAATATTTATTGGCTTCTGAGAGACAGAGGGAACATGGTATATCCAGTACCGCTACTGTACCTGACAGTATCAAGGTGGTCATCATGGTTAAAACACACACACACATACACAGCTTAGAAAATGAGCTCATACTTTTTTGCCTGTATTTCTTTATTTTATTCATCTAATGCTTCTTTCAACTGCCATTTCTTTCTCCTGATTGAGAGTGAAAACTCGATGGCAGGCTTGGGGAGTGGCGTGCTGTTTCGGGCTGAGTGGCTTACAAAGTAGAGGGACTGAGGTAGTGTGTGATAGTAGATTTTTCTTTTAATTGCAGAACCTATCAGGAGGCGCTCGCTTGCTTAACAGAATAACTTGACTTTAAAATTGCATACTGCTTTGAGCGTGCAAGTGAGAGACAGATCGAGACTGAGAGAGAGAGAGAGAGAGAGAGAGAGAGAAAGAAAACGCTAGCTGTGCAGTCTGGTAAATGAGGAAGCTACAGCTTCTCCAACATTAGCACAACCAGAGTTAGCACTGTCACAGTAAAATTAACTTGCAATTCTGCAGTTTTTTTTATCAGGGGGAGGAGTTATTTCACTTTAAGGGAAGACAGCATGATGGCAGTTTAAATATCCACAGTGGGGTGAAATCACTACAGCAGTTTAGCATGTGCAGTTTAAATGAGAGGAGTGACAGCAGTTTGGGCTGCTATTCTCTAAATAACATCGTTAGGAGAGATGCTCGGTTCTCTCTCTCTTCGTGACCAAATGATGAAAAGTAACGAGAGTTTCTTTCTCTCCCTCTCTCTAGCAGTCTGCTTTAAGATGAGGAATTATGAATAGGAGCAGTCAGCTTTGGGGTAGTTTAGAAAAAAACTGACAATTCCTTACAGCAGTAGGCTAAATGGGCAGGCAGACAGGTGGAGAATGGGGGTTGAGTATCGGCTCTCACTTACCGAGGGGAAAAAAATGGCGGCAGTTTGAAATTGTGTACCCAGCACTTTAGCCAATGAGGAAGCAGGGTGCTGGGCACACATATACCTTGTTGGCTATCTGGCAGGCTTAGGCTGGGGCTTTTTATTTGGTGGGCATCTATTGTCTGATAGATGCCCACCTAAATAATTGTCTCAGCCAATCAGAAGAGAGAATTGTCTTTGCCCATTTTCTAAGATATTGCTGGATATTACCTAATAGGAATTCTGCTTAGCTTCCCTCAGCTCTCTCTCTCTCTCTCTCTCTCTTCCTCTATCTCTATTTCTGCTAAGAAACTTTTTCTATTAATATTTATAAACAAGTTCTCCCAAGGATTAAACTGTAGCAAGCCTTAGTAACCCCTTAGCAACCATTTACATATGCCATATATGGTACACAGCATAGTGTTCAAGCTGAGTTTTACTGCAGTAGGACTAAGCTAAGACAGTTATATGAATCCAAAATGAAACTATTAGAGAAAAGTTGCAATAATTCAGTAGGAGAAGAACTGGCCTTGTGGGACCAGATGAAATCGGCCTTAGAACTCACAAAGATGTCCTTGAGTAATCCTTTTACTTAAAGAGCAGCTGATGTCTTTGAGAAAACTTTGGAAAATACAATATTTTGACACAAGTCAGCTTGTATTTCATATACCTTGTACAGATTACTCCTCTCCATTGTTTTTTACTGAAGAAATTCCCACAAAAAACAAGATATTTATCCCTTAGAATTTATATGTCTTTATAGCTTGTTCTCTACTTAAAATCATAATGCCCTTGCCCTATTCCCCTATCTTTTTTACTTCAACTGAGGCATGCCACATTGATGGATTTCTGACCCTCCAGGACCAATTTCACCTGCAACAAAGCAGCATTTTTAAATTTCTCCAAATCAAGAATGTGATTCTTGCTTTTTTGGGTCCCATGCCATGGGTTTTGCATCCCCCAGAAGGCTTGACTGCAGTGTTCGCTGTTGCAGATCAGCCACATATGGTCTCCAGTATGTACAAACAAATACAAACCTTGGACCCAGATCCCCCCACAGGGGTCTGTTTTTACTGGGTGCACACACTATCTCTTCCCACAGAGGTTGAATTCTGGAGGAAAATCTGGAAGGGAATCCATAAATTTATCAAGCAGGATAGGCTGCATTTGATTCAGTTATACATCATGCATAATCTATGCTACTCCCCAGTCAGACTCCACAAAATTGGTCACTTGCATCTCCCCTTTGTTCCTGTTGTAAGCAGGCTCCAGGTGCCCTCTTTAATCTACTCTGGTCTTGTCCCTACACTCAAACCTTTTGGAATGTATTTAAAAATGTCTTAGATCCTCTTTTAGGCCTGACATTTTTGTTTACTCCAGAATGCTGTCTGTTATCCTTCTTTCTGCATGGTACACCCTGGATAAGGAGAGCTCACCTTGCATTGGTGGCTTCCACAGCAAAACTAGTGATGCTCTGGCACTGGAAAGAGGACACCCTGCCCTCGGTTCTGGAGTGGTACTGGGGGCACTACCAGCCAATCAGTTAGAAAGACATATAGGCTGGGATATTCAGAGCAGTTGCACACTGCATAACAGGGGTGTGCAGGTGCAACTGTGCCAATGCACCGGAAAGTGATATTCAGCAGCAGCAGATGAACAGCGCAAGTTTCAATGCGCCAATGTGCTATGACAGTGAATGTATGTGCAAGTGCAGGAGGTGTAGCCATGCATAAGTGGCACAGTGCGATATTCGACAGCAGGCAAAAGGCACAAGCATGGAGCAAACGGGACTTGCGTGGAGCAGACTTATGCACATAAAAGAGGGAGCAAGTGAGGGAAGAAGGCTTGCGCCAGAGGGGAGCCAGAAAGAGGGAGAGCGACGGGGCAGGCTGAACACCTGAAGGGGAGCCACAAGGAGTGAGGCAGGCTGGGAGAGGCACACAGTGTGAACCAGGGAGTCTGACACTGCCAGAGACTGGGATTGTGAGCATGCGTGAGTGTGTGTGCGTGTGTGTGTGACTGCAAGACAGGGTCTGAGGCAACACGCAGCGAGTGCCAGTGACACCCCCAGCACAGGAGGAGCTGCACAGGGACCCAGGGAGGTGGGAGGTGGAGGCCACAGACCACAGGCCAGGCAGCCATGACACAGGGGTGTGCCCAGTGGAGGTGCACAGACACCAGCACACAGCTGGGAGGGCCTGGGGAGAGACCTGCCGGGGGGGTGGATGTACAACCCAGGACATGGCCAGTGCCATATTCCAGATGGAGGCAGTAATGGGGGATGTGAGGAGGCAGCTCACAGGCCAACGCAGCCATGGAAGGGCCTGTTAGCAGTATGCCCTGAACAGGTGGTACCGTGCCCGCATCACCTTCAAACAGTACAGTGATACAGAGATCGTGGGCCAGTACCGCCTGAACTGGGCTATTCTGAGATGGCTCTGTGAGCTGTGCAGTGAGGAGATGCAGGCACCCACAAGACGGAGCCATGACCTGTCAATAGAGACAAAGGTCACAGACGTCATGTGTCTGCTCACCACGGGGACCTTCCAGAGACCAACAGAGGACACCACAGGCATAACCCAGTCAGCCACATCATGGCTCCTCACACAATTCCTCAGTGCACTGCTGCCACATGCTGCAGAGTACATCCATTTCCCCAGCACACAGGCAGAGCACACAGAAAACATGCAGGAGTTCCACAGGGTGGCACGTTTGCCTGGCATGCTATGGGCCATTGACTGCACCCATGTCAGCATCTGCACACCACCAGGCCTGGTGAAGGTAGCGTACATAAACAGGAAGGGCTACCCCAGTGTCAACTACCAGGTGGTGTGCGATGCCAGAGCTGCATAATCAATGTCTGTGCCACACACCCTGGAGGAGCACATGATACCTTCATCTGGCACCAGTCAGCACTGTGTCACAGGTTTGAGAGTGGGGTCATCCCCACTGGCCACTTAGTCGGTGAGTATGCTGTGGATGCAGTATGCTGGGAACAGCAGGGCAGGATGTAGGAGTTGCTAGGGCATGGGTACTGGGGTGGTAGCTGGGACAGCTGGGGGGGTGCATTGACACAGTCCACCATGCTAACCAGACATCTCTACACACAGGTGACAGTGGCTACCCACTCTCGCTGTGGCTGTTCACCCCCTACCGGCACCCGTTGATCCCAGCGCAGGAGTAATACAACGAGGTACACATCAGCACACGGAACATCATCCACTGGGTGTTTGGGCTGCTGAAGGCTCGGTTCCATTGCCTGGACAGATCTGGTGGTGCCCTACCACCAATTCCTGGCCTGCTGCATACTACACAACATGGCCACCGACTGTGGGATAGCTGTCGAGGTTGAAGAGGGGGACAGCAGTGGGGATGATGTGGACGCCAGGCCTGGAGGTGGTGGGAAGCCCCCCCAGGTGAAGAGATCTCTGGCTTACCAGGATGGCCTAGCAGCACAGGGACACACTTGCAAAGGAACACTATGGAGCATGCAGGTAGGTGACCATGGCCACATGCAAGGACGAGGGCCTATGGCACAGTGAACAGGCATGCATGGGCACGCCCCATGTCAGGGACAGCTGGAGGGGGGGGTGTGGACAGATGTGGGACCAGACACTGTGGCAGCATGCAGCACAGCCCTGCATACACTGCCCACACACCCACAGACACACCTGCACACACACATGCACACAGGACCAACCATGCCACCACACAGAGGCTGGCACTGGGCGTGTGTCAGACGCAATGCACCTGTGCACAGTGACGGTCAGCACTATTCTGGTATCATCATGCACATGCCACAGTGGCCAGCAGCTGGGTGGGTAGGCACATGGCCTGTGTGCGGTGCCAACCACGGATGCCATGGCCACATGACGCACACACTCCTGCCACACCAATGTGCACACAGGGTAGCAGCATATGGCAGACATGGAGGTGGGTGGTTCAGGAATGCTGCATGGTGACATGGCCACTGGAGACACGTGGATGGCCCCACCAAGAATGCACAGTGGACACAGGCTGAGCGTTGGCCTCAGCGGGTGTCATAGATGGTCCCCCAAGGGTGACACTGTGGGAATGTGACCGGGTCCTCACAGGTGTCTGCAGGCCCCCAAACATGCCCGCTCCAGGCATGCTTGGAATGCCCACAGCAGACCCCAGGGTTGACACAGTGGGGGCCGCATGACTCTGGGCCTGAGGGGTAGAGAATGCACTCTGCAGAGTCTGCAGTGGATGGCCATGCACCAGGGAGGCCAGTGGTGCCAGTCCAGCTGTGACTGCAGTGGTGAGTTGATCCATGGCTACGGTCATGTCCACCCGCATTTGCATGTTCTTGGCCAGGAGCAGAGCAAAGTTCCTGTCCCACCACTCTGCTGCCTGGTGCAGCTCCACATGGAGCACATGCACCCCTGCCATGACCAGCACCTGCTGCTCAATGGAAGTCTGGAGCAGATGGGTGTGCTTGTCCAAGGGTCATCACCCTGAGGTGCATATGCACTCTGCTGACCCACAGGTGTAGCCCGACCCTGCGGCCCAGCTCCCCGCGAAGATAGGTGCTGCACAGTGGGTCCCTCCTGGGGCTGGATGTCATGCGGTGCACTGTTGGTGGGAGCTGCCCCAGACCCCCCCAGCACCATCCAGACACTGTCTCTGCCCCTCAGGCCACTGTGCACAGGGTATCACTGGAATGGCTGTACCACCACCACCACCACCACCGCCACCACTGCCAGCCATTGCTGCACCAGTGGCAGACTCAGCAACACCAACCACAGTGGCGAGTGGGCAGGCAACCACCCCTGGGACACCATCTGCACTGCCGTGGTGGGTGTGTGGTATGAGCGTCTCCCCTGTGGCCACTACATCGCTGTCAAAGAAGAAAGTCTCATCGTCATTAGATCCAGACCATGCCCCAATCTGTGTCTCAGCACACAGGACACTATGCCTGGTGTCATGCTGGAACACAGCCGGAGCCTCATCCACACCCACGCCACAGGCATCCGGATGGACAGCAGTGCTGGCCTGCAGTCGATCTGGCCCCGGAGTCTGGTGGAGGTGGATGGATGGTCATCAGGGTCCAGGACCGCCACCACAGCAGACACCTCCACCCCTGTCACTGCATGCAGGCACTCAGGAGCTGAAAGGGAACAGCTGCATTAGTGTGGTTGTCGCCCACCCCACCCCAGCTCCCTGCCCCATTGCCCCCATCACAGCTATACCAACCATGCAGTGATGGGCTGCCACCCATCTGGAAGCCTCCACCAGGCATGCCCTCAAGGGTGCTGCACCGCATGGTGGCTGCCACCTTCTCCTCCTGCAGTGTCAGTTGGGGCATGGCTGGCTGACCCCCACCTGTGGCAGCATGCGCTGCCTGGATGGCTGCCACCGTCTCCTTGATCCACCTCCAGTCAGTGCTGACCTTCTTTTTGCACTGCTGCACAGACCATTGGTGGCTGCCCTGCTGGTTCACAGCATGGGCCACACCCTCCCATGCTGTTGCCCAGGCCTGTGGGGTGCCTGTGGAGATGCTCAGGAGTGGCTCCTGGTCCAAGTACACCTGGAACAGGGTGTCTGACTCCACCCTGGTGAAGTTGGGCCTGTGCTTGCATGCAGGCCCACGGTTCTCATTCTCCTCTCTATCGGTCATGCTTTTTCCTATGGGGAATGACATGTGCTAGTACAGCCTGGTAAATCCCCCTTCACCCTCCCATTCCACCGTCCTGACAGGCCCACAGTATTTCTCATACCTCTAAGGGATGCAGTACCGGTTCATACCCTGTGCATTCCTGTGGTGTCTTTATAGCGCAACACATGCAAATGAGGGGTTGCACAACTATAATGAGATGCAAATGCAGCTGATGCACCGTAGATAGGCTAATAAGCTGATTTGCATATTGTGGTTGACTATCGTGAAGTTGCGCATTGTGCAATGAGCTTGCGCATGCACAAGTCAATGCGCATCATTGTGATGTATGCAACAGGCCATGCCGTGTACATGCACGCACCACCATCACATACACCAGTGGCGCAGCTGATGCATACTGCTCGATAGGCAGTACAGCGCCCATCCGCTATTGCACACGTGGCGCTTATGCGCTGTATTGCCTATGGCACCTGGGCACCACAGTGCTGATAGCGCTCTGGAGCCATGATGCCAATGGCACCCCTGCACGATGGGTGTCATGGCATCCCTGCGCTATGAGGCCATGAACTGTGGATCCCACATGCCCCTACCATGCACAATACAGGTGGTGCAGGATGCACGGGCTGACCCTTGACCCCAGGATTGTCCTTTGTCCTTCTGGGCACCCTATAGCATGTGGAAGTGCTGTGTTGCTGAGTCACGCATCTCCATGCCTGTGTGATAGGCAGTGGCAGTGCATCACAGTGTGAGGTGCGCAACCCCAGCATGTGTGGCTTATTCACTGCTGGGTGCCATTTTGTATTGCTGAGCGAGCTGCAGACATGCCACACTGTACTGGTCCCAGGACTCCTAACTGGACCCAGGTGGAGCTAGTAAATCTCATTGCACTCATGGAGCCACATGCTGGCACTTTGTTCAGCCAGGTGCCCCTCAACAGGCCTCAGACTGAGGTGTGGCAGGAGGTGGCCAATGATCTGGAGGAGGCCACAGGTGCTCAGTGCATTGGGGAGCAGTGCAGGCACTCCTACAGGGATCTGCAGTGGAGGGACCCTGAGCAGCTATGGACACTGCAGGCACATGTCTGGAGGGGTGCCATGCCATGGCCTGGTAAGTGAACATCACCTGTGCCCATTCCCATCCAGTGGTCCATGGGATGGTGCCATTGGCATGCCATGCTGTGGTGGGGCTGGGACTGTGTGTCCTGTTGGCTGGGGTGGTACACCATGGATGCCCTGTGCCACTGCACCACTGACATGCTGGGCAGGGTGTCAAACTGTGCCGGGGGGCCTGTGGTGTTGCCTGGTACTGATGTGTCTTTCTCCATATTTCCCTCCTAGGCCCTGAAGATTGGAGGCATGCTCGTCTCACAGGTGCTGTGGTCAGGCCAGGATGGGCCACCACAGGGAGCAGTGTGCCGGTTGCAGGCCACAGGGGCAGTGCTGCTGGACAGCCACGGGGTGCACCACAGCATGCAGGTAGGCACTATTCCATGTGTCTTTGTTGTGCAGGGTGGGCAGTGGGGGTGTGGGTGGGTCATGCCCCTATGTGCACATGGCTCCTCTAGCTGTGTACTGTGCTGTGGCTATAGTACTTGTGGGTGGCTGCAGCAGGTGGGCTGTGGGTGCACCTGGGTCCTGGGTGTGCCACTGCCATCCTCCTGCGTAGCCATGTCATCTACCTGCCATGGTGGTGGTGTGCTGTGCATGGGCAGAATTGGTGTGCAATGTTCTGCATGGCTGTGTGTCCCTGGGTATGTGGCTCATGGGGGTGCACTCACTGTGGGTGGCCACTTGCCAGCCCAGGGGTGCATGTCACTGGTGCCTGCTGCACATGGTGGGTGAGCTGCAGTGTTCTGGACATGCACCCATACTGTGTTCACTCCTTTGTCCTAGGTGTTGGTCCCACTGACGTCCATGCAAGGCTACTGAGGCAGATCCTGCATGTGTCAACCACCACAATCCAGTACAGCTGCTGGGGATGTTGCAATGCAGATGGTGGTGCCAATGACAGCATCAGCCTACTGTGGAGTGTGGACAGTCATAGGGCCCATTGGCCCACTTCATTTCCCCTTCCCTGAGCCCTCCCCCTTGCCTTCCCTTGTCTCCTTCTGTTGCCTTTACCCCTGACCCCCTGCCTCCCTTCCCTGACCTCCCTGTTTGTGGGTGGTCCCACCTTTCCCTGTTCCCATTACCCTGTTCATTGTATATATGTATATCAATTTTATATGCCTGTTGAAATACATTATTTTATGGTTAACCATCTGTGTCCGTGTCCACTTTGCAGCAGGTGTGTGGATCTATGCTGCAGTGGTGTGCATGGCTGCTGTGTGGTATGACTGGGGTGGATTCGGGGTTGTACCTGATGGTGCTCCACAATGGGATCAGTGGGGTGGCTGTGGCCTGTCTTTTCAGATCATGTGGTGTGTGCCTTGTTTGCTGTTCACCTGTGTGTTGCCGGCTGTGGTCCAGGTGGCATGTCCCGTGCCTCCCTGAAGGGGTTGCCAGTGTCTGTGCAGCAGGGGCCATTGCTGCCACCCTACCACCATGCCCCACTGTGGTGTGCATGGTCAGGAGCCTACTGCCACCTCATGCTACCTGGTTGGCATGGCCTCATGTGCCTACCTTGCCTCTAACCTGGCACACTCTGCACCCTGGTGATGGGCCCTCCATCCCCTGTGGCTTGCAGCCTGCTGTGCCTGTTACCTTTCCATGTGTGTCCTGGCACATGCTCCTGCATCTTGCACATCACTGGCTGCTGCTATTGTTCTTCTTGGCTTGCTGCCCTGTGCATCCCTGGTTGTGCTATTGTGCTTCATGACATGCTCCTTGGCACATCCCTGGTTGTGCTATGGCACATCTGTGAGATATTCAGCTGCATTGCACATGCACATCCTGTTGTGCACAACTTTTGAATATCTCACCCATTGCACCATGGTGCAGTGAAATTGCGCTGTGCCCCTCTTGTGCCTACCTCTGGTTAGCCAGCCTATAGTATACATGCAGGGGTGTAGCCAGGGATTTCAGATATGCACACCAAGTGGACTCACTGGTACCCCCCTTGTTAGGGGGAGCTACCCCTTCCCCTGGGGTGTAGCCAGACAATATACAAATGCCGCGAGAACCATGTCTGTTGCCTCATTTGGCACAAGAAATACAACTTTTGTATCTCATGACAATGGTTGTTGCCATGCATGGGTAAATACAAATGCCATGCATCATTTCCTAAGAAACCCACATACCAGCCCAGAGCCTGTAAAGTTGTGTTGTCCTTTGGATGCAAAGACAGTATTAGGGACCAGTCCTTCTAGTTTTGACTCCTATGAATAAAATTACAGAAAGGTTCAGTATTTTCTTTGTTAGTTTTCATGGAAAAGGAAGCAGTTCAGAGCCTATTTGCTACCCCCCCAAATAAAATTGCACACCATGAAGTGCTTGGAGTATGCCTGCCTACACCCATGTATACATGCACCACAGAGCCAAGGCCTTTCAAGCTACTTGGGAACCCCTTTTGACTTTGCTTTCCCTTTGGCAACCATAACCCACTTGCTAATCCTGTTGTGATTTTCTGTCTTCCTTATCCCCACAAGTTTTGTGCAGAGATGGGTGGAGAGGAGGGTTTTGAGGGGAGGGGAGTGGGTGAAATTATGTTTGGTTTGTTTTTTGTGTTTTGTTATATTGTGTTGTATTGTGTACTTGTGTTTAAGTATTTATTGTTCTTGTTTAGCAGCTTTCTGGCTATTTCATGGAGCTGTTTTCTTTTTGTATGTATGATGCTTCTAAAAGTCATAATGCCCTGTTGTGACATCACAGTCTGTTGGTGAGGGCATAACTGATGTCACAAACAGAGTATTATGACATCAGGTTGGGAAGAAGCAGTTGGAGCTGATGACCCCTCAAGAGACAACTGTCCTGTTTTTAAAGCAAATGACTTCAGTAATAAGTGATACATAACTGGGTTAAGAAACACAGAGTTGATGAGAAATATAAGCTGCTCTGTGTCCAAATATTATGTTTTTGAATGTTCTTCTCCAGGTATCAGTGACTTTTTAAGGAAGCTGTTTCCATGTATATGCTATATACACTTGAATGGAAATAAAAGGAAATAAAAATAAAGATATAAAAATAATATAGAGATTATATATATTAACACACACACACTATACTGTTTACTAATTCACCCTCTACAATTGTCATTATTACTGTAACTGCATCACCTGACTTTCTGTAATTTTTGTAAATGTGATCTCCCTTTCCTCTGAGTCATACCTGGAAATGAGCCTTAGCTCAGTGTACCACTCCCAGGAACCACATTTTTAAAGAAATAAAATAAGTAACAACAGAATAAATAAAATAAATAACTACAGCATAAGTAAAATAAATAATGACAGAATAAATAAAATAAGTGACTACAGAATAAATAAAATAAGTGACTACAGAGTAAATAAAATAAGTAACTACAGAATAAATAAAATAAATAACTACAGAATAAATAAAATAAGTAACAACAGAATAAATAAAATAAATAACTACAGAGTAAATAAAATAAGTAACTACAGAATAAATAAAATAAATGACTACAGAATAAATATAATAAACTACAGAATAAATTAAATAAATAACTACAGAATAAATAAAACAAGTAACAACAGAAAAAATAAAATAAATAACTACAGAATAAATAAAACAAGTAACAACAGAAAAAATAAAATAAATAACTACAGAATACTGTAAATAAAATAAGTAACTACAGAATAAATAAAACAAGTGACTACAGAATAAATAAAATAAATGACTACAGAATAACTAAAACAAGTAACAACAGAATAAATAAAATAAATAACAACAGAATAAATAAAATAAATAACTACAGAATACATAAAGCAAGTGACTACAGAATAAACAAAATAAGTAACTACAGAATAAATAAAATAAATAACTACAGAATAAATAAAATAAGTAACAACAGAATAAATAAAATAAATAACTACAGAATAAATAAAACAAGTGACTACAGAATAAATAAAATAAATAACTACAGAATAAATAAAACAAGTAACAACAGAATAAATAAAATAAATAACTACAGAATACATAAAATAAGTAACAACAGAATAAATAAAATAAGTGACTACATAAGAAACAAAATAAATGACTATAGAATGAATAAAATAAGTAACTACAGAATAAATTAAATAAGTGACTACAGAATAAATAAAATAAATAACTACAGAATAAATAAAAATGAGCCTTGGCTCAGTGTACCTCTCCCGGGAAACCACATTTGTAAAGAAATAAAAAAAATAACTACAGAACTACACAGGAGGTGGCTGGAATACAGCTCCATGAGTGAGGGCAGTTAGTTTAAATAAATATTTTTACAGTACTGGAAATGTTCTGGGGAGGAGTGTGGCTTGAATGTACAGTGGTGATTGTATAAAAGATTGGAAGTGCTGAGGTATACCTCAAGGTACCTTAAGGTATCACTGAGGCAGTCAAGTTCATGTGGTGATTGTATAAAAGTTTGGCAGTGCTGAGGAAGTACCTGGTACCTCAAGGTATACCTCAGCACTGCCAAGCTTTTATACAATCACTATGAACAGAGGTGCTCACTGGTACCTCAGGTATGCCTCAGCACTTCCAAACTTTTATACAATGTAATTCCTCCATGCTTTTGCTGATAATGGGGGTTGGGAAGTAGATGGTGGAAGGAGAGGGAGGGAGGGACCAATTCAGGGGAAGCCTGTGAGTCACATGACCTGGCCCAGCCAGTTGTAATGGCAGGGTCTATATATATTTCCTAGGGGGCCAAGCGACCCCAATGCATGAGTGCCAGAATGCAGGAATGTAGCATCTTGAGTAGTGTTTGTAGGGTGTCAGCAGGAAGGATAGCAGGTCGTAGGCTGTGTTTGGTAGTACAGTAGCAGGTGGGGTAATTGGGGAGGACACAGTAAGTAAAGAACAAAAGAAATAGGAAAAAAAACCTGAAAACACAGTGATAAAGTACATTGCAAAGGGGGCAGGAGCGACTAAGGGATACTGTAAGGATGTGGGGGTCATTACATGGAGGCAGGCAGATGACTCAGGGGGAGATTGGAGGGGCAGGAAGGACTGGAGAAGTAGACCCATGAAACCTGGGAGGGTAGTGAGCTACAATGGGTGTGGGGGTGTGAGGCAGCACTGTTCTTGGGAACATTGTGGAGGGTGAGGGGGTGTCCAGGTTGTAGGCAGTTCAGCCAGCTTAGGCAGGAAATAGAAAGCCTGAAGTGGGAGCTGTGCAGAGGAAGCACATATGAGGGGGGGATGAGGGGTGGCCAAGAAAACATGGAGGGCTCCTTCACAGGATTCACCCAGATGCCAGAGGCAGAAGGAAAAAGTTAGGACAATGGATCAAGGACCACCAACTCCACAGGTACCAAGGGGCATATGGAGAGGGAGGTGGTAGGTGGTGGGGAACCAGAGTGGTGGGAGAAGGGTTAGGGAACATACCTATGGAAAGCAAAGCTGGGGGAGGATTTCAGGGAAGATCATGGCAGGGGGTTTGGAGACTAAGAACAGGTATGCAGTGCTGGCTGAAGACGAGGAGCAGGAGGATGTGGGTGTCAACATAGAATGGGGAAAGTGGAGCAAGAGGGAGTGGAAAAGTACAGCGGGCAAACAGGAAAGACTGTAGGTTACAATCTGGTGGGGGCAGGAGGTGGATGGAGTTATCACGGACCCCACAACAGTAAGGGGGGGCCAAAAAGGTAGAAAAGGGGGTACAGAGGGAGCATTAGGAAAGGGCCAGAGAGGGGTGGTGACATTAGTGGAAGGAAGATGGAGGGGCAGGGGAAAGATCACAGTAAGGATGCAGGAGGTAGAGTGCAGGGGGCAGTGAAGTCAGGAGGGAACGGAGGGAGGAAGGGGAAGGGAAAAAGAGTGGAGGACACTGAGTGACTGGAGTCTGAAGTAGGGCAAAACAGGGGGCAAAGGCAGATTATCGGGGAAAGGGTAGTTATAATGGGGGTTCAGTGCTCAGGGGAGTGAGTGGGGAGGTAAAGGACCAAGAAAAAGCTGGATCTGGGTGGAATGTATGCCTAGTATGACAGCAGGGAGGGTAGGACAATTCATTTAGAAATGTGTGGTGTGGGGGAGAGGAACCTCATATCATGGTGCATCTAGGTACAAATGACCTGGAGGGCAGTACAGTTGAGGAAGTGCAGGTGATGTTCAAGGAGGAAGAAAGAAGATGCTCCCAGGAGGGGAAGTTCAGTGGCATTCTCAGAAGTATTCCCAGTACCTAAGACAAGCACCACTAGGAAGTTAAGAATAGAGGAGTTCAACTGGTAGCTTGGGGAGTGGTGTGTAAAATGGGATATGGGTTAGTAGGGGGTGGGGGCAGACATGGAACGATAAGGAGCTCTATGCAAGGTATAGGCTTCATCTCAGCAGTGAAGGAATGGGGACTTTGAAACTGGGGTTGGATTGGTACATTAAAACTAAAATAACTTTAAACTGAATGTGGGGGTGCACAGTGGGACTCTAAAAATGAGTCAGCTAGCAGGGGAGACCAGAAGGCCTCACCCCCCCCCCCAGACATACAGGAGGGAAGGGAGGGGAATCTACCAAACATTAACATTAGGGGGAAGGGAAGGGAAGAGGAGGGGCAATGCACAAGGCGGACTATTGTATCCTTGAATGCAAGGAGTTTGGCAAACAAGGTAGCAGAATTCCAGGCAATGATGTTGGATGGGGAGGTAGATATTGCTGCCATTTGGGAAACTTGGGCAACCCAGTACCACGATTGGAATCTCATGATCCCTGATTACAATGTGTATCACAAGGACCGAGAGGGGGGAAGAGGAGGTGGGGTGGCTATTTATGTTAGTGATGGGATACTGTGTACCAGAGAAAAGGGGGAATAGGGGAGGTCAGAAGCCATATGGGTTCTGCTCCAAAGTGTTCCAAAGGAAAGATGATTAGGTTGGGGGTGGTGTACAGGCCACCCTCACAAAATGAGGAGATTGACAGGGAGCTGGGGGAGCAAATGAGGAGGGTCAGTGGCAAAGGGTGTAATGTTATAATGGGAGACTTCAACCTTCCTGGGTTTGACTGGTGGACCATGACTAACACAAACAACAGGGAACAGGTACTGCTTGAGGATATCCAGGACAGTTATCTACAGCAAGGAGTGACAGAGCCTACCAGGGAGGAAACATACTGGATTTTGTGTTAACAAATGGAGACTAGGTCCAGGATGTGGTCGTATAGGACCCACTAGCAGGAAGTGACCACCACTCAGTGTGGTTCTTCCTCAACACAGTGAAGGAGTCAGCTAAGAACAGGATGAGAGTGGTTGACTTCAAGAAGGTGGATTTTACCAGGATGGGCAACATCGTGAGAGGGGCATCTTACTCGAATCAACCCAGCGATGGATGCGGAACAGAAGTGGTCAATCGTAAGGACGAATCTGAATGAGGCCACAGCCACATGTGCCAAGTATCAAATTAAGCAGTCCAGATCAAAAAAACCTAGCTGGTTCAGCAGAGAAGTGGAGGGAAAGGTGAGAGATAAAAGATTTGCCTTCAACAGATTCAAAAATTCTGGCTGGGAGGAAAACAAGGAGGTACACTCAAAGTCATCTAAGGAAGTAAGTAGGGCAGTCAGGGCAGTGAAAACAGCAAGGGAGCTGAAATTGGCTCAGGGGATCAGGGAGGGTGAGAAAGAGTTCTTCAAATACATAAGGGAGAAGAGGAGTTGTAGGGACAAGATTGTTAGAATAAAGGGGGAGGGGCAGAAAAAGGGGAGGACCAGGCGGAGGCACTCAACAAGTGCTTCTGCTCAGTGTTCATGAAAGAAAAGGATGGACCAATACCAGAGGGGAAAGGAGAGAGGAGTGTGGGGCAGAGGTAACAGATGGGGTCATCCTTGAGGATAGAATTCTTAAAGGCCTTAAGGCTTCATGGGTGGACAAGGCACCAGGACCGGATCGTGTACATCCTAGAGTCCTGAAGTTGTTGGCAGGCCACCTAGTAGACCTGTTTAACACCTCCTTAGATATGGGAAATGTGCCCAGGGACTGAAGGATGGCTCATGTGGTGTCCCTCCACTAGAGTGGGCCCAAGGATGAACCGGGCAATTACAGACCGATAAGCTTGACTTCTGTAATGAGAAAGTTGATGGAGACCATTCTGAAGGAGAGATTGATTGATGGAGACCATTCTGAAGGAGATATTGATAAGCTTTCTGGATAGGAATGGACTACAAGATGAGAAACAGCATGGGTTTGTCTCGGGTAGATCTTGGCAGACCAACCTGATCAATTTCTTTGATTGGGTTACTAGGGTGGTTGAAGAGGGACATGTTGTGGATGTCCTGTATATAGACTTCAGCAAAACTTTCGACTGTCTTCCACAAGGGAGGTTACTGGGCAAGCTGAGGGACCTGGGGATAGGGGAGAAACTGGTGGCATGGAATGGGAGCTGGCTTCAGGCAGACAGCAGATAGTAGTTGTAAGAGGAAGACACACCCAAGCCAAGCCCTGTGACCAGTGGGGTACCACAGGGGTCAGTGTTGGGTCCTATGTTATTCAATGTTTTCATAGGGAACATTGCAGAGGGGATCAGGAGTAAGATCAGCCTGTTTGCCAATAACACAAAAATGTGTGCAAGACAGTGAGGAAGGGAGGCAGGCACTCAGGGAAGATCTAGCTAGACTCGAGCTATGGTAAGTGAAGTGGCAGTTGGGATTTAATGCTAAGAAGTGCAAGATCATTCATCTTGGAGCCAGAAACCCCAGGTCCAGCTACTGGCTGGGCGGCATGCAGGTAGCAGTCTCGGAGGATAGGAATCTGGGGGTACTAGTCACAGGGGACATGAACGTATCTGCACAGTGTAAGAGGGTGGCAGCAAGGGCAAATCAGATGTTGGGGTTCATTGCCAGAGGTATCACCTCCAGGAAAGAGGAGGTCATCGTGCCCTTGTATAGATCACTGGTGAGGCCACACTTGGAATACTGTGTGTAGTACTGGTGCCTTTACCTCCAGAAGAATGTGAAATTACTGGAGGGGGTGCAGCGTAGGGTGGTGAAGATGATCATGGGGCTAGGGGAGATGCCGTACAAGGAAAGATTGAGGGAGTTCAACATGTACTCACTGGAAGATAGAAGGGAGAGAGAGGATATAATAGAGACCTTTAAATACATAAAGGGCATAAACAAAGTCAGGGAGGGAGGATTGTTCTGCCGAAAGGGGGGAAGGGTCACGAGGGGACACAGCCTGAAGTTGAAGGGGGGGATGTTCAGGAGGGAGATGAGGAGGCACTAGTTCACAGAGAGAGTGGTGGCTGGATGGAATGCACTGCTGAAAAAGCTATTCAACCTGAGGACAGTGGAAAGCTTTATGTGGGGATGGGATAGAGCCAGGGATTGGGTCAGTACAGGTAAGAACAAGATGGAGGATAGGACTGGAAGGGGGGATGAAGGGAAAGGATTTGGTGGGGGCAGCTGCAGTAGTATTATATTGTGAGCTGTACACTTGGGCAGACTTGATAGACCTATAAGCCTTTTCTGCCAGCAATTATGTATATTCATAAGTATGTTCATAAATAACTACTAATTAATTGAAAAACACACACATTGGGCCTCATATTCAGTCATGGTCATTTGTGCTGCACCACCCTGATGCTGCACAAAGAAGCATTTGGCCACCAGGGAGAGACATTCAAGAAGTAGAGCATGCCCTGTCCATCCTGCTGTGCCTGTCTTAATGTTGGACTCCCATAGCAAGCAACCACATTTTATTTGGTATAGCTCCTCATCCCAAAGGCTTGATGCTCTGTACATACAATTTAGTTTAATCAACTAAAAACATTAAAACGTTTACAAAATCAAATAACAAGCTGAGCAGAATCCCTCTAATTAATAACATATTTCAAATAAGTTCACAAATGCTAGGTGAAAAGATGTGTGTTAAAAGCCCTTTTAAAGACTTCGACAGAGGACAGCTGACAAAGCTGAATTGGTAAGGCATTCAACTTGTGCAGCATGGCAACAGAAAAGGCTCTTTTCACCGAGGATTTCGAAAGCACACAGGAAACCACCAACAGGTTCTCCACTGCTGAGCAGAACAACCAAACTGGAGTAGATAGGAGCAAGAGGTTTCTTATGTAGTCAGGACCCAACCACTAAAGAGCCATGCATGACGCATATATTCATTATTACCTCGGTCCCTGCTGGCAACAGGCTCACAGAAGTAAAGGGAGCTAGCCCATTTGAACTAGAATAGTACATTATTTCTGGTTACCATATTTTGCATCTGGCATGCTAAAGATCACATACTTATGACATGCACAGTACCAACGGACTATTTGCATATCATTTTGTGACCATTAGCACTTGGCACAATACATCCATGCACAAATGTGGGAAGGATTGTACAGAGCCTGGGCCTCCCCCAAACAGAAGCCCTACCGACCCATGCACTTCTTGGTAGTACAGCAGAACCCCCTCCCTTGTCTGATTCCTGTTAGCATTGTGGAACTGTACTAAATCCCTTTCCTGATCATCTTGTGGACCCCCAACCTCACCCAGTCTCTGCTGGTATTCTGACACTGCACTAAATGCCTTCTCTGGCAGTCTAGTGGATCCCCTCCCTCACCCAATCTGGTACTGTAAAAATCCACTGATGCTCATCCCTGGCACTTTAGTGTTACCCTGAAAGAATCACTGTCAAAGCCCCTGTCCCACATCCCACCCACCACTGAGCCCAAGCACCACTTCTATCCTTGTAAGTTCCTAACTCACTCATCCATCTATAGATGGGCTTCCATCAGGGTCTCAGACACTGACTGATATGGACTCCTGCTCAAGACCTCAGCTATCTGCCATCTGATTAATGGGTGGTGAGCATGTGCATACTGCAGGAACAGCTGTTTCTTCAGTATGCATGCATTCACTCCTTGTCGGTCAGACAGTTGCCTTCCAAGGTGATGATAGAAGGATCTGTGCCAGTTGTCTAAGGACCAATGGTGGGTGCTCAGTGGGAGAGCCAGAGAGGGGGCCATTGACAGCAATTCATCAGGAGATAACACTACCCTGCCAGAGATGGGCTTCAGAACATTTCTACAATACTGGATTGGGTGAGAGAGGACACCAGACTGACAAGGAAGGCTTTTATACAGTTCCAAAACACCAATAGGGATTGGGTGTGGAAAGAGGGTGCACAAGGCTTCAAGGGAAGAGCTTTAATATGGTTCCACAATATTGACATGGTTCAGTTAAGGGAGGAGGTCTATCAGGCTGCCAGGCAACAGCTTTAGTAGAGTTCCACAGCACTGTCAGGGATTGGGAAGGGAGGGGGTGTCCATTAGCCTGCCAGGGTCTGAATGTTTAATACTGAACAGTACTGATAGCATTTGGGAATGGGACAACCACCAGACTGCCAGGGCTGGGATATGCAGTATAGCTCTGTACTAACAGGAATGTGGGGAGTGGCAGCGGGGGTCACCAGCATCAGTGCTGCTGGGGTGGCAGGGATCACACACTGCTGTGCGCATTGCTAAAAGCAGGATTTCATAAACATTAATTAGGGCTGCCTCAGCTGCCTGTTACTGCCTGCAAAAGTCATTGAATATACCATTGCAGCCTGTATGAAAGAGTGCTCCATCATTTGTAAGGTTGTAGTGGTGTAGTCTGAGTATTAGTATTATCCACTGTGTGCAGTGCCAGGTAACCCTTCGGATATGGCACCACCCCACACAAATGCAATGAATCTGGTTGTCTTGGTGGTATGCATGTTAATACTGTGCTAACTTTCACAAGATGAGGTCATTATGTAACTTGTTCTACCTCTTCCTCACAAACACTGAAATATCACCCTTATCATTTAAGTAAGTTATCTTATCTCAAAGTTTTTAGTCATGTTGAACTTCAATAGTAACTAAAAGCCTTCACTCAGTGGGTAGATCTTGCACACCATTGTGGAGCATGTAGATTTTGTAAAACCATCACACAGCTGGTACATTTCCAAAAGCTTTGTGTAGGGTTTCTGTCTCGTGACAATCATTGCACAGCAAGTAGATTTTTAAACCCAGGATGCTGACAAAGATTTGGGAAATCATCATGCAGCATTGAAAACCGTTGTGCAGATATTAAAAATATTCATGCAGCAGGTAGAGTGTCCAAAAAAAAAAAAACTTGATGAGGGATTCCTGTGCAAACTGTTGTTTTTCAATTAAACATCTCTAAATACAGGCTGGCCCAGTGGTGCAGTGCTAGAGCTACTGCCCACCTCACTGGCTTCCTGAGATTGTGAGCAGTCTTGGGCTGCTGGGGGTCAGCCAGGGGAGAGCATCACCATTACAATAGACTGCTGCCCTCTTCAGGGAGGGAGGGCATCAAGCATACAACAGACTGCTGCCCTCTTCCAGGGAGGGAGGGCATCAGGCATACAATAGACTGCTGCCCTCTTCAGGGAGGGAGGGCATCAAGCATACAAACAGACTGCTACCCTTTTCCAGGGAGGGAGGGCATCAAGTATACAACAGACTGCTGCCCTTTTCCAGGGAAGGCAGGCATCACACATACAACAGACTGCTGCCCTCTTCCAGGGAGGGAGGGCATCAAGCATACAACAGGCTGCTGCCCTCTTCCAGGGAGGGAGGGCTTCCCAGCTCTGCCACAAGACTGCCGCCAGATGAAGGCCTGGTGATAGTGTATGTTTGGAGCAGCAAAAGGGGAGGGAGTTGTGGGACTCGGCAGCACATGCATGCATACATATGCACTAGCTGACATTCTTGTCCCAGTTATGGGGAAAGGAGGTAAAAGAAGAAGAAAATGGACAGAAGGCAGGCATAGATGATGCTCTGTGTGCTGACTCATCACAAGTGTTACTGCCAGAACCCATGTTGGCAGCAATTGTATGAGAATCTCCGGGGGAGGATGGCCCTCCCACTTCTGGCCCTGCCATTGGGTGGGGGGGGGTGCAACCTGGTGGGAAACATAGCTGACAGGTGAGTTCTTGGGATGTGGTTGCCAGTGGCGGGGATGATGGGGACAGATTTAAAGGGAGCAAGCCTGCCCCAGCTAAGGAGAATAAATATTGTCCCACTGTAGAAAAAAAAATCTAAATACTATCTTGCGTAGCTTTTATTAAAATTTTGTATTTTTACATGTGACTTGTATTAAAGGGTGGCTTTTATTTGAGGGTGGCTTCTTTTGCAAAATCTAATTTTTAAGTGGTAAAAATAATATATTATACATCCTTGATTTGGCTAGATTTATTATTATTGGTCTACTCTACTTCATAGCAAAATAAGTAAAAGAAACATCAACTAAGATAATCATTTAAAAAAACTACACTGATGATCATATTCATAGAGAAAATAATCCATGAGTGCCAGCCACAGGCTTTTATCTATTATAACTTCAACCCTGACTAGAAACCGCAGCTTGTATTTGAGGGCTGCTTTTATTAAAAGTATTCATTTTGACCTGCAGCTTGAATTTGATGGTGCTTTTATTTAAGAGCAGCTTATTTTCAATGAAATATTATATTTAGCTATATTTTTATTAGTGACTGAACATGTGCAAACAATAAATCATTAATGACTTCAAAATGAATTAATTTTTTTCACCAAGGCACCAAAAGGATCTATAGATACATAGCATGTAACAAACCTGGAAGTTTAAAACACAACTCTGTAGAGTTTTTTGAACTAATGTTTTGAATAGAATGAATATGTGCAAAAAAAATCTCTTTAATAACTACAAAATGAATTCATATTTTTTCATCAAACCACCATAAGGACTTGTTCCTGTATAATATAGAAAAAACTTATAAGTTTCATAACTTAACTACTTGTAGTTTTTTTCTCAATCCTTGGTCAAAGAATTTGGTTTAAAAATAGGCATAAATATATAAATTCAACACTCTATCAATACAAAAAGGACAAACAGATGTCTATAAAACTTTCTACATTAGTAAATCCTACGACTATGCTAATGCATGCCAAATGTTACAGTCCTAGGATCTAAGCCAGATCTACTATGAAATCCCAAAATACATAATCCCGACAACCACTAGTCCAAGCCCGTGATCTCGATGCTGCACTTACCAGACAGTGTCACATCCCAATGACGGAAAGCCCAACACTGGATGTATGCCAGGTTTCTGATCTGGTGGGGGGCTATGGCCCCCGCACCCCCTGAAATAATTATAACCAACTCCAAGTCCTGGCAAACTCCACTGTTGGGCTTACCATCACCAGGATGTGATGCTGTCAGGTAAGTGCAGAGTCGGGATGTTGGTCTCGGGCTGGTGGGTGTCAGGATTTTGTATTTCAGGATTTTGTAGTGATACCATCTAAGACAACTTAGTTATACATATTTGAAAATGGCCTTTTTTAAAGAAACCCCAATACGACCCTAATATACAGGCACTACCATGATGATGTAACATAATGCAGATAATAGGGTTGATGAACGCAAACCAGACAAAGTAAGGAAATGAAAAATATTAGGAGTTGGAGACACAGAACATTGGCTAATTAAATTCTGTGGTGTTCCTTATAGTTCTCAACACTAATGCCCCCCTCATTCTCAAGTCCCTAGCCTTATGACTCAAGCAGAACCTAGAGGTGTGGAACATGCCAAACTGACTCTTATCTTGGTGTAGGGGCCATACGGAAAATGATATACACATCCAGAAACATTCTTATGTTGGTATATAGATCATATGGTGCAACATATCTACAACCACATAATCTGATATTGCTAAATACCATAGAGAAACCAGCACAATGCAACTTGATAGGTTAGCTTTGAATATAGCATGGAATCACCTGTTTGTACACAGCCAGATATAAGGAATATTGTATGGGCATTGATACACAACAAGCCTGTGTTTCCATTGAGGGGTTGAGATACTAGTATATTGTCCATGCTGGTATCTCAATCCTGAGATGGGAACACAAAGCAAGCTGTGTATGGGTACCCATATTTTATTTGTTATAGTTTATGGTTAAAAAAAATGAACACGGCTGACATCTTTTTTTTTTTAAACTGTGATCACTGTAACACTGAGGTACAGTAAGCAGCAAAGTGAAACCAGGCAGTGGGAGTCAGTGAGAGGGAATCGCAGCAGTAGTTAATGATAGAATGTGCACAATAAGGTTTTTAGAATGTGCACAACAACTTTAGAACTTGCACACTGTGGTATCTGAGCTGCTTGAATTCTGTGCACAATAAGCCCTAAACATACACTATAAACGTTTACTTTTAACTCATATATTAACTAAAAACATACCCATGATGCATAGCAGATAGCTCTCCTTTGCACCTAAAAAAAGCTGTATGTCATACACAAGGTCATATCAATCTCTATAGATCAATAGTTCTCAGACTTTGTCATAGTGAGCCTCCCCAAATCCATGGAAAAGATTTTGAGCCTCCCCCAAAAATTGAAATAATTGTGGGCCTCCCCAACAAAAAATAACATACTGTGCTTTGCGCAGTACACCATGAATAAATTGAAATCCCTTTCAGTACTTGGCTCACATTCAGTTCGTTGTCTTGTACTGACGTGGAACATTTGAAAAAGAGCTCCTGTGCTTAAAGATGTTATCTGAATAACAAATAAATAAAATGAACAAATATTATTATTCAACTTATTGTAACCCCCCCCCCCACAGGCCAAACTATGTACTTTGCTATTTTCATTCTTGAACCATTGTTACCCCTTGTTGCAGTACCCTCATGGGTCAGACTACTTTCTCTGTTTCCTCTCAATATGAAATAACCTTCCTACGTACTTTGCCTTCCCCCTCCTACCCTGCTACTAAGCAACTTCTCAGGGATTACTTTGCTCCTTCCTGCTATTGCTCTTAGCACTTCTATGCTCAACCCTTGTATTTGGGCTGTTCTGCCATCTGGCTACAAATTGATCAATTACCACCACTCAGTATTAGTTTATTGTTCATATTTGTTTACACTGTTGTTCATTGTGTATTTCTTGATTGTTTTGCAGTTACCTGTTGAAATGTATTCACTCCCTACCCTTCCCCGGGTACACCTGAAATGAGCCTTGGCTCATTCACCTTCCCTTGTCACCTATTAGTAAATAAATACATAACATTCACCTACTATTACCCTCTTTCAGTTTGCATCATCTCTTCACACAAAATATATAAAACTCAAAATTTAAATACAGTACTTTTTCATACTTGCTTGAGCCTCCCCTGGAACAGGCTGGGGCCTCCCCAGGGAGGCTGACCTCACCATTTGAGAACCCTTGCTATAGATGGACAGTCCATGTCACTATACTTACATGTAAGTATTGCCATCTATTATATAAACAGAATGTCTGGTTGCCTTTGAATGTGCATGTAATCAGGAACTGCATTAAAGTAACAGTACATTATCCAGTGGAGGTGCAGGGACATACTTGTAATTGACAAGAAAAAGGTATCTGACAATGGATCCGCTGAGCAAGTAATCAATCAATCACTGTGAACATACTAGATTGTGTCACTCTTGATACACATGACAGTGTGCAGCATGTACCAAGTCAACAGTATCTCACCATAAAGCTACACAAAATAATACAAGTCAAACAGCGTATGTACTACAATTGAACAATTCTAAAATGTATTGATATAACTACTGTATAACTACACAAAAATACCTCTAGACAGCTACTAATAATTTTCTGTTTTCACAGGTCCAACAATCTTCTACATGTTCTAGATTTCTATTTTTTTGCAAATTGTTAAAGCTGTACAATTTGTGGAATCATTACACAATAGATAATTAAGGCATACTGTAAAATGTTCAGCATAACAATATATAAATGTTTCTACAAACACACAAATATAACAGAGAGACTTAACAACACATACATAATATTCCATATTCTACACCGGTGTATTGCTCTTTCTATGTAACATCATTACACTTACACTGTACAGATAAGAGTGTTTGTGAATGTGTATATAGACAGACAGTATGTATGGCCCCCACACCAAGGTAAGAGTCTGTGTGGCATGCCCCATACCACTAGGCTGTATAGGTACAATGTTATATAAATTGTCACATAGATGATGACAATGAAGCAGTGCAGTTAGATTGTTTGTACATGAATGACAGCATAAAACATTGTAAACATGTATGGTGTCATAATTGTAAATATATACTTGTAACCCTATATATATATATAAGTAAGCTGAGATGTGTACAGTATATGAGAATGGTGTTAGCATTAGAGTGGACAACCCCAAGGCACACCCCCATGCCTGATTTGTGAAGACGCAAGAGAGGTGAAACCATAATGCTTTTTGCTGTTGCTGTCTGCAGGGTGTGGGTGGGTTGTTAGGGTTGGAAACCCTAATGCATGGGGTGCTAGGGCTGGAAACTCTAACACAACATTTTCCTACTTTTGTCACTTTAACCCTGACTAGTGCAATCGTAACATTTTTTACAAGGAATTTCCTTACTTTTTGAAATAGTATAATTGCATCCTCATTTACCTGTGTGATCACAGGGATTGGAAGGCCCTACACTTCCATTTTTCCATAGATGTGTACATCTACATTGCTGTGGGCTTCCATTTCCACCAAAACAGCAATGCCTTTCCTTTTTTGTATGGCTTGTTGAAGTTTCATTGTTATCCAATGAGAATTTGCATTTGTTATTGTTTTTTATAATTGCCCCTTAATGTTTAGGGGGCAAGATGTCTGATTCTTGTAGTACTCATTAAGACTTTTGTTTTGATATATAGCTTATCCCTTAAGTCCAAATATTGAGGCAGTTATAGCTTCTTGAAGTTGCAATGTTATCCTATGAGAATTTGCATTTTTTTAATTTTAATTTTTTTTTTTTATGATGGTCCTACATTTTCTTTTCGGGAGGGGGTGTTATGTATTATTTTCATGGTACTCATTAAGACCTTTCTTTTGATACATATCTATTGTCCCTTAAGACCAAATATTGAGGAAATGATGGTTTTTCGAAGTTCAAATGTGGGGAAAGAAATATGTTTTTCATATAAAGAAATCCTTTTTTGTATGAAATGAAAAACACATATAAAAAGGATGCTTTCATCCAAAAAAAGATTTTGGGGGAAAAAAGTCCAAATTCTTTTTTCGTATGAGGACATTCTTTTTTTGTATGAATGAAAAAGGCATACAAACAAGGATTCCATCATATAAAAAAAGAATGTGGAAAAAAGGTCCAAATTCTTTTTTAGTATGAGGGCATTCTTTTTTGTGTGAATGAAAAATGCATACAAGAAAGGATTCCTTCATATGAAAAAAGAATGGGGAAAAAAACTAAGTGCAATATCGTTTTTCGTATGAGGGCATCCTTTTTCATAAAAATGAAAAAAAGCATACAAAAAAGACGCTTCTATACAAAAAAATAATTTGTGCTTAGTTTATTTCCTATAAACTAAGTTATTTCTCATTCTTTTTTTTATATGAAGGCATCATTTTTCATATGCTTTCATCATTCATATGAAAAAAGAAATGGAAAAAACCTAAGTCCAAATTCCTTTTTCATATGAAGCCAAATCATAAAAAGTATTTTTAATTGTAACAAAAAAAAAATCCTGGTTCCTTTTTCCTGAATGTAAGTGCAGAATCCACCTAATGGGGTTCTGATGACCCAGATACATCTGTTGATGTATGTCCAAGATGTCATTTTTGTGGGTTTTGAATTTTTTTCTTTGAAAAAAAAAAACAAGCTCGGCCCGATGGTGCTGAGGGTTGAGGTGCTGGACTTCACACTTCACACCACGCTGGCGACTCGAGTTTTGGAATGAGCATGGGTCATCTGGGGTCAGCAGGGGAGGAGAAGGATTGAGTGTCCATAGGACTGCTCTCCTTCTCCAGGCAGGGGAGTTGTCTTGGTGTCCTAGTGGCCTCTAGTGGTTGTTGAGGATGATGGCAGGTCACAGACAGACTAGGGGGATGTGTTACAGCAGATGTCGGGAAGGAGTACCTGCGGTAGCATGCATGCTCCTGTCCCTTGGTGTCATTGCACGCTGCAGACATCATGGGGAGGGAGAACACAGAAAATATGGGCACCTGTCACGGTGGCATGATGGCCATCCCTGGAGGAACTAACTCGGTGCCGAGGGTGCACAGCTTAACTGGATCCTGGTCTGGTGTGAGAGCTTGAGAGGGGGGCTCTCCACCTCCCGCCATGGGGGGGGTGCCGTAGGCTCAAATGTGGAGCTGGGGAGTCCTCAGGATGGTGGCCGGATATAATCCTCAGAGGGGATGCCTGGATGTAGAGGTAAGCAGACTGGTGACCAGGGAGAAAAAGTACTAACAGAAATAAATAAATAAATGACACAAAACAGAAACAAGATGATGGCCATACAAAAAATAATTTTTTTCCTCACAAAAAAGGAATACTCCCATATGAGAAAGGATCCTTTTTCATATGGACAATTTTTTTTTTGTTCATAGTAGCTGTCCAATTGACTGTACTGAACATGCTCACAATCAACATGTTCAGGTTTAATAATTTTGGAACAGATTAATATTTTTTCACCAAATCAGTGAAAGGCACATTTGTGGGCTAAGCCTTTTCTACCCTGAAAACTTCAAACCAAAATTCCAAATGGTCTGGGTAAAATGTGATGGCAAAAAAAAAAAAAGCATGCACCAGCTATGTTTTACATTTTTTTGCTTCCCAGCTCTCAGAATCCACACATATGTCCAGAACGAAACTTGGCACATCAAGAGATATACCACCAAGACTGCACATACAAAATGCTATGCAAATCCGTTGAAGTGTTGTGAAGAGATTAAAGTGCAAAGTTTGAGATTTAATACAGAATCCTCTGCTCAACCCTAACTATAGTGGTGGTATTGTGCTACTATAATTTTGTAACAGTATATTTCTCCATCAACAAACTAAAAAAATCAACAGAAACCAAATAAAATAATCTATAGTATATATAATACATGTGAAAAACAAATAAAGGAAATAAGGTTTATACATACTTATGTTATACTAATATTAATCAAAAAAGTAAATAAAGAGAAAAAAGATTAAGAACATTATATTAAAAATAAAGGAGTTACATACAGTAAGTGGGCAAGTAAACTTCTGAGAGCCAGTATTAAGACCATGACTACCTTACTGGGATGAGGTAGTATTGGGTCTATACTATATTTTGAATAGTGATGGGTGGACTCTCGGGAGATTGTCTGGACAACTGAAATGGAGCAGACCTGGCAAAGGATACAGTGCAGTGGTTCACCTAGCACCTAGTCGGTTGCAGCTGGAGCTGTGGAAGGAGGAGGTAGAGGTGTAGGAGGGGAGGAGGTGTAGGTGTAAGCAAAGAGCACTGTTATGAAGTACCAAGATGTTGATAATCCTCTGTTCTATCATCCAGCCACTTTCCAGAAAACCCCAGATAGAAGAACACATGGAAATCTAGCAAGCAAGCTAGATTTTGGTTCATTATGCCAAGATGATGACTAACATTTTCATTCATCTTATCAGTTTTGTTGACAAGCTCTATCATGTTAGTTTTTATGGCATCTACTTGCTTGCTAGATTGCTCAAGTTGGCTTGGACAGCCTCTCAATCTGTCCACGTCATACCTAATATGACAGAGGATATGTGTGGTTTCTCACCTCCTTGAGCATCTCTCAGCTCCTCTTTACATTCTCATCTTTAAGGGGTTTTGGAGTTCGGCTGAGGCTCATGGCAACAAAGAAAAACAATAATAAAGAATATAATCTAATCATATTTATTTGATCTGTGTTACACTCATAGAGACCTTTGTTTGACTATAAAAAATGAAGTCTACTGATCTGTGAATGTGATCCATAAATCCCACTTTGTAAAATAGTTCACATAAAATACAAGAATAAGTGTAACATTACTGTTATTTTACAAGAAAAGATTTTCACAAATCCTACATTCTGATTGACTATCAGTATTGAGTGGCTTATATGAATCTGAGCAACACTGTCACTTAGTACCTGATCAGTATGATACATGCAATATTCCTATTAGCATTGTTCAGCATTTTCAGTTCCTATTTCTTAGGTGCCTAATGTTGTACTAATTATAACCTTTTTATCAATATATACATTATTCGTTAACTCTAAAGACTGACAGAGTTACAGCTTGTTAAAGTTGAAATGTTATCCTAGGGGAATTGTCATTTTTTAATTTTGTGTTTTTTATGGCCCCTTCCTTTTTTGGGGGTGGGGGTGTTATGTGTTAGTGTTGTAGTACTCATTAAGACCTTTATATTGATATATAAAATGTCCCATAACTGCATATAGATGGAGGAATTCTAGAATGTTGGCAGCAGAGTGGCTGTGTCTATATGGAGCTCCCATAGAAAAGTGAACAATTTCTATATTTTTTCTAGTTTTTAAATATTTTTTGTGCATAGTTTGTGGACTGAGAAGGAGGGTATTGTTGCCTACAGGAAGGTGTGGGAAGTGTGTCTTTTATGTTAGTTGGGAACAGTACAGTGAGCATGTTTGTTCTGTAGTGAATCATATCTTGTGCAGGTTTCATTTTGTTTATATACAGTAGACAGGCAGTTTGTTTGAGATTTGTGTGGGATTGTCCATGTCACCAGGATTAGCTGGCTTGTTGCTGGGTGGGGTGGTGGCATGTTGTTTAGGTGGTACTGTGACTTTGTTTGTCACTATTTCATAGGATTTCTGGGCTGATGATTTAAAAGGCATTTATTAAAAATGTTGTGCTAGAATCAGGTGGTTGCTAAGAAACAGCTTCCTTGGCATAGTGTTCTAGTTGTGATAGAACACTGGAAGTAGCAGCCTACTGAGTTCTAGATTATTGAGATTGCTGGTACATTTTGATGCAATGTGAGATAGAAATTTATACATTTTTGAATTTTATAGTTATGTATAACTGGAGGTTCAGAGAAGCTGGGCTGGGAGGATGTGGGGAAATAGGTACATGTACAGGAAGCAGGAGACTGGTAAACTGCAATAACTGTGGAGCAGCAGTCTTTCTGGGGGTGTTGTGGAATAAAGGGGGATGTCCTGTGTGTAAGAACCTGAAGCAGCTAAGAGCTGAAATAAGGCTTCTCAGATGGGAGCTGGAGAGGATGGTGTGGGAAGTCAGAGGAGCACAGCAGTGGAGGGAAAGGCAGAGGGGTTATGCCCAGGGGAGTGAGGGTATCAGACAGGGGATGGGAGTAAGGAGGAGCACCCAGTATACAGGAGTATCTCTTCCTCAGAGGACTAAGGAGTCCAGGGTGGAGGAATTTCAAGTGGTAAGGGGAAGAGGTGGGCATGTGAGAGTAGCATCAGGGGTGGGAAATTCTAAAGGGGTGCCTTTATGGAACAGATTTGCACCACTATCTGGAAGGAGGGGGGAGGAAGCAGGAGGTGAGGTAGGAGGTCAGGCTGAGCCAGGGCTGAGAGTAGGAGTACAAGGGAGGGGAGAGGGAAGCAATCAGGGTGGGCAGGGAAAAGGAAGCAGGCAAAATGGAGTAGAGAATGGGGGGAAGAAAAGGAAAGGAATAGGAGAGGAGAGGGAAAACTGAAAGCAGATACAGATAGTCAGAAGGGGAAGGGTACAGTGGAAAATGGAAAAACAGTTCAGGAGATAAATTGTGGATATGGATATAAGTTCACCAGGGTGCAGAGGGAGCGGTTAGGTGGGGAAGCAGCTAGTACTGAAGGTAATAAAGGAAGGGTGTGGAGTACGGGTGCAGGGGATAGAAGGGTAGCAATCATGGGGACTCCATAATTAGGGGTATTCACTGGGGAAGGGAAGGAAAGGGGGCCCAAATACAAGCAGGAGGGTGGTTTGTATGCCAGGGATGACAGCAGGGAAGGTGGGCCCAGGAATAATGGAAACAGCAAGGGCGATTGGAGGAAAAGCTAATTTAATTATACATTTGGGAACCAAAAACCTAGCTGGGGAGGAGGTTAAGGTAGTGCAAAGCAGGTTCAAGGAGTTAGGGAAGATCTGCAGGGAGGAAGGAAGTTTGCTTGCCTTCTCAGAGGTGATACCAGTACCAAGGGCCAGCACAGCCATGAAAAGAAGAATAGTGGATTTTAATGACTGGGTGAGGGAATGGTGCAGGGAGGAGATGTTTATCTGTACTGGGGACTGGGAGGAGACCTGGTCAAACAAAGCACTCTTTTCGCCAGACAGGCTACACCTCAGTAGGGAGGGTTTGAGGGTACTCAGGGAAAAATTGGGGGAATACATAACCACTACACTTAACTTAAACTACTGAGGGGGAGCAGCGGGTGTGCAGGCCCACAGAATCCGAGAGGAGGAGGTCAGTGAACCCCCCCACAGTGATGAGGTTTGGAGGGAGGAGATGGAAGGAGCAAGAACACAGTCAGCAAAGGGTGGTGGTGGAGAGGAACACATAACAAGGGTACGTGGGAGTGCACACAGAGGTATGCTGATCTGACAGTGATACCAACACAGCGACATACCTCGCTGTTGGCAAAATCAACACTTTGCTGACAGCTCCCTGTATTGGTGTGCCTGAGACAGGGGCATACTGTCTCCCAGTCCTGTGCTCCCTCCCAGAGTCAACTCCGACTGAGTGTGAGGGCAGAGACCCTTCATGCGGAGTTTGGGGGACAAAGGCCCCAAGTGGAAAAGCAGGACCAGGAAACATTTGGGATTTACTTCTAGCACAACTTGTGGTCGACATAAATCCCATCACTGTGATGCTGGTTGACAAAAGCGTTGTCAAACTGGCATCATAGATCCCACACAGAGAGAATAAATGTGAACAGAAGAATAGAGGGAAGAGAAGGAAAGTCAGATTCTAGGTTGAGGGTGCTGTCTCTGAATGTGTGGAGTCTTGGAAACAAGATGGATGACCTGCAGGCACTAATAGCAGAGAGGAGGATGGGCATAGCTGCAGTAACCAAGACTTGGGCAACATCATACCATGACTGGGACCTTGCAATCCCTAGATATAAACTATACAGGAGGGACAGGGTATTTGGGAAGGGGGAGGGGTGGCAGTTTATATCAGGGAGAGAACAACTTGCACAAGGGAGGAGTCAGAGGAAGGGGAGGTAGAGGCATTATTGGTTCAGTTAAGGTCCAATAGAGGGAGGAAGGGGAGGTTGGGGATGGTTTACAGACCACCCAATCAGGATGAGGAGAGGGACAAGGAACTGAGCTCACAAAAATTGGAAGCTGTGGGGAAAAGAGAGGTGGTAATTGTGGGGGACTTCAACCTGCCCAAGGTGGACTGGAGTATACCCTCCACAACATGTACCAGGAGTCAGGTGATCCTGGAAAGACTGCAGAGTGGGTTCCTGACTCAGGACATCAGTGAACCAACACGAGCTGAGGCAATTATTAATCTGGTGCTCACAAATGGGAAGCATGTACAGGAAATAATGGTCAGGGAGCCACTGGGTGGAAGTGACCATTGCACAGTGTGGTTCCAGTTGGATATGGGCAGGGAAAGCATCCTAAGACCAAAATCTTGGATTTCAGGAGGGTAGACTTCAAGAAAATGGGTGAAGTGCTAAGGAGCCATCTGTCAGGCATCAAAGCAGATATGGGGGTGGACCAAAGGTGGTCCATCATTAAGGAAGGAATACTGGTTGCCACAGATAAGTGTGTTAGGCTCAGGGGTAAGAATACAAGGGCCAAAGCACCCAGCTGGTTCGATTCAGGGGTTGCCAAGACAGTAAGGAAAAAAAGGTTGGCCTATAGAAAATTCAGGAAGACCAAAAGAGAGAGGTGGATAGGGAAAATTACCTAAGGTTAGCTAGTGAGGCAAGTAAGGAAGTCCGGTGAGCAAAGGCAGAGAAGGAGCTACAGATAGCTGAAGCAATTAAGAAGGGGGAGAATACTTTCTTTCACAATATAAGTGAGTAAAGGACAAGAAAGAAGGGATTGTTAGGCTTAAGAAAGGGGTAGAGTGGGAGGAGAATAATGGGGGAAAAGCAGAGATACTAAATGAATACTTCTGTTTTGTCTTCAACAGGGAGAAGGATGGACCAGTGCCTTCAGGTGGGAAAAGAAGAGCAGGGAGGGAGGGGAACACAGATGTAGTGATAGAGAAAGATAGAGTGAGGGAAGGGCTTCTGGTACTGAAGGTGGACAACTCATCCGGCCCAGAGTACATCCAAGGGTACTAAAGGAACTGGTTGAGGAGCTGGCAGAGCCACTGGCAGACCTATTTAATAGTTCACTAGAGTCGGGGAGTGGTACCACCAGACTGGAGAACAGCACATGTAGTGCCCCCTCCACAAAAGGGGTCCTAAGGTTGATCCCGGTGATTACAGACCAGTCAGTCTGACTTCCATTGTGGGCACACTCATGCAGACATACTAAAGCAAAGGTTGGTGGAATATCTAGAGGGGCATGGTTTCCAGGATGCGAGGTAGCATGGGTTCATGGGGGGAGACTGTGTCAAACAAATCTGATTGACTTATTTGACTATGTCACTAAGACAGTAGATAGGGGCCAAGCAGTAGGCAACCTCTATCTTGATTTCAGCAAGGCCTTTGACTCTGTTCCCCACCAAAAGGTTGATCAGGAAGTTGGTGGATCTTGTGGTTGGAGAAAAGATGGCCAGATGGGTGGACAACTGGCGGAGGGACAGAACCCAGAGGGTAGTTGTGAGGAGAGAGTTATCTGGTACCAGAGAAGTAACCAGTGGGGTCCCACAGGGCTCTGTGCTGGGGCCAGAGTTGTTCAATGTCTTCATCAATGACACTGGAGATGGCATTAAGGGCAAAATATGCCTATTCATGGATGACACCAAGCTCTATGGGGGAGTGGACACAGCTGAAGGGATGCATGACCTACAGGAAGATCAGGAAAAGCTGGGGAAGTGGTCCAGGATCAGGCAGCTTGGCTTCAATGCCAAGAAATACAAAGTTATGCATATTGGAGCAAAGAATCCCAGGACAGAGTACTACCTGGGTGGAGTCCGAGTATCTGCATCAGAGGAGAAGTACCTGGAAGTGATGATCACTAGTGACCTGAAGCACTACATGCAGTGAAAGAAAGCAGCAGCAAAGGCAAACAAGATGCTGGGATGCATATCTAGGGAGCTCAGTAGTAAGAGAGAGGAGGTTATACTGCCCTTGTACAGGTCACTGGTAAGGCCACATCTAGAGTATGGAGTTCAGTACTGGTGCCCACACCTCAAAAAGGACATTAACCTGCTGGAGAAGGTCCAGGGGAGGGCTACAAAGATGACAGTGGGTCAGTAGGGTAAGGAATACAAGGAGAGGTTGAGGGCACTGAACATGTACTACCTGGAAGACTGGAGAGAGAGAAAGAGAGAGATGAGACATGATTGGGACCTTCAAGTACTTGAAAGGGTTAAGGTTGATAAGGAGAGCCTCTTTAAGCTGAGTGGCAACCATAACACTAAGGGGCACAATCTTAAGCTGGAGGGTGGGAGGTTTAGGAGGGAGGTCAGGAAGCACTTCATCACAGAGAGAGTGGTAGACACCTGGAATACACTGCTGGAAGAGGTCATCTCATTGAAGACAGTGGGCAGCTTTAAGAGAGGCGGGAGGAATAGGGGGAAAGTAAGGATCATGGGTAGGGAGGATGGGAGGAGTGGGTAGGGAGGGCAGGGACATAAGCTCAAGCTGTGGACCCTGCAATGTGAGCAGACTTGATAGACCAAATGGCCTTTTTCTGCTGGCTTCTTCGTATGTTCATATGAGCTATAACTTGTTAAAGTTGAAATGTGGAAAAAAAACAAGTCCAAATTCTCTTTTCATATGAAGGGATCTTTTTTTTTGTGAGGTTGTGTCATTCATATGAAAAATGATTGCTTTTATGGAAAAAGAATGTGAAAAAAAGAACCTAACTCCAAATTCTTTTTTCATATGAAGGGAATCTTTTTTCGTTCGGCCCTATTCTTTTTTCATATGGCCGTTTGAAAAAAGAAATTTGGGTCACGAAAAAATATTTTAAAATGTGCTAAAAACACATTTCTAGGTGATGTTTCCAAAAACTAAATGCAGAATTCACCTAAGAGGGTCCAGCTTAGAAATAAAGATGTCTTTGTGTCTCTGCAGAATATAAGTTGTATGGTTTTTCAAACAAAATGTAAAAAATGAAGAAAATGGACACAAGATGGTAGCCATACAAAAAAAAAAAATTTCTAACAGTAAAAGATTACTGCCATATGAAACAGAATCTTTTTTTGTATGGGTCAAATTATTTTTTTCATATGAAACAGCTATCCAAAAGACCATACTGAGCATGCTCAGAACTGAAATTTCAAGTCCTTAGAACTCTGGAACAGATTCATATTATGGCACCACTATGGCTCATGACCTTTCTACCCTGGAAATTTTAGAGTAAAATGCCAAACTGTCTGGGTGCTAGGCGATGAAAAAAAAAATGAAACCTCCCAAATCATCACCACACCAGTGACCCATGTTCAGGAATGAGCATGGGACACCAGAGGTCAGCCATGGGTATGCCTGGGAGTGGATGGAGCACCAGCTAGGCAGCTCTCCTCTCCTGGGTAGGGGTGGCAGGCATCTCCAGCTCTTGGCTGCCACCAAGTGGAGGCTTGATCATAGCGTCAAGCATGGCGGGGGGCTAGGTGCGAGGCTGAGTGGGTGGAATGGGGCCATCTGTGGTGCCAGTGTGCATGCACGCCTCCATGCACATGCACATCTGTGAATGGCTGGGGGTTGGGGATAAAAGAGAGTGAAAATTTGGAAAATCACCCCTGACGACAGGATGAGGACTGACCCCTCACAGGCTCCACACTGGTGGCTAGGCACATGTCACAAGGCTTGTGGCAGAAGGTACATCCCAGGGGAGCCGGGTGATGGAGCTGGGGGGTCGGTCAGAAGGGGGCCACCAGAGGAGCAGGAGCATACAATATAAAAAATATATATATTTTTTTTCTATCTGGATCTCAGAATCCACACATCTGACTGGAACAAAACTTGATATGTCAAGAGACATTGGCCCTGAAACTGTGCTTTCAAAATCTCATGCAAATCTGTTGAACAGTGGCAAAGCTATCAAAGTGTAAAATTAGTGGGTTAACATTAAACAGCCTACCCAACCTTTACTATAGTGGCACTGCCATGCTACTTTAATACATGGATGGGAACTTCTCCCCATAGGGAAGGCCATCAATTATTTCCCCTGCACTAATCAAAACATTACTGTTATATACCTACACTAATTAAATCTATATACCTGCACTGATTAAATACTACATACAACCCTATGGGATCACACTAATTACAACTAATTAACACAGCAATGAACCAATTTACATGCCCCGTTCCTCACCAAACAGCCATGTCCCTTGAAGCTGCTGCTTCTCTCTTCTAAGATTCCTTGCCTCCCTGTTGTTGCCACTAAGCTCCTTCAAATTCTACTCCTAACCACAGATGCCACTTCCAAAATCACAAAGCCTTTACTGCTTGCAAATGTACAGACCAGATGCCACTACAGACAACAACACTATATAAAAAGACAATTTTAGTGCAGCTTTTACTTTTTCTATACTAACAACATCTTGCCAAATATTTTTATCTTTAGTTGGGACACCATTAACAAATATAACAATGCTATTATCTTGATTTAGTGCCAATCTTTTGTTGGATAGGTAGTGGCAAAATGCATAATCCATCCTTTTAGAGACTTTACCAACTTTGTCTTAGGCAGATTTTTCATTTTTGTATTTAAACATACAGTTGTCTGGAATGGCCTAGTTGTCTGTATTAAATTTTCTCAAACATATTAAATGTTTAATCAATGAGGGAGCATGAACTGTATACATGATACTCATATGGATTTTGCTGCCATATTATTTAATTATTGTAAAGCAATGCCTGCACAGATTGCAACTTCTACTGTCTCTTCTGCATACTTGATCAAGTAATAAGCAATCAGTCTTGCCCACATGTAATTCCATGCTATGGAATTAAAAATATCATCTTTCACAGTTTGTGATTTATAAAATGAATGTTCGCATGAAATGCAAGTCACATCACATTTTTAATGTTTCTTAATTTTGAACTGAGCGATATCACAGCCATAGAGATTTATAGTCTCACCTTTGTGTACATTTGCAGATGTACAAAAATAACTTTTGCCAAGTTATTTTGCAAAGCACTAGTGTCATAAATTGTTCTAACAAACCACCACAATTTACTGAGATGCACTGCAATCAGGTGTATGTGACAGAAAAAAAATGTTCACTTGTCTCTGTCTGTAGACATGCCATTGAGTCACTCATGAGTGTTGTGAGTGACCTATCATGATAGTTGTCGATATTTGTCATCAGCAGTAGTCTATTGCTCAGTTTTGTAGTGAGTAGCTAGTTACAAAGTCTTTGATGCCATCAAATGACACAGTTCTTACATCAAATGTGCTGACACAGCCCCATTTTTTGGCAGATGATTTGGGGTGCTCAATACTGTCATGATCATGTTGTGAACCTTCTCAATCATCAACCACTGGGAAGAATCTTATAGCAGACTGCTCAAGTCCATGTTTATCAGTTATATATAGAATAATATATGAGGTTGTGTGGTTAACGATAATTTTACACACACCCGAGGTATTGGATGCTACATAAACCCCAAGAGCAAAGCTTGAGGGGTATATTTCAGCATCTAACACTGAGGGTGCATAAAATTTGAGTTTTTCACACGGCCCCAAGTTTTGTTTTATATAATTGCTGGGTATAATTTTTTTGCCATAACAATTATATAAAACAACAAGGCTTCTCTATGTAGCTGCAGTCTGTCTGAGTTTCATCGGGATCCACAGCCAGACGAGCCAGTTGAAAGAAACATCTAGTTTCACTTTTTTGCCCTAAATTTTTTTTAAATTAGCCAAGTTCAAGCATGTTTAGTAAAGAGATATTAAGTTTTCTTTAAAATGGACTTACCACCGAGTCAGAGTGGCATGTCGTGTCCAATGGTAAGCCATGGCATCGGCAATGAGAGGGGGAACAGTGGTGGCAGGTGCATGTGCAGAGGAAGGGAAACCCGGTGCGTGTTTGCTGTTATAAACACTCCTTTATAATGGCAAATCACAAATCATGTTTCTTTTAAGGAAAAACAAAAGCCATTTATTATAAATTGTTTTTGAGCTTGTGCAGTATACTGTAAGTATTGTCCCAGAACACCACTTCAGCATACTCTGTATGTAACTACTCATCTCCAAAGACAGCACTAAGGTTACCTTTGTTTAACACTCCATGGGCCAGATATTCAAAAGGGAGCACCGGGCGCAAATCTACTGCACTGGATAAGCACCAAATTTGTGCCTGACTGCAATATTCAAAAGGACATTTAGCGCCCGCGCTAGGCGTTACCACTGATGCTAAATAATAAAGTATGCAGGGGAGGGACTGAGGGGAGGGGCCCTGAATGCTGGCGCACTGGCATATTCGTAAGTATAGCACCACACTACAAGCATTAGCATGACCTGTAGAGCAGTGCTAAATACCACCAACAAAAAGCTGACGGTATTGCAGTGGTGTCCCCCCATACACACAGACATGAATCCCAACCCCCCCACTGACAGTAAAGTACAAAAGGTTTCCCTGGTAGTCTAGTGGTTCCCCCATCGCCAAGTACCACTGCGGTCCATCGTTGAACATAATATACTGTAAATTTCTCTTCCTTGGTAGGGTAGTGGTCCCCCCCAAGCATGGCTCCCGACCCCCGCTGAAATTAACATATAAATATTGTCCCTGGTAGTCTAGTGGTCCCCCCAACCCCAAGCACCGCTCCCGACCCCCGTTGAACATAATATAAATATCTCTTCCCTGGTAGTCTAGTGGTCCCCCAAACCCAAGCATGGCTCCGACCCCCTTGAACATAATATAAATATCTCTTCCCTGAGTAGTCTAGTGGTCCCCACCCCCAAGCATGGCTCCCAACCCCCATTGAACATAAAGGAAAAAATTTTCCCTGGTAGTCTAGTGGTCCCCCCGAAGCACAACTGCCAGGGAAACCATATTTATTGTATTTTCAACGGTGGACCGGAGTGGTGCTTGGGGGTTGGGGGACCACTAGACTACCAGGGACAATATTTTGTATGTTAATTTCAGTGGGGGTCAGGAGCCATGCTTGGGGATGGGGGGACCACTGGTACATGAGGGGTTTCAGTGTGTTTTGGGGCTACCTGGGGTCAGGGATCATGGTGGGGGGAGACACTAGCCTACCAGAGTGTAACAGGCACACACTGGAACAGGGACCATGATGGCAGAAAAGGACTGCTTGGCCCAGCCAGTCTGCCCTGTTCCCTATCTACTGGACATGCTGCATATCCTAGTGACCCTACAGCCTATGGCCTCCTGCCCCCACCCACCAGGTTTGCCTTATGCCTGTCCCATGCATTGCATCCCCCCACTATGTTTCACCCACTACTGCACTGGGGTACCTATGTTGTTGGGGGAGGCATCCTCCAGGGCATGTATGGCCATGGGCAGTGCATCTGTTTAGCTATCAATCTGTGTATATATCTATCTATCTATCTATCTATATATAGTATATATATATATATATATATACACACACACACACACACATATATATATATATATATATATAATATATATAGATACATATATATATATATATATATATATATATATACACACACTAGGGTGTCAAGCAGACGAGGCATACTGATGAGTCCTGGTAGGACGAAACACATGTCTATGTCTTTTGTTAGCACCCTTTGCAAACTGTGTGAGAGGCCTTTCAGCACCATGCAATGTTGCTTAAAGTTGGACCAGCATAACATTCTGTGGTGATCTGCATATGCAGCCCATGATGCTTTGCATTGTGAGGGCATGTGTGATATTGTATTTTCTTGAAACTTGGCTTCCCAGCCAAATGCCCTTTGGGGTAACCCTTGCCTCAGTGTTTGTGCACAGAGGTTCTTTGTCTTTTATATATATATAATATACATATATTTATATATATATATATGCACATACATATATACAGGTCCTGCTTGCACAGCTGCATGGTTGTGTTGTATGCACTGACTATGCCTGCCGGCACACAGTTCCTGCTGCTTCCAGCTTGTACTTCCATTCCGACCAACAGAGGATGCTGTGGGCATGCCTTGGCCTGCAGTGTCCAGCCTGTACTTCCATTCTGACCAAAAGGTGGAGCTGTGTGCACCATGCAGTAGCACTGGGAAAACTGCATGGTACTGTATGCTAAGCAGCACATAATGAGATGCAAATGTGCCTGTTTGCCCATGGATTACCTAAGTAGGCTCATTTGCATGGGAGGTTTGAATACAGCTCCCGTTTGCCCCAAGCTAACCAGTTTGCACCAGGCTAATGTGTTAGCACTGTGCAATCAGGTTAGCCCCTGGCAGACCTCACTTCAGCAGAGCACACTAAGCACAGTTCTGCAGTGTGTAGCTTATACTGTTGTTTGCAGTCCATACCTCTCAACTGTCCCTGATTTTCAGAGACGTCCCTAATTTTACCTCAGACCTTTACTCTGTCCCTCCTGCAAATTGTGTTTCCATGACCAAACAGTGGTGGTTGTAAGCATAACATAATGTTAGACACTAATGTTACAGACGTGTTATTCCTTAGAAAATGCATTTTGCACTACACCACTTATTCTACCAGCTTCCTGAGTGGATATCACAAATTGTTATGGTATGTCCCTGATTTTAAACCTTTGTCCCTGTTTTATTTAAGTCCTGTCCCTGATTTATGAGGCAGGAGGTTGAGAGGTGTGTTTGTAGTAGATGGGAGACAGCTCTGTGCAATCAAACACAATGTTCTCCACCTGCAACACTGGCTTGCTGCAGAGTCTAATGAGTTGAGTCTAATGAGCTGCAGTTGCAGTTTGCACTTCCCTATTGCTAGATTCAGTGCTGTCTCATTCCCGGGCTGTTTTTGGCCTGCACTATTTTCATTTGAATATAGCTTGCTTTGTGCTCTGGGTTAAGTTTGCCCGCCGGGCAGTGCTAATTTAGCCTTGGGGCAAAGTTTTGAATATCTGACCCCATGTGTTTGCATTTCTCTTTTAAATGTAGAATTTTTTTCTGTCAGTGAATGCATTTTTTCCACAGTTTCTTTTGCAATTATTTACAGATAACAAAGCTCATATGTACAAATCTTCATACACGTAGTCAAATTTTTGCATGTAAAGCCTTGTTTTTATATTTTTAACCTTCTTCCACATTATTGCTGACATACATTTATTAATTCTAGCTTTCTCAGCTATATTTCAAAAGTAAAGTTTCCTTCTGTCACTTACATGTTCTATAAGTGTTTCTCCTGAATGACCCTTTGCTCATTTACAAACATATGCAGACATATTATGACTCTGTGTGGCTACGTCACTGTATGTATTTGTTGCATTCTGAACAGTGGGTGTGGTTTGCTGTTTCTTGGTTGGTGAATGTTTGGAATTTTTTTGCTTCCTTAAAATGTCACATTTTCTATGATGCTGTTTGTTTTGTTCTGTACCAATTTTTTGAAATAGTACCTATAAATTGTTCTTCTTTGAGGCACTGACTCTTGCATCTAACACTGTAACCTTCTGTTTCAAACTTGCAGACTCTGTAACATTGATTTTGCTGTGATTTTGCTTTCTGGGATCTTGCAGGCATGGTTTTGATAAATCTTTGCTGTTGGCTACCAAGGTGTATGTAGAATGAACAATTTTACATCAGATGTTGGATGGGGGAAGTGACATGGATAGGGTACAGGGCTGAAAAAGGAAAAGCACACATATTAACATGAGAAATTATTTGATACAGTTAATGTTTAAAACCATATTTATTGCAAGATACAACACATATCTGAATTACAGTCAACAACAATGTTTAAAGCCATATTTATTGCAAGATATAACACATATCTGAATTATTTTTTTTTGTTTCCTCGTATACAGCACATATCCAGACGACAACTACTTGGTATGATATGAATACAGTATATATATATATATATATATATATACACACACACACCCCTTTATATGAATGTAGCAGTATATGAATGCACAAAAAAAATTAATGTGGACCTTTAATACATGTCCATATACATACGAACACATGCCTACATCATTACAATGACATCATTGTAATATACATATATATAAACAGGTATTGTTAGCTATAGGGTTAAGATACTATGGCCAGATTCAGAAAACTTTGCATGGATGTAAACTCAGTTTGCCCAGAGCTGGTATTCACAAAGCCCAGTCTGCCCTCGTAAACTGGGTTTGCGTCCAGGCAAAGTCAGGAGGGAAGCCGCAATGTAAATGAAGTGGAGGGGATTTGCATATCCCAGCAATCCCCTTCACTGAAGTCTTGCTCCACACAAGGGCCTTTGTGAAGGCCCTTATGTGCAGCAAATTGCCGCTGACCAAAACCTGGCAGTAATCTGTGCAACCCTAGTGGTTGTCAGAGGCACTGAGGCCTCCCCACCCTGATCCCTGATCACTGAGCTTTGTAAAAATCCCATTTTCCATAGTGTAGTATCCCACCCCCACCCCAAACCCCAATTACTGAGCTGTGAATAAATCTCCTTTTCCATAGTGTAGTGTCCAACCCCCCACCCTGAATCCCGATCACCAGGCTGTGAGTAAATCCCCTTTTCCATAGTGTAGTGTCCCAACCCCTGCCCCAAAACCCAATCACCTGCCCTGTTAATGATAGTGGTAAGCCTAGTGGTCTGGTGGGCTAGTGGTCCCTCCCCCTCTCTGTACCCCAGTCACTGGCCTGTCAATGAAACTGTTAATCCTGGTGGTCCAGTTGCCCCTCCCTCTTCCCCTATCTTGACTCCAAAGCAGTCGATACTCCCTGGTAGCCTAGTGGATCCCCATCCCCCACCTGGTAACAGCGAGCCCCACCACTCTGCTCCCCCCAGCCTGACCCACAGCTGGTGACCAGCACAGACCACCACTCACTACCATAGCTGGCTGCTGACCGAGCACTCAATGACAGCATACTGTATTCCGCAGAACCCACTGACAATTATCTGTCGATCAATCAACCAATAGTTTATTGGTCGACATTCTTGCCATTACGTAGTAGAAAAAATAACATACATTATACAGTGCATTACAAGATAAACTCAATTTCACATTCTTAAAACATCTGGGGTTTCCCAAGTCACTTTCATGTTAAAAATTACAGCACATTCATGTTGTTATGCTTGTCTCTATTTCATAGAGAGGAGTATATCTTATGATTATACCTCAGCTTTATAAAAACAGCTCCTTTATATCTAATTATAAACACGTTTTGGGCTCTTTAACAGTGGAATTTTCTGTATAGGATGCTACATGAAAAAGTGGCCTACACTTTATTGGGAAAAAATATGCAAGTCAGCTTCTATATCTGTTTTTTCTGAATTCTACTTATTTCTGTTAGATACACTGCCAGGTTCTTCAGTATATCCTCATTATCCGAATTAAACAGGGAATCCAACATGAATCTTGCAGGTATGTTCAAAGATCCAATATAGTTGCCAAGATATTTCTCCACATTGAGTTGATATTGTTTCATTTTTATTAAATCTTGCCTCCAGTACTTAATCGGAAAGGTTTCAAATCTAAACTGCGTTAGTATATTTTTATGATCAGTAGATTTTGTAATGTTCAAATACGATTTCAGAGAATATTCTTTTGTGATGTGCACCAGCCATTTTGCTATTTTTACTTTTTTTGTCTCATTTAAATCCATTTGTTTTGATTTTGCATGAAGTCACTTTGCTATTTATCCTTGTATATGCTGGATTTAAACAGGTGTTTTGATCTACCTGGAGTTTTAGATATCATAGTCCATTTTCTTCCAGGAGTTTCATAGTATTATTTAGCCAATTTCACCCATCATACAGTATGCCCAGATATTCAAAAGTGTGCCCAGTATGTGCGCAATGGACTGTGCAGCACAATGCAGATGCACCACAGGAAATGGACACTATATTCAAAAGACACACCACAGACATGTGCAGGTGCAAACCACACTGAATATAGCAAAAGATGCACCACTGCACAGCCAGACATGCACCAGAGCAACTAGGATTGTGCAGGAGCATGGCAGTAAGCAGCAACAAGCATGCTGAGCAAGCACAACAGGCAAACGGGAACACAGGCAGAGCATCACAAGAGCAGAGTGCCAAGCCTGCCCTGGCAGACCCAAACCACAAGGGGACCATGCCCAGGGTGCACAGTGCAGGCACACAGCCATGGGGCCACAGAGCATGTAGGATGCACAACACAAACACAGGTCACCAAACACACCCTGCTATACACCTAGATGGAAAAGAAGCCAGCAGGCCCATGGCACTGCACCACCACAACCCTGATAGGCAACACTGTATGGGATAATGCCACAGGCATGGTGGGAGGGCATTAGGCACATACAGTGGTCAGAGGCAGAAGAGACACACATGCACTGGAGAACAGGGTGCACAAGCCATGTCGACGTGCAGGGAGCCTAATATGTATACCCTTGATGAAAGGAGGGACGGGGGACATGATAGAAACTTTTAAGTACCTCAAGGGAATTAACAAAGTCCAGGAGGGTAGCATCTTTCAGAAAAAGAGATGTGTAAGAATAAGGGGGCACAAAATTTAAAGATAGGAAGTGGATGGCTCAGGGATAATGTGAGGAAATTTTTTTTCACGGAGAGAGTGGTGGACACATGGAACCACCTTCCTGGAGAGGTTGTGGGGTCTAAAACAGTGGGGGAATTCAAACATGCATGGGCAGACATAAGAAAATTATAGTATGGGTTGCAGAAAGTAGGCTGTTGGTTAACTAGAATCTGCATCTTATCCAATAGGTAGAGAAATGGGCAGACTGGGTGGGCCAAGTGGTCCTTATCTGCCATCAAAGTCTATGTTTCTATGTGACACAGGGCCCAGCACTGCACAGCACACCAGCACTGGCAGGGGCAACACTGCAGGTGGAGGGCAGGCCAGCACAGGCTAACAGGGACACATGGCAGTGGACCGCATACAAAGCAGGTGTTCAGCCATGGCCCAAGGGCCCGTGCTACAGAGGGACACATCACACAGGAGCCTGTGCACACAGATGCACAAAACAAAGGGCATAGCACTGGGACAGAAGGGGTCACACCCAAGAGCAGCACAGAATAATGTAAGCACAGTACAGCACCCTGCAGGCAAAGGAGATGCAGGCACTGATGTGCATAAACATAAATCTTTACTAGCAAACAGTAACAAAAACAGTGGGATGCCAACAGGGTATACAACAAACAAATCATAAAGGGAATGGTAGGGAGGGTCAAATTAGGCAACAAGGGGAATGGGTCTGGGAGCAAAGATGCAGTATAATACAGAATAGAAACAACAATGAGGAGGGTAGGGGATGTCCAGGGCACAGTGGAGGAAAGGAACATGGTCACTGTTGCAGATGCCATTGTGATGTCCTTAGCAGGCACACCTCCCTGATGATCTCCCGTGTTGCACCAACATGGCGATATCAAACTCTGATGAGCATGTACATCCTGGTGAGGTGCATCTGGATGAGCCTGCTGAGCTGAAGGAGGCCACCACTAAGCAAGCCCTGCCAATGACTTCAGGCCTGTGGCCTGGCCTGACCTACAAGAAGGAAACCAGAACAGTTGATAATGATGTTCCACAAGGAGCCCAAGTCCCCCCATGTGTGCGCACAGGACAGCAGACACACCCACCTGTGGACGTAGCCAGCATTGGCACATGCAAAGTGGATGGCAGCAGCTGACCCAGCTGCACCCCTCAGGCAGACTGCATGCCCACCTGTGAATGACATGCACCCACATCTGTGCAGTGCACCACACAGTACCAGTGCAAAGGCCCCCTAGGTAATGTGGTAGTCCCCCAGCAGTAGTCACACTCCATGGGATGCACACACATCCCCACCCTACCAGGAACAGAGACAGGATATCACCACACAGAGGCTACATGTATGCCCCCCATGCAACATGGCACAGGCAGTGGAGCCAGGAACCACCCAACGCAGTGGCCACACATGGTGGCAGTGCCCCTTGCTGTACCACACCACACAACCCAGTCCCAGTAATGTCTCATAAACCATGCCACACACACACTCACCTGCCTTTCCAGGCACTGGTGCAGCTGTGACACCACCATCACTGTGGCACATGTCCCGGTCCATGACCTCCCTGGCCCTCCAGTCCTGTGGATGGAACAGAGAGGGAAAATGGACATGAGTGGCATGGCATGTACAGACTCACCCAGCATAGACACAGTGCACATCACTGACACAGCACAGACAGGTTTACAAGCCCATGTGTGGGGCATGGTGTATGGGCCAGCATCAATGTGCACTGCAGAGGTATGTGGTGCAGCAATGAAGGACACACACTGCCCACCAGTGCTGTCCCCCTTCCCACATGCAGCTGCACAGGCAGTGCGCAGTACAGCACAGGATGTGGACATTAGTAGCAGGCACATTGCCATGAGACACCTACCTGGCAGTGGCATGGATCTCCTGAAGCCTTCAGAGCCTTGCTGGATCCCACCTGTAGAGGTTCCCATAACGGTGGTGGCACTGCTTCCCGGTGTGCTGCTCCCCAGTCCGCTGCTCCAGAACAGCTGCCACCCATTCCCAGACCTGGGACCATGGCATCTGGAGCTCAGCAACACCATACAACTGGTCCATCATAGGCTCAACCAGGGCCACCAAATTGGCCATCTTGACATCGCTCCAGTTTACTGCCCAGTACACATACTGACCTGACCAAGTGTAATGGGGGGCAGAGGAGTCTGTCCCCATATTGCCCTATCCTTATATAACCTTTGTTGGCACCCTTGTAATATTATAACGTAAGACTAGATGTAGCCTTGAACTGTGGTTTGGGTGAGTCATAAGAAGAAAGAATAGAGCAAGCACATAAGCAAACATAAAGCCATGTCCCCATATCTGGACAGGCAGAGATAGCACGTAATGGAGGACAGACTAAAAAAACATTGCTGACACCAGTCAGACCATAATTGGGATTGGTCTCTCCTAGTTACTTCCCAAAGAATGCTTGCCACACCTATGGCCTTTTGTGTCAGTAAGCTAATAACTACCTGTTCCAGGGAAATGACCATGCCTAATCAGTATATAAACTTGTGCATTCCATTGTCACACTGAAGAAATGATCTGTGTCTAGCATTACCTTTGTAGGTAGGTAAAAATAAAATTTCTTCCATCACCGGACCTGGTATCTTTAAACAACACAGCTTACATTTTTGGTGCCGTGACTCGGATCGCTGTTGCTAACAAACCATAGGCATCGGAGCGGTCGACCGCGGGACGGACGAGCCAGCTCCGTGTTTAACACTGAGAAACAGCGGCTAGTTTGCCTGGTTGAAGGTGGACCGAGATTCGGTCCAGTGGCTAAGTCAACTACACCTACAAGGACAGAAGGGACCCAGTCTGCACACTAGGTGATGTATTAACCTCTTGTTTCGATCCTCTTGTTCTGACTAAAAGTATTTAAAGTAGTAGTTTTTTGCTCTATAAGGTATAACCTTGTAAGAACTCATGGGGCAAGGTATATGAGTGTGGCTGCTGGAACTGGCAAGCTGGAGCCCACAGAAGGGTTGCAAACTTTGGCTAAGTAAACGGAGGCATCAGTGCAAGGGTGACCCTGTTGAAAATATCCAAGTAGACCAAAGGGACAAAATGAGCATGGAAACTATAATAGGGAAATTTGTGGGGAAGTATTGTAAACAGGGGCCGTATAAGGCCCCGTCAGAAGACATCCCCGCACAGGTCTATTTCTCAGGACAAGAAGAAGACAGAAGCAAGAAGGTCAAGAGAGGAAAGGAAATTTTTGCTAATGCCTTACAAGGCTTGTATCAGTATAATGAAACCATAGTGTACAGGCTGGGAAAACAAGTAACAGAGAATGCAGGTTTAAAATACGTAAACAAAAAAACAGGAGGAAGAGTTAGAATTATTGCAAGCAAAATTGCAGCAGAGCGTCCCCTTAACTGAATTTGACTCCATTAAAACCCAGTTGGGGCAAAAACAGAGCCAACAGGCCAAAGCTTAGGATGATCTGTGTTTATTGAGTAGGGATAATTCCTTGCTACACATAAAATTAGATCAACAATCACAGGAACACGTGACAGAGACCAGGCAGTTGTATACTGAGCTAAAGGAGGCGACTGAGACTATTCAAAAACTAAAAAAACAGTGTGAGGAATTAAAAGCACAGGTCTCAGCCCCCTTAAAGATGGCACCCATGACCACCCGTGGACAGAGCGCCTCGGGGGGCACAATGTCGACTGTCACAAGACACCAACTAGAAGAACAACTAGTTAACCTAGTAGCAAGACAAGCAAAAGCTAAACTGAGGAAGGAACGGGAGAAAAGGAAAGAGGAGGCTGATAAATATGAAGCCGAAGAAAAGAAGTGGGAGACTAAGGCAAGACATTTGGAAGACCTCTTAGAGAAAGATGAGGATGCCAGGATGACGCAGGTACAGAAGGAGGGGCCTGAAGGTAAGGAAGAATGGACAGAGGAGGTAGAGGAAAAGGAGTATGAGATGGAGGGAGGCAATTGGGTAGAAGTGCCCGAAAAGAAAAAAAAGGTAAAGAAGAATATAACTCAACAGAAACCCCGAGACCCAGAGCCAAAAAATAAGATCAAAGATTTATCTATAGATGAGATGACAAAACTGGGCACAATGATAGGACCAATAGACCATAAAACCAATTTGTCAGAGCTGAGACAGAAACTAAAACAGTTAACTAGCACTTGTAGGTTAACAAATCAGGACGTCTGCTGGTTGGTGATGTTTAAACTGCCTCACAACATAGCGGACGCAATGCCCTCAACAGTACAGGGTACACACCCAGAAGCTGAGAGCAATGTCAACTCCTGGGCAGATTATAGTGAGGTAGTAGAGGCCATAAGAAAGGCAAGGGGAGAACCCGCCAAGCAAGAAGTAGACTGGGACAGGATTTTACAAACAAAGCCACAATCAGGGGAGGGCCCCTGAGTGTTCATTTCCAGGCTTTTTGAAGTATATCAGAGATATGGAGGGCAGGATTGCCCTTCAGAGGATGACACCACATTTAGAGACCTGTGGGTAAGAGCATATGACCTAGACCCCACCCTTAGGATGGTAGTTAAAATGGGCCAACCCAGGAAGAGCATATAACCTTGTTGAAACTTATTTAAATGAGAAGGAGAGGAAAGCAGAGGTAGCAGCAGTGACCTGGAAAATGAAGGGAGCAAGGGAGAATCTAGGGCGTGTTTTAACTGCAAAAGCCCGGACACGTCATGAGCGACTGTTGGGTGAAGGGTGAAGGCAGAGAGGGTCAAGGACCAAGACAAACAGGCAGGGGGAGAGGACGGAGCCCACAAAGGAAGGATCCAGGAGCCCACACAAGATATAGACCAGGAGCTGGGTCAGACGAAGTTCAAGGTCTCATAATTAAATGTTCAATATAAATGCACAATTTTATTTTTTATTGCAGCTGACAAAAGGAATTAACAGGACGCCATGAACTTTAAAACCGCCATCACCATAATTGTATGTGTGGCCGGGACAATTTTCTTCTTGTGGAGAACAGGAAGTGACCTCAAAATATATAAACGGAGCGGAGATTCACTCCATACCACAAACACCTGGTGGACTTTAATGAGACCGTATGCAAATAATGCAAATGTGACTGACTGTTATATGTGTACACACTCACCCTTTTCATCAGCTGTTGGACTCCACTTGAGACCAAATCCTTTGGACTGGTATGATACATACCAACTATTGTTTGCAATGGCAAAAATGAATGACTCAAACTTTGTACAGTATGTATTGTCTAATGTAAATGCATCTGTTTTTAATAACTCTGTACTGCCACTTAACTGGTACAGCCCACCAAACATGACAACTGATGGGCGAACTGTTATTCATCTTGACCACAGAAAGACACCAGCAATTCCTTATTGTATATGTAAAAATGTGAGCTCTAAGACAAGTTCAAGTTATGTTGGATCAACCCAAAACTGTACCTCCCAAGTATTACCCTGACGTTAGATACATTAAAACCCTGTCAGTTTGTAATGTCACTGGCAACAGTACTAGTAATAACAGTAGCTGCACCAACAGCACCTATTTAGCCAATGCAACAAATTTGTATTTCCCCCGGGACTTATGTAACACAGGGCTTGGCTCTGTCACAGGGCTATATTGGGTATGTGGATAAAAAGCATCTTTGGTGACTGGGGAAGTTCAATCCTACATGGAATTGTTATAATATGCAGTATATTGCTTGCACTCTACATATTTATATCATGCATTAAAATCACGTGCTCTAGTCTGACCAGACCCAGCAGGGGTAAGTACCTCATATAATGCTTGTCTACTACGTGTCTGATTTGCAAATTTGGCAATATGGTGCCAAAGGGGGGAATGTAATAGGGGGCAGAGGAGTCTGTCCCCATATTGCCCTATCCCTATATAACCTTTGTTGGCACCCTTGTAATATTATAATGTAAGACTGGATGTAGCCTTGAGCTGTGGTTTGGGTGAGTCATAAGAAGAAAGAACAGAGCAAGCACATAAGCAAACATAAAGCCATGTACCCTTATCTGGGCAGGCAGAGATAGCACGTAATGGAGGACAGACTTAAAAAACATTGCTGACACCAGTCAGACCATAATTGGGATTGGTCTCTCCTAGTTACTTCCCAAAGAATGCTTGCCACACCTATGGCCTTTTGTGTCAGTAAGCTAATAATTACCTGTTCCAGGGAAATGACCATGCCTAAATAATCAGTATATAAGCTTGTGCATTCCATTGCCACACTGAAGAAATGATCTGTGTCTAGCATTACCATTGTAGGTAGGTAAAAATAAAATTTCTTCTGTCACGGGACCTGGTCTCATTCATACTAACATACATACTAACATACTAACATACTAAAATGCCAGCAGAATAGGCCTAATGGTCTTTCGTGTCTGCTCGTTTGGTCAGCCCCCACCCTGGGTGCTGACCTTGCTGTCCCCCTCGCCTTCTCTGGCTTCTCCTTCCCAGTTCGGATATTCTTGCTGCATTGGTTTTGCTTCCTGAACCCTTCCCTGTACCTGTCCCACCCCTCTTGAACCCCTCCACTGTCTCTGCCTCCACCAGCCCCTAGGTAGTGCATTCCATGGCTCTACCACCCTCTCAGTGTAGCTAGACCTCCTCCTTTCTCCCCTGAATCTTCCCCCCTCCAGCTTCCACCCATGCCCTCTAGTGGCCCCTTCCTCCTTCCTTCGAAGCACCCTCACTGTTCCTCCCCTATTTACCCTCTTCATGTACCTGAAGACCTCTATCATGTCCCCCCGGTCCCTTCTCTCTTCCAAAGTGTACATATTTAGCTCTTGAGCCTCTCCTCATAGGTCCTGTCCCCAAGCCCCAAATCATTTTGGTTGCCCTCCTCTGGACCCTCTCCAGGAGGTTAATGTCCCTCTTTAAGTGTGGCCTCCAAAACTGCCGAGTACTCCAGGTGCGGCCTCACCAAGCAGTTATACAGAGGAGTATCACTCCCTCCTTCTGGAGGTGATCCCCTAGTGATGCATCCCAGCATCCTGTTGGCCTTGGCTGCTGCCTCCTACAAGTCTCAGAGTTGTTCATCTTGACATCCACCACCACCCCCAGGTCCCTCTCAGCCATTGAGACTTGTAGTATTTCCCCAGGGTGTACACTTGGCCTGGGTTTCTGGCCCCCAGGTGGAGTACCTTGCATTTCCCTGCATTAAACCTCAGCTTCCACTTTCTAGACCATCTTTCCAGAGCCTCCAGGTCCCCCTGCAGGGCCACCCTCCCCTCCTCCCCATCCACCACTGCCCCCAGTTTCGAGTCATCTGCAAAGAGACTCATCTCACTCCTGATTCCTGTCCTTATGTCAGATACGTAGGCGTTGAACAGAAGGGGCCCAAGGACTGATCCCTGTGGGACCCCACTAATGACCCTCCTTGGGGAAGAGATTATCCCACCAACTACGACCCTCTGGGTCCGGTCCTGGAGCCAATTGCCTATCCATCGGATCATCTGGTTTCCCACCCCATTTCTCCTAGTTTATCCAACAGGCCCACGTGAGGAACAGAGTCAAATGCCTTGCTGAAGTCCAGAAAGAGGACATCCACTGGTCTACCCAGGTCCAAGGCACTTGTCCCCAGTCATAGAACTCCACCAGGTTTGTCTGACCACGATTTCCCGGGATGAATCCATGCTGTCTATCGTCCAGGCACCCTGACTTATCCAGACGCCCCCAGCCTCTCATGACAATGCCCTCCATCACCTTGCCCACCACTGATGTCAGGCTGACAGGCCTGTAGTTCCCTGCCAGCTCCCTTGATCCCCCCTTGTGGATAGGCACTACATGCGCCACCTTCCAGTCTTGGGGCACCCACCCTGTCCTCAGAGAGATGGTGAAAAGCTCTGCCAGGGGTTTCGCCAGAACATCTGCAAGTTCCTTCAGCACTCTAGGATGTAATTTATCTGGCCCCGGTGCTTTCTCCGTCTTAAGGGAGCTGAGGGCTTCCCTCACTCTCTCTGCTGTGATTTCCACTTCCAGTACCTCTTCTCCCTGCTTAGCCCTCCCCCCACCTGCCAGTGATGCCCCCCTCTCCCCAGACCTGCCGATTGGTAGGGGCCCCCTCCTCATTATCTCTGTCTCCTCCCATGTATGATGCAGCATCCCCATTTTCTCTGGTGAAAACTGAGGTGAAGTACTCATTTAGTACCTCAGCCTGCTCCTCTGGGTCTTGTGCCCATCTCTCCCCCTGATTTAATCCTGCTAATCTGCCCCTTCACCCTTCGTCTTTCCCCAATGTATCTAAAGAACCCCTTTTTCCCTCTCCTAATTTCCCTGGCCAGGTTCTGCTCCTTCCTTGCCTTAGCCGCCCTCACCACTCTAGTGGCCCTTCTAGCCAACAGCTCATACTCCCCTCGATCCCTTTCACTCCTTGAGCACTTGAATTTCTTATAGGCTGCTTTCTTTCCCCGCACCACCTCCTGGACCTCCCTGGTCCACCAACAGGGTTTTTGGGCCCTACCCGCATTTTCGTCTTACTCTTGCACAGGTGCTGGTAGCATCCTGCACCCCTCTCCTGATTATTTCCCACCTACTATCAGCGTCCATGTCTGACCCAATCCCATCCAAATGCTCCTTAAGGATCCTTCCCATTTCCTTAAAATCCACCCCCCTGAAGTCGGTTACTTCCGTCTTTGTGCAGCCTTCTACCCCTCCTAGGTCCAGGCAGAACCAGACCGTGGCATGGTCACTCCCGCCAATGGGTCCCTTACCTCCAGGCCCCAATCTGGTCATTGTCTGCCAGGACCACATCCAGTACCCGTGCCTCCTGGTCGGTTCCCTCACCTGCTGAGTTAGGAACGCGTCTTGAACATCCAACAACCTCTGTTCCCTGGTCAGAGAGGATGTCATAGTCTCCAGTCTGTTCCTGGCATGTTTAAGTCCCCTAACACCACCACCTTTCCTCTGCCCAGTCTGCAGTGTCTCTAACATCTGCCACCAGACTGTCCTCCAGCTCATCCGCCAGGGCAGGGGTCTACACCACTCCTATTTTTACTCTCACCCCTTGTTATCAAGGTGACCCAAATCGCCTCCACGGTTCCCTCCGCCTCCTCAACTCCCCTATGCCAATGCAGTTTTTACTATCATTGCTACCCTCCTCCCTTCCCTCCCCTGTCCTTCCTGAACATAGTGTAACCCTCCAGGTTCAGGTCCCAGTCATGTCTTGCAGTGGCCTAAGTCTCAGTGACCACTGCCACATCCACTGCTCCTCAGTTAACATCGCCTGGAGCTCAGGCATTATTGCCCAAGCTCCTGGCATTTAGAGGACTACCTTCCACCCTTTCCCTATAGTTTCATTTCCCTGCTTGTGTTCCTTGGGATTCTGTTTTCTCCTGGTCTGCACTTTGCCAGTTGGTCTTTTCCTGCAATCCTCCTGGTCCCCAGGGGGTGGAGACAGAGTCCCTCCTTTATCGGCATCCCTTGACTGCCTTTTCTCCCATCCCACCCCCCTTCACAAGTTTAAACCCCACTTTTCACCAATGAACTCCTCCATTTTCAACTTAAGGATTCCCCTCTCCTCCAAATTGAGATGTAGTCTATCTCTAGCATACAGCTCCTTATCCTCCCAGGTCTCCCCCCAATCCCCCATCAACCCATACCCTCTGGTCTCACACCACTCCCTGAGCCACTGGTTTATCTCCCTAATTTTTCTTTTGTGTTCCCCACTAGCCCTTGGCACTGGCAGGATTTCTGAGAAGGAAACTGTGCATCCTATGTCATGACAGACCCTGGTGAGCTCCCTGAATCTTGCCTGTATCTCTAGCTCGCTATTTCCCTCAATGTCATTTGTGCCCAGGTGGACCAGTATGTCTGGGGAACCCCCACAGTCCTTTGCCAGCTGATATACCTCGTGCTTAGCCCTGTGCACCGTTAGTCCAGGGAAGCATCTTGTTCTAACTGGCCAGGCTTCTCCCTCCCTATCCCATTTGATACCCCTGATCATAGAATCCCCCACAGGAGCACTCTGACCACTCCTTTTCCTCCATTTCCCCCCATGTCCCTCATCCTTTCTACCGGCCCCTCCACCCAGCTGGCTCCTTGTTCCTCCCCCTATCTGGGTGCCACATGCCACCCGTTCCTTATTTACCATGGCCTCCCTCCCTCAATCCCTAGCCCTCTCCTCCTCCTCCAGTATCCTTCTGTACCTTGTTAATTCCCCCCTCACTGCTCGCAACTGGTCCTTCTCCCCCATCTGCTAAACTAGCCTGGCTCATCCTCCCTTCCTTCCTGTCTCCATTTAGTTCCTCCTTGCTCATCGTGCTCCCCTGGCCTAACCCCTCAGCTCTCTTTACTGAATCATCCTTGTACTTCTGGTCCTTCTTTACCTTTCCTCCCAACTGGTCCTTCTCCTTGCGCTTTCCTCCCTCTTCCCCCTGCTCCGATTTACTGCTCCCCCCATTCTCCTGCATTCCAGGTCCCTCCCTGTTCATCCTGCTATCTGGCCCCTGCCTCCTGCCCCCCACTCCCACACCCTTTCCGTCTCTAACCACCTCTGCCATGGCTACATCCCACCCCATCCTTGAGCAGAAGAAGAGAATTGAAGCGGTTACTAAGTATAAGGTCTGATCCACCTCCCTGCCTTGCTTCCTTCTGTCCAGCACTGGCTATCCGCCTACTTCCCTGAGAATGTTGTCCCTCCGTCCCCCTTTGTGAGGTCCCCAGTTACCTGCCTGCTTCCTTGGTAGTGTCCTTTTGGGCCCCTCTGCCAGGGGTCCCTATGTGACCCCAGTATTCTCCTGCCTCCCTTTCCTATACCCCCGCCCCCAGTGCTTGGTGCAACCCTGTGGGAGATTTCCAGCCCCCTTCCCCAACCATACCACCTCCTTCCTCAGCTTTCTCCTCATCCCCACAACCTCCTCCCTAAGCTGTGCCAGCTGGTAGCACACTGGGCAACCACCAAACTTCCAAGCCCAGTCCAGTATCATGGCTGCTCCACACCCTGTGCACCCCACCACCCTCCCAAAGATGCCGGCCCTAATAATGTGTGGTTCCATCCCCTTTCAAATAGTTTTCCTTGGGTGAGCCACCAGGTTCCCCCTATTCCAAGATACCCCTACTGCCTAATCAGGTCACCCACTAATCCTAGAGACAGTCCCACTGTACACCAGTAACTCTTTTACTAGGTGCAGTACAACACATTATACATGTAAGGAAAATGAACTCCCTAAGCTCCTCTCTCCCGCTATCTTTAAACAACGCAGCTTACACCCAGCCATTATTGATATCTGCCACACTGTGCCTGACTGCATGTACTTGCAAAGCCTGCACATGGAACTGCGCAGCTCCTGATGTGCAATAGGGAGTCATGGACCATGGCTGCACAGCATGGAGATGTGCGATAGACATGTGCAACAGATGCTTAGCATGCAGTACTGCACATGCACAATGCAGAACGTTAAGGCGGGAGTAAGGGATCATAGCTGTGACCCATGTACATGCCCTGGGTGACCCTGCACAATGCTGTGCATTTGCCACAAGCGCAGTGTTAGGCAATGCACAGTTGGTGGCATTGCCCAACTGGCATGGATGTGAAATGGGGCCAGGCAGGGTAGTGTCTCTGTATGCAAAGCATGTGCAAAGGGCTGTATGCGCAATAGGGGAATGTCTCGCAGTGCACACAGCTGCATGATAGGCCACAGGATGTGTTGCTGCCCATGGTGCACATGCACACTATGCATGCACTGGGAATGTGCCAGCCAATTGCTCCAGCACAGTTGTATTGCACAAGGTGCAATTCTGCAATATTCAGCTGGCATATGCAAACAGCCTCATGAGCCAATGCCAGGCACAGTTGTGCACATTAGCATCTCATTACAATTGTGCTGCTGCTCATTTGCATGTGTTGAGCCATAAAAGTGCCACAATACAGCACTGGACACTGACAGGTATTGCAGCCATTGAGGTAAGGACCATCACACCTTGTGACATAGCTGTGCATGTTGTCAGTGCTGCACTGTTCCAGGTTGGGATGCCTAGCCATTAATCGGGCCATTGTCTGACTGTCTTCAGGTAGCATCATGTCTGAGATGAAGGGAGCTGAGGAGCAGGGGCCTGCATAAAAGCACAGGCTCAACTTCACGAAGGATGAACAGCAGACCTTGTTCAAGGCCTACCACAACAGGGAGCCACTGCTGAGTGGGGCCACTGGCACCTCGCAGGACCATGCCACCAGATGGGAGGAGGAGGTGGTAACCTACGACAATGCCCATGGAAGACATAATAGGAGTGCACAGGAGTGCAAGAAAAAGATGGGGATGGACTGTAGGTGCATCAAAGAGAAGGTGGCCACCATCAGGGAATCCCACAGCAGGATGGGTGGGGGACCAGACACCGCCCCAGTACTGATGGCAGGTGAGGAGATGGTGGTGGTGACCATCACCTGTGCCACCATAGAGGGCGTGCCAGGAGGTGGATTTCAGATGGGTTTCAGCCCCTCACAGGACTGTGAATCAGTGGGTGTCATATGTGGATGTCTGGGTGTGTGGTGCCCAGCAGCGTGCAAGTGTGGCAGCAGCACTGTTGTATGCCCATGGCTTGTGAGGCTTTCAGCTGCGCATGCCGCACATGGAACCACCATGCATGGCAGTGGCCACCTGTGTGCAGTGGGACAGCAGCATGGGCACTATACTTTGGCCATGGCCCTGGTCCAGTGTGTGCAACACAGCCCCACAGTACTGCCTACACAGTGTGCCAGTGTTATTGCAAGGTCCACAGGGGTGCAGGCAGCTGTGCGGCTCACCACGTGTAATGTTGCCTGTGGGGGACATACATGTCAGCCATGTGGGGGTGCAACACCATGTGCTGCATCCACCTACCATGGCTGGCCTGGCATGAGCACAACCTGTGGCTTGTCCACCCTGATGTGTGGTGCTGCACGGGCGTACCCTGTTGCATGCAGGCATGGTGTTGGTGTGCATGCCCCCATAGCACTGGCCACGGCTCTGCGTGCTCCTTGCCATCTTCAACACTGATACTGCCCTTCTGTCTTCCAGTTTCATCACACCTCAGGGATGGGTTGCAGGACACCACTGACAGTGTTGGACCCGAAAAGGAGGAGCCATCCACATCCACATGCATCAGGGCTAGTGACTGTCGGTGATGAGGCAGTGTGGGGCTGCTGGAGCTCCTGTGTCTGGGTGATGATGACCCCCTGACAGACCTCCTGTTTACCGATGCCCTACCCGTGCTTGTAAAAGGGACACAGGAGGAAGTGTCATTGGACACATATGATGACATTACACTGATCCTGGGTGGCATGGGCCTGGACATGCCACCCAGGGTACAGGGCTGTACACAGGCAGTGGTCACCACGGTGGCGATGCCGGTACCTCTTGCCAGCTGCTCCTGACCATGACCGCTGATGGTGTGTGGCACCGCTGCTGTTGCCGGCCATGGGGGGGTACTGCCATGGTTGCCAGTGCCACAGGAATGTCCCAGCAGGCAGTTGGGCAGCAGCAGCAGGCTGCAGTGGCCACCATGCAGCACACCACAGGGGCTGATGATAGGGCACATGCACAATCCCCCCCCAGTGTGGTACCCTGTGCAGCATCCCCAGGCAAGGGATGTCACACAGCATGCTGCCACACCCCCAGCAGGTTGGCATCAACCCTAGGATCTGCAAGGTGCTGACAGGCTGGACAAGCACACCAGGCTTCTGTGGTCATCTGTGGACAACCAGGCAATGCTCGGGGCTGAGATCCATGCACTGTGGGTAGAATTGTGTCAACTGTCTGAGTGTGGGGATATTGGACATGCTCAGCTGATTAGTGAGCTCTGGCAGCTGCAGGAGGCCACATATGCATCACTGGACCACATTGCCGGACCACTGCTGCCAGATTTGCATTGCTGGCATCCACTGGGCATGGCAGGGCACATAGAACTCCCTGTAGTGCGACATCGACACCTTGAACCCGGCGTCTGGTGACCCCTTCACAGCTGATGCCAGGCTCTGACTTGGCAATCCCTGACACACCCGGCAGTAATCCCTTTACTGGGCTTTTCATGCCCACGAGGACCCAGTCGTATTCTCAGGCCTCTACCCAAGCGAGTGTGTTAGTTACACCTCCAGTAGCTGTTGAACAGCCTGTGGCTGCTGCACAGCCTGGGTGTGGCCACTCACATGGCCATGGTGGCTGTGTCACCGCATGGCAGGCCTGCTGAGTGTGCTGTCCTGTCCTGGTGCCCACTGCTGTTGGCTGGTGCGCACTTGGCTGGCAAGCCCATGTGCATGTACTGGTACGTATGTGTGGCATGTGGCACATCCTCCATGTGTGCATGCTGTGCAGGTATGGCTTGTGTGGGTTGTGTTGCGGACAGCTCTGTGTCCAGCACAGGGCCCACGTGTGAGTGCATGTGTGTGTGTGCCAATGCCTGTGCACTGTGATATGAGCTTGTGGTTGTGTGTTTGTACGGTCCCTGTGCATGCTGTCTGTCTGTGTGCTGGTGTCTCTGCATGCCTCCCTGTGTGTCCGTGCACCTGTGTATATGTGTGTGTGTGTGTGTGTGTGTGGTAGTCCATGCATGCATGGCTGATGTGTCTGGTACTCACCTGCGGTTCCCGAAGTGCTCCCATTAGTTTTTTTTTTACTTCCTGTTCTCATTTACTCAGTATACAGTAGTATCATCACAAGCAGAAAAACAGAACAAGGCAAACTATTAGAGATGGGTGAAGTCACTCAACTTTGCTTCATGGAGTAGTTCATATAGAACTCAAATTTTGTGAAATTTTCTGCAATGTGAAATGAATAACTTCATCTTTTTGGGTAACGTGAAGTTGACATTGGAGTGTATGGACTTCGCATTACTTCACCTTTTTTTTGGCTCCTAAAGCTGAATTTTACAGTGATTCATGGCAGGTCACATGAGCTCTATATTGGCTTGCACAGCCTCAGTTCAGTGTAAAGTCTGTAGTGGAAAGCTGTAGTTAGTCAGCTCTTAGAGTTGTGTAATTCAAACCATCAAAATGTTTAAAAAAGGCATTAACCTTTGGACTTTTGAGTCCAGATTTAAAACATCAAGTGTAGTAAATCCTTGTGTGTTTGTATCATCAATCATAATTTTTTGACTCGGTGTGAATTTTGCATCTTAAATTAGTAATTTCAGTATCTGTACTGACAGGCAGTGCAGAAATGTGCGTTGGGGGAAGGTCGGATCTGTGGTATAGAGAAGGGACATTCACAGTGCACATTGTGGAAGGCAGTCTTGCCAACTGTTGCTGGCTATTGTTTAGTATTGGTATGTTCAGTTCTGTACACAGTTACACGCAGTAATATTTCTAATAATTTGTAATAATTTTTGTCTGTTCACTGTGCATTTTTTCCATCTGTTTAGAAGACTGCATTTTTTTTTTTTTTACTAAACTGTTAAACTTTCTGCACGTTACCTTTAGTCTGTGTGCGTGCTGCCAAGTCATATGCATTTTATTGGGTCACCGTAATAGCAGTACTGTTAATTTCTTATCCTGTCTGTAGTGTTTTTTTTCCTGCTTCTGTCTAGGTACTGCTGCAAATACCCCCCCCCCGAAAAGAAGGTATTATTGTTGTTTCACTTTTGGATTTGTGAAGAGTGTGATTATGGTCTTGGCGTGCATATGTGGCTATATCTCTTTCTTGACAAAATACCATCTTGAAGTCACTATTGTTGTTGTTTGACTCCCCATCCACCCAAAACCAAAGAAATATAACCTTGTTGTTAATTGTCTCTGTTCAGTCTGTTGAAATTGTTTGCACTGTACCACTATTGCGTGATTCCCCATAGCAGCTTGAACACTCTCTCTCTCTCTCTCTCTCTCTCCCATGCATATTATAGTGTTTAAATGAACAAAAACAGATATAAAGAAAAATCATACCTATTGCTGTATTTTTGGCATTGCACTGTCTTGTGAATTCTCTTGAATTTGTTACAGCAATCCACAGAACCAGAAAAATCTCTTTTTGTGGTGCACGTGTTTCTTTTCTTTTTTGACTGTCTGTGCTATATCTCTTTATTGTGACTTTGTTCATCTCAAAGTCCCTATTGTTGTTTTGTGACTTCCCAGCCACCCACCCAAAACTAAAGCAATATAATCTTGCTGTTAATTGCCTCTGTTCAGCCTGTTGAAATGGTTGTCACTGTACCACTAGTGCGTGTTTTCTCATAGCACCATGAACACTCTCTCCAGTGCATATTATAGTATTTAAATGAATGAAAACATACATAATATAAAAAAGTACCTATTACTGTATTTTTGGCATTGTACTGCCTTGTGAATTTTCTTGAATTAGTTACAGCAACCCACAAAATTGGAAAAATCACTTTTTGCAGTGCACATGTTTCTTTTCTTGGTGACTGTCTGTGTAATCTAAAAAATGCCTGCAAAGACATGGTCATGCAAAGCTGTTTCTGGAGGTGGTGCTGCTGCCAACAAGACTATTGCTTGTGTGCCTCCAAATGCTAGTAGTGGAAGATGTTGTGATGATGAGGCTGGTTCATTTGGCGCTAGCAATGTTAAGTGTTGCCACGGAGGTGGTACTACACAGCAGAAGGGAAAGGTAGTAATCGCTGCAAGTAGAGGGATTTCTGTGACTCAGTTGTTCTCGGCCAAATCAGTGGCACCAATGCTGGTTGGAGATGCTGTTAGCACTGGTAGTAAAGTGAGTGACAGCATTGTGGATAACAGCATGAGTATTGTTACAACCCAGAAGAAGTTAGGTCAGAGAAAGGTTGTGGAGTCAGAATACTTTAAGGTAGTTGATGTCCCACTCCCCACAGTAGCTGAACAAGAGCCTGGTCATCATGAATCACAGTCTCATGTTTCCACAGATCCTCATGTTAGGCCATCCGAAGAATCAGATCATGGTGATGAAAAAAGTGTGGATGATCATAGTGAGCCTGAGGTTGTAATATCTCCACAGCATAGCATCCAAAGTGAATTTGTGGATGAAGATTATGATGATGCTAGTGACCTTATATGGGAACCAGACAAAAAGAAAGTTAAGGTGGCTGTAGGTAAACAGTCTGTTAGTAAATCCCCCCTCTCAAAATTCTTCTGATGGAGCTGTGTATGTGGAGGACCCTGAAGTCATACTAATAGATTGTGAAGATGTTCGGTCAAAGTCCAAGTTTGCATCACACCAGAAATCATGCAGCAACCCCCCTCATTTCATCTTCTAAGAAATTACATTCCTATATGCAGCAGCAGCAGAAGTAGCATCACATGAAATGTAAGGCAGCCAAATCCCTTGTTTGGGATGTTTTCATACAAGATGAAAAAGATGAAACAGTGGCAATCTGCCAGCTTTGCCATGCGCGTGTGAGGTGTGGGGAAAAAGGGTAGCCACCTTGGCACTGGGGGCCAGCATACTCATCTCAAGAGCAGGCACATCACACTGTGGACTTGGCACCTGAGTGGAGCTAATGCCATAGTGGGGCATTCACTCTCATCAACCTTAGTGAGCAAGATATCCCCTTTACAAGTCAGTGTAAGTAGCCATGTAGATAGAAGTTGTGAATTAACACCGGAGGAGTAATACAGGTATGAGGAGGAGGATGACTTTGAATGTTCCAGTAGCAGTCAGAGTAGCAATGGTGGTCCATGTAGTCATTCTACTACATCAACCCCTGTGCTTAAAATAGATAAAATAACAGCTTTTATTGGTTTGTCACCTGTGCACCCACCACCCCACATCAAAGCCATCCCTTCCATGACAGTTTGTAGAGCAGAGATGTTTGTCATGCCCTGGGGCAAAACGCCAAATGATGCAACCCACGTTGCATAGCCTTTTTGAGGGGCACAGTAAATATCCTCCAAATCATGCTGCTGCACATGAACTCAATCTACCGAAGCAGACATGCTTGCAATTGACCTGCTACCATTCTCCTTTGTGGACAATGTGGATTCTGATGCTTTGTGGCATGCACATGTCCCAAATGAAAGATCCTGTCCAGGACATATTTTGCCACCCGTGCTGTTCCTGAGTCATATCGGACTATGACAGAGTCTGTAGGACATGCCCTTAAGCATTCCGATCACCATACATTCATATGTGGACAAGTGGCAAAATGGTGGGTAGTTCTTATCTGTGTATTACTGCACACTGGGCACAGCTACCTGGGGTTGAACTTGTCTGTGATGCTGGGATGGCAAAGCACTGTAATAAGTCAGACTGTGGTGGCAGCAATCTTCGTGGCACTAGACAGCATGCGACACTTGCAATGCGTAGTGTAGCAGGGTTACATACAGGTGAAAACATGCTAGACTTGCTACTGACAGAAATAGATGAGTGACTGCACCCCCTGTCCCTAAAAGGTGGCTTCATTGCAAGCGATAATGGGTCAAATGTTGTTAAATGTATCAGCAATGATGGGTTTGTGAGGGTTCCCTGTATGGCCCACTGTTTAAATCTTGTAATACTGGAGTTTCTGCAGTACCATGAAATCAAGCAAATGCTGACAGTTGCATGCCACATCTTTGCCCACTTTGCACATTCTGGAAAGGCCCATGATCAGCTTATAAAGCTGCAGATCCAAAACAGCCTCCCTCAGCACCACCTCAAACTTAAAGTTGTCATGAGATGGAACTTCACACTTTACATGGCAGAGCACTTGTATTAGCAGTACAAAGCAATCTCAGAGTACCTTGCGATACACACTAGCCTTGACAGTTCTGGGGCATCTGTGTCTCTGACAACTGAGCAGTGGCAACTCATGGATTCAGTCACACTAATTTTGAGGCTGTTTGAACATGCCACACAGGCAGTGAGCGGTGACACTGCATCTACTAGTAAAGCCATTCCACTGCTACAGGTGCTGAGGCAGACATTATTGAATCTACAGCCTAGCCTTGATGTGGACAGAGATAGGTCAATCTGTGTGTTACTCAAACACATGATTACTATCTTTGACAGAAATAGACACATCACCACCATTCAGCAATCTCCAGATTTTGGAATATCCACAATGCTGGACCCATGCTACAAAAATGGCATTACATCCACCCTGGAGGGCAGACATGATCAGCTTCAAAATATCACTGGACAGATGATCAGATTGGTTCATGGGGCACAGATGTCATGTACAAAGTTCTACAACCTCTAGAACAACCAGGCTGTAGGTCATTGTGGCCACAGTGCCTCCGGCAAGGTGGCTGCACAACAAGGGCTGGTGTCAGCTGCACAGTTGCCCATTAACCCACTTTGGGGAGCCTTGTCCCAAGTTAGAATTTGTGACCTAGAGGAATGGAGTGAACAGGTAGATGACTCATCAGGACTGTGCACATCACAGAGCATGGGTGATGCCTATTTGGCAGAAAACAGGCATCTGACAATGTTGGATGATCCTCTGGTGTACTGGAGTGGCAAGGTAAATGAATGGCCAGTGCTGACATCAATAGCACTGAAGTACCTGACCTTCCTACCCTGTAGTGTAAGTGTGGAGAGGGTATTTAGTTCTGCTGGGGCCATTGTGCATGACCGTCATACTAACCTATCACCTACAAATGTTGGCATGCTGACATTTATCGAAGAATGAAGGTCACATTACAAGTAGGACAAGCACATCTATGTTTGTACCTAGTCACAAAGGTGGTGGTGCTGATGAGGGTGAAGCAGATCATCCTGGTGGCAGCGTCAAATGGTGTTTCATTGTGGCTGATGATGCACTCATGGAAGAAGAATTGCCAAGTGGGGACAACTCCAGCATTAAGGATTGCAAGGGCTGCTTCCTCACCGATAAGGATGAGTACATTGGTGGAAGTGCATAAAGAAAAAAATGGCATTAAAGTACTTCTTCCTGTTCTAAGTGTCATAGTGACATGTGGTAAGAGTTCACCTTCACCATCCTTGCTTTTGTCAGTACATTTCCCAGAATGTGTGCAGCCATTATTACCTGCAGTCATCTAAATACATGTCAACTTGTAGCCAGTGGCCACTGAAAACATGCTGATTGAATGGCAGAGATCCTGACACTGAAATACATGACACCCAAGCCTGCTACCCTGTTTCTTGAGAGAGAGAGAGAGAGAGAGAGAGATGAAACACAGACCTTGTGCCTTAGCCCAATATAAGAAACTGCAGTCAGCCACAGCCACCCTGCTTCTAGAGAGAGAGAGAGACCTTGTGCCTTAGATCAATATAAGAACCCGTAGCCAGCCAGCATGATCGGACATCAACTGCACATGCAACAAGCGATGTCCATCAAGAAAGTACCAGCTGGCTTCTTTGGCTCATGCCATGTACAATACTGGTTGCCAAGATAGGACTCATTTTGTGATGCCATGCTGAGTTAATTTCCTATGAATATGCATGAATTTCTTTCTTATTGTCCCACTTCAGCACTATATTCTTTTTTCCATAAAAATGGTTTATATTGTCATCATCCTTAATAGCAGGAATATCTGCATGTTCCTTAAATCAACTCTCCAAATTTAGCACTGTTGTTTTAAATTTGGTCATTGTAAATAATTTATTGCGAATTAATAGGGATTCGACCATTCAGTAATGATGGACTATTCCTTTAAAAAAGTTAATTTGCTGTGCTATATTATGTTTTTCAAACATATCTGCATGAACAGTATGAGATGATATGAGAACAAGTAGCATCAAAATACTTGTGCCACACTGAGCAAGAACTGCTAATGTTGGTTGTTATCTGTGGTTATTTCACTGAAGGTTTTGCACTGCAAGCCTGGCTGCAGCCAGCAAAGCACCATCACACAGTTAAAATTAGAGTCATCAACAGCATCAGTAATTTATAGTAAGTATGAATCTCACTTCCTGTGTTTTTGACTTGAATTTGTTGTTAATCCTTTTTTCCCTTTTTGTACAGGTATACACAATGTCACTATGGCCAAATACAGGCAATTTTTTTAACTTTTTCTTCACAGGTGACTGTTTTACCTTGCAATCATACAGTCATAAGACAAAAATGGTACAAAGTACTGTAAGTGCACCAATGATGCCACTGTAGTGCGGCCAAGTACATTATGTTATGTACAGGTATGTACTTTAGTTTTTCTTTTTTGTTTTCTTATTTTTCTCAGGGGTGAAGTATTCGACATCGGTAAAATACATGCCAGATAATATCTCTTTTTTTCTACACAGATGAGACTGGCGTACTTCAGTACAATAAGACACAGTAATAGCTGTGTATTTGAAATTGGACATAACAAAATGCAGGAAGAACACTGCTGGGTACTAAATAGGTACTGGAATGAACTCTGAGTAATTTATGCTTCATCTGTTTGCAGATAACATCAAAGTACTGTGAACCTGTGGTATGTTCCAATCTCAGTATGGACAACATTTCAGAAACGCTGAAGATCTGAAAAGAAGACAAAAATATTAAGGAAAATTGTTTTCCAAAGAAAGGACACCCCACTCCAAAAAAATACTTACCTTTCATGGCTTGCAATTGTAGCACTGCTGTCAACGATCAGGCAAATGTAGAACCCATCTGTGGCAGCAACACGGTTTCATCAATATGGTTGTGAATCTGAGTGATACGACCTGAAAATGTAAAAGAAAAGAACAGCAATGAGAAATGGTTATGACTTACTCACCCACAACAGTAACAACCATCCCCCAAAAATTAAATTTTACAGTACCGCATTAGATGGCGGTACATATGCATACCTTGTGAATGTGATCATGGCCAACACACCGGTGAAGGGGAAACATTCAGTATGTATGATGATGATGATTCCCTGTAAGGGAACAACATGATGGACTGCTAACAACAAACAACAAGATTCAATAAAATGAAATGGCAGTGTGTCTCAACAAACGTGACAGTGACACATACAATAACGTACCATTGGTGGTATGAATATGCACACATCGGGCAACATGTTTCAGTCAATGCAGCAGAAGACATTTCAAGAACATCAAATTATACTTCAGCTCATGGTCATCTGTGGCTATCATCATTCAGCAACACACTGTACGTCACCACCATACACCAGCAGCAGCAGCAACAGCTGTCAGCAAGCAATTTTCTCACTTGGGACCCTGGTACACAGTTCTGGCTCTCTTTGTACATTTTAAGCAGTGCATCAAGAAATATGTGTAACTTTTCTAAACAGTTTTCCATGTGATTATTCTTCATCGGGGCACTAATACCGCATTCTGAATGATCTAGCAAGATAGCAGTATAAGCAGGCTACATTGACATAAGATAGGACATTCTTTTGGGGGTTGATTGTAATTGTAAGTGATTTAAGGTATTTTGGTTGTAGTTATGGGTGTGCTATGAAAATTTAACACAGTCAACAGGAACCAAAAAGTAGTATAGCATGACAATTACAGCAGCAGTGCAATAATCTGGTAAAAATTTTGACCTCTATTTTTTGTATACTATTTTCAATTGGCACATATCTACCGACTTGTGTATATGATACCCTTCTTTCCTAATTTCTGTTGTAGCAAAAATGAACTAGCATGTAGCAGGCAGTTTTCCATGACCATATGGAGCAGTAGGTGTTAAAAAACGGCTGGGAATACTGACAAAACACAAAACCAGGTCTGAGCAATATTAAAAGGAGCACTACTTTTAGTTTTTCAGATGTGAAAAAGGGGTAATACAGAATCAAATAAATTGTGGAAAGAAGGGTATCATAAAAATCAGTAGACAAGGGCCAATTGAAAATAGAATATAACGGTATAAGTCAAAATTGTCACTGTATTGTTGCACTGCTGCTTTAACATATAACAGGAAGAAAACATTAATGAAAAAAATTACATACTTATTCTGTATGTAAAATGATTATTAAGTAGGAAAAGAAGGAAAAGCGGAGGACAAGAATTTGTATTTTTTTTACCTTTAATAATTTTTTGGGGTGTGTTTTCAATATATATTTTTTGTGGGTTAGAGGACAGTGTGGAAAAATAAAGACGGAACATACACTACATGTTAAGACAGAAAACAAAGACAATTATATAAGACCACTGGGCCTGGGGCTGACCAATTAACATGCATAGTATACTAATGATTTGTAATTGCTGAGCCTCCATTCAGTCCAACTACTGGCGAGTTTGGTCAACAACATTACATAGGTGGTCGACCTCACTCCTCAGGAGAGCCAGGTCTGCCTGTGTGGCTGGCATTTCTGCTAGGTTGGCTGCAGCAGCAGGAGCCATTACTTGTTAAGCCCTCTTCCTTTGGCTGAGGTTTGGACACCATGCAGGCTGCCACCGTACTGCCTCCTCTTCCACTTTACCCTCCACTGCAAGAATGGTTGCTAGTTCCTGCACCTTGGCCACCCACTGGGCACAGTGGTGCACTAACAGGTGGATTCTTTGGTCACCCATGCCCAAGTGGCTGCCCTTGCAACCATGATCAACCTTCATGCCGCAGATGTTGCATCTTACAACAGTTAGTTGCCTGGCAGTGATGTGAAAAACTGCTACACTGGTGAGCTACAGGGAGGAACAGGCACAGGCAGTGGGGGACCCCAGATGTAGTAGGCTACTCTGTAGTTGGGGTGCAACAAGCTGCTGCTGCTGTTGTCATTCCTGCTGCTGCTCCTTGGCCTGTTGTTGGGGGTCAGTAGCCACCAGTGCTGCAGGGCTCTCAACACTAACATCTGAAGCAGCAGTTGCTGCTGTTTCTGGCACCACACTTCCACTGCCAGTGGAAACAACATTTTGCAGGGGGAGAGCACTGAATTTCAAAACATTGCCAAGTTTGAGGCAACTAGGCACAATATATCAGTTGGGGGGTGAGGATATAACATGCACAAAGCAGGAAAGGGATCTTGGGGTTATCATCTCTGATAACCTCAAGGTAGGGAAACAGTGTGACAAGGCAGCAGGTAAAGCAAATAGGATGCTGGGATGCATAGGTAGGGGCATCATCAGCAGGAAAAGGGAGGTCATAATTCCACTATACAAGATACTAGTGAGGCCCCACCTGGAGTACAGTGTACAGTTCTGGAGACCTTACCTACATAAGGACATAGATAGGGTAGAGAAGGTTCAGAGGAGAGCAACAAAGATGGTGCATGGATTGCATCACAAGTCCTATGAGGACAGGTTGAAGGAACTGAACATGTACTCCCTGGAGGAGAGGAGGGAGAGAGGAGATATGATAGAGACATACAAGTATCTTATAGGGAGGAACAGGGTGCAGGAATACACTATTTTTAAGTGAAAAAGATGTTCCAGGTCTAGAGGGCATAGGATGAAGTTGGAGGGAGGATGATTCAGAGGAAACGTGAGGAAGAATTTATTCACAGAATGAGTGGTGGACAAGTGGAACATCCTGCCAGAGGAAGTGGTGGGGGCTGAAACAATCACAGGATTTAAAAATGCGTGGGATAGATATAAAGGAATTCTGGAGGTCAGGGGTAAGGGGCAACAGACTTCTAGGAAAAAATAAACTGAATTTACAAGCTCAAATAGGCAGACTGGGTGGGCCATAGGCCCTTATCTGCCGACACTGTCTATTTATCTATGTAACCAAGACCCCCATGCATCATTGAGCTGTGAGAAACCCCACTGGCTCCACCTCTTTCTGTTTTTAAACAAAAATTACTAGAAGTAATAATAACCAAACAAAAAGGAAAAACCAAACCATAATCAGATAACCAAAAAAGGTGGACTAAGGATTAAAGTGGTTTAAAATAAACTCCGGAATATAAAAAGAAAGGATCAAAAACACAAAACTTTCTTTTTATAGCTTTGACTAGCACACACTAGACAGCAAGCTCCACAACTCCTTCTCTAGCAAAACAAAAGTCAAAGTGAAACTAGTTCACTAACTTCCTGCCTGCATTATGTAACCTGCAGACAGTCAGGCATCTGATCTGTAGCCTGTTTCTCAGAAACTTCACCTTCTCACAATATAACCTGAAGTTAACATGAAGTTTGGAATGCAAAGTCCATTAAAGGTGAATTTCGGCCTTTGAATGGAAACTTTCCGTAACGATATGTGGATGCAAAGTTGAGCACTTTGCAGCGTCTACGTGGGCATAGTAAAAATGTGTTGCATCTCTATAGGCAATGCAGAGGAAAATAAATATATGTAACATATATTGCACTTCTGAAGTATAAACATTCAAATGTTAAAGTTCTTGATCAAAAAAGTTTACCAAAATCAACAGTCCTTCCAAGATCTTCAGTTACAGCCCTTCAGTTACAGGTATAGTTCTTATGAAATGCTGATTTAGTTTGCTTGATGAGTGACTTTTCTGGAGTAAGTCCATATAGACAATCTGAAGAATGTCCTCTGATGACTGTGTATCTGGGTCCAACATGAACGAACATGGTAGGAGCGTAAGTTATATGTTCTCCATCAGAATCTTTTGAGGCCAGAATATTTCTGACTTCACCACTGAATCTTGCTTCTTCCACTCTCACTTTCAGATATATTGAGCTATGGAGTTACAAGGGAGAATGAAAGGTGGAAGAAAAACTGTATAGTACAACACCACTCCCCACCCGTTCTTCAGTTCCCAGTTAGTCTTTTAAAATTTGAGTTGCTTATTTGACAAATGTCAATAGGCTTATATCTGCAGATATGAATGTGATTCAACTGTAGTTCAATTCACGTCGGTATTTGTAATCAGATATGCGCAGACACCTGACTAATTTTTCTGCTGTGTCTAAGTTACTTTTTATAATATCCCAGTACAGTCTTAAGCACTAGCTTCATTAAAAGTAGCAATGAGAAAAAAAATTCTATTAAGAAAAAGATGATTCAGTTTAATCTTTCCAGAGTAAAAAGACTATTAACTTTTATACCTGAATACTTGCTATTTCCTGGGCTCCACACAGCCAAGGGTCGCCAAGGGTAACAATGATTTTCCACTGCCAAGTCTGTTTGAAATCTGTGTGAGCTATTATCCCAGGGCACCTTTCTCAACCCTGTTGTCTGCTTTTCACTCCAGTGATTCAATGCACCTCAAGTTTTAGGCATTCAGGAGCAAACTGAAATGTGTTCGGTGTTAAGCATCCAACTTAGAAGAACCCAAGTGTTTTCTAGAGTTCGACAGCTTACTTTTCTATGTAAGGAATCAAGTGCTTTTGCTAGCTTCACTAATTTCAGATATCTCTTAGTGAGTAGTCACTGTTTTATGAAAAGACAGTGTATAACAATGTTTAGCAATAGATTTTAAATGTCCTTTGTATAGTAGCCTGATTCAAGTATGGCCGTCTGTGCAATGTGGAGGAGCAAAATGCAATAAATAAGCTCCTGCAATTTGGGATTAAGTACGCTTTGTGGCATGAAGTTTGAATTTATGTCAGGAGTCACTTGTACCTATCAGAGCTTTTGTCAAACAAAAGGGGAATTAACCGGACTGTTTAGTCCTATTTGTAATGGTTGTTAGGATTTCCCAGTTAACTGTAAAAAGCATGTGTAGGAGAATTGATCACAGTGCCTAATGCCTGCTGTCAGTTTGTCTCTCCAACAAATATGCCCTAAGTACCCTAATGGCCCCTTAGGATAAAATAAAGAAAACTCTGCATCCCCAGTCAGTCTACTAATTCAGCAAGCAGATAATTAAATTAAAATGCTAAGACAGTAGAGCATTAGTCATGTATAGCGTTAAACATGTAAAAATAACATGGGGAGCAAGGAGAGGATAAAATTTACGATATAATACAGAACCTGGTGTTAAATGGAGTTAAATGGAGTTAAATGGAGTTAAGTAGCATTAGTCACTGAACTATTTACTCATTACCCCACAAATCCAGAAGAATGCTACTACATATTGTTAAAATGATGCACTGTTACAATTACAAAAATCAAAAGAAAACAACAGGTTGGTCTTTTAAATAAGTCCTTCCAATAAGAGTTTAAAAGCCAATATACTGTTGTATATCTTCCCTGAGGAGGAGATAGTGGAAAAGTGCAGGTATTATTAAAAAGTTGTTTTTTTTTCAAGTTCATGAGTCAGTATCAAACAATAAGGTTCTTGTTGGAGTAGATAAAAGGAGGTTTGAGGTAAAAATATGGTTTCTCAGCTAATAGAGCACTGAAAGCTCCTTAAAATGTCCAACCCCCCCACATGGCTGTCCCCAATGCCTTTTTCAAGTGTGGGCTTCTCTGCAACCCAAACTCTATGCACCAGAAAACAGCACCGGGTACAAAAAGGGGTATTCAGCAATACTGCAACACAAGAAAGCCTGGAAAGAGCCATAAGTTTTAAACTAGTCTCAGTGGAGACAGCCTCTGTCTCTCAGCTATGGTAATTGTGGTATACCTTTTAACAGAAACAGGCATGCTTCTCAGAGCTCCTGCTTCTACTGTCATCCACAACACCTCGGCATTTTAGTATAGCATGCAGCTGCACAGTCAAACCTCATTCCACAGAATCCATCAATCACTATCAATAGGCCGTGTTGAGTACAAGACACTGTCATTTAAAGCTCAGTTGGCAACCAGCCATGGTGGTGAGTGGTGGAATGTGCTGGTCACTGGATGTGGGTTAGGCTGGGGGAACAGGGTGGTGGGATGCTTAGTTACTGAGTGGTGGAGACCACTAGATTGCCAAGGAGTTTCGACTGCTTTGGAGTCATGGATCGGGAAAGATGGAGGAGACAGGGACCACTAGATCACCAGGATTAACATTCTCATTGATCGGACCAGCGATCGGGGTATGTGGAAGGGTGAGGGACCATTTGACCAACAGGATTTACCATTATCATTGAAAGGGCAAGCTATCGGTGTTCCGGGCAGGGCGTGGAACACTACACTATGGAAAAGGGGATTTATTCACAACTTGGCAATCAGGGTTCAGGGTGTGGGTGGGGCACTTTACTATGAAGAAAGAGGATTTTTGCAAAGCTCAGTGATCAGGGTATGGGTAGGGAGGGGGGATGGGAGACCACTAGACTACTGGGGGATGCAGCTGTGTGGGGCTTGGGCTGGTGGAGATGGCCATGCAACACCACACTAATGCCATGCAAATGAGCCCATAGTGGGCATGCTAATGGCAGCTAGTGCCTTGCATGCCCAATGGGCTCATTTGCATGGCTACTTTTGTGAATAGCAGTTTAGCTCATGCTATTGACTATGGGGGCATTGCTACTGGGTTTTCCACTGCTTCTCCTGGGTTAGCACTGCCCCTGCCAGCCCCTATTCACAGTCGGATAGCACACTGCACTGTCCAACTGTGAATAGCACAATTGCCCTTCAGCACAACCGTAAGGTGGCCTGCAAACCTTTGCATGACACTTTCTAATTTTTTGTGAATCCGGGCCTGTTTGCACACAGCACTGAGATGTATTCATATAGATGTTAACATCATTATTTGAAAGATGTATTCTTTCTTAAACAACCACATTGTTTTAAATTAACATTAACATGGCATGTAGCAATAAATAATGAATATATGTTTGTTCAAGTATGGACATGTATCTCAATCGATCACGTTCATATTCCATACAATTATATATTCCCTGTGAACTAATTATATGCTAGCACAATACCTAACATGGGCAAGATTCTCAAAACACTTTGAAGGTGCAAACAATGCACAAGCCCCCAAAACTTGTGCACTTGCAGAAAAAAAGGGGTAATTGCTCTACGTCATATACAGTACACAAAACATCTGCAGCTGTGGAAAACTTACACTACAGACTGTTGAATAAATGCAGCTGTGTAAGTTCCTGGACAAAAAAAAGCAATTTAAATGTATGACATATCCCTTTAAAGGCTATACTCCAGCCTCTGTTTTCCTGCATTTACTGAAAAAATGTTGTGCACATGCTGCACCAAGGAGAGTGATGTGTAACTCACCAGGATCAAAAAGCAGTGCACTAACAACTGGGAAACAACCATAGTAGGGGTCCAGGCACCAAGCAGCAGCAAACCTATGGGCTGTATAGTAGTGTCAGTTGTTACAACAAAAATAGCATACATTGCAATTGACTGCCAACCAACCACAATCAAATGACATAGTGCATCCTCAAAAGGAGCCCAACAGACAGTAGCGGCAGAGATGGAAACTGCCAGAAGTGTACTACAGATACAGTAAAAGAAAAACCTCAGAGAGAACTGCCACTGGGTGCAAGGTTCTGATGGTACAGGTGGTGCTATTGTGATCCTAGTTGTGGAACTGGTTGCTGGCCTTGCAGGGAGTGCTGGTTCTGCTGCAACTTTTGCAAGACTGTCAAAGTCTCCAGCTCCAGTTAATATGAATCACCTGTTGTTCTGTCTGCTGGGCTGTTTATAACAGCTGCAGATTAACATGTGTGTATTTTCCACACTTGCAAAATTTCGTAACTTGCCTTTTTTGTGATTTTTCTGCACCTGCAGAAATTTTTACTCGAATATGCCGCACTTGCATTTCTGCAGTTTTGCAAGTCTTTTTTATGCATGTATGGATTTTTTTGCTCTCTTTATAAATCTAGCCCCATGTTCATATACCGTGGCCTGGATATTCAAACTGCACCAGCCTGTGGTGCAAGCCTGGGTGCAGCACAACTTGACTGCACAGGGGCATTGACTGAGCAATATTCAATGGAGCTGTGCCATGGCACAGCATCACTGAATATTGCACCCTGGTCACCTGCAGTGCACATGGCGCAGTGACACTGCACCGGTGCAAGTGACCAGAGTGGAGCAGGGGGATACACTAACACAAGTTCTGTTGCTCTAGGTGCAACAACCACGATATTCAAAAGTACACATGCAAATGGAGCCATAATGTATGCACAGCACAAATGGGTCCATTTGCATGTCATTATGGTCCCACTTGCATGCAGGTGCGCTAATCCCCGGCGATTTGTGCCAGGTGCCTTGCCAGGCAGCAGCCGTTGGGGACTGACCCCCCCTGCACATCACGGCAATGTGCCCCTCTGCCTGATTGTGGGCATATGTAAATGAAAGCAATGTCCTATATCCCTGGTGGTCCAGTGGACTGCTCACAGCCCGATCACGGGCATATGTAAAAAAAAGCAATGTCTTATATCCCTGGTGGTACAGTGGACTGCTCGCAGCCCGATCGCGGGCATATGTAAATAAAAGCAATGTCCTATATCCCTGGTGGTCCAGTGGACTGCTCGCAGCCCGATCACGGGCATATGTAATAATAAGGAGAGCTCCACAGTACCCCCCTCCCCACCTGCCCACTGAGCCCACCGCCCCATTCCACCCCGGTCAGCGGCAGGCAGCAGCACCCACCTGCCTGCCACCCCACTGCCCGCTGACTGACAGTGTACAGTAGGGCTGTATGCCCATTGGTCTATAGCGTGAGCCAATGGGCATGCAGCCCGTACCATATTACATAGTCCGGATATGAGAATGGATCCACATTGGACTTATACTTTTACACAGATGCCCACGATCGGGCATGGGGGGGTCACTGCCATGATGGTGCAGCCAGAGCACAGGTGGCAGCTGCCATGTTGCACCTTGCAATACGGCAGCTCACCTGTGGGTGGCCAGCTGTTGTTCCTTTTTTTTGTCTCACCTGTGTGCAGCGCAAGTAGGGGTTGCGCATGCATGGACTCAACACATCCCGAGCTGAATATGGGATGTGCAGTATGCATGGGCACGACTTCACCTGCGCTCATGATACATTACTGATGCACTTCATGCATCGGATTTGGCGCCAGGCACAATCCCTGTTTGAATATCGCACCGGGGTGCATCAGTGGGTTGTGCATGGTGCAACACTGTTGTGCCATGTGCAACCCTTCTGACTATCCGGGCCCATATGTACACATTTGTTCTGAAACGTATCCATGATATACGAACACACTGCATGTTCACATGAAAACTACTTAGTACGATACAAACACATTACATATATGTAGTTGCATGCAATAGTATATGAGTGTGCAGAAAAATATTTATGTGGTCATTTAATATATACCCATATACATACTGCGCAAATATATGCCCACATCAGTAGAATCACATCATATTGTATATACAAATATGTTTTGTAAACTGTAGGGTTAAATACTGTTTACACACAGCAATTTATTTATTTATTTGTTTATTTTTATTTATTCATTCTTGAATTACAATACCTCTGAACACAAACAGTTCATTTACAAAGGTTCCATGTCAGTGGGGAGGGGAGACAAAACATGTGAAGGAGGCAAAGTACAGTGTTTCCAAAACAGTAAAATAAAGTGAGCAAATATATATATCTAGACACAGTTTTATCATTCTAATAGAAGGAAAGCGTAGATGAGAGGGGAACGATAAAGATGGGAGAAAGAAAGGTAGGAAGTGTCAGCCATAGGCCTTGTTAAGCTGCTGTGGGGGTGGTAGGGGCAGAGGGGTGAGGTGGACAGGGGGTAAGAAAGGTAGGGGTGGCAGCCATAGGCCTTGCCAAGCTGGTATGGAAGGGGAGGGAAGAGGGGTGAGGTGGACAGGGGGTAGAAAGGTAGGAAGTGGCAGCCATTGGTCTTGTCAAGCTGGTGTGGGAGGGGTAGAGGTAGGGGGGAATGAGGTGGACAGGGGGGTAGCCAGGGGCCTTGTCAAAGTGCGAAAGGGGGGGTAGCCTTGGAATTATTGAGGTAACAGCGGAGATACAGGGTTATCCAGTTGTGAGGAGGAGATTGAATGCTAGTAGATGGGATAATGATGTAATGCACAGTAAGGATGATAGGTATTCATATGGATGTTAACATCAGCATTTGAAAGATGTATTATTGCTTAAACAAAGACATTGTTTTAAATAAACATCAACACAATATGTAGCAATAAATATGAATATGTATTCATTCAAGTACGGACATGTATCCCAATCAACCGCATTTATGTTCCATACAAGTACATATTCCATATGAACTTATTACACAATAGCACTATATGTAACATGTTCATATACTGTACCATACGTAAATATTAATTCTGAAAAGTATCTGTGATATATATACAAACATATTACATGTTCATATAAAAACTACTTGGTATGACACAAACATGTGTGGTTCATATGTGGTTCCAAGCAGTAGTATATGAAGGCACAAAAAATAATACTTCACACCATGCTTTTTTCAGAAATAACAGATACACAGATATAATAAGGGTGTTTAAATAAAATACAAGCATGTTATAGATATAATCTTATCTAAATGATTTTCATATTACATTGAAACAAATAAGCATTAATGCCCAATGAAGGAGGCTTCTACTGGGGAATTAATGCATGGTTGGGGGGGGTTGTGGCTCGAGACCAAAGGCTGAGTGCCTACAACCTCCCAATCATGCATTAATTCCCCAGTAGAAGCTGACTCCGGAGGGCATTAATGTGCTTGTAACATGAAAACTATAAGGTTAATAATGTTACATGTCTATTACATGTGGGACAGAAAATAGCAGCAACTGTGTATTACTGAATGCAATATTATGTGCTGTTCAAGTCTGCACGTCTACATTACTACATAGGCTAACTACATTGTGATGGTGCCCGTGCGTGTTCACTGTTCAACATCTGTTTATATTCTGACTGTTTTTCCACACATCTGAACCTCATGTTTTTAATACAAGTAGAGAAAACTAGTACAGTTGCACTTCCCTATGTCTTTTAAGATAGTGTTCACACGAGAAAGGGTCCTGAAGGAACTGGAAGTAATAAGAGTTGATAAAGCAATGGGGCGAGATGGGGTGCACCCCAGGGTCCTTAAAGAACTAAGAGAGGTGGTGGCTGAACCTCTGGCTATCCTGTTTAGCCGATTACTGGAAACAGGGGAGGTACCCAAAGACTGGAGGACAGCAGATGTAGTCCCCTTATACAAAAGTGGGAACAAAGAGGAAGCAGGGAACTACAGAACAGTCAGCCTCACCTCGGTAGTGGGGAAGATCATGGAAGCACTACTGAAGGAGAGATTGGTGGAACATCTGGTTGTCAGTGGACTACAGGACCCAAGGCAGCATGGTTTCACCAGGGGGAGGTCATGTCAGACCAACCTCGTTGAATTTTGACTAGGTGACTAGGAGGTGGATCAGGGGCAGTGGACATGGCCTATCTGGACTTCAGCAAGGCCTTTGACACTGTGCCACATAGAAGACTATTACACAAACTGGGGAATATGGGTGTGGGCAGGACAGTAGTGTGGTGGGTAGGTAACTGGCTGGGTGGCAGGACACAGAGGGGGGTGGTAAATGGCTGTCACTTCACAGAGGGAAAAGTGACCAGTGGGGTACCACAGGTATCAGTGCTGGAACCAGTCCTATTCAACATCTTCATCAGTGACATTGCGCAGGACCTAGAAGGCAGAATTTCACTGTTCGCTGATGACACAAAGCTCTATAACAGAGTAGACACGCCAGAGGGTGTAGACAGAATGAGAAGAGACCTGCAGAAACTTGAAGAATGGTCAGCGGTTTGGCAGTTGAAATTCAATGCAAAGAAGTGCAAGATAATGCATATGGGGCCCAAAAACCCTGACACAATATATCAGTTGGGGGGTGAGGATATAGCATGCACCAAGCAGGAAAGGGATCTTGGGGTTATCATCTCTGATGACCTCAAGGTAGGGAAACAGTGTGACAAGGCAGCAGGTAAAGCAAATAGGATGCTGGGATGTATAGGCAGGGGCATCACCAGCAGGAAAAGGGAGGTCATAATTCCGCTATACAAGACACTAGTGAGGCCCCACCTGGAGGTACAGTGTACAGTTCTGGAGACCATACCTACGTAAGCACATAGACAGGGTAGAGAAGGTTCAGAGGAGGGCAACAAAGATGGTGCATGGATTGCATCACAAGTCCTATGAAGACAGGTTGAAGGAACTGAACATGTACTCCCTGGAGGAGAGGAGGGAGAGAGGGGATATGATAGAGACATACAAGTATCTTACAGGGAGGAACAGGGTGCAGGAAAACACTATTTTTAAGTGAAAAAGATGTTCCAGGACTAGAGGGCATGGGATGAAGTTGGAGGGAGAACAATTCAGAGGAAACATGAGAAAGAATTTCTTCACAGAACGGTTGGTGGACAAGTGGAACACCCTGCCAGAGGAAGTGGTGGGGGCTGAAACAATCATGGGATTTAAAAATGCATGGGATAGACATAAAGGAATTCTGGAGGTCAGGGGTATGGGGCAACAGACTTCTAGGAAAACAAATTGAACTTACAAGCTCAAATGAGCAGACTGGGTGGGCCATAGGCCCTTATCTGCCGACACTGTCTATGTATCTATGTTCCTTTCACTCGTTTCTTTCGTCTTTTTGTTCTAATTCGCTAATGCATTATGGGGAAAGTAGAAATATTTGCATATGTGACACCTCACTTGCTTAGAGATACCAATGTATGGGAATCTTTCTAATGTCCCCACAATGCATTAGTCATCGGAAACCAGTGACAACACTCACCTTAAATGCTTTGCGGGCTAAAAATCATGAATAACACCGAGATATACATAAACTGAGTCCTTCTTGCTGATTTATCTGTCTGTTCCTGTGCATGGCGGCAGTGATATCTAAGGTAGTCTGTTTCCGTGGACCCACTCTGTGTACACAGCAATTGCGTAAGCTTGACTATACGGTTTCACAGTATTTTTTAAACATGCAGAGCAGTGTTTAGCTCATCGGTCTCTGCTATATCTGGCAAACAAGTGATCAGTGAAGTGCTGTGGAGCAGGTGGAGGTGAAACTGGCTTGACACAGTGCTAACTTTTGCTGCCACCTATCTGGAGCAATTGACCATGGACTACACAGCAATTTCCTAGGCGTGATCCCGCTGCCTAGTGGTGATTATTGTATTGGAGTGGGCATTACTAGTGATTAATCCCCACTCCAGCTTTGATCAGGTGATACATTCTGCCCAATCACATTGCATTATTTAACCTTTCTCTTTGTTGCCATGTTACAAGCATGATTTAAAGAGCCCCTGGCACTGTTGTGACAGCTTTGAGAAAATGAAATGTTTAGCACAAGTCTGCTTATATTTTAAAATGACTTCTGTTATTTCTCATTCTTCTTTATTACTAATGACATTTTTATGTAAAGAGAATTGCTGCCCTATCTGTTCTGGCTGCTTGCCTATACCTGATATCACAGTTCTGTTTATGACATCACAGTCTGTTGCTGTGGGGATAATTACGGTGCCATAAATGGGGGATTACTTATTTAATTTATTTATTCATTTTAAAGTTGGTAACCAGGAAAAGTACCATGAACAGAAGCTTGTTTCCAGGTGCAACCAGGAATATGATGTCATATGTAGGATAGCAGAAAGAGCAGATAAAGTCTAAGGGACAGTAAGCCTCTTTCATGCGCTGTCCTCAGTAATAAAGAAAAAAGGTAAGCAATTATGGAAAATACATCAAATATAAACTGAATTGTCTAAATCTCACATTTTTTTCCAAGTTTTTCTAACGGTGTCAGGGGCTCTTTAACACACCCATGTTTGTTTTCCATAACAATACAAAACATTATTTCGCACTGTGCCCGTTAATATTTAAACACACTGCAACTATCATATTCATGTCTGTATTTAATAATAAGGTTATCATATTGAATAATTACTCATCAGTAAACATGATAGCACAATACAAGACACATTTATATACCATGGGGAGATATTCAGAGGAGTTGTGCAATGTACAACAGAGTTGCGCATGCGCAATCACAGACATGCGTCCAGGAGCCATATTCAACTGACGTGAATGCGCTGCGCAAAATGCAGGGGAGGGTGACAAGCATGTGAATGAGCTAACCTGTACATCTTACCCACACAGGTGACAGCGCATACTCCCTGTGCCCCTGGCTGCTCACCCCCATCAGGTGCCCATCCAACCCTGCAGAGGACAGGTACAACAAGGCCCAAATCGTGAGATGCAACATCATTGAGTGAGTCTTTGGCATGCTCAAGATGCATTTCCATTGCCTAGACAGGTCCAGTGGTGCAAACAGTATAGCCCTGTGAAAACCCTCTGGACTATTCCTGGCCTGCTGCATGCTGCACAACATGGCCATTGACCGTGGGATAGCCATCTAGGTGGAAGAGGGTGACAGTAGTGATGAGGATGGAGTGGACAGCCTGGATGGGGGTATGCAGATGCCCATGCAGAGGAGGGACCCCAGGATGGCTGCACGGGCCAGGATGCACAAGGCAACAGTAGTAAAGGAGCACTTTGGTAACTGCAGGGGAGTAACAACCATGACAGCAGTGCATGCATGGAACAGACATCCACACACACTCTGAGGTGCATGGTCACACAGGAAGGCATGCAGGGACACTGGCACACACACACAGCTGGCACAGAGACAGCACAGACACACAGCTACATGCCCACAGCACAGTGCACATGCATGTGCACACACACACACACACACACACACACATATACAGGCACTGAACTGGACACAGGGCTGGCTCCAAAATGATGTGCACATGCAGCAATGGGAACATCATGAGGTGTACAGCTGGGCACAGTGGGGCATGCAGCTGGCACAGCCAGATGCAGCAGCCATGGTGGTAGGCTGCACACACACATATGCAGCTGCATGTGGCATGGATCAGAGTGAAGGCACCGGCACTCTGGCAAGGCCGGCACAGTGCTGAACTCATTATGTCCACACCACAAGGCCCTGCAGCACAGCATGCACACACTGAGGCTATGCAGCACGCCACACATACATGCCACCTCACGCACATGTGTGTGCACAGACAAGTGTGCACAATGCAACAGCAGCGGGCAGCAAGATGGGACAGCACAACCAGCAGACCTACCATGTGGATGCATAGCCACCATGGCCATGTGGGCAGCCATGCCTAGGCTGTGTGACAGCCACAGGTTGCTCAACAGCCACTGGAGGTGTATTCAACACACTCATGGGGGTAGAGGTGTGGGAACGTGATCAGGTCCTCACTGGCGTGAACAGGCCAACAAAGAGTTTACTGCCTGGGAGTGTCTGGGATGGCCATGTCAAAGCCCGGCAACAGCCATGCTGGGGTCACCAGATGCTGGGTTTGTGGTGTTGATGCTGAACTACGGGGAGACCTATGCACCCAGCCATGACCACTGGATACCAGTGATGCAAATCCAGCTGTGATGGCACCGGCAATGTGGTTCAACGATGCGATCGTGTCCTCCTGCAGCCTCCGGATCTCACCGATCAGCTGTACACATCCAATGTCTGCATGCTTGGACTGGTGGCACAACTCCACCCGCAGTGCGTGTAACTGGGTCCCAAGCATTGTGTGGTTGTCCACAGAGGCCCACAGCAGCCTAGTGTGCTTATCCAGTGTGTCAGTGCCATGTGCATCCTGGGGCTGACACTGACCCGCTGGAGGTGTGACGGCATGCCTGACAGCATCCCTACCAGGTGATGCCACACAGAGCACCATGCAGGAGGTGGGGAATGTGAGGATGCCCCATTGGTGACCCCTGTTGTGTGCTGCATGGTGCCCACCACTGCTGCCCAGCCACCTGCTGGACTGTTCCTGTGGCTCCTGTATCCACAGAACTGCCCCCCCAGGCTGGCATTGGTGGCGGTGCCACTCACCACCACACAGCCATGGACAAGGGGTGGCTGTGCAGGCACTGTACCACTACTCGTAGCAACTGCCACCAGTGTGCAGGCCTGTACCCTGGGTGGTATGTCCAGTCCTGCACCACCCAGGATCAGTGTCAGGTCATCATCTGTGTTGGGACACCCCACTCACCTGTGTACCTGGTATGAGTATGGGTAGTTCCTCGGTGAGCAGTAGTTCCAACAGGGGGTCATCTTCACCAAGCCCTAGGATGTCCAGCAGCCCCACACTGCCGTGTCACTGATGGTCCATGACCCTGATGCAGGTGGATGTAAATGGCTCATCCTCATTGGATCCAGCATCATTGGCCACATCCTGCATCCCACTCATCAGGCATGATGGTGCTGGAAGACACAACAGTGGTATACCTGCTGAGGATGGCAGTGTGTACACCAAGCTGCAACCATTGTGTGGGGGGCATGCGCACCAATACAGTGCCATCATGGAACAGGGTATGCACATGCTGCACTACACAGTATGGTGGACATGCCATGGACGGAGCACATGCTGGGCCAGCCATTTGCGGTGGCTGCAGCACATGATGCCGCAGCACACCTGAGCTGCTCACCTCCAAGGCCCACCCTACCGGTGGTGTGCCATGCAGCTGCCTGCATCCCTGTGGGCCATGCCATGCCCCATGTCCACTGGATGTGCAGCTCCATCGGTCTTGCCAGTGGTGCTGCACAACCTGGGGCCGGGGCCATGGTTGGGCTATGGTGCCCTTGCTGCCACAGCACTGCACACAGGTGGACAATGGCATGCATGGTGGGCACACATGTGGCCTGTGCTGCTGCATGCCACACATGCATGGGGCCCATGACAATGCTGCTGCCACACCTGCATGCTGCTGGGTGGTGCACTCCCCCAACACATGGCTCACAGTGCTGTGAGGGGCTGCCACCCATCTGGAAACTGCTTCCCACTATGCCCTCAATGGTAGAGTGGCTGATGGTCACTGCCACCATCTTCTCCCCCACTGTGAGTACAAGGACGTCTCCCGGGCCCACACCCATTCTGCTGTGGATGCCCTGATGGTGACCACCTTCCCCTTAATGCACTACCTGTCAGTACCTGTCTTCTTCTTGCACTCCTGTGCACTCCTCTGTTGTTTTCCATGGGCTTTGACATATGTTGTCACCTCATTCCACCCTGTGGCGCATTCCTGCAGGGTGCCCATGGCCCACAGAGCAATTCCTCCCCGTTGAGGTAGACCTTTAACAGGACCTGCTGCTCATCTTTAGTGAAGTTGGGCCAGCGCTTCCATACAGGCCCCTGCTCCTCAGCTCCCTCCATCTCCAACATGATGCTACCTGGGGAAGATAACACAATGGCATGATTAGCAGACTGGCAGGCTAGCCTGGAATACTGCAGCACAGATATTATACCCAGATACATCATTATGTTTGGTGCTCCTTACTGAAATGGCTGCAATACCTGTCAGTGCCTAGTGCAGTATTGTGGTGCTTTTTGGCTCAACCCATGCAAATGAGGAGCAGAGCAATTGTAATGGGATGCAAATATGCCTGACTGCACCATGCATTGGCTCATGAGCCTATCTGCATACTGTGACTGAATATTGCAGGGTTGCACTCTGTGCAATTGTAATGTTCCAGAGAGGGTCACTGGTGCATCTCCCTGCACATGCACAGTGCATGTCAGTGCATTCGCCATGCACACCATGGGTGGCACTTCAGCATGTATGGCCTATTGCACAGCTGTACATGGTGTGTGACATGCCCCCATTGCGCATGCAGACATGTGTGCACGTCGCACATGCAGACATGCTGCACTGTCAGGCCATATTGCACAACAGTGCCACATACACTATACCTCTTACAGTGCATTGCCTGCCAATGCACACAGACACACACACACTGTTGTGTGGGGTCATGCAGTGCATATGTGGGGTCATGGCCCTGACCCCATACTCCTACCCTGGCTCTCAAATCCTTTTTAAGGGAAAGGGCCTATGGTGGTTCTTATTAATTGCTGTATCTATTTTAATAGTTTTTCGTATTACTGTTTGTATATCTTGTCTGTATTATGTTTTACTGGAATGTGCCTTGGTATTCGAAAGGCGCAATACAAATAAAAATATTATTATTGTTATTATTACTCAGTGGTGCTGCTCTGCACATGTACAGTGCTGTGAAATAGGCATCGGCTGCTCAAGTCAATCACGCAAATCTGTGCTTTGTGGCCATGGTACAGGACACCCATTGTGCATCAGGCGCTGCATGGTTCCACATGCTGGCTGTGCAGGTACGTGTGGTCGGGCACAGTGCGGCAGTCAGCAGTCATGGCAGTGTTCAGACAGCGTGTACATGGGGCAGGGTACTGATCTGATGTTGAGGTGGTGAATCTGGTGGCCCCTGGTCCTGCCAGTGGAGGATCAGTTATTTGGTGTGGCAGAGCTCCAGAAGCCTAGGTCCCAGCTATAGGATAGGGTGGCCACTGGCCTGGAGCAACAGACTCAGGTGCCACGCACTGCTGAGCAGTGCAGGCTCAGATTTGGGGACCTCTGCAGGAGGGATCCTGGCAGGCTGCAATGGCTGCAGGAGAGGGCATACCAGGGGTCTGTGCTGCAGTCAGGTAGGTGTCCCATACCAATGTGCATGCTTCCATTGTCCACATTGTGTGCTGTGCACTGCTTGTGCAGCTGCATGGAGGGGCTGCACTGGTGGCTGGTGCATGTCCTCCATTGCTGCACTGCATGCCTGTGCTGTGCACGTTGATGTTGGGCCATGCACCATGCCCCACACACATGCCTGTGTGCATGCCTGTGCTGTGCCAGCACTGGGCACTGTGTCAGCTGTGGGTGGGTCTGTGCATGTTATGCCACTCATGTCAGGGTCAGGCTGGCTGCAGACCAGGACAGGCACCACAGTGATGGTGGTGGTGTGGCTGTGCTGGTACCTGGGCAGGCAGGTGAGTGTGTGGCATGGTGCATTGGTCATTGCTGGCAGTGGGGTGTGCTGTGTGGTATGGCAAGGGGCAGTGGCACCATGTGTAGCTGCTGCATTGGGTGGTTCCTGGCCCCACTGCCTGTGCCATGTTGTGCAGGGGGTGGCCCTTGCTTGTGGGCTGTGTGTGGTGGTGGGCTATCACCATTCCTGGTAGGGTGAGTATAAGTGCACATCCCATGGTGTGTGACTACTGCAGGGGGTGTACTGTACTGCCTGGGGGGCCCTTGCACCAGTACTGTGTGGTCAACCACACAGGTGTGGGGGCAGGACTGTCACAGGCATCCATGCAGTCAGCCCATGGGGCACAGTGGTGTCAGCTGCTGCTGTCCATTGTGCACATGCCAGTTCCAGTTCTGTCCACCTGTGGGTGTGGTAGCTGTCCCATGCACACCTTTGGGGGGCTGGGGCTACTTGTGATCTGTTACTCATTGCCTGTATTGTTTTCCCTCTTGTAGGTCAGGCTAGGCCTCGGGCCAGATGACACTGACAGGCCTTGGACAGTGGGCTTCGTGTGCTCCATGGACTTGTGCGGCTACACATTACGTGGATGAATGTCCTCATCCATGTCTGCAGGTGACATCTTGTTGCTACCTGGGCACTGATTGAGGACGTGCACCAGATGAGGGAATCGCAGTGGCATCAGTGACACTGATACTGTCCCCTCTCACCACTGTGCCCTGGATGTCCTCTTCTCTCCTGATGTTTCCTGTTCTGTCTGCTCCTGTGTCCTTGTTCTCATTCCCATTCTCATTTCCCTTGTTGGCCACTTTGCATACCATTCCCATTCCTTTACCACTGTTTATGTTGTTTGCCCTGTTGGCACACCACTGTTCTTTATTTTATATTAAAGCTTTCTGTTCATACACCTCTGTGTCTGCATCTCCTTTGCCAGTGCAGTGCTGCACTGTGCCTACATTGTACTGTACTGATATTGGGTGTGCTCATTCTGTTCCACTGCTGTGCCCTTTGTGGTGTGCTCCCATGTGCATTGGCTGCTGTGTGCCGTGTACCTCTGTGGCATGTGCCCTATGGCTGTGGTTGTGCATCTGGCCTGTGTGCTGTCCACTGCCTCATGTCCCTGTTCACCTGTGCTGGCCTGTCCTCCACCTGCACTGTTGCCCTTGCCAGTGCTGGTGTGCAGTGTGGAGCTGGGCCCTGTGTCCCTGCCTGGTGGCATGGCTTGTGCACCCTGTTTCTCAGTGCCTGTGCATCTCTTGTACTCATGAGCACTGTATGGGCCTGGTGCCCTCACAGCATACCTGTGGCTTTATCCCATGCAGTGTTGCCTGTCAGGGTTGTGGTGGTGCAGTGCCATGGGCCTGCTGGATTCACTCTCATCTGGGTGCATGGCTGGGTGTGTTTGTTGGCCTGTGTGCTTCTGTTGTGCAGCCTACTGTCACTGTGGCCCCTTGACAGTGTGCCTGTGCTGTGCACCATGGTCATGCTCCCCTTGTGGTTTGGGACTGCCAGGGCTGGCCTGGCATGCTGCTGTTGTGTTACCCTGCCCATGTACCCCTTTCCTGTGCACCTTGCTCAGCATGCTTCTTGCTGCTTTCTGCCATGCTCCTGCACAATCCTGGCTGCTCTGGCACATGTCTGGTTGTGCACTGGCACATCTCTACAATATTCAGTGTGGTTTGTGCCTGTGCATGTCAATGGATTATCTTTTCAATATGGCATCCATTTTCTGTGGAGCAACTGCAGTGCGCCACACATGCCATTACACATGTTCTGGGAGCACCTGTGAATATCTGGCCCCATATGTATATATTTGTTCTGAAAATGTATCTGTAATATACAAACACACATATTAGTTAGTATTATGGTTTTCATGTCAAACAGAGATGCAAAGCTTTGGAAGGAAGGGCATACACTCACAAAGGCAACAAAACAACTTGAGACCTATTTTAAATGTCAGCAATAGCAATACAATACCCACAGTGTTGATCCAATGAAAAATGGGCAAACTAATAATTTAATATAATAATTATTGTAATGCAAGTAACCTTTTCAAGCACTGATATATACACTGTGCACTTTTACTATGATATAAAAATTAATTCTCAAGTATATGACATTACTTCATAATAATATTTCTCACACAATTTTTATTTTATGAGGAATAAAATATAATCTATGACACCTATTTCTTTTTTTGAGGAACAGAGCAAAATATATAGAAATATTTCCACAGTGAATAAAAAAGATGAAAAGTATAAAAATGCTTAACTATAACAAAAATGTACTTAGGGTTGTCTGGGATTGCTATCCACTGCCTCCAGCTCATGCAGAACACGGAAGCACGATTGCTGTCGGGAACCCCTCAGTCCTCTCATATTATACCTGTGCTGCACGATCTGCACTGGCTGCCAAGTAGGTGGCAGATCACCTTTAAAGTCAGTTTACTGACTTATAAAGCCCTACATGGACTGGGCCCTGACAACCTGAAAAAGCTCCTTCTTCCTTACCACTCGGTGCGACAGTTGCGCTTGGCTGATGAAGGGTTGTTAGAGATTCTGAGGGTGTTTTTGAAATCTTCAGGGGCCCTTGCATTCATGCACGCAGCCCCGACCCTCTGGAATTCTTTACCCTGCCAGCTTCTGGAGTGTATGACTGTGTGTGTGTGTGTGTGTGTTGGTGGGGGAATTAAAGCAGGTGAAGAAAACGTATTTGTGGTGCCATGCTTTTGGTGGCACCATTTAAATCTTGGGCCCTCTGACTATTTTACTGGTTTTCTGAGTTTTATGATGATCTCATCTTTTTGTACAGTGCCTTGATGGTTCAAAGGCGCTTGAGAGAAATAAAATGTATTTTTATTATATAAAAATACACTATTAAATTTTACTTAATGTAAAATAAATGTAAGCTAATCATAAAAGGAATTTTTCAGTTTTCTCAGGAAAGACATATATTCATAGAAAATAAAAATAAAGATGTCAGACACTCCCAACAAATTCTGATGTTTATTTTGCAGGTTCATACTACCCAAATGCATTTTCTATAACATAATACAATAAGTTCCACAGAATTATTTTTATTCAAGAAGAAAATATGTCATGATTGATAATACTATTTAATCCCTTACAATTAATGCCCATCTTTTCACACAATATTCATATTTCAGTCAAATTGTCCCATTATAAAATTACAACACACAAGGTAGACTTACCTCCTAAAATGCCAGTGAGAGATTGAAGTCAAACAGAACAAGCGAAGGAAGCTCAGTGATGAAACAAGCAATGAAGTCAACAGCTTGATGGTGCTATTCAAGATATCACCTGATTCTGCAGTGAGGTAATCAGTATGACATCGTATACAGTAATGTAATGTTTCACAGTATCTGCATAACTAGTTGTAACAACAATCAATCAGGACTGTGTAATTTTGTAATTAGCATAGTGGCTCTATGCAATCAGTGAAAGTATTCTAATTAGCAACACAGGAAAAAGAGAGGAAACTGTGCAGTGGGCAGTTAGACTGTCATTTGAAGATGAGTTTCTCTAAGAAAACAGTGTGGATTGTTGGTAGTTCACTTGTTAGAAGAGGTGGTGAATTTGCCAGGCAATCTCATTTTAAAAGTAAGATGGAACTGATTGTCTAGGAAGAATAAAGTGGGATTAATTGCAGTCTACTTCATACAGGTTATGGACATGTAACTCACTACCTGATGTGCTTATAGTTCATGTTGGTGATAATGATTTTGGATATTAAAAAGGGTCTTTACCTGATTTTGCAGGCAAAGTCTGATGTCTCTCAAATTATGGAAATGTTTCCTAATTGCAAGATTCTGTATTCAGATATTGCAGAGCTCAGGTTTTGGAAAGGATAGATTTATACACCTGGCTTAGAAAAAAAAACACAAGAATGTTAATATTAACATTTCTGGATTCCTTAAAGATCATAGAATGGGGGTGAGACCCTTCAATTAGATGTACCCATTATTGGCTATTCTCAAAAGATGGGGGTTCACTTGTTGAACAAGAGCAATGATATATTTCTTTCTGACTTCCAACATACATCACAACACTTGTAATTCTCACAAGAAACACACTATATCAATCAGGAAGTACTTTTTTATCTTATTGACAAATAATTGCTCTTTTCAGAGCCACTCATGTTTGTGAAAAAATAGAAATAAAGACCTACAATTGACTGTACACCTCTACAAGAAGCAGGGGATATAAATCATCACATAAAATTGAGGGCAGGGGAGGATCAGCCTATTTTATTCCACCTTGTGATTCTTTCTGTACCCGCCTCTCTCAAGAACATAAAATCTTGTAGTGTCATCTGTTCAATCACTGTTGCCACAATGTGATATATCAGTGTCTGGTGGTGCACGAGACATACATTGATAGGCTTTCTTGAATGGGTGTGGGATTTTTCTCACCATCTCTCTCAAAAACAGTACATCTACTGCTGTTTGAGCACTGCTACTGCAATGTGATATATGAGTGTCTGATGGAGCAATGAACATAAATGATCACATTTCTTTAAGGGGGATGGGCCCCCAACACCACATTGCATTTTTTTCTCTCCCTCCATCTCAAGAACATTACAGCAATTAGTGTTCATCTGTTCATTCATTTTTCCCACAATGTACTCTATGAGTGTGTATGGATGTGGGTGGGAGGCTGAAAGGATTCCATTTCTTGGGGGTATTGGGGATGAGCTCACTCCAATGCAATTGTTTTTCTTCACCATCTTTCTCAATAACATTACACTTACTAATGATCATCTCTTGATTCACTGTTGCTGCAATGTGTTGCTAACTATGTATCAGCTAATGTCATCTACCAACTACCTCATCCCTCATATGGTTACATTCTTTTCAGAAATAACTTAAAAAAATAAGTATTCAAAAATATGTAAAATTGGTTATATGTATATATATCTCAATATGAACATACAACTTTTAAATATGAATCTATGTTCTCAAAATCCAAACATGTGATGTCATTGGTTATGTGTTCATATTAAGCGACTTTCACCAAATTCAGATTCTTGTAGATTGTCCCATAAAAATGAATTAATTTATATAAAACCACACTAGTTGGATCTTTCAAACACAAACACATATGATTTGAAAGTACAGCTTTTCATATTTATCTGTTTACCATTATTCAAAAACATTGGACCATTGCCTGTGTTAGCATCACTAACCCATACAAACATATTTTCAAAATACATGATCACTCGGTTTTCAAATGCAAACACATAGTGATAACGGTTATGTGCTTACATTATGTTACTTTCACCAGAGTCTGATTAATGTATAGTAACAGTACAAAACAATTAAAATGACACAAAATCAGTCATTGATAGTTTGTAACAAACACATACTATGGTAACCCAGTCAGTTTTTCATATTTTTGCTTTTCCAATGAGCAAATATTTGACATTTTCCCTGTGTTCACATCACTAACTCATATGAACACATGGTGTTAGCAGTACTAATACATTTTTCATGGTATGAACACAGGAAAAGGCATATTCCCAAGAATTCAGTTATCCTTGGCAGTTGGAATGTATATTTTTTGTAATGTCCATGCTCACAAATGGAACAATTCTTCTGAAATATTTCAAAAACTGCACACTTTTGGGATCTAAGAAGCACAAAGTGCACACCTTAGCACATACTGTATTAAACCTGCAAGTGTGAGGTTTGAAAACCTCCTAGTTTTTTAGTTATGATTGAGCAAAGAGGTCTTAAGATATGTAATTGTGGGTTTTTTGAATGTCTATAATTTTGCCCATGTTAACCAATTGTCACGAAGTTTCAGAATCCAGAGATGGTGGCAACATCTCTGTGCTTTTCAAATATCAAATAAATTGGTTGAATGGGGGCAAAGTTAATAATGTGGAAAAACTGGGGTTTAACATTAAAGTGCTTACTTATCCCTAATATACAGGCTCTACCATGCCTGCACTATATATATATATATATATATATATATCCCTAATATACAGGCTGTACCATGTCTTCACTATATGTATATATATATATATATATATATATATATATATCCTATATACATGTCGCACTATATATATATATATATATATATATATATATCTATATCCCTAATATACAGGGCTCTATCATGTCTACTATAGATATATATATATATATATATATATATATATATATATATATATATATATATTATATATATATATATATATATATATATATATATATATATATATACAGTATATATATATATCCCTAATATACAGATATACAGGCTCTACCATGTCTGCACTATATATATACGAACATATGAAATTTGCCAGCAGATAAAGGCCTAGATGTCTGTCAAGTCTACTCGAATGTGCAGCTAGCACCCCTTATTCTGCAGCTGCCCCTCCCTTCCATCCTTCCCCTTCATTAACCCTCTGCCTTGTCCTGTCTCATCCTTATTTGAAACAGTCCACTGTTCTACTGCATACCACTTCAGCAGGTAATGCATTCTACCCAGCCACCACCCTCTCTGTAAAAAAGTGTCTCCTCATCTTCCTCCTGAACCTTCCTCGCTCCAGTCTCATATCATGGCCCCTGGTGACCCTCCCCTCCCTTACTTTAAACAGCCCCTCTGTACCGGTCTTGTTTATTCCTTTCATGTATTTAAAGGTTTCAATCATGTCACCCCTGTCTCTCCTCTCCTCCAGTGAGTACATGTTCAACTCCTTCAACCTCCTCTCGTATGAAAAGTCCCCCAGCCCCTTGATCATCTTTGTCGCTCTGCACTGCACCCCCTCCAGTAACTTAATGTCCCTCTTCAGATACGGACACCAGTACTGCATGCAGTACTCCAGGTGTGGTCTAACTAATGACCTATACAGTGGCAGAATCACCTCCTCCCTCCTCGAGGATATACCCCTTGCAATATAACCCAGCATTTTGTTGGCCTTTGCAGCCACCTTCCTACATTGTGCCGAGTTGTTCATTGACCCTGTAATGAGCACACCCAGATTCTTCTCCTTCTCTGTCTGGGCCAGCTGCACTCCCCCTAGCTGGCAACTCCTCCTTGGGTTCTTCATCCCAAAATGCAGCACCTTGCACTTTTTGGCATTAAAGCCCAGTTGCCAGGTGTCTGACCAGGTTTCAAACTTTACCAGATCATCCTGCAACCCCTGTCATCCCCCTAGGTCATCCACCACCACGCCTACCTTGGTATCATCAGCAAACAGACTGATCTTGCTCTTGATGTCCCATGATATGTCTGCGATGAATATCCCAAACAACACTAGTCCCAACACTGAGCCCTGTGGAACACTGCTCGTCACTGACCTTGGGTGTGAGAGCTCCCCACCCACCACTACCATCTGTTGCCTTCCCTGCCGCCAGTTTCCTACCCATCTCACCAGCTTTGCACCGTCCCTGTGCCTACTAACTTCCTTCCCAGCCTTCCATGTGGCACTGAGTCGAATGGCTTACTGAAGTCCAGATACAGGACATCCACTGCATGGCCTCTGTCCAGTTGCCTAGTTACCCAGTCATAGAACTTGACCAGGTTGGTTTGGCAGGATCTGCCATGTATGAAGCCATGCTGTCTGCTGTCCTGTAATCCTTTGGCCTCTAGGAGGGCCACCAGCCTCTCCTTTATGATAGTCTCCATTAGCTTACCCATGATGGATGTGAGGCTCACTTGTCTGTAGTTTCCCAGTTCATCCTTGGGGCCAATCTTGTGGAGGGGTACCACATGAGCCATCCTCCAGTCCTGAGGTACACACCCCGAATGTAGTGAGGCATTAAATAGGTCTGTCAAAGGTCCTGCAAGGACCTCTGTCAGCTCCTTCAGTATCCTGGGGTGGATGCCATCTGGGCCTGGCACCTTGTCCACCCTCAGTGCCTTCAAACCCTCTCGAACTCTGCTCTCCATGATTTCCCCATCTGTCACCACTTCCCCCCTGCTTCTGCCATTTTTCCCACCTTGGGTGTCACCCCCCTCTTCTCTTTAGTAAATACTGAGCAGAAGTACTCATTTAGTGCTTCCGCCTTATCGCACCTTGCTTCCACCCAACCCCTCCTTCCTAATCCTTACTATGTGGTTCTTACAGCTCCTTTTCTCCTGATGTACTTAAAAGTCCTTCTCCCTTCTAATGCCTTGTGCCAGCCTGAGTTCCTTAGATGCTTTGGCTTCCCTTACTGCCCTTGTCACCTCCTTGATTCTGTCAAGTACTCCTCCCTGTCCTCCCCACTCCCTGTTTTCTTGTACTTCCTAAAAGCAGCTCTTTTCCTCCTTACCTTTTCCATGACCTCCTTGCTCAACCAGATTGGTTTCTTAGCCCTAGCCTTCTTGCTCTGGGCTTTGCAGCAGGTTTTGGTTGCCTCCACTATCTCCAGCTTTATGAGCTCCCACCTCTGGTTAGTGTCCATAATAGATTGAATTCTGGACAGGTTCCCTTTTACAACTTCCTCCATCCTCCCAAAGTTGGCCCTCCTGAAGTCCAGCACTATTGTGCCAGATTCCACTCCTTCCTTGCCCATATCCAATGTGAGTCATACTGAGCAGTGGTCACTCCCTGACAGCAGTTCCTCTGCTGTAAGTTCTCTCACAAAGTCCCCATTTGCCAGCACAAGGTCAAGGGTATTTCCTAACCTGGTTGGTTCACTGACCATTTGCAGCAGGAAGCTGTCCTGGAAGGCATCCAGCAGTACCTGCTCCCTTCTGTTCCTGGTTGTTGGGGTACTCCAGTCCACTCCTGGCATGTTGAAGTCCCCCACAATCACCACACTACCCTTCTTACAGGTCCTCCTGATCTGTCATACTAGTTCCCTGTCTAACTCCTCTGTCTGAGATGGTGGCCTGTGCACCACTCCCATTCTAAGAATCCAATTCTTGGAATTCTGGATTTGCATCCAAAGTGACTCTGTACTACCCTCCTCCCCTTCCACCCTTACACACTTCAGTTCTTCCTTCACATATAGTGCCACCCCCTATCTTTCCCAATCACCCTGTCCCTACTAAATAACCTGTACCCTGGTACAGACAGGTCCCAGTCATTGTATTGGGTGGCCCATGTTTCTGTGATGGCTGCAATGTCCACCTCTCCCTCTGCCATGAGAACCTGTAACTCTGCAGTTTTCCTCCCAAGGCTCCTAGCATTAAGGGTAACCACCTTCCACCCTTCCCCCCCATCCTGCCCTCCTTTCCTAGCATCACCAACAGTACTTGCCATTTGTCCTTTGTCACTGTTATGGGGGATAAGCTCATATGGTGTCCCAACCTGTGATCTCTGCATATCTCTTCCCCAACTGCCACCCCCCACTCCTAGTTTAAATTCCCAACTTCCTCTATGTACTCCTCCATCCTCTGTTTCAACACTTTCTTTTCCTCCTCACTCAAGTGTAGTCTGTCCTTGGTATAGAGACTACTGTCCTCCCAGGTCCCTCCCCAACCCCCAACAGCCCATACCCTTTAGCACAACACTAAGTTCTTAGCCATACATTAAATTCCTCTATTCTTAGCTTTCTTGTTGTGCTTGCCTTTGGCACCTGAAGTATCTCTGAAAAAGTTACTGATCTTCCTTCCCCCTCACATAATTGTGCTAGTTCCTCAAACCTCCTCTGGACTGTATCTACTGTCTTGTCAGCCAGGTCATTTGTCCCAAGATGTATAATTAAATGAGGCTTGTCCCTACCCCTTCTAGCATATTTCAGAACAGACTGTCCTAGCCTTTCCGCTGTCATTACTGGCATGGCCTCCAGCCAAATGCGACTATGCCTCTCGCCCTTGCTACCCCACCTAACTCCTCTTAGTAGTGAGTCCCCCAGCACTAAGATTCCACCCCTCTTACTCCCTGCTTGCTTCCATTCATCTCCCTCTCTCATTTACAGCTCCTGTTCTTCCTCCTGCACATTATTTCCCACTTTTACCCCGTTGCAATTCTCCCAGCAGAACTTTCCCCCGCTCCAGTTTGGTCCAGGCATTTATCAATTACTCCTCTAATTTCATCATTTCCCTCCTCCACCTTCTTCCTCTCTAGCAGTGCACAACTATTTTCTGAAGACCCTTCACAAATGCTCGCTCCTCTCTCTTCATAGTAACCTGTTCTCTCCTTTCCACTCCATGACTTTTGCCACTTTCGCCTCCCTCACAAGTCCCTATCTCCTCCTTCCATTTGTCTTTGTCTCCTGACCTGGTTTCCCCAGCAATTGTTCTTCCTGGCCTGGGCCCCTTTGTCTCTGCTTCCCTTCTTCTGCCCCTCTCCTCACCACTGTTGGCTTAAATCACCCGCCCTCATCTCCCCTTTTTTCTCCCTCCAGTATTGGGCTAAACCCACCCCCAATCTGCCTTGCCTGTCTTAGTTCCTCCTGCAGACCCTCAATCTCCTTTCTAAGTTTTTCTATGTGATTGCACACTAAACATCCTCCCACACTCCAGGCAATTTTAGAAAGATTGGTGCACCACAGTTGTTGCAGCCTACCACCCTACCCATTGCTGTTGTTGCCCACCAGTGACCCCCACCCTTCCAGATGCAGGATACCAAACACTCCCCCAAGTCTCCCCTCTCCCTCCTCTATCAGTGCAAAACATTTTCTTTATTTCCCTTACCTCCTTTGTTGCACACATTTAGATATATTGAGCAACTGCTTTTATATTCCTATCCTTCCTATCCACACTCAAAACAGACTTTAAGTAGCCATTGCACAACCTTCTTCAAACTCCTACTCCTCCTTTCCCCAATGCAATATCAATGCGAAGAAGTAATAATGCAAGCTCCTAGATTTGCATTTACTTCCCTTCCACTGAGAGAGCAGTCACCTCTTCACTTGCTGCTGTTCCTTTCCTGGATGTCTGCATTTTCTATGACAGGTGCATATTCTTTTGCCTGTTTGAGGAAGTGATGTCAGAACCCCTGGTATAAAGGAAATAATGGACCAAGGGTGGGACCAGCCCAAGTCTTTCAGAAACAATCAGGTAGCTGAGGCCTCTGGTCAGACCATTAGCATCCTTCCCCCACTCTGCACTCAAACTTTGCAGCTAGTGAAGCCAGCAACAATGAATCACAATTCTACTCAAAGCCTCCAAAATAGGTTTGCTACCCAAAGAAACAGGACTCCAATGCAAACAGCTTCACCAACACATCAAAATATGCTTGGAATTAGAATATATATCTCTTATTCAAAGAAACAGACCCAGTTAAATCACACCAAATGATGTTTTAAAACAGAAGAAATAGGCCTCTACAAATGCAGCCTGCCACACAGTGAATCAAACAAATGAACCCACTTATAGCTACCAAAACAGGTTTCAAAATTTCAACAGCCCCAAACAATACCCTGCTAGCCCCTTAGTAGTAAGAAAGAAAAGAAATAACCTTCTACCAAGTAGAATCCACAAGAAACAATGTAAAACAACAAGAAGCCACTGTACTGTAGATCTGATTCTGTCCCCCTTCTAGTTCCTTCTGAGAAGCCAAAGCACTGAGTTCCAAACTCTGTGATTTTCCTTGTGCTGCTTTCAAAATCAGAATTCCAAACTCTGTGACTTCCCCTGTGCTGCTTTCAAAATCAAACAATTCCAAACTCTGTGATTTCCCTTGTGCTGCTTTCAAAATCAAAATTCCAAACTCTGTGACTTCCCTTGTGCTGCTTTCAAAATCAGAATTCCAAACTCTGTGACTTCCCCTGTGCTGCTTTCAGAATCAAACAGTTCCAAACTCGGTGACTTCCCTTGTGCTGCTTTCAGAATCAAACAGTTCCAAACTCTATGACTTCCCTTGTACTGCATTCAGAATCAAACAGTTCCAAACTCTGTGACTTCCCTTGTACTGCTTTCAAAATCAAACAGTTCCAAACTCTGTGACTTCCCTTGTGCTGCTTTCAAAATCAAACAGTTCCAAACTCTGTGACTTCCCTTGTGCTGCCCTCAAAGCAGACAGTTCCAAACTCTGTGACTTCCCTTGTGCTGCTTTCAAAATCAAACAGTTCCAAACTCTATGACTTCCCTTGTGCTGCTTCCAAAATCAGAATTCCAAACTCTGTGACTTCCCCTGTGCTGCTTTCAAAATCAGAATTCCAAACTCTGTGACTTCCCCTGTGCTGCTTTCAAAATCAGAATTCCAAACTCTGTGACTTCCCCTGTGCTGCTTTCAAAATCAGAATTCCAAACTCTGTGACTTCCCCTGTGCTGCTTTCAGAATCAAATAGTTCCAAACTCTGTAACTTCCCTTGTGCTGCTTTCAGAATCAAAACATATATATATATATATAAAATGGTGTAGAATGTTAAAAAAACATAAATGTACCAAAATCAAGAAGTTTTTGTTCACCAATAACTCAGAAAAACAGTTTGGATTTGAAATCTGAAACTTTCTGGTTTGATATTTTGGCCCAAGGTGTGTAGTTTTGTAATCTTCATCTTTCTAAGGTATGCTGTTTTTAAGATATTTGCATAAATGTGTGCAATTTTTCACACATGCTCACTTCTGAAAATGAACGTTCTAAGGATAACTGTATTTTGTAAAACATTTTATTTTGATTTCATTCAGTGAAATGGTTTTGTTCAGTAAAAATCTAGCTTTCATATGAATTAGTGATATGAAAGCTAAATATAAATAATTAAATCATTGCTAATAAATGACGCAAAATTCAACAGAGGGGGTGGTCTGTACTTTGAGTGGTCAACATAACATTGTGAACAGAATGTGTAATATACTTTTTGCACCTGCATTTTGAGTTTTAACAGGTAAATACATTCTTTTCACTGACAAGTAATGAACCTATAATAGATGAAATTGTTTTGCGCAGTAAAACATTTAGCATTTGTATGAGTTAGTGATATGAAAAATAAAAATCTTTTCATGCTAAAAACTAAGGTAGAGGAGTGGTCTGTACTTTGAGTGGTTGACATAATATTGTACAAGAAATGTGCTTTTGTAATGTTTGCATATATTTCTTGAGTTGTTTTTTTTTACTGAAAATAGACTTTTTTAAATTACAACTGAGGAAACCATAACTATTGTAATGGTTTCATTTGTATGGATTGTCAATCACTATTATGTTTTTGTATGCTATGTTTGCTTTCATTAACTTATTTTATTTATTTATTTAAATTTTGTTAACTGGGAAGGGACACTGGACAAAATCTTTTTTCAGGTCCGAGCTAATGGTTAGTAATGATGTAGTGGGAATTTTAAAACTAGGTGGATTTTGCAGTTGTAACTGATGAGTTTCACAGTTTAATTTGTGTTTGGGATTATTTTGCATGTATATTGTCAACAAATGACAGTTCCACCACCTATAAACAAATGAAGACAAATATGATCCACTTCTGTGTAACCTTTTTTTATATATGCAGATTTTTATTCCACAAAAATAAACAAGAATTGACATGTCATGGCTAAACTATGCCACTTCATCAGAACTGTTGGTTCCTATTGTTAAAAACATAAATAATCACAAGAATATTTTTCTTTTTGTAAAAAAAAAGTTAACTATAATGCTACGGCCCAAATTATTTTATAAACAACTATATATGTTATTAAATCAATACTGAACGTGCCATTCCAGGATAATAGTGGACCCACCTCAGTGCAGAAAAGACAGTAAATGTGTACATATCAATGGCTACTTAGTCACCATTTTCTATGAGTACAATGTTATTATAAAGTTTTTGCTAATAAAAAATATTTAGAATATGTAGGAATATCACAACATAAAACTGTAACAGATTTTTACCTTTTTTAATATATGTCATCTTTTCTTTTCACAGGATGCACCTTGTTTCAACACACCTATGGGGTTGCAAAGAGATAAACGGTTCTGTCAGGCAGCACAGAAAATAATACTTCAAATAAAACCTCAAATAATATTCAATGCACTTACACTGCTTCGTATTGTTTGTTTATTGTACCATTGCACATTGTTATTTGTAATTCTCAACTACTGTACCAAGGTTATCCCAAATGTGTTTGACTCTGTTGTATATTCTTGTACCACTTTATATATACCTATATACTTGTTATTATGCATGTTCCATCTGTATGTCCTGGATCATGCCTGAAAATGATCCCTTTGATCAGCACGCCTATCCCGTAAATAAACAAATAAAATAAAATGAGTACAATGCTCTAATAAGACAGCATTTTGTTACCTTCTAAGATTGAGTTTACTTGACCTTTCCCTTACCAGTTTCTTTATTTCATACTCTGCAACTGAACAATTCATTTCCTGAATCAAGGATTACTTTAGAATGAACTTCAATTCTCATTACTGCAGTAACCTGACATACAATGTAACTCATCTGTATCATTGTTATATTTGTAAACAGAAGCCCGGATATTAAGACTACACCAGGCAGTGGCACAAGCCTGGACACAGCACAACAGGGATGCGCCAGGGCCAGGAGATATTCAACGGTGATGAGCCATGGCACAGCACCATTGAATATGGCACAGACAGTGCACTCACTGCACATGGTGCAGTGGCACTGCGCTGGCGCAAGCCACAGATAGGGAGCATGGAGATGTGCAAGTGCAAGTGCAGCTGTGCTGGGTGCATCACCAGTGATATTCAGGGGAGGGCATGCAAATGAGGCCATAATTTATGTAAGGTGCAAATGGGGCCATTTGCATGTCATTATGGCCCAATTTGCATACCTTGCACTGGGCAGCCCAAAGAAGTGCATCTGGCACCCTGCACAGAGTTAAGTGTGCAGTGGGGATCCTGGGGCATCCCCCGCCCTGTAGCCATGCTCGCAATTAAATGCTGTAGATCATGTCCCTGGTAGTCTAGTGGCACCCCCCTCCCTTCCATATTCCTAATTGCCATAAAATACTGTAGAATTAATCCCTGGTAGTCTAGTGGTACCCCCCTCCCTCCCTTGTCCCCAGTTGCCATACAATACCATAGCATTAAGCCCTGGTAGTCTAGTGGTACCCTCTGCCCATTGCCATGATTGCAGTACATCTCTGTATATCATCTCCCTGGTGAGCCAGTGACAACCCACTCCTTCAACCCACACTGCACCCCTTGCCCACCCTGCTCCCCATCATTGGCAGGTGACTGCAACCCACCTGCATACCGTTGGCTACCTGCCAAATGACAGGTACAGTAAGGGCTTGCAGGGCATACCATACTAGACAGTTCCACATATCTGGACTGTCTAGTACAGTATGCCCTGCAAGCCCATACTGTACTCTGTCATTTGGGGCAGCTGGGTGGTATGCATTTGGGTTGCAACCACCCACCCACCAATGATGGAGGGGAATGGGGTGGGCAAGAGGTGCTGTGTAGGTGGGATGAGTGAAGGGTGCCACTGGATCACCAGGGAAATCGTATACGGAGATGTACTGTGATTGTGGAAATGCTCAGGGGGGTGCCACTAGTCTACCAGGGCTTAATTCTACAGTACTGTATGGCGATCGGGGATATGGGAGGGAGGGGGAACCACTAGATTACCAGGGATTAATTATACAGTATTTTAGAGTGATCTGGGATGCGGGATGGGGGCACCACTGGACTACCAGGGAATACTTCTACTGTATTTTACGGCAATCATGGTAATGGGTGGGGGGGTCCACTAGACTACCAGGGTTATGTGGGTGCTTGGAAATGGTGTTTTGGGTGGGCGGGTGGTCACCCAGACTGGCAGCTGCTGTGTTGTGCCATGCAATAGATCAGCTCGCCTGTGGGTGGCTCGTATTTGTTCCCACTCCTCATGGGCTCAACTTTGAGCCCCCCATGCGGCGCACTGCAGGGTAGAGCCAGCATATGTACTGCATATCCTGGGTTGAATATCGGGATGTGCTGCATATGCATGGGCATGCCCCCTGCATCTGCTCCACATACCATTACATTGCGCCCCGGCGCATTGGGATTTGCACTGTGCCTGGCAGCCCTTTCAATATCCCACTGGGGCACAATGTGGGGGTTGCGCCATGTGCAACCCCTTTGAATATCTGGGCCATTGTTTTCAAGCTCTTCTTTGTTATGAGCTGGAGTAAGTTTCTGTCAATAAGTTCTCCCTTTTTATAATAAAACACGCCAACTGTGTTCTGTGGCTCAAAACCATTTTATATCACTCTAATACTATAACCTAAGATCCTGTTTCTGTGCTCATAATCAACTTAAAAAAATGTAGCTGTTATCTCTGTGTATATTACATTAGCATTCAGCACTTCTGTTTATCACATTCCCTAGTCTGAGAAATGTTAGTTGTTTTTTTTAAGTTACAATTGTTTGCATTTGCTCCCTGGTTTTCTCCCCCACCAGGGACCCCGGCAGACACACTCTACATGTGCATGGAGGCACACATGCACACCAGGTACCAGTTTGGCCCCTTCCATCCCACCCTTGGCAATCACCTGCCACCCCCTCCATCCACATTTCTGATTGGATCATGACCCAATGGTGGTGGAACATTGGAAGGGGGGGGAAGCAACTTCCCATAGGAGAGGAGAGCTGCCTTTCAGCTGCTCAATCCTGCTCCCTCCCTCCCCCCATTCAGGCTTCCCGACAACCTGAGGTTGTTCCCAAATCTGGGTTAACAGCAAGATGTGCGGGAAGACATCCAGCACCTTATCCGTCAATGCCACCACTAAGAAATGTTTTTAACTGCATCACTAACAGCATATAAAAATAAATTATAACCATGTAAATATAACCACCTGCTGATGCCTGTTTATGTTGTCCACCTTAAAAAGGCATTTTTTCACTATAGCCAGTACACTGTTTACTATAAGCTCAGGTTCTCCTTTATTTCTGCTGATGTCAGTTTGTTTACAGTTGGTTCTAGCTGATATAATCAACTTATGCTGTAAGTTATATTATTTTAATGTGCATATGAAGTCCCATTGTATGCACCTCTGCACTTTTATGTTGCTAGATATATCCTGCTAGTTGAAAATGAGTACTTACTTGAACATGCCTTTCTGTAAGTATCAAACAGGGTGGGTTGTCCTCCTCACTCTCCAGAGGTGCCATACTGTCTGAGACAATCATTTTATACAGGAGTTGATTGCTCCAGAGAGGGAGTGGTACATACACAAAGCCCACCTGGGGAACACTGCACTCATTCACTCCTCAAGGAGTGTACTGTACCATAGAACATTTGCGAGGCGAGCAACTCTGTAAGTGTATAGATACCACACCTCAGTTTCCTTCTCCTGTGTCCAGAAAAGGACCTTACATGTTTGCTTGCCATAAAAATGAAGTTTATTGAGACCCCCTTGCTGTAGGCAAGCTCTCAGTGTCTCTGAATCCACAAGAAATATTTTGTTTCAATTACAGAAATAAAGATGAGTGATGCAGCATGACTAATCTATTTGCTTTTTTTGTCTACATCTTTACATATAGAATCATAGAAACATAGACTTTGATGGCAGATAAGGACCATTTGGCCCACCCAGTCTACCCATTTCCCTACCCACTGGATAAGCTGCAGATTCTAGTTAACCAACAGCCTACTTTCTGCCACCCCCCACTACAATTGCCTTGTGTCTGTCCCATGCATGTTTGAATTCCCCCACTGTTTTAGCCCCAACAACCTCCCCAGGAAGGTAGTTCCATGCATCCACCACTCTCTCCATGAAAAAAAATCCTCACATTACCCCTGAGCCATCCCCTCATCTTTAAATTGTGTCCCCTTGTTCTTACACATCTCTTTTTCTGAAAAGTTGCTACCCTCCTATACTTTGTTGATTCCCTTGAGGTACTTGAACATTTCTATCATGTCCCCCCCATCCCTCCTTTCATCAAGAGGATACATATTAAGCTCTCTCAGTCTCTCTTCATATGATTTCTGATGCAGACCCTGCACCATTTTAGTTGCCCTCCTCTGGACTGCTTCCATCGTGTCTATGTCCTTGCACAGATGAGGTCTCCAAAACTGCACACAGTACTCCAGATGGGGTCTCACCAACTGTCTGTACAGAGGGATAACCTCTTCCCTTTTTATACTTGTGATGCCCCTTCCCATGCATCCCAGTATCCCCCTGGCTCTTCTTACTGACTTCTCACATTGCTTACCCACCTTTAGATCATCTGATATGACTACCTCTAAGTCCCATTCAATTTTTGTTTTTGTTAGTACCTCCCCTGCTATTGCGTACTCTTCCCCTGGGTTTTTGTTTCCCAGGTGCATTACTTTGCACTTCTTTGCATTGAATCTAAGTTGCCATATGTCTGACCATTCCTCCAACATTGCCAAGTCCCTTCTCTTCCTTTCTACCCCCCCTTGTGTATCAACTCTGTTACAGATCTTTGTGTCATCTGGAAAGAGGCATAACTTTCCCTTCAGACCCTCTGCAATGTCACCTATAAAGATGTTAAGGAGGACTGAACCCAGTACTGAGCCCTGAGGTACTCCACTAGTGACCCCCCCTTCTTTGGAATGTGTTCCACTCACTATTACCTTCTGTGTCCTGTTGTGCAGCCAGTTTGCAACCCAGGCTACCACCCTGGGACCCACTCCTAGGCTGGCTAACTTGATTATTAATCTTTTGTGTGGGACCGTGTCAAATGTCTTGCTAAAGTCTAGGTAGGCCATATCCACAGCCCCTCCCTGGTCTATTACTTTGGTGACCCAGTCAAAGAAATCTATTATATTCATCTGACATGACCTTCCTGCTGTAAATCCATGCTGCTTTGGGTCCTGTGCCACGCTGGCCTCTAGATACTCAACAATTCTTTCTTTCAGAAGTGATTCCATCATTTTCCCTACCACTGAGGTCAAACTTACAGGTCTGTAGTTTCCTGCTTCTGCCTTGCTCCCACTTTTGTGAAGGGGAATCTCAATTGCCCTCATCCAGTCCTCAGTTATCACCTCATCCTCCCATGATTTGTTAAAAAGTGCAGTCAGTGGTGTCACTAGGTCCCCCCTTAGTTCTTTTAGGATTCTGGGGTGAAGCCCATCAGGCCCCATTGCTTTGTCCACCTTGGGTGGGATATTCAAAAGGGCTGCGCCATGCGCAAAAGGGTTGTGCCTGCGCAAGTCCAAAAGTGCGCCATTCTGCGATATTCAGCAGGAGGCAGTTGCACCACTGAAAACATGTTGAGCAACAGCGCAATGCAAATGACGGCATGCACAACCGAAGGGGTGGATCCATGCATAAAGAGCGCAATGCGATATCCAAAGACTAACGCAATGCGCAACAGCGGGACAGCCAAGTTAGCCCAGCGGAAATGAGTCAAAATAAAAGGCTCAAGGAAGAGGCGCAAGAACGCCACAGGGATGCCAAGTGGGAAAGAGAGAGAGAAGACAGACAGTGACAGGCCAGGGCAGGCAAGGAAGCAGTGTGGGCCATAGGCTGCAGAGGCCAGCAGGGGTGCCGGTGCAGTGGAAGTAGCAGTCAGGACAGCGGGGTAACAGAGCAACATCAGCCAGGGGGTCACAAGCCAGGGAGATGGACAGTGGCAGCTTCCACATGGAAGCTGTAATGAGGGGGGTAAGAATGCAAGGTGCAGGGGGACGTGGCCATGGATGGGCCCGTCGGCGGTACGCCCCCAACAGGCAGTACCGTGTCCGCATCAGCATTGAGTTGTACACAGATGTAGAGATCGTGGGGGCCAGTACCGCCTGAACAGGGCAATACTGAGGTGGCTCTGTGAGCTGTGCAATGATGTGATGCAGGCACCCTCACGACGGAGTCATGCTCTGTCAGTGGAGACCAAGGTGACAGCCTGCATGTGCCTGCTCACCACGGGCACCTTCCAGAGGCCAACAGGGGACACCACAGGCATCACACAGTCGGCCACGTCCGCATTCTCACCCAATTCCTCAGTGCACTGCTGCCACATGCTGGAGCACATCCATTTCCCAGCACCCATGACAGGCGTACAGCAAACATGCAGGCGTTCCACAGGTAGCACGTATGCCTGGCATGCTAGAGGGCCATAGACTGCACCCATGTGGCCATTCGCACCCACCTGGCCCGATGGGGCGCATATAGGAATAGAAAGGCTTCCCAGTGTCAACTGCCAGGTGGTGTGTGATGCCACTGGGCATATAATCAATGTCTGTGCCACACCCTGGTGGAGCACATGATGCCTTTATATGGCATCAGTCTGCACTGTGCCATTGATTCAAGAGTGGGGACATCCCCACAGGCCATCTAGTGGGTGAGTACGCATGTAGGAAATGCAAACTCGGGGCAAGGGTGGGAATGCCACAGGTGCCATGGTAGTGGCACACAGGGATATGGGCAATATGGACCTGAACATGAGACTGATCTCCACTATCTCCACACGGTGACAGCGGATACCCACTCTGTCCCTGGCTGCTCACACCGTACCGGCGCCCCATGACCCCATTGCAGCAATGCTATAATGAGGCACATGCCGCCACATGCAACATCATTGAGAGGGTGTTTGGGATGCTCAAGGAATGCTTCCGATGCCTAGACACCTCCGGCGGTGCTCTCAGTACAGCCCCTCAAAGGCTTGTGGGATATTCCTGGCCTGTTGTATCCTGCACAACATGGCCAATGACTGTGGGATAGCCATACAGGTTGAAGAGGGGGACAGCGATGGGGACGCCAGCAGCGCCGGTGTTGATGGTAATGAGCAGCCCCCCCTTGGACGGCAGGACCCCTGACTGATCCGGCAGGCCCAGCTGCACCGGGACACCATCACGGAGGAGCATTATGCACAACACAGGTAAGTCAAGGGCCATGTGCAAACAACACTGTCCTGGCGCAACCCACAGGCACACAGAGTAACACCAGGGTGCATGGCGGCAAGGGGTGGAAGGGACCAGGCACACAAACACACCATCATGGAGGGCGAACAGTCATATGGACACACACACACACAAACACACCAGGCACAAAGCGCATGGGCAGGTGCACAGCAGAGCAGGAACAGACATGGCAAACACACAGATCCACAGACCACACCCACCACCTGTACTGTCCAAGCACGTGTGTCAGATGCTGGGCACCCTTGCACCTTAGTGTACAGTACAATGCAGGCATCATCATGCACATGCACCTGTGGACAGCAGTCGGGATGGTGTGCAGGTGGTCCATATGTCGGCGTGATGGGCAGGGCACCCACCAGTGCACTGCCCACCATGACGCACAGTGCACACAGGGCAGCACCAGACAGGGCCCGCACTGGGAGACAGGTCAGTCATGTTGCACCATTCCACAGCCACCACGGATGCATGGGTGGCCCCGCCGTGACCCAACAGCACTGGCAGGCTGAGCAGGGGCCACATGGGGTGGCACCGATGGACCACCAGGGGTCCCACTGCGCGATCGCGACCTTGTCCGCAGTGGGGTCTGTAGGATGCCAAACATACCTGCACCAGGGGTGCTTGGGATGCCCACAGCAGAACCCGGCATCGACAGGCTTGGTGTCGCATGACGCCGGGAACGGGGAGTGGAGAGCGTACTGTGTGGGGTGCGTGGTACAGGAGCACCTGCATGTGTGCCCAATGCAGCCATGACAGTGACCAATGCCTGGGTCTGCCTGTTAATGGTGGCGGTCACATCCATCCACATATGGACCATCTCTGCACGGTCCAGAGCACAGTCCCTTCTGTGCCGCTCCACAGCCGCACACAGTGCCTCCACAGATTTTGCAACCCGCCTTTGCTGCTGTACTAATTCCCGCAGCAGGCGGGTGTGCTCTTCAAATGGGTACTGTGCCACAACGGCATCCTGTCCCCCAGGGTGTGGAAGGTCCTGATGCTCAACACCCCTTGAGGGTGGGCGCTGTTCGCCAGGACCAGGAATGGGCGTATCAAAGGGCGGCGGGCATGTGCCACTGCTGGACACTGTACCCCCAGACCTGGTGGGTGACTGCTGCTGCTGCCCCTCCAACCGCTGTGCCCCAGGGACCACTCATTCCACTGCTGTGGCCGCAACAGTGCCAGACACCTGCACAGCCACCGGTGCTGCCCCATTGGTGCTGACAGGCACAGCCTGGGACTGTGCCGACATGCTGGCACACACGTTGGAACCAGCTAGGCCCAGGGGCACGTGCTGGCCTGCTGTGTGTCCGTCATGGGACACACACATGTCACTGCCCATTGCAGTCCTTGCATCATCAATGGTGCAGGTACGTGCTACAGCCACAGTCACAGCGTGCTGGCATGCTTGCATGTCAGACTGCTGAGACACAGGTGGTGCACCCCCCACACTCGACTCACCGACACCAGAGTTGGCAGCCCAGCGTGCATGCTGGTGCAGTGCATGCTGGCTGGTGACAGAGGTGGATGGACCCTCCTCCATGTCCAGCAGGTCATCCTCTCTGCCTGGACCCACCACCACCATCCCCTGAAGACGAGCAGGATCTGTAACAGAAAGGGAGGACATGTGAGTGCATGTGAACAACCTTCCTCCCCCAACACCACCACCATGTCATACCGTGCAGTGATGGGCTTCCACCTGTCTGGAATCCACCTCCTGGTATGAACTCAATAGCACTGCACTGCATTGATGCAGCCAGTTGGTCCTCAGCTGGGGTCAGCTCCACCACCGCTGGCTGGCCCCCGCCAGTGCCAGCACGTGCCGCCCTGAGGGCTGCCACCTTCTCCTTCACCCTCCTGCGGTCTGTCCCAATCTTCTTTTTGCATTCATGCATGGAGCGCTGGTGGCTTCCATGCAGATTCACTGCCCAGGCTACCCCCTCCCATGCAGCCGAACGGGCCTGAAGGGTGCCTCACCGTCCACTCAGTAGTGACTCCTCCTCCAGGTATGCCTGGAAGATGGCCTCTGTCTCTGCCGTGGTGAAGTTGGGCCTCCTCCTTTCACCCACCATCCTCACCCTCACCTTGGCTCTGCTCGGTCATGGCAATCTGTATGGGTGGAAGTGGACACCTGTCACTGTGCAGTCTACAGTGTTATCCCATGCCCATTGTCCAGAACATCCCACAGCATGCAACCCACCTCTCACCTGCAGTAGCCAAATCTGGCCAGCACAGCTGAATGTCGCACATTTATAGCGCAATGCATGCAAATTAGGAGTGGAGCAACTGTAATGAGATGCAAATTGTGCCACTGCGCCTTTGAATGGCTGATCAGATGATTTGCATGTGTTGGCTGAATATCGCGCCATTGCGCTTTTCGCCATACGGTTGAGCCGGCTGAGCCAATGGCACAGATCTGTGACTGTGTGGTACACTGCATTGCACATGCCCAGGTAGCTTACGCAGGCGTCTGCCGCACTGATGATGCGCTGTGCGCGATCGGCAATTCAGGCCATGGCCACCATTGTGCCAGTGGCGCTACAGCACTGGGCACTATATGGCGCTCTGGCACTACTGCGCAATAGTCCACTGTGGCACTGGCACGCAGGTGGTCAGTTGCGCAGGATGCGTAAATGTCAGATGGCGCTGCGCGTGGCCTTGCATCATAGACCCCTGACCTGGTGTCCGACCTTTGCCCCCTGGCGCTGTTCGGCTGCCATGTGTACGGCCCTATTGCGCTGTTTGGTGACAGCGCTATGTGAACTGACGGCGCTGTACGAACAGCGTGATTGGAACCTATGGTGGTCTATTGTGCAACATTTCCACGCGGAGTTGCCGACTGCAGGGCGCCATATTGCCTGCTGTAAAACTCCAACCATGGCACGCAGGAGAGCGCCCCAATGGAGCCCAGTGGAAGTGGCCAACCTGGTGGCCCTGGTTGAGCCCCACTATGGGGCACTGTATGGGGAGGAGCCCCTCACCATAGCTCGCACCCAGGTCTGGCTGCAGGTGGCCACTAACCTGGTGAGGGTCACAGGGTGGTGCCGGTCTGTTGAGCAGTGCCAGCACAGGTTCAGTGACCTCTGCAGGAGGGAGCCAGATGTGCTGCAATGTCTGCGGTCACGTGCCAGGAGGGGCGTTGTGCCTAGGCCAGGTGGGTGTACCATCTATGCACCTGTATTCTCCGTAGGGGTGTGAGTGTGTTTTGGTGGCTGTGCATGGGGGATGGCTCTGCCATGGTTGGCTGTGTCAGTGTGTGCAGGTGTGAGATGCATGGGTCTGGCTGTGTGGGCAGGCACACTCACTGGGGCAGGGGGCAGTCTGCTTTGGAGTCACACTGATGTTTTTCTCAACATTTGTCTCCCACAGGCCGGGCAGAGAGGATGCAGGCACGGGCTGAGGAAGGGCGTGGCAGGGTCCAGGTGGTGGACGGTGGTGCTGCAAGGGGTGGGCCACAGCAGCAGCAGCAGCAGCAGCAGCAGCCACAGCTGCTTGCTGAGTGTGAGTATCATTACATCATGGATGCTATTGCATGCTGGAGGGGGTGGGCATGACCACCAGCCATGGACAACACAACCATGCATGACACAGGCGACAGTCATCACTGTCCAGTGTCACTGCACGTCTGTGTGTGCGTCACTGGTGGTCCATGCATGCACTGGACACATGGCTGTGGAACTGGCATCCCACCACATTGCCACGTCACTTGTCAGCCTTGTTTGTGCTGTGATGGACATGGGCAGTGTGTGTGTGCAGTGGTGCACATAGCTGGTGCCGCCTGGTTGGGCATGTCATGTGCATGGTCACTGTGGGTGGGTGCATACCATCACAGGTGCGGGACATTGGGCTATATGCCTTGCAGGTTGGGTGGTGTTCAGAGTTGTGGACAGTCACAGCCATTGACTGTGTTCCCTTTTCCTAGGCCTCATCATCCTCCGCAGGATGGAGCAAGCACTCCACCAGCTGACCCGGTTGTCCCTTGAGAACCATGACATCCTCCAGGACATCCAGCGCCGTGGGCTCTGGAGAAGGCACAGCCAACCGAGACAGCACCAGGCAGCAGAGGACCAGCCTGCTAGGCCTTAGACAGGCTTCCCTTCCCACTTCACCCATCCTCCCACCCTGCCTTCCCTCTCCCAGTTGTTCACCCTTCCCCTTGCCCACCCCTACCTTGTACCCTACCCCCGCTCTTGTAAATAGTTTTGTTATTGTTCTTGTTCTACTTTCTATTTTGAATATATATATATTTTGTTATGAATACTGTGGTAGTCTCTGATTTGCAGCTGGCTATGGTTGCTCAGTTGCAGTGGTGTGCATGCCATCTGGGGTGGTATGGTCCTGGGTATGTGTGTGTGTGTGTGTGTGTGTGTGCATGGAGAGGTGTCTCCAGTGTGGCAGTGACTTTCTGTTGGTCTTGCCATCTGCTGCCACCCACTGCTGGGTGCACAGGGTGGGTCTGGCTTGTATGGTTCTATGCTACACGAGGTTGACGTGTGCCGGGGGGGATGCATGGTGTTTACTGCAGTGACAGTCACTGCACATGGGTGGTGTCTTGGGGTCACGGTGCAGGGTGTGCTGTGCAGACAGGGGGCTGATGTGCACTGTGGTTGTCAACCCCCTGTGTGTGGCAGTCTCAGTCTGCCAGTGGTTGTGCTGGGGCATCATGGCTCTGCTGTGCTTTGTTGGCTTGTCCCCATGGGCCAGTGGATCATCTGCCCCACCCCCGGTGATGCTGTGCTTGGGGTGTGCAGGTGTCTTGTTGGTTCTGCAGCGTGTTCCTGTGCCCATGTGTGGCATGGCTGGTGGTGGGCCCCAGTCTGCCTCCCTGGTTGTGCAGTTCCATTGCTCTGCGGGGGAAGGGGGGCTCTGCTTGCGCTATGGCACCTCTGGACTGCTCAGCTGGGCTAGTCTTGTTGCGCTATGGCGCAACCTTTCTGCTCAGCTTCCCCTTCCTGGTTGCTTTATGGCGCAATTTGTGTGATATTCAGACGTTAGCTGCTTGCGCAATTTGTTTTGCTCCATGTTTGAATATCGCGTCTGTTGCTCATATGTGCAATTGAATTGTGCTTACTCCTGCTGTTGCGCACATTTAGGGAGCAGTTTGAATATCTGGGCCCTTGAGTTTTAGGAGTTCTTTCAGGACTCTTTCTTCTGTAAATGGACTAGTGTCAACTCCCCCCCCCACCCAGAGTGCTTCTATTGTTCTATTGTCTGGTTTAGGTAACTCCTCCTCATCTTCTTTTGTGACTACTGAGCAAACGTATTCATTCACTATCCCTGCCTTTTCAGTGTCTCCCTCTGCCCACCTCCCCTCTCCCTTCTTAATCTTCACTATTCCTCCCTTAACCTTTCTGTGCTCCCTAATGTACCTATAAAAGGTTTTATCCCCTTTCTTAACTGACTTGGCTATTTTTTCCTCAGTTTGGGCTTTTGCTATTTCGACTGCCTTCCCCACTTCTTTTTGCTTTAATTGATACAGTTCCCTGTCGTGCTCCTTCTGTGATGCCTTATACTTTTTGAATGCAGCCTTTTTCTCCTTAACCTTCCCTGCCACCTCTTTTGAGAACCATAGTGGTTTTTTACTCCGCTTTGTTTTCGTTATCTGTTTCACTCAAAGGCTTGTTGTCTCTATGATGGCAGTTTTGATTTTTCTCCATTGTTCTTCCACCCTTCCTTTTTGGCCATTTGCTAGTGTATTCCATAGGTATTCAACCATTTTGCCAAAGTCAGCCCTTCTAAAGTCCAGTATGCTTGTTTTTGTATGGCTTGTCTCCATGGTTGTGCTTATTGTGAAGCACACTGTCCAGTGGTCGCTTGTTCCCAGATGTCTACTAACTTCTAAATTTGTGATCCTCTCTCCATTTGAGAGTACCAGGTCTAGTATTGCTTCCTCCCAAGTGGGTTCCAACACTAGCTGTCTAAGGCCTGCCCCCTGCAGGGCATTGAGAATGACCCTGCTCTCGGATGTGGCTGCAGTTCATGTTATCCAGTTAACATCTGACATATTCAGGTCCCCCGTTAACAGTATCTCCCCTTTTTCAGCCATTTTGAGAATGTCCTCTATATGATCTTCATATCTCTTAATGGATAAGGTGGGGGTTGGTAAAAAATGGTGTGTTTGGGGAGGGTGTTGAGGCACTTCATAAAAGGAAAAATATGTAAATAGGTATGGGAAGCAAAACAGATAATCCAGAGTGGAAATAGGGGGAATATAGACTTATTTTCACTGCCCGAGATTTGGACAATGAACGGGGGTCAGAGGGCAGTACAGTTTAATTTTCTGCCTCCCCTGCACATAATTTGGGACTATTAGTGGCTGTTGTGATACAAGAGACCTGTTCCTGACTCTGCTCACACAAAAAAGCAGCCAGACATTGGGTGACTTTGCTCATTTCACTTGCCAGCCAATCAACCTTGATGTGACTGCAGGCACCAATTTTTCAAACTACCTGGTTGACTTAAAACCCTGCTCATGGTCTACTAGTGATTTATTTTCACCTCCAGAGTTTCAGACAATGAACAGGGGTCAGAGGGAAGTACAGTTTAATTTTCTGCCTCCCCCTGCACTGAATTTGGGACTGTTAGCAGCTGCAGTGATTCAGGATACCCACTCCTGACTCTACTCACACAAATAGATTGTTTCCCTCTCCCCACCCACCCAATCAGTAAAGGGACACAACTAAGTGGCAGCTGAGTTGGACTAAGTGACTGATGACTAATGTGTGATGTGGCAGTTCTGAAGGGGACAGTGCCTACAGAACTGTCTCTAACAATGTGTCCTGGGAGCTGTGGCGGTATTGTGTGCACACTGGTGTCAATATGTTGGGGAGATTCTTAATTTTCAGTCAATGCTAGTTTAAAGTTATATTGATCCATGGCATGTGATCTGGTTAGTCCAAACTACCATTTATGTTGCGCTATGGTAATAACTCCTTTGTTATAGTGTGTGTGATTGTAGGGTGTAAAGGTATTCGGTTTCAAGTGCCTTTAGTGCTGTTGGTATTCCAATCTAATTTGGGGTGCAGCATGTGAAGCTTTGTGCAACAGTGTAATATATGTGATATGCTCCTTACAGACAGTTCTTCTATTCTTAGTCTAGGTAGAATCTACCCTAAGTTTGGCCTGGCCACAGTCACCACCTACGGGTCATATTGTGAACACAGCTTCAATTTCTGCTGTCTGTATTGTGATATGAGCTTTTAATTTCAGCAGTGCAAGTTGTACCAGCATTGAAACATTATATCTTTTAAACACCTTAGAGGTTTTTAATTTGTTTTATTGCACTCAGCAGAATGTCTATGTCTTGGAGAATGCAATGCTTCCCATTTATTATAGGGATTACTTTAATGGCTATGCTGGTAGTTGTTGACCATCCAAATTTCACACATTATTGCATTAACAGTCTTAACACTCATGCTATGACCTCTTTTGTATTTTTTTTTAATCAAATTTATTAGCTGGGGTGATTAAGCCCTGAAAATGCTACTAGTATCCGTGACTTCTCAAAATAGCTTACATAGCGCAATACCTTGCTGTAAGCTACTCTCATTTTCCACAGAAAGGTTTCATGTTAAAAAATTTCACAGACGTCTGGCAACATAGTATACTTATATTCTTATCGGGTGACATTGAATCAAATCCTAGTCCCCCTTTTAAGTAAGCCCATGTGCTCCCCAGAATGGCTTTCCACCAAAGGTATGAAAATTGCTCACATGAATGTTCATAACCTTTTGGCCAATTTTGCAGAGGTAGAGGCCTGGGCATTGCACTACTCCCCTGACATCTTTGAATTAACAGAGATTTGGCTAAAAGCTAGCAGCTCGGGTGCCCTATGAACGCTGCAGAGCTATATGTTACTTAGGGCAGGACCATCCCAAGGCTAAGGGGGGTGGAGTTACTCTGTATGTTAAGCAAGGGTTATCCATCACTGCCCAACCAGTCATGACCCTCAGCACCTGTGAAGTCCTACACACTGAACTGGTCCTTGGAAACTCCAAAAAACTAAACATCATACGTGTATACAATCCTCCTAAGAGTAGTTTAAATGGAATAATGGAAATTACACAACACCTGACATCACTGAAGGGAAAAAATAAGGAATTCGTTCCCCTAAGGGGCTTCAATCTTGATTGGCTTGGAAAAAGCTCCACTATGTATACTGAGATAATAGGAAAGCTCCACCTATCATAACTACTCTCCTGTCCAGTGAGAATAGTTGCAAATAATGAGCACCAGTCCCTCATAGACTGGATACTTACTAAAAGGAAAGAACACATCCATAATGTAGGTACAGTATAGTGCCTGATTCTATCAACTACCACTAACCTGTATTCTTCACCTGGAAGGCATGCACCCCCAGAAGCCTCCTCCCAGGGAAATTCAATTTAGGAATTTCTCTAAACTGGATATGGTTGCCCTAAAAACTGATCTGCACCTTATAGACTGGTCCCCACTGTATCAGACTTCTTACCTAGAGAAAGTGTTCTCCTTTTTCTCAACTACTCTCTTGGCTCTACAAGATACTTAGATACATAGATACATAGACAGTGTCAGCAGATAAGGGCCTACGGCCCACCCAGTCTGCCCATTTGAGCTTGTAAGTTCAGTTTGTTTTCCTAGAAGTCTGTTGCCCCTTAACCCTGACCTCCAGAATTCCTTTATGTCTATCCTATGCATTCTTAAATCCCATGATTGTTTCAGCCCCCACCACTTCCTCTGGCAGGGTGTTCCACCAGTCCACCACCCGTTCTGTGAAGAAATTCTTTCTCATGTTTCCTCTGAATCGTCCTCCCTCCAACTTCATCCCATGCCCTCTAGTCCTGGAACATCTTTTTCACTTAAAAATAGTGTTTTCCTGTACTCTGTTCCTCCCTGTAAGATACTTGTATGTCTCTATCATATCCCCTCTCTCCCTCCTCTCCTCCAGGGAGTACATGTTCAGTTCCTTCAACCTGTCTTCATAGGACTTGTGATGCAATCCATGCACCATCTTTGTTGCCCTCCTCTGAACCTTCTCTACCCTGTCTATGTCCTTACGTAGGTATGGTCTCCAGAACTGTACACTGTACTCCAGGTGGGGTCTCACTAGTGTCTTGTATAGCGGAATTATGACCTCCCTTTTCCTGCTGGTGATGCCCCTGCCTATGCATCCCAGCATCCTATTTGCTTTACCTGCTGCCTTGTCACACTGTTTCCCTACCTTGAGGTCATCAGAGATGATAACCCCAAGATCCCTTTCCTGCTTGGTGCATGTTATATCCTCACCCCCCAACTGATATATTGTGCCAGGGTTTTTGGGCCCCATATGCATTATCTTGCACTTCTTTGCATTGAATTTCAACTGCCAAACCGCTGACCATTCTTCAAGTTTCTGCAGGTCGCTTCTCCTTCTGTCTACACCCTCTGGTGTGTCAACTCTGTTACAGAGCTTTGTGTCATCAGCGAACAGTGAAATTCTGCCTTCTAGGTCCTGCGCAATGTCACTGATGAAGATGTTGAATAGGACTGGTCCCAGCACTGATACCTGTGGTACCCCACTGGTCACTTTTCCCTCTGTGAAGTGACAGCCATTTACCACCCCCCTCTGTGTCCTGCCACCCAGCCAGTTACCTACCCACCACACTACTGTCCTGCCCACACCCATATTCCCCAGTTTGTGTAATAGTCTTCTATGTGGCATAGTGTCAAAGGCCTTGCTGAAGTCCAGATAGCCATGTCCACTGCCCTCCCTGATCCACCTCCCTAGTCACCTAGTCAAAAATTCAACGAGGTTGGTCTGACATGACTCCCCTGGTGAAACCATGCTGCCTTGGGTCCTGTAGTCCATTGACAACTAGATGTTCCACTAATCTCTCCTTCAGTAGTGCTTCCATGATCTTCCCCACTACCGAGGTGAGGCTGACTGGTCTGTAGTTCCCTGCTTCCTCTTTGTTCCCACTTTTGTATAAGGGGACTACATCTGCTGTCCTCCAGTCTTTGGGTACCTCCCCTGTTTCCAGTGATCGGCTAAACAGGATAGCCAGAGGTTCAGCCACCACCTCTCTTAGTTCTTTAAGGACCATAAACATATTCCCCTTAAAAAACACAGAATCAAAGGTTCTGTGACATAATGGATGCATAACGACCTTCTGGCATACATGAAATTGAGGGACAAAATCAGGTTTCAGTTTAAACTCACAAAGTCTTCTTCTGACTGGGAAGATTACAAGAGTTTTTGAAATGATTATAAAAAAGAAATTAGAGCCATAAAAAGGAGCTACTGCAAACACCTCCCTCAGGCATTTTTTACTGATTATCACAGGTTTTGGAGCCATTTAAAATCATTTATGGGTCAGTGCACTAAACAGCACGTGGTTGAAATGATGCTGGATGGCTCAAACTGTAACAATGCTAGTACAACTGTGAACACATTAAACTCCCACTTCTCAGCTCTATCTAAGTATACAAAGCTGACTGGTCAAGTACCTGATCAAAATCCTGAAGAGTTCGATAATGACACCTCCTATTTTAACTTGAGGCCTGTCACTAAATCTGAGGTACTTTGACTTCTGAGGAAAGGACTGCAGAGGGAGTGAGGGAGGGAGGAGGAGGGAGAGAAGTTATTCCTTAGAGGTACTGGGTCATAATCATGCATGCTAACCAGCACACAGAAAGACCATGTTGTAGGTAGTGCTTATGGGATTAGACCGACAGGGGAATATCAGTAATGTGATAGTTTCACTACCCCCTGTCACTCACCATGGAGGAGGAAGTGGATGTAGCCAATGCCGGATGGATGCTCAGTCGAGCTGCTCCCATGGTGGAGTGGCTAGAGCACCTGACCTGCAGTGCATGGGTTGGGAGGATTGTGGTTTGATTTCCCTGCTAAGGAATCTCTTAGTTTTAGATTTTGTTTCTTGCCCCAGTGTCCACACCCTTCAGAGTTGATCATAATAGTTCCAGGGTGTGTGGGTGGAGAAGTCTCCCATGTGGGGTGTGTGGGGGCAAAGTCTCCCGCAAAACTAAAGAAGACCTCTCAGGTGTTGCTGCATGTTGTTTCTTGCTGCACAGTCATGATGAGTGTGGTTTTATCTGCAACATTATGACCCCATGCCTTCTTTAGACACATTAGTGAGGAAAGGAATACTAAGAGGGGTAACGAGACTAAGAAGTTGGTCAGAATGGATGGAGAAACAAAGGAAAAAGGCAAGAATACTGAACAGATATGTTTTCTCAGTATTTATAGTAGAGAGAGAGAGAGAGAGAGGAATTTCTAAAGGGAGCATTCACAGGTTAGGGGGGCAGGTAGGGAGATGGACACTACACTTTGTTTCAGAAGAGAGGGTTTTGAAAGGGTGCTAAGGGTTGATAGGGCCATGGGCCCTGAAATTGCACCCAGTTGTGCAAAGGAAACTAGGTGAGTTCATGGCTGCCCCACTGACAGACTTGTTCAAAAGCTGTCTGGAATTCAGGAGTGGCCTCAGAGGACTATAGAATGGTGATGTTGTCCCCATACACAAGAACTGCAGCAGGGATGAGCCAGGGTATTAAAGGCTAGTGACCCTAAACTCTGTGGTGGGGAAGCTGATGGAGACCTTGCTGAAAGAGAGATTAGTAGAATTCTTGGACTTTAATGGACTACAGGACAGTAGGCAACATGGGTTCAGGGGGGTGGTGTCAGACAAAGCTAACAGAACTTTTTGACTGGATGACAAGGGAGGTGGACGGGGATAAATGACCCAGGGGATGGGCAAGTTTAAGGAACCAAACCCAGAGGGTAGTATTAAATGGCAAATTCTTGGAAGAGATGGGGGTCATGAGCAGAGTATCCCAGGGGTTGGTACTGGGCTCCGTACTCTTCAGTATATTCATAGGTAATGTAGAGGTGGGACTAGAAGGAAATGTCTGTTTATTTGCAGATGACATCAAGATCTGCAACAGAGTAAACACAATGGAGAGAGTGGAGGACAGGAGGAGGGATCTAAAAAAGGCAAGAAGAGTGGTCTAGAATTTGGCTGCTGGGCCTCAGTGCCAAAAAAGTGCACAGTTATGCACATCAGGCACAAATACCTCAGAGCCAAGTACAGGATATAAGGGTAGGTCATACTATATACTCTACCTTGGAGGAAAGGGACCTCTGGTTTATCATTACTGGTGACATGAAAAAAGCATCCCAGTGTTCAAGGGCAGTGTGAAGAGCAAATAGGATAGTATGCCACATAGTGAAGGGGATTTATAGTAAGCAGAAGGATGCAGTTTATATTCCCCCTGCACAAGTCAATGGTCACCCCCACCTTGAGTGCTATGTGTATGTAGCCCTCACCTTGGAAAGGACATTGACAGCGTGTAGACTGTGCAGAACATGGCAAGCAAGATTATACAGGAGCTGAAGGGGAAGTCCTATGAGGAAAAAGCTGAATAGATCAAACATGATTTTATTAGAGGACAGGGGAGCCATGAGAGACATGACTGAGACTTTTACCCCTGGAGAATAATAAAGATGAAGTCTGGAGATCTTTTTTGTTTGAGCACAAACGTAGTCCAAGAGGGAACACAAAAACGTCCATCTAGGGAAGATTCAAGAGGTAGGGGAGGATGCTGTTTTTCAGTGAAACAGCATATATGGAGCAGATTGTCTAAGGAGGTGGTGGGTATCATTTAAAGGAAGACTCACCTCTGAAAGGGCAGGGGAAACTGGGGGGCTGCATTGGGATCCTTGCTATCACATAGGGTAGGCAGATTTAAAACAGATTGAGTAGGCCTTGTGGTTCTTTTCTATCAACAAAACTAATGTTTCTTTTTGTTGGGGTCCTGCATCTACTCATTTCTGCAGCTGAGTGAGCTGGAGAACTGGGGAGGTTAAATAACTTGCTCAAGGTCACACAGTGATTATTTCAGTTTTAGCAAGGTTTAAACCAGTGATCTCCTGGTTCCCAAGCATGGGGTTTTACCACTAGACCACACTGCCTCCTGTCAGTATGAGCAGTCACTTCAGCCAGTGGTATTTGTGGCAGCCATCTTGACCCATTTTATAAATATAAATATAAATCTATACTGAACATGAGTAAGGGGATAGGACTGTAAATTACAAGTGGCAAAGCCCCCTCACCAGTAATGATGTGCCATATTCTGAGACCGTCCATTGTGTGTTCAATTTTATACAAAATATTTTAAATTGTAAGGCTTTTAAATTAGTTCTTTTATGATGATGTACCCGACCCTGTTTTAAGCCATTCCAGTTAGGTTTCTGATTTCAGCACAGCACAGAGATTGCCTTGGTGAAAGTGAAGGATTATATAGAGAATAATAGATAGGCAACTGTGTGTTATGGATTTTTTTTACACACCCAAAGGGTGTGATGACCCATAAACCTCGAGAGCGAAGCTCGAGAGGTTTATGAGGTCATCACACCCTGAGGGTGTGTAAAAAAGATCCATATACATGCAGTTGCTTATTTTTTAATTTTTATAATTACTGGTGCAGAGTATGGTGCATTTAGAAACACACACACACACACACTCTCTCACAGACACTGTCTCTCACACTCACACATACACTGTCTCTCACACACACAGACACTGTCTCTCACACACACACACACACACACACACACACACACTTTCCCTTTCCCTGCTTTGACTTACTTTATTTTTAGGTGTCATCCACGGCTTTAGTAGGAGTCCGGCGATCTACCGATTCGGGGGCACGGCGGGATCAACCAGATATTCAATTTATGTTTGAAAGGCAGGATCAACCAGATAAGCAAATGTAAAGAGAAGGGGACGGAGAATTCAACAAAAAGCGGCTCCGGTAAGCGGAAAACCGAGCGCCATTTTTCGAAATACGCTAGCCCGCCCTGAAAGCAGAATGCGAGCCAATGAAGTGGCTCAGAATGCTAGAGTGACAGACAATGGATGCTAGCGGTGGAAAAAAAGTGTAGTGAACACCGTAATAACTCGATTTCGGGTTATTACGGCATTTTTACTGTGCCTGAAATCCGGTTAGTAAAGGGAGTCACCAGTAATTATAGCACTTTAACTACACTGACTGCATTTACAGATTCTCTCCATGGGGTCTTGGACAGGGATGAGGCAGCAGTGATTATTGTTTTAGACCTTTCTAAGGCCTTTGACCTGATTCACCACAGTCCCCTGCTTTCTAAACACAGGAACTTAAGGTTTTCAAATGATGCTGTTTTATGGCTTGAAAGTTATCTGCTTAATCAACAGCAAAGCCTTGTTTTGCAGGAAGTTATGTCTCCAATTTCAAACATGTAATGCCTCAGTGCTCAGTCTTGAACCTTCTTTTATTTAGCAGTTTTTTTAAATGATCTGCTTTTGTGTGTCAACTTTTCATGAATTTTGCTTTATGTAGATTATATTGTTTATATTCCGGTGGCTCAACATTAATAAATTCTTTCCTGAGGTACAGTGTGATTTTCTTTTGGTTAATGAATGGTTGAGAGAGTCAAGTTAATTTTTTTAATTCTTCAAAGATAAAGGTTATGCATTTTGGTTCAAAACAGAAATTAATGCAATTTTTTAGTACCCTGAAAAGTAAGCATGCACCTGGAAATGCTATTGAAAAAGTTGATTGTTTTAAATATTTAGATTTGTATTTAGATTGTAATTTGTTGTATACTCTACATATTAATTTTCTTATAAAGACTGTTAATATTATTTTTGGTTTATTATATCAGATTCAAGACTTTTATCTTTTGTCTTCAAAAAAGTTTTAATACAGTTTTGGTATTATCCGTTATTGATTAATGCTTGTCGATTTGTATTATCTTGTCTAAGACTGATTTATCATTGCTAACTGGTTTTCAGTTCAGGGGCATTGTGATTACTTTAGATTAATTTTCTTTTTGTATTTTTGGAAGGGTCCGATATTGTTTCCTATGAAACAGCAAGTTACTCATTTGAATTCTATTCATTTCACTAGATCTCATGTCACTACTCGTAGGCCCTGTTCACACTGGGGTACTTTAAACATTTTATATACCATAAAACATTTTAGGTAACCCCAAGCACAGTTTGCATTCACATTGAACATGACTTGGGAACTGTTTTAGTGAATTGTGCTCAAACCCTGATTTGAGGTAGGCTTGAACACAGTTCCAAAATGGTTCCAAATGTGATTCAGACTTAACGCCAGTGTGATCAGGAAATCACAGTTGTGGAAAGCATGATTCTCCATGTTTGTGGTCTTTATCCATGATGCAATGTGGCTCAATCCCAGAATGCCACAGCACTGTGATTTGCACATGTGTGGCTATCGGGGAAGTGGTGGGAAATTTGAGCTGTGATCGAGGTAAAATACTGTGTGTTTTTGTAGATAGATGTTTACTGCTTAATTTGACATGATGTGTCTGGATGCAATAGTACAGAGTTGCAGCAAATTTGAATTTTAATCAGTGGTTTTCAGTGGTTTTAAGACTTCAAAACTGAAATAAATTTAGCACTGTGAAGTACTGGTACTGATAGCTGTCATCCCATGCGTCCAGACAATGCAAAGTCATCAGTGTGCAGTAAGCTGTTTTCACAAACAAAAAACATGTCTAATGACAGAGCAGCTACCTGGAATGACCATTCCATGAAGGCACTAATGGACTATTGATCCACTGAGACTGTTCAGAATGAGTTGAACAGTGTGCACAGAAATACAGAAGTATATGAGCGTGTGTCCCAGCACCTGGCAGAACTGGGGATTGAATGGACCACTAAACAATGTAGGGAGAAAATTAAGCAACTCATGGTAAAATACCATTGGGTAAAAGACAAAAATAAAGCTTCTGGTGCAAGAAGAACACTATGCCTCTTCTTTGAGGAACTGAACAAAATCCTGGGTACCAGGCCAACAACTGAGCCCTGCATTGTAGTGAAAAGTGCTGAGCAGACACAGGACACCGATGTTACCACAGAGGAAGACTACCCTGTGGAGGAGTGGCCAGCATCAAGTGTTTCATTTTCATGTATTTCCATGTGTTTACATGCAGTACAATTGTTGCCACCCCCCCACACAATACGATTTGCTGCTCACTACTTGTTTCATTGCAGACTGCGAGCGAGAAGGGGATGAAGAACAATGTCCAGATCCTACAGCAGATACCTCCTCAGGCTCTGAACATGCTGTCACCTGCGACAGTTTGCTGGACACCTCAGACACCTTGACAAGTAGGCCCAGCACCAGCACTCTGATGTCTGCATCCCAGAAACGTGGTGCTGTTTCTGAACTACTCTAGAATTTGAGAAAAAAAAAAAGAAAATTAATCAGCTCCAAGAAATAATAGAGGCCCTGTCTGAGCCTACATGACAGCTCCTGATTGAACAACATGAACAAATGATGAAGGCAGAAGAGGAACGAGCACGGGAGGAGGTTGAAATGGAGGAGCAAATGCAAAAAAAGAAGGCTGATCAGTTTGCAACTTTTGTCTAGTGACCTGCTTGAAATACTGTATTCCAATCAGCAGCCTCAACCCTAACAACCCCAACAGGCCCCACATGCAACAGTGCCACAACATCAGCAGGTGCCCTATCAGGCTACACCTACACCAGCATTAATGATGTCTCCACAGAGCAATGCATATGGTGCCATGTACAATGCTTCTGGACACAGCAACATGACCACAAATGTTTTGGGAGGCAGTGATACTGCCAGTCCAAGCACCTCAAGTCAGACAACATATTATGGCTCTGCCATTGCAAACCGCAATATAACTGAGGAATTGTTCAGTGAAGAGATGACATGGATGGAGATGTCATGACAGTGTAGCATAATAAACAGGTTGTTGAACTGTCTATCTGCAAAGGCCATGTAGCCAGTTTAATGTCCAATAACATTCCTCACACGTTATTAGCAGTTTTTAGATATGTTTAATAAAATAGCTAAACTGTTTCTTGGCATAAGTGGGTAGATGCTGTGCAATCAGAAAGTGTATCATAGTTCTTAACAATAAATAACATGAAGTAGTTCATATGCCTGTTGTAGCAGTTGCTGCTAATTAGTAACTGTAAAAATGCATTAAAATGATTCGGCATGTTTAACATGGTAACTTTTTAGGCCTCATGGTGATATAAAAACATAAAAACTGTAAGAACATTTTCTCTAATGTTGCAACTGTTTTTACTTATTGAATGTTACACATTTTTAAAGAAATTTTACACGGTTTTTAAACTGTTTCTCAATTCAGTCTAAAGTAGACCAAATGTGATGATCAAATAAAAATCTGGATTCAACTTTTCAAAAGTAATGGACGTTGTCACTGCTGACAAGTGCTTGCCCATGGACTACAGTCCAGTTATAGTAACAAGTAAGCTGTTGCACTTCATAACTTCAGTGGTTATTTGTTGGTGTCCATTGTATTTATAATGCAAAACATTGAATTGTAGCAGTGTATATTTGAATTTGTTCTGGCATTACACACCAGTCATTAATGCATACTTGAGGTTCACGTTGGGTGGTGGTTAATGACACATGCACCACTGATGTTGTTTTCTTGTTAGCATGCAGTACAATAACGTTTTTTATGTACCTGAATAACAACAGACTATTGACTTATTTTTATTATACGTTGCCAAGCTGCATAGGACACACACTCAAATCACATGTTACATGTTACTGTACAGATAGGTAGCTAGTGCCTCCCTGATAGCATTTGCCTGATGCCCAGTCTCTGCAATTGAGATGTCATCTTGGGTGGCCTGGTTGTTCCCTGGTTACTGGTACACCTCTGTATCTGGCATCCATTCCTGCAGGAGTACCTTAGACTTGGCCTCGCACAGACTAAGTAGCACACAGCAGGCAGCTACAATTACTGGAATGTTTTTGAGAGAGAACTCTATGCACTTCAACAAACATCTCCAGTGTCCCTTTAATGACCCAAAGGCACATTCTACAACCATGCGGGCACAACTGAGTCCGTAGTTAAAGTTACACTTCCTAGGGTCTATGTAGTCTGGAAATGGTTTCCTAACCCACGGAAGTAGTGGGTTGTCCAGATCACCAATTAGTGCAGTGGGTACTGTAACACGTCCCATGAGTCTCTCAGCTGCTGGAAAAAGAGTGCCACTATGTCCCTTTCTAAACAGAGTACTATTTAAAAAAATGTTGCATCATGCATCCTGCCTGGCCAGCCAATATTCACATCCTCAAAACAGAACTGATGATCCACCACCACTTGAAGTATTATAGAGTAATAACTTTTGCAATTGTAGTATTCGGTTGCATTTTGTGGGGGCAAATAATCGGTAGATGGATGGCATCGATAGCTCCTCTACAGCAGGGAAAGCCCCATTCCTTTTCAAAGCCTGCTTCTATTTCTGAAATGTTGGAAAAACATATGACTCATAGCAGTAAAACAGTAATTATGGTGCTGCAAGCATCACACACAATCTCACACCCTGTGGAATGGCCCACTCCAAAAAGATGGTTCAGCGTGCGATACTCTACATTTGTGGCAAGCTTCCATAGGGTGATAGCGAGACGTTTGTTGACTGGCACACATTTGTGTAACTGTGTATTGTGCCACTGTATGGCATCACTAATTACATGATAAAGGGCATAGAAATTGAAATTCTTAAACCACTCTGCATCTTCCCATGTGATCTGCACAACATCATTCCACCACACTGAGCTCCTGTGCCTGCACCAGCTAGCCTTATCCATACTTAGACCCATGTATGAGGTGACAACACTGTAATACATCAGCAAGATAAATAACAGCAGTTTCTGACACAAAATCTTCATTCTCTGGTGCTTCCTCCTCATCACAGATAGACACCTGCTTAATCTCTAAAGTCTCAGTTATTTCAGGTATTCGTTATAGTGTGCAGTGATTGACAGGATATCAAGGCTTGACACGGGCGCCATGTTTAAACAAAATGCCTAGCAACAGGTGTTGCATTATGGGAAGCTGAGTGTCCACACAGAGCATGATGGTAAGCAGTTTTTGACTGCTGCTGGTGCTCCCATGGATTAAATGGATACTTCTTCAAGTGGCAGTGTGAATGTGCAGACATGTATTACCATGAAGGAATAACTCAGATTTGTACATGCTTTGGGCAGTGAGAACGCTCGAAAACTGTAAACATTAATCCATTTTCGAAAACTGTTTAGTGAACTGTGTTCCAGCATCCCACAGTGTGAACAGGGCTTTTAACTCTCTATACTTAGAACATCTGCTCAAAGGTCATTTATTTCTAGTGTGGTCTCAGAATGGAATAATTCACCTGCTCACTTACAAGTCTTTTTTCTCTTTCAAAAACAAGACTAAAACAATTTGTCTGGCAAAATCATATTCTAGTTGCCTCTAATGTGTTTGGCTAATTGTTGTATATTACTATTTGTGTTGTTACTTTTTTGTTGTATGTCCATATCAGCTATGAAAGTGGGCATTTAATGCTCATGGTGTTAACCTGGTTAACATATTTTAAAAATGAAAAAAGGATCTCTTCCTGGTGAGGGATTGAGGGGAATATTAGTTTCTTGTTCTCCTGGCCTGATCCTCAGTGTTCAACACTGTGGACCTTGGAGTTTTGACAGATCACCTTATGAATTAAGGCACTTTGGTGGGATGGTGTTTCATTGGTCCTAGTCTTTCCTGACTGCCATATGTTAGTGGGTAATGTGACAGAGTGGAATATGATCCTGTCCCATTTGTTATGGAGAAAGTGTTTAAATGCAAGGATCTTTCCTTTTCTGTCTCTTCTCTGTCTGGTCGTGCAACTCAATTTTCCTGTGAGATCTCAGACTTGATTATCCTGACAATCTCACAAATACTAGCCCCTCACTGTATCTCATTCCTCTCTTGCTGTCTGTTTTTCCTTCCTTGCATATCTGCTAATATAAAAATATATGCAATTCATTGTATGGAAACGTAACTGATATTGGGATCCCTTTTGTTTGGAAAATATATAGTATTACTGTTGAAATGTATATAATTACAATTTGAGATTATTATAAAAAGCTAATGGAAAACTCCAGAGGTTGCTTGAGTGCAAATGTTTGAACCTTTTGCAAAAGCTGTGCAAAGGGGGCCTAATATTTACAAAAACAGGATGCTTGCTAAGGATGGGGGTTGAAAGGACTTATAAGAGCTAAGTTGCAACTGCAAGAAAGATTAGGAGAACAAGGGACACAGAGACTGAAAGAAAACTTTATTTTATTTTGTCTTTGTAAATAGTTATACTGAACAAGTTTATTTTATGATACTGTTAGTGTAAATAATTTTTGGTGAATTCTACAACTGCTCCTGGTTTTCCTGTGCTTCTGACCTGTGCCTTGATGACAGGTAACCCTTAGGAAATTTTCCTCAGATGCCTCAGCTGTTTCCTACGTTGTTCTGCAAGGTTTGATTTTGCCCCCAGTGCTGTTTGTTGTGTACTGTACATGCTGTTGCTAAAAGAGATTAGGAGACAGTGTAACTTGTTTTTCACTGTTACATAGATGATACCCAGTGGTACTGCTCCTTTGAACTGGAATGAGGAGAATCTGTACTGTAATTAGTGGTGGGTGAAGTTCATGCACTTCACTCCGTGGAGCACTTCACGTATATAGATAATTATATGAAGTACTCTGCAATATGAAGCAAAGTGATTCACCATAGTGAGCAATGCAAAGTGCCATTGGTTTCAATTAACTTTGCATTGACTTCACCTTATTTTTGGATTTCAAGGCTAAGTTTACATTGAATCATGGGGGATGGCAAGTCCCATGGGCTCTAGATTGTCTTGCACAGCCTCAGTTCTGCGTAGCCTCAATCAAACAATCAGTCAATAAGGCCTGCAGGCTCCTGAATGGAGCCCCTAGCCACACTCACACTTGCTTGCTCTACTCCACTGTCAACTTGCTCACCTTTGAGGAGTGTCTGTGCTACCAGACCTGCCTACTCACCAAAACATCTCTTCTAGGGCTCTCCCCCCCAAGAGTCTCTGCTTCCTTACGGCATGCGTCCTTGTCTGTTGCCACCCATAGCTCTGTGAAGGCCACCTTTCTGATGCCCAGAACCAAGACCTCACTAGCCCAGAGGTCCTTCCATTACTGAGCCCCTGCTTGGTTCAACTCACTCCCACCCTGCATCACAAACATTGCCAAAACTGGTCCCTTCAAAATCACCCTCCAGAACCATCTCTTTGACGCTCGTTGCTGTAGATGCACCTAATTAATCCCACTGTGGGATCCTCCTGTCAGGCCTCCCTGACTTGAAATGTCCTCGGACAGTCTATCCTCTCCCTCCTCCCACCACTCCCCTATCCCTACCTCCACCTCTCCAGGTATTGTCTAGGTATATCCAGGGCTGTACCCCAATGTAACCCTTGGGTACCTTGTATTTGACTAACATATTATAAGTAACATTATTATCTAACCTATGTGTACTCTATGTTTAATGTTCTGCACCTGTACTGTTCTCACTGTTGTAACCACACCATGTAACTCTGTCTACCCCCCTGATGAGGTGCCTTTGTAAATGAGTCCATGACTCAAAGGTTGTAAATCTGACTTTTCTAATAAATAAATAAAATAAATAAATAGTGTGTGTAGTGGAAAGCTGGAGACAGTTTGCTCTCAGAGATCTGAGAATCAAACCATTGAAAAACCTTTTAAAAAGCATTTTTGAGCCAATTTTTTGGGTTAAAATTTAGTACATTGATTGTAGGAAACCCTCCTGTGCTTATATCATCGAGTGGTTCTTGGTTTTGTGTGCATTTTGAATGTTAATTTGTAAGATTCAGTCTGTGTACTGACAGACACTGTAGAAGTGTGCTTCAGGGAGGGGTGTGATGAAGAGGGATTCACAGTGACTCAGGGAGAAAGGCAGTCTTTCTAACTGTTTTTGGGTAGTTAGTGTGTTAGTATTTGTGTGCTCATGTATACACAGTAATACTTTTAGTAAGTTTTGATAATCTTTTGGTGTTTGCCGTGGTGCTGTGCATTTTTCGGTTGTTTTACAAGATTTGGTTGTACTGTGCTGAACTTTAACATTTTCTGCACATTACCTGGAATGTGTACTGTGTGTGTGTGCATGTCGTCAAGTCACACACATTTTATTGTGCCACACTGTAATCACAGGACTCTGATTTTAATCTCTTATCTGTCTGTGGTACTTTTTACTGCTTCGTTCTATCTTGGTCAGTAGCTGACTGTTACTGCAGCTGCCCCTCCCCCACAAAAAGTATTATTGCTCCAGTTTTGGATTTCTGATTCTGACCACTGGTTAAGGTGGTGTTGTGCCTGTGCAACCGCATCTCTTAAGTGCAATCTCCATTTACCTGTGCATCTGCATCTGTTTAGGGCCCAGTCTCCATCTGTAAGTTACAGTTGTTTGTTTGGCTTCCCTTCAGAGCACTGGTGTGGTGCATATCTTGGCATGAACATATTACTCCTTTATGTGCATTTTTAAGTCAGAACGATCATCACGAGTCATTCATGAAACAAATCACATTCATCGTCTTCATGATCACGATTCATGAATTACACAACTTTAAGTTTTTGGGGTGTAAGTTATATGTAACCCTGTTTTTTTAAAGTCTTTGGTTTCATCACAAATCAGGAAAATGACTAGGGGACACCCAGTTATTTCATGTCATGTCACATCACTCAAGATCCTTGGTGTACTCTGATGCTTCTGTTTGTATTCACATTCTGTAGGATGCCCTAGTTGAATCTCTGTGCTCACAAGAAACCATCCCTATTTAATCCTGTAGATAGTATCTCAGCTTGACCTTTGTACTCATTGATATGTGTTTTCAAGTCAGGGTGTTTGGGGTGGTACAGGTCAGGGAAGTACAGCCATAGGTATTTGCATACAGCTCATTAGTCATGTCATACCAGTCATTCATCACAAGACAAATCACGTTTTTCATGAATCACAGCAGTTAAATTTGTTTTTCAGTTCTGATGATATGCTGAAGACATGTAAAAATGATCAAAATATTATTGAACCATTTTTTTTAATTTTTTAAATAATGCCCCCCCCCAAATACTTACCTTTCATGGGTTGACAGTTTCCATGTAGCCAAACTCAGCAGAAGACATCCAAAACTTGTTGTGGTGGACCACTGACGCTGTGCCTACGATGACCTGAAAAAAAAAGTAATCATAAATGATTATCTTTCAGTGAACCATAGCCACCCCCCCCCCAAAAAAAAAGAACATTTGAATTTGACAATACCACATTACTTGTCAGGCTCTAGTCATAACATATGTGTTGCTCACATGTTCATGTGATTTGATCATCATGCCCACCATGGTAAAGTGTGAAAATTCCCTGAAAAGGAGCAATATGATGGAATGCTTACAACACAGAACAAGATTGTATAGATAGAAATGAAATGGTTGTGTCTCTGGAAAAAAAATTATAGTGGCACACACAATAACTTACCATTGTGGTACGAAGGCAAGGTACACACAAAGGGCAGCATGTATTGGTGATGCAGCAGGCAACAACACAGGTAATGCTCTAACTTGGGAAAAAGAGATACATTTCTTGCATTTTAATCTTCATCTGAACTTTTCATTCAATTACATCAGCAGGAGAACAGCAGCAGGTGGTGTCACAACTTAGGCAATGATGTCACTTAGCAAGCAGTAGGGTGGCAGGCCCAAAAATGCTTATTCTGATAAATATGTTCAAGTTCTCTGGCAAGCTTCACATGTGCTTTACACTGCCTTCTCTGGTGTGTGCGGCAAAGCATTTGACTTAAAGCATTTTCTCTCTGGGGACACAACTTCATATTTCTGGCAAAGTGCTGGTAGTGATGGTGGTGGTGGAGGGGGGGGTGGCAGGCCCAACTATCAGTTCTGTGGCAAGCTTCACATGTGCTTTGTACCACCTTCTCAGGTGTGTGTGAGGCAAAAGTATTTGACTTAAAGGAAGCATTATTTCTCTGGGGACACAACACTATGCTATGCATTTCTGGCATTTAATTTTTAATCTGGGCTTTTCATGACATTGAAACAGTGGGACAAAAGCACAAAAGATAGCACATTCATGTGGGGCATGGTAGGTGTGGTAAGGATATTGTTTGAGATAATTGTGCTGATGCTTTAAAGGGACAGTAATATGTAGGACTACATTTATCAATCTTGTTGTTACCAATGGAAATCTGCCTTACTTAAGCTATTTTGACTGAACTCGTAACACTTTTAGGGCCAGAATTATTTATAACCCATTCATGAGCTTCAAACTTCTGCTCTAGCGACTAGATCACACTCCTACAAATGACAGAACATGATGCCAACAAAAAAAAAGTGTTATGGGTTCAGTGAATAGCTTGTGTAAAGCAGATTTCCATTGCTAACAATATTGATAAATGTAATCCTGCATGTTAGTTTCTTTTTAAGTAAATGTTCAGAAAATTAACAAGTATTTCCGTAATCGTTATTACTTAATTTACTTAATTTCTTACATGACTAGTGGTTGGCCAAATAGTGGATGCTGCATGCTTTCATTAGAGGTGAAACTCTGGTGCCACTATGCACGCTGCAATAAAAGTGTCTTGAAAATGGCATTCTGGAGACTCAATATTTAATTAAAGGAAAGCACAAAGTGTCAGCAAAGTGGGCGGCAACATAAGTTATTACATAAAATGAAAGTAAGAACAAAACAATTTCTATTGCTGAAAGCATAATGGTGTGGGGGGCACTGGGGGGAGGTGGGGAATGTGATTTACCAGTATGAGACTGAAGAAATACAGGATTAACAAAATTATTACAGCTAGGAAAACATTAACTGAACATAAATGTTGTAAGTAAGAAAACATATGGCTTAAGAAAATAAATAAAAACAGAGATTATTTTCTTTTGGGGGGGAATGTTGTTAATACTGGCTTTCATGATCATTGTTGTCCCTCATACTGGTAAATCTGATTCACCATCCCACCTCCCCTGAATGTTCCCCCCGCCACGCCATTAAACAATTCTGCAATACAAATTGTTTTGTTCTTAACTTCTTACTCGTCTTGTCTATCATCATCATCTTTACTTAATTTTATATAATAAGTCATATAGCTGCCAACTGTGCAAACACTGTGTGCTTTCCTTGCAGTTGAAATTGTGCTACCAAAAAACTATTTTCAAAACACTTTTATTGCAGTGTGCATGATGGCATGACAGTTTCACCTGGAATGAAAGCATGCAGCAGCCACCATTTTGCCAACCATCACTCGTGTAACAAAAAGAACAATTCCAAATAAAGTAAATTAAGTAACAAGTACAAAAAATCACAAACAAAGCATTACCCACACATAAATTTCATACAGAAAAAGACAAATATTAATTAAGAAAAAAACAAATGAAAAGAAGAGGAGGGAGCCATTTTGGGGGGGGTTCAATTTGGAATTCAATATAACTCTCTTAATGGGCCTGTTGCTGCTCTTCACCACCACTATTACTACACAGCAATCATAGCATTTCATCATTCTGCCCCTCAACACATATCAGCCACTGCATTGCTGCCTCCACCAACCTTTTCAACCCCTGTAGCTCAGCATGTAGCTCAGCAAGGTCCCCCAGTGTCGCCGGCTAATGTGATCTCTCTTCATCATGGGCAGCTTTGGGACCTGCCACCACCTCACCTGATGCCATTTCCCATCTACTACAGTGACATGCAGGCAGATGAGCTGGTTGTGTCACCACAGCTGCAGGAGGGGCTGCTTCCCACTGGGCACGGTGGTGAACAGCTAGATGGGTGCGTTGACCACCTGTGCCCAAATGGCTACCCTTGGAGCCCCAGTGGACCACTACATTACAAAGATTGCAATGCAACATGCTGGAGTCACCAGGAAAGAAAGAAGAAAAAAAGGCCCACACAGGAGAGCAGCGGGCAGGGCCCGATACAGGTGGTGGTGGGGCACCAGGACACACCTGCTGCTGTGCTGCTGGTGGTTGAGGGCAGACAACCTGCTGCGGTTCCTGCTGCTCTTACTGCAGCTCCTGATGCTGATCCTGCATTGGCCTCTGCTCCACCTGCTCCTGCTGCTGCTCCTGGATGACAACCACAGCTGCCCGGCTCACTATGGCTGCAGGTGCTGTCCCCAAAGTCTGCTGATTTAATCTAACTGGGTGGCCGCTCCGCATTCCTGGTCCATGATGGCCACCACTTGGCCCACCACGTCCATGCTCCATCAAGAAAGTAAATAAACAAAAAAAAAACACTAGTCCAAGTACTAGTAAAATAAAGTACAGTACCTAAAAATAACTACACACAAAAAAAATACATTTTTAACAAAAAAAGAAAAGACTTTCTAATTAAATAAAACTTTCCTGAAGGACTACAACAACTAAATACACAAAGATTTAACACACAAAAAATAACTATAGCTTTTTTTTAGCTCCAAAACACACAGAACAGAGTCAGACTGCACACTGCTGAACTGCCTGTACTGCAGACTCTTTCCACTAGAGAAAGTGAAAGTAAAACACTGACTTCCTGCCAGTGCCTATTGAACTGCCTCCCTGAATCATGTGATCTGCAAACCTGCAGAGACTGTCAGCCATGTGATCACTGATCTGTGGGCTGTTTCTTTCTTAATGACTTTGCATTGTCTAATTGCAACGCAAAGTAATGTGAAGTCATTAAAGGTGAAGAAGCTCATTTTAGTGGGGACTTCTCATAGTCCCACATGAATGCAGAGTGGGCTACTTCACCCATACTTTGCTAGGGGATTAAAACGTCACTGCATCTCTAACAGTAATAACTTGATGTGTACCTGACCTCTGTAAGTGACTGGATGTTTACTACTTGGCTGAGAATGAATCCAGAAAGATGGAGCTGTTGATAACTGAACCAGGGTATCCAAAGTTGATAATGAAGAGGGTCATTCACAACCAGTCTTCATTGGTATGTACCAACTGTGGATGAGGCCAAAATCCTGGGGGTCATAATGGATGACAGGCTGACACTGGAACATCATGTGGCAGCTGTGGTCCACTGTGTTTTTTTCCATCTGAGAAATATTGCCCAGATGAAGCACTATCTTTTATATATAACTTTTATTTTTAATTTGCTTGTTGATAGTTGTGCATTCTGTTCCCTCCCAAACTGCACTCAGTGACCTGACCTGAGCTTGTCCCACCTTGCCCCCTGTTCTGCCTCTAGAACTTGAACCCATTTGATACACCACTTAGATGCTGACCTGCAGGACACATACCAGGACCATTGTTTGCAGGATCTCCACTTCCTGCCTTCAAGATTCTACTATCTTGCCCCTGCATGACTCTAACACTCTGAACTAGGGGTCACCATCCAGCCATCACTGATCTGCAAGACTCTTCCACTACTAACAGACTGTTAACAACTACCCTTCACCACAAGGACTCATGCCATCAATTTCCAGGGATGTAGCCAAGAATTGTAAATTTATACTCAACAAGTGACAGAACTGTTGCCGGCCCCCCCACCCTGGACAGCTGTGGTTGCCTCCCTGCCATTATATAAATAAAAACCAAAATATGCGGTGCCACGTCACACAAACAATAGTTCCCCCCTGATTTCAGTCAAATGTGCATTAAGCCAATAATCCCAATACTGTAGGATTACTATTTTTTAGATTCACAATATTTTATTTATTTTATCCTAACACACATATAAGTTGGTTGGCTTTTAGTTACAATGTTTAAGAAACATTGTGATGAGCCTCTGTACCACATCAAGGTAACCAGCCTGACAGAGGTCCATTCACACCAGCACTCATGCGTGCACACTAATTGGGTCAAATTAGAGTAGTTGGGTTCGATTTTCAGTTGGGTGCACCCAACACAAGGGAGCTGTGGCAAAGGTGTTTGATACAAGTTGTGATTTGCTGCACAACTTGCTTCAAATGGGATTTTCAAATACAGCTTACGTCAATGCCAGACACAGCTGCATCTGAGCCCACTTGCACCAGGGTTGCATCCAAAAACCCAGGGCTGCAGGTTGCAAGTGGGCTTGTGCCATGGTGCGGCTGCTACATCCCCTTTTATGAGATTTTGGAAGCCCCACCATGGACACAGGAGAGGCCGCCAGTTTGACCAGTGAAGAGGTGGTCTAACTGTCTTGCATCACTGGAGTAAAGTGGGACAGGAGCTTAAAGTGACACACCAGGGGAAGGTCATGTCATGGTGGGAGCATGGATGGGGGTGGCAACCCACCCCAACATGTGGCACGATGGCACCAGCCTGAACCTGAATGTGACACAATGGGCACCCCTGTACCAAGAATGTAGGACACTGTAGCGATCAGTCCCCCATCTACTGTGGTGTCCCAGTTCATTGATGGTCTAGTGGCCCCATCCCCAATCTCCCACAAGATGATTGCCAATTGTCCCTGAGTCCCCACTTCCCCGATTTTCTGGCAAACACAAATATTCCCTGTTATAGTCCTTGGTGGGCTAGTGGCCCCTCATTCTTCTCACTGGACAGGCTGGTCACCACTCCCACTCCCCTATCCTCAACATGTCTGTGCTGGCACAGCCTCCTCACACCACCATGGTTAGCTGCACAATGCGATCACACAGATTGCGTAAGTGTACAGTACACTTATGTGGTCTGTGAGATCACATTGTGAGGCTGGCCATGGTGGTGTGAGGAGGGCTGTGCCAGCCATGGATGCATGCTTGAGATGGGGGGAGTGGGGTGGGTGACCACTGCCTGCCAGTGTGGAGAGTGTAGAGGGCCACTAGACCACCAGATAATGCATTGCCAGTTCTGTGTGGGCATGGTGGAAGCACAAGGGGGGAACAAGGACTGGTACCAGGCATCGTTTAAACATCAGGAACAAGGACTGGGGCCATGGCACAGTTGGGGGGGCACTATAGTACCACCAAGGATTATGAAGGTTGGCAGTAGCCTGTCACAGCAGGCATGACACATTACTGACATAGGAGTGCCCCAAGGCTTGTGGGTCAGTGCCCGGGGACAAAGTGCCCCATGCCACAGCCTGTTCTCAGCTGCCACTGCTGTGCCTGGGTTCCAGGCTTGCTGCTCCTTAGGGCACCTGTGGTGCCCCTGGACACTTGTCTATGGATGCTTCCACAGACTTGTACCAGGACCTCCGACTGTGCCCATCAGTCGGTTGCAGGGTGACTTTTGTGGCTATTCTAGAAGGTTTGGTGCAAGTTGCCAACCTTCTGGAATAATAACTTTTGTGACTGCCACAACTGAGTCGGGTGCAGTCCCCCTTTCAGCCGAAAGTTGCGTCTGATGCAGATGGCTTGTAACATCGAGCTCAATAACTTTACCACTTTGACCACTGCTCTGCTAACCAAACATCTGCCTTAGAAGTTATACATTTTAGTCTCAAATGAGTTTGTCCCTACCAGTAGGAACAATCTGTTATAATAAAATTAAAGAAAACACTGCCTTTTACCATAAAACAGTAGCACATGGGGTTGAGGGAGAAACTGTGGGGGTATAAACACTGAAAAAATTAGGATAGTTTATTTAAGTATTAAATTTTTGACCAGGAAAGGAAGGCTAGGCAATTCTGTATATTTTCATCCTCGTTGGTGTATGTGTGTGTGTTTGTGTGTATTAGGTATATAAATGCAACCAGGATACCGGAGAAATTCCCTGTCTCTTTCAGAGAAATGCCATGGGATCTTTAAAGTCCATCTGAACAACCACCAGAACAGACAGTGGGAACCTTGGTTTAACCATACCTCTCAAGTGTCCCTGATTATGAAGGACATCACTCATTTTATACATAAAAATTGCTTTGTCCTTCATGAAAAGAGATGCTGCCCACACAGATAATGTGCTGTAAATTCAGACTTTAGAGGAAGACATTCATAATATTCTAAGATGCTAAATTAAAATACACTTTATACATATAAACGCAATGGTTTTCTCAGTGTTCTGAGTCTGTATCTCATTTTGATGGTAGTATCCTTCCTTTCAGTGATGAAAGGTTGAGGTATAGGTTTGAAGTCTCATCAAAATGACACATCAGGAGTGCATCACCCTCCTCATGCCACACTACAGTGTCACTACTGGCATTTACTTCAAATCCCTGAAGTGGCCTTAGAACCCACAGCCTTCTGATATTGCAGCCTCACAGGTGAGTGTGTTACTTACTTAGACACTGACACTGTACATGGGGCTCTACAATATAATTATTTTACAATATACATGTTTACATCTGTGGGCAGAGCCCACAGCTGTCTAGCTGTAGCTGGGAAAATGGGATACCAAAGCACACATTTTTTTCAGTTTTCAGTGTATCCTTCCACAACTGCAAACCACTATGCTAGTTGAGTGAAATACTCCCTGTCTGTTGAGTAGACCAGTTACAACACTATTTTCCCAGCTTGTCTCTCTAATCATGCCTGCTTTATGTAACCTGACAGCTAGTGGCTTGGTGTAGGCACTCATAATTTTAGGGGCATATAAGATAAATAGCTTTGGAACAGCTAGCTAACTGTAGCTGTAATCTCCAATGCCTCTATGATCTGGGTGGCCTGTCTTGACTTGTAATCTGCTGCTGGTTAGCGCTCTGGGAGGGAGATAGGAAGCAGTGCATTTTGTGACTGGGGCCACAGCACGGTACTAGGGGTGGTTGTCTGGACTGGTTTGTGGCCAAGAGGGTCTCTGGAGGAGTGCACAATGGTGGGGGTGTTCCTCTAAGGGTCCAAGGGGTTTTCCCAGTGATGGGAGCCAATGGGCTTTTCCTTGGGGATCCTGATATTACTGGCACCAGGTTGGATGGTCTTCAGTTCCCAGGAGGTGTTATCTTGTGGTCCTGAGACTGGGGAGGTGGCAATCAGAAGAAGATTTTGGAATGAAGGAGAAGACCTGGACTGGGCTCTTTTGGCAACAGTCTGGTGGCTCTTACACTTTTGCAGAACTCTGTATCCAGATTAGGGAGGTAGTGCGAGTATCTCCAAAGATCATTCTTGGACTATATTAATTTTATTTATTTATTTAGCTTTTGTTGACCGGGTAAGTGCACTAGACAAATCCTGCCTATTTTCAGGCACGACCCGGGGGAAGGGGGATACAGATGCATGCCAACTGACCTTGAACCAGATTAAGCTGTTGGTAGTATTTTAGTGAATGAGGGAAATTTGGCCAGGACACCGGGGAAATTCCCCTGCTCTTTTCGATAAGTGCCATGGGATCTTTAACATCCACCTGAACTACCACCAATCCAAGCAGATGGGACCTCAGTTTAACGTCTCATCCGAAAGACGGCACCTCAGAAATGCAGCACCCCTCTCATGCTGCATTACAGTGTCAGTACTGGGATATTAACCCAAGTGCCAGATGTGGGAATTGAACCCACAGCCCTCTGATCTCCCGGCCTCAGAGGCGAGTGTGCTACCTACTGAGCCACTGACACTATTAACTCTATGTTTATTGCTGGTGGGATAGGAGAGCAACCTTGGCCCAGGACTGTATGAGCTGGGTGAGGGTGAGAACCTCACTTGTCTAAAGACAATTTTCTTGAAGCTCTGGTGTGCTTCTTATAGATTAGACATTAATTCTGCACTGACTATTTCTTGGACTCATTAAGCACCTAACTAGTTGGGTTCTATTTGGGTTGGATATAATTTTTGGGTTGGAATTTTTGCATTGTGACAGAGGTGAGGGGGACTGTATATTACATTTGGTTTTTGTTTTGGGATATTTTAGTTTGTTTGAGGAGAGGGGGATTGTTTATTTTATTTGTGCTTTTTGTTTAGTCATTGGGGGATGGCTTTTCAGGTGGTAGGAGAATGTGTGCTGTCAGAGGGCTCTCCTAGTCACGTGCTACTCCTCCTCCTCAGATCTCTGAGGCCTCAATTCCTTTAACTGTCCCCCTCTGCTTGCAAATATCTATAGCTGTTGTCAGGCATTGGGGATAGTGGGTAGGAGGTTTTGGAGAGGGGGGCCCTGGACCTTGGGGAGGTGAGGACTGAAGTGGCTGGATTGGGGTATTGGGGAAAAGAAGAAGCCCTGGGGTGAAATGGAGAATGGAGAGGGGTTCTTCCTGCCTGGTCCCCATACCCAAGGGCTCCACCTTGAGTGGGCAGGTTCCACATTCGGCCTCAGAATCTCATCCTACTCAGATGGTGTTGTGCAATGCCAAGTCCATCAAGAACAAGATGGCATTGATTGTTGATCTTGTTGGATCAGCTGACCTGGCTTGCATTACTGAGATCTGGCAGGATGCTAATGCCATCCTAATTCTTGAGGCAGCTGTTCTGGCCAGGTTCTCGGTGATACACTTCCCAAGGTTGGATCGTAGGGGTGAGGGTGTTGCCATTTGTTTTAGAGCAGAATTGGGCTTGGTAGATGTGCCGGTGGGGAAGACCCGATCCTTTGAGTGTATCCTGGGTGCAGGTGTGAGGTACAAAATTCTTCTCATCTATTGTCCACCTGGGGATGGGAAGCAATTTTTGCAGGAAGTCTCAGACTTTGTTGTTGACACGGTGTTGGAGTCCCCCAGAGTGATGGCATGGGGTGACTTCTACACCTGTGCTGATGATGAACTTTCACATTTAGGGCAGGACTTCCTGCAGCTGATGAACTCGCTGGGCTTCACACAAGTAGTTTCCTCTGTGATCCACAATTTGAATCACTCATTGGACCTGGTCTTCCAACTGGGTATGGAGAGTGCCATCCTGGTGGTGGAACCACTATGATGGTCTGACCATTGCACTGTAAGGTTCAACTTCCAGGCACCCCCCCGTAGGTCTGCCCCTCTGGAGATGGTCCGGTACCACCCATTAAGGGACATGACCCCAGATGGCCTGATGGTGGTTACTGGACCTATCGGGACTTCTGAGTGCAAGCATGTGTCCAGAAAATCTACTGCAGGCCTATAATAGGGCCATGGTGGTGGCTCTGGACTCTATTGCTCCTGTCTGGGTTCGCCCCCTCTCCCTTCATCCCCAGTACCCATGGTTTGATGGAACCTTGAGGGAGATGAGGAGAGTAGGGCGAAGGTTGGAGCGTCATTGGCAGAAATCTGGCCTTGATGCCAACAAACTTAGATTGGTGACACATTATGCAGACTATCAATCAGTGATCTCCCATAAGAAGGCAGAGTTCCTGTCCAGGGAGAGTACTGCTGCATGGAACTGACCTGCTCAGCTCTTCTGAACTATGGACAGACTGTGCAATCCAGTCTGCCTACAGTCATGGAGAGCCTTGTCACAAGAGAAATTTGATGGACTTGCTCACTTCTTTGCAGATAAGATTGCTGACATCAGGTCTTAAATCAGTGCAGCCCACTCCAATGGGTATGGCGATGTTCGGGGAGAGGTTGCAGTGCCTTGGTGTGGTTGGTTGGCTTTTGATCAGGTAGCGATCTCGGATATCATGAGGATCGTCCAGAGTATGCAGCTGCCATTCCATAGTTTGGACCTGGGCCTGATCCGCCTTCTTGTGGGGTGTGTTGAGGTCATCGGCCTGGCCCTGGCTGAAATTGTCCAATGTTCATTAGAGACTGGGGAGTTTCCAGACTCCCTGAAGGAGGTGATGGTGATTCTTGACTCGGATTGTCTTGTCAACTACAGGCTTGTCTGTAACCTTCCCTTTGTGGTTGCCTTGCAGCTGGATGATCATCCTGCCATCCATGACATCTATGATCCCTTCCAGTCGGAATTTAGGAAGAGGCATAGTACTGAGACTGCCCTTGTTCAGGTGCTCAATGACCTCCTTATAATGAGAGATTGGAGGCGCCATACCATTCTGGTCCTCCTTGATCTCATTGTGGCATTTGACACCATGGATCATGGACTACTGCTAGAGTGTCTGCAGTTCATCTGTGGACTGTCAGGTATAGTCCTCAGATGGTTTCACTTCTTCCTCACTGGCAGGTTTCAGAGAGTAGTGTTGTAGATTTATTCCTCTGACACATTATACCTGCCATGTAGTGCTCCACAGGGTTCTTTGCTGTCACCCATGTTGTTCGCAGTGTACATGTTGCCGCTGGGGGACATTGCAAGGTGGTACAGACTGTGTTTTCACTGCTATGCAGATGATACTCAGCTGTGCATGTCCCTCACACCTGAACAGGATATAGCGGTCTCGGTATTTAACAACTGGTTATTGGAGGTCCAGGACTGGATGAGTGCCAACTGGTTGAAGCTGAACCCTGACAAGACTGAGGTTCTGGTGGTGGACCTGGGTCATCAGGTAGAGGGGTCTTCAGCTGGGCAAGCATCTGGACATGTGCTCAGGTGCTGCCAGTTGAGGACTTCTGAACATATGTGGAGTCTGGGTGTTATCTTTGATGAAGGATTGACCCTGAAATCTCAGGTGTCATTCGTTGTCAAGACCTCATTTTACCATCTGAGGAATATCACCTGGATTAGGTATCTGGTTCCACAAGACGATCTCCCAACATTGGTCCATACCTTTATGACCTCCCGTCTGAATTACTGTAATGCCCTGTACCTAGGGCCACTGGGGGTTGATATCTGCCGTTTGCTGCTGGTGCAGAATGTGGTAACCAGGCTGCTGACTGAGCTCTCTCGATCTAGCCATATTACACCTGTGCTGAGTGAGCTGCACTGTCTGCCAGTTCAATGGCAGATCACCTTTAAAGTTGGCTTGCTGACCTATACAGCCCTAAACGGACAGGGATCATGCTGCAGTACCTGCAAGAGCTTCTTTGCCCCTACTGCCCCCCCCGACCACTCCACTCCATCAATGAGGGATTGCTAGAGATTCCTAAGGTTTGGTTGCAGACATCTGGGGCAGGTGCATTCGCTTTTGCAGCCCCTACCTTGTGGAATTCTTTACCTCATCAGGTCCATGAGTACCTGACCCTAGAGCTTTAAAACAGCACTGAAGACTTATTTATTTAATCTTGTATTCTCCGTTACATGATTCTGATTTTATTTTGTCTGTTGTCACTGAATTTTAATTATTTGTGGTTTTAATATTTTTACATTTATATTGTTAAAGTGCTTTGATATCTATGAATTGTGCTCTATAAAAAAGATTATTATTATAACTTCCATAAACAATGAAAAGATCATTTTCTTTCAATGGCACTTCTCAATCTGCAAGCTGTCCTGCATTCCACTGCTGCCTGCTCTCAGATTATTTTGCAACACATTTGATTCTTAACCTTTTTTTTTAACATATAAGATTTTATTGTGGGTTTCCATTATAAACATACATACATACATAAAGAGAATGTACATCAGCAACCAACTGTTCCATAGCAGTGTACAGTATCTAGTGAAAGAAATTCAACATGTAATAATATTTTGGATATAATCCCTAGAATGTAACTCTTTACTCCTAGCAAGAGAAACCCTGCATACGAAGAATTGAGTCTTAACCTTTAATTATCTTGGTAGCTAACCTTCAGCCTTCTTGTGTAAGATACATAGAAGTTGACATTTTATTTTAGCTGCATGTCCTTTAGTGAATTTCCCTGTCCAGACCCATAAAGACATTGTGTTTTTACAATTTTTTAACTTCATCGCCTCTCTCATTTTATTTTGCTGTTCATTGTCCACCTCCACATTTATATTTTTTTATTTTTATTTGATCACGCTTCACACAATGTAAGGCTAGCAAGGAGAATGCTTCACAGCGGTAGTTAAAGAAGTCTGTATATTGAGGTAACAACAATCCTCAAACAGTTTGCTGACCCTCTGTGCCTGCAGAGGTCCTGGAAAAGCATGTAAGGGACTCAGGGTTCATCATGTCCAACCCCTCACTGTAACATAGTCATTTAATGTTATAAGAGACTCTGGGTCCATCATGTCCAAACCCCTCACAGTAACATAGTAATTTAATGTTGTAAGGGACACTGGGTCCATCATGTCCAGCCCCTCATTGTAACACAGCAATTTAATGTTATACTGGACTCAGGGTCCATCTTGTCCAACCCCTCATTGTAACATAGTAATTTAATGTTGTAAGCGCCAATAGGTCCATTATGTCCAGTCCCTTACTGTAACATAGCAATTTAATGTTGTCAGGGGCTTTAGATCCATCATGTCCAGCCCCTCATTGTAACTTTGTAATTTAATGTTGTAAGGGACTGTGGGTCTATCATATCCAACCTCTCACTGTAACATAGTAATTTAAGGTTGTCATGGACTCAAGGTCCATCATGTCCATCCCCTCACTGTATCATAGTAATTACATGTCATAAGGGACTTTGGGTCCATCATGTTCAACCCCTTACTGTAACATAGTAATTTAATGTTGTAAGGGACTCTGGGTCTGTCATGTTGAACCCCTCACAGTGACATAGTAATTTAATTTTGTAAGAGACATTGGGTCCATCATGTCCAACCCCTCATTGTAACATATTAATTTAATGTTACACATGACTCTAGGTCCATCATGTCCAACCCCTCACTAAAGCATAGTAATTTAATGCCATCAGGGATTCAAGGTCCATCATGTCCCACCCCTCACTGTAACATAGTAATTTATTATTGCAAGGGACACTAGGGTAATTATGTCCAGCACCTCACTATAATATAGTAATTTAATGTTGTATATAACACTAGGTCCATCGTGTCCAACCCCTCACTGTAACATAGTATTTTAAAGTTGTAAGAGACTCTTGGTCCATCATGTCCAGACCCTTACTGTAGCATAGTAATTTAATGTTGTAAAGGACTCTAGGCCCATCATGTCCAACCTGTCACTGTAATATAGTAATTTAATGTTGTAAGGGACTCTAGTTCCATCATGTTCAGCCCCTCACTGTAATATAATAATTTAAGGTTGTCAGGGACTCGAGGTCCATCATGTCCATCCCCTTACTGTAATATAGTAATTTAATGTTGTAAAAGATACTAGGTCCATCACGTCCAACTGCTTACTGTAACATAGTAATTTATTGTTGTAAGGGAAACTAGGGAAATCATGTCCAGCACCTCACTGTAACATAGTAATTAAATGTTGTAAGGGACTCTGAGTCCATCATGTCCAACCCCTCACTGTAACATAGTATTTTAAACTTGTAAGAGACTCTTGGTCCATCATGTCCAGCCTCTCACTGTAACATAAAACTTAATGTCATCAGGGACTCAGGGTCTATCATGTCCAACCCCTCATTCTAACATAGTAATTTAATGTTGTAAGTGCCAATAAGTCCATCATGTCTAGCCCCTCACTGTAACATAGCAATTTAATGTTGTCAGGGGCCCTAGGTCCATCATGTCCAGCCCCTCACAGTAATATAATAATTTAATGTTGTAAGGGACTCAATTCATCATGTCCAACCCCTCACTGTAACATAATAATTTAATGTTGTAAGGAACTCTAGGTCCATCATGTCCAGCCCCTCATTGTAACATGGCAATTTAACATTGTAAGGGACTCTAGGTCCATCATGTCCAGCCTCTCACTGTAATATATTAATTTAATGTTGTAAGGCACTCAGTCCATCATGTCCAACTTCTCACTGTAATGTAGTAATTTAACATTGTCAGGAACTCGAGGTCCAACATGTCCAACCCCTCACTGCAACATAGCAATTTAATGTTGTAAGTGACACTAGGTCTATCATGTCCAATCCCTCACTGTAACATAGTAATTTAATGTTGTAAGTGACTCGAGGTCCATCATGTCCAGACCCTTACTGTAACATATTAGTTTAATGTTTTAAAGGACTCTAGGCCCATCATGTCCAACCTCTCACTGTAATATAGTAATTTAATGTTGTAAGTGACACTAGGTCCATCATGTTCAACCCCTCACTGTAACATAGTAATTTAATGTTGTAAGGGACTCTAGGTCCATGATGTCCAGCTACTCACTGTAATATAGTAATTTAATATTGTAAAGGACTCTAGGTCCATCATGATCAATCCCTCACTGTTTAACAAGAAGCCTTAGAAAGTATCTGCATTCCAAAAGAGACATGTTACTTTATTTTAATCTACTGAAGAAAAGCTAATCCCTCCAGATACAGGAAGTGAGTGGATTAAAATTTTATAAAACCAGACTCACATTACACCTGGGTTTTGAGCAGTCAGCCTCAGCTTGATGCAGTGGACTGATGACTGGGCTTCAACTATCCAGAAGTCCAGGGCATGCCACTTTTGCTAAAAGGGCTGGGTGTGGGCAAAGGAAAGGGTAAGGGGCAAACACAGAGAAGGGTCTACATCATCTGAAAGGGCTGGGTGTAGGCACAGGAAAGGGTGCTGGTCAAACACAGAGAAGGATCTGCAGCAGCCAGGTATGAGAGGCATGCTGGTTAAGGTATGGGTGGGGGATTTGTGACACAAACACACTGCGCATGCATGAGTATCACGCATATGTTGTCATGTCAGTGCTGCCATATTATGCATGGCTGACTCCGGGGCAAACTGCACATGTGTGAGTATTACACATATGCAGTACTGTAACCACTGCAGTATTAGTTACATCTGAGTCCAGTGCGGTGAGAGCATTGCATATTGATTTATTTATTTATTGAGACCTTGGATTAACACCTTAACATATTCTTTTCAATGCTCATGCTACTCCTAAAAGCTCTTCACAGCCATATCAACTCTGACCAGAGTTTGTTGTTGTTGTTACAATTAATTTACCCAGAAGGGTAACACAACTAAGATCTGCAGCATTGTGTCTTCAGCAGGGCCTGGTGTTCTATAAACACAGAGGACTGAAATACTTAAGAGGGGGCAAATAACTTGCTCAAGGTCACACACCAAGGCACTGGCTAACCGGGCTATTAAAAGCACCCACAACAAAATGCAAAATTCTCCATTTAAAGAGACACTATCAACCTGTTTTGCATCATATTATTTCTAGTTAAAATCCCATATTTTATGATTGCTTACCTTCTCCAAAATTCATTGATGTTGCTGTTTGTTTTGCCTGTCTGTTTGTTTAGTAGAGCTGAAATACATGGTAATTTATAAACAACTTTGTTTTGTTTCAAATCCTGTAACTATTCTTATTGAATACTTCCTGAACAATAGAAACACAGCTGAACAGTGCAGTCACTCATGCTACAGTAACCTCCTAAACTCCCACTGCATCATACATGGCTAGACTATTTTGGGGATGTTCCCAAGTCCAGGAAAGATGCAGTGGAAGTTGATCAAGGAATGTAAACAAACCTGTTTTTGTGTGGTAACACCAGTATGGTGGGCAGTCTGTTTTCGCATTTTAACCGAAAAAAAGAATAAGAATCAAACTACGAGCTACATCAGCAATCTTTACAGAATGTTGGCAATCATGAAATGTGTTTTCTAAACTAGGGACACTCTGAGGCCTAAGGGGGTTGGCAGTGTCCCTTTAACAGTGACCTGACATACCATTTATCTCCATACACTTTAGTTTGCTTTACAAATCTGAATTTGTAGTTTTTGTGAACTTTCATCACTTCGCCATCTTTGAAATACATTGGCAAAAAGAATTGGGACATAAACGTAGCAACATACACCCAATATTAATTTCTTATTCCTCTGGGGTTTACTAAGCTGCTGCTAAACTGACACCTGATGCACTGACCAGTCTCCTCTCCAAGCCTCCATCCAGACCAGTCTTTCCCATTCCTTCCATTCCCAATTCTCACTTCCCAGTGCAATCTCTCATCTCCAAGACTCTCTCTCTCTCATCTGGTTTTTCATTCACAATCACAGTCAGACACAAATCACAGTTTAATTTTATCACCTACCCATCAAGACGGAACAAGCCACCAGCAGCTGTGGCTACAAACACGCACGCTGGCTGAGCAGACATTGTAGTTTAAAGTGAAAGTGGAGAGGTGTGGTGTGGTGCATGCATGCATGTGATGTGAAGCAGCAAAAGCACAGAGGAGAAAAAATAAATAAACTAAAAGAATCAGCGTAGGGGGATCTGAGTGACTGTGGACATTACTGACTCAAGGCAGCAGCCTCCCCCCCCGCTTCAATCATTGCATACAAAACTTGGAAGACAAGGCACCATGAGGAACATAATGGGGGCTGGGAGGCTGGGACAAGCTTCTGTAACTGCTTCTGATGCTTTCATCCATTTGTTGCTCCTGCTGTCTGATTTTTACACTGCAGAGTACACTGTGCATGCCTACCCATGCCCATATCTATTCCTCCACCCATTACAGCCTTCAACCAATACTGCAAATTGTCCTTCCTTATTGCTAATGTAAGATGTGACTAGTTCATGTGATTGGTTTAACCTGTCTACTCATTTTGTTATTCATTAATCTTGTTCAATAATGTTTACAGGTGCACTGCATCTGACTAGTTAAACCTTTCCAGCTTCATTTTCATGTTTAGGCTAGACTGCTTAGTTTAATTATGTTTCCCTTGCAGTCATTCTTCAGTTTAGTTAGCCCATATGAGTTGCTTAATTAAATGTTTTGCTGTATTACTCTGTTAATTTAATTAGTTGGTGCTGACAACTATACTTGTTTGCACTGGCCAAATGCACAGACACATCTGCTCTGGAAATTCATTTTTTATGGTAGCCAAACTTATTCCTTGTATTTGCATTTAAATAAGGACCACTTGTGCTGATTGCTAACCCATGTGACAAGTGTTCCCCCAACCCCTGTTGGCTCACTGCTATAATGTGTACCCCTCCACCAGACCTTACCAGTGTTTGTTGACTATGCTTTACTATCCCTTCTTTCATTTCATTTTGCTCTTTCTGTGCCTCCAACCCCCTCTCTACTGCCTCTCTACAGCAGTCTCCCCCTCCCTTTCCTTATTTGCTCTGGTCTCCTCTCTTCTCCTCTCCTTTCCTCTCCTCTCTTCTCCTCTCCTTATCAATCTTGATGCTCTACTGCATTCATTCTCTCATACTACACCTCCCCCTCGCCATCCTCTCTTCTTCTGAGTACCTGTTTGTAGGAATAGGTCTCACACACTATTGCTCTTCACAACCCTTCTGCTACTATTGGTGGGTGATGTGGAGCTAAACCCTGCCCTCCCTTCCCATTCAAACATTCCCAAAGGACTGAGGTGTTTTTCATAGAAATATCAGGAGCTTACTCCTCAAGTTTGGCCAGTTAAGGCTGTGAGCCATACATTACAGCCTTGATGTGCTGACTGTTACTGAAACCTGGCTCTCTGCTCATATCAATGATATAGAGTTCAAACTTTCTTGTTACGCAGGCCACAGACAGGACCATGGGAAATGGGGTGGTGCCGTTCTCCTATACACATGTCGCAGCCTTAACTGTGATATTATGTATCATTCTGCTGTTCCTATTTCCCATGAACTCCTCCTGTGCAGGCTGTCTTTTCTGCTACTCACTTCCCAGTTTCACTGCTGGTATTTATTTCTCCCATAAAACTAAACCTGCCACCTTCTCATCCATCTCCTACCTTTCAGCTTCAGGTGAACCCTTAGTCTTTTTGAATCAAAATATAAATTTCTTCTCCCCTTGGCTATAAATATCATTCAAAAACTGAGTCCCTCAAGCTCACACAGGTCGTTACTAAGCCCACCCATCTCCACCCTAACTCTCCAAATCATTCCCTCATTGATTGGGTCCTGTTCTTAACCCTCTCCCCCATTATTTCTGCTGGAACCCTTCTGGATGCCTTCAGTGACCATCACATAGTTTATTGCATTCATAAGATCAACTGCATTAAAGCCCCACCAAAATCTATCTGGTCTAGGATTCTCAAGGCTCTTGACCTTCCATTCATGGTAGATGTAGATGATCTTTGGGCCACTGACTGGTCAGCACTCACTTTTTCCACTGATATAGATGCTGCTCTATCATCTTTCCTATCAAATTTCATTGCAACATAGGACACACATGCCCCTCTCAGGAGGTCTTGTGCCCATGGGTCCCACCTTCCCTGGATTTCTGCAGAGGTCATTGATTTTTTGAACACTCATGATTCTGCTTGCCATCACCACAATGCCTTAGGATCACTACATTACTTGTTGAAATACAAACAACTATGTAACACATTTACTAAGGACACCAGAGAAGTCAAATCAATTTGCTTAATTTACAACCTGCAGAACAACCTTAAATTCTTTAATAGATTCTGGAAGGTTTTCACTCCGTGCTCAAACCCCCCCAAGACGTTTACCTCCCCATCCTTAAACTTGGATACGCAACCTATCGCTGATCCAAATGAGGTTGCTAACACTTTCAACATTTTCTTCACTTCCTGTGCCCTGTTTTCCTCCTTCCCTTCCCTTCCTGTCTGCCATTGATCTTCCCAAATGCCCTTCATTTCCTCATTCTCATGCCCAACATCATTTTCCTTCTGCCCAGTCCCCAACAGAGATCACCGTCGCTGCCTTATTCTCTCTGAATTCCACTAAGGGGCACAGTCCTGATGGTCTGCATACTAATTTTCTCCATCTCTATGCACCAGCCATCACTGTCCCTCTTGCCCCTTTTCAATCTTTCTTTCCAGCTTGCATCTATCCCCCTGTCCTGGAAGCAGGCTAAAGTATTCCATCTCCTCAAAGGGGATGAGCTTTCTTCCTCAGGTAACTTCCAGACTATCTAGCTCCTTGCTGCTCCGACTAAGGTGCAGGAAAACATGTTCTCCCCAGTTATCTGCTTGCATTGACTCATCTTTCTCCTCTCCCCTTTTCAATCTGCCTTCCACAAGAACCACTCCACCATCTCCTCCCTCCTGCAGTTCTTTGGCTGTGCTGAAAGGTGTGAAGCAGGGTCTGTTCACTGCAGCCACTTTCACTGACCATGCAAAGACCTTTGCTACAGTGGCCCACCCCCTCCTCTTGGATAAGTTAGGTGCTTCGGGTCCTTCTGACTTGGTAGTCAGGCAGTTCCACTCTTACTTGTCAGATTGACTCTAGTACATCTGAGTTGATGATGTGCTCTCCATCCCCTACCCATAAAGTCTGGTGTCCCCTAGGGCTCCAACCCTGTCCAGTCCTTTTCTCCATCTTCTTAAATGCCCTCCCCCTTTGTCTCTTCCCACATACAAATATATGCAGATAGAAATATTCTATTTGCTTCAGGCATCTCTATCCCTGAGCTAGAGTCTTCACTCCAGCATGACTTTGACAGTGTCTAGCATTGTTTCCATGCAAACCAGCTCTCAATAAATGCCCAAAAAACTGTCTCTCTCTGATAGTACCAGACAGAGATTAGTAAGGCTGTAATATACAATTGTATTCTCAACTCTAGATGGCAACCTAATTGAACAGGTACTCCATTTCAAGTACTTAGTGTTGTGGCTGGATCAGAATCTCAGCTTTTCCACCCATATTGATGACATGTACAAGAAATATCACTCTAAGCCTAGCATGCTGTATTGAAACAAATCCTGCCTTTCTTTTCTGGTCTGCTGTGAGATCATTCTTAAGATGATCCAGTGTATGATTATGCAGATACCATCTACAGTGCTGTCCCAAAGTCTACACTGGCCAGGCTGAACTTCCTTTTCATTCCTTCTGATGCATTACCCTTTATAATCAAGCTTTAACTCATGGTTGAAGAACTGGTGCTGTGAGGAAGGGTTTGGATTCATTGGTGACTGGGGACCCACCTGGAGGGATGGAGGTTTGTTCAAGCCTGACGGCCTGCATCCATCCTGGAGGGGGAATCCAAGCACTCAATGATAAGTTTAAATGCTACATTGACAAGCATTTAAACTAGCAAAGGGGGGTGGCAGGCCAGCAAGGATGGTACCTACTTGCTCACCCCCCACAGCTAGTAGTGGAACCAGTGAACCAGAGGAGTGGCTATCTCTGCAAAGCAGTGTGCAAAAGATGGAGATTAGTGTCCAAAAGGTGGATAAGCAGAAAAGGGGCAAAATTCAGCAGAAGGGCAAACAGCAAGGAGAACCAGGGATAAATGACAACCAAGGAAGGGCTGGAGTAGAACAGTGAAGCAGTCTAGGGAGGTCAAATCATGGAAAGCCATGTGTGCAAATGCCAGGAGCCTTAGCAACAAGATGGAAGATCTGAGGCTGTCATGGTACAGTCAGACTGGACATTGTGGCCATCACTGAAACCTGGTGTAATGATAACCATGACTGGGAGATGGCCATACCTGGCTACAACATATTCAGAAGAGACAGAGCAGGCAGGAAGGGAGGAGGAGTGGCACTGTATGTGAAAAATGACATAAGGGCCACACAGATCCAGGAGGGACAAAATGGGGTAGAGATACTGTGGGTTAAGCTGGAAAGGAAAATGGGGCCAGCCATCTGCACAGGTGTGGTCTATAGACCACCAGCCTAGGAGGAAGAAACAGATAGGGAGCTGATGCTAGCCATACAAAGGATGGCAGACAAGGGTGAGGTAGTACTGGTTGGAGACTTCAATATACCAGACGTGGACTGGAGCATCCCAGCAGCAGCATCAACTAGGAGCAGATTTATCCTGGACTCCCTTCAGGGTGCCTTCCTCAAGCAACTGGTCATAGAACCAACTCGGCAGAAGGCAATACTGGACCTTGTGCTCACAAACAGGGACAGTGTGATGGAGGTAACAGTGGGGGAGCACCTGGGTAACAGTGACCACCAGTCATTGTGGTTTGAAATCACAGAAAGGGCAGAACCAAAACCACACAAAACACGTATCCTGGATTTTAGGGGCAGACTTTGGGAAAATGGGGAGATACTTGAAAGAGGCATTAAGGGGAATGGGACAGGAATCAGGGGTTGAGGAACAGTGGGCAGTATTTAAAATGGGATTATAAGAACAACAGAATTATGCATTAAGCAGGTTAGCAAGAGGAAAAGGAAGAGGAGACCATTATGGTTTTCCAAAGAGGTAGCAAAGAAAGTGAAAGCCAAAAAGATTGCATTCAGGCAATACAAAAAGACACAGGCAGAAGGGGATAGGGAGAAGTACCAGGAGAAACAAAGGGAGGCAGGGAAGTCAGTAAGGAAGCCAAAGCTCAGACAGAAGAACACATTGCAAAATCAGTGGGTAAAGGGACAAAACCTTTACAGGTACATAAGGAAAAAGAAAGACAAAGGGAGGGATAGTGAGACTGAAGGGGGAGGATGGGAGCCGCGTGGAGGATGACAACAATAAAGCTGACATATTGAACAGGTATTTCTGCTCAGTCTTTACTAAGGAAGAGGGGGGTAATGGGTCTGAAGGGAGTACAAGGGGTGAGAATGGTGCAGAAATGGACACAAGTCCCTTTACACGAGAAAGGGTCCTGAAGGAACTGGAAGTAATAAGAGCTGATAAAGCAATGGGGCCAGATGGGGTGCACCCCAGGGTCCTTAAAGAACTAAGAGAGGTGGTGGCTGAACCTCTGGCTATCCTGTTCAGCCAATCACTGGAAACAGGGGAGGTACCCAAAGACTGGAGGACAGCAGATGTAGTCCCCTTATACAAAAGTGGGAACAAAGAGGAAGCAGGGAACTACAGACCAGTCAGCCTCACCTCGGTAGTGGGAAAGATCATGGAAGCACTACTGAAGGAGAGATTGGTGGAACATCTGGTTGTCAATGGACTACAGGACCCAAGGCAGCATGGTTTCACCAGGGGGAGGTCATGTCAGACCAACCTCATTGAATTTTTTGACTGGGTGACTAGGGAGGTGGATCAGGGAGGGCAGTGGACATGGCCTATCTGGACTTCAGCAAGGCCTTGACACTGTGCCACATAGAAGACTATTACACAAACTGGGGAATATGGGTGTGGGCAGGACAGTAGTGTGGTGGGTAGGTAACTGGCTGGGTGGCAGGACACAGAGGGTGGTGGTAAATGGCTGTCACTCCACAGAGGGAAGAGTGACCAGTGGGGTACCACAGGGATCAGTGCTGGGACCGTCCTATTCAACATCTTCATCAGTGACATTGCACAGAATCTAGAAGGCAGAATTTCACTGTTCGCTGATGACACAAAGCTCTGTACAGAGTAGACACACCAGAGGGTGTAGACAGAATGAGAAGGGACCTGCAGAAACTTGAAGAATGGTCAAGGGTTTGGCAGTTGAAATTCAATGCAAAGAAGTGCAAGATAATGCATATGGGGCACAAAACCCCTGGCACAATATATCAGTTGGGGGGTGAGGATATAGCATGCACCAAGCAGGAAAGGATCTTGGGGTTGCATCTCTCGATTGCACTCAAGGTAGGGAAACAGTGTGACAAGGCAGCAGGTAAAGCAAATAGGATGCTGGGATGTATAGGCAGGGGCATCACCAGCAGGAAAAGGGAGGTCATAATTCGCTATACAAGACACTAGTGAGGCCCCACCTGGAGTACAGTGTACAGTTCTGGAGACCATACCTACGTAAGGACATAGACAGGGTAGAGAAGGTTCAGAGGAGGGCAACAAAGATGGTGCATGGTTGCATCACAAGTCTTATGAAGACAGGTTGAAGGAACTGAACATGTACTCCCTGGAGAGAGGAGGAGGGGATATGATAGAGACATACAAGTATCTTACAGGAGGAACAGGGTGCAGGAAAACACTATTTTTAAGCAAAAAGATGTTTCAGGACTAGAGGGCATGGGATGAAGTTGGAGGGAGGACGATTCAGAGGAAACATGAGAAAGAATTTCTTCACAGAACGGGTGGTGGACAAGTGGAACACCCTGCCAGAGGAAGTGGTGGGGACTGAAACAATCACGGGATTTTAGAAAGCATGGGATAGACATAAAGGAATTCTAGAGGGCAGGGGTATGGGGAAACAGACTTCTAGGAAAACAAACTGAACTTACAAGCTCAAATGGGCAGACTAGGTGGGCCATAGGCCCTTATCTGCCGACACTGTCTATGTATCTATGTATCTATGTATAATCAAGCTCACACCCATCACTGCACTCTATATGCTACTTTCTCTTATATGCCACTCTCGCTTTCCCTCTCTTGAGGCCTGGTGTTTCTCACACTGTTCCTCCTTTCTGACTAAATACTGCCTTGCCATTGCTCCCACATACCTCTCCTCACTCCTTAGTCCTGCCATCATCTTCTCCTACTCCTTCCATAGAAACACAGAATTTACTGGTAGAGAAGAATCACTTGGCCCACCTACTCATTTTCCCCTGCCTATAGTACCACTGCAGAACCTACTTGATCACTGTCCCATTCATCCACACCCCTTCCACTTCCCTAAGATTCCCTTACACCTATCCCATGCATTCTTGAACCTCACCACTCTGTTCACCCCCGTGACTTCTGCTGGAAGATGGTTCCAGAAATGTACCACAATGTGAAGAAGTACTTCCTCAGATCTCTTTGGAATTTACCCCCTCTAGCTTCTTATCTTGTCCCCATGTCCATGAGCACCTTTTCTTCAGAAAAATACTTCCTTCCTGTACCTTATTTACTTCCATAATGTACCTAAAGGTATTTGTCATATCCCACGTATCTCTCTCTCCCTCCTCTCTTTTAGGGTGTACTTATTTAGGTTACTAAGCCTCCCCTCAGAGGACTTCTGATGCAGACCCTGCATCATTTTAGTTCCCCTCCTCTGGACTGTCTCTACTCTGTCTATGTTTTTCCATTGATGTGATCTCCAGCACTGGACACAGTACTCTAGGTGGGTTCTTACCAGCGATCTATACAGAGGCAATACCACCTCCCTCTTTCTGCTGGTAATACTACTCTCTATGCACCCTAGCATTTCACTAGCTCTCCCAACTGCCTTGTTGCACTGCCTGGCCACCTTTACATTATCCAAAATGATCTCCCCAGGTCTCTTTCCTGCTTGATGGTCGTCATTACCACTCCTCCCATTTTGTACTCTGCCCCTGGGTTTCTGTGCTCAAAGTGCAGCTGCAATAATGCCAGCCCATGGCACAGAGGGTTGAGGTGCTGGACGCCGCACCTTGCACCACACCAGCGACCTGTATTTAGGAGCAAGCATGGTTTGCCGGGAGTTGGCAGGGGCGGAGAAGGATGGAGCATCCTTGGACAGCTCTCCTTCTCTGGGGTGGGGGGGTCTCCCAGCAGTCATGCTTGCCTGGTCCCTAGCAGCAGCTGGGGGTTGGCACACTGATGCAGTGTCTACAAAGGAGAGGCAGAAGAGCAGCTGTCAGATGTACTGCAGGTGGACACACACATGGTACATCCCCCGATGGCACTACATGCTCCACTGCCCAGAGTGAAAATGTGGAAAAAAGATAGCATCCTGGTCGAGCAGCTTGATGGCCATCCAATGAACGCTGACTCTGGGGGCATTGCCTGAATCTGGATCTGGACAGGGTGGACAAGTTGGGGGCCCCCCAACACCCCGCTGTGGTGGGTAAGCTGCAGGGGATGAAAGGTAAGGACCCTGAATGACTGCAGATGGAAGGACAGTGGCCAGAGTCCTGAGGGGTTGCCAGAATATGGGGAGCAGACCAAGTATGCCAAGAGAAAAAAATAGCAAAAAATAAACAGCTGCAATACCCTTCATCACTCCTTGAGTTTTCTCCGATCTATGCTCATCCTTTCCAATCACTTGGAGTTCAACACTACTGCAGATTTTTGTGCCATCTGCAAAGAGGCAGACCATCCCTTCCAGCCCTGTCACTTATAATGACATTAAAGAAGACCAGCCCAAACACTGATCCATGAGGCACCCAGCTGGTTAAACTTCCTTCCTCTGATTGATCTCTTTTTATCACCATCCTTTGTCACTTATCCCTTAACCAATGTCATGCTCAGTTTACCACCTTTGGACCCACTCCTAAGTTATCCAGCTTGCTTACTAGTCTCCTGTGTGGAACAGTGTCAAATGCCTTACTGAAATGAAGGTAGGCCATGTCCACAGCTCCACCCTGATCTAATTCCTTTGTCACCTAGTCAAAGAAATCCATCAGATTAATTTGACTTGACCTCTCCCTCATGAACCCATGCTGCTTTGGGTGTTGTAACTCATTGGATTCAAGATATTCCACAATCCTTTCCTTCAGCAGTGACTCCACTGACTATCTTATCACTAAAGACAGGCCGATTGGCCTCGAATTTTCAGCATCTTCCCTGTTACCACTTTTGTGAAGTGAGACAACATCTGCCCTCCTTAAGTACTCCAGAACCAGTCCTGTTTCCAATTAGCTGTTAAATAGGACTCTCTCACAGGTGCAACTAGTACCTCTCTGCTCCCTAAATATCCTTAAATGCACCCCACCTTGCTCAATTGCTTTGTCCACTTTCAGATTAGTGAGTCCCTTCAGGACACTCTCCTCTGAAAATGGACTGGTGTCTACCTCCCTTCCTACCTACAATGCTCCTATTACTTTTTTGCATCCCCTCCCCACCTCTTTCCTCTGTGAACACTGCACAAAAGCATTTGTTCAGGATGTCTGCAGTTTCCTAGTCCCCCACTGCACAGTCCTCTTTCTCTTTTTAATTTTACAATCCCACCCCTGGTCTTCCTCCATTTGCTTACTTACCAAAAAAGTCTTGTCCCCCTTTTTCACTGCTTTAGCTTAGCTCTCTTCAGTTTGTGCCTTTGTGCTTCTTACTGCTGGCCAGTTTAGAGGAATGGGGGCAGGTGGAGGGCAGAGGATTGAGAAAGCACGGAGTCAAAGGATAGTGGCAAGGATATGAGAGGGGTGCATAGCTTAGGGGGCAAGATGGGAAAGGTAGTCAGGTTGGAGCAAAAGAAGGGGGGAAGGTGAAGTTAGGGGAGAGAATAGGGAGGGTAGGGTGGTTGCAAGTAAGGGTAGCCAGGGAGGGATGGGAACAAGGGATATTGCAGAAGAAGTAGGAGAAGACAATGTTGGACAGATGGAAAAACATCCAAGACAGACAGAAAGCAGATGAAGGGGGTAGAGGCTGTTTCACTAGGAATGCACAAGAGGTTGAAAAAAAAACCTGTGGGGGATGAAAGTTTGATTATCATTGGAGATTTCATAATTAAAGGTATCCACTGGGGGAAGAAGGGGGACCCAAGGAATAGAAGATTGGTTGTTTGTATACTGCGGATGGAGGTGGGGAAAGCAGAACCTAGGATCAAGGAAGTTGTAAAGGGTAGATGGAAAGCCTCACTTGGTCATCCACCAACAGACTTCCTGGGTTTTGTGATGACTATACCTTCTATAGGATGGAAGCCACACACCGGTGAATTGAGGAGTAGCTGAGGCAGCAGGGTCTGCTATAGGTGATATATCCTGTTATAAAAAGTAAACCAATGTTGTTGTAATAGCAGATCTTACCAGGCCTTCTTTTGCTTTCAATCAGGAAGGCAAGTCTTTTTCAGGTGTTCTTTGTGTCCCTTAGGAGGAAAGCCAATGGTGGTGGCAGGACAGGAGATGCAGAGGAGCCCTTCAGAAAGGCTCGAACCTGAAGCAGACTGCCTAGAAACAGAGGTGAGGAGAGGATCTTACTTGTATTTCAGAATAGCAGGGGTCTCCAAGCAAAGGAAGAGGTTTGTTTTGAAACACACTGACCATAGTGTTTGTTTTTACTGTATGAGGGACTCTGGAATTTGAAGCCTTTTTAAAGATTATACAGACTTTATTTTCAGGGAGGTGCTGTTGAACTGCATGCTGAACCATGGACAACTACATACAGATTTATGCAGATCTTATTTTTTTAATGAAGCAGGAAAGCATGATACTTTAAAGCTGATTTCTTTTTAATCTAATTGATTTTACAAAGAGAACAAGAGTTGCTGTATCACTGTATATGATTGTATGTATTTGGTATGCATTTGTACTATCCTAAATCTGATGGTTATATATTTTATAACTTAAAGGGCCAGTCTATTCTGATGTTAATAAATAAGTTTTCCCCACTTTAATTGATAACCCTCGACAATTTAAAAACATTAAAAACATAGAATATCTATTTTTTTAGAAACTAAATACAACCTAACACAGCTTAAATTGAATAGTGTCAAAACCTCTTGGCTACATTGTCTTGATAGCTATTGATCAAGAAAAATCACAATAATCAAATGTTTAATTAAAAAACCTCTGCTCCTCAAAAATCTATCTGGCAAACAATTGCAACTAACATGTGCACTTTGTGCTTATCCTTCTAATTTTGATGAGGAATTAGGAGATGGAGATAGATAAATAAATAAATAATGTATTGATAGTAAGTTCAAACACATTCTGATTCTGATTCTATAATCCAATTGTAGACTAGAGAACCCTAGTTAACTACATGGGTGTAATGAATTGGAACCTATGACAGCAGAGTTGATTGCTATCTTAGAAACCCCTAAGTAGAAATATCTGTGGATTAATTTCAAGCCTGAGCTTCATTTACACCTGAATGAAGAGCACATTGTTACATCCATTCCTATAAGATAGAGTACTCATCTCGTATCCACCAGATCAATTAAATTATTTTCTCAACCTTTCAACTGATTACATGCACCTCAGCAATGTCTTTCATAGCTGAGTTTCACCAACGGTTGAATAAAGGACAAATATCTTAGCTCATCTGGCTACTGCCATAGGAAACTTATTACCTATTATTGACTACTGCTCCCCAATATACTTGCGTATGTTCGTGACCCTACGTAAACACCTTATCTCAACCTAACACAACATCTGCTGTTTTGCTGTCCTGGCACCGTACTTCACCCATCACTGTCACCTATACCAGTCACTGGGCTGGCTCCCACTCCCCTCTCATTTTGACTATGCCCTTGGCTATCTTATCAACAGCACCCCAGATGTGGTGAGTCATCTTCACATGCATCCCTCCTGAAGGCCCAGGCCCCTTGGAGGTGCCTACATGCGTCCTCAGTCCCCCCATGGAAATCCCAAAAGTCTCTACTGTTATGGGGGATAAGCACTATCTGTTGCTGCTGCCTCCTAGTAGAACAGTCTCCCAATGCCCCTCCACTCCCTAGACACCCATAGAATTTTCAAGCACCACTTCAAATCCTGGCTACTAAGTGAAGCAAAATGCCTCTGCTCTCCAGGGTAGTTGTCTGCTCTCTCACCTCCCCTACTTGCTACCTTTTGTTACTGCTTCTGTCCTGTCCTCCTGCACCTTTTCCACATTGCTGTGTCCTCCCAGCACCCTGCTCCTCTCCTTGTTTCTCTTCTCCAGTGCCTATGTATTCCTAGTTTATGTCACATGTTCATGTCACTCTTACTTGTACTGCTTGCACCTAATTTGTCCTGTGGTCAATCCCTGTATACTGCTGTACAAGCTATCTATTTTTCTTCCGTATGAGTTAACTTTTGAGTAGTATGTTTAATAATTACTGTTGACTTGTAAATTTGATGTTTCCTGCTTCAATCTGCCTATAATTGTAAAGTGTTAAGTTTCTGTTTGTAATTCCACTGTATACTGTGACTTCTGTGACACATGTTGTGGCCCGGGTCTTGCCTGAAAATGGTCCCCATGATCAGGGGACCTTCCCAGTCATCAAAGACTTAAATAAATAAAATATATAAATCTGAAAAAAAAAACAGGGTACATTCAAGAAGTGCTGACCAGAAAAACTGTTTAGAGTCTGACATTTCAGGACATGGTTCAGACTTTAAATTTTCAACTTGAAGGGTTTCTTATGAAACAACAGGGCCAGAGCCAAGATAGATCTGTGTTTTCAAATAAACTACTACTAAAAGTAAGTTGGTTAGTTTACTTAAAAAGAGTACATAGCATATGGATTTTGTTTGGGGAAACTGATAGAACAACAAATGTTTGCTATGGTATTTCTATAGTTAGATCTGAGGTGGGGTATTTCTCAATACAATTTCTATATCTGTACTTTTATAGAAATATAAGTTACAAGTTGAAAGTACTGTTTTTAAAACACCTTGCAAAAATTATAGAACTCTGCTGTTTCAATCCAAAATAGAAAAACAAAACTTAAAAAAAAAATCAAACTGTTAACAACTGATACCAAGAAACCATTCTTAAAGGACTGGTGGAAAATATTTCTAGTATCAATCTGATCTTTTTTATTTACAAAAATGGCTTTTATAGTGTCCATCAAGAATGAGTCTTCAGCAGATACCGGACTGATATACTTCAACACCAAACTCAACTCTGATGTTGCACATTACTACAATGAATCAATATGGGCAACTGGGATGACTTTAGAAGATTGCTATACAGGTGCCCTCATAAAATCCTTAGTTGGACAATAAAGGACCATTGAACTGCTTACTACTACTTCAGCAAAGATACTTTTTTAATTTCCAAGAAATTGCCCGATGACTTCATGAAGACATCTAGAAGTTTGCTTTCTGAGTTAGAATTTCAGAACTTTTTAACCACCGCAACAAATTTCTACCTGAAGGTTTATTATACCTAATGGACATTCTACAAATACAGAGCTGCTTTTTCTGTTGTGCTCAAATTTGTGCTGAGGTCTGTATTGTGAATATTTAAATATATTGATAATACTGCTTGCTAACCTGATGTCAAAAGGGCATATTAATTAACACAAATACATAACTGCTTGGGGAAATAACTGAGACTGTTTTGTATTATAGCGATAGCATAGTACATTGGGGCTTCTCATTTTATTTATAAATTAAATCAACTTACAGATCATTACTTTTCTGTGGGCTATTATGAAAACCAGAAGTAAAAAAAGGAATACAAGAAGAAGATTCAAATAACACCCAACCTAATAATCCAGAAAATAAAATGTCTACTGAAAATGAATTGACAAATTCTGAGCACAACAATAAAAAGTGAAATAAAAATAAACAAAAACAAATAATACAGCAAAGAAAAAATTGTAGAAAGGAAAAGGTTAGATAAGCAGACAGATAAGCAGAATTCAAAATCAACAGACAAAGATGCAGGACAGACTTTAATCACCAACCACATGAAAAAAATAACACATATAGATCAGATTAATATAGCTATGTCAACCCCTATAATAAAATATAGCAAAAAGCAAGGAGATAGTAACTACAAAAATAGACCATATGAGGATGCTAACTCCTCTCTCTCTCTCTCTCTCTCTCTCTCTCACCCCAGATTTATTTTTTATAGCTCAACTGGAAACCTCCATACCTGACTTAGAACCGGGGGGGGGTGGTACCTCAAAGGTATATGAAGCAAACAGTAAAATAAATCTTATGGAAACTGAATCCACAAATGATAGTTATAAAAACTTACCTAACATAACAGTGCCTGGAGAAAGATGACATGATACAACTAAAGGAAAAGAACAACAGAATATAACTGAGATAACAGATATTAATATAGATTTACAAGGAATAAACTCTGGATTAAAAAAATGGTGAATAAGGAAAACAATTAACAACTAAAGAAGGGAAAACAAAGTACATATCATCCCTTCCTTGATGAGAATTTTATTTGAGATACTTAATAGCCCACACATTGCCAATGTTGCTATCATGGAGCAATTAATCATATTAGAAAATGAAATCATAACACTTAGGAAAGAAGTTGTCTCAAATGTGATTAAAGTAAAGGCAATATTAAAATTTCAGAAAAAAAAATAAAAATCTGAATGAAAACTCAGTGATTATGATACATGATCAGGCAGATATTGAATCAAATAATGAAAAGGGTTAAAACAATGAGACTGTGGACCCAGAAAACAATGATGTAATAAAACATATAGTTCTAGCTTCAATGGACCCAGAAAATAATGATAAAACAGAATCTACTGTTTCAGTTCCATGTCCAAAAATCATTACAGCTGAAAATTTACAAAGGAAGAAATACAAAAACAAAAAGAGAGGGAAAGAGAATAAGACAAAAAAAAATCAAAATATCATAAAAGGAAAAAAAATGAACAACTCACAAACCAAGCGGTCAACTCCACAAAAATATACTGGAAAGGGAATGAGAATAAAAAGTAAAACCACTACAGAAAATTTAAAAAGGGTAACTACGGTACCAAAACAAACTGCATTGACAAAGGCTATGAATCCTGAGACCCTTATTTCATCTGACTCACAGACTGACAATATATTGGATAGCTGCTAGTCAATTATAACTCTAAAAGGGGTTTAAAAAAAACACTATGAAAACCCAAGATGTTCTGAAACAATTGGGTTATATGATATGTGAAAAACTACTTGGTCTGAAAATAGAAATGGGGGATATCTGTGATGCAATAAGTGCTTCAGATAGGATTTCAAATGGTGTTGTATTATTACTTTTTAAGCATGCAAGAGTTGCATATTATGTCGGGAGAAATGCATCACCCCTTAGGGAATTTGATCTCAGTATAGATTTCCTAGTGCAGGTTAAATACCTGATCATAGAAAAACGGGGGTAAAATCTAGAACAGAACCTAAGAAACTACTCAGCTGCACAAAGTTAGAAGATTTTCTCACAGGATCAGAAGACATACCAATTTTGTCAGATACAGTATTATCATTTTTGGAATTTCATTTGATGGTTATGAAGATAACACAAAACTCAGGGCAATGATAATGCACCTATTGGGCAATTGTTTGGGACTGGAGTTCTATGATGAAGATATCATTAGTGTCCAGAGGGTTTTCTAAAGCTGGACACAAGGGATCAAATGGACTTAACCGTAGCAAACAAAAATTTAGCTGATAATATCATTGCAGCTAGTTACAAATTGAATAGTATGGGTATACAGAGTGTGGATTTTAAGAAATTAAAAGAACAAAATCTAGGGAAAAAATGTACAGATAAGAAAAAAAGAACAAGATGATAAAGAATCCCCAATCATGTATACAGTGTGGAGACTATCAATAGATATCAACCCTTGATCAACACAACTGATTGATAGTTAGGAAAAGAGGACATACATGAAAACCACAATAACAGTGAAGATTCTAAGATAGAAGAATCACAACAAAGACATATTTTGGATACTAGTTTACATATACTTCCAGATGAGAATAAATCTAACTTGGGCATATTGACTTGGAATGTATCTGGACTAATATCAAAAAAGGTATATACAGAATGTTTTAATTTTCTCAAAAATGTTGATATACTAAACCTTCAAGAAATCTGCCATGGTATAGATCAGATAGAGGTGATAGCATTAAATGGATACCAACCTATACAGGCACCAGCAAATAAATCTACAAAAAAGGGAAGAAATTCTGGTGGGCTTGTCACCTACATTAAAATAACTAATTATCAGGAAGTAACAGAAACAAAAATAAGCCCCAGCTATCTAATCACAATATTGAAAGTTCGGGAAGAAGAACTAATAATAGTTAATATTTATAACCTATCAAAAAATCTCCCTCATTTGATAAAAAGCTAGTCAAAACAATTATTAAGGATGCTCAAGAGTTACAAAATGAATATAGTCAAGCCCAGCTTATTCTAACTATAGACTTTGTTATTAAATATGGGGATAAGGAAGCTTGTAATAACAAGGGCAAATCAATTATACTAAAAACACTACAAATAAATCCTAGGGAATCACAAGATATTAATTGAACTAGACTCACCCTAATTTTATCCGCCAAAAATACAGAAACACACAATTCCTGTGCTTGCTTATGCAGACAACCTTGATATAATATCAACCAGCAGTTTCAAACTACAGAGAAGCTTGCAGAAACTTGAAACTATCTGTCAAAAATTAAATATCCTTCCGAACACCAAAAAAAAAAATGATGGTTATGGGGAGCAATAGAAGATATAAAGCTTTAATTCTGGCAAGCAAACCACTCAAATTTGTAAAATAATTTGCTTATCTGAATGTTGTTTTTTTCTAGCAACACCCTCTGGAATAAACATATGAATCTAGTAAAAAAATTTCAACTAACTGCAGGTGCCTTAAAAAGATTTAACTATATGTTCAGAGGTATGCCAGTTACACCTACTGTATGCTCAAGGTTATAAATACAAAATTAATAAATCAGGCTTCATATGCTGTAGAAATATGGGGAGATTTGAAGCTTGATAGAATGGACACAGTGCTAAATAAATAATACAAACAAATGTTAAAGCTTTCATTTGCCTCACCAAACTCTTTGGTTAAAACTCAAACTGGACAGATCAGCATCGGATACTTAGCACAAATCTGAATTATACATTTTTGGATAAAAAATTCAGCACAAAAACAGGCAACATTTCTATATGACTGCTTACAGGAGAAAAGAAAATGACAATCATTGTATAAAGTCATCTGGCTAGGTAGGCTGAATTTTTTGCTAAAAAATTATAATTGTACATACAGTACCTAAACAAATGGAAAGAACAGGGAATAACAATTAATCTAAAGTATACAATATACATCTCTGACTTGATATTTGAAAAGGCTAAACAGAATGATCTCCAAGCAATTACTGAACTGAAGGTGCCATAAATGGTTAACTCACAATACTAAAAGAACACTCCCTTAAGTTCTATTTCCAGTCAATCCACAATCCAGAATACAAAGAAATAATCACTCAGCACAGATTCGTTGTATTCCCAAGTAATGTCCTTGAGGTCTTATATGGTAAAGGATCAGTCACAGCAACAAATTGCTGCTGCTGTTTGCAAGAAACTTCATGTGACTTTAAGATGCCCATGGTATAGTAAAATTAGAGAGAATTTTTTAGGTCCAATTATTGGCTCTCTGTTTATGCTAGCCAGATATCTTTTGGATTTACTGTTTAATTCAGAGAATGGAAACTGTCTAAATGCTTTGGCAATTTATTAAAAAGAAATATGATGAAAATAAGAAAAAAATATTAATCAGGATCAGAGGGAATCTGAATGACAGAGACAGAGATCCCTTAGACAAATAAAAACATGAAATTCTGAAATTGAAATGGGAGAACTATGAAGTTACCCCTGTACACTTAATACTGCACTTATAATGAAGATCCCCTCTTGCAAGCTCTTTTAACTATAAATTATTTGAACAGTAAACAAATGCAGCATGTTTATGTATTTTATGCAAAATGCATATACATGGAAAATTGTGTGGAACTGTACTACTATTTTGTAGAGCGCTATGATATTTAATTTTTTGTACAATTGTTTTTAACTGATTGTAATAACATATGTCAAACAATAAAATAATGACTTACTTACTTACTGGTCATCCACCTGGGAACCAATGATTTGGCAGGGGCAGAGATGGGAGTAGTACAGAACAGGTTCATAGAGCTAGCAAACAGCTGCAAGGATTTGATGAGTTTTATTGCTTTTTCAAGGGTAATTCCTATTTCCAGGGCTGGCAAAGTCAGAAAAAAGAGAATTGATGAATTTAATGATTGTCTAAGGAGCTAGTGCTAGGTGGAAGAGTTAAATTGCATTGGAGGGTGGGGTAACAAGTGGTTGGACAAAGGGCTACATTCAGCAGATAGGCTGCACCTTAATTGGGAGGGATCGAAAGTACTCAGGGAGAAACTGAAGGAATACATGGAAAAGGATCTATGAGCCAGTATGCACAGAAACTTCAAGTCAGAGAGGTCTGTGGACCTCCCCCATACACAGGAGGTAGAATTCAGGAGGGAGGGCATAGGGGCAAGGGAGGGCATTCAAGGACCTGAGGTGAAAGGGGGTGTATAGGGGATAGGCAGATCAAGAAGGATACAGGAACTAGGCAGGGTGATGTAGAGTCAAGGTAGAGGCCGGTGTCACTCAACGCTTGCAGTCTTGTTAACAAGATGGTAGACATGCAGGCCCTCTTTGCAGAGGGGAAGGTAGATGTAGCAACAGTTACTAAGAGCTGGACTATAGTACACCATGACTGGGACCTCTCGATCCCATGGTACAAGTTGTACAGAAGTGATAGAGTGTTGGGCAAAGTGGGGGTGGCAGCATACATCAGGGAAGGGATAATATGCATAAGGGAGGAGAATGAACTGGAAAAGTGGAATTGTTATGGATCCAGCTCCAGACCAACAGGGGGAGGAAGGTCAGGTGGTGGGTGGTCTATTGACCGCCTAACCAACAGAAAGAAAGGAACAGAGAACTATGTAAGGAATTGCTGGAAGCAGAAAGAAAAGGGGCGGTGGTAGTGGTGGGGGACTTTAATCTGCTTAAGGTGGACTTGGGTACACCAGCCACATCCTGTAGTGAGAGTCAAGTGATGCTGGATATGATACAGGGAGGATTCATGATCCAGGGAGTTACAGAGCCCACCATGGAGGGGAAATCCTTGATCTTGTGATCTCTAACGGGGAGCATGTACATGAGATAACAGTCAAGGAACCTCTGAGAGGTAGCAACCACAGCACAGTGTGGTTTAGTTTGGGTATGAAAATGGAAAGCTTCCCCACCAAGACCAAAACCCTGGACTTCAAGAGAACATAAAATGGGATTGGCGCTAAGGAAACAACTAGAGGGCATCAAAAGCATTCATGGGGATGAACAGACAATTGGCCATCATCATCAGGGATGCAATACTAGCAGCTACAGCATACTGTGTTAGGCTTGGGGGGAAAAATCAGTGGTCATGTCATCCATCTAGTTCGACTCTGAGGTGACCAGGGTGGTGCGAGACAAGAGAACTGCCTGCAAGAGATACAAGAGGACTGAGAGTGAAGCAGGTAAGGAGGAATATCTGAGGCTAGCTAAAGTGGCAGGCAAGGTGATGCAGCAAGCAAAGGTACACAAAGAACTACAAACAGTAGAAGGGATTAAGGCTGGAGAGAAGGCCTTCTTTGCTCTACATAGCTAGAAGAGGTACAGAAAGGATGGGATAGTTAAGCTGAAGAAAGGGGATGGATGAGTGGAGGAAGAAATGAACAAGGTGCAGGTACTGAATAAGTACTTCTGCTGTCTTCACTAGGTAAAAAGATAGGCCAGTACCACCAGGTGGAGAAGAAGGGAGGGGGAGGGGCCACTGACTTGGTAATAGAGGTAGACAGAGAGAGGGATGGGCTACTAGCACTGAAGACAGATAAGTCTCCAAGACCCAACAGCATACACCCAAGGCAAGGCCTCTAGAATTCTGTGGCTGCAGAATTTTGTGCAGAACTTGCAATCTGCTGCAGAACTTCTGTGGTGCCGCAGAATTCACTCTTCTTGGTGATTTTTTATTAATATTTCTGTTTATACATAGAATCTGGTTCCCTTCCCCTTTTTTTATATCCAAAACCCCCCTATATGTTCAGAATGTGATGTTATCATTGCTATAACATCATACATTAGCTAATGAAATGGCTGCATTCTGCAACAGAAATGAACAGTCACTTATCTACCACAGCTCCACTGCCAGAGACGGTGGCACTGCACATCATGCATGGTGATATTTGCTCAACCTGCACTACAGCCTAATACAATTTTCAGTCTTACATTGTTGCACTAGGGCCAACTTAAACAAAACCTTGTCAATAACAGAGACTTGTTAAGTCCATACCTCACTTTGTACAAACCTATTTGTGCCTTTAAGGTATAGAGACGCTATCTGAAATGAATAACTGGTAAAATGAATTAAACTGTCTAAATGTTTAAGAAAAATAAAGTAATTATGCCCAGAAAAGTGAAATATAATAATGTGTAGACCTGTTGAAAGAATAGAACTATTAAATAAATAATTGCACTGTACGCATTTTTGCCAGGGTTATTGATTACATATTGTCATTGGTTGATGGAATCTCCTAAAAGTTATTGAGAAATGTTGTGTGCAGGGACAGCTGTTGGGTCAGAGGGTAGCATGCTGTGTTTCTGAGCCAGCAACCCAGGTTCAAAGATTAGCTCTGGGAGCTGGCTGGGCAGCACAAGGATTGGTGGAACACATCACTGCTTGGAGCCTGGGAAGGTATGGTGCAGTGTTCTGTCACATGGTGGACACATTGTGATGGGCTGGACAGCTGTATCTCACAATTGGTTCACATGCATGTCGTGGTCTGATGGTGTTACACAGTGTGTCAGGGAAAGCAGGTTGACATGAAAAATGAGTTTTGCAATAAGTCCTCTATTCCATTTCCAATGGGACCTGTATGAATGAGGATGCAAGTTCATGGAAATTAAAAAAAATAATATATATATATATATATATATATATATACACACACATATACATATACACACACACACACACACACACACACACACTACAGTATCTCTGTCTCTCTCACCACACACACACACATATTTGTATGTATGTTACAGACTGCATATAAATATATAAGTGATACACAGTGGGAACTCTCATGAGTGGTGTAGAAAGCACATACAAATATATAAGTGATAGACAGTGGAAACCTCATTAGTGGGATAGATAGCATGCATATAGAAATACCTTATTTATCACATAAGATCCCCTCTGCATATGTCATTTAAGCAACAGGCTAGGACCTTAAGGGAGAGACATTTGTTTTGCCTTTTTAGGCATAACATTATTTTTATAAGTCTGTTATTTTTTGAACTAGTGTTACTGTGCTTTCCACCATCCTGATTGCTGTAACCACTGCCAGGAAAGTGAAGTCAGGATGACAAGCTGACACTGTGATGTGGTAGTTTGTTAGTACTGCAGAACGTCCGAAGAAATTACAAACCACCGCCACAGAAGTTCTGCGGCAAATGATAGTCTTGCTGCAGAATTTGGTCTCACTGTGCCGCAGAAAGGTAGGGGCCCTGACCCAAGGGTACTGAAGGAGCTAGCATAAGAGCTTGTGGGGCCACTGGTGGACCCCTTAAATGAATCTCTGGAGTTGGGAGTGGTGCCGTAGGATTGGAGAATGGCACATGTAGTGCCTCGCCACAAGAGCAGGCCCAGAAATGATCCAGAGAACTACAGACCAGTCAGTCTGACATCAATCATATGCAAACTCATGGAGACGATACTCAAGGAGAGGCTGGTGAGGTACATAGAGGAGAATGGTCTCCAGGATTACAGGCAGCATGAGTCTGTGGGGGGAAGATCCTGTCAGACGAACCTGATTAACTTTTTCAACTGGGTCATCAGGGCGGTGGATGGAAGAAAGTGGTAGATATCATTTACCTGGACTTTGGCAAGGCCTTCGATTCTGTGCCACATATATAGAATAATGGGCAGGGAACTGTGCACAACAAGGCTGTGTTTCCATTGAGGGGGTTGATGACATCATAGACCTTGAGAGTGAAGCGTAAGAGGTCCCTATAATGTCATCAACTCCCTGAGACAGAAACACAGCCTCATTGCTGCACAGTTCCCTATCTGTTATTTTATATAGTATATGGTTCCCCCCCAAAATTTGCCCATTTAATTTCACAAGGTTGCAGGCTTGGGTGCAATTTCATACCTTGTGGTTCACACTGCCATTTCCTCCTGATCCTCGCTGCAGTCCTGCTCTGCTGCCAATACCAAAGATCCTGGTTCTTACTATTGTCCCACTCTGCTCCCGACCCTGACGATTAATAAGGGCAGTGATTGAAAGAAAAAGAAAAAAGAAAACTGACAAATTCATAGTTTGGAAACATGGAACCGACTATGGCAGGCCGAGTCCAAATTATCTTTGAAGTGCTCGATCACAACCACTCACTAAATGACGTCGCCATGTTGATCTGTATTTTTTTGTGAAACACAGTGTTTCAACCAATCAGGAAAAGTTGAAGGTTAAAAAGTTGTTATATTATTGATGTGATGTCAGAACAATAGTACGGCAACTTTTTTGACCTTTGAACTCTCCTACAACATTTTCAGAACTGCTGATTTTCATACAGAATAAGCCCAAACCATATACTATGAGGTTAATCAGCAAACTGAAGGATCTTAGGGTTGGGAAGAGAATGACAAGGTGGGTAGACAGTTGGCTAAGTGACAGAACCAAGAGGGTGGTGGTGGGGGGAAGAGTTAACCAGTACCAAGAAGGTCACCAGTGGAGTCCTGCAAGGATCGGTGCTGCGACTGTTGTTGTTCAATGTCTTCATAAATGACAATGAGGATGGCATAAATGGCAAGATGTGTCTGTGTGCAGATGACACCAAAGTCTGTGAGATTATGGACACAGCTGAAGGGATACAGGATCAATGGGAAGACCTCAGGAAACTTGAGAGGTGGTCAGAGATCTGTCAACTTGGCTTCAATGCCAAGAAATGCAAAGTGACGCTAATTGGATCCAAAAATACTAGGACTGAGTATTACTGGGAGGTGGGGAGGTTCCAGGTAGCAGCAACAGAGGAAGAAAAGTATCTGGGGGTGGTGATCACCAGTGGCCTGAAACACTCCACACAATGCAAGAAGGCAACAGCAAATGCGAATAGGATGTTGATGTGTGTAGCAAGGGGATTCAGCAGTAGATAAAGAGAAAGGGAACATTGTTTAACCAGGAGTAACACACTAAGCCAAAGCTTGTTTTCAGATGTGACCTGGGAGCACAAGGAAGTTAAATGACTTGCTCAAGATCACACAGTATGCACCTAGGTGGCTGTGGGATTCAAACCCAGATCTCCATAATGCCCCTGAACAGGTCACTGGTGAGACTGCATTTAGAATAATGGGTAAGGTACTGGAATCCATATCATGAACACAACATCAACTTGTTTTACAGAGTCTGAAGGAGGGCAACTAAGATGATCAGGGGACTGCTGGGGAAGACTTATGAAGAGAGGCTGGAAACACCAAGAATGTACTCCCTGGAAGAGAAGAAAGGGGGGAGGGACATGATAGAGACCTTTAAGTACCTGAAAGGAATAAATATAGTGGATAGGGAAGATCTATTCAAGCTAAGGCACAACAGATCTATGAGGGAACACAGTTTGAAGTTGATGAGGGAGGTTTAGAAGGGATGTTAGAAAACATTTTCATGGAGAGTGTGGTGGACACATGGAATGCACTATCAGAAGAGGTGGCCTCAGTGAAGATGGTGGGTGACTTTAAGAGTGCCTGGGATAGGAATAAAGGGAACCCATGGGACCGTGGTGGTGGTGGGGGAGTTATGAAGGAAGGGTTGATGGGTGGGCAGGGTCAAAAACATAACACAGGGACAATGCATTATTAACGAGCAGACTCAGACCAATTTGGCCTTCTTCTGCTGGCTCTTTTGTATATTCGTATGTTTGTATGCTCTCCCTGCTTCCCTCTGTTTCCCCTGATACACCTCCCTATCCTTCTCCCTCTGCATCTCCTTATACCTTCTGAATGCTACCCTTTTAGCCTTTACCTTTTCAGCCACCTCTTTCAAGAACCACAGCTGTCTCTTTTTCCTCTTGCTTTTGCTCACTTGTTTGATGCAGAGGCTTGATGCCTTCCCTATGGACTTTATTAGCTTTACCCATTATTCTTCTACTCCACTCATGTCATACCGCACCTAGAAGGTCAGCACTGAGGCATTTGCCAATCTTTTTAAAATCTGCCCTCCTCAAGTCCAGGACCCTCGCCCTTGTGTCATTTAATTCTGCAGCCATCCTTTATAGTCAACCACACAGTATGGTGATCGCTGTTCTCCAGGTGGCCTCCTATCTTGACATCTGCAGCACTGTCCCTGTTAGTGAGTACCAGGTCCAGTATTGCCCCACGATGAGTGGGTTCACTGACTAGTTGCCTAAAGAATGTCACTGAAGGGAGTCCAGGATGTCTCTGCTTCTAGCTGAAGCCGCAGCTGGGTTGTTGCAATCTACATCCAGCAGATTGAAGTTCGCCACCAGCAGCACCTTCCCCTTTTCCTGCCATCTTGCCAATAGCTTCTACCAGTACTTTATATAACTCCTTCCCCCTGTGTTGGAGGTCTGCATATCACACCAATGTAAATAATGGCTCCATTCTCTGTCTCTTTGGTGACCCACAGCACCTCTGCTCCCCCCTGTATTCTCTGTATCTCTGTTGCTTTTATGTCTTCCCTCACATAAAGCACCACATCTCCTCTTTTCCTTCCCACTCTGTCCCTCCTGAACAGAGTACAGCCTGCTATGGACATGTTCCACTTATGGTTTTTAGTGCACCATGACTTGGTAAAAGCCACAGTATCCAAGTCTGCCTCTGCTATTATGGCCTCTAGGTCCAGAATCTTATTCCCTAGACTTCTAGCATTCACACATACACACATGGCCTTTCAGATTTTGTTACCTTTCTGCTTGCTACCTCCTCTTTTTCTTTCTTGCCCCCTCTTCTGCTCCCCTTTCTTTTTAATGCTTCTGTTCCCAACCCCTCTTCATTTCTACTTCCCTGCTTCATTTATTTATTAATTTCCACCCTTGGGATTCCATTCCCTTTAGGTTATCTCTACTTTCTACTTCAGCCTGTGGAGGGGGAGGGGGCGAGGGGGGTGCAGTTGCTGCCTTCTTGATTTCTTCCACCTCCCAACTCAGCTAGTTTAAATGTTCATCAAAGTAACATCTAAACCTTCCATTGAAGAGTGTGATTTCCCTCCCTGATGGATTCAGGCCCTCACCCTGTAAAGGCCGTTTGCAGGCCATCACCCCTGTAAAGGTCCTTATCTCTCCAGGTGGATCTCCAGTCTCCAATGTAGCCAAACCCATGCTCTCTGCACTATTCCTTCAATCATGAGTTGAAGGTCTTGGTGCCGAGATCCCTCTCCTCCTCTCCACTCTTGTAGACAGGCAGCACATCAGTGAAAGACACAGAGTGCACTACCTGTCAAAGACCCCTCCTCAGCTCCTTTAACTTCCCCTACACTATCCCAGCCTCATCCCTAGCCAGGTCATTAGTCCTCAGGTGGAGAATGGCATCCAGCGCTGCCTCCCATCCTACTGCCTTAGCGATCCTCTGGATCTGCTTCCCAGCCCTCTGGGCTGTGATACCACTTAGGCACCTAACCTCCCTCTCCCACACTTTCTTATTCCCAGATCTCTTCCCCTCACAATCAAGTCTCCCATGAGAAGTTGCTTCCTTCTCCTCTAGGGTTCTCTTTCTCCCTCTATGGGGTCTCCAACCTGGAGAACACCCAAATCCTCCATGGCCACTACTATGAGTGCCTCCTCCTGGTAGTCCCACCTCACCAGAGCAGTGTAGGAATTTTGTAGTGGTACTGGTTGAGGAATGTGATTCTGACCCACCACCCCCACCCTTCCAGAGCCCACCGTAATCCAGCCATTCCTCATCTCTGGCATCCTCTGGGGTAATTGTATCAGTCTCAGTGGCCCCTGAGTAGAGCAAGAGGTTCCCTGAATCCTAACCAACTCAGCCTGGAATCTAATGACCTCCTCCCTCAACCTAGAGAGGTGCACTCTATTCATCTGCTGCTTATTCTTTTCATATCCCTCACAGAAAATCTGTAGCAGGCCAGTCTGCTTTCTCTGTTCAACTTTCTACACTCTGGAAGTCTCACTCTCCCCCTCTGTCTATCTTATCTCTCTCCGTTCTCTCAAACCACTCTTACTGACACTCTTCACTAAAGAATCCACCTACAGACAGGCTTCTTCCTCTTCTCTCCACATAATAGCAACCCATGTCCTATCTATCCCCATCACAGTTTTACCCATTTTTGCTTACTCAGTTGTATAGCTTATGCACTTTTCAAGAAAGACAGTGAAGGAAGAAAGGGAAGAGCAGTGGCCATGTATGTGAGGGAGGGACTCAAAGCAACTCAGGTTCAGGGGCTGCAGAAGGGATCAGAGTCACTGCAGGTCACCCCACAGACAGAAAATGAAACTAGCATTAGAACAGGGGTGCTCTACAGACCATCAGCACAGGGGGAAGAGACAGACAAAACACTAATGGAAGCCATTCACAAAATGGCAACCGAAGGTAAACTACTACTACTAGGGGACTTCAATCTGCCAGATGTAGATTGGAACACCCAGACTGCGAGGACAGCCAAAAGCAAGAACATCCTGACTGCACTGCAGGGAGCATGCCTAAGACAGCTTGTGGCTGAACCCACCCATGAGGGGTCTATACTAGACCTGGTGCTCACCAATGGACACAGGATCAAACATGCGAAGGTAGGCAGCCACATAGGAATCAGTGACCACAGGATGGTATGGTTTGATACAACCACAGTGGAAGAGGCAAACCACACAAAAGTAAAGGTCCTGCATTTCAGAAGGGCCTACTTTGATAATTTTTATTTTATTTAGTTTTTGTTGATAGGGTAAGCGCATTAGACAAATTCTGCCTATTTTTAGGCATGACCCAGGGGAGGGGGATACAGATGAATGCCAGCTTACCTTGACCTAGATTAAGCTGTTGGTGGTATTTTTTAGTAAATGGGGGAAATTTGGCCTGGGCACCAGGGAAATTCTCCTACTCACAAGTAGGCGAATTGCTGGCTGTTGCAAGATGGCCACTCTGCATGGGACTCCTGAGGAGATGGACGTCTCTGAGGTAGGAGAGCTGACCTCCTCCCCTACTCTCAGTCTACCAGAGAGTGTTGGAGATGTTGAAATTCTGTTGGAAACTAAAGAAGATGATGGCGTTAATGAGATTTTCATGTCAATGGAAGATTTGAGTCGAAGTGCTTCTATCACTGAAGAGACAAATGAGTGTGAGAATAACCTTAAAAATCCTGATTCAGAACTTGCCCTGTTGGAATTGATTGCAACAGAAAACAGGAGGCATCTCCAGAAACAGGAGCTTTTCAAAGCGGAACTCGCTATAATGCAGGCTGAAAAAGTAGCTGTCAAAACTCCTGGCCCACTTGTCAGGTAACTCCCTTCAGAAAATGATGCAGAAACATCAAAGGATGCCACCAGGAGAGTCATACAGCACCTTACTCCAGGTAATTTCCTCCCCTATTATTCTGCAGACTATAAATTCAGCAGGCAGTAGTAGCACTAGTGTGAGCGTGTACCTAGAGCCAAGGGAAGTAGAGAAAGGAGATGATTTACATGACAATATTGTCTTAGACTCCTCTGTTTCAGGTGGAAAAAATTAAATGTATGACGTTCTGCCTGCCTGTAGCTCTGTTCTTATCAGTTCTGGTGCAGCCTCAGACCTCTCCAGGCCAAAACCTTTTCAGATGCAATATCAAAGAAAGCTAGGTTTGTGTTCAAACAAATTCCATCTGATATAGTACAACATGAGACTGCTACCTCAAAAGAGGGGAAAATTACTTATCAAACAAACAATTCAAATCAAGATGGTTCTACAGTGTTTTCATTTTCTGCAAGGGGACCCAATGTTAAATCATGTGTGAGGGATGATACCTATGTTTGCCCGCCGCCTTGGCCCATTGCAAGACAACATCCACTGGACTGCATCCCCCTCTCCCTGGACCTTCCCTTCCCCACCTGGTCCTTTCAGGGAAACACCTAGCAGTTCTTCCCTAGGGACCTGTCCTCCCTGAGGACTATTATATCTATGTCTGGAACATATTTCTTGCAACATTATGTAACCTAAGTTAGTCATAACTTGAAACACTCTGTAACCTAAGTGTATTATGTTAAATGTTCTACTTCTTTTACTGCACCTGTACTGTTGACCACTGTTGTTTCTGCATGTGTTTTGTCTGCCCTCTCTGCGATGAGGCGCCTTTGTAGATAAGTCTCTGACTCAAAGGTTGTAAACCCAACTTGTATTAAATAAATAAATGACATCAAAGAAAAGAGAACTGCATTACTGCTAGCAAAAATAAATATTCCCCCTGACCTACCAAATATAATGGAAGAATTCCAGGATATTGTACTTCAAACTCATTCTTCTGGTACTGAGGCTCAGTCCACCTCAGCTGCAATACAGGCAGCATTTATTGTTCAGCCCCTAAATTTTGACCCCTTTGCAATGTGGTCACTGTAAAAACTTTGCGTGAAGCAGGGTGAAAGAAAATGCCTGATGGGGCCTGGCTCCCTGACCCTGATTGGGATCCTAAATTACCCTTTTCACAGGCCTCTCCTGAATGGCACTCAACTGTACACAACCAGGTATCTGAAACCCAGTCTAGACTACAAACTCAGGAACTTGTGCAAAGTAAAATTCCCATTTCTGAAGTTCCACCCAAACCGACAAATATAGCTACACTGCCTCTGGCCTCAAAAGGTGAAGGTGTTTCTTCCAGACCTGGGGACTCAGACATTTTACAGGGTTCTCTACCTGCTCCTGTGGTAGACAACCAGTGATTGACACTACAAAACAGGCCCTTGTTATTGGATTAATTTAAAAAAACTAAAAAAGAGGCAGTGCCAAGGAGAAACACTGTCAGAATTCAATATAAAGGTGGCTTGGATAATAGGCCAGACAGACACTATGTAGGGAGACTCTTGTTAAAATAATCTATTCATTTCTCTCCCAAAGAAGTCTTCACCTTCATAAATATTTCTGGCCAAGATAATTTCTATATATGTCAGTTTACATTTTCCATATGCTATAGACCTGATGTAGAACCTTTGTAAAAGAGCCTTGGCTCAAAGGTAATTGTAATCCTAGATCTAAATAAACAAATAAACAATAAACCTATTTGGGAGTGGTATAACCAGGTGAAGTTCATGGGAAGGATATTACCTTCTGGTTATCCTAGAAATGTGAGGTCCTCAGTGTCCCAGAGGCCATTTTAGATACTGAACTTTTTTGGACTGGGGGTTGGAAATATAAAGTCAAATTATGGCAAATGGACTCTGGGGTGGAACCTGTTTCTAATTCTTTCCTGCTAGGGAGGGACAGGGGAGTATTTTTTTTTATGTGGGTCAGCCCTGAGCCTGCTATAAATGTGGTTCTCAGACCCATCTCTCTAGAATCTGTGACAAACCATGGTTTGACAACTGTGGTGAAATAGGTCACATTAATCACCAGTGCACCAGCCACACAAAATGCAATCTATGCGAAGAGACTGGCCATGTCTTCACAGAGTGCCCTTGGACTGCCAAAAACAAAACTTTATGCATAAGTCCAGAGTTGTTAATTCAACAAGCCCAAAACTCAGTTGCAGCTAATGAGCAAAACTCCCAAGCACTTCCCCCTCCACCTCCCTCTTCAACCCCCCCATCGAATCCAGGGGAGGTACTGACTGACACTATAGTGACTGAAGAGATTCATACTAAGGAGGAACCTAAACCCCCCTGCTGGCCACCCTTGTCCCAGTATTCTATATGGAGTCTCAAGATGGGCCAGTGAATTTTTCTACACCCTCCCAATCTCCTCCATTACCAATGAGAAGGTCCTCTAGGAATATTAAGGCCAAATCTCCCCCAACCACCATGGACATTGAATCTGAAAATTCTGTGCTGCCTTGGTTGCAAATTGGGGGAACTCAGAAATGGATCAGGGGGATTCAGACTCACAGCCACACGATAGGGACATGCCTTTCAAAAATCCAGAGCTTGTGGGTTATAAAGGAAAAAAGGAAAAGAAAAGGAAAAAAAATCCTAAACTCTAACTCTGCCTAAGGTTTCCTTTTGTATGAGGTCTTTAAATGTGCATAGTTTATTAAATGTTTCAAAGCGACAGGCTGTTTTTAACTTTGTGCAGGAATTCAAAATTGACATTTGCTTTGTGCAAGAAACATGGATGTTCTCTATCGATCAAGTCAGTTTTTTTCAGAGTGAATGGCTATGGGGACCATCTTTTTGGTCCTTCAGCCCAGATAGTGCTGGTGGTGTGGGCATAATTTTTAACTCTTATTTTTTTATGTTAACAAAATTGATTGATCTTATTCCAGACAGGGTTCTAATTGTGAATGGGTTATGGAAGGGGGTAGACTGCAGACTCATAAGTGCCTATGGCCCACAGACAAAGGCAGATAGAGTAGCTTTACTCAACTCCCGTCAACCTTACCTTATTACCTCCTATAAAATTTTCTTAAGTGGGGACTTTAACTGTGGCTTAAAAGAAAAAAAATTCTAAGACCCAAGGAAATAAAAAAATATACTGTAACTTCAATGCATTACAGAAATGTATAGAGACAGCTGATTTGCTGGACTGTTGCAAACATCACACTCATGGGCCCAAGTTTACATATAAAAGAGGACAATTTACACCAACCATTGACCATATATTCATATAGAAAAACTTACTAGCTCCTACTTTTAAAACTATATCAGTCTAATTCTCAGACAATCTGCTTCTCAAAATACCCTTCCAAGATCTCCCTAGGAAATCTCAGAAGAGCACTAGATGGAAATTAAATTTTTCAGTTCTGTCTGACCCTTTAGTTAGATCTGAGATTTTAAGACTGCTTTGGGCTCGGTCCTCTGTAAGCATACTGTACAACAACCTTGGAGAGTGGTGGACTGACTCCAAAGTAAATTTAAGGGTATGGTTCCAAAAGTTTGGTAAAGAAAAGGAAATGAAAAATTCTTAAAATATTTACAACTCAGGCAACAATTACAATATTTATATTCACTTTTTTACACCTCTAGATATGGTTATTCATCACAAATTGACAAGTTAAAAATAGACATGAAATCCTTTCAGTATGATAGAGCCAAAACTATTAGGACTATGTTGCAATATGGGACCCAAAAATCCCTATGGGGACCCATTCGAAGCCTGCAAAACAAGGAAGGATGCTTCATTAATGCAAAACCTATTGAACTCTGATGGGTTCATTACTGACTCAACTGAATGGATACACAAGATAATAAGAGATTTTCTTTAGTCCCACACCTTATCCTCACCACCCCAGATATCGGCTATAAAATCTTATCTTCAGAAAATCAATATCCCCAATTTCCCATGTGATACCCAAGAAATGTCTAGACCCATTTCAGCCCTGGAAATTGAACTGGTCATAAATTTACTGAAATCTGGGACATCACCAGGACCAGATGGCTTACCGTATGAATTTTATAAATCTTTTCCTAGAGAACTCTCTGCATGTCTGGAAACAGTATACCAGTATTTTTTTTTACAAAAGATTATTCCCACTTCCTTCACTGTAGGTTTATTAATCTTTTTATTCAAATCTGGCAACAGAAAAATGATTCAAAATTGGAGACCAATCACCATTTTAAACTCAGATTTCAAAATACTGTCCCAAATCTTAAATAACAGATTAAAACATTACACCAGTTTAGTCATATCCCCTAAACAGTTTTGTGGTCTTCCATATAGAAAAATACAGTATGCACTGATGATACTCAGAGATTTAATTAAGAACCTCTCCCTTCGTGGTAAAAAGGGCTATATAGTATCAGCTGATCAGTGTAAGGCATTCGAGAGCATCTACCATCCCTTTCTATTTTTAACATTAGAAGCTTATGGAATACCACAGGAATTTATGCAATGGATAAAACTTCTGTATTCATCAGCTACAGTTCATCCAGTGATTAAAAATCAAGTAACAAGGGTCTACAAATCTGAACAGGGATCAGGCAAGGATGCCTCTTGAGCCCTCTTTAGTACATCTTCTCCTTGGACCCTTTCATCAGAAAATTAAGTGATACATTAAAATGGCAAGGGATTTCTGGAGATAGCATGAATGATAGCTTACAGTTTCAGGCTTATGCAGATGACATCTGTTTATTTTTTTCAGATTATAACCAATTAGGGCTATTCTTACAGGAAATGAAAGTTGATTCTACACTCTCTAGCTCAAAATTAAATAAATAAACAATGTAAAGGACTTTTTGTGGGTACCTGTCACCCCACTCTTGTACAGATAGAGGGCATTAATATGTCTTCTGAGCTACTAACAATTTTAGGGATCTTCTTTCATCCTCAGAATTTGGCCCTTTCCAATTGGAATTCTACCTTACAAATAGTGAAGCAGAAAGTCCAGAGATGGAAAAACTGGAAAATGTCAAAATTAAAAAGAATACACATTATAAATCAATTCATCACCCCCTGCATTTTGTACACAGCTATGATTCCCCCCTCCATCACATCTCAAAACCAGATTATATAGTGTGTTTTTTTCAGATGCTCTGGGGTAGTAGGCTCAATCCCATCAAGAGATGTTTTACATACCTCTCCAAGTAAAAAGGGGGCCTAGGGATGGTGGACCCCGTAGTATTTTTTCACACCCTTTTTATCTCTCAAACTGTTAGATGTGGCCTTGTGCCATCTGACTCACTCCATCACAAATGGGTGTTTTTTTAGGGCATGGATAAATATCCCCCCAAAAGTAACTGGCCACCTTCATATTCCTGAGTATTTCAAATCTTGAGCTCAGAAAATCTACAAATGGGGCTTAACAAAAACATCAAATCTGTCAGGGGACTGGTTTGCAGCCGTACAAAGAAGTATAAGTTAAAATCTATCCTGAAGACCCAGTTTTTAAAAACTGCCACTCTGATCAGAATAACAAAGTGTTAGCCCAGTTAAAAAATGACAGGACCCCCCCATTTGTAGATGGTGTGGTTATCTGTGTATGAGAGATTAAACATTCAAGGAAAATGTAAGCACAAAGCTCAAGAAGAAAGAAACTGCCCCTATAATTCCTGTATAGCTGTAGAAGAGTCAATGGAACATTTTATGGGAGTTTCTAGCAGCTAAATAGAGAATATTTTGGCTATGGAAACTAAATTATGACTATTTTATACTTGGATAGTACTCTCGGTTATGTAGTAATTATCATGAGTGTACCTTGTTAGTTTTTTTGTGTTGCTTAAAATTTTACCTATGGCAGGCAAGATGCCAATGAATGCTATATCAAAGACAAATGACTTATGACACTTTTAGTATCCTAGTACAACAAGCTATGTTCTCTGTTTATAAGAAAGACAAAGCTCTTTATACATCACATAAGGTGTTTAAGTGGTTGAAGGGGTTTACTTCTTTTATAAAGTTTAAATGATGTTCATTAAGAGCAATGAGAAGAAACATAATTTCCTTACGAAACTGTCTAGTTCATAGTGTAAAATATATTCAGTGATGGGTGGGTCATGTGTTTGTAAATGTATTGTTATGATGATGTTTCGATCTTCCCTTAATTAATATGTCATATAGTTACTTTTCAGTTCCTTTTTTTTCTTTTTGTTTTCCATTTGTGTGTATATTATGCTATATAAAACTGCTGTTTTTGATGTTACTTACAATAAAAATTCTCCTACTGTTTTCAAGAAGTGCTATGGGATCTTTAACATCCACCTGAACTACCACCAGAACAGGCAGATGGGACTTCAGTTTAACATCTCATCTGAAAGACTGCACCTCAGGAGTGCAGCACCTCCTCATGATGTACTACAGTGTCAGTACTGGGATATAACCCAAGTGTCTGGTGTGGAGATAGAACCCACAGCCTTCTGATCTCCCAGCCTCAGAGGTGAATGTGCTACCTACTGAACCACTGAAAAAATGGTGGAATGTTTCAGGGGAGTCCTGGAAAAGGAGGACAAAGGTGGGGAAGTGGCGAAGTAGTGGTCTATTCTCAATGGGAACATAACAGAGGCAATTAATCTCTATGTTAAACAGCAAAGCAAGAGTAAGAGAAAGGAACAACCACTCTTATTCTCAAGGGAAGGGGCCAAGAAAGTGAGAGATAAGAGAAGGGCCTTCAGGAGATACTAAAAAACACAAAGGGAAAAGGACAGGGAGTAGTATCTAGAGAAGCAAAGGGAGGCAGGAAAGGCAGTCAGAAGTGCAAAGGCACAAACAGAAGAAAATATAGCACAGGCTGTAAAGAAAGGTGACAAGACCTTCTTCAGGTATATCAGTGAGAGCAAGAAGACAAGGAGTGGGATTGTCAGGATAAAGAAAGAGGGAGGAGGGTGTGCAGAGGAGGACATAGAAAAAGCAGAAATATTGAACAGATACTTTTGTTCAGTTTTCATGAATGAAGGGGAAGGTGAAGGTCCACAACTCAGCAAAAGTGGTAACCAGGGAAGAGAGGTAGACACCACTCCATTCACATAGAGTCCTAGAGGAACTTGGAAAACTGAAAATAGATGAGGCAATGGGGCCAGATGGGATACACTCCAGAATATTAAAAGAGCTCAGAGAGGTGTTGGCAGCCCTGCTGACCACCCTATTCAACTGATCACTGGAGATGGGAAGTCCCAGAAGACTGGAGGAGGGCAAATGTGGTTCCTCTCCACAAAAATGGGAGCCGAGAAGAATCAGGCAATTACAGACCAGTCAGCTTGACCTCAGTGGTGGGAAAATTAATGAAGGCACTGTTAAAGGAGAGGATTGTGTCATTCCTTTAATCTAACAGAGAACAGGATCCAAGGCAGCATGGATCCACAGTGGGAAGGTCATGTCAAACAAATCTAATAGATTTCTTTGACTAGGTGACCAGGGAGGTAGATCAGAGAAGGGCGGTGGATGTGGCCTAATTGGATTTCAGCAAGGCCTTTGATACTGTCCCACATAGAAGGTTGACAAGCAAGTTAGGCAATATGGGGGTGGGCCCCAAGGTGGTGAACTGGATCAGAAATTGGTTGGTGGCAGGACACAGAGGGTGCTGATATATGGGGTTCATTCTGAGGAGAGGGAGGTGACCAGCGAGGTGCTACAGGGATCAGTCCTGGGTCCAGTCCTCTTCAAAGTCATCATAAGTGACATTGCAGAGGGGCTGGAGGGGAAAGTATGTATTTTTGCAGATGACACTATGATCTGCAACAGGGTTGACACTCCAGAGGGGATAGAAAAAAATAGGAAAAGACCTAAGCAGGTTGGAGGAGTGGTCAGAATTGTGTTAGCTAAGATTTAATGCAAAAAAAGGGCAAAGTCATGCACTTGGGAAGCAGAAATTCAGGGGAAGAGTACAAGATGGTGGTGGTGGTGGGGGTGCTGGCAGCCACCAAGCAGGAATGGGGCCTGGGGGTACTAATATTAAGTGACCTAAAGGTGACCAAACAGTATGAGAAGGCAGCTGGGAAAGCAAGTGGAATGCTGGGATTCATAGAGAGATGTATCACCAGCAGAAAGATGGAGGTGGTTATGCCACTGTACAGATCACTGGTGAGACCTCAGCTGGAGTACTGTATCCAGTTCTGGAGACCTCATCTCGGGAAGGACAAAGACCAACTGTAGGCAGTCCAGAGGAGGGCTACAAAGATGGTATATGATCTGCATGAAAACTCTACAAGGAGAGGCCAGGGGACCTCAATCTGTATTCTTTGGAGGAGAGGAGAGGAAAGCAATGAGGGGACATATAGAAATGTTCAAGTACCTCAGGGGTATAAACAAAGTACAAAAGGGTAGCATCTTTCAGAAAAGATGTGCAAGAACAAGAGGGCACAAAATGAAGTTGGGGGGTTCAGGGCAACATGAGAAAGTGCTTTTTCTCTGAAAGAGTAGTGGATGCTTGGAACACCCTCCCAAAGGAGGTGGTGGGGGCAAAACCAGTTAGGGAATTCAAACATGTGTGGGATAGGCATAAAGGGACCCTAGAGACAGGAAGGAAAGGGTGAGTTGCAGATCAACTAGGATCTGTGGTTTAAAATAGGTAGGCACATGGGCAGACTGTGTGTGCTACACGGTCCTTATCTGCCATCAACTTCTATGTTTCTGTATTTCAGTATACTCTGTAATCAGAATTTTACACCTCACTGGTTCTGCAGAAATGCCTTGCCTAACATTGATGGCATGGTCCTTTAGTTCTCCATCTGGCTACCCCATAGCTGACACTGAGGTACACTTTTTACGTTGTTTCTGTCTTTCTCTGAAATGTATTACTTGGACTTTGATTTTATTGTAAATGTTCGTATACCTACTGTATTATTGTCAGTTTCATTATTGCTACTTCACTTTCTATTGTATCTCCTTCCTGGGTCACAGCTGGAAACAAGCCCCAGCTCAGTGTGTCTATCCCGCTCACTCAATTTAAAAAAAATAACAGTGTATACATTTATTACACTAAATGCAAGATGTTTCTTAGTATAAATACTGCTGTTTTTGATTAATTAGTACAAAAGAAACATTTTGAGACAAAAAATCAGTTCCATCTTATTTATCAAAGAATTTTACAGTTGAAAAAAAAAATTTCATTTCCATTCTTTGTTATGAAAAAAGAAAAAAAATATATACTGAGCAGTAGAGTCCAAAAGTAATGTGAGGTGATCCAAATTCATTGAAAGGCAAACAACTAGAATTCAAACCATTGGGAGTGGAGTGGTCACCAAATTTATGGCCCCCCTTTGGTTTGTAAAAATGTAATATTCTAGCGGAGTGCTACAACAATACAAGTACTGCACTGTTTAGAAATAAAATTTAAACTTAATGGGACATTGTCAACTGTACACTGATGTTTTTTGTCCTATTATAGCAAAGGTGTCTGTACCCCTGTAGCCTTCTTAATGGCCCTAAAATATAAATACATGCTTGGGATGGCCAAATAGGTAAATATTTTATTTCCTTTTCCATTCAGTTTAAAATGTTCCGATGTGCACTCACATATTTAAAGCAAGCAGAAGCACCTGCAAGCTCATCCACGGACCACGACAGTGTCTGCTTCCAGGGCTGAGAAAATCGTGCATGCATGAGCAGTTCATGTTATTTGCTATGTTTTTTAATCCTATAATGCTGACAGTCCCACTAACGAAGATAGTTAGAATGAATGAAGACAGAAACATATTTAATGAAGAGTTGAAATCTGAAGCCATGACTTGGGAATGCTTCAGCAGCATGATGTCCAGAGTTACAGCTCAGATTTCAACTCTTCATTTATGTATGTTTCTGTGCTCATTTTCATTTCTAACATAGTTTGTTAAGTTCAGGGGACTGTCAGCTGAAATTATAAAAAATATATATGACATCTAACATGAACCACACATGCATGCATCAGTTTCTTGGCCCCAGAAGCCAGTACTGTCCCTTTAGGTATGTTAAAATTCATCTGTGGACAAGCCTGCCGGTGCTTCCATGTCATTTTAAATATGCGAGCATGCATCAATGTCAGGTGGCTGACAATAAGAGCGTTCCACCAGAGTTTAAAGCTGAATGAAAAAGGCAAGGAAAATATTTAACTATTGACCATTTCAAGCAGGTATTTAGATTACAGGGCCATTAAGAAGGCTGCAGGGGGCACAGCCACTTTTGCTGTAATGGGAACAAAAATGTCAGTGTACAGCTGACAGTGTCCCTTTAAACATTGTAATAAGCCATCTGAGCCCCCAGCTATCTGATGTACTATCAGTTGTCACAAACCCACTCCTCAGCATCAGGCCCACTGAGCTCACAGTGCTCACCTTTAAGTGCAGTCCGTGACATGAGGGGGCAGGTATACCCACTTTGTCCTTTTAGAATGCTTGCTGAGGTCACAACTGCACCTCTGCCACGAGGACCCAGGGCATCCCTCTAGCTCTGGGTAAGGTTGCAATACCAGTCTCAAGTCTTGTGGCCAAATATGAACCCTTTGTTGGCTATTACACAAAGGATGAAGACCCATGCATCACACTCTCTTTGGGGTAGCAGCATAAGCCTGATTTGACCTTCTCCCTATAGGACATGCAACAGCCTGGTTCAAAATCCCAGCAAACTCTGGTATTCTCCCTATCCTTATCCAGATGTCCCTTACAGACCCTTTTTACTCGATTTGGTTGCTTCTGGTGCACCTCTAGCAATTAACTGTTGTCACAGATTAATAATTACGGTTTACAATTCACACACAAATATAGAAAACCCCCACTCAGGCAGATATTCTTTAGAGAAAACAAAAGTTTTACTAAAAATATTTAAATAAATACAGTTACACCTAAAAAGAGATTTTACTAATTTGAGTTACAGTATGCAGAAACAAAATGGGAAAAAATATATACATGTAAATGCAATAACACTGTTAGCTAAACATCTGCCTTGAAATTGCAGTGAAATTGAAGCCCAGAAAAGTGGATGAAAGTTTTCAGTTCCTTTTAGTCATTATAGCCACACTGGGTTTCAGCAATTTAGCTTCTGTGTGTCAGGTGGAGTCCAGATGAATAAGTGTGTCCAAATGCCCTGACACAGTGCTATTTATACCTTTCTGTAATCTTGAAATAGTAAGTAAAAATCCCACAACATTTAGGCCAGTAGATGGGACTGTTGCGCTGTTTCCAAAAATCAAATCCTGACATTTAAAGTCTAAGCCCTTTGAAGTCTTGGTGTCCCACAGTAAGCTAATTCACAGTGTCCTGCCAGCCAATAATTCACATAGGTTTGCTAGAAAGATGTTTTCTTCCCCTGTTACCTCATAAAATGAAGTATACTATAATAGTTTCTGGGAACAAAGCAAATGGCCTTTGAAGTGTATGATCCATGACAGGAAAATGGATGTTGGCATATCTCTGTTGAAGGAACCTGGGAATGCAATCTCAATTCTTGGCAAGCAGCTACCTTGCAGGTCAAAGGAAGGTCAACATGTTTTTTAAAAATCCAGTCTTTTCTCTATGTCCCCTTGAATTAACACTGGTATGTCTTGTGGCATATACATATACACAGAATTACATCTACGTATATATATTATAGAGGCATGGTCGCACCACTATATTTAGGGTTATGAAGGCACTTCTATGTTAAAGTCAAAATTTTGGGTGTTAATAAATTTGGACCCAGTTGATGGATTTATCTGAAATTTGGTATATGTGGTGCGGCATGGTAGGTCTCTTGATCTGCCAAATTTCATTTTGGTCGGCCTTACGGTCTTTGCGAACGAAAAATGCAAAACTATCCAGTTTTGGAGGCAATTTTGGGGATTTTGTCTGTGGCTCTGCATGGTCATTGTGTGGTGTGCCATTCTGTGAGATGGCTCATCTGAAAGAGCTTGGGTGGACGAACATGCTCCTTTTCATTTGGTGAAAAAATATTAAGGCATTCAAAAGGTATGCCACTTTTAAGCTCCCATTATAAGTCAATGGGAAAATTTATATAGTTGTTTTGCAAACAAAGAATGGGGTTTGGGCCATCTCATCCCACCTGGCAATCAAAGAATTTGTAGCCTCATGGTCAAAGAATCTTTGTCCCTGAGAATTTTTTGATCATGAGGTCCACCATCTTGTTTTTGCATTTCTGATCTTAAAAAATCAAATATCTCGGCTCAGGGGTCACTCCTGAAGTAAAACTTAGATGGGTTTTACTCAGGGGGCTCCGATGTATTGACCCATGCCTTTGGTTTGATGTAAAATGGTCTAGAAATAGAGTTATAATGTTTTAAAATATTTTATTGCGGCTCGCTAACAATCTTTGATCGTGAGCCTGCAAATTCTTTGATAGCGTGATTCTTTGATCACGATCTTGCATCGCGAGGTAAAAATACATTTTTCTACACTAAGAGGTGGTCTAGGAACACAAATGAGGGTGGGTTTTGTTTAGGGGGCTTCGTTCTGTCAAGGCATGGTGGTGGTTTTGTTCAATTCTGCCTAAAGGTAGCATTTCAGCATTTTTTATTCTTTGATCATGAGCCTGCAAATTCTTTGATTGTGAGCCTGCAAATTCTCTGATCGTGAGATTCTTTGATCGCAGTCATGCATCATGAGTGAAGTACAAGATGGCACTTTTAAAAATTCAATTATCCCAGCCCAGGGGTGGCCTAGGAACACAAATGAGGGTGGGTTTTGCTCAGGGGGCTTTGTTCTATCGAGGCATGGTAGTGGTTCCATGTAATTCTGAATAAAACTCAAGTTACAGAATTTTTAATTCTTTGTTCATAAGCCTGCAAATTCTTTGATCGCAAGATTCTTTGATTGCAATCTTTGATCGCGAGACAGGGACAAGATGGCCAGATTTTATAATGCGTTAGATAGAGCAATTTCACCAATCCTTAAGTTTAAATATCTCGGAAACGGTTTGGTGTTTTGCATTGAAATTTGGAGGGAGTTCTCGGCATGTTCTGTAGATGTGAATTATGGTGTTTATGTGTCAGAGAATTTATTTGTTTTGGCGATATTGCGTCACACAATTTAGGTGTTGCGGACACTGTTTTGCATTGTACTGGTGGCTTGAAATTGATAGGGTACATAACCTTAGTGTCATGGATGTAGTTTTCAGTCATTGTGCCTGTAAAATGTTAACAGGTGTGGAAATTTGCATCTCTGATGAATGAAAATGTCAATCTTTTACATGTTATATCTCGGACACGGTTTGGTGTTTTACATTGAAATTTAGAGGGTGTTGATGGTGCACACACATTTGCAAGTTGGTGGGACTGCAGGGCCCAAAGGCCCTGTGCTCTCACCAACATCTGCAGGTTGGTGGGAGCACACAGACTGAAGGGCCCATGCTCCACCAGTTCTGTAGGTTGTGGGATGGCGCAGCAAAGGCCTACTTCCACCAACTTGTGCAAGTTCTTAGTTTTATATTCTTTCTCAAAAAGCAAGGAAATTCTATGCAAAAAAACTGCGTTAATGCATAATTTAGGGTTAAAGCATAAAAAGTCAGGAAATGAGACCTTTAGGGTTGCCAGTCCCCCCTGGACCCCCCATCAGCTGACGGGGTTTGTCATTGGGGTTGTGAGGCCTAAATGGCACCCCATTCTTATTTACTGTGGCTTGTGAATATCATTTCAGATGGAATGGAGTGACATTTAGGCCTCACAACCCCAATGACACACCCCGTCAACTGTCAATCTTGGCATGATGGGCGGGTCCGGGGGGGGCAACCCTAAAGGTCTAATTTCCTAACTTTTTATGCTTTAACCCTAAATGATGCATTGACACAGTTTTTTGCATAGAATCTCTCTCTCTCTCTGTATATATATAGATATATAGATATATAAATATAAATATATATATATATTATAGTGGCACAGTCGCGCCACTATAGTTAGAGTTCAGCGGTCACTTACATACTAAAGTCTAAAATGTGCATGTTAATAACTTTGGACCAATTCAACAGATTTACCTGAAATTTAGGATGCATGGTGCAGCATGATAGATCTCTTGATCTGCCAAATTTCGTTTTGGTCGGACTTGTGGTCTTTGTGTACGAAAATGCTGAAAAATGCAAAATTATCAATTTTTGGAGGCAGCTTTTGAGATTTTAGATGTAGCCCTGTGTGTTCATCATGTGGCATGCCACTCTGCAAGATGGCTTGTTTGAAAGAGCTTTGGTGGCTGAAGATGCTGATTTTTGTTCGGTGAGAAAATATTAAGGCATTCAAAAGTTATTGCACGTTTAAGTTCCCATTATGAGTCAATGGGAAAATCAATATGCATGTTTTGCAAACAAAGAATGGGGTTTTGGCCATCTTGTCCTGCCTGGTGATCAAAGAATTTGCAGCCTCGCAGTTAATCTTTGTCCCCGAGAATCTTCAAAATTCTTTGATCGCGAGGTCCGGCATCTTGTTTTTTTAATTTTCAATTGGAAAAAGACAAATATCTCATCTCAGGGGTCACTTCTGGAGTAAAACTTGAATGGGTTTTAGTCAGGGGGCTCCAATCTATCGAGCCATGCCTTTGGTTTCATCCAAATTGGTCAAAAAATAGAGTTATAAGATTTTAAAATCTTAATTCGCGGCTTGCTAACGATCTTTGATCGCGAGCCTGCAAATTCTTTGATCAGGAGATTCTTTGATCGTGATTGTGCATCACGACCTAAAAACACTAATATTTCAGCTCAGGGGTGAGCTAAGGATACAAATGAGAGTGGGTTTTGCTCAGGAGCATCCATTCTATCGAAGCATGCTGTTGGTTCTGTTCAAATCTGTAAAAAATTTGCATTTCACTATTTTTAATTCTTTGTTCATGAGCCTGAAAATTCTTTGATTGTGAGATTCTTTGATTGCAATCATGCATCGTGAGTGAGGCACGAGATGACCCAATTTAAAAATCAATTTTCGCAGCCCAGGGGTGTCCTAGGAAGTCAAATGAGGGTGGATTTTACTCAGGGGGCTTCTTTCTGTAGATATACCACAATTCCATCAATTTTTTGATTTATTAGATTTTTAATTCTTTGTTCATGAGCCTGCAAATTCTTTGAAGGTGAGATTCTTTGTTCACCATGTTTGATCGTGAGGGAAGGACAAGATGGCCAGATTTTTTTATAATGGAATAGATAGAGAAATTTTACCAATTTGTAACATTGAATATCTCAGAAACAGTTTGGTCTTTTTACTTGAAATTTGGAGGGTGTTTATGGCATGTCCTCTAGATGTGAATTATTGTGTTTACGTGTCAGAGAAAATTTCTTTTGCGGAGATATTGTGTAACGCACTTGATGTGTTGTGGACAGTGTTTTGCTTGTGGTAGTGGTGGCTTGAAATTGTTAGGATACCTAGTGTCATGGATATCATTTTCAGTCATTGTGTGTGTTACATGTCAACAGGTGCGGAACTATGCCAGTCTGATGAATGAAAATCTCATACATTAAAATGTTATATCTCAGACATGGTTTGGTCTTTTCACTTGAAATCTGGAGGGAGTTGACGGCATGTCCTGTGGATGTAAATTACAGTGTCGGAAAATATTTTTGGGGTGGAGATATGGCGTGGCACAGTTTACGTTCTGTGGACAGTATTTTGCTTGTGGCAGTGGCTAGAAATTGATAGGATACCTAGCCTTAGTGTCATGGATATAGTTTTCAGTTGTTGTGTGTGTTAAATGTCAAGAGGTGTGGAACTGGGCCACTCTGATGAATTAAAATTTCAAATGTTGACATGTCATATCTTGGACACGGTTTGGTCTTTTTACTTGAAATTTGGAGGGTGTTGACAGCATGTCCTGTAGATGTTAATAGAGGTGTTTACATGTCAGACAATATATTTTTTGCTGAGATATTGTGTGGCACAATTTACATTTTATGAACAGTGTTTTCTATTGTTCTACTAGATTAACATTTGTTTGGTGGCTAACCTTGTTGTTGTGAATGTACTTTTTTAGTCATTGGGTGTGTAATGTGGCCTGACACCAACTTGCGCAACTTTCCACTCTTCTATTCTTTCTTAAAAAGTAATGAAATTCTATGCAAAAAACTTCATTAATGCATCAGTTAGGGTTCTTGTACAGTGAAAAAAGTGAGGAAATTCAATTTAAGTGTTCCCACCCCTTGCACCCCACCCCCACCAACAGGCATCGGGGTGTGCGTTGAGGTCATTGCCCCTAACTCTCACCCCATTCTCCTACACTGCACCACCTCAGCTTGTTTACACATGGGATGGGGTGAGAGTTAGGGTCGATGAACCCAGCCTGTTGGTGGGGGTGGGGTGCAAGAGGTGGGAACCCTTAAATAGAATTTCCTCACTTTCTCACTGGAGAAGAACCCTAACTAATGCATTAATGACATTTTTTACATAGAATATATATATACACACACACACACAGAAGTATATCCACAAATAGGGATTGGCAGCAGGGCAGCTCGCGCCACACCACTCAGTTAGTATAAAGTATCTAAAGCATCAATATCACAATGAAACTAACTAGTTTACTAATCACTTCTCTGATTTAAACACATTTTCCCTAGTACTCTAAGAAATTGAGTAGCACTTTTAAATCTTATTAGGACACACTACATATCATTTAAAGATATAAATCCTAAGAGAAATTCTTTATAAATGGCATTGTACAAAGAAAAGGTTCTTAGGTGGCATCAAAAAGCTAGTCTTAGAGTAAAATCATATAAGTTTTGTTTTTGAGTAAACCCTTAATGTGAATTCATTATCAGAAACTGTTATTAATTTGGAAAAAAGAGAATTACTTATCTGTTATGGTTAATGGCATAGGATTTGAGTCTTGGGTTTTTAAATCTGAGGTTTCAGTTATTTGAGATTAAGTAGTCCCAGTTTGAAGTACAGCTGTTCGGAGGGGCAATTTGTAGCAGAGGCGAGGTCAGTTTCACTTCTATTTGGATCAGGTTAAGCTGTTTCTAAGATTTTGAAGAACAGTCCATAGATACAGATCCAACAGTTTGATTGCTCTCAAGTTCGATTTGTCAGAGTCTGCTTCTGATTCTGTGGCCTTTGCTGCAATATGTTGGGAGATATAGTCTGTTTGTTGCATTTCTTCAAACAAATCCAAACTTGACCTTTTAATGATACTTGGGCTTTACAGGGGTATAAAATTGAATGTTAGTCCCTGAGATCTTCTGTCTCTTCCCTATAAAGGAGGAGGTGATGGTGTCTTTGCTGAGTAATTGGTGCCACATTAGGACAAATTAACACTTTAGAATGTTTAAAGCTATATGTGCCTTTAAAGAGCTAGTGGAGCCAAAACAGGCAGACAGAAAAATAATACAAATTTTAAGTAGTAGTCAGTTGTAACTTTTTTCTGAAGTATTTTTATTTTTCCTTTTGCTCATGAGAAAATATTCTATGTGATAATATTGTGCTGGATGTGTGGAGCAGCTCTTAGTCTGCCAGCTGACATATCTAACTCCACTGCTCCACACTACATCATCAGCACTATGATCTCACTGGCAGTGACATCACAGGTGAATGACCTGGCAGTCACTCACTTGCTGTTCTTAAGTAGTAGTGATGTCACAGTCAGTGAGGTCACAATGCTGATGATGTAGTGTGGGGCAGTAGACAAGATATGTCAGCTGCCAGGCTAAGAGCTGTTCCACGCTTCACACCTATTAGCATCAGGTACACAATCTTCTAATTAAACAAAGGGAAAAGAAAAAGTATGTCAGATATAAAAGGTAAGTGTTGGCTGCTTTTAAAATCTAATATTAGTTTTAGGCAGTACTCTAGCGCTTTAACACTTACTGCCTTAATTAATTCTCTGTCCAAAAGTGATGTGAAGGTGATAATGCCAGAAGTTGTTTGCTTACTTATAGCTGATTTTCTACAAATGAATGAGGAGCTGGTATCCTGAATATCTTGGACATAGTTGGGACATATGAATCAGTATATTTTAGCTGCTCTATCATGAATTGTTTTCTTGAGACCCAGCTTGTAAACATTCTGAATCTATCAATGGCAGGTCCACAGTTCTTAAGTTGAATTTCCTTTGGTGGTTTTCAAGGAATTCTAGATTCCTTGCTATTAGGACAGTCTCTCATTAAGATAGTTGAGAGGGGAGATACTGCCTAAAATATAGCTTTCAATTCAGTATTCTCCTTTTGCAGTGCTTTCATTACTTTTGAATTGTTGCTACTTTTTTCCTTTAACTTTTTTTCCATACAGATTTTTATGCTGCCTGCAACTGGAGGGGCAGCTCATCAGTTGAGTCCCCAGTCCCCCACACTGGCAACCTGCCCATCTGGTCTTCTATCTGGTCCAAGTTCCTCACAAGCTTCCCCTCATGGCAGGGCTGAGAGGGGAGGGTCATCCTCCCCCACCTTGTACAGCATATCCAAACAGGACCAGTGGTGACCTGTGGTGGTGCTGGCATGGGCACAGCCATGCTTGGTTTCATTAAGCCCCTCCTATGCCATTTTCCACTGTTTTTCCCTTCCCCATCATGGAGCATTGTGCACACGCATGGAGTCACACTTGTCTGACATGCCCCTGCAGTTCCCTCCTGTATTGTACCTTCTTGCAGTTGATGTGCCTCTGGGCCTCCACCTGGGGTAGCCTAGCCTGGGCCAACATACCTCCCTCCCTTCCTCAGGAGAGGACAACAGCCCCTCAGATTCTCAATCCTCTCCCTCCCTCCCAGGCTGACTCCCAGTGACCAGAGTCTGCTCCCAAACCTTGGTCACCAGCATGGGGGAAAGAGAAGGCGTAAGTCACCTCAGCCTTCTTCACCACTGGGCTGGCTTTTTCTGCCAATTTTTGGAAGGTAGTTTCCAATATGGTAAGTTTGCAATTAATTTTCTGATCTGAATTCTGTAGCATGTTGATTAATTTACTGAAGTTGTTACTGGCATTTTCAAAAGACTCCATTTTTCTCATATGAGGAGCTGGTATAGGTTTTGTGGTACTTACTAAAGATGTTTCTTTTTCTATTGGCTCTATCCTGAAACCACTGGTTCAGAGCATGTAGACTCTAACTGCTGGGCTGATTGATAATGCTACATCTGTTTGGTATGGCTCTGGTCTCCTCCTAAAGCCATGACACTAGGTTCTTAGTGCTCCTTCAAATTCTCGGTTAAATATTGGACCTTCACTGGGACTGGAGTTGGTACCTCTGATCGAGGCAACAGGTACTGACTGACTAATATTAAGTGAACTCTTGCTGCACAGGTATTTTTCAATAGGACCTGTTTTCTTTCTCTTATCTGGATTAAAGGTCATTGAAGCAACACTAATTTCCTGCCTTTTCCTCTCCTTTTTCTTGCTCATGGAGTTTTTGCTTTTTTTATATAGAAAGAATTGCAGTAGAGGTTTGAGGCCCCATCAGAAAGTCTGTTTACCAACATATTGTTGAATAAAACATTAAAAAAATGTAAAGAGAAAACAGCATTCATAGAGCTTGAAATAGTTATGGCTCCTCCACTGTGGCCATTTTGGATCCAGCTATACTTTATATGATGACTTGGTGACTGTAATCCTTGTCTTTCTTAATGCCTATCTCAATTATTATAACATTGTTTATCAGGAAGTTTGGTGCATTGCATCCAGCTAGTGCAGAATGTTGATACAAGTAGTTTCAATATCATGCAGGTGCTCTGTGATCTGCACTGGCTACCAGTTAGGTAGCACACCTCCTGCAATATTTGCTTAATGGTATCAAGGCCCTACATGGGTTGGGTCTGAACTACAGTACAATTCACATGAAACTATTCCACCAATGAGTTCCTTGTGCAGTTCTCATTTAACTTCATAGGTATTCCTGAATCTTGCACAAAACCTTGCAAAAACTGTAATCTAACAGTTACAGCTCAGTTTTGCATTGCATTGTGGCAGATCAGCAGATGCCTTCAAGTTGAGTTTCATATAAAAGTTGCTCTTGATCTAGCCAAGAGTTGAAAAACAACACATGAGTACAGTGGTGTAACTATGCATACATCCTGCAACACATGAGTTCAGTGGTATAACTAGGCATACGTCCTGTATGCCAGGGGGCATACAAAAAAAATTAACACCTTGCTTTGACTCAGAGCAGCCAGCCAAAAGCCTCCGCTGGCATTTAAAAACAAGCATTTGTATATGCCAAACATTTTGTTCTACTCTGAAAAAAACATACATTTGTCAATGCCATATGTTTTCTTGCATGGTTTATGTGGCAGGAGTGTATTGTGTTAGTTGAACTTCTGTTGGGAGGAAACACCTGCCTGAACTATGTTTTGACAAGCTGTCATATTTTGGACAGCATTTGAATGCAGAAGCTCAGGTAATAAGAAGGCTGTATTGAAAATGTGGGGTGTAAATATTTAAAATTTCCACAGTTATGAGCATGCATACTGAAATTGCAACGAATGGGCATAACTTTGTAATTTTTCCATATTTTGACCCCAAATGTTGAACACAGTCTTCTTATCACCCACCTCATGAACCCCTTTGGTGAAAATGTTCAAATCCATCAGAAAGTGGCATTCCACACCACAGATGCGAAAATACATTTTGGGCATGATGTGAAAAATGACAGCTGTATTGTTTATGAGGTGGTGTGATAAAATGGTTATACTGAAAATGTGGAGTGAAAATATTGAAAATGACTAAAGTTACATGCTTGCATACAAAATTTTGAATGATTGCATGTATAGTAACTCGACTATTATTTGGAATTTTTTCACCAAGTTTTCAACATGGCCTTTTTGGGACCCCTCCTCATGAAGAGTGCCAGTGTCATTTCATTCATTGGTCCTAAAAGGTAATTTTGCATGGCGACTGTGCCATTCTGTGCCACAGGTGCAAAAACATGTTTCAGGCAGGATGTGAAAAATGACAGCTGTACTGTTCATGAGAAGATGTGAAAAAATGGCAATGTTGAAAGTCTGGAGAGGAAATATAAAAATTTTCAAATTATGAGCATGTGTAGAAACTGCACAACACACGCTTGTAATGCAGTCATTCTTGGGAATTTTTTTGCACCAATTTTTTCATCATGGGATATTTGGGACCTCTCCTCATGAACACTGGCACTGTCATTTCATTAATCAGTCCCAAAAGATGATTCCGCACAGTGATCACAAAATCACCTTTGTGGATTGAGTAATGAAATGACAGTGCCAGTGTTCAGGAGGTGAGGTCCCAGGAACCCCATGTTAAAAATCTGGGGTCAAAATTCCTAAAAATGACTGAGATATCAACATAAGTTTGAAAACCCCATTGACAGCCATTATACAGGCTTACCTTGATTCCTCAATTTGCAGTTCAGCTTTGAAGAGTGCAGATGTATTCTGGTCCAGAGAAGACTGCCACTGCCAACCTCTGGAGGTAAGTATGGGGTAAGGGGGGAAGGGGATGTGGGTATGCAGAGGGAGGGTCAGGAGTCAGGATGGGGGAGGGGGACAGGGAAGATGAAGAGGGACCATTTTTTCTTTTTTACACGCTTAAAAAAAAGACATCAGGGGGACAGTTTTCTTTTTTTTTAAAGGGCATAAAACATGTTTATTTCAGGACACTGGGAGTGGGCTCCCCAGTTGCCAGAAGGTAGATAATGCCAACATGTGGATTGGGCACCCTGTTGTCAGCACAGGACGGGGAACAGAGGGAGCAGGGCAGACTGAATGCAGAGGGAGGGAAAGGGAAGGCTTACTGTGCTGCAATGATGGGGGAAGGAGGGAGCAGGGTGGACTGCACACAGAGGAAGGGAGCGGGATGGGTTATTGTGCTGCTATGACAGGAACAAAGGCAGCAGGATGGAGAGCACACAGAAGGAGTGAGCAGGAGGGGTTATTGTGCTGCCAGGATGGGAACAAAGGGAGTGGGCAGACTGCATGCAGACGGAGGGAGTGGGAGGGGTTATTGTGCTATGGGGATGGTAACAGAGGGAGCAGGGCAGACTGCACACAGAAAGAGTGAGCAGGAGGGGTTATTATGCTGGCAGGATGGGAACAGAGGGAGTGGGCAGACTGCATGCAGACGGAGGGAGTGGGAGGGGTTATTGTGCTGCTGGAATGGAAACAGAGAGAGCGGGCAGACTGCATGCAGATGGAGGGAGTGGGAGGGGTTATTGTGCTATGGGGATGGTAACAGAGGGAGCAGGGCAGACTGCACACAGAAGGAGTGAGCAGGAGGGGTTATTGTGCTGCCAGGATGGGAACAGAGGGAGTGGGCAGACTGCATGCAGATGGAGGGAGTGGGAGGGGTTATTGTGCTGCTGGGATGGGAACAGAGAGAGCGGGCAGACTGCATGCAGACGGAGGGAGTGGGAGGGGTTATTGTGCTATGGGGATGGTAACAGAGGGAGCAGGGCAGACTGCACACAGAAGGAGTGAGCAGGAGGGGTTATTGTGCTGCCAGGATGGGAACAGAGGGAGTGGGCAGACTGCATGCAGATGGAGGGAGTGGGAGGGGTTATTGTGCTGCCAGGATGGGAACAGAGAGAGAACGGGCAGACTGCATGCAGATGGAGGGAGTGGGAGGGGTTATTGTGCTATGGGGATGGTAACAGAGGGAGCAGGGCAGACTGCACACAGAAGGAGTGAGCAGGAGGGGTTATTGTGCTGCCAGGATGGGAACAGAGGGAGTGGGCAGACTGCATGCAGACGGAGGGAGTGGGAGGGGTTATTGTGCTGCTGGGATGGGAACAGAGAGAGCGGGCAGACTGCATGCAGACGGAGGGAGTGGGAGGGGTTATTGTGCTATGGGGATGGTAACAGAGGGAGCAGGGCAGACTGCACACAGAAGGAGTGAGCAGGAGGGGTTATTGTGCTGCCAGGATGGGAACAGAGGGAGTGGGCAGACTGCATGGAGACGGAGGGAGTGGGAGGGGTTATTGTGCTGCTGGGATGGGAACAGAGAGAGCGGGCAGACTGCATGCAGATGGAGGGAGTGGGAGGGGTTATTGTGCTACGGGGATGGTAACAGAGGGAGCAGGGCAGACTGCACACAGAAGGAGTATGCAGGAGGGGTTATTGTGCTGCCACGATGGGAACAGAGGGAGTGGGCAGACTGCATGCAGACGGAGGGAGTGGGAGGGGTTATTGTGCTGCCAGGATGGGAACAGAGGGAGTGGGCAGACTGCATGCAGACAGAGGGAGTGGGAGGGGTTATTGTGCTGCCAGGATGGGAACAGAGAGAGCGGGCAGACTGCATGCAGATGGAGGGAGTGGGAGGGGTTATTGTGCTATGGGGATGGTAACAGAGGGAGCAGGGCAGACTGCACACAGAAGGAGTGAGCAGGAGGGGTTATTGTGCTGCCAGGATGGGAACAGAGGGAGTGGGCAGACTGCATGCAGACGGAGGGAGTGGGAGGGGTTATTGTGCTGCTGGGATGGGAACAGAGAGTGGGCAGACTGCATGCAGACGGAGGGAGTGGGAGGGGTTATTGTGCTATGGGGATGGTAACAGAGGGAGCAGGGCAGACTGCACACAGAAGGCGTGAGCAGGAGGGGTCATTGTGCTGCCAGGATGCGAACAGAGGGAGTGGGCAGACTGCATGCAGACGGAGGGAGTGGGAGGGGTTATTGTGCTATGGGGATGGTAACAGAGGGAGCAGGGCAGACTGCACACAGAAGGAGTGAGCAGGAGGGGTTATTGTGCTGCCAGGATGGGAACAGAGGGAGTGGGCAGACTGCATGCAGACGGAGGAGTGGGAGGGGTTATTGTGCTGCCAGGATGGGAACAGAGAGAGCGGGTAGACTGCATGCAGATGGAGGGAGTGGGAGGGGTTATTGTGCTATGAGGATGGTAACAGAGGGAGCAGGGCAGACTGCACACAGAAGGAGTGAGCAGGAGGGGTTATTGTGCTGCCAGGATGGGAACAGAGGGAGTGGGCAGACTGCATGCAGAAGAAGGGAGTTGGAGGGGTTATTGTGCTATGGGGATGGTAACAGAGGGAGCAGGGCAGACTGCACACAGAAGGAGTGAGCAGGAGGGGTTATTGTGCTGCCAGGATGGGAACAGAGGGAGTGGGCAGACTGCATGCAGATGGAGGGAGTGGGAAGGGTTATTGTGCTACGGGGATGGTAACAGAGTGAGCAGGGCAGACTGCACACAGAAGGAGTGAGCGGAAGGGGTTATTGTGCTGCCAAGATGGGGAACAGAGGGTTGACCTGACAGCACTATGCAAATGAAAGAAATTAAGTGCTCTAACTGGAGCACTTCATTTCTTTCAACTAGAGAACAGCTTCCAGCTGTGAAATTCAGACTAGTGTCACAGTCTGGTTGTGTTCTCATTGGTCTGTGAGGGACGAGCCCACTGTAGAGTGTTCTGCATTAGACTCATCCCTGTCACACCTCTCAAATGTCATTCTACTGCAAGGTGTTTCTTGCCCACATGCAAGGAAACCAAGAAATACTGCTCACTGCAATCACCCCCTCCCTTACTCACCCCACATCTTATGTTGAAGCTAGAAATAAAAGCAGATTATCAGAAGGACCGTACAGCTTAGTACATGCTACCATGTGTGACAGCATGTAAACAGTTGCTCAGCCCTTCTGTTAATTTTTCTGTGTTTTAACGTAATGGCTCCAACCTATCAATGCTTTCTTCTTTTAACTGAACAACGCTGACCTACAACTCACTCAGATCATGGTAAAACTTTGAAAGATTACTCACAAGAGGGCCAAGACAAGAGATTGTAGACATAGAGGTTATGAGAGTTAATGGGAGTTATACGTGAAGGTGGTCTGTGCATAGCAGCTCTGTGGGAAACATTAAAGTGCTTAATGCTGAGTTAGGTCAGAAGTTATATCATCTAATGAAAGTGCACACTGTACAGAGAATTCGGTCTAGAATATTTTAGTTTAATTCATAATTGCTCTGGTATATAACCACCAATGAAGTGAGCTGACATTTTGCTATGAATTAATTTTTAATTAGCTGAGAACAATAAGGTGAAATATATATGACAAGGGGAGTAGAGACAAACAGATCCTTATTTTATCATTTATTTTTATTTAGAAAGACTTAGGCAGCTTGATTGCAGAAGGGGATAAGAATTTTTCAGGCAGTCTGCTTTCTATATTCCTTTGTGGAATTTCTGTGAATGAAGAGAAATTATTTAGTGCATACAGTGAGAAGAACACAAATGAAGGTTCTCTTCTTAATAGTATCGATTGTGGTTTCAATATTGAATTTTTAAATATAAGTACACTTTATTGTTTTCCAACAATACCACAAAAATGTAAAAACATATCTGGTTTTGATGTGACCTGACCTGACCCAGCACACCCCATTTACCTGACTAAAGAATTTATATAATCATGTATATAAGTTGTGCATCCTTTGAAAGTTTGAATTTGCTTTAGAGTAACATTGCTGGTAACACAAGACTATCTGGTATGTTCTTACAGTGTATGGCGAGAGCTTGTTCTAACTCTGAAACACTGTTTTATCACAGTTCAAAGGTTATGGAACACATTTGCATCTTTCTGTGGTACAACAGTGTGGTAGAACAGCATTCCAGATGATCTGGAAAGTGCTCAAGCAACACACTTTTAAAAGCAGTCGAGGAAACTGCCATGTGTACATTACAGGCTAAAAATCAATTTAGAGATGGCTGCAGATGTTTACTCAAAGCTGATGATGAAACAACTTATCTAAATTAGTTTTTGGGCACCATACACTATAAAAAGTACATGATGTGCAACTGTATGCATGACCTGTGTATTTTGCCATGTCAAGGTACTGATTCTTATGGACCTCTTGAGCTTTGCTGTCCAGGTCAGCAAAAATCAGAATTCCTCTGTAGCAGAATGTACTGGTTATTTTTTTTTAATTCAGCAAGTTTTATTAGGCATATCACAGTGCAAACCAAGTTTAAAGATTGAAAGTTGTACCATCCATGTACACTGTCCAGAAGGCCCTAAAATATCTCCCCCTCCCCCAAAAGTCCCCCCCCAGTGCACTCTCCTTTCTTTATTATCCTAAGATTAGCCAAAGGAACAAGAAGAGAAATCATTGAGATATAGTTAGAGAGGGAGGAGAGGTTCGTGAAGACAACCGGAGAGGTCATATCAAGATAAATACAGAGCATATAACTTCCCCCATTTTTTGTTGTAAGATGAGAGGCAATGGCACACACTCGCAATTAAGTATTCTAGGTGGAGTGAAAATGATATTTCATGCAACCATTCGGCATAGGAAATGGTAACTTGATCAGAACGTACTGGTTATGCTTAGTTGCCCACCCAGTATTCTCTATATAATGCATGGGGGGCACAGAGAACAGATTGCTTCTCTGTCTTCTCATTCTCTCTCTCTCTCTCTCTCATTTGTAATTTTACTTTAAATGCTTAACAAATAACACTCCTACAAACTGAAATGCAGAAATGTTTGCCTTTTTAAGGCTGCATGGCAAAGCCATGCTGTCTTTCTGCTATGACATAGATTAGAAGAGGGGCTCAGGAAAGCTATTGTGTGTAATTACTCAGTGATTAGTCATTGCCATAGCATTAGTTTTCCACTGTCTTTCTCTCCGTCAGACCTCACAACCCCCCCCCCGCCCCCACAGAGGCACTGAAGAAATAGTTCTGTAGAGTTTTTAAAAACACAGGACATGATTACCAGTGTTAAGGTTTATTCTGCTGCCAGTTGATTAGTTGACTGGCACTAGGACCCTGGGGAACTCTAAGCCAAAGGCAGATGTCGATACATTTCCGGTCATGAAGTCAGTGTTATAGCACAGTGAAATGCAACGCTGCAAAACTGCTTGTAGTTTCTTTACACAACTCCAGGTAAATCTACAGATTACTGTTTAAACATACTGACATAGTTTCCTTTTATGGTTCAAAATGTATTTGTCTTTCAAATGTTTAGTAATGTAATCCCCTGCTTCCTCAAAACTTTTCAAAGTAGAGTAGTGCATATTTTCCTTTCATGATTCAGAACAAGTTTGTCTTTCTGTTTTCTCAAAACTTTTCACAGTAGAGAACTGCATGAAACAAACACCTTTTAATACAGTTTGCAGTAATAATTGTTTAAACAGTAGTAGGACAGTGCTGGGGGTGGTGATGGTGATTCAGGGATTATATGCTTTTCAGGGAATGCAGAGGGGAGATGATGTGTTGGTGGGATTAGAAGGAAAAAAGAAAGACTGAGGGTTCCAGCAGTGATCTGTAGGCTGGGACAGGGAACAGGCTGCAAAATGAGGTGTGGGTACTGGAAAGCAAATACATAGGGGTGGTTAGTACCGATGGAGCCAGTTATTTATCCAGGTAGCACCCACAACCTCATTAGTCCAGCAAACATCTGTTTAAACCTAATCTTAGCTTTAAATGGTAATATTTAGCATTTTGGGGAAAGAGTTGCCCCCCTTGAAAAAAATCTAGATGCGCCCCTGGTGAACAGTAGTGTAGAAAAGTACCATAATTGTGTGCACAAAATCTGCTTTGTATGTTGCAGAACAATACACAACTGCCCACAACTTGGGTAAGACACCTCACCTGGGAAAGAGTTGCCCCCTTGAAAAAAATCTAGATGCGCTCCTGGTGATCAGCAATGCAGAAAAATACCACAATTCTGTGAACAAAATCTGCTTTGTATGGTGCAGAACAATACACAATTGCCCACAACTCAGATAAGACACCTCACCTGGGAAACAGTCTAGATGCACCCACTGGTGATCAGCAGTGCAGGAAAGTACCAGAAATCTGTGTGCAAAATATGCTTTATATGGTGCAGAACAATTCACAACTGCCCATAACTCAAGTAAGACACCTCACCTCTATTGGTTTCACAGGACTACTGCCTCATCACCCTCCTGACGACACAATCATCCTGTAAAACTGGTCGAGGTGTCTTACCATAGCTGTGGGTGGTTGTAAATTGTTTTGCTTCTTATGAAGTTGATTTTGCACACACAATTGTGATGCCTAAGATTTAATATTTTACATTGTGCAGTTTACATGGTGAAGCCGAGAGTGCTGTCCCTTTGAGTGCATAAAAGTAACCTAGCAGGCTGTGGCCCCATGAAAAAATTCTAGATGCGTCCCTGGTGATCAGTAGTGCAGAAAAGTACCACAACTCTGTGTGCAAAATCTGCTTTATATGGTGCAGAACAGTTTACAACTGCCCATAACTCAGGTAAGGCACGTCCTCTACTAGTTTCACAGGACTACTGCCTGATCACCCTCCTGATGATGCAGTCATCCTGTAAACCTTGTCAAGGTGTCTTACCAGGTCCATAGTTGCAGGTGGCTGTAAATTGTTTCTCTTCTAATAAAGTTGATGTTGCACACAGAATTGTGATGCCTAAGACTTAATATTTTACATTGGGCAGTTTGGTGGTGAAGCCGAGATCGCTGTCGCTTTGAATGCATGAAAGTAGCCTAGCAACTAGATACTCAATCAGGTAAGTTACAGTAGCTGAGTTTTGAATGCACATTCAGAGTAACCCCCCCTCCCATGGCACCCACAACAGGATTTGTGCCAGCCACTGTGAAGTGACAGGTGGGGCTAATTGCAGAAAGGATCAATTCCACCATTGGGGTTAACTCTAAATCCAGAGGACTGGGTGTGCAACACCAGATGGAGAAAAAAGCTGTTTTAAAAAAATACAATGTCTCCAAGTAACCCTGGCTCTTCCATACTCCAGTTATATTCCAGTTATGATCTCCTGGTTCAGATTTAGGGAAATCACCTTCTGGCTAACTTCAGTGCTGTGTCTCACAGCTTGCTAACTTTGTTAAGGTACTAGAAGCTATAGTGTGTCAGAAGCATGTGCAAAACCTGGAAGGGGTATGTACTTTTTCTCACAGCATCATTAGTGTGCAGACTGCTCTGCCCTCCCTGTCAGGTGCTCCATGCCACTACTACTATGCCTTAATGGAGCAGGTGACCACAGGAGAGATAGCTGTGCCCAAAAGAAAGGAAGAATAGACATGCAGAACAGCATGATGTAGTAACCTACAGAAAATGCCAAGTTGCAAAAATCTGAATACTTTCATTCAAGGCAGATTACGCCACAGGCACACACCGCTGTGCACAAGGTCTTTGAACTGTAATGGATCAGGTGCACTGTGGGAGAGTGAAGACTTAAGGTAGCAAGGATTTACATACTATTGCTTCCTCCCTAAAATGATAGATCAGAGGTCAGGAGGGGAAGGGACCCACCATTGACATATCAGTCACAAAACTATGGGGTCTTGGTGGGTTTAGAGGTATCCTTGACTTCCGGCATGCAGTGCCAGGGAACCAAATCTATTTAACAACAACAACAAAAAAAAGATTGTGGTGGAGGGTGAGAAATGATTGCATTGGGAAGAAGGTAAAGACTTAAGAATTTACCTTTGGCTACCTGGGGAACTTTTCGGGCATTTACTTTTATTTTAGGCTCACAGAGTCCTGAGAATCTGGACTTGCCAACCCTCCCAGTTGCCTTGTAGTGTTGTGCTGCTGGGGATGTCTGATGTCTCTGCATTTTTAGCCTTCCCCTCTCCTGGCAGCTGTAGTCACCATCACAGATACTGATATTTCATGATGCATTCATGCACTGTTGTAGTGACTAATTGATCAAGTGTCTATATTTTTCTGGGTGGTGGTGGTGGTGGTGATTGATCAAGACAATAAAACATTGTACTGGGGCCTCTCCATCACTTCTGTGTAACACCACAGTGTCAGAGGTGTTGAGACCTAAGCATTTGGCTAAACAACAGCCATGTGTTTGGAGGTAGGTTGGGTACCATGAACCAGCACTGAACTGCTAGCAGCTGGGAAGCAGTGACCACCATGCCCTCAGTCTATCACATGGTCTCTGCTTAGAGCAGGGTTGGGGGAGTGAAGTGCTGCATTCCTTAGTGCTGAGCTGTTGCCCCTCACATAGGGATATCCACAATAGGGTAAAGCAAATTGGACTTAGGCAATCAGTGCACAGGAAAACAGGCAACAGCAAGATGCAAGCCTGGCAATTGCATTCTGCACCTTGCTGGTCGAACTGCATGTTGGTCCCATTGTGGGGGGGGCTTCATCCCCGCACCCCCCTCAAATAAATATAAACATCCACAGCCTGCACTTAAGGGGGTGGACCTCAGTTGGGGCCCCACTTTTCTGTCCACCCAAAATTTCCACTGTATTGAAGTCCCAGCCACCCAGATCACAATCTCCCATAGTGCCTCACCTACATCCCTTCACCCTAAGTCCTGTATTCACCTGATGGTATACGCCTTCCATTCAGGATCTTGCTTCTTTCATATCTACCCTTAAAAATATTTTTTATAATTTCAGGTTCCTTTCCTTTCCCAGTTCAATTGCTGCACCAGTGGGTGGCACACCCAAAGGCTAAACCTCCCTTTGCCACAGTGTGAATGTGAAAGGACTGACAACAGTAGAACTATACTTACAGGTATGTAGATTGGTCTGTTATTGCTCATTACTTTAGTTCTTTTAAAGGTAAATTAAAAATGTTTAAATGGGTTAGTTACAGGCTGCCTCAATAGCCCAGAGGCACTGCACCACAAGATCAACCAGAACTTGAGAGTAAGCCTGAGTCTTCAAATGTTGGCAGCATGGGGAGGGAGGATTTTCCTTCCAACTCCTGTAGCATCTCCAACAGTTACCTAAAGAGGTCATTAGTTGCATGGGAGATTTGAAGGTTGCAGGGAGGTAGGGGAAGGGAAGGCTGCAGTGACTGCCAGATGTGCAGTTAGTGTAGCTAGGGCTATGTGGGAGAGGATTTTGTGTTGTCAGTGTTAAAATGGGGGAGTACTTGATCATCTGGCTGAGGTCTGCTCTGCACTGAGACACAAAGGCCAGTGCTCCTGCAAGGCAGCATTCAGTCAGTCTTGCTGACATAAATGGAGTATGGGCCAGTAAGGATATTAAGTTTTTGGGACGGGATGGTTTGATCACCTGACTGGGTAAGATAACATGACTGGAGGTTATGGAGGGGTAACAAAGATTACTGCAGGAAGTTGCTGCTTTTTGTTTGTTTTGTTTCATTTTATCCTCTATCACCATATCTCTGTTGCTCTTACCTTGAGTTAAAGAGCAACTATGCACTTCTGTACATGATTTATCATAAATAAGACAAAGCTGTTTACAGTTTACTAGAAAATATATTTTTGATGTCAATGTTCCTTTCCAAAATTTTCAGTACATCTTGACAGTCCATCTGAAAAGTCTGTATAGAAAACATTTGCCTCTCCCCTGTTAACCTCACAGTGCCTTGAGTTTTTAGTGCGCACCATGGCAGACTGTAATATCACAAACAGCGATGGTGTGGTTAGCAGGGGACAGTAACATACATTTTGAAAGACTAAGTGAAAAAAGTGCTGCATTACCTACCATATTTAGTAGACCAATGGCATGGGGGAAAAATAACTAGAAACAAAACTAAAACACAATTGATATAAATCTAGTGTTTTTTATTTTTTTATTAGAGTAGAGAGATTGGGCAGGATTTTCAAACCTGCCAAGATGCCGCAAGTCCCCCGGTGCACAGAACGTAGTACGCACGGAGCTTGTGGCAGTCTCCAGTCGGCAGTCGGGATTTTCTATCCCTTGCACTGACCGCAGGTCCTTAGACCACATATTTGTGGTCTAGCCTGTGCCACATCCCAGAGCCAAATACACGGGGCTGTCGCCGGACATTTAGCGCAAGCCACTGTAAATCAGAGAAACTGACGCAACTGCACCTGGTATTGGAAAATCTGGTGCAGTTGCAGCAAAGGGGTTCAGCGCATCACTGATTTCAGAGTCCTCTGGTGCAGGGCTTGTCGCACACCCTGCGCTGGTGTTTGAAAATCCTGCCCATGCTCTTTAACTTTCTTTTCAACTTACTCCTATGCTGTATAGTACCCTTTGTATCTCTTGGCTCCCTATCTCTACTCACGCTACTATAAGTACCTCGTACTTACCTAGTTTTACCTTTACTTCCATAGGTCTGGCCAGATGATGGCTGTCTACCTTTCTGATAAGTATCTTGTTTAATTCTGACTACTATAATCTCTCCTCTAGGATCATAGACCCTTTGCATCTCCAGAACATTCTCTGTGCTTTTCTTTTAGGTTCTACCACAGTATCCCAAACTCAAAAGAACCCAACTCTGTGCACTGTGACTTGTACAGAGCAGGTAAGTTATATTAAATTTAGGGATCAAAACTGAGTTTTGCATCCTCTAGCCAGCAGGGCTAGTGACTGGGGAAAATCCCCACAGAATTTTCCACTGTCCCAGTTGATGTACTTACCAAAGTGTTACCCTCTCCAGCACATGCCTGCAGGGCTACCTAAAGGAAACTCTTAATAGCTGTATACAAGGATGGGAACAGTTTTTACCCTAGCAAAAGAGGTGGGGGTAGTGTCAGGGGCTGGGTGACTAGTGTCTGGGGAAGGGAGGTGCTAGTGTTTGGGATTTTGGAAGTTGAGTAAGCTGCAGTCAGATGCTTTGGAGAGATGGAGTGGGCTAGTGTTATGGCACATGGAGGGAAAGTGTAGAAGGAAGGGTGTATGCATGCCTCTGGTGTTTGAGAAGGTGGTGTCGAGGGGGACCTTGCAGAGAAGGTGTGCAACAAGGGTATGGGTGATTCTCGAATGGCTAAGGAGGAAGGGATGGCTTCTGGTAGTCAAGGGACTGGAGGGAGGTGATATCCACAGAGATTAGACAGTGAGGCACCTAGAGCGGGATGAGTGTTCAGATGGACTGTGGTGAAAGTGGCGAGGATTGGTGTGGCTGGGTTGTGTCAGGAAGTGGAGGGAGGGGTTATTGTCTGGGGTGATTGGGGCTGTAGAACTTTTGGGGACTGTGCAAGGTGTACATTCAAGAGGGCTACTGTCATGGAGGCAGTAAGGGAAACATGCTAGTGTCAGGTGCTGTGGAAGGAAGGGTCTAGTGTCAGAGAGGTCTCTGGAGGGAGGAGAGGCTAGTGTCTTGGTTAGAGGAATGAGGTGTGGCTAGTGTCTGAGCTGTAGGCTAGTTAACTATACAGATTGGGGGCACACAAAGTTCCATTTATTCTCAAGAAAATGTGTTCTATTGGTAAAGCACCTAAAGTGTCTTCTCAGTTGTTTTTTTTTATTTATCGAAGTGTATCTGTTCAACAGGCTTTGATACAACACACTATATATATATATGTATATATATATAGATAGATAGATAGATACCTGGTTGGGGTTGCATCACCTGCATCTTGGGAATGTGTCATTAAATCCTCACTGAAATGATTAACTTTAGCCAGTGAATCCCTTTGTGGAAAAATGCCAGTGGCCTGAGGGTCAACTTGGTCCATTCAGGTCATTTAAACATTTTGTAAACTTGTTAGCGGGGTTCATGCTACCATTCAGTGGTGTAGCAGTCAGAGACACTTGGGATGACGTGTATGTCAAGGTCTGACTAGACTACACTCTGTATTAGAAGAAATGGATCGGCATGAAAATGAGGGGAAAATAGCAACTGATAGGCCAGAATGGTGCCCTAGTTTCTTCAGGCCCTGCATCACCAAGAAGTGCCATATTGCTACCAGCCACCTAACAACAGCTTCCACCATTCCAGGGACTACATTTGGACCTCCATAACAGCTACTGATTCCCTCCATGGGGGGAGGCAGGAGGGGAAGGTTTGTCATCCCTATCCCCCTTCCATAGACTCTCATCAGCCATGGTAACCCCCGCAATACTCTCTACCAGTTTGGTCTGGAGTCCTGTTGATGGTGAAGTGGAGTATAACAGCTGGGGCCTGATATTCAAATGTTTGCCCAGGTGCAGATCCTAGTTTACCTGAGCAAATGAGCAAACTGGGTTTTGCACCAATGTCCTATATTTAAATGACCTTATACGGTGCAAAACTAAGTTTGGGGGGGGGGTCAGTCCCAACTGTGTTGGGTGATCTTCAGTGAAGTGACTGAGGTACAATGTTGTGACTGTTAGGGGTTGGGGTTACTGCTGTAACTGCCTGTGGAGAGTGTCATACATGTGACTTTAGGGAGTATGGGGCAGTGCTGTTATGGTGGTGGGGTGTGGTGCTGTGACCACTGGGGATAGGGATCTGTTCCGTGACTGTCAGGGGTGGGTGCCTAGTGCTGTGATGTACAGTGGAAGGTTTCAGTCACGTGAATCTCGGAGGGGGTTACTGTCCTATAACTGTAGGGGGTGGAAGGGTCTGTCCTGTGATGGTCAGTGGTCAGTGCTGTCGCTATAGTATAAGTTGGGTAGAGTGGTGTGCACTGGAAAAGATGATGCATTAGCAAAGCAGCCAGCTTGTAATAAGAAAAGAAAGTTCAACACTCATAGAGACAGTGCAAGATTTATTTTCTGGCAAAATGCTTGTGTGCACCTGCTAACCCCAGTGCTTCAACCCTTCAGTGGGTCTTCCTCAAGGGGTGGGTCTTAAAAATACAAATGTGCGGAGACCACGTGATGCAGAGTGCTGGATAGCTGCTCCTCCACATTGCTCCAGCCACCCAAATCTTTTTTTTTTCTCATTTTATACTCGGACTTACCATCACAAACTTTCACAGACTACTTTAGCAGAACCTTTAAACATTCCGAATACCTTTAATGCAGGCCGCTGCTCTGATGGATGTGTACTTGAAGAAGGCGCCACAAAAACACACTCCCCTGGTTACTCCTGAAAAGGCCCTGAAGAAACCACAGGCCATGGGTGATGTAGAACGGCCATCACCAACAACTGTGGCCATGGACCAGGAACCCCTAACACTCAACAGGTTCCTGGAAGAATTTAAACCCTTCCGTGATGAAGTGATAGATATCTCTTTGGAGCTCAGAGAGCTTACACAAGTGATAGAAGATGTCTCGCAGAAGGCTACTGATAACACTATCCGTAGTTGCTCCCTAGAAAAGCATGTGGATAAAATAGATCCTGAACTGGTATCCATGCGTCAGAAAATGTCCTGACTTGAATCAAAATTAGAGGATCTGGAGGGCCGCAGCCGCAGAAACAATGTTGTTCTCATTGGCCTTCCAGAAGGAGAGGAATGCCAGAATACTATTGTTTTTATTCAAAAGCTGGTCGAAAAGATTACTGATCCCTCTCCCTTTGGATCCAAATATACCATTGAGAGGGCACATCGGGCACTTCACCCAAAACCTCCATCTGGATCCCTGCCTTGTCCTCTTATCTGTCATTTTTTGAACTTCCTTGAATGACAGCATCTTCTTTCAAAAATAAAAGAATTGCAAGAGGTAAGATGGGAGGACAACAAAATAAGAATTGCACAGGACTTTCCGACCACAGTGCGACAGAGAAGATCATCCTTTCACCTGACTATCTAAAATCAACGCCACTGGGATTAAGTTTAAGATGGTCTATCCAGCCAAATTACAAGTACAAGTGGCTGGTACTTGGCTTTCCTACGAGGTTCCGGAGGTTGCACTGACCAGGATTAAGGCTGCCCTCCCTGGTTTATTCTGAGACCCATGACTCACGGTTAGGGAGTGAAAGATACCTGCTCAGCAAAGTAACAGCAGATTTAATAAACAAACAAGGAAAATAAGTTGCTTTCTGATAAAGCACTAGAGAGCCTTTAAGCATATCTCTACTTGGCAGTATATTTCTGCTTCAGATTTATTGGATCTGAGTTTTTACCCAGCTGGAGGGCTCTTGTTGCAGTTTACCCTATTGATATCAGCAACACATGTGATATCTCTGTATTATTTCTTTTTTTTTGAAATTCTACATATTTATTAGATTATATCAAACATACAAAATATAACAAGGATGAGGATGAACCGGGTTACATTGACAACCAGAATCAAATTATTGGTAACATGACACCAGACTTATACAGAATCAAATACAACAAAAAGGATAACCTACTAAAATATCCAGCCCCCCACCAGCCCTTCCTCACTCCCCCCCACCCCTGGAGTGTGCCTTATGAAAAGAAAATAACGTGACAAAGAAATATCAAAAGGTGAAACTACATCACCAATTAAAAAACATCAGCAGAGAATGATAAATACCAAAGCAGACAGAGGCATGCAGTACATAGGCCTTAATTCAGATATAAAGCATATAGTTTGCCCCATTTCTGGTTGAAGGAGGCTATGCAATTTTTGGGAGCTAGCAATTAGCCTTTCAGTATTAAAACAAAGAGACATTTCTTTCACCCATTCAGCATATGATATTACCAATTGGTCCATCCAATGCTTGAGAACCAGCCTCTTGACTGCTATAGAAATTAAAGCTATATGATACCTACGCTTATGGACCCTAATATTAGACAACATCCCTAAGATGCATATTTCAATAGTAAACAGTTCTCTCAGCCTGAGAAGGGGGTCCAGATTGGTTTGAATTGTGTTCCATAATGGAGCCACTTTGTCGCAGTACCATAGGATGTGTATCAGGTTCCCATCAGCTGCGTCACACCATGTACAATTAATCGAGGGTAATCTGCCTAATTTGGCCAGTTTAACCGGAGTATAATACAGATTATTTAGGATATGATACTGTATAAGCCTGTGCTTATCTTGAGTGAGATATCTATGCAAGTCCTCCCAAATCTGACCCCAAATCGAGGGGGGAGTCTGACAGAAGCGGGGCCCAGATTTTTAAACCAATAAGAGCATTAAGAAATTTAATACCCAATAGGAAAGAATAAATCTTAGAAATTCCATGGGATCTATATGCAAATTCCTGTATCTGGTCTAAAAAGGCCTTAACTTGGGACGGCGTGGACGTGGTCCCAAAAATAGAGAACATAAGATGTGTCAACTGGAAAACCTTAAATATATATTTCTGAGGGATATTCAATTTGACTATCATATCAGTTGAGGAAAGGAGAGAATACTGAGAAAACAAATTTTCCAGCAGAGTATCCCGAAGTTGAGGAAGCCAGTCTGGAGAAAGCTGGAAGCCCCCTATTTTAATGTTAGGATTAGAGATGAGAGGTTGTGCCATATCTTTTTTGGTTGAAATACTAAAGAAGCTCAAACACCGAGTCAGGACCTTTATGGAGAGCCCTACCACCGAATTTAGTAAAAGAGAATGTAATGCAGAAGTAGAATAGTAAAAAATTCTAGGTGAGTAAAGCTTATGCATATCCAAAAGCTTTCTCTCCAGTTGAAGCCAAATGGGAAGATAAGTATCAGGACTGGCCTCAAACCATCTCCCCATTTTAGACAAATGACTCGCCCAATAATATAGCATGAAATTGGGGAGACGTAGTCCACCTTTCTCTTTAGGTAAATTAAGTTTTAAGAAGGCTGTCTAGGATGTTTGCCTAGCCAGATGAATTTCGAGAGAGAAGAGTGAAGCTGTTGAAAATAGGATTCTGGGAGCCAAATGTTCAGTAGATTAAGGGGATAAAAAATAAGGGGCAGGACATTCATCTTGATGATACTGATACAACCCCATAAAGACAATGGGAGGTTGACCCATCTTTGAAGATCTTGCTGTATCCTCATCACTAAAGCATCCAGATTCAGTTTCCTGAAATCATCTGGGTCTCTGGTAAGATGTATGCCTAGGTATTTGAGAGAGGAAGGAGACCATTTCATACCAAAATGAATGAAATTGGCCTGGAGCGTAAGGGGATTTAATGGGAATATAACAGATTTGGATAGATTAAGCTTGCAATTGGCTACCTGACCAAACCGATCAATAATTTGTAGTGCATGTGTTAGAGAGAATTCTGGATTAGTCAGATGTAAAAGAATATCATCAGCGTAAACTGAAAGAGTCAACGGCTGCTGGTAAACTAGATAACCTATGACCTGTGGTGAAGTCTTGTTGCTAATTAGCAGGGGTTCCAAGTATAGGTTAAACAAGAAGGGAGACAGGGGACAACCTTGCCGAGTTCTGGTGAACAGGGGGAATCAAGAAGAAAAAACTCCATTAGAGTAAATTATATCAGTAGGGAACTTGTATACTGTCCGAATCCATTGAGTAAAAATATCCGGGAAACCCATTCTCCTCAGGGTAACCCAAAGAAAATCCCAGTTTACTCTGTCGAATGCTTTTTCTGCATCCAAAGAGATTAGAGCCATGGGAATCTGGGAATCCTGATGACCTGAAAAATATGCTAGGGGGTTCGTAAGTGATCAGCCGAGGATCTGCCTTGAATGAACCCCACCTGTTCAGGACTCAGCAAACCGGACCAAACCTGTTTAATTCTGAGAGATAAGATTTTAGTTAAAATTTTAATGTCATAATTTAATAGTGAAATCGGACGGTAACTGGCGGGATCTTTCTGGGGCTTATCTGGTTTCAAAATCAAGACAATCGTGGCTTCCAGTAAAGTAGAATCCAGAAGGTCTAAAGTGAACATATAATCAAATAATTTCAGGAGAAGGGGAGCAATCTCCTTACTAAAAACTTTATAGAAATTGGAGGAAAACCATCAGGACCAGGGGATTTGTCCGATGCTAACTCATTAATCGCTGCTACCACTTCGGCCAGAGTGATAGGAGAGGCTAGGATCTCGCACTGGTGGGCCTGCAGAGAAGGGAGTTTAAGGCCATCTAAAAATTGTTCAATGCAAGAGTGGGAGGGCTGAGAAGGACCCTTATCATATAGACTCCTATAAAAGGATTCAAAAACTTGGGAGATGTCCCGGGGAGAAGTCTTAATAGTGCCATCTGGGGGAACACAATGAAGGTATCAATCTTGAGCTTTATACTTCCCGCAGTCGAAGAGCTAGCAATCTACCTGGTTTCTCCCCTTGATCAAAATAATGGGCTTTGGTTTTAAGGTTGGCATACTCTGCCCTATCCCACAATAAATCTGCATATTCATTCCTAAGCTTCAGTAAAGCGTCTAAATCAGATTGAGAAGCTGAAGAGGATAAACTGTTTTCCACCATCTTTATTTGATTCAACAACAAAATAACTCTAGCCTCTCTCTGTTTTTTCCTTTTGGAGGCAAGCTTAATAAATTGTCCCCTAAGGAAACATTTGAAGGAGCACCAGAACAAATCCTCCCTGCTTGTAGAGCCTGTGTTGGACTCAATAAAGAAAGAGATTAGTGATTTAATATGGGAAATAATGCGCTCCTCTTTTAGGAGTTGTGTATTTAATTTCCATGAAGTGTCTCTTTGAACATGCGGATCGGGAGTAATCAAAATCCAAGCCATGAAATGATCAGATATCACAATTGGCTCAATTCCTGTCTGGTGAATATCAGACAGAAGAGTGTTGCTGATTAAAATGAAATCAATTCTGGACCAAGACCGGTGAACTTGAGAGAAAAAGGAAAAAAGCCGACTAGAGGGACTAAGTAAGCGCCATGGGTCACATAACCCTAATGTATCCATAAAATCTCTTAGAGTGAGTTGTGAAGGATAAAGGGGTTTTAATGGCCTATAGGTTTTATCTGGGTCTTGTGACGGAGCAATGTTCCAGTTGCACCCTAGAATTATTGAGGAGGGCAGAAGTCCACTCAATTTACTGGCCAACCTCATGAGAAAATCCAGATCCCCTCCTACCGGGCCATAAAGTGCTCCCAACACCACCCTGACATTATTGAGTGTACCTTTAACCAGGATAAATCTCCCCTCCTGATCTGTCAAGCATTCTTCTGCCACAAATGAAATGTGTCTTTTCATCAGTACAACCACCCCTCTGCTAGAAGATGACCCACAAGGCATGAAGTATTGAGAGAAACCCTGGCGACGTAGCCCATTGGCTTCCGAAGCCATGAGATGGGTTTCCTGCATCAAGAGAATATCAATATTTCAAAGTGCCCAGTTTTTGAGAACCTGATATCATTTGGACAAATCTCTGATACCTCTGACATTCCACGTTGCAATTTTAATTGGCATCATTTTCATGTATCATTAACTTTAATAAAAAGGAAACCAAAGTCACCAACCTATTAAACCAACCCAAAAGGCACACTCCAATCCTACCCCCCCCAACAAACCCTGAAAAAACAAATTAGTGTAAACCAATTTCCCTTCTCGAAGGAATACATAGAATGATCAAGTTATATAAAGGATAGATAATACTAGACATTCAGTGGTAAAATCAAACCGAATAATCCTAAGAGAAGAGGTCAAAACAATAGCCCCAAAACCCTCCCCCACTAAATCCTCCCTTGCATTAAGCCGATCCCAAATTAACAAAAGAAGCAGTACCACTACCCCCGCACCCCATCAAGCCCTGTGAAAAAGACTGAGTGGTAAAAAACAGCCCTTCCCAAAAGGTTTCACAGAGTTTATACAATGATGAAAACACCAGAACTAATGGACGTCTTATTATAATCATGGACAAAACATCCTGTTGGAAAGGCATAAGAACCATAACACCCCCCTTCCTCCCTAACCCAATCAAACTATGTACAGGAGGTCCCCCCAAAAAAGAAAAAAACAATAGCACAGATAATCCCAGAAAGTCATGTGAAACAGAATTAAAACAGAGAGAAAGCCCCCACATAATATCCCCACCCATATAGTTGTAGCCTGATAAGATTCCCAATTAAACCCCCCCACCCTGTAGACAAAACCACTATATACAACTGTCTTAACAATCATCTGAACACAGAGTCTGACTATAAACCTAACCCAGCTATGAGACTGACCCATTAAGACCCTTTCAAATACTCCCTGTACACTTAAGATCCAGCCCTGGAGGGGTGAAAAATAGTTGAACGCTAAAATATTGAGGGTAAAGGACTGCATTCCAGGAGACCAAAATGAAAGAGAATGGGAGTATTATTGGGTCACCCCCCAAAAAAAACGAACCCGCTATGCAGCCCGACCTAAGCTTACACCAATTCGAGCAGCCCCCTCCCCCCCCGATTTAGGACAAGCTATCACTTTATTCTAATTACCCGCACTCAGAGCCGCTTAACACCAATCTGCTCAGCACATTGATGAGAAGAGAAGATCTGCAAAAGGACTCAAACTCCTCTACAAAAGTTACACATTCTACACAAAGGATCGCACAGAGGGCGATCGAGGTGAGAACTGAGCATTGTGGCAGTCACACTTGAGGCTTCTAATTCTGAAGACAACGGGAGAAGAAGATTGAGAGTTACAAAATCGCCAGCTTACCTGCTCTGTAATATCTTATTTTAAGAAGAAAAAAGAACCCCGTGCCCTGAAGGAAGTCAAACACGGGGGGCAGGGGTGAATGGGAGGTGCACATCATCTGTCCTACTAAATAAATGACCCCCAGAAAAGGTGTCAACCCACTCATGTTCCACCCAAGAGTCCCCAAACCAGGCACTGAGTTGGCGCCTCCCCTCAAGACCAAAATCCCCAGAGAGGACAATACAACCCCACACTGATCCCAGAACAAAATCGCCACTCCCTATATCCCACGGGATCGAGAACTACCCGGTTAGAAACTTAAGAATTATATGAAAAGTTATACATCAGGGTTAACAAGAAGCTGAGACCACCATTCCTCTGAAAGATAAAATAAAAACCAAAAAGGGATAAAATCAACTAAAGAAAACTAATATATGTCCATCTAAATAAGTCCAACTGTATCTGTAGTATTGCTCATCCAGGTTTAAACAGTTCTGGCAGCTTGCTCGCAAGATCTGTGCTGGCTTGATGCGGTGAGTCGTATGTGCTCCAGGTACCTGACAGAGACACATGTAATTTGGCAGGGTATGCCATCCTAAAAGGAATGCTTGCCGCCACCAACTTTGCAACTATGGTATGGAAAGCTGCTCATTTTTGTCTCACTTCATAAGGCAGATCTTGCGTGATGCGCAATTTAGATCCTTCCCACATTACTGCCTTCAACTCTTTAACTTTAGACAAAACATGCTGCCGCTCAATATAGCTCAGGAATTTCAGTATGATGGGTCTGGGTGGCTCCCCTGGCTGGGGTCTCGGCCGAAGGGATCAGTGGGCTCTCTCAATTTGGTATGCCGAGTGCAGTGGCAAAGGGCTTACCACCCTTTCTAGAAATTTCTGAGTAAAGGAGATTGTATTATTTGCTTCTTCTTTTTCCGGTAAACCCAGAATTAGAATGTTGTTTCTTCTACTGCACCCTTCCAGATCTTCTGTCTTCAGTTGTAACTTCTGAACCTGTTTCTTTAATAAAATCAGCTCAGAATCCTGCTTATCCTTCCAGGTTTCCACAGAACATAGTTGGGCCTCAGCATCACCCACCCACCTCGATAACTCAACCATATCTCCCCGCATGGATTTAAGATCCACAGCAATGTCCTTCAAAGTCTCTTTAAAGGGTTCCAGCTCCTGCAGGAACCTATCTTCCATAAGTGGGATCGGTTGGTTTGATGGAGAATCCCCCTTTTCCCCATGCACTTTGGATTTTTTTGATTGCTGCTTCTCTGACGAAGCGGGTGGAGTATGTCGCAGCTGGGCTTGTTTCATCGTAACATCCATAGTGGGACGGTTGTCCTGGACCTTAGACATCCAGACTGCTCAAAACCACTCTGAGTGCCAATCTACAATATCCAGTAATGCCTTCGGTAACAAGATATTAGAAAAATAGGTTGAAATAACACCAAAAGGAGGTAGAGGAGCAGGAGCTCGAAAACAGTGCTGCCTCTATCCAGCCTGCATCACGTAACCCTCATCTCTGTATTATTTCACAGCTCAATCAAGAGAGACATTGGAAAAAAGTGCTTTCCACTAAAGATCTTCCTTTTTGTTACTTTTGCCATCTTGATCTCCATGCATGTCCAATTCATCTGTTGCAATGGTGTGCATCGGCGTGCAGCTAGTTTTGTTTGAGTGTCCTAAAATGTTCTGGCAACCTAATACCGCAAGAGGGAGCTCTCTATATATTTTTCCTCGAAGTCCAGCCGTGTCTTTCATATTCAAGACTGTGTTCAACACTGGATGCCCTCGGAACATACTTAGCAGCATTTATATTTGTTTTGAAGGGGTAAGCCTACCCAAGCTGCTTTTACTGTTCTAAGATGATGCGTTTTGTTCTGACTTGTCCACAATAGCCATGATATTAATGGCAGATTCACTTTCTATTTTGGATTGTTTACAATTTAAAAAAAAGTTAATTTACTTTTTCCAGCTTTTCTTTGTAGATTGTTTCAGAGGATTACATACTGCATTCAGACAATCAAAGTTATATATTTTGAGATACGTCTGTTACAGAGCTCGCCCACAAATCAGTGGGTAGTGTTGTTATTATCTCACAAACATAATCCAGCAACAGACTACATAATTTTTCTAGACCCTGCTGATTTCATTTATATTTTTGGTCTACATAAATATAACGGTTTAGCAATTCTTTTTATTTGACTCTTGCTTTTTATTTTGAGCCTGTTATGCTGGACATTATTATTATCACATGTATGGTGGTGTGGACGGGTATAACTCTGATTCAATGGTCTGCGACAATAATTCTTTCAGATCTGTCTTTTGTTTTTGTTAAAGCAGGATAGTTTGCATGACTAATTTCCTAGATAAGTTAATCGTTTTGATGACTTACTAGCCTCTTGTTCACATAGTGTTAAGGAACCTTTTCAGTTTTATTTTAATGGGGTAACGTCGAGTGGCTGGAGGGGGGAGTCAATGAGGTAATATGCAGATCGTAGTTTGCAACAGAAAGGGAGGAAGGGAGGGTTTGGTACTACTCAGACGTAAGGTAACATTCACTTGTACAATGGCTTATGTGGCAGCAGAAGAGGTTGCAAGTTATTAAGGAATGGGGAAAGGGATGAGGGTAGTGGTGGGGGGGACTCTTGGACTGTCAGACTCACTTCTATGTTTTTTTTTTTGGTAGGAGTTTGTTCTCTTTCACTCAGGGTTTTCACCCACAATTCATCTGGGACAATGGCTAGGGATTTAGCATTTGCCACTTGGAATGTCAAGGGTGCCCGCAGTAAGCTGAAGCAATACCAATTACTGAAACATCTGCGTTTACTGCAAGTAGACATTGCATTTATACAAGAATCTCATTTGTTAATCTCAGAAGTCCCAAAACTAAGAAGGCAACATGTGGGTCAAGTCTTTGCCGCAGAGGAGAATTCTCAAAGTTGTGGGGTTCTGATTTTAATATCACGATCTGTTCCATTCATACCTGTAAAAGTTATCAGTGACCCTAATGGTAGATTTGTATTTGTTCAGGGGAAACTACATACTACCAATGTTCTATTGGGCAGTATTTATGGCCAAAATGTTGACTCTCCTGGATGTTTTGTACAGCTGGTTAATACTATGGTTCCTTATTTATCTATCCCTATGGTATTGGGTGGGGATTTAAATTTAACTTTTGACCTGAATGTAGATCAAATGGGGAATAAATTTAGAGGCCTCTCCCCAGCTCAAAGAGTGCTGAGGGAATTGGTAGATCAAATTAATTTGCATGATGTTTGGCATATCCATCACCCCTCAGAAAGGAGTTACATATTTACCTCTCCAGTTCATGGAACCTCCTCAAGGCTTGATTACATTTTGATTTCCCAGGACTTACTTTCCAGGGTACTGGAATCTTCCATTCTCCCAGGAACCCTGTCCGATCACTCGGTTACATGTCAACTCTCATTTTCATCCCTTCTCAAACCAGGGGGATGATGGAAAATCAATAACCAGCTCTTAAAAGATCTGAGCACAGAACAGATTATCGCAGATCATATCACACAGTTTGTGAATATCAACCATAATACTACCGGCAAGCCAGATGTGGAATGGTGCACCTTAAAGGCATATTTAAGAGGTTTATTAATTGATTTGGCTTCTAGGCAGAAGATGGTGAGTGAGAATCAGTTCTTAAATCTTATTTCTCAAATTAGAATCCTTGAAGCCAAAATGTCCCCATCTACCTCAGAGCAAACCAAGTAAAAACTCATTAAACTGAAGGATGCTTACTTGAATCTCCTGACAGAGAAAGCCAAATTTATGATTATAAAAAACAACGCCTCCTGTACTGACCAAGGTGAAAAAGCTGGACGTCTCTTGGCATTAAGAATGAAACAAGAATCATCCAGATTTATCGCTCCTATTCAATCGCCTGTAGACGGTACCTTGAAAACCACCCCATTAGAAATTATGACTGAATTTCATTCGTATTACCAACAACTATACGGTCCCATGCTAAATCTACCTTCCCTAGATAAACTAGACAAGTATCTTCTAGACTCTCATTTGCCTTCCCTTTCCAAAATTCAACAACTTGCATTATGTGCCTCCATTACTCAAGAAAAACTTTTTAGAGTCATAAAGGACCTCCCATCAGAGAAAACCCCAGGACCTGATGGCTTCTCACCTAACTTTTATAAAGTCTATGCACCACAGCTGATTCCCTTGCTTGTTCCCTTATACCAGTATATTCTCTCTGATTCTGAAATAGATAGAACCCTATTTGAAGCCTTGATTGTTCTCCTACCGAAACCTGGCAAACCCCCTGAGCTAACAACCAGCTATAGACCAATTTCTCTTCTTAACCAAGACGTTAAAATTCTGTCTAAACTACTAGCTGATTGCATTAATACTGTTATCGCTGATCTAATAGGACCGTAGGTGGGATTCATGAAAGACAGATCCTCTTTAAATCACTTACGTACTTTGGCCCATGTCTTCTTCGCATTCAGGGATGCTCAATACCCCTCTGCACTGGTTTTCCTGGATGCCGAGAAAGCATTCATCAGAGTTGATTAGAACTTCCTGTTCCACACTTTACAAGCCTTTGGCTTCCCCTCGACATTTCAAAATTGGGTCTGCACACTTTATAAATTACCTTTGGCTAGAGTGACATGTAATGGAGTGGTCTCAGACATTTTACCTTTGCAATCAGGTACGAGACAAGGATGTCCCTTGTCTCCCATTCTTTTCAATCTATATCTGGAACCTCTGATATGGTGGCTGGTTAACTGTCCCAGGGTTCAAGGCATCACCGTACAAAATTACGAAATTAAGGTCTCTGCTTATGCTGATGATTTACTACTTCAGCTCTCCTATCCTACCTTATCAATACCCCTCTATGCTAGAGATTATAAGAGAATATAGTGCCCTTTCAAATTATAAATTAAATGTAGACAAAACAGTTGTCTTTCCCCTTAACTATAAAATAATGAAACAAGAAATCCAGGCCCTTGGCCTGCCTTGGGAAAAAGAATCCCTGAGATATCTGAGTATCATACTTTCAAGAAGCCTAGCTCTCTTCCAAAAGAAAAATTTGGATTCTTTACTGTTCACACTTACTCAGAATTTAAAAAGGTGGTCCCTTCTGCCACTTTCTCTATGGAGCAAAATCAACATCATCAAAATAAATGTTTTTCTCCATCTCCTTTATTCACTCAACCTTTTAAATTTATGGCTTCCTCTCTCATGGTTCAAAAAAGTACACAGTCTTATAGTGGATTTCATTTGGGATGGCAAAAATCTCCATCTGGCCTTTCACAAACTAGCAGCACCTAAAGCAAAGCGTGGCCTCTGTCTCCCACATTTAGGTTTTTATTACTGGGCTTGTCACACCAGCAAATATCTTAGATGGCTTGGGATGGAAATTTCCGGAACACCATCCTCTTATACCCCACTCTGGCTCAAAATTGAATCTGATTTGATTAGATTCCATGGCCTCTCTCCATCTGCACTTTTATTCACCAAGGCTAAGTGACTTCTTGTGCAACTTCATCTTACCCTGATTGCCCTTTCTGTCAAAGTGCATTCCCAACTTTGTGCCTTTCTAAAGTACGACCACTGTTCAGACTTGACACAACCATTAATGGGGAACACCTAACCTTAAAATTGATGGTAAAGTCCTCCCCCCCGGTTGACACAGCTAACTGATTGTACCGTCTCTTACTTTTTAGATGGAAGAACAGGATCCTGGTTATCTTCACCAGAGATTTTAGTTAAGTTTAATATTCCAAATTCCTGTATTTTTAACATTTTCCAAATGCGTCACTTGCTGACAAAAGCCATGGGGTAACCCCCTCTGCATCCACAAATCCACCTTTTACCACAGGAATGGTTCCTTTAGCCGGTCTCCCACATGCAGTGTCCAAGATGTTCAGTATCCTCTTTGATTGGATTTACCCAGACCATTTTGGTCCTTCGAACTATTGGGCCCCTCTTCTCCCTGAGGCACCTATAAATTGGCCTGTTTAATGGCAGGGGTGTCACAAGTTCATCACACAGGACAGACTCTGCCTCATGCAATTCCATATATTGCATAACCTATACTATACACCACAAAAGCTGGCTAGGCATGGTATATCCTCCTCCTCTATTTGCACCAGATGTGCACAGGATGAAGGTAACTTGCTGTATATCTTTTGGACCTGTCCCAAAATATCCCCCCTATTGGCGCTTATCAAACAAAGAGCAGACCCCCTTTTAGGCCTCGATGAATTGTTTTCCACTAAAATTTGTCTGCTGGGTGGTTTCTTGGGGATCCCGGTCCTTGCCCGTAAGTTTCACATGGCCTTGATATCAATGTCAGTTAACATAGAAACATAGAAACATAGAATTTGACGGCAGATAAGGACCGCTTGACCCACCCAGTCTGCCCATTTCCCTGCCTACTGGATAAGCTGCAAATCCTAGTTAACCAGCAGCCTACTTCTTCCTACCCCCACCTCATAGAATTGCCTTATGACTGTCCCATGCATGTTTGAATTCCACCACTGTTTTTGACTCCACGATCTTCTCCAGAAGGCCATTCCATGCATCCACAACCCTCTCTGTGAAAAAATACTTCCTTAAATTACCTCTGAGCCACCCCCCCCTCTATCTTCAAATTGTGCCCCCTTGTTCTTGCACACCTCTTTTTTTGAAAGATGCTACCCTCTTGGACTTTGTTGATTCCCTTGAGGTACTTGAAAGTTTCTATCATGTCCCCCCTCTCCCTCCTTTCCTCAAGGCTATACATATTAAGCTCCTTAAGTCTCTCTTCATATGTCTTCCAGTGCAGACCCTGCACCATTTTAGTTGCCCTCCTCTGGACAGCTTCCATCCTGTCTATGTCTTTGCGAAGACTGGGTTTCCTGAACTGCATGCAGTACTCCAGATGGGGTCTCACCAGCTGTCTGTACAGAGGGATAATAACTTCCTGTTTTATACTGGTGATGCCTCTCCCTATGCATCCCAGTATCCCCCCAGCCCTCCTTGCTGTTAAAAAATTAGTATTGAAACATTGGAAAGACAGTGAAAATATTTCCTATACTGAATGGTTGAGAGAACTATTAGCTAACCTCAGAACAAAGAGATCTATAGCTAGTCTCCAGAATACTGTAGCTAGATTTAATAAAATATGGGGCCCTCTGCAAGCTCTTTATTCCCTACAATCTGCCTAATATTATATGTCTGACAATAAACTCTGGTATGTTTACTTACACTGTGCAATATTTGGGGGCAGGGTGATCATTGGGGGAAGGGGCGGGAAGGACTCACCAATCAATATGCTATGTATTGCTGATGTTTTGCACTACCCATGGTGATTTGTCCTTGGTATGTATAAAATGTTAATAAACTTTGAATTGAAAAAAAAAATACAAATGTGCATTTCATTTATACAGATCTTGTAAAGTGTTATACACCACACACTGAAAACAATGTGCAAGTCAAGCTGGAAACACATGAGTCACTTGGTTACGAACATTTGATTACTCTGCTTTTTGTGTTTTGTTTTTGACGCTTATGGTAAACAGTTAATGATATTAGTATACTACTTAAATTAAACATGCCTCTATATCTGTTACTTCATTTAATTCTGTAACTTTCTAGTGAAAGCAATATTTTTTTTTACCTTTTACACTATACTATACCCCTTTTGTATCTCTGTCCTCTCTATTGTACAGGCTCACAGGATGTGAACTCTTTCCCTGTCAGATAAGTATAACAGTATATCTAACCTTTCTTATCCTTCCTAGCAACTGTTTAAGAACTGTGGATTCTTATACTACAGGTCTAAGAAACCTTATCTCTTTAAGACTCCTCCCTCTGGGTCCATAGTACCCTGGTATGAAATCCTGTACATATTACCTATACTTGATAGCTTTAATGTAATCCCTGTTATGGGAGGGTTGTGTATATGTGTTAAGATCATACATACTGCAGCATTTCCCCCCTCATAAAAAAATGTTTGCCTTGCTAGTTGACTCATGCAGTCTGTCAGCCATGTCCCCACCTCCCCTGCTTACCACTTCCCTGTCCTAGACCACTGAGTCTAAAGTTCCCCATGGATTACCCCCCCATGATGGGGCCAGGAAGGGGAAAGCTATCCTCCCCCTCAACCAGTCACTCACATCTAGAACTGAGCCAGTCATCCAGGTGGTCGGGTGTTACTGAGGTAGTTGGGTAGCCTGTGCTAGCCATTTCTGCATTCCCACTCCCATTGGATTACTGCCTTCACCTGGGGGAAGCAAAGGTCGAATCAGCATGCCTTCCCACCCAGGGACAGGACAGCTATCTGATTTAACACTAAGTCTTCTCTCTGACCCTCAGTAACCTGAGCATGTCCCTGAACTTAGGTCACTGATGTAGTGGGAGTCAAGGCACACCGTGCCTCATCCCTCCATACCACTGGACCAGACTGATCTTATACTGCAGCAAGGGAATTATTTATTAACACGGCAGGCGATCCGAGAATGATGGAGCCACTGCACACCAGGGAATGATTTTTTATTAATGTGCCCGGCAGTCAGAGGGTGGGTTGTACCTGTGGACACCAGAGAATGTGTTAACTTTAACATGGCCAGCAGTCAAAGGGTACTATTGTTATTGGCAGGCAGTTTGAGAGAAATATTGAGCTGCTTGAGGTTTCATATAAAAGCAATTTCCCTGTAAATGGCTCCTAATCCCCATAAAATAGCATTATGCAGCCTTGTTGGCTCTGACCAGAATTTGTTTATTGTGGTACTTCATTCTCATGAGTGCCTGCTGCTCCATGTTTAGACAGTGGCTCTGGATTACATGTTAAAACTCTAGTAAAAACTTGATATGTGGGTTACTATTACATTTTAAATGTATATAATATTTCAGGAGCATTTGAGTACTGCTGTGAATTTCTACTTGTGCTGTCATGAAGGTGATGGTCAATGGTGTATAGGCTTTTTCCTAAAGTATTTAAAATATGTGGTCACATCAATTCCTCATGACTTCACTAGAATGCTTGAAGTGAATATCTAATAGTCCCTTTTACTGTGAGACAGTTATAGCCTGTCTTATTCCATTACAAGCTATTGTAATCTTCACTGTTATTGGCCCCTATGCTCGAAGGGTCAGAGCACCTCCACACTGCATATGTAAGGCATGGAGACACTCCGCACCCATTGTGCCCTCTGTGGAATTAACAAAATTGGGAGCACAGCCCCTACTCACTCGATCCCCCACTTGTGCAGATTGCAATACACAGGGGGTAGGTGGGGGACATTCCAGCACTATGCTGCATGCACATAGCCGCGTAGTGCTGTGCACCGGGGCACATAGGGGGCAGCTGGTACACCAGGAAAACCCTGCCATAAATCCACTATGTGCTCTGTGCCTCCATTTCTCATCAACAGGTCCCAGATAGAGACATGACAGCCCACCCAGGGGCACCCACTTCTGCACTCAGCCAAGCAGTCCACCTCCCTGTGCATGCCAACCCCCCCCACACACACACTTGGGGCACTGGCCCCTGTACTGCATCCTCCCCACACCCCCAACCAGCCCACCTCTGTGGTCTCTTGCCCTGCATCACAGTCCCTATGGTGTGGTGGGCAGCATAGCGGGAACCCTTCCCTCCCCCAACACACACCCTTATGCCAACTCCCCAACCCCCATTCCTCCCCATCTGTATGGGGGCACCCCACAGCCGGTGGCACATCCTACCTCTCACCTCCATGGCCACCAGCCATGCAGACATCCATGGGGGAGCGCTGCCAATGTGCCCCCACCACATAAAGAATCTACAGTTTGACCCAGGATGGGCATCTGATTGGATGCCCACCCAGGTCTGTGACTCCGTCCCATGCACCGCAGTGTCTTGCATTGGGGGGGGCATGCCCATGGACAGATCACGGCCATTGGGAAATACCAGTGGAGCGCACCTGTCTGAAGGTGTGGAGCTCTGCGAGTGGGGTACGTGCCTCAGACATGTAAATCCCACCTGTTGGAGCATAGGCCCCAGTGTCTGTATTGCAAAAACTTAACTTTAATTTACGCAAAATGTATAAATACAATTGTGCATGACTGGTGTCATGATTGGGCCAGATGATGGACTACTGTTTGTAACGTATACTGTGACATGTTTGGATGACTTCATTTATTTTGGGGGGACCCCTAGTAACATGGTAAATGTTGGAAGGGACTCATGGTCTGCCCCTGCCTAATAAGTAGTTATTATTAAGGTCCCTGCTTAATAAGTAGTGATTGTTAAGATGCTGCAAAACCATAAACTCATTTATAGAGATTTCCTCTTCCTCTCCTTCTCAGTGTACTCTGATTCCCTTTGTAAGCAGAAATATTTTATGGTTTACTTGAAGGTGTATACTATCATCATCATAATATGATTGTCTCTGCTTGTTGGCCATTTCGTAGGTTCACTGCCCTCTAGTATAAAACTGAATCCTAATCGTACCTCTGAATTTACTATTTTTGAGTTCAGAGCATATCTTAGCTGTCTGATGGAGAACACCCTTTTCCTCGTGGGTGCATAGAAGACAGTACTTTGTGTTTATTACTTTATTTTTTTATTATACAAGATTTTATTGAATTTTCTTAATGAAAGACAGTCTTACAATCGTGTCCACATAGAACAGCCAGCATATACATAGTATATCATATTTCCACACTAGGAGAAAATAAATATCACATAACTTGACTACCTCTAAAAATATTACATAACTTGACTACCTCTTGTCTAACCTAACTTGCTGACAATTAAAGCACATACATATCAGAACAGTAAAGAGCATCCTAAAGATTATAGCTTACAGCTTCCCATCCATTAGCTACCAAAGGTGTGAGAAAAACACTCTCTCAAATAGTCAGTACTTTACGGGGGATTGCCCGGGGGAGTTGGAGTCTTGCACAGGGGTGATTGAAGGTATGCTTCTCATTTTCAAAGGAATTGGTTCATTTGGCCCAGATAAGAATAAAACAATCACTCTAAAAGGGCCAACTGGGCCATTGCAGTGTGCCAGGAGGCCAGGGCTGGGAGATTTGCTTATCTCCATTGCATCAATTATTGCCGCTTGGCTTCCAGCAGGGCTAACATTAGCCATTCCCGGTGCACCTTAGGCAGGGAAAGGAGCTCAGAGGTGTCTTCTAAAAGCAACCTGGGGCTGGACAAGGTGATGGGGGCCCCAGTACTTTAGAACATTCTGCTGCCACTGAAGACCAGAATGTGGATACATGGGGGCATGGCCACAGAATATGTAGAAGATGGACGGAAGGTTGTTGGCACCTCCAACAGTTCGAATGGTGGAGAACCCCTGCCAAGTGGAGGGCAGCGTGAGTTCTATACCAACGCAGGAGAATTTTGAGTTGCAGAAAGTGACTTTTGGTATCCCTGTTCGTGAAGTGAGCAGCCTTAAGATACCTTGATCAAGAGTATTCAGGGATATCTACACTCATATCAGCCATCCACTTACATCTGCAGTGGTCAGTAGGATCAGGCTGAGAGTCCTGCCAGATGTTGTAAAACCGGCCTATTAGCCCCCAGACAGAGTGAGACTTATGTAATGTAGCCAGCCACTGCCAACTACTGTCCAGTCTGTATCATGCCTGCAAGCTGCTAACCATGCTGCACAGCTGGAGATACCTCCAGAAGTCCCTACTGGGGAGATTAAATTTCTCCCTTAACTGTTCAAAGGATAGCAATGTGTTGGAGTCTGGCAGTAGTAGATTCTGTATATACTTGATGCCTTGTGTCTCCCAGGAAGGCCACTGTAGTGGTTTCCATCCCACCGTAATGAAGTTATTCTGCCATAACCTAGCATAGCACAGAGAAGGGGGCCCAAGACCCTTTTGGGGTGTGTGACAAAGACATGCTGCAATGCCAGGCCCGTCTGGTTTCGAACATGACCAGCAAGAGGCCTTTGTCCGACGGACTGCCAGAGTCTAGCAGTGACCTAAGCTGGGTGGGTTCCACTAAGCTGACTTCAAGGCTGACCCAGACAGGAGAGGGGGTGGCAGTAGGGACAAACCATCTCATGGCATGTGCGGCCACACATGCATAGTGGTATCCTTGGAGCCAGGGAACACCTAAGCCCCCCCGTGTCCAGTGCGCACACAGCTTATTCCTCCTCCATCTGTGAGCTCAGCCTTCCCATAAAAGTTGGCTATAAGCTTTTCGAGAGAGGCAAACAACTTGGGAAAGAGATGAAGCAGGAGGTTATTAGACAAGTAAGTGACTCTGGGAAGGAAAAGCATTCTCACAGTAGCCACTTTGCCTGGGAGAGAAAGGTGCAGCTTATGCCAGCGTTCCACTTCAGTGGACAGTTGGCTTAGGAGTGGGGAGAAGTTGGTGGATTCAAGCTCATCCCACCTACTGAGGATGTAAACCCACAAGTAAGTGAAGCCCTGCGTGGCCCATGCTAATTCAGTGCCTTGGATACAGTCCTTGGTGTTGGCTGGGTTGAGAGGGGCAAGAGTAGTCTTCCTTTGATTAACTTGTAAACCGGATAAACTAGCAAATTCTCACAGAATGGAGAGGACCACTGGCAGAGAATGCTATGGGTGGGATAGGGTGAGTAGGAGATCATCTGTGTATGCCGCCACCAGGTATGAATTACCTGATCCCGGAATACCGGAGACACCATCAGCCTCAATGAACGCCCGTATCAAAAGGTCTAGAGCCACTAAGAACAGGAGTGAGGATAGGAGGCAGCCCCAATGGGTGCCTCTATGTAAGGAAAATGGAGGGAAAATGTTAGTGTTGGTTAAGATTCTGGCCATGGGGGAGCTGTATAGAGTGGCAACCCACTGCCAGAACTGGGGACTGAAGCCATACAGGTGAAGGACCTCGAGTAGGTAGTTCCACTCTACCTAGTTGAAGGCTTTGGTGAAATCAATGGCTAAAGCAGCCATGAGAATTTTAGAGTGGCTCACCAGCCATTTCAAATTGAGTAACAGCCTAGTATTGTCAGATCCAGACTTCCCTCGCATAAACCCCACCTGTACCAGCTGAATTAAGGAGGGTAAGACTGTTAGCATCCTAGTGGCCAGGATCTTAGCCAGAATTTTAATGTCGACAGAAAGGAGGGAGATATTGTGGAAATTGGCACAGTCTAATGGATCGTTGGACTTTTTGGGAAGGAGAGTTATTAGGGCCTCTCATAATGGAAGGAAGAATCCCCGAGGGGTGGGCATCCTGCAGGGCTGAGAGTAGTGGGTGAGCAATCTCCTGCCCTAGGGCTTGGTAAAGCTCAACCGTCATCCCATCTGGCCCGGGTGCCTTCCCCTTGGCCATCTGGGAGAGGGTCTGACGCAACTCCTCACTAATGATCAGTGCATCTAGGAGGTCTACCTGCACCGGTGATAGGCCTGGCATCATAAGCCACTGGCAAAACTGGTGCAGCCTCTGGGACAGCTGGGCATTGGTCAAAGATGAGTGGGACTGGTACAAGGACTGATAGTACTGCTGCATGGTATTGTTGATACACCCAGGGACTGCGGTTACCCTACCTGCAGAAATATGGAGGGCATGAATTCGGGGGGAGGCTTGCTACTTCCATAATTGATAGGCTAGGAGCTGACCCCCCCTTCTCTCCACCTTTCCAGTAGGCATGTTTGGCCCTCAGCAGAAGCCATGCTGCCTTCTGGTGCAACAAGGAGTTGATTTGGTACTTTAGCCCAATTATTCTCTGGATTAGGGACCTATCTGTAGTAGCAGCAAGAGACGCTTAAAAGCACACCTTTAGCCCTGTGAGCTCCGTCTGCAATGTGTCTAGGGTTTTCTTACAGGCCTTATTTTGCTTTGCAGCAAACACGATGTGACCACGGAGGACAGCCTTAAAGGCTTTCCACACTGTGCCTGGGGATACGACACAGTCAGAATTTAAGGAAAAGTATTCATTGGCTGCCATCATCATAGTCTGATGAAATTCCAGGTCCTGGAGCAAAAGTGGGCTGCATCTCCAGCAGGTACCAGTGGGCTGATGCATGGAGGGGGTGTACATTATCATCATCACAGGGACGTGGTCGGAAATTAGAATATTTTTGATCGTGTTGCTGAATATCCCACTAGCTGCTGCTCCATTAGCCAGCCAAAAATCTATGTGACAGTGTAAAGCATGGCCGGGGGACTAGTAGGAGTAATCACACCCCATGGGGAAATCCTGCCTCCATACGTCAATGAGGCCGCATTCCTCTTTCATCTCTTGCAGAGCCGAATGCACCCTGAGGTGCAGCTGTGGGGTGGGTTTGTATTTGTCTAAAAAGACGTCTTGTGCCAGGTTAAAATCTCCTCAAATCAGAATAGGAATATGAGGGTCGGGCTGTATCAGAGAGGAGATAGCCTGACTAAGGCTGGGAAAGAAATCGACGTGATCTGTATTTGGGGCATATAAGTTGCCCACGATCAGCTTACCCTATGTGGAGGAGAGTCTGATGATGACCCACCTACCCAGTGCATTGGTTCGAACCTTCTCCACTGTCCAGGAACTAGAGCGATGAATAAGTATATGACTCCCCTTGAGTTGGATGTAGCGGAGCTAGCCTGGACCGCTCCTACCCATGACTTCTTCAACCAGGGAACAGCCTTGCTAAGGAGATGGGCCTCCTGCAGAAGTGCTATGTCTGCATGTAAAGTAGGTACTGTAGCACCTGAGCGTGTTTGATAGGGTGGTTAAGCCCCTTAACATTCCACGACACCAAATGCAACCCTTTACCTATGGGAGTGGCCATGCCTTCATGTGGTCAAACAAATAATAGGTACTTATCTACCCAGATGTGCTGGTAGAGGAGAGAGAGTATACCTTGACCCAAGGTGTTTGTCACCACCAGAGGTAGACTACTGCTAGGTGGTGGGAAGCTGTGGGCACACAAGATTCAGAGGTAGCTTCAAATAATTCACTGACATGATTTTAACTCAGTATCAACAACATGTGGTTTTTCAACCTGCAAAGAGAGAGAAATCACTAAGTATAATGCAAATAACAAGACAACAAAAATATCACTGTGTAATAGAAAATGTAACAGACCTCGGGCAGAACAAACTAATCCTCTGTCCGAGATCAATAACAATAAACACTCAAGTGTCTGTATACTAAGGGTGGAGAGCTCAAGGCGAAAGAGGGTACCAAGAATGGGTTCCCTCAGCTACGCTAGCTCCAACATCCAGTGACGAGGGAGTAAACTGCAACCCAATAGAGTTAAACCCCACCTTGCTTGAGTGGGTTCCTCCCCATGGTCGGGTAACATGAAACACGGGGTGAAGGACTAGAAGGGGGTGAGTACAGGAGTAGAAGAAAGAGGGTAGAGGTGAGGGGATGGGAGATATTGGGCAATCCCCCAACCGCAAACAGGAGCCCATTCGGGCATACACCTTAGTCCGTGTAGGCCCACGAAGGACACTGAGCCTATTGGTATGCACATTTTACCTGTTGCGCCCTCCTAACAGATAGGTGTGAACCATAAGCCAAACAGCCTCCATTTAGGAGAGGCGGTCAAGGGGAAAATACTCTAACCAACAGGGGTACACCAATTGTCCAATGATACCAGGGATTATCACATTACATACATAAGGGGGGCCCCCAGTGGAGGCTCAGTACTTGAGGCAGACCAGACCGACCAAGTAGAATGTCCAGAGCTGACTCCAGGGTGGGGGTGTAAACCTAACCCATTAGTCCCTTACCCCAGCCCCGTCTAGGCCACCCCCTGTAGCATAGAATGGGGGTGGGTCAGTGAGTGTGATGGACTATGGCTCCATGCGAGACCTGCACATCTATTCCCAGTATATACAGTCAGGGAATGTTGGGAGAGGAACGCCAGTACTTGATTACACGAGCCACTTAGACCATAAAGAAAAAGACTAACAGACTGACAGAGCAATGCATAGGTAAATTGAGAAAACACTACAATGAGTTCAAGAATCAGCCTGAATGTCCATCGCCTGACATAGGGACCGTAGACTGTTCATCCCTGGGTGTAGAGATCTCCATAGGACCATCAACAGAATGGGGGGAATTAACTGTCAAAGCTGCAGCATATGTTTCTAAGCAGGGTTTAACTGGCGCAGACAGGTCTACAGCCTCCACTAGAGATGACTCACGGATATCCGCTCAATCAAGCGACTGCTCTGTGTCCATAGAATCTGGTTCTGATGCAGGGGAATGAAGACAGGCAGGATCTGGAGAGGGATCAACTCTAGGCATCTTAGCTGGCGGTGCTGTTGCTTGCTGATCAGGGGAGAGATACTGGCCGCTTCTGGGGTGCTGCCATTGACGGTGAGGTGGGCCCAGGTTTCTAGGAGCTAAAGGAAGACTCTCCAGGCTCACTAATGGTGTAGCTAAGGCCTGGACAGCTTGAAGAAGATGATTCTTGCCTCTCGAGCTGGGGGGGACATTCTGTGAGGGACCTGGTCCACCAGTAAAGCACCCTCTTGGAGTTTGCAGCCATACATTAGAGTTCCCAGAGGGGGGCATCACTGCATTAGGATCCCAGAGGCAGTATACAGCAGTGGTTTAAGAATCTGAGCTGTAAACCTGGAGACCAGGGTTTGAATCCCACAGCCCCCACTTGCATACTGTGTGACCCTGAGTAAGTCACTTAACTTCCTTGTGCTCCCAGGTTGCACCTGGAAACAATCTTTGGCTTAGCATGCCTTTCCTGGTTAAACAATTTTTCCCCTTTTTTTCCCCAGAGCTTCCTGGGAGATGTAGTTGAGGGGCACAGCAGGCCAGAACTTGCAGATCCACCTCTCCAATTCAGCTGGACCATCAGCCACAAACTCTCTCCCTTCTTTAGACACCTGAAGCATGGTAAGTCTTTTAAAGGGAAAGTATGTCCCTTTGCAGATGACACAAAGATCTGCAACAGGGTTGATACACAAGGTGGGGTGGAAAGGATGAAAAGGGACTTGGCAAGGTTGGAGGAATGGTCAAATGTATGGCAGCTTAGATTCAATGCAAAGAAGTGCAAAGTAATGCACCTGGGAAACAAAAACCCAGGGGAAGAGTACACAATGGGGGTGAGATACTGACAACAACAAAAATGGAAAGGGACCTGGGGTAGTCATATCAGATGACCTAAAGGTGGGCCAGCAATGTGAGATGGCAGTAAGGAGGGCTGGGGGATACTGGGATGCATAGGGAGAGGCATCACCAGTAGAAAATAGGAAGTTGTTGGCCCCCAGTACAGACAGTTGGTAATACCACATCTGGAGTACTGTGTACAGTTCTGGAGACCCCATCTCCACAAAGACATAGACAGGGTGGAGGCTGTCCAGAGGAGGGCAACCAAAATGGTGCAGAGTCTGCATCAGAAGACATATGAAGAAAGACTAGAGGAACTAAAGATGTATAGCCTCGAGGAAAGGGGGACATGATAGAAACTTTCAAATACCTCAAAAGAATCAACAAGTCCAAGAGGGTAGCTTCTTTCAGAAAAGAGATGTGCAAAAACAAGGGGGCACAATTTGAAGACAATGGGGGGACGGCTCAGAGGTAATGTGAGGAAGTATTTCTTCACAGAGAGGGTTGTGGATACATGGAACAGCCTTTCTGTGGAGGTCATAGAGTCAAAAACAGTGGAGGAATTCAAGAATGCTTGGGACAGACATAAGGCAATTCTAGTGAGGGGTAGGAGGAAGTAGGCTATTGGTTAACTAGGATCTGCAGCTTATCCATTAGGTAGGGAAATGGGCAGACCAGGTTTGCCAAGCGGTCCTTATCTGCCCTCAAATTCTATGTTTCCTATGTTCCATGTTATGTTTCTATGTAAACCTGTAGCAAAAAGTATGTGTGACCAAAAACTTTTCTAATAGAAAAAAAAGCACGATGCCTGGCAGAGGTCTCCTGAGCAAATCTCTATAAAAAGAAATGTGTGCTCCCTGCCAGTGAATCTCCCCCAGGTCTCTTGCCACTCTCAAAATTCTTTCCTTAGTTGAGTAGCAAAGCAGATACACCACGACAGGTCTCGGTGTCTGACCAGCCTCTCTTCCTTCTCCCAGTTATACGGTGGGCCCTCTCTACTTCTGTAGGGCACCTTCACCAGTCTCCCAACATGATGGGGATGGTTTCATTAAGGAACATTTCCATACACTGCCCCTCAGAGTCTTCAGGGACACCGAAAATATGAAGGTTATTTCAGTGCTCCCTATTTTTCTGGTCCTCCACCCTGTCTCTTACGGCCGCTATCCTCTCTTCGTGTAGCTGCATCTGCTACCATAGTTTGGCCTGTTGCTGCTCTAGGGCTTCAGCCCTTTGCTCTGACATATTCATTCTGTTCTGCAAGTGCCGTACATCTGTTGTGGTCCCTGCGAGGGTGGTATTAATATCCTCCACCCATGACAATAAGGCCTCAAGCATGTGGGTTATGTAGTGTAAGGAGTCCCCTTCCGAGGTCGGCTGCTGCCCGGCTGATGAGTTAGGTGGTGATGTGATGGGGGTTTCCTGGGAAGCCATGTCAAAGCTAGAGTGAGCTGAGCAATTCACCCGGTAGGGCAATGAGCGGCTCTGCTGTTAGGTGGCTGGAGGTTTAAAGTCAGACTGCTCACCCATCGGCAAGGATCGTGGGTCTGCTCCTGCCTATCCACATGGAGTGACTCATGGGCAATTGGCACCTATAAAAACAAATAAAATGCTACAGACCCACAAAACTGATCACACAGGGCAGTTGGGGGAGTTTAGCCGAACAAGCGTTGTAACCGGTGGGTTGATAAGTCCCTGGGAACAGAGCAGCCAACCCCAGATTGCCACCAGGTTCAGAGAGAGCAGAAGGGTTAAGCTGCCATTTTCTCAGTGGCCAGACCACACCCCCCCGTTATTTTTTTTTTTATATTTTTGATGTAGATATTTTATAATGTGTTATTATGCATTTTACATTGATTTTTTTCCAGGAAACATTCTTGATTATATATAACAAAGGGCATAAGTTATTTGTATTTAGAAAGCATTGTAAAAACAAAATAATGCACCAGAACACTTCAGAAAATGCTAACTTTTTGGGGGGCCTATGTGACCCCCACTTCAGGGCCATTTTGAGATCTATTTTTCGCTCCTTGGCTGCCTGACTTGCTCCCCTTACCTCATCCTCACAACCAGCTCGGGGACATCCAGCCGCCAACCGCCTCTACCGAGGACACCCAGACTCCTGTGGCTCCCCCCCCACAACAGGGCTGCAGGGAGCCCCCAACTCCCCACAGAACATGGATCCAGGCGGGTGCCACGGCAAAACTGCGAATGGCCATCAAGCTGCTCACTTCAGGCATCATTTTTTTCCAGGTTTTCTGTGTCCCCATTAGTGCATGCTCGGGCAGAGCCTCCAGTCTCCACTGGGGGCCGCTACTGAGTGATGCGTCCCCCGATCCCACCCCTGGAGAGGAGAGCAGTCCTCCAGATGCTCACTCCTCTCTGCTCCCTGTCGACCCCCGGCGCCCCGAGTCTGTTCCCAAACCCATGTCACTGGCATGGGTTGAGGTAAGGCACCAGTGCCTCAACCCTCTACACTACTGGGCCATCTATCCAGGGCCATTTTGGTTACATTTCTTTGCTCGACACCCCTGCCCCCACAATAAAGCTACTTGAACCACCCCTGGGTTGTCTGATAGGTTAAATACCATGTTGCTGAAAATGTGCAGAACAAATGGGGTTGCTACTAAAAGGCAACCTGAATTGTCAGGTGGCACCCTGAGAAAATGTTTTAGCTAAGGAAATGGAGGGGTGGGGCAGCTGGGAGGAGGGGGAGGAGGAGCCTGGTGATGTCAGGAATGAGGTCACCAGGTGACATATGATGCAGGTGGGCTAGAAGCAGGTGATTGGCAGAGGGGAGGGGCTAACCTGGGGTCCTTTTGGGGTCCTAGAGGAGTTTATAAGGCTGTGCACAAGGGTAGCTCTCTCTCTTTTGCTAAGATTCTTGTTTGAGTGATCTTAGCACTTCGTGTGGCAACTCAGGTTGGCATTGATACATTTTAAGGAAAGGTACATGAGAATTTGGTCTGGGAGGCATAAAAGGGGCGACTGCAAGTAGACTAAGTGATTTTGCTGTTATTTTATACTTGTTTATGTTAGGTTGGTTTCAGAAAGCTGTGTTTTATTTCACAATCTTTTAGGCCATTTAAAAGATGCTGGGGCTTCAGGATTAGGCCTGGAGGTGGAGAGGGGGACCACGTGGCGAGGCCTGCAGGCCTCAGTGGCCTTCATAGCAGGGGGTTTGGTGGTGTGTTAATGGAGTTTCATTTATGCTGTATAGCCTTTTATTTTATTCATTAGGTAGCCCTGTAGAACTGTTGGGTTAAATTATTTCTGCATGTTTGTGGCTAAAATGCCTGTTTTATGCAAGACTGGGGCCTGTTTGTGGCAAATTGTGACCAGGATGCAGAGCCAGGTGGACCAGTGGGGTTAATGTTTAGACTTTCTGCAGTCTGATGTTTTATTTGTAATCATTTAGGGGCTCATCCAAATGTGGTTTGTGGTATAGTATTTTAATTCTGGATGCGGCGAAAATGCCATTTGCTGAAGGCTGGGGACCTGGTAGTGGCGAGAGGGGCCACGTGGCAGAACCTGCAGGCTTCAATGGCCTACTGGATGGGCCTGGGGGGTAAAGGCAGAGGGGAGATATTCAGGGTGGTGAAACAGGTTACCATTCAGTTGGTGGATGGGCTGGGGGCTATGCGGGGAGAGGGGCCATGTGGCCTGGCATCCTGGGTCTGGCAGCTCATTTCCAAGAGGGAAGGGAGGAGTGCTGGCTATAAATTAGATGGACCAAGCCTCTAATGGGTGCCTGGATTGGCTCACTTTGGCCATCTGTTTGGCTGGGGGGCTCAGCGGGGGAAGGTGCATTGTGGGAGGCTGTCCTCAGCCTGGACCGGTCCGTGCTAGTCGGGCATGGCAGAGAACATCAGTGACGACTTTGAAATCCTGCTGCAGGGCATGAGGTGCATTGTGGCTGAGGGCCACGACTAGCAGGGACCAGAAGGGTGTCCAGGGAAGACCTCAGGCCTGAGGAACAAGCGCATGGACAGGGGATGTTTTTTCCTCAACGATGGGCAGGCATAGAGAGTCATGGGCTCTGTATGTGGTCACGTGGTGCAGTTGCATGGTACTTGACATCAACACCATGAAGTCATGAGTCAGGGCCATGATTTGGAAAGGAGGGGATTCCCCTATAAGAGGGGTGGCCTGCAGCAGGTCCCCTGTAAAAAAAAAAAAAAACAGGGAGGAAAAGTAACCAGAGCCAGCTTGGGGAAAAGATATTGCGATAGGCCACAAGCCTGAATGGTTTGCTATGGGCAACGGGGGGGGGGCATGAAGCAGGGTGGGTCCTGGAGGTACTGATGGGAGGGGAATGGATGAAATGGGGCCATTGGCTGGAGCCGACTGGGGGCTGGAAGCCAGAAGTGGAAGGCTAGATGATGGTCCAGAGGAAAGAAGAGTGTGGGGGGATGTGGGAAAACAAAGGAAAGGCAGGTCATGTGGGAAGCCCCACAGAGCTGAGACCAGGAAGACATGCAGGACCATGAGACAGGGGAGTCTGAATGGGATTTGGGGCCACATCAATGCAGGGCCCTGCAAAAGAACACAAAGGAATAATAATAAATTAATAATGAAACAACATAAGGAAACATGGAAGGATAATGAATGGGTTGTTATGGGTAAACAGGGGGCAGGGATGGGGGTAACAGAGGACTGATTAGAGGGGCAGGGTGACAGGATCCTCTGGAGCCCTCCCAGGGTTTAAAAAAAAAAAGAAAACAAAGATATAATATCTATAAAGAGAAAGTAGAAAATTAATATGGGGTTGATAACCACCTTTGGTGGCATGGCATTGAGTTAATATCATTCTATGTGTTGTGCACTGTAGCAGGGATGGCACCACCAAAGACACCAGCCCCCTCTTCCAGTGCCCAGCTGAGGGAAGAGGCAACAAAGCTAATGGGAAAGATGAATGAGCTCATTGAAGTGGCTTGGATCTGGGAATGGGAGGAGGACGCGTCCAGGAAGAGAAAGGAACTGGATGGTTAGAGAGGCAGGTGCAAGGGTGGAAAACAGCCTCAGGGGCCTGCCCGGGACCCAGCACCAGTGCCCCAACCAGAGGATTTGTCTGACGAAGGCAATTTGAAGGACTATTTATAGGGTATTATTAGGAACATGGGCGAGAAGGGGCTCGAGAAGATGTAAAAGTTTTGAAAGATCTGAAGGGGGGGAGAAAATGCAGATGCAGGGGCAGAGGAAAATGGGAAAGGGGGCAAGAAGGTGTATGACGAGCCACCAGGATTTATCCTGGGGGATCATGTGCCAGTCTCCATTAAGCAGAAGATCTGGAAAGAGGAGTATGTGGATATGCTTGGCTTGGTAAATGGGGAAACAGCCAAGAAGTATGAGCAGAGGGAATCCATCAGGAAACTGGAAATGGCAGTGACTCTGCGGTGGTTGGGCACAAGGAAGAGGAAGCGAAGTATAAGGGGAAAAACACTGATACATGGCAGGCTGCATTTCTTATCTACAGTGCTATTGTACTGAGGAAGCAACCAGAGCTGGGGATCCCACTATCGACTTACACAGCAATAGTACGGGATGCGTAAAGGCCAAAATGGGTTATAGATAGCTGAAGTATGATGAGACTTTTAACCAGAGGATGGCAACTAGAGGGGGGACTTGCAGTAGGATTGTACCCATTTAGAGCTGTTGGATAGGACCTTGCCTGGGCTGGCAAGTTGGGGGGTGAAGACCAGCAGGAAGAATGCTGTTGCCATGGCAGTAAAGACCTGCCGGGGTTTCAACAAGGCGTCATGCAGGTGGGTGAACTGTAAAATCAAGCACGTGTGTTCCAGATGTTCAGAACAACGCCCGGTATGGAGTTGCAGGGCTAATGGGGAATGGGGTGGGTCATAAGGGAAAATCATGAGCAGTCTTTTCAGAGTTCTGGTGGGGGTGAGGAGGGCAAGGGGGGCCAGCCCACAACAGGAGGGGTAGGGGGCACATGCCAGAGGGAGTTATAACTTCAGCTATGGGTGGAACTGAGTATTTCGGAGTTGGATTGAGGTAGAGCTTTGCATTGGCAAAGACATCTATTGTGGGGGGGTAGTGGATGCCTGGACTAAGGAGTACTCAGACAGGAAGCATGGGGAGCTGCTGTGGTGGGGGTTTAAAGAAGGTTTTACATTTGGGTTTAGTGGGGTAAGATGGAAGAGGAGGGCTAAGAACCTGGGGTCAGTAAAGGGGAAGGAGGAAGTGGTGCAGAAGAAGATTGAGAAAGAGGTGCAGACCGGGAGGGTGGAGGGGCCATTTGTAGTTCCTCCCTGTGCAAAATTTTGGGTATCCCCTCTGGTAGTAGTACCCAAAAACCAGCCGGGAGAATTCCCACTTATCCATCATTTATTGTACCCAGATAGGGCTTCTGTGAAAGATGGCATTCCCGAGCACCTGCGGGTGGTATCATACACCTCGCTGGACCAAGCGGTGGTCTTGATAAAAGCAGTGGATTGGGCTTGATTGGCCAAAACAGACATCGAGTCAACCTTCTGGCTGCTGCCAGTTAGGTGGGATGATTGGAATGCCCATGGGGTGTTCTGTGGCCTGTTCCACTTTTGAAACATTTAGTTCATGGGTCCAATGGGTGTTCAGGAAACGATATGAGCACACGAGAGTGGTGCACTACCTGGATGATTTATTGGCAGGGGCTGCTGGAGGTGGATCTCATGTTAGGGGACTTTAGGGAGCTGTGTGGAAAGATCGGGATACCATTGACAGAGGGAAAGACTGATGGGCCAGCTGGGAAAATTGAACTCTTAGGCATAGAGGTCAATACTGAGCAAGAATATTTCTGGTTACCCAAGGATAAGGTGGCCAGGCTCAGGGGGCTGCTGCAGCAAGTGTAGGGTAGGAGGTGGGTGCTGCTGGCATTAGTGCAGCAACCATTGGGGCACCTCAATTTTGCATGCAAAGGAGATAAGCCTGGTGCGGGGGTTCACACAGCGGCTGGCCCGGGCCATAGGGAAGGTGAAGCTTCCACACCACTGGGTGGACATCAGCAAGTGCGTACAGCAGGATTTGGAGGTGTGGGTACCTTTCTTATCAGAGTATAATGGTGTAACATTCTGGCAGGAAGAGCAAGTGAACAACTCAGATGTAGAGTTGTATATGGATGCATCCAGGTCTCTGGGCATGGGACCATATTTTAGAGGGGCCCGTATAGCAGAGACATTGCCGAGGGCCTAGGAAGGGGCAGGTCTTTTGAGAGACATCACGTTTCTAGAGTTCTTCCCAATTTGGGTGGCACTGGTGGTATGGGGTGACAAGATGCGGGATAGATGCATTTTGTTTTGGTGTGACAATAAGGGGGTGGTGTAGGTCATCAGTAGGTAGAGGGGGTTTACAGATACATTAATCAGAATTTTACAGCAGCTGGTATTGCTTGGGCTGTGGATCAATTTGTCCTTCAAAGTGAGGCACATAGATGGGGTTAAGAATGAAATCACTGATAGTCTCTCCCGTCTTCAGTTGGACAAGTTCTAGGCCTTGGCCTCTCGAGCAGCAGTCCAGAAAACCAAGGTACCAAACCAGTTGTGGGAGATTGGGTGGAGAGAGCCTGATTGTTGTACCAGAACTCCTGATCAGTTAACACACTGAAGGCATATGAGGGAGCATGGTGGGGCTTTCCAGGAGTTCAGAAAACAGGCAGGATTAGAGGTAAGTATGCCTGCTATGGAAGAACAGGCAATGCAATACATGGTCTAAAAATGAGAAGGATATGGGGGTCCAGTTGGCTGGAATTGGGTGGGCATGTAACTACAGGGCATGGCCCGACCAGGCGAGGGGCAAGACAGTCCAGTGCATGTTGCTGTGGTGGCAGAGGGGACAGGGGTGCCGGGCAGAAAGAAGGAAGCCCATCACAGGGAGAATGCTGGTGCACCTCATGGGTGCATTGCAGCATAATATGCATATCAGTTAAAGAAGCCTGTTTATCTCGGGCAGTTGATGCAATAATAGCCAGAGGAGCCTTTAGGATAGGTGAGATGGTGGCAGGTAAGAAAGGGGATATGGATGGGGGTTTGCAGGCCAAAGATGTAGTGTTGGATCCATTTAGTTTGGTGGTCTGGTTGCCCAGGTCCAAGATGGACCAATCTGGGAAAGGTACAGAGGTATTTATATCCAGGTTGGATGGGGGGAGATATGTGCTGTACAGGCCATGGAAGGGTATGGCAAAAGCAGAGGAGAGGTGAAAGGGGCATTGTTCTGACACGGGGATGGTACACTGGTAACTAGATACCAGGTGAGCAGGGTACTCAAGAAGGGCATGAGGATTTGGGGGGAAGATCCTGAGCAGTTCACACCACACTCCTTCCGGATTGGGGTGGCTTCTGCAGTAGCATCCCCTGGGGGGACGGAAGAAAAAGAAATGATAAAGATGGGGAGATGGTGGTTGTACTGCTATAAGAGATATGTTAGGAAATGATGTAATCTGTTTTTCTTTATGTACTCAGACAGGTAAGTGGAGGAGGAATATTAGGATTGTGGGGCACTAGTTTATTTATTGGACTGAGAGATATGCCATTGCCATGCCTGGTGGGAGGCAGTTTAGGCTTGAGTTGTAGTGGATGAAGCTGCACTGGAGAGGGGTCCATGACATGACATGGGCTCAGCTAATGCCAGTATTAGAAGAGCTAAGGGTAACATGGAGTAGGCCGGATATGATAATAATTCACTTGGGAGGGAATCATTTAGGTGAGACTCCATGGGGGGGCACTATTCCAAGCAATTAAAGCTGATCTTGAAAGGGTGAAGGGATGGTGGCCATGGGTGGAGATTGGGTGGTCAGAGGTTACTTCAATTAGTGTGTGGAGGCATGCCAGGGATGTCAGATCCATGGAGAAGGTGAGGAAGCAGCTAACAGGAGGGTAGAGAGGCTGATGGTGGAGATGGGGGAAGTGTGCATCCTGCACAGGGAGATTTCCTTTGAGGCCCCAGGGTTATTCAGGCCAGATGGAGTGCACCTGTCAGAGGTGAGAATGTCTTTTTTCCTAATGCCATTTGTGAAACTAGTGGGGGAGTGGGAAAAGGGGAGGCTGAGGTAGCTAGCCACAAGGAGAGTGCCCCATCATCCACGCAAGAGCTGGAGATGGGTCGTGGAAAGGAAGAGGCAAGAGATGGATGGGGGCAGGTGGGGGAGGGAGGGCAACATGGGCTGGGGTCAGCAGCACCCAGATGTGGAGTAAAAGGGGGGTGGGGGAAGGGGAACATAGAAGTACTAGGGGTCGGATCATAGAGTCCAGGCCTAGGATTTAGAAGGAGGTTTATGAGATGGTGGTGATGGTATGGGGGGTTCTGATCAGGTATCCGGACCCCGAGAAGAAGGAGCAAAGCACAGAGGGACTGAGGATTTGGATGGAACCAGAACAAAGAAGGATGGCGCAATTTATAAGAAATAATGTAATGTAAATACTGTACTGTGTTTTGAATTAAAATGTTATAGAATTTGTAAATAAAGGAATGTGTCAATAAACATGTTGCCATTCGAGGACCCAAATTCTGAATATTGTGTGGATCATTTTCAAAGGGAGTTCAACTGACAAATGAGGTTGCCACTAAAAGGCAACCTGAATTGTCAGGTGGCCCCCTGGGGAATTGTTTTAGCTAGGGAAAGGGGGCAGCTGAGGGAAGGAGAGGAGCCTGGTGATGTCAGGAATGAGGTCCCCAGGTGTCATATGATGCAGGTGGGCTAGGAGCAGATGATTGGCTGAGGGGAGGGGCTAGACTGGGGTCCTTTTGGGGTTCTAGAGGAGTTTATCAGGCTGTGCACAATCGTAGCTCTCCCTCTTTTGCTAAGATTCTTGTCCCACCTACCCACCCTATACATGCAGGGTTAGTGGACAGGAGGGAGCAGTATAAGACAGCCCATGGGCCACAGAAGGGTGGCAGCTTATTTGGCAGGAGAGGTAGGTGGTACCAAGGAGGATGGCATGCTGCTGGGGAGAGCAGGAGGTGTAGGCCGTGAGGGCCAGGTTGGTCAGCAAGTAGCCCGCAGGAGGGGAGGGGTGAAAGGAAGAGGGAGAGAGGGAGGGAGGGAGGAGAGCAAGAGATGGGTAAGGGGGGCAGGTGGGGGAGGAGGAGGGTAGGGCAACATGGGCTGGGGTCAGCAGCACCCAGACGTGAAGTAAAATGGAGTGGGGGAAGGGGAACTTAGAAGTACTAGGGTCGGATCATGGCATCAGGGCCTAGGATTTGGAAGGAGGTTTGCGAGATGGTGGTGATGGTATGGGGAGGTCTGATCAAGTGTCCGGACCCCAAGAAGAAGGAGCAAAGAACACAGGGATGGAGGATGTGGATGGAACCAGAACAAAGAAAGAAGGCTGCAGGCAGGAATTTATAAGAAACAATGGACTGTAAATACTGTGTTTTGAATTAAAAGATTATAGAATTTGTAAATAAAGGAATGTATCAATAAACATGTTGCCATTCAAGCACCCAGATCCTGAGTATTGTGTGGATCATTTCCAAAGCGGGTTCAACTGACAACGAAAGGTACACAGCTAAGGCAGTTCATTCAATTAACTTTTTTTTAAACTAGTTGGCCACTGTTTGAGTGTATGTGAAGCTAAGGAGGCGACTCTGTGCACTGTCAGTGTAGTGCGTGCATGTTTTTTCTTATTTGTCAATATTCACATTGCATCAATTGGTCTTGTAGCATTTCCCCTTCCTGCACTAAATCTTTAGAAAGTTGAAATAGTGGCACATTTGGATCTTATGTTCTAAGCAGTTTTTGGGAATTTAATTTCTTTTTTGTGTTATCGTTCTAGTACACTTACCCAGCTACTGCACTTTTTATGAAAATCTCAAATTTTTTTTTATTGAAGGACCTGACTATGTTTTTAAACCCCATAGAAGTGAATAAAGTTTGAGAGAATAGAGGAGTCTGCTGAGTGGCAATGGCTTGGGTGGTCTGTAATGGACATGGACCATACTGTACTACCCATGTAGTCATGGAGCCAGCCCACCATCCGGCATTTCATGTGGCTCACCTTGTCTGTGCACTACCATACTGCTGCAGTGCAGCAATATTTGGTTTGGTGGGATCAGCATGTGGTGTTTGGGTCATGGTGGTGAAGGACTCTGTTGCTTTTGGCTGTGGCCTCAATTAACTTAGTCCAGCTCCATCATGCTAGCACAGGCCTAGTGACCCATGCTACTGGGAGGGAGCTGGACCAAGTTGCAGCCAACAAACAATAATAGGTGAGTTGGGACCTTACACAGAAACAAGCCAAGCTAATTCCTAGTCAGTGTAATAGCAACCTCCTTGTTCTCTTGCAACCACTTCTTGCCCCACATGCCTATCCATTTCCAAATACTTGTGGGCAACTTGCTGGCTGGGGGAAGGGCAAAATACTTTGCTGTGCTGGAGGGGCTGGAGACTCTAGGGAAGAGGCAAGGATGCAACTTGCTATGCTGGGGAGAGAGCCATGGATTTTAGGGAGGGGAGCTATAGTGTGACTTGCTGGGCTTGGGGTGGGCCAAGGACCTTGTACTGGAGCAGGAGGCTGGGATATGGGGAGACTGGTTCGGGCAACATACTGGACTGTGAGGACTCTTAGGATGGGACTAAAGTGCAACTTACTGGGCACGGGAAATAGGGTAGCAGGATAGCACATTCTGTTTCAAATGACCCCCAAAATGCATCACAATGCACCAAATTCAGAACATTTTCTGGGGGCCTATGTGGCTTCCAGACCCTTGGCCTGTACTTCTAATTTTTGAGCCCTGTGTGTATACATTTTTAAAGGCTGTTTACTCCCCTGCATGAGCTGGCAATGCATTGTGAACTGTATAAACCAATGCTAAAAATGTTCACAGGTGGAACAGTTTAATGTGAATTGTACTGTATATAAAAGTCTTTCAGTGTTAATAAACTCTGGATCAGCCTCTCTGCTCTACTGGAAAGAATCTGTTGGTAGTTCCATGCGCCCATTTGAAATCTTTGATGAAAAGAACTCTTTCAATGGCTGTCCCATGCTTGTGGAGCTCCTTGCCATCCCAATCACATCACATCTCCTCGGTGGAGATTTTTAAAAGGCCCTTAAAACCTATCTGTTCATTCAGGCTTTTGAGGGTATTTCTTATATTTGTTTCTGAGGATTCTGATTCGGTTTCTGTATACTGAGTTTTTAGATTGCATTATATGTTTGATCTGCCATTTTTACAGTATTTCAAGCCCTCAGGATAAAGTACTTATAAAATCAAAGTTGATCATACTGATAAGGATGTTGGGAGGTAGTATAGCCTAGAGGTTAGAGCACCAAGTTGTGAACCTGGAGACCTAGCTATCTTGGATTTGTATCTCATGACCACTAGTTCCATACTGTGTGATGCAGAGCAAGCCACTTACCTCCCTGTGCTCCCAGTTCACACTGAAAAGGAGCTTTAGCTCAGAGTGCCATTCCAGCCAAAATTTCTATAAGAGAACAATGTTGCTGTTTGATTTCACTGCTCTCTTTTGAATACAGCAGAGGCCTCTGAGATGTCATCACAGCATTATGCAAGCTGCTCTCTCCTTGGTTAATGGTTCTTCTGTGACCTATCCAAAGTGGTGATAAATGCTGATTATGCACCCAACACTGAGATAAATCTTCATTTTAGATTTTTCATAAGCTGAAATAAAGCATTTATCATTTATCAATAAGGTTTGACTCTCACCTACATTGTACAGACATATTTATTAGGGATGTGTACAAGCCACTATGCTGAAATTGAGCCACCCCAAACTCAAGTGGCTCAGTTTCAACAAATCCTGAGCCAAACACTGCCAGTTCGGCTCATATTTTAACTTTTTTCTTTTCCCTTGTTTCACTCCCACAGCTTCCCAGCCTGTTCTTACAGTCTTGCTACTCTCTGCCAGTCATGCGACTGGCAGGACAGTTATTTTTCCCCAGGGGATTTGGCATGCTGGGTTGGGCTCCCAGCGTGCCACCTAACTGTTCAGGGGGGGTGTCTGTAGCCGATGGGGGATTGGGCACCCTCATCGACCAAACACAGGGGCAGAATTTATGCTGATGGGGGATTGGACACCCCATCAACACACAAAGAAGGGGGCCAGAGCCGAGAGGTTGGGCACCCCTCGGCGATAAACAATTGGGGTTATTTCTGCCGATGGGCAGTGGGCTCCCCATTGGCACATTCACAGGGGCAGCCAACAGGGGATTAAGCATTCTCAAGTTTCAAAGTTCATAGCCAATGTGCTGCAATGTACATAATGGCAGCAAGCATGGCAAGAAAAGGACTGCTGTGTCTGACAAGCTTTGCATGGATTGCAGTGGACTTTTCTTGAATGTGCTCACCATTATGTATGCATGGTGGCGCCACCATACAGGCCTGATTAAAAGAAATGCAGGACGCACCTACTGATGCATGCCCTGCATTCACCCAACAGCAACCGTGCCTCCAAAGCTGCATTGTCCCAAGATGTTGGCTGTGCAAGCGCACCAACATAAAAAGAAGGAAAAGGGAACTACAAGGAAAGAAGACACAAATATAAAAAAAGCTAATAAAGCAGAGAATGGGAAGAATTAAAGCAAATTGAAAGGAAAAGTGAAATTGGGGTTTGGGGATGTGTGCCAGTACTTTAATGGGGCAGTTTGAATTACAAAAATATTGGGGAGGTGGGGGTGTTTGCTAACAAAAGGAAGGCAACGTAAAAGGAAAAAAGAGATTTACAAGAAAAGACAAAGAAAGGCAAGAAATGGGAAAGAGATAGAAGAGAAGAGAACAAATTAAAGCAAGAAATGAAACTAGAATTGGGGTTTACGGAGGTGGGATGAAAAGGAGGTTTATGAAAAAAGATTGTGTGTGTGTGTGCTGATCTAAAAGGGAAAAAATAAGAGAAAAATAAGGAAATGCAAGAAAAGACAGAAAAGATAAAAGAAAAAGAAAGGAAAAAGGAAAAAATAAAAGCAAATTAAACTTAATTAAACTTAATTTGGGGTTTGCAGAGGTGGGCTGAAAGGAGGGACAGTGTGACTGACAAGTAAAGATCATGGTTGTAGGGGTGTATGTTGAAACAAAAAAAGAAAAGGACGATCAAGTAAAGAATAACCAAAAGACAATAAGTTAAAACAATTATTGTAACAGACTATTGTTTGGTACTTCACTGTTTTCCAAATCATCCTACTGTTAAAAAAAATGTTCAGGGCCCTGACCATCCTCCAAAAAGCCAAAGCCCCTTGGCTATCATGACATATCTTTGCAGCCAGTGTGGCTCCAGTACCTACAAGAAAAAAATAGACAGGGAGGAGCTTGTTGCAACCATGGAAGTATTTACAGCAGCAGTTTCTGTTGGAAATCTGCCCAATCGTGAAGAGAGTTTTGAAAACACACTAACATAACTATTCCTTCATTATTTTATCCCATGGAGCTAAGCAGCAAACTCTGGTATACCTGGGAAGAGGTATTCTTCCTCTTATGTAGATTAGGGTGATCAAAGCCTTTATCACATGTTCAGAAATTTAAATCACTTAGTATATCCAGTAGAAGTAAAACAAAGTTTGATAAACGATGGAAGCACATCTGAAATGCGTCAGGCAATGCCTCATTTTATTTGTGCAGAAATAAATGATTTTTAAATGAGACTGGTACCCTGGCTGTCTATTTGAGGTTAGTGTGTGCTCTGCACTCTGTGTTTTTACTTTGGTTTACTTCAGCACTGCAGCACCACAATCTTTGTACACACTCTATTTGGTCTGTTACGTAGTAAAACAAAGTTTCCTTACACTGTTATGTTTATAACAGCACTTTAGCGCTCTGATACTGGGATGGAAGGCTGGTAAAATTCAAACATGGTAAGGAAGGCACTGGGATAAGTGTTGGAGGCAATAACTAATTGAAGAAATATTATGTGCAGTGAGGCATTTACCTTTTGCTTATTATTTATTTAACACGAAAAATGTTCCATCTATATGGCAGAATATGGAATAGATTAAAATAATTAAAATAATGACATAAGAGAGTGTCTAGCAGCACATCATGGTCGAATACACTTACAAGTTAGGTTTATCCTCTGTTTGCAGATTGTTTCCACAGTGGTTGCAGGGAATGAATTAATGAGGCACGTATGCAAAAAATAAACAAAGGTATACATGTTTTGAAAAAGCTTTGAACCCACTATGAAACAGAGGGTTGCTACTAAAAACACTTATTATTTAGAAAATCTCTGAGAATAGTATGAGCTTTATCAAGTATGCACAATTTACCAATGAATGTCGGGTACGAGATTGCCTAACCGTTCAGAGTTTTAAAACTGTTTTAAAAACTTATATTTTTAACCTGGCTTTTGTTGATTGATGTGGTTATTTGTTATGTGGGTTTTATACTGTTCTTTGTTGGAATTTATATGTTGTTTATAATAATTTATTCTATCTTATGTATTTTATTGTACAGGCTCCTTGGTTTTAGAAAGGCGCCTCTTTTTTATAAATAAAACTGATGATGATGAATGTTTGTCTAAAGGTATAAATATGTTTATTTACAGTGAAAACAATATTATAAATGCATTGTGATGAAAATAATAAATGGCTAATGGAGAGTACAGCACCCAAACCATACATCATTAGGTTTGTATACCTTTTCTGTATGTGTATGAAACATGGAAAATCAAAGCTACTTATATCCATATTTTATGTTTAGATTTATACAGAGCCCTGAAGAAGTGAGTAAATATGCTCCCGAAACATTGGCATGTATGATGTCTGACAGTATAAAATGAGAAAATAAATAAATACATACATACATAAAACAAAATATTTAAAAAAACTATTCCTTAGTGAGTGGGCTGCTTTCCAACAGAAACTGTTCTTACATAGCATGATTTAAGCCTAATGGGTTTCAATCATTCTGCTGTTAAAAGAAAATGTTATTGACCCTGACCATCCTGCAGTGTTGAAGCCCCTTGCTAGCATGCCATAAGCCTACTGGTCTAGGCATTCGGTTTCTTCACTCATTCTGCTGTTAAAGAAACAAGTGTTCTTGACCCTGACCATCCTATACAACTGAAGTCCCTTGGCTAGTGTGACATAAGCCTACTGGGCTAGCTGCCTAATTTCTTCAATCATCCTGCTGTTAAAAGAATACATATTTATTCTCAACCCTGACCATTCTGTAAAACCCAAGCCCCTTTCATTCTGCTGTTAAAAAAAAAAATTTGTTCTTGACTCCGACCATCCAGCAAAACCAAAGCCCCTTGGCTAGTGCCATATGCCTATTGGGCTCAAGTACATGCAAAATCACATTTAAAAAATAGTCTGTGTTTTCCAAATCACCTACATTTTTTATTTAAGGAAAATTTTTTTCTTTTCAAAGAAACATGGAAAGAAGTGACACTAAAAAGAACGGTTACCCATTAAAATGGCGACTACATAATTGCAACTTCATTTTAGCGACTGTAATATGAGCGACTAGCTCACTTCAGCGATCGCCCATAAATGGTGACTAACGCTTGTAAAACACTTGTAAAAAATAGCGACCGATACAAGCTGAAACAGAGGACTGATCAGCCTAAGGAGGATGCTCCATCATCCAGTTCCCTGGTGTTGCTAGTCAATCAGTCTCCCTCTGACAATTTTTCAAGGGACCTAGCCACCATAAAAGAGAACTGACGTTGGTACTCATTCTCCCCTTGAGAGAGGTGCTGTTTGAATTAGTCACCGTGTAAAATGCCACCAGCTTGCAGTCCCATGGAGCAATTCAAGTGAACTGACGGCACTCATTCTCCCTTTGAGAGAGGGACAGTGGAAGGCAGCTATGTAAACATTGGGAAACTGAGAGGAAGACAGGGAAAGGCTGTCCATCCTCCACTCACATCTCCTCCAGCAGTCTGTACTCAATGGAGCGGGGAAGTTGCTCTGAATGAATGAGATCCCCCCCAGCACCCGCTGACACCTTACTTGGCAAATTTACAAAAACAATAAAAAAAAAAATGAATACACAGGCTACTGTACATTGCATTGAGTGCATATTTTACAATGATTAAAAAACAAATTACATCACATCAGGCATTTACTGATGCACAGCTGATACCATTCCTATTGCGAGCTGTCTAACAGTAATATCAGGCTGAGCAGAGATGACAAATAACACTACGTAACACAACAGTAAAAACAGTTAAAGAAATAGTGTCAGTCTCATAGCCATAACAACCTGTGACAAACTGTGTGTTAGGTGTGGATTCATGTTACAGAAATAACAAATGCTGTCATTTGCGGACTATCAGGACAGGCGTACTGCAGCAATGAGGAAGAGGTGCAGAAACAGAAGAAACAAAATGTGACAGATGTAAACTTGAATAAATGTCATGTTTTTACTTTCAATACTCAGTCAGAGCCTTGAAATTAACAACTGGTAAAGACTATATAATTCCATACGTTGAGCAAAACATACTGTATAAACATTCACCATTGCTCTTTAATGTAAACCAATAGCACATCTTACTAACATACTAAAATGCCAGCAGAATAGGCCTAACGGTCTTTCGTGTCTGCTCGTTTGGTCAGCCCCCAACCTGGGTGCTGACCTTGCTGTCTCCCTCGCCTTCTCTGGCTTCTCCCTTCCCAGTTCCGGATATTCTTGCTGCATTGGATTTTGCTTCCAGAACCCTTCCCCTGTACCTGTCCCACCCCCTCTTGAACCCCTCCACTGTCTCTGCCACCACCAGCCCCCTAGGCAGTGCATTCCATGGCTCCACCACCCTCTCAGTGAAGTAGCACCTCCTCCTTTCTCCCCTGAATCTTCCCCCCTCCAGCTTCCACCCATGCCCTCTAGTGGCCCCCTCCTCCTTCCTTCGAAGCACCCTAACTGTTCCTCCCCATTTACCCTCTTCATGTACCTGAAGACCTCTATCATGTCCCCCCATTCCCTTCTCTCTTCCAATGTGTACATATTTAGCGCTTCGAGCCTCTCCTCATAGGTCCTGTCCCCCAAGCCCCAAATCATTTTGGTTGCCCTCCTCTGGACCCTCTCCAGGAGGTTAATGTCCCTCTTTAAGTGTGGCCTCCAAAACTGCACGCAGTACTCAAGGTGCGACCTCACCAAGCAGTTATACATCTTTAAATACTCAAAAAAAGGCTTCTGTTAACTTAGGTTTTCTTGGCAGAAATTCCTCGACATAACCCTTGTCCTCTTATGAGTTCCCTTATGGGAGGGAGCAATGTACACACATACAGTACAGTACATGTCTGGAGAGGTTATTTATTCATTAATGTATTTAATGTATTTGTTATTTTGTGTCAGTACACACTGTTCACTGTTCATCTGTAGTCTGCAAATGCATCCATTGCAGAATGTACATGGCATACAGCAATTGCTGTGAGAGCCAGTGGGATCCAAGCAAAACAACAAGCTTACAGAGATATTAAGCGCTATTTTTACGTGGTAGCTAAATATGTGTAGCTCTATAGTTGATGTGCGCTATTATTGCAGTCACCTAAAAAAAGACGCTAATATTGCAGTCACGATTTTATTTTCGCTATTTTCACATGGAACCAAAAAGAACAATAATGGTGGGTTGCAAAAATACAGTTTGCCCAAAAAAGGCAGAGAAATGCAAATTGATGATTCTGCTGTAAGTAGCACCATCAGTCACCTTCCTCCATTACTGGCATAGCCGATCTGTGTCTAACTAAAAAAACAAATAATTCTCAGCCAGTGAGTAGCACTGGTGTCATGTCCCCTTTCCCTACAAGTGATCCAGTTCCTGGTACTTCAAGCAAAGAAAAGATATGCTCAGGAGGTGCTGTGCTTTATAAGGGAAGTAAGAAACAATGTAGTAGAGGCACTGTTATCAAAAAACAGATTGCTGGAGATGTTCCACTATCCCAATCATCATCTCATGACTCAAACTCCAAGCACAGACATTAACAGCAGTGGTAGCAACTTTGTGCCCAGTGTGCTTGAATCTGAGTCATCTGATTCTTCTTCTGATACTGATGTGGTGTAGGACAAAAGTCCTGACAAAAACCCTGGGGATAGGTCATCGGGGAGTCCAACACAAATGGAGGTGGCAATGGTGACAACCGCAGGGTTCAGTATTAGGACCGGTCCTCTTCAATGTCTTTATAAGCGACATTGCAGAGGGACTGGAAGGAAAAGTATGTCTCTTTGCAGATGACACAAAGATCTGCAACAGAGTTGATGCACAAGGTGGGGTAGAAAGGATGAAAAGAGACTTCACAAGGTTAGAGGAATGGTCAACTGTATGGCAGCTAAGATTTAATGCTAAGAAGTGCAAGGTAATGCACCTGGGAAACAAAAACCCAGGGGAAGAGTACATAATGGGGGGTGAGATACTAACAACAACAAAAATGGAAAGGGACCTGGGGGTAGTCATATCAGATGACCTAAAAGTGGGCAAGCAATGTGAGAGGGCAGCAAGGAGGACTGGGGCAATACTGGGATGCATAGAAAGAGGCATCACCAGTAGAAAACAGGAAGTTATTATCCCTCTGTAAAGACAGCTGGTCAGACCCCATCTGGAGTACTGTGTGCAGTTCTGGAGACCCAGTCTTCGCAAAGACATAGACAGAATGGAAGCTGTCCAGAGGAGGGCAACTAAAATGGTACAGGGTCTGCACTGGAAGACATATGGAGAGAGACTTAAGGAGCTTAATATGTATAGCCTCGAGGAAAGGAGGGAGAGGTGGGACATGTTAGAAACTTTCAAGTACCTCAAGGGAATCAACAAAGTCCAAGAGGGTAGCACCTTTCAAAAAAAGAGGTGTGCAAGAACAAGGGGGCACAATTTGAAGATAGAGGGGGGGCGGCTTAGAGGTAATTTAAGGAAGTATTTTTTCACAGGGAGGGTTGTGGATGCATAGAATGGCCTTCCGGAGGAGGTTGTGGAGTCAGAAACAGTGGTGGAATTCAAGCATGCATGGGGCAGTCATAAGGCAATTCTAGGGGGTGGGGGTAGGAAGAATTAGGCTGCTGGTTAACTAGGATCTGCAGCTTATCCAGTAGGCAGGGAAATGGGCAGACTGGGTGGGCCAAGGGGTCCTTATCTGCCATCAAATTCTATGTTTCTATGTTTCTATGTTAAGGACGATAATACTGTCTCCCTTGCTGACACCATTATTTGGTATGGGGAGGACAAGGTCCACGATGATAATGATGACACAATAAATGACAGCACTGTTGTTACTGCTAGCCAACAGCTGCCTATGCCAGGAGGTAAAACCAAAAAAGCCAATTCTTGGGAATGGAACTACTATTATAGTGATTCTCAAAATGCTTGTATTAAATATGCATGCTCTGTAAAACCAATGTCAGCAGGGGGAGATAGGAAAATAACCTTGGTACATCCACTTTAATAAGCCACTTAAAGAGAATACACCCAATGGCATGCAACAGAAAAGATCGGACTTCAGTGTCTGGTGTAACAAAGGATGAGGCAAGTGACAGTGAACTAGAAGATGTTTCTTTGTTATTAACAAGTGGTGGCATAGCCAACTGGTTTTCAACTGCACTTAATCCAAAAAAGCAAACAAATGATATTTCCTCTCTGTCACCAACACAATTTGTATCTGACAGTTCCCCTTGATACTGTACCTACCCCCTGTTCTTTTTGCAATATACCATGCCCCAAACAAAAACAGTTAACCATGTAAGAGTTGTTTCAAAGGGGATATAAATATGATCACTCCCATCCAGTTGCTCACAAATTAAATAAGGCAATAGCAGGAATGATAGCTCTCTTCTCTTCTGATGAATTTGTTGGATTTAAACAAGTAATTCAGATTGCAGTTCCATGATATCAAATATCATCCAGAAAACATGTTGCCACTAGGGTAGTACCAGATGTCTGTTGTGAACTGTGTGAAAATGTAACACAGGCCTTGAAGCTCACAAAAGTGTGACAAAGGTATATTACAACTGATATGTAGACCAGTGGGCAAACTGTAGACTACATGACAATCACTTGTCACTAGGCATCCTTTCATGATTCACAATTCATGAGTCATGATTCCTCTTCCTCCACCACTGTCTCAAACATATTTAACACAATATATTAAGAAGCAGGCTGCCTTGTGTATTACTAGTTTTGAGTCAAAAGATAACACTGCAATGAATGTCTTCCAAGAATTAAGAAGACAGTTTGCTGAATGGCTTACTCCTCATGGCCTGACTCCAGGGTTTTTGGTATTTAATAATGAGACTAACATCATACTTGCTGTGAAGGATGGAGGGTATGTATGTGTACATTCCTTGCTTTGCTCATACCATCAGTCTTGTAGTACATACTTTTCTTAAAGATGACAGAACCATGCAGAATGTATTGTGTTACTAGCAAATATGTGGGCACTTTAGTCATTCTGCCAAGCATTCAAAACACTGCATCATATACAAAAGGACAATAATCTTCTACAACATGAGCTGAAGGAGGAAGTGGTCACCATGTAGAATTCCACCTTCTAAATAGTACAATGGCTTCTTGAGCAGTGTAAAGCAGTGTGTCAATACACCGTGGATCACTCAGTAGGGAAAGGGGATGTGTTACTCAGTTCAAGGCAGTGGACCCTGTTGGCACACACAGTTGTGCCACATTATTCAGCCAACTGAGGACGCCACTCAGGAAATGAGTGCAGTCAGTGCTAGCATGAGACAAGTAATACCCCAAATATTCCTCCTTAGGAACAAACTCAAAAAGCAGAAGGCAACAATTTTTGAGGAAGGTAGTGTGTTTTCTCTTGTCAAAAGCCTAGCTATATCCCTAAAAGTGGACCCCAAAACATCAATGATGTTAAAATCAGAACATTATATTCTGGCCACAGTGTTATCTTAATTTTAAGCTAACCTGGCATCCTTTTCCCCCCTCTGACATCAACAGGTATAAACACAAACTCAATGAAAAAATGTCAAATGAAATGATGGATACAGTTTCGATTTCACAACCAGTTGAGCATGCACCTTCCCAAACCTCACTGCCAAACATCCAATGGAAAAGATAAAGATGGTGATATTTGGTCAGGGTTACAAGATATTGATAAAGACACTAATTCTTTCTTTGAAGGGTTAAGGTCATACTGCTACCACTATGGCTGAAGGCTATCTAAAAGACCCCAGGAAACTCAGCATATGGGATGACTATTTGAAATGTTGGCAAAGTAAGAGAAAAATATGACCTACATTGTTCAGAGTGGCCATTTTATATTTAAGTTTCCCTCTGAACAGTGTCTACTCTGAGAGAATCTTCTGCACCACTGGAAGTGTTGCTTCAGATCTGTGCAACCGTTTGTTGCCTGGCAATGTGGAACATTTAACTTTTTTTAGTCAGCCTTGGTTTCTTTGCTAGCTTTACTGGTTCTCTACAAAGTCATTTTGATATTGATAATGATGATGATGAACCAATATGTACTGATTAAATTTAATTGGCAATTGTGTCTGTGTGAGGGGTTGTCTTGTTGATGGCTATAAGACCAGTGGGGACAAACTCAAACAAATTTATTAAGAAAAATGCAAAATGAAAAAAAGAAACCATCTCACCTGTTCAATGGTAACTTACTAAAAAGAACAAACTAGACTGTTAGTTGTGTTTATGTAAAAAAAAAAAGTAATTACAAAAAAACTGTGTGTGTGTGTGTGTGTGTGTGTGTGTGTGTGTGTGTGTGTGTGTGTGTGTGTGTGTAATCAGCCTCTAGCTGAAATGCAGAGTATTGCATGAAACATCATGGGGACTCCAATTCTGGCAAAAAGAAACATCAGAACCAGCTTTAACTCAGTGTCAGCTAAAAATTAGACATAATTGAAAAGAAAGTAACAGAGAAAATAATTTGCTTGCTCTGCTGTATTTTCTATTGACTCAAGTTTTCATCTGACATCAGTGTGGGGGTTGGGGGGCTGTAAGCTATGTTTTCTTTTGCACCCTACTTTTTTGCTTTTTGCTTTACAGGTTGGTCAGAAAATTTTTAAAGAGCGGGATACAACACAGTGTACCATGTACTGTTACGCTACTGACCCTTTATGTATGGTGTTATTTTTCTCCTGAAAATTTATTTTTTCCACCACTTACCAATATATGCCTGAACCAGGCAAATCCAAATCATCCTGGATTTGACAAATCCAAACCAAATCCAAACTCATCCTGGATTTGACAAATCCAAAACCAATTCCAACCCACCCCAGCTTTGCCCGTCCCTAATATTTATACCATGGGAGTGATGAATAACAAAGTAGAATAAAAATTTTATTTGAGTCATCTATATGTATATGCAATTACCTCAATAAAAAATATCATATTTCACTGAATTGTAGACGTGTCATCTATTACATTTTTTTGTTTTTAGCCACAGCTAGTTCATGGGCAACTATAATTGAGGGGCAGCTAACAAGCCTTGGGCTGTGGCTGTCTTTGTCAGCCGATTGCCTTTTAGTGTATGCTTCCTAAATCCTTTAAATAAGCTGCTTTATTATACTGTTGTTGCCAATTGCCAGCTCACTCAGTAACTGTCCTGCAACCTATTAGTGTCTAATTACTCTACTGTGCTTTCCTTGACTTGGGTCTCCATCACCTTACCTAATGGCTAGTCTGTAGTTTTACAGGTCTTCTATGTCTAGCCCCTTAAGGAGTGAAACCACATCCACAGATTTCAAATTCTTTGGCACCTCACCTGTCTCCAATGAGCATCAGAATAATTCAGATGGGGGTCAAACAGTTCTTATTCTTATTCTCTCAGCACTGTCAGGTGCAAGTCATCCCATCTCAATGTCTTATCTGCTTTAAGGGCTGGAAGCCTTTTCTTCACTCTGTCAGTTGCAACCACTACCTGACCCATTTCTTATACCCCCTCTTGTGGAAGCCTTTATTCTGCTTTCCAGTAGTGACCTCTTCTCCTCCATTGTGAAGATCAAGCAGAAGTTATTGATGAAAACATTTGCTTTCTGCGTGTCATCCTCTAGAAACCTTCGTATTGGATTGGTAACAATTCCCCTTTTTGTCTTCTTTTTTTCCTAATGTACCTAAAAACCTCCTTCTTACTTTTAACATCCTGAGTCATGCATAGCTCTGTCTCCTTTTGCCTTTCTGACCACCCATTTTGACTGTTTAAGCTTTCTCTGATATTCCTCCTATTATTCCTCCCTTTGTCTTTTTAAATCTCTTGAAGGCCCATTTGTTTGAGCCTCATAGCCTCCCCAACCTCCCTGTAAATCAAAATTGGCCTCTTGTATTTATTCCTCTTAATGACTTTCCTTATGCATGAATCAATCACATCCAAAATCACCCTTTTTGGGAGTCAAGTGATGTGCCCAAGTTAGAAAGCAGCAGGGCTTTGGAGCTCTGATATACCTGATGGTAACTCACCCCTTAAACTCCCTTTTTGCAACATGTTGACAGTACAGGGTGTCTTAACTGTCTTTTCTGACTTGGAGATGTTGAGTTTGACTGAGAAAAACAAGGCTCAAGCCTCTAAAAAGAAATACAAGCTCTCTGCATCACCACTGACGGAGCCGAGCTCAGCATACATGGCGGATCCTCTGGTGGAGCACGAATCCACACTGATCCTCATTGCCTGCAAACTCGCCAAAATGAAAGCCTTCATGGGGACCTTCACCAGATTATGGTACAACTCACTGTGGTGAGAGTTTTAGTGGAAGTGTTAGGCTTCAGTACTGAGCAGGTGGAAAAGCATGTGGGTCAGTTGGAAGACTGGGTCACCCCCGGGGTGTGATGGCTAAGCCTCTTCGATAAGGATGTTCAAGCAGTTTGGGACAAACTAGACGACATAAAGGCTAGGAGTCAGCAGAGCAACGTTAGGCTGTTTGGACTAACTGAGCGCACTAAAGGGGACAATATGATCACATTTTTGCAGACTAAGCTGCCCATTTGGCTGATGTGGGAACGTGGAATGGTGATCGAAATTGAAAGGGCACATAGGGTCCCTTCAGGCCCCCCCACCAAATGACAGTTTGACTCGCGCCAGACTAGTGGTTTTTAAATTGTTCTGCTTCTTGGACTGTCAATGCATTTTGAAAGATGCAAGTGAGGTTAAGGATATTCGGGTCAATGGGCCCATTTGCACTTTCGGCAAGATTTTCTGCAAAGGGCTCTGCAGCATAGGAAGGCATTTGACAGAATCAGGGATGTGGCTAGGGCTAAGAATATGAAGGCCTTCCTTATTCCATTGGCCACACTGAAGGTATTGGACCGTGATGACCCACACTACTTTTCTACTCCGGGAGAGGCCAAGCAATTTCTACAAGTTCACAAGGGAACCCCTTGACTGCTGGAGAAGAGACCACTCATGAGAGAGGTAACCAATTCCTCAGCCCCAAAAGCAAGAGATGGAGCACAGCGAGGAGATCACTTGATAGTGGCAGGCCCTCCACCTGTATCGTCTGTGAAGTCTTTGGAACAACAAACAGATGAGAGAGAGGAGGACTCTATGGACTGAGTTTTTGATGATGGCATGGAGACAGTTCTTTTGCTGAAGCCTTTGGGCCAGTTTACCAGGTAAGGCTGGCTGCCTTGTTTATTTATTTACCTGGCATTTGTGGAGGATGGTTGGGCAAATAGCTGTATATGTGGGGTATGGCAGGGAAATGCTAAAGGCATAGGAAATACTGGGTGTAGGAAACATAGGGGTCTGGCCTTCACAGTGGTAGATGTCCGATTCATGGTTGCCAAAGATTTGGGTTATTGTAGGTGGGAGGGCAGGTCATTCATGGAATTAATTAGTGGGGTGGGGGGAACCTTATATTGTTTGATTGTGGAGGGGTGGTCATATGGGGAGAGAGACCTGTTTCTGGCATTAAAGTTGGGATGCTACGGCAAATGAGGAGCATGGTTAGTGTTATATTTGGGGGTCCTTGATGGGATGACTATGATTTGCATGTGGCACTGTGCAAAAGCCCCTGGGGTGACTACTCTAAGGGGCAAGGAGGGCAGAGGGAATATTATGAGGGATCATGTTATTGGGATGGGCGATGGGTCCTCAGGATGGGCTGGGGTAATGGGTGTACTCCAACAGGAATGTAGTTTTTGCTGCCTGAGCTGCAGCTTATTTTTGGCTTTGGAAAAGGGTTGCTGGACCTCCCAGATAACTCACTTGAGCAGCAGCCAGGGGGCCAAGGACAACCAACCAGGGCTACTGGGGATGGGGGCTCGATCTTTAAATAGGTGGAGGGGAACAAGATGGGGACTGGAGGGGTAGTTGTATGCATCATCTGTTTTTGGGGTAGGACCCATAGGTAGAGTGGGATGTCAGAGGGGCCCGACTGGAGGATCCCTGTGTTTCTTTCTTTTACTGGGACAAGCATGCCCTTATCTGGTACTGGGAAGGAGGTTGTAGTAGATTCCACCTTGAATATAGGAGGTTTTTTGTTTTTTCTTTCTGTCCCTTTTACTGGCTAATAATTGTGGATTGGGCTCTCCTCTGAAGACCTGCTTCTCCATCACTATCACTTTTGGAAGAAATAATGTACCACCCCTTTGACAAGGACTTTAATGCATATACTGTTATGAACTGAAGGGGGGGGGCATGTTTATTAACCTTTATAGAGATAGTGAAACAGTAAAGGGATTCTTGGTGTTATTCATAATGTTAATACTTATTGGATTAGTGGAGGGGGTGGAGAGGGTTCAGGAGGTATAACCAGTATACTGTTGTAGCATTCCCCTCCAGAAGATATTGTGATGAGGGCCTTTGAAGACATTGCTGGGAGGGAGGGGTAGTTGGGATCTGTTATGGGGTATTAAAGGGTTAGGAGCATGTGGCTCATAGAGTACCTGGGAGTGACATGTCTTCAAATAGTGGAATGGTTATATTTTTCCTGCATGTATATAGTTCTGTAAGAATGGGAAGTTGGTTGAGGAGGGCTGTTTACATGTTTGACTTTCTCTTGCCTTATCTTTTTTTACTAGGAGTGGGAATATGCCAGTTCTCTGGAGCCAGGTGGGTGTCGGGGAGGACCTAGGGGAGGTGAAGGGATAAGGGGTTACCCATCATAGGTATGACGGTGCATCGATTCTTGTCTTGGAATGTGCAGGGCTTGAATGGACCTATTAAGAGGCACAAGGGCTTGGGGCATATGAAACATTTAGGAGGGCAAATTATGTTCTTGTAGGAGTCCTATCTTATTAGTAAAGATGTTGAGCGGATTCAGAAGGCCTGGCGGGGCACCATCTTCATGGCTTCTTATTCCTCTAAATGACGTGGGCTGCTAATTTTAATAGCTCAGAACCAGAACTGCATCATGAAATTGGTAGCACAGGATCCTCAAGGGCATTGGTTGTTGGTGTCTGGGATGCTGGATGGGCAGTTATATACATTCGTTTCTGAATATGCTCCTAATGAGGATGGCGCTTCTTTCTTTAATGGTCAGTCTCAAGTGTTGCAAGAAAAGAGTGAGGGACATCTGATTGTGGAAGGGGACTTTAATGAAGTCCCAGACCTGTTTTGTGATCGCAGTTGGGTGCCCAGTCAATTGCATACCCCGGGATCTAAAGCTTTGGTTCAAATGATGGAAGATAGAGGACTCAGGGATGTCTGGTGGTTGCACAGTCTGAAAGGGTGGGATTATACATGGTTTTCGATGGTACATCATACTTATAGCCGAATAGATTTGGTGTTGATCTTCAGTTAGTGAAGGGGGAATAAGCTTCTAGATGGAGGCTGAGAGAGTAAGGAGACTTGAAAGATTTTCTTAGCTGGTATTCTGTGTGTTTGTAATTGTATTTGAAGGCTGGTCTTAACTGCCATTTATTGTGCTTTTTCATTTAGTTTGGGCAGCCTTTTATTGCTTTTGCATTTAGTTTGGGCGGGAGGAAGGGATTCAAACAGACAATTTGGTGTTTGTGTGTGTTTAAAAGTTGCTATCTGGCCTGTAAGTGCAGGCATCATATTACAGAGGATTAGTGCTGTTTGAATGCAAGGCATGACTGCCTGCTCAGTCATTCTTCAGTTAGTGAAGGGGGAATAAACTTCCTGCTGGAGGCTGGGAGAGTAAGGAGACTTGAAAGATTTTCTTAGCTGATATTCTGTGTGCTTGTAATTGTATTTGAGGGCTGGTCTTAACTGCCATTTATTGTGCTTTTTCATTTAGTTTGGGCAGCCTTTGATTGCTTTTGCATTTAGTTTGGGCAGGAGGAAGGGATTCAAACAGACAATTTGGTATTTGTGTGCGTTTAAAAGTTGCTATCTGGCCTGTGAGTGCAGGCATCATAGCAGATGGGAGGGAAGTACCAGTCGCGAGCAGTGATGAGGGGATAGCGGGGTACAGAAGGATACTCGGGAGGAGGAGGAGAGGCATAGGATCGGGAGGGAAGGGGTGGCCAGGGTAACAAGTGAGGGGCTGCAGGTGGAACCCAGATAGGAAGGAACAAGGAGCCTGCTGAGGGGAGGGGCCGGTAGAAAGGATGAGGGACATATAAGAGGGGGAATGGAGGGAAAGGGGTGGTCAGAGTGCTCCTGTTGGGTGATTCCATGATCGGGGTATCAAATGGGATAGGGAGGGGGAAGCCTACCTGGTTATAACAAAATGCTTCCCTGGACTAATGGTGCACAGGGCCAAGCATGAGGTATATCAGCTGGCAAAGGACTGTGGAGGTTCCCCGGACATACTGGTCCACCTGGGTACTAATGACATTGAGGGAAATAGTGAGCTAGAGATACAGGCAAGGTTCAGGGAGCTTGCCAGGGTCTGCCATGACATAAGATGCAAGATTTTCTTCTCGGAAATCCTGCTGGTGCCAAGGGCTAGTGGGGAACACAAGAGGAAGGTTAGGGAGATAAACCAGTGGCTCAGGGAGTGGTGTGGGGCCAGAGGGTATGGGTTGATGGGGGACTGGGGGGAGACCTGGGAGGATAAGGGGCTATATGCTAGAGATAGGCTCCATCTCAGTTTGGAAGGGAGGGAAATCCTTAAGTTGAAAATAGAGAGGTTCGTTGGTGAAAAGTGAGGTTTAAACTTGTGAAGGGGGAAGGGTGGGAGTAAAGTCTGTAAAGGGGGAGTCTGATAAAGGAGGGAATCTGTCTCCACTCCCCTGCGGAGCTGGAGGAATGCGGGAAAAGGCCGACTGGTAAGGTGCTGACTGGGGAAGAAGGAATCCCCATGGGAACACGAGCAGGGAAAATGGAAGCATATGGAAAGGGTGGAAGGTAGTCCTGCTAAATGCCAGGAGCTTGGGCAATAAAATGCCTGAGCTCCAGGTAATGCTAACTGAGGGAGAGGTGGATGTGGCAGCGGTCACTGAGACCTTGTCCACTACAGGGCATGACTGGGACCTGAACCTGAAGCTGGAGGGTTACACCATGTTCAAGAAGGACAGGGGGGAAGGAAGGGGAAGGGAGGAGAGGTAGCAATAATAGTCAAAAACTGCATTGGCATAGGAGGAGTGGAGGAGGTGGAGGGAACTGTGGAGGCGATTTGGGTCACCTTGATAACAAGGGGGGTAAAAGATAAAAGAGTAAAAATAGGAGCGGTGTATAGACCGTCCATGCTCGGACTCGGCTGTGGGGTGCTACCTGTAAGGGTGGCTGGGACTCATATCTTTTAACCAAGACTAGGCAGGTAACCCCCCCCCCCACAGAACGCTGCCGACCGCGGCGGGTGCAAGAACAAAGGAAGCTCCTATACAGGAGCGCTACTCGGGACTCCAGCTGCCACTGCCTCCAGGCAGGTAACCCCCCCCACAGGATGCTGCTGACCGCGGCGGGTGCAAGAACAAAGGAAGCTCCTAAACAGGAGCGCTACTCGGGACTCCAGCTGCCATTGCCTCCAGGCAGGTAACCCCACCCCTCCACAGATCGCTGCCGACCGCGGTGGGTGCAAGAACAAAGGAAGCTCCTAAACAGGAGTGCTACTCGGGACTCCAGCTGCCACTGCCTCCAGGCAGGTAGCCCCCCCCCCAGAACGCTGCCGACCGCGGCAGGTGCAAGAACAAAGGAAGCTCCTAAACAAGAGCGCTACTCGGGACTCCAGCTGCCACTGCCTCCAGGTAAACAAGGCTTCCATCATCGTGACTCCTGGGCATTTATTTTTGGCCATTTTGAACTAGACTCTTGGCATCACTGCTCCACAGCCCACTGATTGTCTCTGCGGACTCGGCTGTGGGGTGCTACCTGTAAGGGTGGCTGGGACTCATATCTTTTAACCAAGACTAGGCAAGATAACAGTTGTGCATGTTAGTGCACAGTTCCTCTGCAATTCTGATATGTTGCTGCTGCCTAGGGATATGTGCTGTACGCCAGTAGATGTATGCCTCCTATAGTAACATGTTGCATTCCAGGATTGTCTGTAGTTAATGCCGCAGAGTTGTTTTGTCCAGTTTAAAAGCCTGAATGGTACATTTGTGCAACTGTCTTATTTCTGGGCATCAAGCCTAACTGCATTGCCCTCTGTAGCACTATCTAGAGCTGTTTTTACTACGTAGAGCTGAATGGAATTATACTGTTAAATGCTTAGTACATAGATGTAATTGTAGGGAAGGGGTTTACTACTGGGTCAGTTTGTGCAGCTCAAGTATCTGCGCATGCGGAGTACGCTACCTAAGCTAGCCACATTCCATTCTCCCGCTGCATACTAATTAGCCCTTCCTACCTCTTTACGGGCAGGTAACTCCCCCCCACAGAACGCTGCCGACCGCGGGTGCAAGAACAAAGGAAGCTCCTAAACAGGAGCGCTACTCGAGACTCCAGCTGCCACTGCCTCCAGGTAAACAAGGCTTCCATCATCGTGACTCCTGGGCGTTTATTTTCAACCCGTTTGAACTAGACTCTTGGCATCCTGCTCCACAGCCCACTGATTGTCTCTGGGCGCTCGGCTATGGGTGCTAACCCGCTAACTGCCTAACCACCCCCCACCCAGGGGGCCCTTATTTTATTGGATCCGGCCGATCACGTCACTTCCTGTGACGTCACCTACTGCGTCCCAAAACCTAAGTCCTCACTTTCCCATTTGTAGATTATACCTGCAGGCCACTAGGCGGCGCTGGATTCCTCATATCCCATTCCAGCTCCTTAACCTACCACCCTATACTGTCCCTGTGTTCGCCCACTGGGGCTCCAGCTCCAGTCCACTCCAGTCCCTCCCATCAAGTCCTTATCTGTCTCTCTCCGCAATCCCCTTCCCACTCCTAGCATGACTGTCATCCCTGGTCCAGCTTGTTCCCCACTCCCTCTCCTCCTTCTTATATTCCTTGCCTCTCCTAGGGTTACCTTCTGCCCACTATTCAGCTACACCTATGCCCCCAGTTGCCCTCCTGCCCTTCACCCCTCTCAGCCCCCCCCCTCCTCCTTCACACACCCTACTCCCTCCCTCGTCACCATCGTTCCCTTAGTATCCCTCTCCCACCCCCAGCCCACTCTTGTATCTTATCATGCTAGCATTCCCAGTCTGTGCTACCCTACCTACCCCTTATACCACCTTACCCCCTCATACCCCTGTCCCTAATCGGCATAAACTTCCCTTCTGCCATCTCCTTCCTAGGGCTGCTCTCCTCCTTCTGCTCCTGTCTGGCAACATCCATCCCAATCCTGGGCCTGTCTTCAATGGTTCCCCACTGAAATCGACTGGACTTCGTATCACATCTATAAATATATGTAGCCTCCTCAAAAAACTGGACTCCCTACAATGCTAGGTGACTGTTCATAAACCGGATGTGATTGCCTTGGTTGAAACCTGGCTGTCTGACTCCACCTCTGATGCCCAGGTCTTCCTCCCTGGCTACTTCCTCCACCGGCTGGACCGGATCGGTAGGAGAGGTGGTGGATGTGCCATCTATGTTAAAGACCCACTCATTGGTTTAGCCCTTCCTCCCCGTATCCTTGACTATAAGGCCCAGGCCCTAACACTAAAATTATCATCTGACCCCTCCAGGGGTCCAATCTTCCTGACTACAGCTTACATAACCCCAAAAAACCAAGCTCAGGCACTGGGCCCCTTAACTATCTTGCCTCCTTACCCAACTCCTCTGACCAAATCCTGGTGGGTGATTTGAATGTCAATTGGCTTAGTCCCAAGTCATCTGCCTCCCGTGAGGCTTTCACTGCTATTGATCTAACACAACTAGTCTCCCAGCCTACCAGGATAAATCCTAGTAGGGGCACTAGCACTCTTCTGGATGTGGTCCTCACCAACAGGCCTTGCCGCGTCCACAATATTCAAATCCTCCCAGACTGCCTTAGTGACCACTCCCCAGTTCTCTTCAACTGGGCGACCTCCCTGCCCAAGCCCTCTGTTCATACCACCCGTCGGCGGCGGCTTAGACCTGGTGGGCTAAAAGACTTAAAACTCTACCTAGCCTGCGCTGATTGGTCCCAGCTATTAAACACCCCCGACATTGACAAGGCACTTGCCTTCTTTGTTTACACCTTTAACTCTGCCTGTGACATCTTCGCACCCTTAACCTCATGCAGATCCAAAGTAAGACACACCCCCTGGATCACCCCTGCCTTACGCACACTTCTTAAGCAGCAGGATAACTTATGGCACATCGCGGTTGAAACTGGCCGCCCTGCAGACAGGCAGGCCTACGCAGCTGCCCGGAATAAGTGTACTTGGGCTGTCCGCAAAGCTAAGGCCGACTATTACCAAGCTTCACTTACCTCCTCATGGGAGAACCCCAGGTCCTTCTGGGACAATGTCAAGCAGCTAAATGGTGGAGCACGCTCCCCCCCACCGTCGCTTCTTGACATCAATGGGACTACCTCCACTGACCCTTCCCTCATTGCTACACACCTCAATAACTCCTTCACTGACCTTAGCTCAGTGCTCCCATGCAATTTCTTCAATCCTCCTCCCCCCATGACTGCCCCTCCCATCTCTTGCCCCCCATTCCACCTTCGCGTCGTCACCACTCATGAAGTCAGGCCTTACCTGCTAAAAGCCCTAAAGTGCAATACTATTGGCAATGACTCCCTTGATCCCCGTCTCCTACGTCAGGTCCTGGATCAGGTCATCGCGCCCATCACTTGCCTCTTTAATAAGTCCCTCTGCCTAGGGCAATTCCCCTCTGTCTGGAGGGTCGCCACTGTTACACCTATTCACAAGGGTGGTAACAGGACGCTCCCAGGCAGCTACCGGCCTATTTCTATCCTCTCTCCCCTCTCTAAGGCCTTAGACAAAATTGTTGCTACCCAAATTTCAGATTACCTCATGAAATATGATGTCCTTTGCTCTGAACAGCATGGGTTCAGAGTCAGTCAATGCACCAATACTGCACTCCTGGAGTTTGCTAACTTCCTTCATACTTCACTAGATGCTAGCTCCCTCGCTGGTGCTGTATTTATAGACCTATCAAAAGCCTTTGATACTGTCTCGCATCCTCTGCTGTTAGCTAACCTTACCGGTGTGGGCTTTGCCACTGGTCCAGTCTCCTGGTGCGCCAGCTACTTGACCAACCACTCTCAACATGTGAGGGTAGGTGGCACTCTTTCCAGTACCTGCCCAATTTGCTCAGGAGTCCCCCAGGGTTCTGTTCTCGGACCCTTACTCTTCTCCCTCTTTCTCAACTCCCTGCCCAACGCATGTGCAGGAAATGTCCTACTCTATGCTGATGACGCAGTACTCTTTGCTTCCGACAGTAACCCCATCTCACTCCAGAACTCCCTTCAGCTTGCCTACAACTCTGCTGAAACCTGGTTCTCTGAGCACCGTCTCATCATCAACCTTAAGAAAACTAAAACCATGCTCTTCACACACCCACAAAATAAGTCCAGCAACTTTCCTTTCTCTGTCCACTCCTCCCGTAATCACCCTATAGAACTTGTACACTCCTATAAATACCTTGGTATAATCTTTGATTCTGCTCTCTCTTTTCATGACCATATCTCTGCCCTGACCTCTGCTTCCAACGCATGGTTGGGTATCCTCTACCGGCACAAAAAATGCCTCCCCACAAACTCCTTCCGCCTGGCTGTCACCTCCTCGGTTCTATCCCTAATTGACTATGGCCTTCCTGTATATGGCACGGCAGACCAGACGGCCCTCTGCAAGGTACGCGTAATGCTCAACAAAGCATATAGACTTATTACCAGTGCCCATAGACTCACCCATCCTTGTCCACCCTACTCAACCTTGATGAGCGCCTCATGTTCCAAACCTGCCAAGTTACCTATAAAGCTCTCCATGGTCAATCCCCTCCTGGCCTTGCTAACTCTATTCACCGAACTAACCCCACAGTGCGCACTCACGCCTCTTGCAAAACTGCACTGGTCGTTCCAAGGGTCAGGACCTCCCAGGGCCAAAGGGCATTCCCCTATAGAGCCCCCTCCTGGTACAACTCCCTCCCTGCTGGCATCACTGATGCTCCCTCACTTGCATGCTTTAAATACAGCCTTAAAAATCACTTGCTCAACTCACACTCCTGCCACTGCCTCTGACCTCCTCCTCCACCCCCCCGTGACAAAGCTCACTGAGCTGCACTTCTCCTTATTCCGGCCCACTCTCCCCCCACCCACAGGGCCTCCTTTCAACTCTTCTACCCTACCTCCTAATCACTTATCTTAATTCTGTGGTTAACAGTGTTATGTATCTCATTACTTGAAACTTGACTGTGCCTTATTGTTGAACTGTATTGCTGATTGTCTCATGTATGTATGTCATTGTCCCCCTTGTGATGAGGTACCTTTGTAAATGAGTCTCCGGCTCAAAGGTTGTTAAACTGATGTTAAAATAAATAAATAAATAAATAAATGCTGGCAGAGGAGTAGGAGAAGAGTCTGGTGGCAGATGTGGGGAGACACTGCAGTTTGGGCAGGGGAAGGGTGGTGGTGTTGGCTTACTTAAACATGCCAGAAACGGACTGGGAGACTATGACATCCTCGGTGGCCTGGGAACATAGGTTGTTGGATGTCTTTCAGGATGTGTTCCTAACTCAAAAGGTGGGGGATCTGACCAGGGAGGCGCAGACACTGGATGTGGTCCTGGCAGACAGTGACCAGATTGGGGGCCTGGAGGTAAGGGACCCATTGGCGGGGAGCGACCATGCCATGGTCTGGTTCTGCCTGGACCTAGGAGGGGTACAGGGCTGCACAAAGACGGAGGTAACTGGCTTCAGGGGGGAGCATTTCAAGGAAATGGGAAGGATCCTTAAGAAGCATTTGGATGGGATTGGGCCAGACATGGACGCTGACAGTAGGTGGGAAATCATCAGGAGGGGGGTGCAGGATGCTACCAGCACCTGTACAAGAGTAAGACAAAAATGCAGTAGGGCCGGACCAGGGAGGTTCAGGAGGTGGTGAGGGGAAAGAAGGTGGCTTATAGGCGTTTCAAGTGCTCAAGGAGTGAAAGGGATCAAGGGGAGTATGAGCTGATGGCCAGAAGGGCCACTAGGGTGGTGAGGGCGGCTAAGGCAAGGAAGGAGCAGAACCTGGCCAGGGAAATTAGGAGAGGGAACAAGGGGTTCTTTAGATGCATTGGGGAAAAGCAGAGGTTGAAGGGGCAGATTAGCAGGATTAAAACAGGGGAGGGATTGGCACAAGACCCGAGGGAGCAGGCTGAGTTACTAAATGAGTACTTTGCCTCAGTTTTCACGAAGGAAAATGGGGGGGAGGGGCTATATCATACATGGGAGGAGACGGTGCAACTGAGGAGGGTGACCGTTACCGATCAGCTGGTCTGGGAGGGGCCAACACTGGCAGGAGGGAGGAAGTCAAAGCGGGGGGACGAGATAGTGGAGTTGGAAATCAGGGCAGAGAGACTGTGGGAAACCCTCAGGTCCCTTAAGACAGATAAAGCACCGGGGCTGGATAAATTACATCCCAGAGTGCTGAAGGAACTGGCGGATGTCCTGGCAAAACCCCTGGTGGAGCTTTTAAGCATCTCTATGAGGACAGGGTGGGTGCCCCAGACTGGAAGGTGGCGCATATAGTGCCAATCCACAAGGGAGGATCAAGGGAGGTGGCAGGGAACTACAGGCCCGTCAGCCTGACATTGGTGGTGGGCAAGGTGATGGAGGGAATTGTCAAGGAAAGGCTGGGGGAGACCTGGAAAAGTTGGGGTGCCTGGATGATAGGCAGCATGGATTCATCCCGGGGAAATCATGTCACACAAACCTTGTGGAGTTCTATGACTGGGTGACAAGTGCCTTGGACCTGGGTAGACCGGTGGACATCCTCTTTCTTGACTTCAGCAAGGCATTTGACTCTGTTCCTCATGGGGACCTGTTGGATAAGCCAGAAGAAATGGGAGTGGGGAACCAGATGATCAGATGGATAGAAAATTGACTCCAGGACTGGACCCAGAGGGTCGTGGTTGGTGGGATAGTCTCATCCCCAAGGAGGGTCATTGGTGGGGTCCCTCAGGGATCAGTCCTTGGTCCCCTCCTGTTCAACACCTACGCCTCTGACATAAGGAAGAGTATCAGGGGAGAGAGATGAGTCTCTTTGCGGATTACTCAAAACTGGGGGTGGATGCAGAGGAGGGGAAGGGAGGGTGGCCCTACAGGGGGACCTGGAGGCTCTGGAAAGGTGGTCTAGAAAGTGGAAGCTGAGGTTCAATGCAGGGAAATGCAAGGTACTGCATCTGGGAGCTAGAAACCTGAGCTAAGTGTACACCCGGGGGGGGGGGGAGAATGCTCCAAGTCTCAATGGCTGAGAAGGACCTGGGGGTGGTGGTGGATGAACAACTCTGGGATTTGTAGGAGGGCAGTGGCCAAGGCCAACAGGATTCTGGGATGCATCTCTAGGGGGATCACCTCCAGAAGGAGGGAAGTGATACTCCCTCTGTATAACTGCTTGGTGAGGCTGCACCTTGAGTACTGCGTGCAGTTTTGGAGGCCACACTTAAAGAGGGACATCAAACTCCTGGAAAGGGTCCAGAGGAGGGCAACCAAAATGATCTGGGGCTTGGGGGACAGGACCTATGGGGAGAGGCTCGAAGAGCTAAATATGTACACATTGAAAGAGAGAAGGGACTGGGGGGACATGATAGAGGTCTTCAGGTACATGAAGGGGGTAAATAGGGGAGGAGCAGTCAGGGTGCTCTGAAGGAAGGAGGGAGGCAACTAGAGGGCATGGGTGGAAGCTGGAGGGGGGAGATTCAGGGGAGAAAGGAGGAGGGTGATACTTCACTGAGAGGGTGGTGGAGCCATAGAATGCACTGCCCAGGGGGCTAGTGGAGGCAGAGACGGTGGAGGGGTTCAAGAGGCAGTGGGACAGGTAAAGGGGAAGGATTCTGGAAGCAAATTCCTGTGCAGCGAGATTATCCGGGACTGGGAAGGGAGAAACCAGAGATGGTGAGGGGGGGCAGCAAGGTCAGCTCCCAGGGTGGGGACTGACCAAACGAGCACACGAAAGACTGTTATGCCTATTCTGCTGGCATTTTAGTATGTTAGTATGTCAGTATCTCATGCACTGTTACAAGAATCCCACTGGTGTACCATTCAACCCATCATAGTCTCAGACCATGCTCCGTTTTTGTGAATGTTTGCTGGGGTTCAGCAGGGAGCTGGGACAAACAGATGGCACTGTAATGTCAGTTTCTTTGAGGATGTTTCCTTTTGGGATTGGCTCCGGAGTGAAATTTCGAGTTATTTACAATTCAATCAAAACAGAGACATTTCCCCGCAGTGGGTTTGGGAAGGGCTGAAAGCAATTATCCAGGGCAATCTTATATCTTACTCCTTGGTGAAGAAGAAGGAGAGGGCAGAAGGGATGAGAGCCCTTTCGGCCCAGTTGTCTGCATTGGATGCCCAGCATAAGGCGGGATCAGCAGGGACCATCTTGGTTAGACAAATGCATGAAATTTGCTTTCAGCTCAACTCTGTCCACGCAGCAGGTTGAACTCAGCTTGTATCGTACTTGCCAGGTATTTTGGGATGGTGGGGAAGAGGCGGGGCATCTTCTTGCCTATCGGCTTAAGAAAATGGAAGCAGAAAGAGTAATTCCAGGGATTAGGTCAGAGCAGAGATTGATGCTAGACTCGGGGAGATTAACAAGGAATTTGAGACTTTTTATAAAAAAACTGTACTCCTCGACAATTCCGGGTCTTGACTGTGCACAAGAGATTCTGCCTTTCTTGGATTCTATTGTAATGCCCAAATTATCAGTGGCTCAGAGGGAGTCCCTGGAGCAAGCCGTGTCAGAACAGGAAGTGAGGATGGCTGTAGGCCAGCTTCAGGGAAGGAAAAGCCCTAGACCAGATGGGTTTCCGATGGGATTCTACAGGGTGGTGTTGGATCAGGTACTCCCTTTGTTTACTTTGGTTTTAAAAGAGGCCTGGAAGGGGGGACAACTTCCTCCGATGATGTATGATGCTGTCATCTCTGTTCTGCCCAAAAAGGGTAAGGATCCTTTTTTTTTGTACTAATTATAGATTGGTATCACTTCTGAATGTTGATTATAAGGTCTTGGCCAAGATATTGGCGAACTGAGTAGACCCCATGCTGTCTTTGCTCATACACCCAGATCAGGGCGGGGTTTGTGGTGGGGGAGGGATGGGCAGACCATATGAGGCGACTTGCAGACCTTTTTTGTGTCTCTTTCCCAGCCTCCTCAGTTTCTGCAGTGGTGGAATTGGACACGGAAAAGGCCTTTGACTCACTTGAATGGATTTATCTTTTTGCAGTGTTGGATAAATTTGGTTTTGGGCCTAATTTTGTTCATTGGGTGCAGCTTATATACAAGAGCCCCAGAGCTTTGGTCCTAACTAATAACAAACTATCCTCCCCGTTTGTACTGTCGAGAGGCATGCAACAGGGATGTTCTCTTTCTCCGTCTCTCTTTGTGTTGGCCATTGAACCGCTGGCCCAGAAGATCCGGGACTCAGAGGAGATTGTAGGGATCTGGGTGGGATCTCAGGTCTATAAAACAATGCTTTTTGCAGACGATATTTTGTTAACATTTGGGGATGTGCCTGCTTCTCTTCCTCCCTAGCTCATCTCTTGGAGCAGTTCCAGAGCCTTTCGGGACTTCGAAACAACTGGGCCAAAACCTGTATTCTACCGATTGGATGAACATCACAAGGTTTACCCCCATTGGGGCAAGGTTTCACTTGGGCGGTAGGTCCCATAACTTACTTGAGGATGCAGATTTCACCGAAGCTGGCTGAGTGTCTGGCCCTTAATTTGACCCCCTTGTTAGATTCTTTGAAGAGGGATGCAGCCCGATGGCGCCACTTACGATTTACTTTATGGGGCAAGGTACAGGCTCTGGGAATTACTTTTTTGCCACAGGCACTGTATGTTTTGCACTGTCACCCTCTTAAACTCCTTGAACATTGATGGAAAAAGTTTGGGCATGTTATGTCCTTATTCTATTGGGAAGGGAAAAAAACTCTGATGGCATCATAACATTAGGTGGTATTCACGGCGCCCTGGCCTAAGGGTTATTATCTAGCAATGGGATGCCACCATATTTGGTTTTGGTTGCATGCTGAGTGGCTTAGGGACCAGGTTACTTAGTTAAGATTAGAGTATGATTGGTATGCCCTTCATCCCCTGGAATTCTGCCTCTTGGGGATAAAATTACCCCCTCCTCTTTTGGCCACCACTGACTATCTCTCTCATGTGTGGCACCAATCTTGGGCACTCCTGGCCTCCAGTGGTGAATACCACTATCTCTTTAGCCTCTCTGGGGGAACCCCAAGATCTCCATAGGAGGAAAAGCACTTTTTGGGCTAAGTGGGAAAGGAGGGAAGGGGGCTTGAGAAGGGCAGGTGACTTATTTTTGTCTCAGATGGGTCTTTTTAAAACCTTTCAGGACCTTCAAGATCAGGTTGTCCTACCCAGGATGGATCACTGGAAGTTTCTGCAATTGAGACATCTAATCCAGAATGTGGGAGGGGAGCTTGAAGATAGGGGTGCCATTATGTGCTGGGATGGAATTTTTGGGGTGAAATGTTCAGTTCAAGGACTGCAACCCCCCCCCCGAAAGTGGGACACATTTATCAAGGCTTACAGGAGTATATGACACCGGATACCTTAAAGATTTGCAAAAATTTCTGGGGAGTCAGCTAGGGGATGGAGAGTGGGAAGAGAGTTGGAGAAACGCCTATGGCTACATAAAAGATTCTGGAGGGAGGATTTTGTTGTGGTATAGGACACCTGATGTTCTGTATAGTATGCAGCTTCTCCCTCATTCAAAATGTTGGCGGTGTGATGGGCATGTAGGTTCTTTGCTTCACATACTATGGAGTTATCCTTTATTAATGAGATGGTGGCAGGACTAAGGGGAGTGATAAGTGAGGTGGTGCGGGAGTCTATTCCATGGGATCCTTCTGTTTTATTTTGGTTAATACAAGAAAGCTAGGCCCCCTTCCAAGTTGTCAGAAACCTTGGTTTCTCACAGCTATTACTGAGGCCAAGAGGTTGATTCTTTAGATGAATGGTATAATTGTATGCTAAGAGTGGCAGGGTTTGAACGGATGACATATGTTGCACGACAGAGCCATGATAAATTTTTAAAAGTTTGGACCCCATTCCTTGAGTTTATGAATATTTCTTTGCCTCAAGTAAGAATATGGATTTCTCCCCAGCCTCATTCCAACACATGTACTGTCTAGTGGACATATTCCACCCCAAGCAGGTCACTGGTGACATGATTTCCCTGTAACCTCTCTCTGGAGTTCTTCACCTCTCCTTCACCCTGGCTCTGGGAATAAGCATTATCTGACCCCTAGTTATTTATTAATGGCCCACTGGGGTGTGGTTTGGTTAGTGGGCAAGCAAAATATAGATGTTTAATGCTGTTGGACCTTTGAGTAACTGTTACACTCAAGGTGCTCTAGATTGTATCTCCATGGAGTTTTTACTCCAGCTAGGTACTCATACTGGTATACAACTGACTTTGAAGACATTTTTTTATGTATGGTGTTGAAAAGTTTTAATAAAGTGTTAATTTAAAAAAATCACCCTTTTCATTACAATCCATTTTCCCTTCCCCTTTTAACCTCCACCCCCTTTAATGCTCTCTAGTTTTTTTTTCCAAGTCCAGGAGATTTGAGATGATAAGGAGCCATAACACAGTGCTTATCTAATAGACAAAGAGTTACAATATCAGGGACCATGAAAATCAAACATTCATCCATCTTCCTGAGATACATCTTATTGATGGTAAAACAAATTTGATGCCTAATGATCTTAAAGGAGGTTTGATTGATTTAGGCTGGAAGACATATTGCTGGACACTGTAGGGAATAATTAAGCAATAACAATTGATAAGCCAGTTATTTTCAAAGGATTAATGACCGATAGGGGAGATGGGTGGCCCAAGGTGCAGCTGAGGGCCACCTCCCTCCAGCTAGTCGTTAATCCAAGGAAATGTATGGCTTTGAGGCTGTTATTGTGATTGTAAGTCTAATCGCAATAACAACTTTACTTTTTCCTGTTTATTCTTACTGCAATTCAATTTTAAAGCAGAGTGGCATGAGCCGTGCGTGTTGCACATCATCAGTTGGCAGCTGGATCGGTCATTTCTAAGACATTAATGACAGATCCAGTAGCTAATCAGGATCCTCTTTTGGCTCATGAATAATTAATTAGATTTATAATTTGGGTTGCACGAATGACAGAACAACAAACATCAGTGCCAAGCATAAAAGTTTAAAGCTTTATTATGACATAATAAATATCAGGTAACTTACAACAGACAATCAAACACTCCTAGATTGCTCATCACAGAGGGAGGCAATAGCTAAAAGTCCAAAACATTATTATGACATAATAAGAAATCAAACAACTTACAAAAGACAACCAAGCTCCTAGATTGCTAATCACAGAGGGAGACTTCAGGTCAGCCCATAGAAGTTACTGATTCTCTTCTTCTGGAGTAGCTAGCTAGCTCAGCTCACTGATCAGGGAGAGGGAAAGTATTCATACTATTCTTACACAGTTGCTGAGGCAAGTATTTCCATATTTCATTATACCTGAGCTCTTCAGTACATTTTGAAACAAAAAACTCTAGCTGTAGTTTAGGTAGCAGATGTATGCTATTCATGACTTTCTTAGAAAATATATTTTTCCGTAAGCGTGTGATAACCTTTGAAGACTTGTGCTTCTGTGGTCAAATGTATTTCCTCAAATGAGGCATCTATGCAAGGCTGCTACGCATTGTTTGTATTAGCACATTAGTGCATGTGTAAAACTACCATACTGAAAGCTTCTATGATATTTTTCAGAAAGTTATTCAGTTAACTGGCTTCATCTTGGTTCTGGCTTTGGTATAACTACAGTCAAACATGCTTTGCGGCCTTATTGGTTTTCATTGCAGAGCCTAAGTAGTCACTACATTGCCATCAGTATCCCAATGCAAGCTTCTGTCAATCCATAAGTATACATAATATTTTGGTAGCATATTATGGTGTCATTACAACACTTTCTGTTTGATACATTTAGGGTGGAAGATATATTGCTGGGCACTTTCTGTTTGACACATTTATGCATAAATTGAGTAAGATGAAGTTCCCTACAATCATTAAAGGGAAGGTCCACTCATTCTTTTATTCTGTTTACCTGTGTAGTTTGTAGCCATGAACAATGATTGCCTGTATTGCACCCTTCTAATTTCATCAGGATTTAAATGTAAATGAAGTTATGTAAGTATAGTGTGAAAACTGCATGACTCCATTGCAAAGGTCATGACCAGAATCATGTAAGGCTTGCTGGAATTTTATGATGTTTTAGTGTTAAAGCCTGCAGTAGTTATACTGTATTAGTCAGTGCTATTGCTGTCCTCTGCAGTCCCTGTTTTTTGTCTTACGCTGGCCATGAAACTTTTCAAGTAATAGTAAGTGCCCTGCTGTTTTTTGTAGTTTAAAGTGTGTCTGAGTTAGAACAAGCATTTGTCATTGCTGAATGTTTGCTTCCTGGCATTGGCATTGGTAGTGTAGGAGTTACAGAGCTGCATAATAGGAATGGCAGTGAAGAACTGAACTGAAGCCAACCCCATCACCACCCTGCAGATAGTGACAGGCATTGGGGTGTGCCTTTGGGTCGTCAGGCATAATGGCAATGCCATTTCACCACACCCTACCCTGTAGACACCGACAAGTATCACGGTGCGCCTTGGGGTCTTTGGCCCTTATGTGCACCCCATTCCATCAGGAAATACGGTGAGATGGGTGTGGTATAGGAGAATGGGGTGAACTTTGGGGCCGAAGAGTCCAAGGCACACCTCGATGCCTGTCACTGGCTCCAGGGTGTGGGTGGGGGTGGAATGGTATGAGTATTTTAGGTGACAATCCCAAGTCACAGGCCTGATGCCTGTCATTCTCTACAGGGTGGGGCGTTATGGTCGGAAACCCTAACGCCTCAGGCATTTGTTGGTATTTTTACTCCAAATTTTCAACATGTTTTTTTTGTGACCCCCACCTCATGAACAGTGGCAATATCAGTTTGCTAGCCGAAAGCTGCTTTTGCACAGCGACTATGGCATTTGGCACCACAGGTGCAAAAACTTATTCTGAACAGGATGTGAAAAATGAAGCTGTACTGTTCATGGGGAGGTGTAAAAAATGGCAATGTTGAAAATCTGTAGTGAAAATATTTAAAAAAATGATGAAGTCACAAGTGTGTGTAGAAACTGTGCAATGCACACCAGTAATATAATTAGTTTGAGGATTTTTTTACAGTAGATTGTTAACACAGGCATTTTGGGACCTCTGATCATGAACAGTGTCACTGTGATGTTCTTTATCTGTCCCGAACAATGATTTCCCACAGCGACCATGCATTTTTGCACTGAAAGTGTGAAAACACATTTCAGCCATGTTGTGAAAAATGACAGCTGTACTCTTCATAAGGAAGTGAGGAAAAATGCCACTGGTGAAAATCTGGACGGAAAATATTACAAATTCATGAACTTACGAGGAAACTGTGCAATGCTCACTCATAACACAGTAATTTTATGGATTTTTGTCACCAAATTTTCAACATAGCCATTTTAAGACCTCTGCTCATGAACAGTGTCACTGTGATTTTCTTAATCTGTCCCAAACATTGATTGCGCACGCCGACTGCACCATCATGCGCTACATGCATGAAAGCACATTTTGAGAGACATGTGAAAAATGACAGCTGTGCTGTTCATAAGGAGGTGTGGTAAAATGGCAATGTTGAAAATCTGGGTAGTATTAAAGAATTACGCGGAAACTTCTGACGTGCATAGGTACTACTTGAATACACTCATAAAACAGTCATTTTAGTTTTTTGCCAGATTTTCAACATAGCCATTTTAAGACCTCTGCTCATGAACAGTATTACTGTGATTTTCTTAATGTGTCCCATACATTGATTTAGCACACCGACTGCGCCATTTATGCGCTAATAGCCTAGAAACATTTGGGCAAGATGCTAAAAAATGACAGCTGTACTGCTCATAAGGAGGTGTGGTAAAATGGCAATGTTGAAAATCCGGAATGCAAATATTAAAAATTCATGAACTTACGAGTGTGCGTAGGAACTGCTCAATGCACGCTCCTAAAATGGTCATTTTTAGGAATTTTTTCACCAAATTTGCAACATAGGCTTTTTGAGAGCCCACCTTATGAACACTGGCACTGTCATTTCATTAATCGGTCCCAAAAGGTGATTTCGCACAGTGACCGTGAAATCACTCTTCAGGCCCAATTAACGCCATGACACTTCAGAATTCATGAGGAGGGATCCCAAAAACCCCATGTTGAAAATTTGATGCCAAAAGTCCAAAAAATGCCTCAGATACACATCAAAGTTGAAAAAAAACTATTTACGGCATTATACAGCTTACTGGCATTTCCTCAGTTCACGGTCGGCTTTGAAGAGTGCAGACATGTTCCCGGTCCACCAAAGATCATCACGCCGGACTCCGAGAGTAAGTATGGGGTGAGGTGGGGTGTGGGGAGGCAGAGTGTGCAGAGGGTGGGCATGGGTGGGCAGGAGACGCTGAGGAACTTTTGTTTACAGGTTTTTTAGGAAGACGACATGGGACGTTTGCCATGCTGGGTTGGGCTCCCAGCGTGGCAGCTGGAAGGCTGTTTGGGGGGGCCTGGAGCTGACAGGGGATTGGGCACCCCCGTCAGCCATACAGTGTGTTCATGAGCATGCAATATGTGTGCATGCGTGTGTGTGTGTGTGGGGGGGAGCGCTGCTCACTGAAGCGGAGCTCTCCCTTTCAACTGTATAGCACTGCTTTTTCAACTGCTGTCATAGACAGCTGCAGCATTCATTGGAGAACTGCAGCCACTACTGCAAACACACTGACTGAATTGGAAGATGGGTACCACACCTACAAAAACTCGGATGATCGCACTATGTTTCTTGCATATGCGTGCAAGCAAACATAAAAATGCTTTTAGAAAATACAGGAACTTCACAAGACATGTAACAGAACTGAATGAGAGTATAACTTCTGCTGACTTGTGCAGATGTGCATCATCAGCTCCCATGATGCCTTACATGAGTGGGGTCATGACCTTTGCAGTGGAGACTGGTATTCACATTGGGGCAAAACAGGGTGAAACAACATCATTTATATTTAAGCTAGGATGGAATGAGGGGGATACAAGAGAGAAAATCATTGTTCATGCCTACGAACTACACTGGTGTACAGAAAATAAGTTGAGGGGACTTTCCCTTTAAGGGAAATGCACCATAGCCTGCTGTACATATGACAGTGGTGAGTGTCAAACGAGGCTAATAGAATAAAACGTGCCAATCTGTTATAGACAGCATCACATTTGGCTAAGTTCAGCAAAGTTTCTGTAGGTGAACTTGCCATAGTCTAAAAGGTGAAGTATAGTTTCAGTCACAATCCAAAGACTAATACCATGAGTTAGACAGTCTCTATTTTTAAATAAGAACTAATGTATTTTACATTGCATAGCCTTCACAGTCTTATATTAGGAATGGAAATCCCCAGTGGTCATCATCAATTTCCTGCTTGCCACACGCTCCCTAGCCAAAAATTGGAAGCCTTGTCAGTCATTATCTCTTTTTCTTCAAAGATACATCGAGTCAGGAGTGGAGCTAGCCAGCTAAGATGGAAGGTGTGTAGTTGACTAGCTGCAGAGTAAGGAACACCTATCTAGACACATCCGGCAAGAAATATCCCTCCTTTCCACAAACAACTGGCGGATTACAATTCACAAGCCCAATTCCTAATGATTGATACCAATATTACCACAGCTGGAATATCAGGTGCGTAGGAAAAGGGACTTTTACTGTCTGCTGCAGTGATGGTTACATCTGGCCAGTGAGACAGTGACATACCACTAGGGTGTCAGTTTCGGGCCAGCCTGCAAGCAGCATCTAGTGGTGAAAATCCAGAGGCTGCCTTTAGAATGGCCCAAGCTGCATCTCTGGACAGAGAGCATCAATTGGCCAACATTACTGCCATGCTTAATAAAGTGCTGATGTACACAGCCGAGCTTAAGAAAACCACTGACAGCACAAAAGCAGAGCTCTCTCAACTAACATCTAGAGTAACCTCCTCTGAAACTACAACTAAAAGACAGGACGGCATCCTCCATGACCACCACTGCCAGCTTCGAGATCAGCATAACCAATTACAATATTTCTCACCAAGGTTGATGATCTTGAGAATTGGGCAAGAAGCAATCTGAATAATCAGAGTACTGGTGGGGACTGAGGGCAAGGACATGATAGCTTTTCTGCATGGCACCCTCCCTGCGATGCTCAAACTAAATAACTGTGCCCCACCAGACTTGGAATGAGCCCATTGCTCCTTAGCACCCTGACCTGGACAAGGGGAGCACCCGTGCCTGATTCTCTGCAAATTCACAAGTTACCCAGTGAAAGAACTATACCTTAAAGCTGCCAGGGAGTATAAACAACTGATTTGGAAAGGCTACACCATACAGCTTTATCAGGACTTCTCCTTCGAGCTGTCAAAAAAGGAGAGCCTATGGTTCAGTCAAGCAGAGACTCTGTTGGTTTAACCTGCAAGCCTCCCTGCATTATCGTGCCCTGCTGAGAGTTTTGTACCAGGGAGCATGTCTTACCTTCAACTTCCTGCAAGAAATAGAGCAATTTCTGGCAGACATTGAAGGGGAAAGCTGACCTCCGAGACTCCCGCCTCACCCTCCTCATGGTAAATCACCTCCAGTGACGGACACAGCTGCAGACCCCTCCAAGGCAGTTCAGTGACACCCTGACACCAATTCTGCTCTGAAGAATGCAGGAGACTGGCAGCAGGTTTAACATGGATATCCAAAAAAGAAGCATCCAACCCGACAGCCAGGGAAACAGTCACCCCCTCGCAGAGCAAGATCCCACAGGGCCTGAAAGGCAGTTTGTTAAATATTAAAGTAAGAGAGGAAACTGTCAGTGACTGGGGTTTTACCCCATCCTCACTGTTTGCTTTGTGCCTAAATAAAGAATGAGGTGCTGGCTGCTTTGCTAATAACTAAATTTCTTTTTTGGTAGGGGCAGTATATTAATTTTGATCCCTGTAGCCAATACTGGATGGCCCAGATGCAAGATTGACCTCCCTAATGAAAGAGCTGACCTGGCAAAGTAAACAAGTGGGATAGGTGAAAGCAAGGATTTCTGGGCTGGAATGTCGCAATGAGAGACTACCGAACAAAATCCAGTGTTTGGAAAAGAAAGTTGCTGAGCATGAAGAGACTACTGACTGGATGAAAAAATGTAAATCATTGCAGCAGCCTAAGAATTAAAGATCTACTGGAAGGCAGAGAAGAAGCCGAGATGCTTAGATTTTGTCTGCAGCTTCTCCCTAATTTACTGAACCTACACTGCAAAGGCAGCAGGAAAAAGCTTGCTCGTGCTCTGGCACACAAGCCATCTGAAGGGAAGCCACTGTGATAAATTATCATGCGGATGCATAACTTCACCAATAAACAATTGATCCTGAGAGTGTATCACACAGATACCAAGCTCATGTTTTAAGGCAACTAACTTTTTATCTATCAGGACTATTAACAACTAGTTAAACAAAAAAAGCCAGAGTTTTGGCCCTATAATGGATGACCTGCACACCAGAAAAATAGAGTTTACCTTTGTATTCCCTGTAGTCCTCTGCCTGAAGTTTAGTGGCACCCCATACTCCTTTTGAGATGCCTTTCATTCTCTTCACATTGCCACTATGACTAGTTGTCTTCTTGGAGTCAAGCTTCTTCAATTATCTTTATCAGTTCTGCTGGCAGCAGCTTCCTCTCAAGTCCTCCTGCAGTAAACAGCAGTGGTGCGGCACTGACGTCCAATGGAAAAAACCAAAAGGCATGGTGTGGAGCTGACATTTGTTGGGGGAGAAAGTTTAAGCCTGCACCCTGTCAGTTTCTCCTTTGCCCCTTGTGGCACCTGTATTTATTGTGGCCAGAAAACCGAGTACCCAACTACTGTACATACATTACAGTGCATGTAGGGGAGAAAATTACATACTCTAGTCTGTTCTTACTTGCAAATGGAACAGGCTGTATATGTTAATTTCAACTCCTGGCTGTATGTCTAGGCAGAGAACATACCCCTTATTTATAGGACAGGGCATGACACCCTGTCCTATTAAGAAGAGATGAGCTCTCTGCCTGGACATATAGCAGCTGGCCAAAGAGGTGTGAGGAGAGCTAGACCAGTTGCCATATGCACTAGTGTCACCGAGGATTCTGGTAAGGTGATGGTGGGTAAGTGCTCAGTGCCACAGGGGAGCCACTAGACATCAGGGGTTTGGACATTGTGAGTGGCGGTACCATGGATTTGTGCTGGGGGGAACACTGGATGCCAGTGAGGGTTGTAACTTGTACTACAGGCTGGTGATTGGAGGAGAGGGAACCACTTGCATCAGGGAAATTTATCCTTAGATTCAGGCTGGCATTCGGAGGGAGAGGAGTACCAACTAGCACCAAGGAGAATTACTTTTTCACACAAGCTGACAATTGTGGGGAGGGGGACCACTAGCACAAAGGACATTTATTTTAAGATATGGGCTGGTACTCGGGAGGGGGGACCACTAGTACCATTGTCATTTATTGTTATATACAGGCAGGACATTTGGGGGGGTACCACTAACACCAGGGACAGCTGCATGTCTTCGATTGGGGAAGGGGTGGAGCCTTGCTAACCAGACTCAACTCCCCATGCATATAGACCCATAATGGGCATGCAAATATACTCTTAGCACCTTGCATGCCCAATGGACTTATTTGCATGGGTATCTTTGAATATTGCAGATAGCACTCCGGCGCTATCCACTCTTGAGGCCTGTGACAGGGTTTAATAGGAACTTGTTCCAGTTGTATGAAGAGTTTGAATGCAGGGATCTGTTCTGTTCTATCCTTTCCTGTCTCTTGTCTGTCTGGTTGTGCAACCAAGTTTTCTCATGAGACCTAGGACTCAATCACCCTGACAGTCTCGCAATTCTTTGCCTCTCACTGTCTCTCAGTCTTCTCTTGCTGTTTCTGTCTTTTCCTCCCTTGCATATCTGCTCATATAAAAATATATGTAAATCATTAGGTGGAAATGTAACTGATATTGGGATCCTTTTGTTTAGAAATTATACAGTGTTATTGTTGAAATGTATAGAATTATAGTTTGAGATGATTGCAAAAAGCTATTGGGAACTCAAGGGGTTAACCTGAGACCAGGTTTTTAGTTCTTTTTTAGAAGCTGTGGATAAGGGGCCTCAGTTCTGGGACATTGTGTTCTGGCTGCACCTGCCTAAAACTTATAAGAACATTTTAGAAAAAAACAGGATGCTTGTTAAGAAGGGGGGTTGCAAAGACTTGTAAGACAGAGCTGCAATTTCTTGGAAGATGCAGAGAGATAGAAGGAAAACTCTAATGGATCTTTTCTGTTCATTCTGCCTTTGTAAATAGTTACTCTAAACAATTGTATTTTTTTTTATTTTATTGTTATTCGTAATAAAACTCTTGTTGCAAATTTTACAACTGCTCCTGGTTTTCCTTATGCTTCCTGACCTGTGCCTTGATGACAGATGATGTCAACAGTGGGATGTTCCATCCCATCTATATTTTGACTCAGGACTGCTTACTGACTTGTGCCTCGATGACTAGGCCCACTTCAGTAGCCATGTCTGGGCAGTGCTACTTGACTTAGCATTGCACCAACATGCCCTATATTCAGTCGGATAGGGCCAGTGCCCTATCTGACTGGATATAGCATCCTTGGACCCCTTGAAATTGCAAAGCACATCAGAAACCTTTGCATTCTGCTTTGTGCTTTACTGAATATCAGGCCCCAGTGCTCTGTATGCATGCATGCATGCAAACCTAAATGTGGGTGAAAGAACAAATGTAACAAGTGTTTTGAATATACGTTGTTGGTAGGACCTACAGTATGTTTAATTTATGACAAGATCTTCCTTACCTAGATCTCATCTCAGTCAAGTAGTGTTAAGTATCTGGATTAGTTTCATTGCTCAACTCTGACTCAGAGATGTAGTTATCCATAATGATTTGATTCCTCATGAAATTATCCATTTATTATTCCTCAATATCTACAATGCTCGTTAATCAACTATCATCATTTAGATCTTGTACAGAACTATGCAGAAGCAGCATCTGCTTTAGCAACCATAATATATGATGAGCTGCAATGGAATAGAGAGGAACTTATGCACAATTTTGGAATCTTACATAGAGACATTAACTTGCACTCCTCATTGACATTCATCCCCTTTCATCCAAAGTAAAAAAAAATTCCTCAGAAAACAGTATTTACCTGTGTGTCCACATCAGGTCATCAGCACATCATCCATCAAGTGTCCACAGATTATGCACTTCATTATCTGTCTTCCTGATCCAGCTCAAACTATGCAGCAACAAGACTTACAGTATTACCCAAAGTGATGCATACCTGCAATGACAAAGAGAAAATCAGAAAACAACAGTAGGGACCAGCTTGTCAGCTCAATGGTAGGGCTAATACTCAAAACACTGCTGACCCAGGTCCAGAAACAAGCCAGGATTATTGGGGGCTGGCTGGGGTGGAGGAGGATTAAGATACCCAGAGAATGCTTTCCTCTTCAGAGAGGGAGGGAGGGATGGTAGGGTGTTTTGCTGTGATACTGTCACCTGGGATTCCACAGGTGGCAGTGCAGTCAGAACAGCTTTGTGGGAGAGAGAGAGAGAATGCTGGCTGGTGCTTTGCTATGGAGACTTGCATGCATGCACACATGCACCCTTACCACCAATGTTCTGTGAGTCGGGGGGAAAGGAAAAAATAAAACAACCCTGACCAGACAAACTGAAATCCAGTCTCCCATAAACTCATAACTGGTGAGCTTGACATCTTCTTTGCCGGAATATTCACCACGGTGAGAGTTGGAGAGCACTTCTGCCCTCCAAGGGGAATAAGTTCTAGGGGAAAAGAGTAGCAGGATAAGCCCAGAAGAAGCCAGGTGGTAGAGCTGGGGAGGCCAGCACGATGGGGGGCTGGTTGGTGGTGAAGGGGGAGAAAAGAGATCAATGAAATAATCTGGATCTGGTCAGGTCACCAGGATCTCATGCCTTGCCTTCCTTCTAGGTTCACATGGTGTGCATGTTTGTTTTTGATTCTGTTGCACCAGTCAGTGTTATCATCCACATAAATTTCTTAGAAGACTATCCATTAATCCCAACATATTATCCAGATTATTATCCATTATTCTCTGTGCTGGAACTATTCAGTCACAAGATCTACCACCCTTCACTCTGGTGTTATCCGCAAAACAAAACTAAGAATTTAGCAGACACACATAACACCTTCCTCACTTTCAGCCCCACTTAGACCTCCAAAAGAAACTCATTCTCCCAATTCCATTGCTTTCCTTTGCTAGTAGAACACTGCACATTATTCAAGGATCATCATCATCTGAATTGGGTTAGGTCACTGGGGTATCACATCTGTCACTCATTTCCATTTGACAATACGTGTATGTTTGTTTTTTTGTTTTGGTTCTGCTTCTGTATCACAGGTCAGTGTCATTGTTGATCCCCCATCGCATCATCCATTGATCCTCAATACATTTCCCAACTCATCATAGGTCATCCAGATCAGAGACAGAACTACACAGAGCAATAAGATCTATTACCTATGTGGTACCTACCTGCAACAGTACAGGCAGGAGCAGAAATTATTAGAAGCTGGCAGATGCATAATTACACATTCCCCACCTGTAGCTGCACCCCAAAGTAACAAATCCATCTTGTCATTTTCATTACTTACCTTTGCCAGTAGGACACGTTACTCATAGAGCATTATCATTCAGATCTGTTTAGGTCATTAGAAGGACAGCAGGAGCATTACATGACCCATCATCTGTTACATAAGTGGAGGTTGGACTCACAAGGTCAATGGAGTCATCTTTATCATTATCATCCATTGAAAAAATTTGGTTTATCTTCTGAAGCATCATTGTAGAATCTGTGCATTGTCTTATATCTGAACTGCATCATTTAGCAGTAGACCCATTCATCATCTGAATTATCACTGGTGACTGTGCGTTCATTCACACTGTCACTGGAATCATTATCACTACTACTTTGGTCTTGGAGTTTTCTTGTAAAAGAAATGATCATAATGAACACATGGAGACTAGATACAGGCATATTGCCAGGCTTCTTTCAGGAGAATGAACATTCAAAGACTGGTGGCAGACCCATTGGCAGACATATTTTCTGTTTACTTTGTCACTATTGGTACTAAAAATGCAGTGGACTCGCTGGTGAAGTTTGTGCGAAGTCAGGAATCTCACACTTCTAGAAGTTTTGCGAAGTTACCTGATTTTAAACTAACTTTGCTGGCTATTTTTTTATTTATTAAAAAACAATACCTTTTAAAAACAGAATTGCCACCACCTTACCCTCTGTGTTATTGACACCCATCCCCTCCCACCAGGCCACATAGTTTTAAAATATATCCCACCACCTGTCCTACTGCTAGGCCTCCACCTTTCTCCTCCCCCACAATCCTGACAAAGTCTTTTGTAATATAAACTTCCCTGCAAGACCTCCCACTTAAAACAAAGGTTGAGTGTTGTGGCAAAATGCAGTTCCTATTATCCACAAGATGGGAAAACTGACTCTCAATCCACTGGTCAGCTGATTGATCAGGGCACTGACCCCTTGTGGAATCTGGCCCAAGTCTTTGTTGACTTCATCTTCAAATTGCCTCAGTGACCTTTTCAGTAGCCGTACCACTGAAATAACCTGACTGATGAAGATGCAACACTCAGGTCATGGATGCTTCTTTCAAATGGGGCCTGCACCTTTACAATGGCCTATATCATCCCCCAAGTCTCAATGGCCTAGGACTCCCTGAATATCAGACTCTGTGCTTATCTCATGAATGGGTCATTTCTAATCCAGCAACTAGAGTACAAGTAAGCAGTAAGATATAATGGGCTGTGAATTATGCTGTCACAACACTAACTCAGGAGTGTTGTGAAGCACAATGCTGTAGGCAGAGTGCATTTTGCCCCTGGGAGTGTGTTGTGACAGCACAATGAAGAAACCCCAGAGTGTCTTATTGTGTTTATGAACTGGTAACAAAAAATGTATTACACAAAAGAGATTCATTATTATAGAAAAAATAATAGGTTGTACTTCCTTCAAAAAACAGTGTGTGGCCAGGTTAATATAAAATATTCCCTTAACAACAGTCCCTCTAGTTTTGTGCAAGTATTGTGTTCTGTCACATACCTTTCTCTTTAGTAATTTTTATGTTTTAAAACAGCAAGTGCTTAGACTTAATGATCTGTGGTGCTCACATTAAGTGCATCCTTGGTAATAGCAGGGAGAGTGGGGTAGTGTGGAGAGCCTGCTGGCAGCACACGTCCATCTGCAGTGTTGCAAGTCAAGAAAGTTCTGCTGCTCTTCGTGTTGCCATTGGGCTTCATGATCTGCCTCAATTTTTATTTTGTATTGTGCTCACAGCTGCCAGATATCGGGTGGGAAGATGGAAATACACATGTCTCTACATTTTGTGCTGGATATTACAGTACCTGCCTCCTTGGTATAGCGTGGAGAGTGGGGAGTGTGTAAAGCCCACTGGCAGCATGCATCCATGTGCAGTGTTCCAAATGAAGAAAGTCCCACTACTCTGCATGCTGTCAGTAGACTTCAGGAGCAGTTTTAATTTTTCTTTATATCATGCTCATGGGTGTCAGCACTGCTAGCTATCGGGGGTGGGATGGAAATACACCTATTCTGGTACATTTTGTGCTGGATATTACAGTACCTGCCTTCTTGGTGACAGTGTATGGACTGCGGAAGTGTGGAGAGCCCACTAGTAGCACACATCCAGCTGCAGTGTTTTGTGTCATGAAAGTCCCACTATTCTGTGTGCTGACTGTAGGTGGCATCTCAGTACTTGTTTAGTTTTCGTGCTCATGGGCTGCTAGATATCAGGTGGCTGTGTTATAGAAAAGTGAAGTAATAACTAGCAAATAGTGTAAAAAAACTATAGCACGGCTAAGCATCATTCTCACCTCCTGAAATCCCCCATGGCTCCCTCAACTCAACTGTCTTTCTCCACACCTGGGATACAATGTCAGGTGGCTGTCATTCTCCACACCGGGGATACAATATCAGGTAGCTGTCATTCTCCATACTGGGGATAGGAGTGTAGGGCAGCTTTTAATATGTCAAGAATCAGCAATATTATAATACAATGTTACACAGACACAAATTAAAAATTTATCAAATGTTCATATTTATTTAGGACAATAAGTTAAGAGTGGGTGGGTAAAATAAACTTTTTTTTATTTGCTAAATTATAGATTACATTTATGGAAGGCATTGCAATAATAACAATAGGCATCAGTATTCATATTTACATTATATGTGTGTGTGTGTATATATATATATATATATATATATATATATATATATATATATACAGTAGAACCTCACAGTTACGAACCCCACACTTATGAACTGACCAGTCAACCGAACACCCACCTGACCCCTTGCCAGCAGCCAGTAACACTTTTTATTGTATTAAAGAAAGCATCATCCCACTACGTATGGTACTTCCCTCTCCCATCCACCTTAAAGCTCCCACTTGTCTACCATTCCAGACAGTGTTTGCTGTGTCTGTGCACTTCAAAAAGCCAAACCACAGTCCTGCTCACATATCATCAGTCATTCAGGACACCCAGTGACCAGCTCACCCCAGTACTCAGACTTGGATTCAGACTCGCTCCTCCATGAAAACATTCTTTAATTAATTTATTTAAAGCTCCCACTTGTCTATCATTCCTGACGGTCTGTGCGCATTTTTGCTGTCAGAAAGTCAAACCGCAGTCCCTCTCACATGCCAGCTGTGGTCCGCTGTCAGATGCAGTGCATATTAACTACGAGCACTCTTGCTCTCTCACACTCTTGCTGCAACTGCCACTGTTCATTCCTCATTCCTCGCTCTAACAGCCACTGCCTCCCCAGTACTTGCACCTGTTTCAGACCTATTTCAGACTTACAAACTTTTCAGAGTTATGAAAACCCTCCATTCCCATGGTGTCCGTAACTTCGGGGTTCTACTGTATATATATATATTAGAGGCAAAAACTCCATTTAATGCATTAGTTAGGGTTGTTCCACAGCGACAAAAGTGAGGAATTCGCTGTTGGGTTGAAAACCCCCTTGGACCCCCATACCCCAACCGGCATTGGGGTGCGCATTGGGATCATCAGCCTAACTCTCACCCCATGACATGTGTAAATCAGCAGAAGTATAGGAGAATGGGGTAGGGAATTAGGACCACGATCAATGCGCTCTTATCCGGTTGAAAGTGAGGTTTCAACAACAATTTCACAATATCACTGATAATACGTTAAATAATTTTTATTCCTTCTTTTGAGAATGATAACGAAATAGTAGATATAAGATGAGCTGGGAGCACAGGGCCCTTTGGGCCCTGTGCCCCGCCACATGATGTGTTGTGGCATAGTAACAGGGACAGCAACGCAAACAGAAATGCTAACAGTGGCGCACATGGTAACACAAGCAGAATGAGAACAGAAAGGGTAACGTAATGGTGGTGTGAGACGGAATGGTCTGCCACGTGATGTGTTGTCACATAGTAACATGGTGCCTGCAAACAGAAATGTCAATGGGCATGGTGATGTAAAGTGAAACAGTAAGGTAAACAGTACTGTAGACAGAAATGGCAAAAAATAACAGAAACGCAAGCGCAAATGAAAACGCAAAGGATAACGCACATGGTGGCGCAGACGTCAATGGTAAGTGAAACGAGTACGGATCCGCAAGTGGAAAGGGCAACAGTAACAGTAATGTAAGTGTACAGGCTGGTTTTCCCCAAAACCTGCATTGAGAAAGACAGTGAGTACAAATAATGTATGCAAAATAATGAGTATCGGCGCAGAAAATGAGATCTTGGAATACTAAATACATTATATCTCAGGAACCGTACGATGTAGAAAAAAAATTTAAAAGTCATATTATTTACAACTGTCTGGCTAATTTGAATCTTAGCCCCATGAGGGGCTAAGAAATTTTCTGACAAAAGTCCGTATCTCGCACCATTTCCAAGATACGGCCCTGAAAGGCGCTATAACCGTAATGTTATCCTATGGGAAAAAAGAAAGTTCAGAGCACCATAACTTGCCTCCTCTGTAATGTTTTTCACCAAACTACTGAAGAGGCACATCTGTGGCTATTGGCTGTCTTCCTCAAATTTCAGGAAAAAAGACCAAACCGTTATTTTGCAGCAGGGCTCCAAATGATTTCTGCTAAGTGTCGACGCCGTAATGTTATCCTATGGGAAAAACCGTCAATTTTGGAGTGCCGTAACTTTGCCGCCATGTGATATTTTTTCACCAAGCTACTGAAAGGCACATCTGTGTACTGTTGGCTGTCTTCCCTCCAAATTTCAGGAACAAAAGACCAAACCGTTATTTTGCAGCAGGGTGCCAAAGGATTCCTGTAATGCTTTGGGCGCCGTAATGTTATCCTATGGGAAAAACTGTCAACTTTGGAGTGCCATAACTTTTCCACCATATAATATTTTTTCAATACAACACTGAAAGGCACATCTGTGAGATGTCGGCTGCGTTCCCTTCAAATTTCAGCCCAAAACTCCCAACGGTTATTTTGCAGTACAGTGCCAAAGAATTGCTGTCATTTTCCCACAGACTAGAAAATTACTGTCGCAATTTGCGAAAGCTTTCGCAAAAATTTGCGACACTTTCGTGAGCATGAAAGTAATTTGAAGTACTTTTTCCAGAAATTTGAAAAACATATTTCTGGGGTGTTTAACACAAAATAAAGACATGGCAAGCATCCTCAGGGCCCACTAGGTGAATACAAAAAATTAGATTGCTAGAGGGTCCCAAATTTAAATGCCAACCATTTTTCTGATCACCAACTGAAAACAAAATGGCCGATTTGCGAAAGTAACAGGCCCATTTGCGAAAGTAAAAATGCATTTGTGAAAGTGTTGAACTTTTTGTTAACTTTTCCCATTGACTTATAATGGGAAACTGTTTTTTGAATAACTTTTGAACCGTTTAATATTTTTTCATGAAATCTTCAAAAGGCACATTGGGGACCCCGGCTGCATGTTCCCTGAAGATTTCGGGCCGGTCACGCAAACTGTACGACCTGTAGGCGCGACCACAGAATTCCAGAAAAGCGTAAATGCACTCACAGATCATGCTTAATAACTCTGCAACCGTATATCCAATGAGTACAAAACTTGGCAGATCTCAAGGCCTATAGGTCTTGATCATACATTCCAAATTTCAGGAAAATCCATCAAATGGTTGCAAAGTTATTAAGGTGCAAAATTTTGGGTTTAACATGGAAATGGCTCCTCACTTAACTTATGGTAGCACTACTCATATACATATATATATATATATATATATATATATATATATATATATATATATATATATATATATATATATATGCCAGTCTATTGGTGAGGCTAGTGAGAGTATGTGATTTTGTTTCAATTGTTACTTTTCAAAATACATACATTTATTGTGTGGCTTAGGAATAGAGGGGTTAGGATCAGTCATTCTTCATGGCCCCAACAAAAGGTGTCTAGATTTGATAACATTTATTCACAAGTTTATAATTTATAAGGTGGACTTTTTCTATTTGGTGAATCGTAAGCATAGTGTTTTCTATGCATTAAATGTCAGGGGACATTATCTTTCCACTTCTGGAGAATCAATTTAAATGCATTGATTATTCCAATGTTTATCAAGTATTGATTATGAAAATGCATATTGCACATCAGACCACCATAGTATAGAAGCATCCAGAATGGATGCTTATAAAGACATTTACCTACTGTCAGTGATAAAAATCCCAGCACAGATGCCCAAAATAATTCTAAAATAGGGTATTCAACTAACATATGTTCAAGAGTCCCTATTGCATCTTGACATCTAAGACATGTATTTGGGACTGTAGAGTTCATCATATTAAGTAAATAGGGTGTACAGTATGTGCGGTGAAGAATGTTAAATTGTGTATGGCTAAATCTATGGGATTTAAAGCCCCAGTTTTTTATATCAGTAATTTTTTTCCACAGTGAAGTTGGTATTTCCTGATTTAACTTTTGTTCCCATTTTAATTTTAAGTTATGGACTTTGATTTTACAGTTTGCATCAAGAGTTTTGTAAATGAGGGAAATTATTTTACATGGTTGTGCAGAGGTTAATATCCTTTCAATCTGAGAAATAACATTATCAGATGTAATAAACTATTTATTAATACAATCCCTAATTTGTAAGTAGCAGTAGAATTGAGAGTTCTGTAGATTGTACTTATTTTTTTTAAAATTAAATCCAGAACTTGATTTTTGTATCTTATCTGAGCTATTTCGCACATACCTTTCAGATAAAATTCTTTGAAGGTACTGTCATTATTAGAAGGGGAAAAAAGGATTTAAATATATAGGTGAATGTGGAGAGCAATACATTGCTTAAGTGATTTTTCTAACTATCTTATATCATATTTTAAGAGCAGTCACCATGCAAAAAGATAGGTCTTTAAGCTTATCCCACTATTTTCCGATATATAAGCAGTGTTTTATATTGGAGTATGTAGATCGTAAGGTTTCCAAAATAAACAAATGATCATTAATATTGGCATGAAACTATTTATATAATGGGGCTAAATTAGCAGCTATATAATAATTTTTGAAACAACGTAGGGCAAGGCCTCCCTCCTTGGTTGATAAATAAAGTTTCTCTATCTTTAATCTGGGCTTTTTCCTTTTCCATAAGAATTTTTTAATTAATAGTTCTAACCCTTTAAAAAAGTCTTCTTTAATAATGATAGGTAAATTTTGAAATAGTAACAAAAATTTAGATAGCGTGTTCATTTTAATCGTATTGACCCATCCAATAAGGGATAGTGGAGGATTTTCTCATCGACTCAGATCTTGTTTTGTCTTTTGTACCAGTGGTTCTAAGTTTGATGAATGTAATTTTTTAAGTCTGTTGTCTATCCTGATCTCTAAATATAGAATTTCTGTCACCACTGTAAGTTTAAGATTAACAGGGGCTGGAAAGGATCAGAATGATATTTGGTTTCCAGCACTTCGATTTTGTGCCAATTGATATTATACCCTGAAACAGCACCAAATTGTGAAATAATTTCCATTATTAAAGGAAAAGATTTATTTAGATTTTATACCAATATTAAAGTATCAGCTGCATATAAGCTGATACGATGTTCAACATTATCTATGCAGGGGCCTAGTATAGTTTGAGACTTACAGATAGATAAGGCAAAGGGTTCTAAAACCAGTGCAAAGATAAGGGGTGACAGTGGGCATCCTTGGCGGGTGCCCTTATAAATCTTGAATTGTGAAGAAATATCGTGATTTGTTTTGATCCTGGCCACCAGGCCAGAGTAGATCACCTCCATCCACATCTTGAACTTGGGGCCAAAGACAAATTTAGTTATAATTGCTTTAATATATAGCCATTTGACCTTGCCAAAAGCCTTCTCAGCATCAAGGCATCAATAAAAAGTAGGGAGAGATCCTTGTCCTGACAATAGTCCAAAATATTTAAAATCCTCGGGGTATTGGAAGTCAAGGATCATCCCCTAATAAAGCTGTTCTGATCCAGGTGTATCAGAAGGGGAAGTGCCCCCTCCAACTTGGTGGCCAGGACCTTAGCCAAAATGTTGGCATTTGTGTTAATTAGTGATATAGGTCTATAGGAGTCAGGTAATAGGTTTTTTTTTTTGTCTTTTAAGGAATACATGAATGCGTGCCTCCTTAAAGGATGGCAGAAGGGTTTTGGTATTAAACATAAAATCATAAATAATTTTAAAGTGTGGAGCTAATAAGGCTGAGAAGGTTTTATAAAAATCAATGCCCAGTCCGTCCGGTCCTGGGGCCTTTCCAGCAGGTAATGTTTGATTGCTGCAGCAATTTCCTGTATAGAAATGTTTTGTTCCAGTTGTTTAAATTCAATTAAAGGAAAAGTGGGGAATATGAGATCAGAGAGGACGTCATCTTTGCTTTCAGGGCTTATAATATTATCAGAGTTATATAGACCCTGGTAATATTGGCAAAATATTTTATTAATTTCAAACGGTTCATTTGCAGCTTGGCCTTCATTATTGTTTATTGAAGTAATTAAATTCTTCTGCTGTTGAGTTTTTAATTGTCAGGCAAGTAATTTATCAGACTTGTCTTCTAAGGTATAGTACAGGCTCCTAGTGCAGAGTAGCCACCTCTCAGATTCTTCTGCTGCAACTTCATTATATTGTTCTTTAAGACTACTTCGGTGTAGAAATTTAGTAGGGTCATTGGTTTTAACATAAAAGTTTTCAGTATTATATATTAATGTCTCCAAATTGTTCATGGTTCGAGTTATGATTTTATGTCATCTTATGGTGTATGATGTAATGGTACCTATCAAAAAAGCCTTGAAAGACTGCCATATGGCCCCAGTGTTAGTATCTTCCAGTGTATTCTGAGAAAAAAACAAATCAATAACAGCTTTGATTATATTATGGATGTTCAAGTATTTCAGTACTATGGGATCTAATCTGAACTCATTCTGTTTTTTTCAAACTGAATATTGTATATTTAGAAAAATCGGAGCATTGTCAGATATTATAATTGGGCTATGTTTAATATTCTGAACCTGATATTCACATGTACTCGGGATTTAAAAAAATCAGTTTTGGAGTAAGAGTTATATGAAGCAGAGTAATGTGAGAATTGTTGAGATTCCAAATTAACCTTTCTCCAGATTTCAGTTAGCTTTAAATCTTCCATATGCTGTGAAATAGCCTTGGCAGCTGTTGTCATTCTATCACTATGCAGTCCAGATCTATCCAGGATTGGGTCAAGGACCAAATTAAAATCACCACCAATGACATAAGGAGCGGGGAATTTACTAATTTCAAGAAAAAAGTTATTAAAAAATGATGGGGAGTTTATGTTTGGTCCATGCAGATTACCAATTGTGTATAATTGTCCCACCAGTGAAATATGACAGATAACATACCTGTCCTCTGTGTCCAATGTGTATTTATTAATATGAACATTAAGTGATTTTTTTAAAGAAAATTGAAACTCTGCATGCATTGCTTCTAAACGGGGCATTTATACCGGATCCCCATTTTTTCGAATGAAACAGGAAATCACCATTTAATAAACAGGTTTCCTGTATTAAGGCACATTTGATGTTTGGCTTATCTAACCAGTTAAAGACTCTCCTTGCCTTTACTTTATCCTGTATACCCCTCACATTCCAGCTAACGATATTTAGTTGATATGACATCTGAAAAATAAAAAGAACTTGTTGTAGGCAATTTTTTTTCACTATGACAACATTTAGTCTTGCCTCAACCAATTTAGAAAAATATGACTGTCTACTTTTTATCTTTATGCAATATATGAGAAAAAATAGTGCAAATATTGTAATAATAACAGAAAATGCTTAATGCAATATCTAATTCAATGCATTTCCATTGAATATGTAACGTACATTATAAGTTTTTTACATTTTTAACATTTTGTGCCAACCCATGGTGCAAATAATTAGCTTGTTAAAATAGAAGAATTACAATGTATAACCATTGTTCAGGTGATTAGAGCACCTATATGAATTGCTAGGCTGTGAACATTTTTTGTTATTTCTTTTCAATTGAATGACATGCCAAGTAATTGTGCATATTTGATTAATAATAAAAAAGAAATATGGAAATAGAATACACAGCCAAAAAAAGGATGATATACATAATTGTATCAATTCCTTCTCTCCACCTCCCTCCTTTCCAGTAATCCAGACAGACATTAAGTACTCTGATTTAAACATGCCATTGGAGACTCTACCCCCAATAAATTGTTACTCATGTCATTCAAACATTTAGCATTTTAATATGTAATGCGAGATAAATACAAAAAAAGGGAAAGGACCTCACCCAAAAACAGCCTCCCCTCTGAGAGCACATATCAGAGCTGTATGATAAGTAGCCAGTGACTGACCAGGGCTTATAAAAAAAGAAACAGAAAGCCGTCCCACCGGCACAGTGGTAGGGCTACTGCTTGCGGTGCCAGCGACCCGGGTTCGAGAATGGACTCGGGCAGCTGGAGGGCCAGCTGGGGGGGAGGAGGAGGAGGATTGAGCACCCAGTGGCTGCTCTCCTCCTCCGGGTGGGGTTGGAATGCAGACCCACTGCTATACTACCACCTGGGTGACCACAGGTGGAGGTGCAGTGGGCCTGCATGCAATAGGGAGGGAGTACGACTGCTGGGAGCCGGGGTGTCTACACGTCATGACGTGCTCCACCCCTAGGCTTCCCTAGCGTGTGGACGTCCTGAGGCCAGGGAGACCAGAAAATGGAAAAACCCTGCACCAGGCTCCAGTAGATGGGACCTGGTCAACCTGAGAACAACCATAACTAGGCTCTATAGAAGGGGCTGGCGAGGCCTTCCAACATGTACTTAAGGACTGAGAGAGGGAGTTGGAGAAGGCCCTCTCCTCCCTGCCCGGGTGATAAACTGAGGCAGGATGGGGACAGGTCCACCGGTATCTGGAGGGAGGCACCTGGGGCGGTACTATGGGAGCATGCATGACCTATGGTCCCCAAAGAAAGGATCTTGGTGCAGAGAAGAAGGGAGCATAAAAAAAAAAAAAAAAGAAACAGAAAAGATAAGGGAAAAAAAAAAAAGAGAAAAAAAAAATGGCCATCACATTATTATCTGAGCCTATAAGCATAAACACATACAAGCTCCTCTGGTCATTTTTAACTGATAATAAACATATAGATCCTTATTTAAATTATGTTTCCAATGGAGTAGCATTGCAGACAGCAGAGGTATCATTTTGCATGGCATGAAGAAATGCTTCTGCCTTCTTAGAATCGGAAAAGATCATTGTTTTCCCATGCACTGAGAATCTGAGGCAAGCAGGTGGTAAAATTGTATATTGAATATTATTGTTACATAACACTTCTCTAGCTCTGTCAAAGGCTTTGCTATTCTGCAGCATTGTTGCTGAAAAGTCCGGGTATGCTGAGACTTTAATACTGCCAAAGACCACTCCTTTGTTTAATCGCGTGAAATGGAGTACTGCCTCCTGATCTTGATAGTAGTGTGGTTTCAAATATACCGGTCTAACGTATTGTTTGTTTCCAGCCTGGCTTGCATACTGTTTAGGATCATGACCCATTCTGTGTTCTCTGCCCAATGTAATTTTCTCCTTGGGATATTTGCGATTAAGGGCTCCTGTTTTTCAAAATATTGTATGGGATCGCCTTGTCCTTCACTTCATTCTGATAGACCTATGATTTTGATGTTGGCTGTTCTGGAGTGATCCTCCAGCTCTGAAATTTTCATTTGTAATTCTAATAATATAACACTGTGCTCTGCTTGTTTCTTAGCAAATGGATTAATTTTGTCCTCCAGCTGACTAATGCAAGTTTTAGCCTCACCAGTTCTTAAGATTAAAGTCTCAATTTTTTTGATTTATTTCATTAAAGATCTTAGACAAGTCTGTAAGTAAGTTAGTAATGGTAGTAAAGCCATCTTGTATTTAATTCCTTATTTTTGTTGGGAAAGATTTAAACAATGTAAAAGTTAGTATCCCCCCCGAATGTTGCCTGCGATTTGACTAGTTGCATTGTTGTGAGCCAGTTTATTTAAAAGTTCTGCATCTTTTTGAGATGGGCCCACTTCTTCAGAGTCAGCATTATTAAATGTAGCAGATACAGCACATTCATGAGGCATGGGTGCATTTTGAGTTTCATGTGAGATTAGTGCTTCAGCATTACAATTCTTATCTACTATGTTCTGAAAATTCGATTTTGTAGAGCTAACATCTGTGGCATTGGAGCCCATGAGGACCGCAGCAGAAAAGTGGCTGGTAAGGGAGCTGGAAATTTTTTGTTCTTCTTCATCTGCTGTGGTGTAATTTAGCTCTTCAGGCTCAGCAGTAGGCTCTGTTAGAAGTAAGATAAGATTAACCGGGGGATCTGAAATCGGAGAGAGCAGCTTATCTGAGAAAATTGTGGGTTGCAAAACAAATGAGTTTAACTTCTGTTGCTGCAAACGAGTATGCCATGTTGTGGCAATGTTATTACTTGACGCTGCTGAAACTTCAGCAGTTGTTTGGCAAGGAGCTGAAGATTCTTTCTGCTTTTTCCATGGATCCCGTCGCTCATGCTCTCTCTGCTCAACAGGTTCTCGAGTAGCGTTCAATGAGGCTTGTTTTTGGTGACTCAAAAGGGACATAATCCACCAAAAGTTATCGTAGACCTGTCACTAGATTATCACAAGGTGAGTCTCACTTATTGAAGTTTAGAAAAGACCAGCAGAGAACATATCTCGCAGCTTAGCAACTTGGCAAATTAAATAGCTTGTGTGGGGGTGAGCTACTCCATGGTGTGCTGATCGAGCACTCACCACACCATCTTGGATCACCTCACTTCCGCTGCCAAGCGTATGTATATTGGTAAAATAACAACCTCATGAATCATGGGATGTACTGTGATGTGGATTCGGAGACAAACTCGGAAGGCGTCAGCAGATTTGTAGAGATTGTTAATTTTCCAGTAAAGTTAATACAGTATAGTGAACTGATTCTCAGATGGCACAGTTGACAAAATTGAAAGAACTGCTGCTATTGGATGTGCTGCTGCAGAAAAGCTGCTCTGCAATAGATGGCGCTGATCCTGTTATACAGCTGCTGTGTACACAGGTGGAAATGCTGATGCATGACTGTACATTTTCTCCAAGGGTTTCTCCATTTGACAGGATGCAACTCCAGTTTTGTCAGTCAGTGGGACTCGCTGCCCAGTAAGATTGAAAGCTACTTTCATTCTGGTGCCCAGTTACAGCCATCATTTGCCTCACCTTCATCCCTGCTCCAGTAAGTAATTGATCTGCTGTAGCCCTCAGACAGGGACTGGTATAATGACATGACAGGGCAGCCTCTGCAGTCAGGACATCCATGTTGAAAGGAAATTTACTCTGAAGGGTTCAAGAGTAGACCACACATCCAGGCCATCAAGTATGTGTTGTGGCTGCCTCCTGGGGTGTATTATATGTACAGTGCTGGGGCATGTTTGGGCAATTTGCGCAAGTACTTTTCAAATGATTTGACAGGACCCTTAGACTTATCAGGAATGGCATAGATAAATTCCCTATGCTGTTCACAGTTGCTTTCAGATGGATCATTGTAATGTTTTGTTGCCTCATTAAATGTCATAATTAAGTATTCCTCTCCAGTTTCATGAGTTTTTATGGTGAAGGACACTGGTTTCAGGTTTCTAAGTCCCTCTCTCTCAGTCCCTCTCTTCCTCTTTTGGCCATATCAAGCTGCAGGACAAGCCATACCTTTTGAAGTAAGTTAGGGGCTATGTGGGGCGAGACTGCTAGTGACAATTGCAGCTTTTTTAGGTCAGTCTCTGACAGAGCTCAGTGGTGGTCAGTAGAATCTTTATGCTGTCATTTGTAGGATGTTAGGATAAGTAAACAGTACTAGCTGGCTTGCAGACAGTGTTGAAGACAAGATTTGCCTGTCTAGTAATCTGTGTTGAGTTTGGGTGTCTATTTAACCCAGATCTCAGGCTAGTGTAGTTTGATATGGAGTACTGTGCTCATCCAGATGTCCTCACCTTTGAATAAAATTGCCTTAGCAACTGACAAAGATCATTATCACTTATAGTGTTATAGTCTATGTTGACATTTACTAATGCTAGCCATTCCTTAAAAACAGAAACAGCCCAGGCAGTGTTTCCTTTTGTATTTAGTTCAGTCACATTTTCCTCTATGTTGTCAATTTGATCTGAAAATCTGAAAATTGATCCGGTCCTGCTATGGTACTTACATCCCTTGGGGAGCCACTCAAAGTGGTTGACAAGTTTAAGTACCTAGACCTATGGATTAACAACAAATTCTCCTTCAGTGCTCACATTGACAGCCTCACTGCCAAACTCCAGGCCAGGCTAGGCTTCTTTTTTAGAAACGGAACTCTCTTCCCAACCGAGATCAGACTCAGACTCGTACAGACTACATTCCTCCCACTCTTGTACTTTGGGGATATCATATACAACTGCACCTCCACTACCAACCTCCACAGACTTGATGTCCTCTTCCACCATGCCCTCCAGTTCATTACCAAAGCACCTTCCAGGATTCATCATTGGGATTTGTACTCTTTTATTGGGTGGGCATCCCTAACCCCCAGAAGACTGCTCCACCTTGATACATGAACACTCAAAGCTCTTCACAATAAACTCCCGGCTTACATTTCCTCTCTCATCCATATCTCACAATTCACGTACTCCCTAAGGAAATCAGCCTTCCTCCTCCTCCTGGATGTCCCCAGAACTTGTACCACCCTTGGTAAGGGTGCTATCTCGCATGCCCTTCCTGAAAAATGGAACCACATCCAGGATAAACTCAAGCTCACCAGTGTGGCCCCGATCAACTTCTTTAAGTCAATATCCTCAAAGCACTTTATGATTCTCTGTAGATGTCAGTGAACTGAGCTCTACTCATCTCTGTCCTACCCTATTTACCTTCCTCTGCTTCATAGTTAAGCTTACCCTTCTCTTTTCCCCTCCACCTCCCTTTCTCCACCCTACCCTCTTTCCCCTGCTGGATTTGTTGACCACTTAATCTACTCCCACCCTGCTTTAACTCCTCCCCAAGCACTCCCTTACATCAGCACCTGACTAGCTCATGCCTCTGCATATTTATGCCCATCCCATGCTACAATTCAGGCCTCTACTGCTTTCTTTAATTAATTGTGCCACATCTTTGCACTGTCTATATGCCAGCATCGAGTTGTAACTTTATGTATCAATTTGCATTAACCCTATTGTCTTTGACTATGTATGTACCACCCTCTATGTAATTACACTGATGAAACCCGCCTCACCTTTGCACTGTCTAAATGCCAGCATCTGGGTGCAACTGTATGTAACAATTTGTACTAATACCATTGTTTTATTTTTGACTATGTATGTACAACCCTCTATGTTATCATGTTTACTGCCCGCGTTTGTTCTCCCTTTATGTAGTCAGGATCTCTTTGTGAATGAGCCTGCTTAATAGAGTTTTCCTGCAATAAACTTGAATTGAATTGAATTTCTGCTGATGACAGGTTCAGATGTCTATGTACAGAAATAGCTGATTTTCCTTTTTTTTTTTTTTTTGGAGTGGTTGTTCCACATCTCTTTGGTTGTTATCCTCTTGGAACAAATTTGATTTGTTTCTTCATCCAGGAGTTCAAACTGTGAAGAAAAAGTGAAGGCGCTGGGTTTCTGCCATGTTGCTTAGCTGCTGCTAGTGATCTTGACAAAAAATGGCTGCTGTTTGAAATGTCAACATTCCGAGGGGTTCACTGATATTCTGCATGACTTCACCACTCTCTGCTGCTGGGACTTGTTTTCTCTGCATGCTGTTCTCCCACAATGCATAGCTCTCAGCCAATCAGGATGCAGTATTTAACCCACCCATTTCATAAAGTTGGATAAATTCAGTCACATGCCAGCTTCTTGGATGAGACAACCATGGACAAGACCAAGGAGCTCTTGCACATTACCGAGTTTTGTTGGTGGCCTTTACAGAATGTTGAAAATACTCAAAGATGGCTCAGGCTGCCATCACTGTGTTGACAGCCTCAACACTATGATGTAGGGTGCTTGTGACCAACAGGCTGAGCATGTAGGCAAAGCAGTGAATGCTTTCAAAAGGCCCACTGGCCACTGATTTGATGATATTTGTGCCATTACCTGTCACAAAAACCCACCTGCAAGTTAGTGCCCACAGTCCACCACATGTTGAACATCTCCTGCATGAATTCTTGAGTGTTTACTGCAGTGTGATCCCTATTCATGAGCTTTCATTCTTCAGTGTCAATCTGCAGTAAGAAATGGAGGATTATGCCACAAGGGGGAGCCACATTCTGCTTCAGCAGCACTACTAGAAAATGCTCTGCCCACACAGCAGTACACAGTAAGGGACAGGTACATGTGCAGTTTGTCTGGTGGTGATGGAGGGTGGAGTGAAGTGGAGCATTACAGGGATGTCATGCATCATGGTGTGCTGTATTGTATCCCTGCTAAGTCCCATCTTCCTGTGTGTATTTTTGGGCATGCACTTGTAGACCTGCATGCCCTACAGACCCTCATGTATGCTAACACACACACACACACACACACACACACACACACACACACACTTAGTGCAGCATTTGGTACACATGCATTTATGCAAAGCAAGGTAGGATATAGTACAGTACTGTGCATATGATTGTAGCATTCTAACAGGGCTACATGCTAGGCAAACTTTGGCCAAAATAATGTTAGTATTGCTTTGTAGAGGCCTTATGATATAGCTGACACAAATTTTATTATTGGGCTAACTAAGCATTTCAGTAATTGAAACATAGAACTGGCCTCCACCAATTCTGACACTGGCCTTACAATGGCTAGCAGTACCCTTATCAGTATGATGCAGGTGTTTTTCCTAAGCGTCTTTGTTCTGTAATGCAGAATTGGCATCTGTTAGTTCCCTAACTGATCATGTACACAGCTACTGTTAGCCAGAATGATTATGTGGTGGTGTTAGAGTGCCATCTACAACTTTTGCCCTACTGCATGGATCAGCACTTCCTTATAATTATTGTAGTGTTCTCAAAATAGTTGTAGTTAGCATTGTATTATCAGTGTGCTGATGTGCAGAACTAAGGATGAGCTAACTGTCTTCTGAGATTATTTTCCACCAATAGAATTGCAGGATTTCCTATCCACCTCTTTCTTATCTCTGAGTATATAACTTTGTGTAAGCCTGTTGTTCTCTGAGTTCCATAATGACACTGCAGTGTTGGAGGTTCTGAACTGAACTCCCAGCTGATAAACTGTCCTTTGTACATGTATTTGGGGAATAAACCTTTATTCCATAACACAGAATTCCTGTGTGTCATGTTTTGCTATCAGGTTTAGAATCTGCCAGCCAAGCAAAGGCAACATACTCATAACAACTCTGAGGGGAGCAAGGTGACATGTGGTCAACCATGTTTATTGACATACCCACCATGCCACTCCTCGGTGCTGTTCGAAGATCAGAACTGTGAACCACCTGTACTCTTGTAACAGACCTTGAGCACACAGAAAGATCTTCTTCATTGAATCACATCACAGGCACCAGTTATTTTGTCAATAAATAGTTTTATTGCTCCGTGCATCCCAAGAAAACATTGTATGTAACTGTGTCAAAAATAAGGTGCATATGGCAGTACAGACAGACACCGAGGCAGTTATACAAGAAGAAATAACCTGGTGCTTCACCTACAATGAGGCTTTATCAGCAAAACCACCCACACCTAGGAGCACAGAGCATCCTGTGAACACTTCTTCATCCTCCATGCTGGGCTCTGCTCCTGCTTTCCAAAGCTTCAGCATGAACCTGGATCACCAGCCTGCCATAGCACTCCCTCATTGCTCAGCATCACAGAACCACCCACCCATATTTTCTTTTATTCATCAGATACAATATTTACAATTATAAAATGGCAATAAAAAATCTAGAAATGTCACTGGGTGAGAGACATCACCTGACCATGCATTAAATACTTATAAATGCACGGTCAGGTGCCAAATCTCATTTCCTTCACCCCCAAACCTATGAAGAGACATTTTTATAAGTGTAATAAGCCCCTCTAGGATGTGAAACATAGAAACATAGACTTTGACAGCAGATAAGGACCGCTTGGCCCACCCAGACTTCCCATTTCCCTACCTATTGGATAAACTGCAGATCCTAGTTAACCAACAGACTACTTCTTCCTACCCCCCCAGAATTGCCTTATGTCTGTCCCATGCATTCTTGAATTCCCTCATTGTTTTTGACCCCATGACCTCCTCAGGAAGGCCGTTCCATGTGTCCACCACCCTCTCTGTGAAAAAATGCTTCCTCACATTGCCCCTGAGCCATCCCCCCTCTATCTTCAGATTGTGTCCTCTTGTTCTTCCACATCTCTTTTTCTGAAAGATGCTACCCTCTTGGACTTTGGTGATTCATTTGAGGTACTTGAAAGTTTCTATCATGTCCCCTCTCCCTCCTTTCCTCAAGGGTATACATATTAAGCTCCTTTATGCTTTCTTCGTATGGCTTCTGTTGCAGAACCTGCACCATTTTATTTGCCCTTCTCTGGACTGCCTCCATCCTGTCTATGTCCTTGCGGAGATGGGGTCTCCAGAACTGCACACTGTACTCCAGATGGGGTCTCACCAACTGTCTGTACAGAGGGATAACAACATAGAAACATAGAATTTGACAGCAGATAAGGACCACTTGGCTCACCCAGTCTGCCCATTCCCTACCTGATGGATAAGGTGCAGATTCTAGTTAATCAACATCTTACTTCCTCTGACCCCACACTGGAATTGCCTTATGCATGTCCCATGCATTCTTGAATTCTCCCACTGTTAATGACTCTACAACCTCCTCAGTAAGGCTGTTCCATGCATCCACAACCCTCTCTGTGAAGAAATACTTCCTCACATTACCTCTGAGCCATCCCCCCCTCTATCTTCAAATTGTGCCCCCTTGTTCTTGCACATCTCTTCTTCTGAAAGATACTACCCTCTTGTACTTTGTTAATTCCCTCGAGATACTTGAAAGTTTCTATCATGTACCCCTTCTCCCTCCTTCCCTCAAGGGTATATATATTAAGCTGCTTTAGTCTCTCCTCATATGTCTTCTGGTGCAGACCTTGCACCACTTTGGTTGTCCTGTTCTGAACAGCCTCCACTCTGTCTATGTCTTTGCGGAGATGGGGTCTCCAGAACTGCACACAGTACTCCAGATGGGGTCTCACCAACTGTCTGTACAGAGGGATAACAACTTCCTGTTTTCTACTGTTGATGCCTCTCCCTATTTATCCCAGTATCCCTCCAGCCCTCCTTACTGCCTTCTCACATTGTTTGCCCACCTTTAGTTCATCTGATATAATTACTCCTAGGTCTCTTTCGATTTGTGTTGTTGTTATTAACTCACCCCCCATTGTGTACTCTTCCCCTGGGTTTTTGTTTCCCAGATGCATTACCTTGCACTTCTTTGTATTGAATCTGAGCTGCCACATATTTGACCATTCCTCCAACCTTACGAAGTCCCTTTTCATTCTTTCCACCCCATCTTGTCTATCAACCCTGTTTCAGATCTTTGTGTCATCTGCAAAGAGACATACCTTTCCTTCCAGGTGCTCTCCAATGTCACTTATAAAGATATTAAAGAGGACCGGTCCCAGTACTGAACCCTGTGGTACCCCGCTTGTTACCCTCCTTTCTTCACTGTGGACTCCGTTTACTATTACCTTTGCGTCCTGTTGTCCAGCCAGTTTTTTATCCAGGCTACCACCTTGGGACCCACTCCAAGGCTGGCTAACTTGTATATTAATCTTTTGTGGGAGACTGTGTCAAATGCCTTGCTAAAATCTAGGTAGACCATATCCATAGCCCCCTTCCTGGTCTACTACTTTGGTCACCCAGTCAAATAAATCAATTAGGTTCATCTGACATGACCTTCCTGCTGTGAAACCATACTGCCTTGGGTCCTGTGCCCCACTGGCCTCTAGGTACTTAACAATTCTTTCCTTCAGAAGTGATTCCATCATTTTCTCTACCACTGAAGTCAAACTAACTGGTCTGTAGTTTTCTGCCTCTGCCCGCTCCCACTTTTGTGAAGTGGAATCACATTTGCCCTCCTCCAGTCCTCAGGTACCACTCCATCCTCCCATGATTTGTTAAAGAGAGTAGTCAATGTTGTTACTAGTTCTACCCTTAGTTCTTTTAGAATTCTGTGGTGAATCCCATCAGGCCCCATTGCTTTGTCCACTCTCAGTTTCAAGAGTTCTTTCAAAACCCTTTCTTCTGTGAATGGACTGGTATCGACCCCCTATTCAGAGTTTCTCCCTTGTTTGGTTTAGGTACCTCCCCCTCCTCATCTGTTGTGAATACTGAGCAGAAATATTTGTTCAGTATCCCTGCTTTTTCACTGTCACCCTCTGCCAACATTCTCTCCCCTTTATTAAGTATCTGTATCCCTCCCTTGGTCTTTCTTAGCTCCCTAATGTATCTTTAAAAGGTTTTATCCCCCTTCTTAACAGAGTTGGCTATCTTTTCCTCAGTTTGTGCCTTTGCTATTCTGACTGCCTTCCCTGCCTCCTTCTGCTTTAACTGATAAAGTTCTCTATCCTGCACCTTCTGTGTTTCCTTATATTTCCTGAATGCTATCCTTTTCTCCTTAACCGTCCCTGTCACCTCTTTTGAGAACCATAGTGTTTTTTTTCCTTCATTTTGTTTTATTGATTTGCTTCACACAAAGGCTTGTTGCCTCTGCGATGGCTGTTTTGATTATTCCTCATTGTTCCTCCACCCCTCCTTCTTGCCCATTTGCTAGTGCTTTTCTGAGGCACTCTCTCATTTTCCCAAAGTCAGCCTTCCTAAAGTCCAATACTCTTGTTTTTGTATGGCTTGACTCTATGGCTGTGTTTATTGTGAACCACACTGTTTGGGGGTCACTTGTTCCCAGATGACTACCCACTTCTAAATCTGAGATCCTTTCTCCTTCCCCATTTGAGAATACCAGGTCTAAGATTGCTTCCTCCCGAGTGGGTTCCAACATCAACTGTCTGAGGCATCAATGTAGGGCATCAATAATTACCCTGCTCTTGGATGTGCCTGCAGCAAAGGTACTCCAGTTAACATCCGGCATATTCAGGTCCCCCATCAACAATATCTCTCCTTTTTCTGTCATTTTAAGGATGCCTTCTATCATTTCCTTGTCCATTTCCTCCCCCTGAGATGGGGGTCTGTACACAACCCCCATGCAGATTGTGGTGCCATTTCCTGTCTCCAGGGTGACCCACAGTGACTCATCAACTTTCTGTTTACTGTTTAGTTCTGTTGCTTTAATCCCTTCCCTTATATAGAGAGCTACTCCTCCTCCTCTTTTACCCACCCTGTCCCTCCTGTAGACTGTGTATCCTGGTATGTTGACATCCCACTCATGGTTCTCTGTGAACCATGTTTCAGTGACTGCCACAATATCCAGGCATCCCTCTTCCATCAAGGCCACTAGTTCAGGGAGCTTGTTGCACAGACTGTGGGCATTGGTACTCATCACCTTCCATTTATTTTTTATGGCCATACGCCTTTTAGCCCCATCCCTGTCCTTAACACCTTTTTCTGCATTTATCCCTATCCTGCTCCCTACTGACTTCTCTACCTTGGTGTTTACCTCTCTAACTACTGAGTTTTGTCGTGGGATGCTGGGATTTCCCTGCTCCTTTTCAGTGCCTCCCCCCTTGGCTAGTTTAAATACTTGCCAATGAAGCATTTAAACCTGTCACCTAGGATCCTGGTTCCACCCCTGGACAGATGCAGACCATCACACCAATATAAGCCTGCATCCCTCCAGGTGGCTCCCCAGTCCCCAATGAAGCCAAAATCCTGAGCTCCACATCAGTTTTTCAACCATTCATTGAATCTCATGGTGTGGAATACCCTAGCATCATCCTTGCCATAGATAGGCAGCACCTCTGAGAAGGTTACCATACATGCTACTTGTCTAAGGCCCCTCCCCAACTCCACAAACTCTTCTTGCACCGCTCTGATCCCATTCACATCCAGGTCATTTATCCCTAGTGGACAATGACATCCAGCTCCCTCCCTCGTGCAGCTGCTCCCTCAATCCTGAGGATTCACTTCCTGTCCCTCTGAGCCATGGTGCCAGGCAGGCACCCTTACCTTCCTATCCCCTTCCTCCCCTACTTCTACCCCTAATGATTGAGTCCTCCACTAGGAGTTGTTTCCTTCTCCATGGGGTCTCATGCCACCCTCTCGTGGGTCTCCTTTGTGAAGGTTCCCAGCATCCTTCTTGGTCTCCACTGCAGGTGCCTCCATAGAGGAACTACTCTTTGCCAGAACAGCATATGAATTGTGGAGAGGTAAAACTGGAGGGATGCACCTCTGTTCTACCACCCTCTCCCTCCCTGAGCCCACCATGGTCCAATTGCTCCTCTTTCTTGGCAACCTGTGAGGCAACGGTGGTGGCCCTGGTGGTCCCTGGGTGGGGTAAGAGGTTTCACGAATCCTAGCCAGGTGAGCCTGAAGATGGGCAACCTCCTCCCTCAGACCAGAGAGGTGCCTACAAACAGGGCAGCATCGCAGCCTCCAGGATGTCTCCCAGAACACTGCTGCCCCACAGCCATTGCACTGCACCACTCCCATCTTGACTTATTGTGTGCACCCTCTCCTGTTGCTTTGTATGCTTACTGTCTCCTCCCTCTATGTATTTTTACACTTACTTTCCTACTGCCTATGTGCCCTTACAACTCTCACCCTTCCTGTTCTCGGAAAGGAACTTCCTGTAGTCTTCAGTAGTCTCCTTCTTCCATGCTTGGATTCAGACCTCCAGCAGCAGGAGGGAAAAAAGAGTTATTTTCTTTTTAGGTTCCTTCAAAGTTGCTGAAACTAATGTGTATCAGTGATCCTTCCCTTCCTACTGCCAATCAGTAAGTTCCTGTTGTCAGTAAAATTCAGTGGCTATAAAATGAGAACTGGCTTTGGGTGGGAGGGTGGAGGGGTGGGAAGGAAGGCAATTAGAAAAAAGCTGTAAAGTTCTAGACTGCTGTTATATGCTGTGAAAGAAAAGCTCTCTGTCAAAAGCAGCAAGAAGCTGTAAATGGAGACAGCTGCTTTTGTACTGCTAAGCTGCTAAGCCACACCCCAATTAGATTCACCCTCTGTTCTAACTATATAAAATAAGCTGATACAGCTCCCTTCCTCAGAGAAACACACAGTGACTTTCTATTTTTTACTTAAATGAGACCTCCTTCTTCTAACAGAGTGTCTGTCTGCTTAATCCAAACAGGTACTAACTCCTGCTGAGATAGAATTGATTTATCAGTAAAAAAGCTGTAAAGTTCTAGACTGCAGTTATTTGCTGTGCAAGCAAAGCTCTCTGTCAAAAACAGCAGGAAGCTGTAACTGGAGACAGCTGCTTTTGTACTGCTAAGCCACACCCCAATTAGATTCACCCTCTGCTCTGACTATGTAAATTAAATTGATACAGTTCCCTTCCATATAGAAACACAGTGACTTTCTTTTTTTTACTTAAATGAGATTCCCTACTTTTAATAGAGTATCTGTCTGCTTAATCCAAGCATGTACTAACTCCTGCTGAGATAGAATTGATTTATCAGTAAAAAAGCTGTAACGTTCTAGACAGCTGTTATTTACTGTGAAAGCAAAGCTCTCTGTCAAAAACAGCAGGAAGCTGTAACTGGAGACAGCTGCTTTTGTACTTCTAAGCTGCCAAGTCACACCACAATTAGAAACGACCTCTGCTCTATGTAAATTAAGCCGATAGGGCTCCCTTCCTCAGAAAAACACACAGTCACTTTCCTTTTTTTTAATTAAATGAGACCCTCTTTTTCTAACAGAGTAACTGTTTAGTTAATCCAAACAGGTACTAACTCCTGCTGAGATAGAAATGATTTAACAGTAAAAAATCTGAAAAGTTCTAGACTGCTGTTATTTGCTGTGAAAGCAAAGCTCTCCGTCAAAAACAGCAGGAAGCTGTAAATGGAGACAGCTGCTTGTTTTCTGCTAAGCTGCTAAGCCACACCCCCAGTTAGATTCACCCTCTGCTCTGACTATGTAAATTAAGCTGATTCAGCTCCCTTCCTCAGAGAAACACACAGTGAGTTTCATTTTTTTTTTACTTAAATGAGACCACCTTCTTCTAACAGAGTACCTGTTTGCTTAATCCAAACTGGTACTAACTCCTGCTGAGACAGAATTGATTTAGCAGTAAAAAAGCTGTGAAGTTCTAGACTGCTGTAATTTGCTGTGAAGGCAAAGCTCTCAGTCAAAAAACAGCAGGAAGCTGTAAATGAAGAAAGCTGCTTTTGTACTGCTAAGCTGCTAAGTCACATCCCAATTGCATTTCCTCTCTGCTCTGACTATGTAGATTAAGCTGCTACAGCTCCCTTCCGCAGAGAAACACACAGTGACTTTCTTTATTTTCTCAAATGAGACCCCCTTCTTCTAACAGAGTATCTGTTTGCTTAATCCAAACAGGTACTAACTTCTGCTGAGATAGAATTGATTTATCAGTAAAAAAGCTGTAAAGATCTAGACTGCTGTTATTTGCTTTGAAAGCAAAGCTCTCTGTTAAAAGCAGCGGGAAACTGTAACTGAAGACAGCTGCTTTTGAACTGCTAAGCTGCAAAGCTACACCTCCAATTAGATTCACCCTCTGCTCTGACTATATAAATTAAGCTGATACATCTCCCTTCCTCAGAAAAACACACAGCGACTTTATAATGTTTTACTTTAATGAGACCCCATTCTTCTAATACAGTATCTGTTTGCTTAATTCAAACAGGTAATAACTCCTGCTGAGATAGAACTGATTTATCAGTAAAAAAGCTGTAAAGTTCTAGACTGCTGTTATTTGCTGTGAAAGAAAAGTTCTCTGTCAAAAACAGCAGGAAGCTGTAACTAGAGACAGCTGCTTTTGTACTGCTAAGCTGCTAAGTCACATACCCAACTAGATTCACCCTCTGCTCTGACTATGTAAATTAATCTGATACAGCTCCCTTCCTCAGAGAAACACAGTGACTTTCTCTTTTTTTTTACTTAAAACAGACCCCTTCTTCTAATAGTGTACCTGTTTGCTTAATCCAAACATGTACTAACTCCGGTTGAGATAGACTTTATTTATCAGTAAAAAAAATGTAAAGTTCTTCACTGCTGTTATCTGCTGTGAAAGTAAAACTCTCCGTGAAAAACAGCAGAAAGCTGTAACTGGAGACAGCTGCTTTTGTACTGCTAAGCTGCTAAGCCACATCCCCAAATAGATTCACCCTCTGCTCTGAATATGTAAATTAAGATGATACAGCTCACTTTCTGAGAGAAACACACAGTCACGTTCCTTTTTTTTCTTAAATGAGACCCCCTCCTTCTAATAGAGTATCTGTTTGCTTAATCCAAACAGGTACTAACTCCTGCTGAGATAGAACTGATTTATCAGTAAAAAAGCTGTAAAGTTCTAGACTGCTGTTATTTGCTGTGAAAGAAAAGTTCTCTGTCAAAAACAGCAGGAAGCTGTAACTAGAGACAGCTGCTTTTGTACTGCTAAGCTGCTAAGTCACATACCCAACTAGATTCACCCTCTGCTCTGACTATGTAAATTAAGCTGATACAGCTCCCTTCCTCAGAGAAACACACAGTCACTTTCATTTTTTTTACTTAAATGAGACCCTCTTCTTCTAATAGAGTATATTTTTGCTTAATCCAACAGGTACTAACTCCTGCTGAGAGAGAACTGATTTATCAGAAAAAAAAGCTGTAAAGTCCTAGACTGCTGTTATTTACTGTGAAAGCAAAGCTCTCTGTCAAAAACAGCAGGAAGCTGTAACTGGAGACAGCTGCTTTTGTACTGCTAAGCTGCCAAGCCACACCACAATTAGAATCGACCTCTGCTCTATGTAAATTAAGCTGATACAGCTCCCTTCCTCAGAGAAATACACAGTCACTTTCCTTTTTTTTACTTAAATGAGACCCCATTTTTCTAACAGTGTATCTGTTTGCTAAATCCAAACATGTACTAACTCCTGCTGAAATAGAATTGATTTAACAGTAAAAAAGCTGTAAAGTTCTAGTCCTGCTGTTAGTCGCTGTGAAAGCCAAGCTCTCTGTCAAAAACAGCAGGAAGCTGTAACTGGAGACAGCTGCTTTTGTACTGCTAAGCTGCTAAATCACATCCCAATTAGATTCACTCTCTGCTCTGTCTATGTAGATTAAGCTGCTACAGCTCCCTTCCTCAGAGAAACACACAGTGACTTTTTTTTACTTAAATGAGACCCCATTCTTCTAGTAGAGTATCTGTTTGCTTAATCCAAACAGGTACTAACTCCTGCTGAGATAGAATTGATTTATCAGCAAAAAGCTGTAAAGTGCAAGACTGCTGTTATTTGCAGTGAAAGCAAAGCTCTCCGTCAAAAACAGCAGGAAGCTGTAACTGGAGACAGCTGCTTTTGTACTGTTAATCTGCTAAGCCACACCCCCAATTAGATTCACCCTCTGCTCTGAATATGTAAGTAAAGCTGATACAGTTCCCTTCCTCAGAGAAACACAAAGTGACTTTCTTATTTTTTTACTTAAATGAGACTCCCTTCTTATAACAGAGTATCTTTTTGCTTAATCCAACAGGTACTAACTCCTGCTGAGATAGAACGGATTTATCTGTAAAAAAAGCTGTAAACATCTAGACTGCAGTTATTTGCTGTGAAAGCAAAGCTCTCTGTCAAAAACAGCAGGAAGCTGTAACTGGAGACAGCTGCTTTTGTACTGCTAAGCTGCTAAGCCACACCCCCAATTAGAGTCACCCTCTGCTCTGGCTATATAAATTAAGTTGATACAGGTCCCTTCCTCAGAGAAACACTTAGTCACTTTACTTTTTTTTACTTAAATGAGATTCCCTTCTTCTAACAGAGTATCTTTTTGCTTAATCCAACAAGTACTAACTCCTGCTGAGACAGAATTGATTTAACAGTAAAAAAGCTGTAAAGTTCTAGACTGCTGTTATTTGCTATGAAAGCCAAGCTCTCTGTCAAAAACAGCAGGAAGCTGTAACTGGAGACAGCTGCTTTTGTACTGCTAAGCTGCTAAACCACACCCCCAATTAGAGTCACCCTCTGCTCTGACTATATAAATTAAGTTGATACAGGTCCCTTCATCAGAGAAACACACAGTGATTTTTCTTTTGTTTTACATAAATGAGATCTCCTTCTTCTAATCTAGTGTCTGTTTCCTTAATACAAACATAAACTAACTCCTGATCGGATAGAATTGATTTATCAGCAAAAAGCTGTAAAATTCTGGACTGCTGTTATTTGCTGTGAAAGCAAAGCTCTCTGTCAAAAACAGCAGAAAGCTGTAACTGGAGACAGCAGCTTTTGTACTGCTAAGCTGCTAAACCAACCCCCAATTAGATTCACCCTCTGCTCTGATTACGTAAATTAATCTGATACAGCTCCCTTCCTCAGAGAAACACAGTGACTTTCTTTTTTTTACTTAAAACAGACCCCTTCTTCTAATAGTGTACCTGTTTGCTTAATCCAAACATGTACTAACTCCGTTGAGATAGACTTTATTTATCAGTAAAAAAAATGTAAAGTTCTTCACTGCTGTTATCTGCTGTGAAAGCAAAACTCTCCGTGAAAAACAGCAGAAAGCTGTAACTGGAGACAGCTGCTTTTGTACTGCTAAGCTGCTAAGCCACATCCCCAAATAGATTCACCCTCTGCTCTGAATATGTAAATTAAGATGATACAGCTCACTTTCTGAGAGAAACACACAGTCACTTCCTTTTTTTTCTTAAATGAGACCCCCTCCTTCTAATAGAGTATCTGTTTGCTTAATCCAAACAGGTACTAACTCCTGCTGAGATAGAACAGATTTTACAGTAAAAAAGCTGTAAAGTTCTAGACTGCTGTAATTTGCTGTGAAAGCCAAGCTCTCTGTCAAAAATGGAAAGAAGCTGTAACTGGAGAAGGCTGCTTTTGTACTGCTAAGATGCTGAGCCACACTCCCAATTAGAGTCACCCTCTGCTTTGACTATCTCAATTAAGTTGATACAGCTCCCTTCCTCAAGGAAACAGACAGTGACTTTTCTTTTTTTTTTACTTAAATGAGACCCCATTCTTCTCATCTAGTATCTGTCTGCTTAACCCAAACAAGTACTAACTCCTGCTGAGATAGAATTGATTTATCAGTAAAAAAGCTGTAAAATTCTAGACTGCTGTTATTTGCTGTGAAAGCAAAGCTGTCTGTCAAAAACAGCAGGAAGCTGTAACTGGAGACAGCAGCTTTTGTACTGCTAAGTTGCTAAGCCACAGCCTCAATTAGATTCACCCTCTGCTCTGATTATATAAATGACGCTGATACAGCTCTGTTCCTCAGACAAAAACACAGTGACTTTTTTTTTTTTTTACTTAAATGAGACCGCTTCCTCTAATAAAGTACCTGTTTACTTAATCCAAACAGGTACTAACTCCGGTTGAGATAGACTTAATAAGCAAAAAAAGCTGTAAATTTCTACACTGCTGTTATTTGCTAAGAAAGCAAAACTCTATGTCAAAAACAGCAGGAAGCTGTAACTGTAGATAGCTACTTTTGCACTGCTAAGCTGCTGAACCACACCCCCAGATTCACCCTCTGAACTGACTGCGTAAATTAAGCTGATATAGCTCCCTTCCTCAGAGAAACATACAGTAACTTTGTTTATTTTTACTTAAAAGAAACCCCCTTATTCTAATAGAGTATCTGTTTGGTAAATCCAAACAGGTACTAACACTTCCTGAGATAGAATTGATTTATCAGCGAAAAAACTGCAAAGTAATAGACTGCTGTTATTTGCTGTGAAAGCAAAGCTCTCTGTCAAAAACAGCAGGAAGCTGAAACTGGTGACAGCTGCTTTTGTACTGCTAAGCTGCAAAGCCACACCCCAATTAGATTCACCCTCTGCTCTGACTTTGTAAATTAAATTGATACTGCTCCCTTCCATATAGAAACACAGTGACTTTCTTTTTTTTACCTAAATGGGATTCCCTACTTTTAATAGAGTATCTGTCTGCTTAATCCAAGCACGTACTAACTCCTCTTTAGATAGAATTGATTTATCCGTAAAAAAGCTGTAAAGTTCTAGACTGCTGTTATTTGCTGTGAAAGCAAAGCTCTCTGTCAAAAACAGCAGGAATCTGAAAATGGAGACAGCTGCTTCTTTTCTGCTATGCTGCTAAGCCACACTCCCAGTTAGATTCACCCTCTGCTCTGACTATGCTGATTCAGCTCCCTTCCTCAGAGAAACACACAGTGAGTTTCTTTTTTTTTTACTTAAATGAGACCACCTTCTTCTAACAGAGTATCTGTTTGCTTAATCCAAACTGGTACTAACTCAGGCTGAGACAGAATTGATTTAGCAGTAAAAAAAGCTGTAAAGTTCTAGACTGCTGTAATTTGCTGTGAAAGCAAAGCTCTCCGTCAAAAATTAGCAGGAAGCTGTAAATGGAGAGAGCTGCTTTTGTACTGCTAAGCTGCTCAATCACATCCCAATTAGATTCACTGTCTGCTATGACTATGTAGATTAAGCTGCTACAGCTCCCTTCCTCAGAGAAACACACAGTGACTTTCTTTTTTTTCTTAAATGAGACCCCCTTCTTCTAACAGAGTATTTGTTTGTTTAATCCAAACAGGTACTAACTCCTGCGGAGATAGAATTGATTTATCAGTAAAAAAGCTGTAAAGATCTAGACTGCTGTTATTGCTCTGAAAGCAAAGCTCTCGGTTAAAACCAGCAAGAAGCTGTAACTGGAGACAGCTGCTTTTGAACTGCTAAGCTGCAAAGCTACACCTCCAATTAGATTCACCCTCTGCTCTGACTATGTAAATTAAGCTGATACATCTCCTTTCCTCAGAGAAACAAACAGTGACTTTATAATGTTTTACTTAAATGAGACCCCCTTCTTCTAACAGAGTATCTGTTTGCTTAATCCAAACTGGTACTAACTCCTGCTGAGACAGAATTGATTTAGCAGTAAAAAAGCTGTAAAGTTCTAGACTGCTGTAATTAGCTGTGAAGGCAAAGCTCTCTGCCAAAAAACAGCAGGAAGCTGTAAATGGAGACAGCTGCTTTTGTACTGCTAAGCTGCTAAGTCACATCCCAATTAGATTCACTCTCTGCTCTGACTATGTAGATTAAGCTGATACATGTCCCTTCCTCAGAGAAACACACAGTGACTTTATAATGTTTTACTTAAATGAGACCCCCTTCTTCTAATAGAGTATATGTTTGCTTAATCCAAACAGGTAATAACTCCTGCTGAGATAGAACTGATTTATCAGTAAAAAAAGTTGTAAAGTTCTAGACTGCTGTTATTTGCTGTGAAAGCAAAGTTCTCTGTCAAAAACAGCAGGAAGCTGTAACTGGAGACAGCTGCTTTTGTACTGCTAAGCTGCTAAGTCACATCCCCAACTAGATTCACCCTCTGCTCTGACTATGTAAATTAAGCTGATACAGCTCCCTTCCTCAGAGAAACACACAGTCACTTTCATTTTTTTTACTTAAATGAGACCCCCTTTTTCTAACAGAGTAACTGTTTAGTTAATCCAAACAGGTACTAACTCCTGCTGAGATAGAACTGATTAACCAGTAAAAAAGCTGTAAAGTTATAGACAGCTGTTATTTACTGTGAAAGCAAACCTCTCTGTCAAAAACAGCAGGAAGTTGTAACTGGAGACGGCTGCTTTTGTACTTCCAACCTGCCAAGCCACAACACAATTAGAATCAACCTCTGCTCTGTGTAAATTAAGCCGATAGGGCTCCATTCCTCAGAAAAACACACAGTCACTTTCCTTTTTTTTAATTAACTGAGACCCCTTTTTCTAACAGAGTAACTGTTTAGTTAATCCAAGCAGGTTCTAACTCCTGCTGAGATAGAAATGATTTAATGGTAAAACATCTGTAAAGTTCTAGACTGCTGTTATTTGCTGTGAAAGCAAAGCTCTCTGTCAAAAACAGCAGGAAGCTGTAAATGGAGACAGCTGCTTGTTTTCTGCTAAGCTGCTTAGCCACATCCCCAGTTAGATTCACCCTCTGCTCTGACTATGTAAATTAAGCTGATTCAGCTCCCTTCCTCAGAGAAACACACAGTGAGTTTCTTTTTTTTTACTTAAATGAGACCACCTTCTTCTAACAGAGTATCTGTTTGCTTAATCCAAAATGGAACTAACTCCTGCTGAGACAGAATTGATTTACAAGTAAAAAAGCTGTAAAGTTCTAGACTGCTGTAATTAGCTCTGAAGGCAAAGCTCTCTGCCAAAAAACAGCAGGAAGCTGTAAATGGAGACAGCTGCTTTTGTACTGCTAAGCTGCTAAGTCACATCCCATTTAGATTCACTCTCTGCTCTGGCTGTATAGATTAAGCTGCTACAGTTCCCTTCCTCAGATAAACACACAGTGACTTTCTTTTCTTCTTAAATGAGACCCCCTTCTTCTAACAGAGTATCTGTTTGCTTAATCCATACAGGTACTAACTCCTGCAGAGATAGAATTGATTTATCAGTAAAAAAGCTGTAAAGATCTAGACTGCTGTTATTTGCTCTGAAAGCAAAGCTCTCAGTTAAAAGCAGCAAGAAGCTGTAACTGGAGACAGCTGCTTTTGAACTGCTAAGCTGCAAAGCTACACCTCCAATTAGATTCACCCTCTGCTCTGACTATGTAAATTAAGCTGATACATCTCCCTTCCTCAGAGAAACACACAGTGACTTTATAATGTTTTACTTAAATAAAACCCCTTCTTCTAATAGAGTATATGTTTGCTTAATCCAAACAGGTAATAACTCCTGCTGAGATAGAACTGATTTATCAGTAAAAAAGTTGTAAAGTTCTAGACTGCTGTTATTTGCAGTGAAAGCAAAGCTCTCTGTCAAAAACAGCAGGAAGCTGTAACTGGAGACAGCTGCTTTAAACTGCTAGCTGCTAAGTCACATCCCCAACTAGATTCACCTCTGCTCTGACTATATGTAAATTAAGCTGATACAGCTCCTTCCTCAGAGAAACACACAGTCACTTTCATTTTCTTTACTTAAATGAGACCCCTTTTCTAACAGAGTAACTGTTTAGTTAATCCAAACAGGTACTAACTCCTTCAGAGATAGAACTGATTAACCAGTAAAAGCTGTAATGTTTCTAGACAGCTGTTATTTACTGTGAAAGCAAAGCTCTCTGTCAAAAACAGCAGGAAGCTGTAACTGGAGACAGCTGCTTTTGTACTTCCAACCTGCCAAGCCACAACACAATTAGAATCAACCTCTGCTCTGTGTAAATTAAGCTGATAGGGCTCCATTCCTCAGAAAAACACACGGTCACTTTCCTTTTTTTAATTAAATGAGACCCCTTTTTCTAACAGAGTAACTGTTTAGTTAATCCAAACAGGTACTAACTCCTGCTGAGATAGAAATGATTTAACGGTAAAACATCTGTAAAGTTCTAGACTGCTGTTATTTGTTGTGAAAGCAAAGCTCTCTGTCAAAAACAGCAGGAAGCTGTAAATGGAGACAGCTGCTTGTTTTCTGCTAAGCTGCTAAGCCACACCCCCAGTTAGATTCACCCTCTGCTCTGACTATGTAAATTAAGCTGATTCAGCTCCCTTCCTCAGAGAAACACACAGTGAGTTTCTTTTTTTTTACTTAAATGAGACCACCTTCTTCTAACAGAGTATCTGTTTGCTTAATCCAAAATGGAACTAACTCCTGCTGAGACAGAATTGATTTAGCAGTAAAAAAGTTGTAAAGTTCTAGACTGCTGTTATTTGCAGTGAAAGCAAAGTTCTCTGTCAAAACAGCAGAAGCTGTAACTGGAGACAGCTGCTTTTAAACTGCTAAGCTGCTAAGTCACATCCCAACTAGATTCACCCTCTGCTCTGACTATGTAAATTAAGCTGATACAGCCCTTCCTCAGAGAAACACACAGTCACTTTCATTTTCTTTACTTAAATGAGACCCCCTTTTTCTAACAGAGTAACTGTTTAGTTAATCCAAACAGGTACTAACTCCTTCAGAGATAGAACTGATTAACCAGTAAAAAAGCTGTAATGTTCTAGACAGCTGTTATTTACTGTGAAAGCAAACCTCTCTGTCAAAAACAGCAGGAAGCTGTAACTGGAGACAGCTGCTTTTGTACTTCCAACCTGCCAAGCCACAACACAATTAGAATCAACCTCTGCTCTGTGTAAATTAAGCTGATAGGGCTCCATTCCTCAGAAAAACACACGGTCACTTTCCTTTTTTTAATTAAATGAGACCCCTTTTTCTAACAGAGTAACTGTTTAGTTAATCCAAACAGGTAGTCAACTCCTGCTGAGATAGAAATGATTTAACGGTAAAACATCTTAAAGTTCTAGACTGCTGTTATTTGTTGTGAAAGCAAAGCTCTCTGTCCAAAAACAGCAGGAAGCTGTAAATGGAGACAGCTGCTTGTTTTCTGCTATTGCGAAACCACACCCCAGTTAGATTCACCCCTCTGCTCTGACTATGTAAATTAAGCTGATTCAGCTCCCTTCCTCAGAGAAACACACAGTGAGTTTCTTTTTTTTTTTACTTAAATGAGACCACCTTCTTCTAACAGAGTATCTGTTTGCTTAATCCAAAATGGAACTAACTCCTGCTGAGACAGAATTGATTTACAAGTAAAAAAGCTGTAAAGTTCTAGACTGCTGTAATTAGCTCTGAAGGCAAAGCTCTCTGCCAAAAAACAGCAGGAAGCTGTAAATGGAGACAGCTGCTTTTGTACTGCTAAGCTGCTAAGTCACATCCCATTTAGATTCACTCTCTGCTCTGGCTGTATAGATTAAGCTGCTACAGTTCCCTTCCTCAGAGAAACACACAGTGACTTTCTTTTCTTCTTAAATGAGACCCCCTTCTTCTAACAGAGTATCTGTTTGCTTAATCCATACAGGTACTAACTCCTGCAGAGATAGAATTGATTTATCAGTAAAAAGCTGTAAAGATCTAGACTGCTGTTATTTGCTCTGAAAGAAGCAAAGCCTCAGTTAAAAGCAGCAAGAAGCTGTAACTGAGACAGCTGCTTTTGAACTGCTAAGCTGCAAAGCTACACCTCCAATTAGATTCACCTCTGCTCTGACTATGTAAATTAAGCTGATACATCTCCTTCCTCAGAGAAACACACAGTGACTTTATAATGTTTTACTTAAATAAAACCCTTCTTCTAATAGAGTATATGTTTGCTTAATCCAAACAGGTAATAACTCCTGCTGAGATAGAACTGATTTATCAGTAAAAAAGTTGTAAAGTTCTAGACTGCTGTTATTTGCAGTGAAAGCAAAGTTCTCTGTCAAAAACAGCAGGAAGCTGTAACTGGAGACAGCTGCTTTTAAACTGCTAAGCTGCTAAGTCACATCCCCAACTAGATTCACCCTCTGCTCTGACTATGTAAATTAAGCTGATACAGCTCCCTTCCTCAGAGAAACACACAGTCACTTTCATTTTCTTTACTTAAATGAGACCCCCTTTTTCTAACAGAGTAACTGTTTAGTTAATCCAAACAGGTACTAACTCCTTCAGAGATAGAACTGATTAACCAGTAAAAAAGCTGTAATGTTCTAGACAGCTGTTATTTACTGTGAAAGCAAACCTCTCTGTCAAAAACAGCAGGAAGCTGTAACTGGAGACAGCTGCTTTTGTACTTCCAACCTGCCAAGCCACAACACAATTAGAATCAACCTCTGCTCTGTAAATTAAGCTGATAGGAGCTCCATTCCTCAGAAAACACACAGTCACTTTCCTTTTTAATTAAATAAGACCCCTTTTTCTAACAGAGTAACTGTTTAGTTAATCCAAACAGGTACTAACTCCCGCTGAGATAGAAATGATTTAACGGTAAAACATCAGAAAGTTCTAGACTGCTATTTGTTGTGAAAGCAAAAGTTTCTGTCAAAACAGCAGGAAACTGTAAATGGAGACAGCTGCTTGTTTTCTGCTAAGCTGCGAAGCCACACCCCCAGTTAGATTCACCCTCTGCTCTGACTATGTAAATTAAGCTGATTCAGCTCCCTTCCTCAGAGAAACACACAGTGAGTTTCTTTTTTTTTACTTAAATGAGAATACCTTCTTCTAACAGAGTATCTGTTTGCTTAATCCAAACTGGTACTAACTCCTGCGGAAATAGAATTGATTTATCAGTAAAAAAGCTGTAAAAATCTAGACTGCTGTTATTTGCTCTGAAGGCAAAGCTCTCTGTTAAAAGCAGCAGGAAGCTGTAACTGGAGACAGCTGCTTTTGAACTGCTAAGCTGCAAAGCTACACCTCCAATTAGATTCACCCTCTGCTCTGACTATGTAAATTAAGCTGATACATCTCCCTTCCTCAGAGAAACAAACAGTGACTTTTTTTTACTCAAATGAGACCCCCTACTTCTAATAGAGTATCTGTTTGCTTAATCCAAACAGGTACTAACTCCTGCTGAGACAGAACTGATTTATCAGTGAAAAAGCTGTAAAGTTCTAGACTGCTGTTATTTGCTGTGAAAGCAAAGCTCTGTGACAAAAACAGCAGGAAGCTGTAACTGGAGCCAGATGATTCTGTACTGCTGAGCTGCTAAGGAACATCCCAAAAGATTCAACCTCTGCTCTGACTATGTAAATTATCCTAATACGGCTCCCTTCCTCAGGGAAACACACAGTGACTTTCTTTTCTTGTACTTAAATGAGACCCCCTTCTTTGAATAGAGTATCTGTTTGCTTAATCCAAACAGGTACTAACTCCTGCTGAGAGAGAATTCATTTATCAGTAAAAAAGTTGTAAAGTTCTAGCCTGCTTTTATTTGCTGTGAAAGCAAAGCTCTCTGCCAAAATTAGCAGGATGGTGTAACTAGAGACAGCTGCTTTTGTACTGCTAAGCTGCAAAGACACCCCCAATTAGATTCAACCTCTGCTCTGACTATGTAAATTCAGCTGATACAGCTCCCTTCCTCAGAGAAACACAAAGTCACTTTCATTTTTTTTACTTAAATGAGACCCCCTTTTTCTAACAGAGTGTATGTTTGTTTAATCCAAACAGGTACTAACTCCTGCTGAGATGGAATTGATTTAACAGTAAAAAAAGCTGTCAAGTTCCCGTCTGCAGTTATTCACTGTGAAAGCCAAGTCTCTGTCAAAAACAGCAGTGAAGCTAACTCGAGACAGATGCTTTTGTACTGCTAAGCTACAACCACATCCCCAGATTACACTCTCTGCTCTGACTATGTAGATTAAGCTGACACAGCTACCTTCATCAGAGGAACTCATAGTGGCTTTTAATTTTTTTTTACTTAAATGAGACCCCCTTCCTCGAATAGATTATCTGTTTGCTTAATCCAACAGTTACTAACTCCTGCTGAGATAGAACTGATTTATCAGTAAAAAAGCAGTAAAGTTCTAGACTGCTGCCATTTGCTGTGAAATCAAAGCTCTCTGCCAAAAACAGCAGGAAGTCATAACTGGAGACAGCTGTTTTTGTACTGCTAAGCTGCTAAACTACACCCCCCAATTAGATTCACCCTCTGCTTTGAATATGTAAATTAAGCTGATACAGCTCCCTTCCTCAGAGAAACACACAGTCACTTTCCCTTTTTTACTTAAATGAGACCCCTTCTTCTAATAGAGTAAATGTTTGCTTAATCAAAATAGATACTAACTCCATCTGAAATAGACATTATTTATCAGTAATAAAACTGTAAAATTCTACACTGCTATTATTTGCTGGGAAGCAGAACTCTGTGTCAAAAACAGCAGGAAGCTGTAACTGGAGAGAGGTGCTTTTGGACTGATAAGCTGCTAAGCCACACCCCAATTAGATTCACCTCAGCTCTGACTAACAAATTCAGCTGATACAGCCCTTCCTCAGAGAAACATAAATACTTTCATTTTTTACTTAAATGAGACCCCCTTTTCCTAACAGAGTATATGTTTGCTTAATCCAAACAGGTACTAACTCCTGCTGAGACAGAATTTATTTAACAGTAAAAAGCTGTCAGTTCTAGTCTGCTGTTATTCGCTGTGAAAGCCAAGCTGTCTGTCAAAAACAGCAGGAAGCTGTAACTTGAGAAAGATGCTTTTGTACTCCTAAGCTGCTAAGTCACATCCCAATTAGATTCACTCTCTGCTCTGACTATGTGGATAAAGCTGCTACAGCTCCCTTCCTCAGAGAAACACACAGTGACTTTCTTTTACTTAAACGAGACCCTCTTCTTCTAATAGAGTATATGTTTGCTTAATCCAAACAGGTACTAACTCCTGCTGAGAAAGAATCGATTTATCAGTAAAAAAGCTGTAAAATTCTAGACTGCTGTTATTTGCTGTAAAAGCAAAGCTCTCTGTCAAAAACTGCATGAAGCTATAACTGAAGACAGCAGCTTCTGTACTGCTATGCTGCTAAACCATACCCCAAATTAGATTCACCCTCAGCACTATGTAAATTAAGCTGATACAGCTCCCTTTCTGAGAGAAAGACACAGTCACTTTCCTTTTTTTAACTTAAATGAGATCCCCTTCTTCTAATAGAGTAGCTGTCTGCTTAATCCAATCAGGTAATAACTCCTGTTGAGATAGAATATATTTAGATGTAAATAAGCTGTAATGTTCTAGACTGCTGTTATTTGCTGTGAAAGCCAAGCTCTCTGTCAAAAACAGCAGGAAGCTGTAACTGGAGACAGCAGCTTTTGCACTGCTAAGCCGCTAAGCCACACCCCAAAATAGATTCACCCTCTGCTCTGATTATGTAAATTAAGTTTATACAGCTCCCTTCCACAGAGAAACATACAATGACTTTCATATTTTTTTACTTAAATGAGACTCATTTGTCTATTAGAGTACCTGTTTGCTTAATCCAAACAGGTACTAACACCGGTTGAGATAGACTTTATTTATTGGTAAAAAAACTGTAAAGTTCTTCACTGCTGTTATTTGCTGGGAAAGCAAAACTCTGTGTCAAAAACTGCAGGAAGCTGTAACTGGAGACAGCAGCTTTTGTACTGCTAAGCTGCTAAGCCACACCCCAAATTAGATTCACCCTCTGCTGTCACCATGTAAATTCTGCTGATACAGCTCCCTTCCTCAGAGAAACACAAAGTGACTTTTTTTTACTTAGATGAGAATCCCTTCTTTTAATAGAATATCTGTTTGCTTAATCCAAACAGTTACTAACTCCTGCTAAGAGAGAGAATTGATTTATCAGGAAAAAAGTTGTAAAGTTCTAGCCTGCTTTTATTTGCTGTGAAAGCAAAGCACTCTGTCAAAATTAGCAGGATGCTGTAACAGGAGACAGCTGCTTTTGTTCTGCTAAGCTGCTAAGCCACACCCCAAATTAGATTCACCCTCTGCTCTGACCATGTAAATTCAGCTGATACAGCTCCCTTCCTCAGAGAAACACAAAGTGACTTTTTTTTACGTAGATGAGAACCCCTTCTTCTAATAGAGTAAATGTTTGCTTAATCGAAATAGGTACTAAGTCCGCTGAAATAGACTTTATTATCAGTAATAAAACTGTAATATTCTACACTGCTGTTATTTGCTGGGTAGCAAAACTCATCAAAAAACAACAGGAAGCTGTAACTGGAGAGATAACTTTTGGACTGTTAGGCTGCTGAGCCACACCCCAACTAGATTAAACCCTGCTCTGACTATAAACTAGCTGAGCCCCTTCCTCAGAAACACACAGTCACTTTCATTTTTTACTTAAATAATACCCCTTTTCTAACAGAGTATATGTTTGCTTAATAAACAGGTACTAAATGCTGCTGACATAAATTGAGTTGACAGTAAAAGCTGTAAAGTACTACAACATCGTTATTGCCGTAACAAGCTCTCTGTCAAAAACAGCAGGAAGCTGTAACTGGACACAACTGCTTTTGTACTGCTGCTGCTAAGTCACATCCTATCAGATTCACTCTACCTGACTATGTAGATTAAGCTGCTGTCTCTTCCTCAGAAAACACAAAGTGACTTTTTTACTTAAATAGAATTTCTTCTTCAATAGAGTATCTGCTACTAATCCAACAGGTACAAACACATACAGAGACAGAATTGATTTATCAGCAAAGCTGTAAATTCTAGAACAGTTATTTGCTGTGAAAGCAAAGCTCTCTCAGAAACAGCAGGAGCTGTAACTATAACGCTGCTTTATGCTGCTAAGCTGCTAGCCACTACATAGATCACCATCTGCTTTGACCTTAATGAAGCTGATATAGCTCCTTCCCAGAAACACAGTGACTTTCTTTTTTCCCCTCTTATAAATGAGACCCATTCTTTTATAGAGTATATTTTTTCTCAATCAAACAGTACTAACTCCTGTTGGGAGAAACTTGATTATCAGTAAAAATGTAAGTTCTACACTATGATATTTGCTGGGAAAGCAAAAACTCTGTCAAAAACAGCAGACCTGTAACTGACAGCTGCTTTTGTGTAACGCCAATCACTAAGCCACACCCCAATAGATTCTCTACTCGACTGTATGTAAATTGAGCTGATACAGCTCCTTTCTCAGAAAACACAGTGACTTTCTTTTTATTTAAATATAACCTTCTTCAGAGTATCTGTTTGTAATCCAAACAGGTACTAGCTTCTGCTGAGATATAACTGATTTACAGCGAAAAGCTGTGTTCTGAATGGCGTTATTTACGTGAAAGCAAGCCTCTGTCAAAAGAGAAGTTGTAAATGGAGACAGCTGATTTTGTACTGCTGCTGCTATAACATCCCAATTAGATTCACCGCCTGCTCTGACTATGAAAATTAAGCTGATACAATTCCTCCCAGAAAAACACAGCGACTTTCTTGTTTTTTCTTAAATACAACCCCATCATCTAAAAGGTATCTGTTGCTTAATCCAAACAAATATAACTCCGCTGAGCTAAATTGATTTATCAGTAAAAGCTGTAAAGAAATAGACAGCTATTTCCCATGAAGCAAAAGCTCTCTGTTAAAAGCAACAGGAAGCTGTAACTGGAGATGTTTTGTACTTAAGCTGCAGCCACATCACAATTAGAATCAACTCGCTCTGTAAATTAAGCTGATAGAGCCCTTCCTCAGAAAACACACAGTCACTATCATTTTTAATTAAAAGAGACCCCTTTTTCAACAAGCATTTGTAGTTAATCCAAACAGGTACTAACTCTGCAGAGATAGAAATGATTTGACAGTAAAAATCTGTACATTTCAGACTGCTGTTATTTAATAAGAAAGCAAGCTCTCGTCAAAACAACAGGAAGCTGTAAATGAGACAGCTGCTTGTTATCTGCTGCTGCTAAGCCACACCCCAGTTAGATTCACCCTCTGCTCTATGTAAATTAAGCTGATTCAGCTCCCTTCCTTGGAGAAACACACAGTGAGTTTCTTTTTTTTTACTTAAATGGGGCCACCTTCTTCTAACAGAGTCTGTGTTTGCTTAATCCAAACTGATGCTAACTCCTGCTGAGACAGAATTGATTTAGAAGTAAAGCTGTAAAGTTCTAGACTGCTGTAATTTGCTGTGAAGGCAAAGTTCTCTCAAAACAGCAGAAGCTGTAAATGGAGACAGCTGCTTTGTAATGCTAAGCTCCTAAGCTAACTGCTAGATAGACTTATTTATTGTAAAAACTGTAGTTCTCACTGCTGTTATTTGCTGGAAAGCAAACCTGTGTTAAAACCTGCAGGAAGCTGTATCTGAGACAGCAGTTTTGTACTGCTAAGCTGCTAAGCCACACCTCAAATTAGATTCACTTGCTGTCACCATAAATTCTGCTGATACAGCTCCTTTCCCAGAGAAACACAAAGTGACTTTTACTTAGATGAGAACTTCTTTATTGTATCTGTTTGCTTAATCCAAACAGTTACTAACTCCGCTAAGAGAGAATTGATTTATCAGGAAAAGTTAAAGTTCTACTTTTTTTATTTGTTGTGAAAGCAAAGGACTTTGTCAAAATTAGCAGGATGTTGTAATATATACAGCTGCTTTTGTTCTGCTGTTGCTAAGCCACACCCCAAATTAGATTCACCTTCTGCTCACTATGTAAATTCAGCTGATACAGCTCCCTTCCTTAGAGAAACACAAAGGATTTTACTCAGATGAGAACCTTTTTCTGTTAGAGTAAATGTTTGTTAATCTAAATAGGTACTTATCCCGCTGAAATAGATTTTATTTATCAGTAATAAACTGTAATTTTTCATTCGCTGTTATTTGCTGGGTAAGCAAACTTGTATCAAAACAGCAGAGTTGTAACTGAGATGTGCTTGGACTGTTAGGCTGAGCCACACCCCAATTAGATTCAACTTCTGCTCTGACTATTAATTAGCTGATACAGCTCCTTCCTGAGAGAAATACAGCAGTGCTTTCTTTTTTTTACTAAATAATACTTCTTTTTCTAATAGAGTATATGTTTGTTTAATCCAAACAGGTACTACTGCTGCTGACATAAATTGTTGATATTAAAAAGCTGTAGTACACACCGTCGTTATTGCTGTAATAAGCTCTCTGTCAAAAACAGCAGAAGTTGTACTGACAGCTGCTTTGTTGCTGGGTTGCTAAGTCACATCCCTACTGATTCACTTACCTGACTATGTAGATTGCTGCTATGCCTCTTCCTCAGAGAACACAAAGTGATTTTTTTTCTTAAATGAGTAATTCTTCTTCATAGAGTATCTGTTTTTGCATCCAAACAGGTACAACACCTGTTGGACAGAGTTGATTTATCAGTAAAAGTTAAAGTTCTAGAATGCAGTTATTTGTTGTGAAAGCAGCTCTCAGAAATGCAGGTAGCTGTAATCAGACACGTTTTGTACTGCTAAGCTGCTAAGCCACTACCTCACTTAGATTCACCATCTGTTTTGACTATGTAAATGAAGCTGATATAGCCTCTTCAGAGGCAGCCACAGTGATTTCTTTTTTCCCTCTTACTTAAATGAGACCCATTCTTTTATAGAGTATATTTTTGCTCAATCCAGGTACTAACTCCTGGGAGAAACTGATTTATCAGTAAAATGTAAGTTCTATACTACTGATATTTGCTGAAAGAATCCTGTCAAAAACAGCAGGAACCTGTAACTGGACATGCTTTTGTATTGGCAAGTCACTAAGTGTTAATTTCAATTAGATTCTCTGTTTGGATTATGCAATTGAGTTGATACAGTTCTTCTCAGAGAAACACATAGTGACTTTTTTTTTTTTTTATTTAAATATAACCCCTTTGATAGAGTATCTGTTTGCTTAATCCAAATATGTATCAGTTTTGTTGAGATAACTTATTTCTATCAGTGAAAGCTGTAAAGTTCTGGACTGGGTTATTTGATGTGAAAAAGGTTTTCTGTCAAAAGAGTAGTTGTAACTGGAGATATTGATTTGTACTGCTGTTGCTAGTAATATCCCACTAGATTCACCTGCTCTGACTATGAAAATTGTTGATAATTCTCTCCTCAGAGAAACACACACATTTTCTTGTTTTTTTTAAATGTAACCTTCTCATCTAAAAGAGATCTGCTTAACCAAACAGGTACTAACTCCTGCTGGCTAGAATTGATTTATCAGTAAAAAGCTGTAAAGAACATCTTGTTATTTTCCAAAAGCAAAGCTCGTTAAAAAGCAGGAAGCTGTAACTGGAGACAGCTGCTTTGTACTTAAGCTGCTCTTCCATCACAATTAGAATCACTGCTTCTCTGTGTAAATTAAGCTGATAGAGCCTCTCCTAGAAAAACACACGGTCATTATCATTTTTTACTTAAAGAGACCTCTTTTTTAACAGAGTATTTGTTAATCCAAACAGGTACTAACTCCCAGAGATGGAATGATTTGACAGTAAAAATTGTATATTTAGACTGCTGTTATTTACGTGAAAGCAAAGTTTCTGTCAAAAACAGCAGGAAGCTGTAAATGGAGACAGGTTGTTATCTGCTGCTGCTAAGCCACACCCCAGTTAGATTCACCTCTGCTCTATGTAAATTAAGTTGATTCAGCTCCTTCCTGAGAAACACAGGAGTTTTTTTTTACTTAAATGAGGCCACCTTCTTCAATATTCGTGTTTGCTTAATCCAAACTGATAACCTGCTGACAGAATTGATTGCAGAAAAAGCCAAAGTTCTAGATCTGAATTTGCTGTGAAGGCAAAGCTCTCGTCAGCAGAAGTTGTAACTGGAGCCAGCTGCTTTTGTACTGCTGCTGCAAATCACACCCACTAGATTCACCTCTGCTCTGACTATGTAGATTTTGCTACAGCCCTTCCTCAGAGAACTCATGTACTTTTTTTCTTAAATGAGTCTCCTTCTAACAGAGTATCTGTTTGCTAATCCAAACAGGTACTAACTGCTGAGATAGAATTGATTTATCAGAAAAGCTGTAAAGATCTAGACAGCGTTATTTGCTCTGAAAGCAAAGTTTCATAAAGCAGCAGTAGTTGTAACTGGAGATGGCTGTTTGAACTGCTAAGCTGCAAAGCTGCACACTCAATTAGATTCACCTCTGCCTGTTTGTGTAAATTGCTGATATCTCCCTTCCTCAGAGAAACACACATGACTTATTTTTACTTAAAGGAGACCCTTCTTCAAAGAGTATCTGTTTGCTTAATCTAAAGAGGTAATAACTCCTGCAGATAGAATTGATTTATCAGTAAAAGCGTAAATTCAGACTGCTGTTATTTGCTGTGAAAGCAAAGTTCGTCAAAAACAGAAAGCTGGAGTTGGAGACAGCAGCTTTGTACTTGCAAGCTAAACCAACCCCATTGATTCACCTCTGCTCTGGTTATGTAAATTAATCTGATACAGCCCCTTCCTCAGAGAAACACAGGATTTTTTTTTCTTAAATGAGCCCTTCTTTCATTAGTGTACCTGTTTAATCCAAATATGTACTAACTCGGGTTGAGATAGACTTTATTTACTTATTAAAAAATGTTCTTTTTCACTGTTGTTATTTGTTGAATGAAACTCTCCGTAAAACAGCAGAGTTGTAACTGAGATATCTGCTTTTATTGCTAATGCTAAACCACATCCCAAATAGACACTTTTGCCTGAATATGTACCAAGATGATATGCTCACTTTCTGAGAGAAACACACAGTCACATTCCTTTTTTTTCAATAGACCCTTCTAAGAGAGTTTGTTTGTTAATTCAAACAGGTACTAACTCCTGGATAGAATAGATTTTTCAGTAAAAAGCTGTGAAGTTCTAGACTGTTGTAATTTGCTGTGGTGTCACTCTCTGTCAAAAAGAAAGCTGTAACTGAACGGCTGTTTTGTACTGCCATGCCAAGCTACACCTAATTAAGTCACCTCTGCTCTGACTATCTCAATTGTTATAGCCCTTCCTGAAACAGAACAGTTTCCTTTTTTTTTATCAATGAGACCCCGTTTAATCTAGTATCTGTCTGCTTACTCCAACAAGTATTAACTCTTGAGATAATTGATTTATCATAAAGCTTAAAATTTCTAGACTGCTGTTATTTGCTGTGAAAGCAAAGCTCTTTGTCAAAAACGGTGAAGTTGTAATGTGACAGCAGCTTTTGTACTGCTAAGTTGTTAATCCATGTTCTGATAGTTTCACCATCTGTTTGATTATGTAAATTAGGTTGATAGTTTTGTTCTCTGACAAAACACAGTGACTTTTTTACTTAATGATACCCTTTTTCTATTAAAATACCTGTTTACTTAATCCAAACAGGTACTAATCTGTTGAGATAGACTTTTTGCAAAAATCAAATTTTATACTTGTTGTTATTTGCTGAGGATGCAAACTCTATGTCAAACAGCAGGAAGCTTAACTGAGATAGCTAATTTGCACTGTTGTTGCTGAGCCACCCCCAGATTTACCCTCTGAATGACTATGTAAATTGTTGATAAGGTCCTTCCAGAGAAACATACAGTAACTTTTCTTCTACTTAAATGAAACCCCTTCTTCAATAGAGGTCTGTTTGGTAAATCAAAAGTACTAACACTGTTGAGATAGAATTGATTTACAGTAAAAGCTGTAAAGTACAGACTGCTGTTATTTGTTGTGAAACAGCATTTGTCAAAACAGCAGGAAGTTGTAACTGAGCCAGCTGCTTTGAACTGTTCTGCAAAGCCACACCCTACTAGATCACCATCTGTTTGACTATGTAAATGCAGCTGATGCAGCTCCTTCTCAGAGGAATACAGTGATTTTCATGGTTTTTTATTTAATGAGACCCGCTTTTCTTGGTGTAGTGTCTGTTTGTTGACCAAACAGTTACAACACCCTGGAGATAGAATTATTGATCAGTTAAAGCTAGTTCAAGATTGTTGTTTGTTGTGAAAGCAAAGTTTCGTCAGCTCAGGTGGAAGCTATAATTGAGATAGCTGCTTTGTACTGCTGTTGTTAATCCACACTCTCAACAGATTCATCTTCTTGAAAGAAAATTGTTGATACAGCACCTTCAGAGAACACTATGAATTTCTTTTTTTACGTAAATGAGGCCCCTTCTTCAATAGAGTATCTTTTAAGTCCAGCAAGGACTAATCTGCTGAGATAGAACTGATTTGTCGTAAAAAGTTGTAGTTCAGACTGCTGTCTCTGCTGAAAGTAAAGTTTGCCAAAAAACAGAAGCTGTAACTGAGATGGTTGCTTTATATGCTAAGCTTTGTCACACACCCAATTATTTACCCTTTTTCGAATAGTAAATTGCTTTCATAAGTTTCCTTGAGAAACTCACAGTACTTTTTTTTTACTTGATGAGCCCTTCTTGTATAGTATCTGTTTGTTTAATCCAACAGGTACTAACTCCTGCAGAGATAGAATTGATTTATCAGTAAAACGTAAATTCAGACTGCTGTTAATTTCTGTGAAAAAAAGCTCTGTCAAAACAGTAGGATGTTGTAACTGGAGACAACAGCTTTTTGTTCTAAGCTGCTAAGCCAATTCCTACTAGATTCACTGTGCTCTGATATTTAAATTGCTGATACAGCTCCTATCCACAGAGTAACACACATGACTTTTTTTTTTTACATAATGAGACTCTTTTACTGAGTACCTTTTGTTTAATCGAAATGGGTTTTAACTCATTGAATGACTTGAAATCAGTAAACAAACTGTAAAGTTCTACACTGCTTATTTGTTGTAAAAAGCAAACTCTGTTAAAACAGCAGGAAACTGTGCCTGAGTCGATGTTTTGTACCAAGTTTACTAAGCCACCAGCAATTGATTCACCTCTCTGTCTATGTAAATTAAGCTGAAATATTATCTTCAGAGAAACGAGGTTTTTTTTACTAAATCAAACTCCTTCTTCATTAGAGTATCTGATTTCTTAATCAAACAGGTACTAACTCCTGCTGACAGAACTGACTTATCGTAGCATGTAGTTCTAGATTGCTGTTATTTGTATTTGGAAGCAAAGTTCAGGAAAAACAGCAGGAAGTCAATTGACCAGATGGTTTGTACTGCTGAGTTGCTATGAACATCCCAGCTTTTACCCTCTGCTCTGACTGTAAAATATCCTTATACAGCCCCTTCCTCAGAAACACAGTGACTTTCTTTTCTGTACTTAACGACCTTCTAGAGTATCTGTTTGTTTAATCCAAATAGGTACTAACTCTGCTGAGAGAGAATTGATTTATCAGTAAAAAGTTGAAGTTTAGCCGCTTATTTGCTGCGAAAGCAAAGCTCTCTGCCAAAATTCACAGGTGGTGTAACAGAGACAGCTGCTTTTGTACTGCTGAGCTGCAAACGCCACACCCCAATTAGATTCACCTTGTCGGATTATGTAAATTCATGATATAGCTCCCTCTAGAGAAACACACAGTGATTTCTTTTTTTTTTATTGAATGAGACCCCTTTTTTTATAGTATATGTTTGTTTAATCAAACAGGTATAACTCTGCTGAGATGGAATTGATTTAACAGTAAAAAGCTGTCAGGTTCTGTCTGCAGTTATTCACTGAAAGCCAAGTTCTGTCAGAAATAGCAGGCTGTAACTTGGAGACAGATGCTTGTACTGCTAGCTGCTAGTCACATCCTACTTAGATTCATTTCTCTGCTCTGATCATGTAGATTGCTGACACAGCTCCTTCACAGAGGAACTCACAGTGGCTTTTTATTTTTTTTATTAAATGAGATCCTTCAATAGATTATCTGTTTGTTTAACCAACAGTTACTAACTCCTGAGATAGACGATTGATCAGTAAAGCAAAGTTCTCGACTGCTGCTTTTTGTGGGAAGTTTCTTCCAAAACAGCAGGAATATACCTGAGACAGTTGTTTGTATCCATTGCTGTTGCACCCCACTTAGATTCACCTTTGCCTGAATATGTAAATAAGCTGACATGTTCTCCTCAGAGAAACACAGTCACTTTCCTTTTTTACTTAATGAGACCCTTCTAGTTATAAATGTTTGCTTAATCTAAATATAATCTGGCTTATTAGACTTTATTTATCAGTAATAAACTGTAAAATTTACACTGCTATTATTTGCTGGGAAAGCAAAACTCTGTGTCAAAGCTGCAGGAAGCTGTAACTGGAGAGAGGCTTTTTGACTGTTAGCTGCTGAGCCACCCCCCTGATTAGCTTCTGCTCTGATTTTGTAACTAGCTGATACAGCTCTTCTCAGAGAAACATACAGTACTTCATTTTTTTTAAATGATAATTTTTCAACAGAGTATATGTTTGTTAATCTAAACAGGTACTACCGCTGACATAAATTGAGTTGACAGTGTAGCTGAAAGTACTAATCGTCGTTATTGCTGTAATAAGTTTTCGTCAAAACAGCTGGAAGCTGTAACTGGACACAGCTGCTTTGTACTGCTAAGCTGCTAAGTCACATCCCTATCAGATTCACTTATTCTGACTATGTAGATTGGTTACAGCTCTTTCCTGAGAAACCTTGGTGACTTTTTACTTAAATGAGAATTCTTCTAATAGAGTATCTGTTTGTTAATCCAAACAGGTACAAACACTGTTGAGACAGGAATTGGTTTTATCACAGTGTTGCAAGTTCTAGAATGCAGTTATTGTGCAGTTCAAAGCCTCTCTCTCAGAAACAGCAGGAAGTTGTAATCAGACAGCTGCTTGTACTGCTAAGCCAAGCCACTACCCCACTAGATTCACCTCTGCTTTGATTATGTAAATGAAGTAGTATAGTTCTTCCTGAGAAACACCCAGACTTTTTTTTCTATTTAAATGAGACCTATTTTTATAGAGTATATTTGCTCAATCCAAATATTTAATCTTGTTGGAGAACTGATTTATAGTAAAATGTGTTCTACACTATGATATTTGCTGTGAAAGCAAAACTCTGTCAAAACAGAGAACCTGTAACTGGACACAGTTTTGTATTGCAAGTCATTTTTCCACCCCAATTCGTTTCCCTCTGCTCTTGGATTATGTAAATTGTTGATAGCCCTTTTCCTCAGAGAACACACAGGATTCTTTTTTTATTTAAATATAACCCCTTCTTTTCTAGGTATTTGTTTGTAATCCAAACAGGTACTAGTTTTGCTGAGATATAACTGATTTATCAAAAAAAGCTAAAGTTCTAGATTGGTGTTATTTTTGTGAAAGCAAAGCTCTCGTCAAGAGTAGGAAGTTGTAACTGGAGACAGTTTATTTGTGCTGCTGTTGCTAAGATCCTCATTAGATTCACTGCCTGCTCTGATTATGAAATGTTGATACAATTCCCTTCCTGAGAAACACACAGCTTCCTTTCTTTTTTTTTTTCTAAATGCATCTCTTCATCTTGAAGAGTATCTGTTGTTTAATCCAACAGGTACTGTCTCCGTTGGCTAGAATTGATTATCATAAATGTAAAGAAATAGACAGCTGTTATTGCAGAAAGCAAAGCTCTCTGTTAAGTGCAGGTTGTTGTAACTGGAGACAGCTGCTTTTGTGCTTCTAAGCTGCCAAGCCACATCACAATTAGAATCAACCCCGTTCTGTAAATTAAGCTGAGGGCTCCCTTCCTCAGAAAACACACAGTACTATCATTTTTTTAATTAGACCCCTTTTCTAACAGGTTTTGTTTATTAATCCAACAGGCCAACCCCAGAGTGGAAATTTTGATACAAAATTGTATATTTTAGACTGCTGTTATTTTTGGAAAGCAAAGTTTCTGTCAAAAACAGCAGAAGCTGTAAATGGAGAGCTGTTGTTTTCTGTTGTTGCTAGCCATGTTCCAGTTAGATTCATCTCTGTTCTATGTACTTGTTGACGGCTCCTTTGGAGAACACACAGGAGTTTTTTTTTCACTTAAATGAGGCCACCTCTTTCTTAACATATTCTGTTTTCTTAATCCTAACTGATGCTAACCCTGCTGAGACAGAATTTATAGCAGTAAAAAGTAAAGTCTTGTTTGCTGTAATTTGTGTGAAGGTGCCTCTCTCAAAACAGCAGTAGCTTAAATGAGACAGCTGCTTTGTACTGTTGCTCCCAAATCACATCCCAATTAGATTCACTCTGCTCTGACTATGTAGATTAAGTTGCTATTCTCCTCAGAGAAACTCACAGAAACTTTTTTTCTTAATGAGTCCCTTCTTCTAATAGAGTATCTGTTTGCTTAATCCAAACAGGTACTAAACTGCTGAGATAGAATTATTTATCAGAAAAAGCTGTAAAGATCAGAGAGTTGTTATTTGCTCTGAAAGCAAAGCTCTGTTAAAAGCAGCAGGAAGCTGTAACTGGAGACAGTTGCTTTTGAACTGCTGTTGCAAAGTTGACACCAATTAGATTCACCTCTGCTCTGACTATGTAATTTGGCTGATACACTCTTCCCTGAGAAACACAGTGATTTATTTACTTAATGAGACTCTTCTTCAATAGAGTATCTGTTTGCTTAATCCAAACAGGTAATTCTGCTGTGATAGAATTGATTTATCAGTAAAAAGTTGTAATTCTGACTGCTGTTATTTGCTGAAAGGAAGGTTTGTCAAAAACAGCAGAAAGCCAACTGGAGACAACAGCTTTGTACTGCTGCTGCTAAACCAACCTCATTAGATTCACCTCGCTTGATTATAAATTAACTGATACAGCCCCTTCTCAGAGAAACACAGTGACTTTTTTTCTTAAATGAGACCCTCTAATAGTGTACTTTTTTTAATCCAAACATGTACTAACTGGCTTGATAGACTTTATTTATCATTAAAAATAAAGTTTTCACTGCTGTTATTTGCTGTAATGCAAAATCTCCGTCCAAAACAGAGAAGCTGTAACTGAGATTCTTTTGTATTGCTAAACTAAACCATATCCCCCAATAGATTCACCCTCTGTTCTGAATACATGTAAATTAAGATGACAGCTACTTTCTGAGAGAAACACACAGTCACATTCTTTTTTTTAAATGAATCTCTTCTAAGAGAGTATCTGTTGCTGATCCAACAGGTACTAACTCCTGCTGAGATAAAAATAGATTTTGGTAAAAAGTTGTAAAGTTCTAGGCTCTGTAATTGCTGAAAGCTGTTTCTGTCCAAACAGAAATAGGTTAACTGAGACAGCTGTTTTGTATTGCCATGTTGCTAAGTTACACCCTAATTAGAGTCACCTCTGCCTGACTATCTCAATTGTTGATTTGGCCCTTCCTCAGGGGAAAGACAGTGACTTTCCTTTTTCCTTAGATGCCCTTCCTCTATTCTAGTATCTGTCTGCTTAACTCAAACAAGTACTAACTCCCTGCTGATAGAATTGATTTATCAGCAAAAGCTAAAAATTTAGACTGCTGTTATTTGCTGTGAAAGCAAAGTTTCGTCAAAAAACAGCAGGAAGTTGAATTGAGCCAGTTGCTTTGAACTGCTGCTGCAAAGCCACACCCTATTAGATCACCATTGTTTGTGATTATAAATGAAGCTGATGCAGTTCTCTCAGAGAAACACACAGTGATTTTCATGTTTTTTTTTACTAAATGAGACCTTTCTTCTAATGTAGTGTCTGTTTGCTTGTTCAAACAGTTACAAACACCTGCTGAGAAAGAATTGATTGATCAGTTAAAAGCTGTAAAGTTCAAGATTGTTGTTGTTTGTTGTGAAAGAAGTTCTCTGTCAAAACAGCAGGAAGCTGTACTGAGACATTGTTGTACTGCTAAGAAGCAACCACCCCCAAATAGATCGCCTCTGCTCTGAGCACAGTAATTGCTGATACAGCACCCTTTCCTCAGAGAACACTGGTGAATTTCTTATTTTACGAATGGGACCCCTTCTTTAATGATTATCTCTTTTTTAAGTCTACAGGGACTAACTCCTGCTGAGATAAACTGATTTATCCAGAAAAGTTGTAAAGTTCAGACTGCTGTTATCTGCTGTAGTAAGCTCTATGCCAAAACAGCAGGAGATGTAACTGAGACAGCTGTTTATCCTGCGTTGCTAAGCCACACACCCAATTAGATTTACCTTTGCCTGAATATGTATTAAGCTGATACAGCTCTCCCTCAGAGAAACTCACAGTGACTTTTTTTTTTTTACTTGGATGAGACCTCTTCTTGTGGTCAGTATCTGTTGCTTAATCCAAATATGTACTAACTCTGCAGATATAGAATTGATTAATCAGTAAAAAGCTGTAAAATTCTAGATGCTGTTAATTGCTGGAAAGAAAGCTCTGTGTCAAAAAGTAGGGAGGCTGTAACTGGAGATATCTGCTTTTACTGCAAACTGCTAGAACCACATCCCCAAATAGGATTCACCCTCTGCTCTGAATATGTAAATTAAGATGATACAGCTCACTTTCTGAGAGAACACACAGACATGTCTTTTTCTTAAATGAGACCCCCTTCTTCTAAGAGTATCTGTTTGTTAATCCAAACAGGTACTAACTCCAGCTGAGATAGAATAGATTTTACAGTAAAAAGCTGTAAAGTTCAAGACTGTAATTTGCTGTGAAATGTCAAGTTTCTGTCAAAACACAAAGAAGCTGTAACTGGAGACAGCTGCTTTTGTACTACTATGCTGCAAAAGCCACCCCTAATTAAGTCACTCTCTGCTCTGACTATCTCAATTAAGTTGATACAGCTCCCTTCCTCCTCGAAACAGACCGTGACTTTCCTTTCCTTTATTTCGGTACGACCCGTTCTTCTAATCTAGTATCTGTCTGTTACCCAAACAGGTATATACTCCTGCTGAGATAGAATTGATTTATCATTAAAAAGCTGTAAAATTCTAGACTGTTGTTATTTGCTGTGAAAGCAAGGTTTGTCAAAAACAGCGGAAGTTGTAACTGGAGACAGCAGCTTTTTGTACTGTTGTTGCTAAGCCACATTCCAATTAGATTCACCCTCTGTTCTGATTATGTAAATTAAGCTGATACAGCTCTGTTCCTCAGACAAAACACAGTGACTTTTTTTTTTACTTAAATGAGACCCCTTCTTCTAATAAATACCTTTTACTTAATCCTAAACAGTATTAACTCCGGTTGAGATAGACTTATCAGTAAAAATAACTGTAAATTTTACACTGCTGTTATTTGCTGAGGATGCTAAACTTCTATGCGTCAAACAGCAGGAAGCTATAACTGGAGATAGCTACATTTGCACTGTTTGCTGCTGAGCCACATTTCCACAGATTCACCCTCTGAACTGACTATGTAAAGTAAGCTGATACAGCTCTTCCTAGAGAAACATACAGTAACTTTCTTTCTTTCTACTTAAATGAAACCCCTTCTTCTAATAGAGTATCTGTTTGGTAAATCCAAAAGTACTAACACTTGCTGGAGATAGAATTGATTTATCAGCTTAAAAGCTGTGAAGTAATAGACTGCTGTTATTTGTTGTAGAGCACTGCTTTCTGTCAAAACAGCAAGAAGCTGTAACTGTGCTTTCAGTGCTTTTGAACTGCTGGCTGCAAAGCCACACCTTAATTAGATTCCATTATCTGCTCTGACTATGTAAATGAAGCTGATGCAGTCCTTCTTCAGAGAAACACACAGTGATTTTTCTATGTTTTTTTTACTTTAAATGAGACCCCTTCTTCTAATGGAGGTCTGTTTGGTAAATCCAAAGAGGCACTAACTCCTGCTGGAGTTAGAATTGATTGATCAGTTAAAAGCTGTAAAGTTCTGGATTGCTGTTGTTTTGTTGTGAAAGCAAAGCTCTCTCGTCAAAAACAGCAGTAAGTCATAACTGGAGACAGCTACTTTGTACTGCTAAGAAACTAATCCACACCTCCAAATATTCACCCTCTGCTCTGAATATGAATATTAAGCTGATACAACACCCTTCCCATGAGAAACATCTGATGAATTTCTTTTTTTTTTACGTAATGAGTACCTTCTTCCAATAGAGTATCTCTTTTCTTAATTCAAAAGTTACTAACTCCTGCTGAGATAGAACTGATTTATTATTAAAAAGCAAGTTCTAGAATGCTGTTGATGTTTGCTGTGAAGTAAAGCTCTATGCCAAAAACAGCAGAGGCTGTAACTGGAGACAGCTGCTTTTGTACTGCTAAGCTGCTAAGCCACCGCCCAATTAGATTTCATTTTGCTCTAAATATGTAAATTAAGCTTGATACAGCTCCTTCTCAGGAAACTCACAGTGATTTTCTTTTTTACTTTGATGACCTCTTTCTTGTAATAGAGTATCTGTTTGTTAATCCAACAGGTACTAACTCCTGCAGAGATAGAATTGATTTATCAGTAAAAAGCTGTAAAATTCAAGACTGCTGTTAATTGCTGTAAAGGAAAGCTCTCTGTCAAAAAACAGCAGGAAGTTGTAACTGGAGCATCGGCTTTTGTGCTGCTACGCTGCTGCAAGCCCCGAATTAGATTCACCCTGTTTCTGATTATTTAATTAAGCTGATATAGCCCATCCACAGAGAAACACACAATGACTTTTTTTTTTTACATAAATGACAATTCTTCTTCTAATAGAGTACCATTTGTTTAATCGAATGTATTAACTCTGGTTTGAGATAGACTTCATTTATCAGTAAAACAAACTGTAAAGTTCTACACTGCTGTTGTTTGCTGTGAAAGCAAAACTCTGTGTCAAAACAGCAGGGCTATAACTGAGTCAGCTGCTTTTGTACTGCTAAGCTGCTAAGCCACACCAGCAATTAGATTCACTTTCTGTTCTGTAAAATTATGCTAAAACAGCTATCTTCCTCAGAGAACGCATGACTTTTCTTTTTTACTTAAATCAAAACTCCTTCTTCAATAGAGTATCTGATTGTTTAATCCAAACAGGTACTAACCTCGCTGAGACAGAATCGATTTATCAGTGAAAAAGCTGGAAAGATCTAGACTGCTGTTATTGTGTGAAAGCAAGGCTCTGTGACGAAAACAGCAGGAAGATGTTAACTTGAGCAAGATGATTTTGTACTGTTGAGCTGCTAATGAACATCCCAAATAGATTCACCCTCTGCTCTGGCTATGTAAATTATCATTATACTGTCCCCTTTTTCAGAAACACCTGTGACTTTCTTTTCTTGGTACTTAAATGAGACCCCTTCTTTGAATAGAATATCTGTTTGCTTAATCCAAACAGGTACTAACTCCTGCTGAGAGAATTGATTTATCAGTAAAAGAAGTTGTAAAATTCTAGACTGCTGTTATTTGCGTGAAAGCAAAGCTCTCTGTCAAAAACAGCGGGAAGCTGTAACTGGAGACAGCAGCTTTTGTACTGCTAAGTTGCTAATCCACAGCCCTTGTTTGGTTTCACCATCCTTGCTTGATTATGTAAATTAGGTTGATACAGTTTCCGTTCCTCTGACAAAACACAGTGACTTTCTTTTTTTTTACTTAAATGAGACCTTTTTCTAATAAAATACTTGCTTACTTAATCCAACAGGATAACTCCAGTTGAGATAGACTTTATCAGTAAAAACTGTAAATTTCTACACTGCTGTTTTTTGCTGAGGATGCAAAACTTCGTTGTCAAAACAGTAGGAAGCTATAACTGGAGATAGCTACATTTGCACTGTTAAGCTGCTAGGGCCACCCCCAGATTCACCCTCAAGACTGCCTTATGTAAATTAAGCTGATACAGCTCCTTCTTAGAGAAACATAAGTAACTTTCTTTCTTCTACTTAAATGAAACCCCTTCTTCAATAGAGTATCTGTTTGGTAAATCAAAAAAGGTACTAACACTTGTTGAGATAGATTGTTTATCAGCAAAAAGCTGTAAAGTAATAGACTGCTGTTATTTGCTATGAAAGGAAAGCACTTGTCAAAAACAGCAGGGAAGCTGTAACTGGAGCCAGCTGCTTTTGAACTGCTAAGCTGCAAAGCCACACCCCAATTAGATTCACCATCTGTTTCGATTATGTAAATGAAGCTTGATGGTGCCTTTCCTCAGAGAAACCACAGTGATTTTCATGGTTTTTTTTTACTTAAATGAGACCCGCTCTTCTAATGTAGTGTCTGTTTGCTTAATTCAAACAGTTACAAACACCTGCTGAGATAGAATTGATTGATTGAAAGTTGTGCTAAAGTTCAAGATTGCTGTTGGTTGTTGTGAAAGCAATGCTCTCTGTCAAAACCAGCAGGAAGCTATAATTGAGACAGCTGCTTTTGTACTGCTAAGAAGCTAATCCACATCCCCAAATAGATTCACCTCTGTTTGAAAAAATGAGTAATTAAGCTGATACAGACCCTTCCTCAGAGAAATACGATGAATTTCTTATTTTTTGCATAAATGAGGACCCCTTCTTCCAATAGATCTCTTTGCTAAGTCCAGCAGGACTAACTCGCTGAGATAGAACTGATTTATCAGTAAAAAGTTGTAAAGTTCTAGACTGCTGTTTCTGCTGTGAAAGTAAAGTTTATGCCAAAACAGCAGGAAGCTGTAACTGGAGACAGCTGTTTATACTGCTAAGCTGCTAAGCCACACACCCAATTAGATTTACCCTTTGCTCTGAATATGTAAATTAAGCTGATACAGCTCTCTTCCTCAGAGAAACTCACAGTGACTTTCTTTTTTTTTTACTTGGATGAGACCCTCTTCTTGTAATAGAGTATCTGTTTGCTTAATCCAAACAGGTACTAACTCCTGCAGAGATAGAATTGATTTATCAGTAAAAAATCTGTAAAATTCTAGACTGCTGTTAATTTCTATGAAAGAAAAGCTCTCTGTCAAAACAGCAGGAAGTTGTAACTGGAGACAACAGCTTTTGTACTGCTGTAGCTGTCTATGACACCTTTAATTAGATTCACCCTGTGCTCTGATTATTTAAATTAAGCTGATACAGCTCCCATCCACAGAGAAACACACAATGACTTTCTTTTTTTTTTACATAAATGAGACCTCTTCTTCTACTGGAGTACCCTTTTGTTTAATCGAAATGGGTACTAACTCTGGTTGAGATAGACTTCAAATACCAGTAAAACAAACTGTAAAGTTCTACACTGCTGTTATTTGCTGTGAAAGCAAAACTCTGTGTCAAAAACAGCAGGAAACTATAACTGGAGTCAGATGCTTTTGTACTGCTAAGCTACTAAGCCACACCAGCAATTAGATTCATCTCTGCTCTATGTAATTAAGCTGTTAAACAGCTATCTTCCTCAGAGCGCGGTGACTTTCTTTTTTTTACTAAATCGAAACTCCTTCTTCTAATAGAGTATCTGATTGCTTAATCCAAATAGGTACTAACTCCTGCTGAGACAGAACTGACTTATCAGTGAAAAAGCTGTAAAGTTCTAGATTGCTGTTATTTGTATTGAAAGCAAAGCTCTGTGACAAAAACAGCAGGAAGCTGTAACTGGAGCCAGATGGTTTTGTACTGCTGAGCTGCTAAGGAACATCCCAAATAGATTTACCCTCTGCTCTGACTGTGTAAATTATCCTTATACAGCTCCCTTCCTCAGGGAAACACACAGTGACTTTCTTTTCTTGTACTTAAATGAGACCCCCTTCTTCGAATAGAGTATCTGTTTGCTTAATCCAAACAGGTACTAACTCCTGCTGAGAGAGAATTGATTTATCAGTAAAAAAGTTGTAAAGTTCTAGCCTGCTTTTATTTGCTGCGAAAGCAAAGCTCTCTGCCAAAATTAGTAGGATGGTGTAACTAGAGACAGCTGCTTTTGTACTGCTGAGCTGCAAAGCCACACCCCCAATTAGATTCAACTTCTGCTCTGAGTATGTAAATTCAGCTGATACAACTCCCTTCCTCAGAGAAACACAAAGTCACTTTCATTTTTTTTTACTTAAATGAGACCCCCTTTTTCTAACAGAGTATATGTTTGCTTAATCCAAACAGGTACTAACTCCTGCTGAGATGGAATTGATTTAACAGTAAAAAAAGCTGTCAAGTTCCCGTCTGCAGTTATTCGCTGTGAAAGCCAAGCTCTCTGTCAAAAATAGCAGGAAGCTGTAACTTGAGACAGATGCTTTTGTACTGCTATGCTGCTAAGTCACATCCCACTTAGATTCACTCTCTGCTCTGACTATGTAGATTAAGCTGACAAAGCTCCCTTCATCAGAGGGACTCACAGTGGCTTTTATTTTTTTTTACTTAAATGAGACCCCCTTCTTCGAATAGATTATCTGTTTGCTTAATCCATCAGTTACTAACTCCTGCTGAGATAGAACTGATTAATCAGTAAAAAAGCAGTAAAGTTCTCGACTGCTGTTTTTTGCTGTGAAAGCAAAGCTCTCTGCCAAAAACAGCAGGAAGTCATACCTGGAGACAGCTGTTTTTGTACTGCTAAGCTGCTAAGCTACACCCCCCAATTAGATTCACCCTTTGCTCTGAATATGTAAATTAAGCTGATAAGGAGCCCTTCCTCAGAGAGAACCATAGTCACTTTCCTTTTTTACTAAATGAGACCCTTCTTCATAGAGTAAATGTTTGCTTAATTGAAATAGGTACTAATCTTGAAATAGATTCTTTATTTATCAGTAATAAACTGTAAAATTTACACTATATTATTTGCTGGTAGAAACTTCAGTCAAAAACAGCAGGAAGCTGTAACTGGAGGAGGTGCTTGGACTGTTAGGCTGCTGAGCCACACCCCAATTAGTTTCATCTCTGCTCTGACTTTGTAAATTCAGCTGATATAGCCCTTCCTCAGAGGAAATTCACACAGTCACTTTCATTTTTTTACTTAAATGATACCTTTTTTCATAGAGTATATGTTTGTTTAATCCAAACAGGTACTAACTCCTGCTGACATAGAATTGAGTTGACAGTAAAAAAGCTGTAAAGTACTACACCGTCGTTATTTGCTGTGAAAGCCAAGCTCTCTGTCAAAAACAGCTGGAAGCTGTAACTGGACATAGCTGCTTTTGTACTGCTAAGCTGCTAAGCTCGTCATCCTATCAGATTCACTCTCTACTTGACTATGTAGATTAAGCTGCTACAGCTCTCTTCCTCAGAGAAACACAAAGTGACTTTTTTTTACTTAAATGAGAATTTCTTCTTCTAATAGAGTATCTGTTTGCTTAATCCAAACAGGTACAAACACCTGCTGAGACAGAATTGATTTATCAGTAAAAAAGCTGTAAAGTTCTAGAATGCAGTTATTTGCTGTGAAAGCAAAGCTCTCTCTCAGAAACAGCAGGAAGCTGTAACTGTAGACAGCTGCTTTTGTACTGCTAAGCTGCTAAGCCACTACCCCAATTAGATTCACCCTCTGCTTTGACTATGTAAATGAAGCTAGTATAGCTCCCTTCCTCAGAGAAACACCCAGTGACTTTCTTTTTTTTCCCCTCTTACTTAAATGAGACCCATTCTTTTTATAGAGTATATTTTTGCTCAATCCAAACAGGTACTAACTCCTGTTGGGAGAAACTTGATTTATCAGTAAAAACTGTAAAGTTCTAGACTTGCTGATATTTGCTGTGAAAGCAAAACTCTCTGTCAAAACAGCAGGAACCTGTAACTGGACACAGCTGCTTTTTTGCTTGCTAGACTGCTAAGCCACACCCCAATTAGATTCCCTCTGCTCTGACTATGTAAATTGGCTGATACAGCTCCTTTCTCAGAGAAACACACAGTGACTTCTTTTTTTTATTTAAATATAACCCTTTCTTCTAATAGAGTATCTGTTTGCTTAATCCAAACAGGTACTAGCTTCTGCTGAGATATAACCGATTTATCAGTGAAAAGCTGTAAAGTTCTAGACTGGTGTTTTTATTTTGATGTGAAAGCAAAGCCTCTGTCAAAAAGAGTAGGAAGTTGTAACTGAGACAGCTGATTTTGTACTGCTAAGCTGCTAAGTAACATCCCAATTAGATTCACCGTCTGCTCTGACTATGAAAATTAAGCTGATACAATTCCCTTCCTCAGAGAAACACACAGCGACTTTCTTGTTTTTTTCTTAAATGCATCCCCCTTCATCTAAAACAGTATCTGTTTGCTTAATCCAAACAGGTACTAACTCCTGCTGGGCTAGAATTGATTTATCAGTAAAAAAGCTGTAAAGAACTAGACAGCTGTTATTTGCTATGAAAGCAAAGCTCTCTGTTAAAAGCAGCAGGAAGCTGTAACTGGAGACAGCTGCTTTTGTACTTCTAAGCTGCCAAGCCACATCACAATTAGAATCAACCTCTGCTCTATGTAAATTAAGCTGATAGAGCTCCCTTCCTCAGAAAAACACACAGTCACTATCATTTTTTTTAATTTAAAGAGACCCCCTTTTTCTAACAGAGTATTTGTTTAGTTAATCCAAACAGGTACTAACTCCTGCAGAGATGGAAATGATTTGACAGTAAAAAATCTGTACATTTCTAGACTGCTGTTATTTGCTGTGAAAGCAAAGCTCTCTGTCAAAAACAGCAGGAAGCTGTAAATGGAGACAGCTGCTTGTTTTCTGCTAAGCTGCTAAGCCACACCTCCAGTTAGATTCACCCTCTGCTCTATGTAAATTAAGCTGATTCAGCTCCCTTCCTTGGAGAAACACACAGTGAGTTTCTTTTTTTTTACTTAAATGAGGCCACCTTCTTCTAACATAGTCTGTGTTTGCTTAATCCTAACTGATGCTAACTCCTGCTGAGACAGAATTGATTTAGCAGTAAAAAAGCTGTAAAGTTCTAGACTGCTGTAATTTGCTGTGAAGGCAAAGCTCTCTCTCAAAAACAGCAGGAAGCTGTAAATGGACAGCTGCTTTTGTACTCTGCAGCCCCTAAATCACATCCCAATTAGATTCACTCTGCTCTGACTATGTAGATTAAGTTGCTACAGCTCCCTTCTTAGAGAAACTGCTCAGAACCTTTTTTTCTTAAATGAGTCCCCCTTCTTCTAACAGAGTATCTGTTTGCTTAATCCAAACAGGTACTAAATCCTGCTGAGATAGAATTGATTTATCAGAAAAAAAGCTGTAAAGATCTAGACAGCTGTTATTTGCTCTGAAAGCAAAGCTCTCTGTTAAAAGCAGCAGGAAGCTGTAACTGGAGACAGCTGCTTTTGAACTGCTAAGCTGCAAAGCTGCACACTCAATTAGATTCACCCTCTGCTCTGACTATGTAAATTAAGCTGATACATCTCCCTTCCTCAGAGAAACACACAGTGACTTCATTTTTTTACTTAAATGAGACCCCCTTCTTCAAATAGAGTATCTGTTTGCTTAATCCAAACAGGGTACAACTCCTGCTGAGATAGAATTGATTTATCATGTAAAAAGCTGTTCCTGGACTGCTGTTATTTGACGAAAGCAAAGTTTTGGTCAAAAACAGCAGCAGAAAGCTGTAACTGGAGACAGCAGCTTTTTGTACTTAGTTGCTAAACCAACCCCCAATTAGATTCACCTCTGCTTGATTATGTAAATTAATCTGATATGGCTCCCTTCTCAGAGAAACACAGTGACTTTTCTTTTTTTTTAAATGAAACTCCTTCCTTCTAATAGTGTACCTGTTTTTAATCCAAACATGTACTAACTCCGTTTGAGATAGACTTTATTTATCATTAAAAAAAATGTAAAGTTCTTCACTGCTGTTATTTGCTGTGAATGCAAAGCTCTCCGTCAAAAACAGCAGGAAGCTGTAACTGGAGATATCAGCTTTTGTACTGCTAAACTGCTAAACCACATCCCCAAATAGATTCACCCTCTGCTCTGAATATGTAAATTAAGATGATACAGCTCACTTTCTGAGAGAAACACAGCTCCAGATTCCTTTTTTTTTAAATGAGACCCCCTTCTTCTAGAAGAGCGTATGTTTGCTTAATCCAAACAGGTACTAACTCCTAGCTGGATAGAATAGATTTTACAGTAAAAAGGCTGTAAAGTTCAAGACTGCTGTGATTTATGAAAGTCAAGCTCTCTGTCAAAAACAGAAAGAAGCTGTAACTGGAGACAGCTGCTTTTGTACTGCCATGCTGCTAAGCTACACCCCTAATTAGAGTCACCCTCTGCTCTGACTATCTCAATTAAGTTGATACAGCTCCCTTCCTCAGGGAAACAGACAGTGACTTTCCTTTTTTTTACTTAAATGAGACCCCGTTCCTCTATTCTAGTATCTGTCTGCTTAACTCAAACAAGTACTAACTCCTGCTGAGATAGAATTGATTTATCAGTAAAAAAGCTGTAAAATTCTAGACTGCTGTTATTTGCTGTGAAAGCAAAGCTCTTTGTCAAAAAATGCAGGAAGCTGTCACTGGAGACAGCAGCTTTTTGTACTGCTAAGTTGCTAATCCACAGCCCCGGGTTATTTCACCTTCTCTGCTCTGATTATGGGGATTGCTGATACAGTCTGTTCCTCTGACAAAACACAGTGACTTTTTTTTTGTTTTCTTTAATAGAGACCTTTTTCTAATAAAATACCTGTTTACTTAATCCAAACAGGTACTAACTCCGGTTGAGATAGACTTTATCAGTAAAAAAACTGTAAATTTCTACACTGCTGTTATTTGCTGAGGATGCAAAACTCTATGTCAAAACAGCAGGAAGCTATAACTGGAGATAGCTACATTTGCACTGTTAAGCTGCTGAGCCACACCCCCAGATTCACCCTCTGAACTGACTATGTAAATTAAGCTGATACAGCTCCCTTCCTTAGAGAAACATACAGTAACTTTCTTTCTTTCTACTTAAATGAAACCCCCTTCTTCTAATAGAGTATCTGTTTGGTAAATCAAAAAAGGTACTAACACTTGTTGAGATAGAATTGATTTATCAGTAAAAAAGCTGTAAAGTAATAGACTGCTGTTATTTGTTGTGAAAGGAAAGCACTCTGTCAAAAACAGCAGGAAGCTGTAACTGGAGCCAGCTGCTTTTGAACTGCTAAGCTGCAAAGCCACACCCTAATTAGATTCACCATCTGCTCTGACTATGTAAATGAAGCTGATGCAGCTCCCTTCCTCAGAGAAACACACAGTGATTTTCTATGTTTTTTTTACTTAAATGAGACCCGCTTCTTCTAATGTAGTGTCTGTTTGCTTAATTCAAACAGTTACAAACACCTGCTGAGAAAGAATTGATTGATCAGTTAAAAAGCTGTAAAGTTCAAGATTGCTGTTGTTTGTTGTGAAAGCAAAGCTCTCTGTCAAAAACAGCAGGAAGCTATAATTGGAGACAGCTGCTTTTGTACTGCTAAGAAGCTAATCCACACCCCCAAATAGATTCACCCTCTGCTCTGAAAATGAAAATTAAGCTGATACAGCACCCTTCCTCAGAGAAACACTCGATGAATTTCTTATTTTTTTACGTAAATGAGGACCCCCTTCTTCCAATAGAGTATCTCTTTGCTAAGTCCAGCAGGGACTAACTCCTGCTGAGATAGAACTGATTTATCAGTAAAAAAGTTGTAAAGTTCTAGACTGCTGTTATCTGCTGTGAAAGTAAAGCTCTATGCCAAAAACAGCAGGAAGATGTAACTGGAGACAGCTGCTTTTATACTGCTAAGCTGCTAAGCCACACACCCAATTAGATTTACCCTTTGCTCTGAATATGTAAATTAAGCTGATACAGCTCTCTTCCTCAGAGAAACTCACAGTGACTTTTTTTTTTTTACTTGGATGAGACCCTCTTCTTGTAATAGAGTATCTGTTTGCTTAATCCAAACAGGTACTAACTCCTGCAGAGATAGAATTGATTAATCAGTAAAAAAGCTGTAAAATTCTAGACTGCTGTTAATTGCTGTGAAAGAAAAGCTCTGTGTCAAAAACAGCAGGAAGCTGTAACTGGAGATATCTGCTTTTGTACTGCTAAACTGCTAAACCACATCCCCAAATAGATTCACCCTCTGCTCTGAATATGTAAATTAAGATGATACAGCTCACTTTCTGAGAGAAACACACAGACATGTACCTTTTTTTCTTAAATGAGACCCCCTTCTTCTAAGAGAGTATCTGTTTGCTTAATCCAAACAGGTACTAACTCCAGCTGAGATAGAATAGATTTTACAGTAAAAAAGCTGTAAAGTTCAAGACTGCTGTAATTTGCTGTGAAAGTCAAGCTCTCTGTCAAAAACACAAAGAAGCTGTAACTGGAGACAGCTGCTTTTGTACTACTATGCTGCAAAGCCACACCCCCAATTAGAGTCACCCTCTGCTCTGACTATCTCAATTAAGTTGATACAGCTCCCTTCCTCATCGAAACAGACCGTGACTTTCCTTTTTTTTACTTAAATGCGACCCCGTTCTTCTAATCTAGTATCTGTCTGCTTAACCCAAACAAGTACTAACTCCTGCTGAGATAGAATTGATTTATCAGTAAAAAAGCTGTAAAATTCTAGACTGCTGTTATTTGCTGTGAAAGCAAAGCTCTCTGTCAAAAACAGCAGGAAGCTGTAACTGGAGACAGCAGCTTTTGTACTGCTAAGTTGCTAAGCCACAGCCCCAATTAGATTCACCCTCTGCTCTGATTATGTAAATTAAGCTGATACAGCTCTGTTCCTCAGACAAAAACACAGTGACTTTCTTTTTTTTTACTTAAATGAGACCCCTTCTTCTAATAAAATACCTTTTTACTTAATCCAAACAGGTACTAACTCCGGTTGAGATAGACTTTATCAGTAAAAATAACTGTAAATTTCTACACTGCTGTTATTTGCTGAGGATGCAAAACTCTATGTCAAAACAGCAGGAAGCTATAACTGGAGATAGCTACATTTGCACTGTTTTGCTGCTGAGCCACACCCCCAGATTCACCCTCTGAACTGACTATGTAAAGTAAGCTGATACAGCTCCCTTCCTTAGAGAAACATACAGTAACTTTCTTTCTTTCTACTTAAATGAAACCCCCTTCTTCTAATAGAGTATCTGTTTGGTAAATCCAAAAAGGTACTAACACTTGCTGAGATAGAATTGATTTATCAGCGAAAAAGCTGTAAAGTAATAGACTGCTGTTATTTGTTGTGAAAGCAAAGCTCTCTGTCAAAAACAGCAAGAAGCTGTAACTGGAGCCAGCTGCTTTTGAACTGCTAAGCTGCAAAGCCACACTTAATTTGATTCACCATCTGCTCTGACTATGTAAATGAAGCTGATGCAGCTCCCTTCTTCAGAGAAACACACAGTGATTTTCTATGTTTTTTTTTACTTAAATGAGACCCCCTTCTTCTAATGGAGTGTCTGTTTGGTAAATCCAAAAAGGCACTAACTCCTGCTGAGATAGAATTGATTGATCAGTTAAAAAGCTGTAAAGTTCTAGATTGCTGTTGTTTGTTGTGAAAGCAAAGCTCTCTGTCAAAAACAGCAGGAAGCTATAACTGGAGACAGCTACTTTTGTACTGCTAAGAAACTAATCCACACCCCCCAAATAGATTCACCCTCTGCTCTGAATATGAATATTAAGCTGATACAACACCCTTCCTCAGAGAAACACTCGATGAATTTCTTATTTTTTTACGTAAATGAGGACCCCTTCTTCCAATAGAGTATCTCTTTGCTTAATTCAAACAGTTACTAACTCCTGCTGAGATAGAACTGATTTATCATTAAAAAAGTTGTAAAGTTCTAGAATGCTGTTATCTGCTGTGAAAGTAAAGCTCTATGCCAAAAAACAGCAGGAAGCTGTAACTGGAGACAGCTGCTTTTGTACTGCTAAGCTGCTAAGCCACACGCCCAATTAGATTTACTCTTTGCTCTAAATATGTAAATTAAGCTGATACAGCTCCCTTCCTCAGAGAAACTCACAGTGACTTTCTTTTTTACTTGGATGAGACCCTCTTCTTGTAATAGAGTATCTGTTTGCTTAATCCAAACAGGTACTAACTCCTGCAGAGATAGAATTGATTTATTAGTAAAAAAGCTGTACAATTCAAGACTGCTGTTAATTGCTGTGAAAGCAAAGCTCTCTGTCAAAAACAGCAGGAAGCTGTAACTGGAGACAACAGCTTTTGTACTGCTATGCTGCTAAGGCACACCCCGAATTAGATTCACCCTGTGCTCTGATTATTTAAATTAAGCTGATACAGCTCCCATCCACAGAGAAACACACAATGACTTTTTTTTTTTTTACATAAATGACACCCCTTCTTCTAATAGAGTACCTATTTGTTTAATCGAAACAGGTATTAACTCTGGTTGAGATAGACTTCATTTATCAGTAAAACAAACTGTAAAGTTCTACACTGCTGTTATTTGCTGTGAAAGCAAAACTCTGTGTCAAAAACAGCAGGAAGCTATAACTGGAGTCAGCTGCTTTTGTACTGCTAAGCTGCTAAGCCACACCAGCAATTAGATTCACTCTCTGCTCTATGTAAATTATGCTGAAACAGCTATCTTCCTCAGAGAAACGCAGTGACTTTCTTTTTTTTTACTTAAATCAAAACTCCCTTCTTCTAATAGAGTATCTGATTGCTTAATCCAAACAGGTACTAACTCCTGCTGAGACAGAACTGATTTATCAGTGAAAAAGCTGTAAAGATCTAGACTGCTGTTATTTGTAGTGAAAGCAAGGCTCTGTGACAAAAACAGCAGGAAGATGTAACTGGAGCAAGATGATTTTGTACTGCTGAGCTGCTAAGGAACATCCCAAATAGATTCACCCTCTGCTCTGACTATGTAAATTATCATTATACGGCCCCCTTTTTCAGGGAAACACACAGTGACTTTCTTTTCTTGTACTTAAATGAGACCCCCTTCTTTGAATAGAATATCTGTTTGCTTAATCCAAACAGGTACTAACTCCTGCTGAGAGAGAATTGATTTATCAATAAAAAAGTTGTAAAATTCTAGACTGCTGTTATTTGCTGTGAAAGCAAAGCTCTCTGTCAAAAACAGCAGGAAGCTGTAACTGGAGACAGCAGCTTTTGTACTGCTAAGTTGCTAATCCACAGCCCCAATTAGATTCACCCTCTGCTCTGATTATATAAATTAAGCTGATACAGCTCTGTTCCTCAGACAAAAACACAGTGACTTTCTTTTTTTTTACTTAAATGAGACCCCTTCTTCTAATAAAATACCTTTTAACTTAATCCAAACAGGTACTAACTCCGGTTGAGATAGACTTTATCAGTAAAAAAAACTGTAAATTTCTACACTGCTGTTATTTGCTGCAGGATGCAAACTCTATGTCAAAACAGCAGGAAGCTAGTAACTGGAGATAGCTACATTTGCACTGTTTTGCTGCTGAGCCACACCTCAGATTCACCCTCTGAACTGACTATGTAAATTAAGCTGATACAGCTCCCTTCCTTAGAGAAACATACAGTAACTTTCTTTCTTTCTACTTAAATGAAACCCCCTTCTTCTAATAGAGTATCTGTTTGGTAAATCCAAAAAGGTACTAACACTTGTTGAGATAGAATTGATTTATCAGCGAAAAAGCTGTAAAGTAATAGACTGCTGTTATTTGTTGTGAAAGCAAAGCTCTCTGTCAAAAACAGCAGGAAGCTGTAACTGGAGCCAGCTGCTTTTGAACTGCTAAGCTGCAAAGCCACACCCTAATTAGATTCACCATCTGCTCTGACTATGTAAATGAAGCTGATGCAGCTCCCTTCTTCAGAGAAGCACACAGTGATTTTCTATGTTTTTTTTTTACTTAAATGAGACCCCCTTCTTCTAATGGAGTGTCTGTTTGGTAAATCCAAAAAGGTACTAACTCCTGCTGAGATAGAATTGATTGATCAGTTAAAAAGTTGTAAAGTTCTAGATTGCTGTTGTTTGTTGTGAAAGCAAAGCTCTCTGTCAAAAACAGCAGGAAGCTATAACTGGAGACAGCTGCTTTTGTACTGCTAAGAAACTAATCCACACCCCTAAATAGATTCACCCTCTGCTCTGAATATGAATATTAAGCTGATACAACACCCTTCCTCAGAGAAACACTCAATGAATTTCTTATTTTTTTACGTAAATGAGGACCCCTTCTTCCAATACAGTATCTCTTTGCTTAATTCAAACAGTTACTAACTCCTGCTGAGATAGAACTGATTTATCAGTAAAAAAGTTGTAAAGTTCTAGAATGCTGTTATCTGCTGTGAAAGTAAAGCTCTATGCCAAAAACAGCAGGAAGCTGTAACTGGAGACAGCTGCTTTTGTACTGCTAAGCTGCTAAGCCACACGCCCAATTAGATTTACTCTTTACTCTGAATATGTAAATTAAGCTGCTACAGCTCCCTTCCTCAGAGAAACACACAGTGACTTTCTTTTTTTTTCCTCTTACTTAAATGAGACCCCTTCTTTTTATGAGTATATTTTTGCTCAATCCAAACAGGTATTAACTCCTGTTGGGAGAAACTTGATTTATCAGTAAAAAAATGTAAAGTTCTACACTACTGATATTTGCTGTGAAAGCAAAACTCTCTGTCAAAAACAGCAGGAACCTGTAACTGGACACAGCTGCTTTTGTATTGCTAAGTCACTAAGCCACACCCCCAATTAGATTCCCCCTCTGCTCTGACTATGTAAATTGAGCTGATACAGCTCCTTTCCTCAGAGAAACACACAGTGACTTTCTTTTTTTTTATTTAAATGTAACCCCCTTCTTCTAATAGAGTATCTGTATGCTTAATCCAAACAGGCACTAGCTTCTGCTGAGATATAACTGATTTATCAGTGAAAAAGCTGTAAAGTTCTAGACCGGTGTTATTTGATGTGAAAGCAAAGCTCTCTGTCAAAAAGAGTTGGAAGTTATAACTGGAGACAGCTGATTTTGTACTGATAAGCTGCTAAGTAACATCCCAATTAGATTCACCGTCTGCTCTGACTATGTAAATTAAGCTGATACAATTCCCTTCCTCAGTGAAACACACAGTGACTTTCTTATTTTTTTCTTAAATGCAACCCCCTTCTTCTAATAGAGTGTCTGTTTGCTTAATCCAAACAGGTGCTAACTCCTGCTGAGATATAATTTATTTATCATTAAAAATGCTGTAAAATTCTAGACTGCTGTTATTTGCTGTGAAAGCAAAGCTCTCTGTCAAAAACAGCAGGAAGCTGTAACTGGAGACAGCAGCCTTTGTACTGCTAAGTTGCTAAGCCACCTCCCCAATTAGATTCACCCTCTGCTCTGATTATGTAAATTAAGCTGATACAGCTCTGTTCCTCAGACAAAAACATAGTGACGTTCTTTTTTTTTACCTAAACGAGACCCCTTCTTCTAATAAAATACCTGTTTACTTAATCCAAACAGGTACTAACTTCGGTTGAGATAGACATTATCAGTAAAAAAAACTGTAAATTTCTACACTGCTGTTACTTGCTGAGAAAGCAAAACTCTATGTCAAAAACAGCAGGAAGCTGTAACTGGAGATAGCTACGTTTGCACTGTTAAGCTGCTGAGCCACACACCCAGATTCACCCTCTGAACTGACTACGTAAATTAAGCTGATACAGCTCCCTTCCTCAGAGAAACATACAGTAACTTTCTTTTTTTTCTACTTAAATGAAACCCCCTTCTTCTAACTGAGTATCTGTTTGGTAAATCCAAAAAGGTATTAACACTTGTTGAGATAGAATTGATTTATCAGCGAAAAAGCTGTAAAGTAATAGACTGCTGTTATTTGCTGTGAAAGCAAGCCTCTCTGTCAAAAACAGCAGGAAGGTGTAACTGGAGCCAGCTGCTCTTGTACAGCTAAACTGCAAAGCCACACCCTAATTATATTCACCATCCGCTCTGACTATGTAAAGTAAGCTGATGCAGCTCCCTTCCTCAGAGAAACACACAGTGATTTTCTTTGTTTTTTTTACTTAAATGAGACCCCCTTCTTCTAATGGAGTGTCTGTTTGTTTAATTCAAACAGTTACTAACTCCTGCTGAGACAGAATTGATTGATCAGTTAAAAAGCTGTAATGCTCTAGATTGCTGTTGTTTGCTGTGAAAGCAAAGCTCTCTGTCAAAAACAGCAGGAAGCTATAACTGGAGACAGCTGCTTTTGTACTGCTAAGAAGCTAATCCACACCCCCAAATAGATTCACCCTCTGCTCTGAATATGAAAGTTAAACTGATACAGCACCCTTCCTCAGAGAAACACACAAATGAATTTCTTATTTTTTATTGAAAATGAGGACCCCCTTCTTCCAATAGGGTATCTCTTTGCTTAGTCCAACAGGTACTAACTCCTGCTGAGATAGAACTGATTTATCAGTAAAAAAGTTGTAAAGTTCTAGACTGCTATCTGCTGTGAAAGTAAAGCTCTATGTCAAAAACAGCAGGAAGATGTAACTGGAGACAGCTGCTTTTGTACTGCTAAGCTGCTAAGCCACACCCCCAATTAGATTCACCCTGTGCTCTGATTATTTAAATTAAGCTGATACAGCTTCCATCCACAGAGAAACACACAGTGACTTTCCTTTTTTTTACTTAAATGAGACCCTCTTCTTCTAATAGAGTATATGTTTGCTTAATCCAAACAGGTACTAACTCCTGCTGAGATAGAATTGATTTATCAGTAAAAAAGTTGTAAAATTCTAGACTGCTGTTATTTGCTGTGAAAGCAAAGATCTCTGTCAACAACAGCAGGAAGCTGTAAGTGGAGACAGCAGCTTTTGTACTGCTAAGCTGCTAAGCCACCCCGGAATTAGATTCACCCTCTGCTCTGACTATGTAAATTAAGCTAATACAGCTCCCTTCCTCAGAGAAACACACAGTGACTTTCCTTTTTTGTTCTTAAATGAGACCCCTTCTTCTAATAGAGTAAATGTTTGCTTAATCGAAATAGGTACTAACTCCGGCTGAAATAGACTTTATTTATCAGTAATAAAACTGTAAAATTCTACACTGCTGTTATTTGCTGGGAAAGCAAAACTCTGTGTCAAAAACAGCAGGAAGCTGTAGCAGAGAGAAGTGCTTTTGGACTGTTAAGCTGCTAAGCCACACCCCCAATTAGATTCAACCTCTGCTCTGACTTTGTAAATTCAGCTGATACAGCTCCCTTCTTCACAGAAACACACAGTCACTTTCCTTTTTTTTTTACTTAAATTAGACCCCCTTTTTCTAACAGAGTATATGTTTGCTTAATCCAAACAGGTACTAACTCCTGCTGAGATAGAATTGATTTATCAGTAAAAAAGCTGTAAAATTCTAGACTGCTGTTATTCGCTGTGAAAGCCAAGCTCTCTGTCAAAAAAAGCAGGAAGCTGTAACTTGAGACAGCTGCTTTTGTACTCCTAAGCTGCTAAGTCACATCCCACTTATATTCACTCTCTGCTCTGACTATGTGGATTAAGCTGCTACAGCTCCCTTCCTCAAAGAAACACAAAGTGACTTTTTTTTACTTAGATGAGACCCTCTTCTTCGACTAGAGTTTCTGTTTGCTTAATCCAAACAGGTACTAACTCCTGCTGAGATAGAATTGATTTATCAGTAAAAAAGCTGTAAAATTCTAGACTGCTGTTATTTGCTATAAAAGCAAAGCTCTTTGTCAAAAACAGCAGGAAGCTGTAACTGAAGACAGCAGCTTCTGTACTGCTATGCTACTAAACCACACCCCAAATTAGATGCACCCTCTGCACTATGTAAATTAAGCTGATACAGCTCCCTTTCTGAGAGAAAGACACTGTCACTTTCCTTTTTTTAACTTAAATGAGACCCCCTTCTTCTAATAGAGTATCTGTCTGCTTAATCCAATCAGGTACTAACTCCTGTTGAGATAGACTATATTTAGATGTAAAAAAACTGTAACGTTCTAGACTGCTGTTATTTGCTGTGAAAGCCAAGCTCTCTGGCAAAAACAGCAGGAAGCTGTAACTGGAGACAGCAGCTTTTGCACTGCTAAGCTGCTAAGCCACACCCCCAAACAGATTCACCCTCTGCTCTGATTATGTAAATTAAGCTTATACAGCTCCCTTCCACAGAGAAACACACAGTGACTTTCTTATTTTTTTACTTAAATGAGTCCCCTTTGTCTAATAGAGTACCTGTTTGCTTAATCCAAACAGGTACTAACTCCGGTTGAGATAGACTTTATTTATCGGTAAAAAAACTGTAAAGTTCTACACTGCTGTTATTTGCTGGGAAAGCAAAACTCTGTGTCAAAAACTGCAGGAAGCTGTAACTGGAGACAGCTGCTTTTGTACTGCTAAGCTGCTAAGCCACACCCCAAGTTAGATTCACCCTCTGCTCTGACCATGTAAATTCAGCTGATACAGCTCCCTTCCTCAGAGGAACACAAAGTGACTTTTTTTTAATTAGATGAGAACCCCTTCTTCTAATAGAGTATCTGTTTGCTTAATCCAAACAGCTACTAACTCCTGCTAAGAGAGAATTGATTTATCAGGAAAAAAGTTGTAAAATTCTAGACTGCTGTTATTTGCTGTGAAAGCAAAGATCTCTGTCAACAACACCAGGAAGCTATAAGTGGAGAGAGCAGCTTTTGTACTGCTAAGCTGCTAAGCCACCCCCCAAATTAGATTCACCTCTGCTCTGACTATGTAAATTAAGCTGATACAGCTCCCTTACTCAGAGAAACACACAGTGACTTTCCTTTTTTTTACTTAAATGAGACCCTCTTCTTCCAATAGAGTATATGTTTGCTTAATCCAAACAGGTACTAACTCCTGCTGAGATAGAATTGATTCATCAGTAAAAAAGTTGTAAAATTCTAGACTGCTTTTATTTGCTGTGAAAGCAAAGATCTCTGTCAACAACAGCAGGAAGCTGTAAGTGGAGACAGCAGCTTTTGTACTGCTAAGCTGCTAAGCCACTCCCCGAATTAGATTCACCCTCTGCTCTGACTATGTAAATTAAGCTGATACAGCTCCCTTCCTCAGAGAAACACACAGTGACTTTCCTTTTTTGTACTTAAATGAGACCCCTTCTTCTAATAGAATAAATGTTTGCTTAATCGAAATAGGTACTAACTCCGGCTGAAATAGACTTTATTTATCTGTAATAAAACTGTAAAATTCTACACTGCTGTTATTTGCTGGGAAAGCAAAACTCTGTGTCAAAAACAGCAGGAAGTTGTAACTGGAGAGAGGTGCTTTTGGACTGTTAAGCTGCTAAGCCACACCCCCAATTAGATTCAACCTCTGCTCTGACTATGTAAATTCAGCTGATACAGCTCCCTTCTTCAGAGAAACACACAGTCACTTTCCATTTTTTTACTTAAATGAGACCCTCTTTTTCTAACAGAGTATATGTTTGCTTAATCCAAACAGGTACTAACTCCTGCTGAGATAGAATTGATTTAACAGTAAAAAAAAGCTGTCAAGTTGTAGTCTGCTGTTATTCGCTGTGAAAGCCAAGCTCTCTGTCAAAAACAGCAGGAAGCTGTAACTTGAGACAGATGCTTTTGTACTCCTAAGCTGCTAAGTCACATCCCACTTAGATTCACTCTCTGCTCTGACTATGTGGATTAAGCTGCTACAGCTCCCTTCCTCAGAGAAACACACAGTGACTTTCTTTTTTTTCCTCTTACTTAAATGAGACCCCTTCTTCTTATAGAGTATATTCTTGCTCAATCCAAACAGGTACTAACTCCTGTTGGGAGAAACTTGATTTATCAGTAAAAAAATGTAAACTTCTACACTACTGATATTTGCTGTGAAAGCAAAACTCTCTGTCAAAAACAGCAGGAACCTGTAACTGGAGACAGCTGCTTTTGTATTGCTAAGCTGCTAAGCCACACCCCCAATTAGATTCCCCCTCTGCTCTAACTATGTAAATTGAGCTGATACAGCTCCCTTCCTCAGAGAAACACACAGTGACTTTCTTTTTTTTATTTAAATGAACCCCCTTCTTCTAATAGAGTATCTCTTGCTTAATCCAAACAGGTACTAGCTTCTGCTGAGTTATAACTGATTTATCAGTGAAAAGTTGTAAAGTTCTAGATTGGTGTTATTTGCTGTGAAAGCAAAGCTCTCTGTCAAAAAGAGTAGGAAGTTGTAACTGGAGACAGCTGATTTTGTACTGCTAAGCTGCTTAGTAACATCCCAATTAGATTCACCCTCTGCTCTGACTATGTAAATTAAGCTGATACAATTCCCTTCCTCAGAGAAACACACAGTGACTTTCTTATTTTTTTCTTAAATGCGACCCCCTTCTTCTAATAGAGTATCTGTTTGCTTAATCCAAACAGGTGCTAACTTCTGCTGAGATATAATTTATTTATCAGTAAAAATTCTGAAAAGTTCTAGACTGCTGTTATTTGCTGTGAAAGCAAAGCTCTCTGTCAAAAACAGCAGGAAGCTGTAACTGGAGAAAGCTGCTTTTGTTCTGCTAAGCTGCTAAGCCACACTCCCAATTAGATTCACCCTCTGCTCTGACTATGTTAATTAAGCTGATACAGCTCTCTTCCTCAGAGAAACAAACAGTGACTTTCTTTTTTTTTCTACTTAAATGAGAGCCCCTTCTTGTAATAGAGAATTGGTTTGCTTAATCCAAACAGGTACTAACTCCTGCTGAGATAGAACTGATTTATCAGTAAAAAAGGTGTAAAATTCTAGACTTCTATTATTTGCTGTGAAAGCAAAGCTCTCTGTCAAAAACAGCAGGAAGCTGTAACTGGAGACATCTGCTTTTGTACTGCTAAGCTGCTGAGCCACGCCTCCAAACAGATTCACCCTCTGCTCTGACTATGTAAATTAAGCTGATACAGCTCCCTTCGTCAGAGAAACACACAGTGAATTTTTTTTTTTTTTAAATGAGACCCCCTTGTTCTAATGGAGTATCTGTATGCTTAATCCAAACAGGTACTAACTCCTGCTGAGATAGAATTGATTTAGCATTAAACAAAGCTGTAAAGTTCTAGACTGCTGTTATTTGCTCTGAAAGCAAAGCTCTCTGTCAAAAACAGCAGACTTCTTGTTTTCTATTGGTGATGCCTCTCCCTATACATCCCAGTATCCCCCCAGCTATCCTTACTGCCTTCTCACATTGCTTGCTTACCTTTAGATCATCTGATATGACTACCCCCAGGTCCCTTTACATTTTTGTTGTTGTTAATAATTCCCCTCTGACCGTGTATTCTTTCCCTGGGTTTTTGTTTCCCAGGTGCATTACTTTGCACTTCTTTGCATTGAATCTAAACTACCATACTTTTGCCCATTCATCCCACCTTGCCAAGTCTCTTCTCTTCCTTTCCACTCCCCCTTGTGTATCAACCCTGTTGCAGATCTTTGTGTCATCTGCAAAGAGGCATACTTTTCCTTCCAGTCCCTCTGCAATGTCACTTATAAAGACATTAAAAAGAACCGGATCCAGTACTGAGCCCTGTGGTACCCCACTAGTAACCCCATTTTCTTTGGAGTGGAGTCTGTTTATTATTACCCTCTATGTCCTGTTGTCCAACCAATTTTTTACCCAGGCTACCACATTGGGACCCACTCCCATTCTGGCTAATTTGTTTATTAATCTTTTGTGTGGGACTGTGTCAAATGCCTTGCTAAAGTCTAGGTAGGCCATGTCCACAGCCCCTCCCTGGTCTACCACTTTGGTCACCTAGTCAAAGAAATCTGTTAGATTCATCTGACATGACCTTCCCACTGTAAATCCATGCTGCTGTGGGTCCTTTGCCACGCTGGCCTCTAGGTACTCAACATTTCTTTCTTTCAGAACTGATTCCATCATTTTCCCTACCACTGAGGTCAAGCTAACTGGTCTGTAGTTTCCTGCCTCTGCTTTGCTCCCACTTTTGTGAAGGGGAATCACATCTGCCCTCCTCCAGTCCTCAGGTACCACACCCTCCTCCCATAATTTGGTAAAAATGGTAGTCAGTGGTGTCACTAATTCTCTCCTTAGTTCTTTTGGAATTCTGGGGTGAATCCCATCAGGCCCCATTACTTTGTCCACCTTCAGTTTTAGGAGTTCTTTAAGAACCCTTTTTTCTTTGAAAGGATGGGTATAGACCCCTATCTAGAGTGCTTCTATTGAATGGATTAGATACTTCCCCTCCTCCTCTTTTGTGAATATTGAGCAGAAGTATTTGTTCAGTATCCCTGCTTTTTCACTGTCCCTCTCTGCCCACCACCCTGCCCTTTATTAAGTGTCACTATCCCTCCTTGGTCTTTCTTCACTCCCTAATGTACCTATAAAAGGTTTTATCCCCCTTCTTAACTGAGTTGGCTATCTTTTCTTCGGTTTGGGCCTTTGCTATTCTGACTGCCTTCCCCACTTCCTTCTGCTTTAACTAGTAAAGTTCTCTGTCCTGTCCCTTCTGTGTTTCCTTATACTTCTTGAATGCTGTCTTTTTCTCCCTAACCTTCCCCGCCACCTCTTTTGAGAGCCATAGTGTTTTTTTCTTTCATTTTGATTTATTTGCTTCACACAGAGGCTTGTTGCCTCTGTGATGGCAGTTCTGATGTTTCCCCATTGTTCCACCACCTCTCCTTCTTGCCTGTTTGCTAATGCTTTTCTGAGGCTCTCTCCCATTTTGACAAAGTCAGTCCTCCTAAATTCCAGTACCCTCACTTTTGTATTGCTTGACTCTGCGGCTGTGTTTATCATGAATCACACTGTTTGGTGGTCACTTGTTCCCAGATGGCTACCCACTTCCAGATCTGAGATTCCCTCTCTCTGTCCCCATTTGAGAGTACCAGATCTAAGATTGCTCCCTCCCGAGTGGGTTCCAACACTAGCTACTTAAGCTATGCCCCCTGTAGGGCATTAAGAAAGACCCTGCTCTTGGAAGTGGCTGCAGGAAAGGTGCTCTAGTTAACATCTGGCATATTCAGGTCCCCCATGAACAATATGGATTTTAATGCACACCCTGTCATGATTTATTACTTACTTACTTGTAAAGCATCATAAACATCATAAACTATCAGCCATGTGTCACTGATTTAACCAATCAGTGCTGATAATTAGCTTGAATATGAAGACCATAAGTGGGTTTCAAATGCAGTATTTGTAAATGTGGAATGCTCCACTAATGAAATGGGAGTGTCCATGTAAAGGTAAACACTCAATAAGGAAGATGTTGCAGGCAATGAGAGCAGCAGTGGCACATCTGTACTCCAAAAACCAAAAATGAACACAGTCTCCTGCTTGTTCTCTGCAATATAATCTCCATTTCTTACTGAGCAAGCACCAAACTAGACTAAAAGTTCAGATAAAGACTATCAACCAAGAGATGAGGTCTAAATCTGCTAACAGCTGCAATGTTTTGATGTTCATGCTTCTCCTTTTCACAGTATTTGTACCTGGATATGAGAGGTGCTGCTGTTTTCAAAACCTAAAATATCTTCCTTTGTAAGTGTTTGCCTTTAATATTTTAACCCTTGATGGGCACTCTGCTTCTGATGCCTGGATCTCTGAGGCTCTGTTCTGTTTGTTTGTTTTTTTAATATCTATTTTTTCAGCTTTTTTCTTAGTACAAGCTATCAAGTATGGTTTGATGAATTATAGTATACTTAAGTGATAAGGCATGCCAGAGGGTTTTTTTGTGCTAGGATAATGGCATGCCTTGGGTGGGTTGAGGCACACAGCCAAAGGCCAAGTGCTTCCACTGTCAGAGATGTTTCATTATCACTGCACAAAGCACACCCTGGAGTGCCTTATTGTAATTATTAAATGGGCCCCTTAATGTAGCAATGTAACAAAATACATTTTCCAAAAACCTAGTTCCAGCTACAGTTAATAAAAATATATGTATACTTGGCAAATCTACTTTTGTAGGTACCTCCTAAGCTGTGCACCATGAGTTTTTTAAAAATGTTCTCAGTCCTTACCCTTGTCAGGTCTACAGTGCTATTTCTAAGCCAAATGTGGGAGCCATCTGTTTTCTTGAGAAAAAATAAAACATTTATAAAATACTCAAATTTTGGTGGAACAAGAAAGTTTTACCACCAAATAAAACTGGAAGATGCCTGAAATGTTTTACAGTGAAAAAAGGTAAGGTCACATTTTTGTCCAAGTTCGTTGCACTGCTGCTTTAAGATGAGCAAAGAAATAGTTTTACTTTTTCATTTAAATAAGTAAAAATTAGAAAAAAATGTCCTATTTAGCCATTGCAATTTGCTGTTTGGCCAGTAGATGGAAGATGCTACTTTTTGTTAGACAAGTAATAAACTGAGGTACAGTATACTGATACAGCTGTGCCTGCTTAATGTAAACAAGTCTGTGATGTCATGGATCTTATTCCAGTGCCATTGTGCTGGGATACCAACACTGGATTGTGAGCTCCTCAGCCAATCCAGTTTCTTGATTTTGATACCCATTTCATAATTTTATGTATATTGACACATCCATTATGGCTATAAGCAGTGGTGTAATTAGGAAAAATAAATTTGTAAGCCAGAACCCTTTGGTGCCTCTTTGCCACCCCCATTTGTAGACATGCGCATATTTGCCACCCAGACCCATTATACAACCTGTATTGTACTTTAGACATTGTATAATAAGAGCAAAAACACAGTGGTACTTAGCGTTATACATTTAGCACTATGTTTAATTTAAACTGTGCACATCATTCACATTATAACACCAGTGGGGGGATAGCAGATAGTAGGAGTAACCAGAATCTATTGCGAGGGCCCCAAATGCCGTCCCCCCTCCAGTTAACTTGTAAGCTGTGGCTTACTTGGCATATGCATTCTTACACTCAAGACTGTAAAAGTGTCACCTCTTGTGTCCTTTGGGTTCCAGAACCACTCACGTTCTGTCCATGGTTCTTAATTCTAAGAACATGAAAGGAGACAAAAAGGTATGAAGTTTTCATTTCCTTTTCATGTCAGAAAAAAATCTTATATATATAGAATTAGCAAATAGTGCATGAATGGATAGTTCCAATGAGCCTAAACAAATCTCAATTTCATCTATAGTTGTATGTGTGTACTTTTCTTGCAGGTTTTTACATCTGCTGTTGTAATTAATTTATTGCCTCAGCTCCCCCTAGGTTGCATCTGTACTGTAAATGAGATTTCTTTATCTCTGTATGTTTACATGACAAACACATTTTCAGTAAATAAATAAATAATGGTCCTTGCTGAAATGATTTTTCCATTTATAGTGGTAGATCCCATGTGGAGGGCAGAGGGAGGTGGGTGAACTGGAAAAGAAGTTGATGGATGAATAAGTAGATGGAGTTATACAGAATCAGTTAGGTTTCCTCGAGGGGGAAATTGTATTGCAAGTTAATAAGAGGACACAATCTGTTATCTTAATGTGCGGACTTCTCTCAGCAACCTCTTAGCATCGGAATGAGATAAGAGTCAAATAACATTATCCACTCAGCCAAGTACTCTGGAGCAATTTCTGCCTCTCTTTCTTATCGCTGCAGAAGACAAATAGAGCATGACACATTGAGAGAAAGAAGCCCTGACATTTCAGCAGGGCACACAACACCTGGGTGTCACACGTGTCACAAACAATTAAAGGTGTCTCAGACTTCCTTCAAGAAGTATGACAGCTGCTTTCTGGGCTCCAGCTGCAGCTTGCCATTTCTTATGAAATTAGATCCCTGGATTTTTATTTGTTTTTTTTAAGGTAGTTCTTGAAAAGTGTGGGGCCAGTTTTACACATTTAAGAAAACAGTATTTTTCCTTGAATAGTTTGTTTACTTTTCATCCGAATTCTGGCATTCTCTGAATGTAAAGTTTACTTTTAACAGCTATAGCAGTCTCTTTAAAGCATTAACCTTTCTGTCACAAAATATTATTTAAATAACTACTCAGTTCTTCACAATGATATTTATAACAGTATATTCACAGCAATTTAGTTATTCATCTTCATTCAGTGTCCATATCGTAGTTGCACTTCTACTGTAAATATTTCCATTAATTTTATCAATAGTATTTTGAACTGAACTCTCTTCTTCTGAGGTTGTTAGAGTCTTAGCTCCTTACAGAAATGCCATTATTTCAGTTTTTCCTTTCACCACTTCATTTTTAAGGTGTTCAGTGAAGCTAAAAGCAGACTACTTGTTAGCTAGTGGTCTGCTGTACATGGCCAAAACTGGAAGAGGAGAACCTTGCTGTTTTGGCCACTCTGGTAGAAAAACACAGTTGGGTACCAACAACAGCACAGGCTGTAATATAATACTATAGATTGTGGGCTGGATATTCAAAAGGGTTGTGCCATGCGCAATAGGGTTGTGCCTGCGCAAGTCCGAAATTGCTCCATTCTGCGATATTCAGCAGGAGGCAGTTGCGCCCCCCAAGTCGTGCTGAGCAACAGCACAATGCTAATGAAGGCATGCTCAGCCGGAGGGGGAGGAACCATGCATAAACTGCACAGCCCGATATTCAGCCAGGCTGTGCAGAGTTGTGCAGGCGCAACCCCAACCTGTGCCTGCACGACTTTGAGCCAAAAAAAAAAGGATCAAGTCGAGGGCCACCCACAGATGAGCTGCTGCATTGCAGGGTGCAACACAGCAGCTGCCACCTGTGGGTGGCCCTCCACTTCTTCCCTGTGTCCCCACCTGCAGCCCGATCATGGGCATAATAGTAACCCCTCCATAGCCCAATCATGGGCACAGAACACCTCCCCACTGGCAAGCGTCGAGGCATAACATACATAGCAACCCCCACTGGCCTGATCGCGGGCATAACATAAATGACGCCCCACTAACTCGATAGTGGGCATAATGTGAAACCTTCCCCCCACTGGCCCGATCGGCGGGCATAACAGAAACTGAACCTCCCCCACTGGCCCGATCGCTGGCATAACATACATGACAAGAGCAGTCAGATATGTGAATGAATGAATTCATTCACATATCTGAACTGTTTGTACGGGTATGTATGTTCCATTGCTCTTGCTCTTGGAACCAATGGGTGTGCACCCCTTACCATGCTGTCAGTCAGCGGGTGGCGGGGCAGCAGGTGGGTGGGGTGCTGCCACCACGGCTGATGGGGGAGCGGGGTGGTGGGGCTCCATGGGTGGGTGGTGTGGGGGGCCACTAGATCACCAGGGTAATTGGACCTTGGGGGGCGTGGCTGACTCTATTGCCCGCGACCAGGCTTCGCGGTCCACTGGACCACCAGGGATATTGCTCTTTGGGGGGTTGGCTCTTATGCCCACGATCAAACCCGCCGATCCAGTGGACCACCAGGATATTGCTCTTTGGGGTGAACTCCATTCTGGCGTGATCGGGCCAGTGGGGGTTACATTATGCCTGTGATCGGGCCAGTGGGGGGTTCATTTATGTTATGCCCGTGATCGGGCCAGTGGGGGTTGTCATGTATGTTATGCCCGTGATCGGCCCAGTCGGAGGATTTACTTCATGCCCATGATTGGGCTGCAGGGGCCGTCGGTCCCCAATGGCTGCTGCCTGGCAGGATGCCAGGCGCAAATCATCGAGATCGGCACACCTGCATGCTAATGGCATGCAAATGGGGCCATAAGTAGATGCAAATGGCCCCCCCTGCACCTTGCATGAATTATGGCCCCATTTGCATGTCACCTTTTGAATATCAGAAATTTGCGCATGGCGCAATGGAACTTGCGCCACCGCATCTTGAATGCTCCACTCTGACCACTTGCGGTGGCGCAAGTTCCACTGCGCCATGCACAGTGGCTGTGGCTGGGGGGCGATATTCAAAGGAGTTGCTCAATAGTGCAACTCCGTTGAATGTCACCCTGGCCACACCTCAGCGCAACTTTTTTGAGCAGCGCAAGAGCTTGCGCCACAGAATGGTGCAGTTTGAATATCCAACCCTGTATAGGGATCCATAGTATTGAATTACAGGAATTATTTCCAGCTTCTAAATTTTGTTCTGCACCCCCCCAACTTGCACACATGCAAGAGCAGAGAAAATGAAGGATGTAGCACTCCTCCTCCTCCTCCTCCTAAAGGTGCAACTATGCAGTGTTCTTTGAAACAAAATCTGTACATACACCAAATACTGAAGGGTAGAACTTTTGTTGGTGCAAAATCAGGAACCTTGACCAATCACCTGATGTATCACCATGCTCTGTAGCTTCCTCACACATGCAACGCTTGCAGCACTGGCACAGACACATTTTGCTGGGTACATATCATCAGTTTACTGTATGATATGGTGTGGCTGTAAAGTTACTGTACCTGAAACAAAGCAGCATGTGCTCCTATAGCAAGAGATGATCATGCAACAAAACATCTCAGGTTCATACTGTCTTCTTTGAAGTTTCTCCTGCATACATCCTCTCTGTGATTCACAGAAATGCTTTTTATACAGTAAAAGTATTTAAGTACCTTTTTAGTTCCCTTCCTCACCACCCAGCTCCATGTGCTACAGGCTCCTCACCCACTCACCCCTGCCTGCAAAGACCCAAACCTGTCACTATATATAAGGTGGGCATAGGAGCACTCAACTCATTAGTAGATCATTCACACTCTGTTTATGGTGTATGACAAAAGGATGTCATCATTCCATTTTGCCAGTGATATGTTTGATTCTAACATACCATAAAGTGGCCACTGAACCTTGGTTATTTTCTTGATAATGCCTTGCCATAGAGTTTGGCATTATTAAGAAAACAGCCATGGTTCGGTGGTCACTTTATGGTATGTTGGCATCAAAAAATGCCACCATGTCAAAACTGGGTGGTGACATCCAGAAAAAAACTTCAACAAAGGAGGTCTATTGGATTCATGAACTTGAAAGCATACACCCAAAGGGATTAAATTATATTCGCTGTTTGTGGAATAGCAATGGGGAGAGATGGGGTATATATATATATTTTTTTTTTTATTTATTTATTCTAGGATTACAAGTACCTTTGAGCCAAGGCTCTTTTACAAAGGTTCCACATCAGAAATAACAAACAACAAGGAAGCAACAGTGAAATAACAGTAAACAATTCATGTACAACAGTGCTATTGAAGGGGGGTCAATTATAGGAAGTGTAAGGTGTAGAGGAGGAGGAGAAGGAGGAGAAGTGTAGGTAGTTAATGAAGGCAGCTACAGTAAGAGGGTGAACACAGCTAGGACGCATATACCCCCAAGGAATGGGCAGGGTCAGGTGCCCAGGGGTGGCAGAGAAACAGGGATGAGAGAAGAGGGGGAGGATGAAGATGCAGCCTGATGCATTTGTCAAAAAATAAATGGGAAGGGATAATAGAAGATATAAGGGGGCAGAGTGGAGGGGACAAGTGCTATAATGGGGCAAGGAGAGACTAATGAGGTGGTATGAAGACCTGAGATTTGAAGGGGTGCCTCAGGAGCTGGGGGAAGGGGGACTGGGGGGCCTAGGGTTAAGCAGTATATAAGTTAGGATTAAAGCTGTGTAGGTCACCATCTAGGAGAGGCAGTCACAGGAGCTAGAGGCAATGAGATGGGACCAGAGCCTGGTTTTGAACAGACCTAGTGCTGAGGCAGAGGACATGGCGTGGCTGAGACCATTCATCCATAGAGGAGCACTATAGGCAAAGGAGCGTTGGCCTTGCGTAGTTTGACAGTGAGGAACTTGTAGAATCTGAGTTATTGAGCTTCTGGTGTTCTGCCGTATGGTGTTTTGATTTTTCCAACCATAGCACATGTGAGATACTTTATATGGTTGGAGAGTTGGAGCCATCCAGATTGTTCATATAGTACTTGTGTAACTTGTAGTACTTTTTGTGGTTTTACTCTATTCCCACCCTTGAGTAGTAGTTAAGTAGGTAGTAATTTGTAGGGAATAGAAGGCCCAGGAACAAGGGTGAGAAAGCGCCAGAGAAGGAGAAGGTGGAGGAGGAGGAGGAGGAGGAGGAGGAGGAGGAGGAGGAGGGGTGGTGGTGGTGAACAAAAAACACTCCCTAAGCAAGGGAGGTGCATTAGTGGAGGGCTTAAATAGAGGTCGTGGAAGGGGCTATTCCCCACAATGAACCTCGGGCCAAGCCCTACCATTCAATGTTTGTGGAATAGCAATGGGGAGAGATGGGGTATATAGTGCTTGTGTAACTTGTAGTACTTTTTGTGGCTTTACTGTATTCCCACCCTTGAGTAGTAGGTGTGTAGGTAGTAATTAGTAGGGAATAGAAGGCCTTAAAAGATACCTCCTGCAACTCAGAGAGTATGACCCCCTGGCACTTAGGAGAGGAACCCCCCCCCCAGGTGGAGGAAACCTCTGAAGACCCATGGCCAAAGGTCTGCCCATCCACTGGGCATACTAAAAGGAGAAGGACCTAGGTTCTAGTAACCATAGCTAATTTGAGGTTGGTGAGCTGCTTGGAGAGATGATGATCCATCCTCAATCCATGTATGATGCAGACTGGACAATAATCCTGAGGTTGAAGAGTAGGTCTTTTTTGAATGAGTGATAGAATCTGAAGTGTGAAGTAAATCCAGGTGAAGGAGGGTGAAGGAAGTACAAGTGTCTGGATGATGAATGATGCTTGTCCCATGGAATTGTACGGGTATAATGAACAGAAGGAGCATGACTTGATCAATAAGTTACTAGACAGGCAATGGTGGAAATGCTATGGTACAAGAAGTCATTAGTGAATGACCCAACTTGTGACAGGTTTGAATGTCAAGGTATGGTCTGGAGGCAAGGAATTCAGTAATGAATGAGGAGTTACTAAGGAAGCATTTGTGAAGCAGAAATGAGTAGAAGAAAGTCTATGAGTGCCCTGGAGATGATGGCTCATTCTCAATCCAAGGACGCTGCAGACTGAATGATGATCCTGAGGATGAAGGGTACTTCTTTTCCGTAGGGATGGTAAAATCCTATGTGTGGAGCAGATCCAGTTGAAGAAGGGCTAATATAGTCCATATTTCCAAGGTGACAAAAGATGAATGTCCAAAGGGATTATAGGAGCGTAGTGATTCAGGAGAGCATAATTTGATTGATATAAAACCAGACAGTACACTGTGGATTTGTGATGATTTGTAAGTTATGGGTGACTGATCCAATTCATGTAAGGTTCAATGTTCAAGGTAGTCTGGAGGTAAAGAATTGATTAGTGAGCGATAAACGCTAAGTAAGCATCCCTGAGTAAAAATGGGTAGAGGAGAGTTTGAGTGACTGATGAGAGTGACACTATAAGTGATTAGTAAACAAATAGAAGATTTGCAGAGCAGTCCAGATGGTAGCCAAATGTATATGGGGGAATGATTGGAAATTCGGTATAAGCGATGGATGGCTTCTTTGGTCATAATGTTTGTGACTTCATATGTAAATACTCTGCTGATACGCTGCCTGAAGTAAGTGTGGGTATTTCTGTGGTGTGATTGTCTAGGAGATGCACTGTGGTGGCATAGGTTGATTAAGTTTACAGGTAATCCTGATGCTGAAGTACTTGAGAGAAGCTTGGGGGCAGATGTAAGGAAGAGTCTGTAGGCTGGATTGGTAGTAAGATCGATTAGTGCAGGATGCCATAGGATCTTAGTGCTACAGCTGATTAATACCGATTGGGAGGCAAGACTGAGTTGGTGAATTTGTCTTGACTGATACGGATTGGCAGTTAGAATTCAGGAGAGCCAGTTCTCGGTGATTGTCTTTATTGTAGAGATTAGCGACGGTAATTTGAGAAAAAGAGGCTGAAGGGTCAGCTGGAAGAGCAGTTAACCCAGCTGAAGGTACTAGGTGACAAAGTGTGGATGACTGTATAAGGAATGGCGATGTCCAGGAGCGATAAAGATGGTTTGGATGGTGTGGAGTTGGTAATCAGCTAGGCGATATAGGTCCTACGATGACTATTCTGGAAGACATCGGTGAAATTCTTAAAACAAACAATGGCTGTTGAGGAGTAGGAGTCGAGTAACATGGTGAACAGAGACAATGTTGGTAGGAGAGGCTGCAGAAGATCAAATGGATGGTGTCTGTAGTTGAATGGGTTATCCTGCAATTCCTGGTATCCATAGAAGTGATACTGATTACGAAGTCGGAACATAGCAGAAGGCTTTAAGTCCTCTGCCTGTATGAGGATAGCCAGTGAGAAGAGGTAGACTTCGAAGTCATTGTGATTGAATGGACAGGAATTGGAGGGTATATCCAATAGAGACAGAGAAGATCTTCCTATTGTCCAGGCAAATGGGATTCTATGAATGATTGTGAGGAGCTGATTGAGCAGTATAAAAACTCTATTATGATGTAAGAGTCTATGAGGCATGTTAGCCAAGGGGTGTTTGCTGGTAGTAGTATTTCTTCAGAGCAATGAACGAGTGATCCAATGAGTAGTGGAAGGGTAACTATTAGAATGGCCAGAGCAGGAGTATGAGATGGAGCATATGGAAGAGCAGATGATCAGGTAGGAATACTGGTTGGAGATAGGGTACGAGGCCCAACAGAGCCCCAGCAAACAGTACGAAGCCCCGAGCTTACAAGGCGGAGATGAAAAGGCAGCCATCCAAAGGGAAAGGAAGGCCAGTGTGAATCCTGAGGAACTGAAGGAATGATCTAGGGAAGGTGATGGGATAGGAGAAGCCAGATGATGTGTAGTGCAGGAAGGAACAGGACTGGGTCAGCTCATCGGCAAACAGCAGCGGAATGCAGGAAGGTCATTGTAAGATGCCAGAGTAAAAGTCACAGAAGACCAAGGAGTGAAGTCAAGCACCACGAGCAATTGAGTCGAGACACATGAGTCCCACAGCTGATGAAGGCTTCAAATGACTAGAGGGAAATGACGGAAGGTGCTACAGCACAGAAGGACGAGGTTGCCATGTCAGAAGACTCAAATGACTCATACAGCAGCTGGAAGGGGTGGCCTGTGGCAAGGAAGTCCATGAGGCAGTCGGAGTGAGATGGAGACCGAACGAGCAGACAATATCCAAATCATGAGGGAAAGGAGGCCAAATGGGGTCATGTACAAAGATCCATGAAAGTGCAGGATGGAGACAGGTGAGGAAGGAAGGACGTCATAGGAAACAGAGGGGTCCCATTTCTGGAGGGAAGCTACAATTGGGTAGGAAGTAAAATACAGAAGGATGTGCTGTCAGGTGCAGATGCAGACTCCTAAGCAAGGGAATAGAGGTGAGATGACCAGGACACGATACGCCAGAGAAGGTATGACGATGGAGGCAGGATTGGTAAATGGTTCAGGTCCAGGAAGGAGGAGCAAGCAATGGTCCAGGAGAGAGCATACAAAGTTAAAACAGATGAATGCTGGAACAAACTTCCAGTCCTGGGTAAGAGACCACCTGAATCTGAAACCAGCAGGCCCAGGTAGGAGGATAGAGACAACTGAGTGGATGGGATCCTGCTCCAGGCAGGAGTGATAACTGGGTATGGGACAGAGATGGTACAGAACAAGTGGAGTCACATAAACAGGCAACAAAACTAGGTAGTCAGTGCTTGGAGACCTGCATATGATCCAGCAGACAGAGTCGGAAGGCAATGAGGGAAGGAGGCCCTGTTCCCAAAGGAAAGAGGCAACCTGCATCATGTACAGGATGCAAAAGGGGAAACCAGCGAAGGCAGAGTCAAGCTCCCAGCCATGGGAGACAGATGATAGGACCAGAAATCAAGGCTACAGACCAGGTAGGAAGTAGAAGGCAAGCCTGGCAAAGTCACTTTCCTGAAGAGAAGCAGCATCTGGGTAGGCAGGCTGAGAATGCGTAAAGTTGAAGCTATGGAATGGAGGTTCAGGCACCCATCAGTGTCGGCTGAGGTGGGCTAATCCTGACTTGAGGCATCTAGGCATAGGTAAGATGATGAGGGCACATGGTGAAGAAGTTCCGTTCCCGAAGGGAAGCGGCAACTGGTATGAGGTAGAGAAGCATGGTAAGACTCAGTAGATTGTAGACATGACTCCCATCCCTGGTAGTCAGGGTGAGCTAACCTGCACTCAATGCTGACCAGCAGAGTTAGGGACAGAGGATGTCTATTTGGTAAGTAGCAGGAGGTAGTGAAGTGATAGAATCCCATCCCTGGTAGACAGGGGAAGCCTACCTTCGCTCAGCACCTCAGAATGCATGAGTTAGAGACGGAGTCCGGAGTACTGCTGGCATGGGCTGGCTAAAGCACAAATGTACTGCTGAAGAGAGAGAGAGAGAGAGTAGAGTTAGGACATGGGAGCGGGGATAGGATGATGAATAGTAGTTGGCATTGCGATATACATAGTTTGGTAGGTATGGTAAATACAAAGCAGAATGACATAGGGTAAGTGCCATGAAGCGTACGCTGGAGGAAAAAAAAAACTTGTAGAACAAGGCAGGAATGAGGGAGCTAGTAATGCAGGCATGTGCTCTGAATCTCAGGGACGGTGGAGATAAGGTGTGCTGAGAGAAGCAGGAGCAGCATACATGAGCGATGAGGTCTCTTACCCCCTAGAGGCTTGGTGACACTGATAAAGGTGATTGTAACAGTGACACTTGATTCACTGTTTGGGGAGCTGGAGCACTAGGTTATGCCATGCCCTTCGTCCTGAGGGGATTGCACTATCTACTCTGTGGTGACATGCTTCAGGGGCAAATGGGATAGGTAACTGAATAAATAATGAGAGTAGAGGCATGGGGAAGCAGGAGAGAAGTGATACGTGTCCTATGAAGTATGAGTGTTGGCCCAAAATACAGCCCCCCAGAACCATGACCTAACTGAATGGCTGTAGGAGAAAGAAGAACTCCGGCTGCCGCTTTCGATACATTGGCTCCTATAACATAGGAATGCAGTTATCACAGGTTATCCAGTCGTGCATTGGATGAGTCAGAAGCAAATGCCAACCCCCCCCCCAGTCAAGACATCATGGGAAGGCACATTGGGCAACCAGGATAGCTCAAATATGATAGTAAAATGACAGGCAGTAGGCAGAAGAGAACAGAATGTCTGGGCCCACCCAGACGCAGTTGTAGGAGAGGATACAGCAATACTTATGGTGAATAAATGAAAAGGGAGTTGAGTAACTGGGAAGGGCGGAAAGCTAGATGTGATTCCAAGCATGAGCTGGGGCAGGAGTGCTGGTAGAGGGGAAATAGCAGGTATAATGTAAGTGGAGGTATGCTCTAAGCTGATCTGGGGTGAGCAAACAAAATACAGGAGGTAAATGTTATAGTTCAAGTTTGCAGGTGCAAATTGACAAGGTACCTTTGTAAATGAGCCTATGGCTCAAAGGTTTTTCCAAACTGCTGTCTAAATGAAAAAAAAAATTAAAAAAAATTGTGCGGGTCAGTTTGTTATTAATTGTTAGTTCTCAATTCCAAAACCATGTTTTCTCGGTAGTAATAAAGGCAGCCGTTTACTAGCAAAGTTTGTACAGGAGGTAAATGGTAGGATCACTAAGCCGCAGCCTGAGTCATTGGCAAACAATGTAGGGAGGTACTCACTGGACAGGTAGAGCTGAGGTCTGCCGTAATGGTATGGAAGAGCCAAGGACACTGAGATAACCAGGAAAGCCAGGAAAGAGAAGATATGTTACTGGTACTGTTCAGAACATGGTTTTGGACCAACCTTGCAGGCTAAGGAGCTGGGGAGGAGAGAGGAACGCTTGTGGGGACAGACAGGAAGTGAGCATACCCCAGGAAGGGGAGTGATGGAAGTCCAGAACAACAGTGGGCAGGAGTGCTAATAGTGCTGAGGGATAAGGACGGGATGCAGCCAAAAGTCCAAAAGAACACAGAGGGGGAACCAAGGCATCAGCAGCAACAGGGAGGAGCGAAAAGTCAGGAGGTGGAACGGAGCCGCCTAAGAGAAGGGTGGCCAGGGAGGACACAGGACAACAGGTAAAAGAAAAGAGCAAATGGGAGAAACAGACAACGAGAGGGAAGGGGGAGACCCACGGGAATGGAGAACGAACAAAAGAGAGCAGCAGCAGAAGCAGGGGTCAACCTTAACCTTTTTTTGCACTAGCCAGCAGGGCAAGTTGATTCAAAATTGCACTAGCCAGCAGAAGGTTGAACTAGCCCTTAATTATAATAGTACATTTTGATCACTTATACATGAAACAATGCAAGCCAAGAAATACTTTGTTTATTGCACATTTATCCTGCTCCCACATTGCTTCCAGCTCCTCAGCAGAAAAAAAGACTGCAATGCCATCACACACACAGTAAGGCTCCCCCCCACCCCATTGTTTTGTACCATGGCTTCCTCTCTTCCTATTTCTGCTCCCCCAACCAAACCAGAGGACATCACAACAGCAATGTTCAACCAAGCAGTCTTAGCTCTGCACACACAACCGCTGACATCATCATGCACCTCACCACACTGTCACCACCACCCATAGGGCAATGAACAGAGTCAGGCAGAGAAAGACAATCTCAGTCCCCACCCTATAGTCAACTGGAGACCTGCACTTCTGGGAATCTTCGTGCAGTCTCAAGTGAGCCAGGAGCACATCTAAGATTTCTTTGGGGGTGGAAGCTAAACAAACCTAAGTGGCTTGGAAAATAGAAAACTATGACATTTTTATTTTTAAAAGCATTGATTTTAATATGCTCTGCCCCAACAACAGATTTTTCTTTAATCTGTGACCTTTCATCAGTTCAGGGGAAACAGTACACAGGCATAATGCTATACTATCTCTGTTTGTATATATGTTGATCTATGTATCCCAGGAATGCCTATTTTAAGCTTTCAAATTATGTATTTTATTAAGGTTTATTTTTCTACCATACATGATCTGAAGCTTTGTTTTTAAGATGAAAGGACATGCTGGATGGGATAAGGATGGGACTGTATGGATGGTGATGGCTGGCATGGTCCATTTAAGAAGAGCCAGAGACTCCTACACTTGCCAGTAATGGCAGCTATGGATCTGTGGATGGTCATTTTAGAGTCTGGACTGCAGTGGTGTCCAGGGAAAGAACAGAGTTAAGAGATTTGGAGGGGAGAGGGAAGTTATGATGAGGCTGGGATAAAACCCACCACCTGCAGGGCCGACCCTGTATACCTCCTTGCATTTTGTCACTGAAATGTTGGATACAAACACTCAAAATGTAGGGAAATGAGGGGCACTGGTCTTAATAATATGGGACAAATTGTTAAACAGAAGGTGCTTTTACACACACACTACTGCACCAAAACCAGCGTTACCTGTCCGGCTTCGATACAGCCTGTTGCGCTTCACGTCCCGATTAGACGAGCTCCTGTTCCACCACAACATCACCCAGCCCTCCATATCAGTGCAGTACTCCTTGCCGGGTAGAACAGTGGCCGTGATGCAATAACTGAAGAGCTAGAGGTCTTGAACCGGACTGGGCGCTTTACACTGCCCGCCGTAACGGTATGCTTGGGGACAAACCACCGACGCCAGGGAATGCGGTTCAGGCGAACGTTCATTTTACAACGGAACAAAAAGCATTTAGACAGCATGGGATGGACCGGTAGGGTCCTTCTGTAACGCTTATTCCGTTGTAAGACTGTGTGTGTAAAAGCACCTAGAGACACATTCAGAAAACTGGAAGCTGGTGACTTAACAGCACTCTACCCTTGATCACTCCCTGGACGCTAGCTGAAATTCCTAACAGTGGAGTGATAATGACTCACATTGAGTCTTGTGGGATCCCTTCTTGAACTGCCAGATAACTGCAGCTCTTAATGAGCTGTTAATCACACCAAGCCATCTGAAACATTGAGAGAGATTAGCATGAGGACTAGAACCTGCTAAAGTAGAGACTTTTTTAACTTCATTAACAGCCATGAAAATCTGCACTAATCAAGACGGGCAAGTAGAGAGTTAGCTGCACTAGCCCTGGTCAATTTATACTAGGGTTTGGGCTAGTAAAACAATGTTAAGATCGACCCCAGAGCAGCAGGCATAGCAGCCCAGCCACACAAGCCACGCAGGGAGCCCAGGGAACAAAAAACACTACCTAAGCAAGGGAGGTGTGTTAGTGGAGGGCTTAAATAGAGGTTGTGGGAGGAGCTATTCCCCACATTGAACCTCGGGCCAAGCCCTCCCAAAACTGGGTAAAGTAGTGTTCTGTGAAATTCCAATATGAACAGGAAAACTATACTTGTGTGTCTGGACTCGTGAAAAGATTCCATATGTACTCTTGTGATGGATTTGTATTTGAGTTACATTTTTCCTTAGCATTATAGTCAGCCATTTATCCATGTCATGCTTAAACATGAACATCTGCAGTATTAGTACATATAGTAACTGAGTAGGAATAATGGATAGCTCAATTATATGTAAGATTGTTTTCAGTGTTAACATCTTTTGGTCACTTCACACACTGTGACTGGTATGTTTTGCACACCATGCGGTAACTGTGTTTTGCACAATTTGTGGTAACAGTACTAGTTAGCGCTTTTGTGATCGTAGTTATATGATCTGTGTGATAATAGACATAGCACTCCTCCAATGTCAGGCTTAAATACAGGGCATTTGTGAATGTCCTTCTGTCTCCCCCCCCCACTTAGGCCTGTGAAACCGATGTAACAGCACACAGTGCTTCATTAAGCATGTGGTTTGTGACTCCAAGAATCTATTTCAAAGTTCTTATAGTCCCATCTGGCTAGTCGTAGCCAGACTGTACATGCATGGATCCGGGGTAAAAGGGCACAGTTGTTCTGCATATCCACAGAATGCAGACAATAATGGAAGTGCCTTACAACATCCTGGCAGATATAATACAAATTAGTAAAGTAGGTAAAAAACAGCAGCTATGCATTTAAAATGCTGATAGAAACCTGTTATGCTGCTGGTTTTGCGCAAGGAATACTGACTTGGAATCTTGACAAAGGTATCAACAAGCAGCAGAGTAAGGGGAGGGTTTGCAATGTGATGCTATACACCACATACTTATCTGTACTGTCTACAGCACTTTAGATCAGCACTTTAGTATTTGTGTAGGTTTAACCCTTCATTCCCCCCTTATTTAGGATGACAGCGTAACCCCCACAACCAGACCACCACAATTATAATTTATACTGCATATTCATTACAGTTTGTTAGGAGCTGCACTGTGCCTGTGGTTTGGGATCAAACAACTTTTAACAATTATGGTAGTCCCATTTGGCTAGTGGTAGCCCCGCTGAAGAGAAAGCGAATTTGGGATGGAGGATTAAAAACATATTTCTATCAACTAAAGGAAAATAACAGATGCTTTATAAAAGAGGGGAAGGAATGTTATCGATGATTTATAGCTTGGATTAGTGAGGATGATTCATGCCCCCCCCTCATCACTGGCTACTATAATTCAGACCAATATAGTAGGTAGAAGGCATTTTTGTCATAGAGATCTGAGTAACTGTTTTAGTACTAACAGAAGTTTTGTGAATCATCAAACGGGCATGAACTAGTTACAAGTAACTAAGTAGAAGGCGGCATTGTAATGTGGTGTTATATGATATGTATCTGAATTCATTGTTTTCAGCACTTTGGTTGTGAACTTTAGCACGTTGCACTTTATAGGAATGGTTACCGAGAAGGCACGGAGGCACTTTAATTAACACAGCCGTTTGTAGTTGTACGAGCCACAGCTACCTAGCCCTTAGCCATGGCACACTAGCTCTGAGGAAGGAGTCGCTATTACACTCCAAAACATCAGCACAGTTTCATTGTTTGCTGCTTGGCACCCTTCCTCACTCCTGACAAGCAGCCCCTAGCTTGAGGAGCTCATGGAAAGCTTTCTCTGTTAAAATGTTTGCTTTAAGCCTGCAGCTAATATCACACATGAAAACAATGGGGAAGACAATTGAGCCATGAAAATTTTTATGAAGTATATTGTGTTGCCAAGCTTTTGCCATGAGGGAAGCCATGTCTGTCAGAATTTTAAAGAGGTGTTCAACACAGAAATAAAAAACACTAAGCAAGCAGATTGAAATGGCTCCTGTTGTTCTTTGCAAGTGCAGATAGACTGATGTCTCAATTTCTTGAGGTAACAACATTTGAAATGTCTGTGCCCTAATATTCTGCACCATAGCATTGTGAGTTACTGAGAGAAAATTAAGTTTATTCAACTGAGCAAGAACAATTTCCCTCTTTAGAAACATAGACACAGAAACATAGACTTTGATGGCAGATAAGGACCACTTGGCCCACCTAGTCTGCTCATTTCCCTACCTACTGGATAAGCTGCAGATCCAGTTAACCAACAGCCTACTTCTTCCTACCCCCCACCAGAATTGCCTTATGTCTGTCCCATGCATTTTTGAATTCTCTCACTGTTTTTGACCCCACGACCTCCTCAGGAAGGCCGTTCCATGCATCCACCACCCTCTCTGTGCAAAAATACTTCCTCACATTTCCCCTGAGTCGTCCCCCCTCTATCTTCAAATTGTGTCCCCTTGTTCTTGCACATCTCTTTTTCTGAAAGATGCCACCCTCTTGGACCATGTTGATTCCACTGAGGTACTTAAACATTTCTATCATGTACCCCCTCTCCCTTCTTTCCTCAAGGGTATACATATTAAGCTCCTTAGTCTCTCCTCATATGGCTTCTCTTGCAGACCCTGCACCATTTTAGTTGCCCTCTTCTGGACTGCCTTCATCCTGCCTATGTCCTTGCGGAGATAGGGTCTCCAGAACTGGATGCAGTACTCCAGATGGGGTCTCACCAACTGTCTATACAGAGGGATAACAACTTCCTGTTTTCTGATGGTGATGCCTCTCCCTATACATCCCAGTATCCCCCCAGCCCTCCCTACTGCCTTCTCACATTGCTTGCCAACATTAAGACCCTCTGATATGATTACCCAAAGGTCCCTTTCCATTTTTGTTGTTGTTACTACTCCCCCCCACCATTGTGTACTCTACCCCTGGGTTTTTGTTTCCCAGGTGCATTATTTTGCACTTCTTTGCATTGAATCCAAGCTGCCATATTTCTGACCATTCCTCCAACCTTGCCAAGTCCCTCCTTATCCTTTCCACACCCCTTGTCTATCAACCCTGTTGCAGATCTTTGTGTCATCTGCAAAGAGGCATACTTTTCCTTCCAGTCCATCTGCAATGACACTTATAAAGACATTAAAAAGGACTGGACCCAGTACTGAACCCTGCGGTACCCCACTGGTAACCCCCCTTTCTTCAGAGTGGACTCCATTTACTAATACCTTCTGTGTTCTGTTGTCCAGCCAATGTTTTACCCAGGCTACCACCCTGGGAACCCACTCCCAAGCTGCCTAATTTGTTTATTAATCTTTTGTGTGTGACAGTGTCAAATGCCTTGCTGAAGTCTAGGTAGGCCATGTCCACAGCCCCTCCCTGGTCTACTACTTTGGTCACCCAGTCAAAGAAATCGATTAGATTCATCTGACATGACCTTCCTGCTGTGAATCCATGCTGCCTTGGATTCTGTGCCCCACTGGCCTCTAGGTACTCAACAATTCTTTTCTTCAGAAGTGATTCCATCATTTTCCCTACCACAGAGGTCAAACTGACAGGTCTGTAGTTTTCCTGCCTCTGTCTTGCTCCCACATTTCTGAAGGGGAATCACATCCACCCTCCTCCAGTCCTCAGGTACCACGCCATCCTCCCATAATTTATTAAAAAAGGTCGCCAGTGGTAGTTCTCCCTTAATTCTTTTAGAATTCTTGGGCAATCCCATCAAGCCCCATTGCTTAGTACACCTTCAGTTTTAGGAGTTCTTTCAGAACCCTTTCTTCTGTGAAAGGACTGGGATCGAGCCCCCCCCATCCAGAGTGCTTCTGTTAATTGGATTAGGTACCTCTCCCTCCTCCTCCTCCTCTTTTGTGAATACTGAGCAGAAGCATTCATTCAGTATCCCTGCTTTTTCACTGTCCCTCTCTGCCCACCCACCGTCCTTTCTATTCAGCCTCACTATCCCTCTCTTTGTCTTTCTACGCTCCCTAATGTACCTATAAAAGGTTTTATCCCCATTCTTAACTGAACTGGCTTTCTTTTCCTCAGTTTGGGCCTTTGCTATTCTGACTGCCTTTCCTGCTTCCTTCTGCCTTAACTGGTACAGTTCTCGGTCCTGCTCCTTCTGTGTTTCCTTATACTTCCTAAATGCTATCTTCTTCTCCCTAACCTTCCCCTCCACCTCTATTGAGAACCATAGTGACTTTTTTTTAATTTTAATTTGTTTATTTGCTTCACACAAAGGCTGGTTGCCTCTGTGATGGCAGTTTTGATGTTTCCCCACTGTGGCTCTACCCCTCTTTCTTGCCTGTTTGCTAGTGCTTTTCCAAGGCACTCTCCCATTTTGCCAGAGAAAGCCCTCCTGAAGTCCAGTACCCTCACTTTTGTATGGCTTGACCCTGCAGCTGAGTTTATCATGAATCACACTGTTTGGTGGTCACTTGTTCCCAGATGGCCACCTACTTCTAAATCTGAGATCCTCTCTCTGTCCCCATTTGAGAGTACAAGATTTGAGATTGTTCCCTCCTGAGTGGGTTCCAATACTAGCTGTCTGAGGCATACCCCCTGTCGGACATCAATAATGATCCTGCTCTTTTATGTGGCTGCAGCAAAGGTGCTCCAGTTAACATCTAGCATATTCAGGTCCCCCATCAACAGTATCTCCCCTTTCTCTGCCATTCTAAGGATGCCTTCTGTCATATCCTTGTCCATTCCCTTCCTCTGAGATGGGGGTCTGTATACAACCCCTGTGCAGATTGTGATGCCATTTCCAGTCTCTAAGGTGACCTACCGTGCCTCCTCTCCTCCCTATTTACTCTTTTGTTCCATCGCTTTTATCCCTTCCCTTACATAGAGAGCTACTCCTCCCCCTCTTCTACCCTCCCTTTCCCTCCTGTAGGTTGTGCACCTTGGTATGTTAACATCCCAGTCATAGATACATAGATACATAGACAGTGTCGGCAGATAAGGGCCTATGGCCCACCCAGTCTGCCCATTTGAGCTTGTAAGTTCAGTTTATGTTTTCCTAGAAGTCTGTTGCCCCTAATCCCTGACCTCCAGAATTCCTTTATGTCTATCCCATGCATTCTTAAATCCCATGATTGTTTCAGCCCCCACCACTTCCTCTGGCAGGGTGTTCCACTTGTCCCCACCCGTTCTGTGAAGAAATTCTTCCTCATGTTTCCTCTGAATCGTCCTCCCTCCAACTTCATCCCATGCCCTCTAGTCCTGGAACATCTTTTTCACTTAAAAATAGTGTATTCCTGCACCCTGTTCCTCCCTGTGAGATACCTGTATGTCTCTATTATATCCCCTCTCTCCCTCCTCTCCTCCAGGGAGTACATGTTCAGTTCCTTCTACCTGTCTTCACAGGACTTGTGATGCAATCCATGCACCATCTTTGTTGCCCTCCTCTGAACCTTCTCTACCCTGTCTATGTCCTTACATGGGTATGGTCTCCAGAACTGTACACTGTACTCCAGGTGGGGCCTTACTAGTGTCTTGTGAGATTATGACCTCCTTTTCCTGCTGGTGATGCCCCTGCCTATGCATCCCAGCATCCTATTTGCTTTACCTGCTGCCTTGTCACACTGTTTCCCCTACCTTGAGGTCATCAGAGATGATAACCCCAAGATCCCTTTCCTGCTTAGTGCATGCTATATCCTCACCCCCCAACTGATATATTGTGCCAGGGTTTTTGGGCCCCATATGCATTATCTTGCACTTCTTTGCATTGAATTTCAACTGCCAAACCCCTGACCATTCGTCAAGTTTCTGCAGGTTCCTTCTCATTCTGTCTAAACCCTCTGGTGTGTCTACTCTGTTACAGAGCTTTGTGTCATCAGTGAACAGTGAAATTCTGCCTTCTAGGCCCTGTGCAATGTCACTGATGAAGATGTTGAATAGGACCAGTCCAGCACTGATCCTAGTGGTACCCACTGGTCACTCTTCCCTCTGTGGAGTGACAGCCATTTACCACCACCCTCTGTGTCCTGCCACCCAGCCAGTTACCTACCCACCACACTACTGTCCTGCCCACACCCATATTCCCCAGTTTGTGTAATAGTCTTCTATGTGGCACAGTGTCAAAGGCCTTGCTGTGAAGTCCAGATAGGCCATGTCCACTGCCCTGCCTGATCCACCTCTAGTCACCCAGTCAAAATTCAATGAGGTTGGTCTGACATGACCTCCCCTAGTGAAACCACGCTGCCTTGGGTCCTGTAGTCCATTGACAACCAGATGTTCCACCAATCTCTCCCTTCAGTAGTGCTTCCATGATCTTCCCCACTACCGAGGTGAGGCTGACTGGTCTGTAGTTCCCTGTTTCCTCTTTGTTCCCACTTTTGTATAAGGGACTACATCTGCTGTCCTCCAGTCTTTGGGTACCTCCCTGTTTCCAGTGATCAGCTAAACAGGATAGCCAGAGATTCAGCCATCACCTCTCTTAGTTCTTTAAGGACCAGGGTACACCCCATCTGACCCCATTGCTTTATCAACTCTTATACTTCCAGTTCCTTCAGGGCCCTTTCTCGTGTAAAGGGACTTGTGTCCATTCTGCACCATTCTCACCTTGTACTCCCTTCAGACCCATTACCCTCCTCTTCCTCAGTAAAGACTGAGCAGAAATACCTGTTCAATATGTCAGCTTTACTGTTGTCATCCTCCACTGGCCCCCATCCTCCCCTTCAGTCTCACTATCCCTCCCTTTGTCTTTCTTTTTTCCTTATGTACCTGTAAAAGGTTTTGTCCCTCTACCCACTGATTTTGCAATGTGTTCTTCTGTCTGAGCTTTGGCTTCCTTACTGACCTCCTGCCTCCCTTTGCTTCTCCTGGTACTTCTCCCTATCCCATTCTGCCTGTGTCTTTTTGTATTGCCTGAATGCAATCTTTTTGGCTTTCACTTTCTTTGCTACCTCTTTGGAAAACCATAATGGTCTCTTCTTCCTTTTCCTTTCGCTAACCTGCTTAATGCATACTTCTGTTGTTCTTGTAATCCCCATTTTAAATACTGCCCACTGTTCCTCAACCCCTGATTCCTGTCCCATTCCCCTTAATGCCTCTTTCAAGTATCTCCCCATTTTCCCAAAGTCTCCCCCTAAAATCTAGGATACATGTTTTGTGTGGTTTGGTTCTGCTCTTTCTGTGATTTCAAACCACAATGACTGGTGGTCACTGTTCCCAGGTGCTCCCCACTTTTACCCCCATCACACTGTCCCTGTTTGTGAGCACAAGGTCCAGTATTGCCTTCTGCTGAGTTGGTTCCATGACCAGTTGCTTGAGGAAGGCACCCTGAAGGAGTCCAGGATAAATCTGCTCCTAGTTGATGCTGCTGCTGGGATGCTCCAGTCCACGTCTGGAATATTGAAGTCTCAACCAGTACTACCTCACCTTTGTCTGCCATCCTTTGGATGGCTAGCATCAACTCCCTATCTGTTTCTTCCTCCTGGGCTGGTGGTCTATAGACCACACCTGTCGGATGGCTGTCCCCATTTTCCTTTCCAGCTTAACCCACGGTATCTCTCCCCATTTTGTTCCTCCTGGATCTCTGTGGGCCTTATGTCATTTTCACATACAGTGCCACTCCTCCTCCCTCCTGCCTGCCTGCTCTGTCTCTTCTGAATATGTTGTAGCCAGGTATGGCCATCTCCCAGTCATGGTTATCATTACACCAGGTTTCAGTGATGGCCACAATGTCCAGGTCTGACTGCACCATGACAGCCTCCAGATCTTCCATCTTGTTGCTAAGGCTCCTGGCATTTGCACACATGGCTTCCATGATTTGACCTCCCTAGACTGTTTCGCTGTTCTACTCCAGCCCCTTCCTTGGTTGTCCTTTATCCCTGGTTCTCCTTGCTGTCTGCCCTTCTGCTGAATTTTGCCCCTTTTCTGCCTATCCATCTCTTGGGCACTAATCTCCATCTTTTGCACACTGCTTTGCAGAGATAGCCACTCCTCTGGTTCACTGGTTCCACTGCTAGCTGTGGGAGGTGAGCAAGTAGGTCATGGTTCTCTTTGTACCATGTTTCTGTGACTGCCACAATATCCAGGCATCCCTCTTCCATCAAGGCCACCAGTTCAGGGAGCTTGTTGCCCAGACTATGGGCATTGGTACTCATTACCCTCCATTTCTTGATGGCCTTACCCCCTTTTTGCCCCATCCCTGTCCTTATTGCCTTTGTTGTTGTCTCCATTTACCCCTACCCTTCTCCCTCTCAACATCTCTATCTTGGTGTTTATCTCACTAACCACCTTGATTTTTTTTGTGGGGGGGGGCTAGGAATTCCCTGCTCCTTTCCAGTGCCTCCCCCCTTGGCTAATTTAAATGCTTGCCAATGAAGCATTTAAACTTATCACCTAGGATCCTGATTCCCCTCCTGGGCAGATGCAGACCATCCTGCCAGTATAGGCCTGCATCACTCCAGGTGGACCCCCAGTCCCCAGTGAAGCCAAACCCCTGAACTCTGCACCAGTTTTTCAACCACTGATTGAATCCCATGGTGTGAAGCACCCTAGCCTCACCAATGCCAGAGACAGGCAGTACCTCTGAGAAGGTTACCGTGCATGCTACTTGTCTAAGGCCCTTCTTTCCACTGTTGTAAAGAAAAAGGCTGAACACGGCAGTCATATAGTTCCAACTCCCAGTAAAATGATTTCTTAGATAGAATCTGTCTGCAGATAAGGACCATACGGCCCACCTAGTCTGCCCATTTCCCTAACTTACTGCTGTAGCCCCAGATCCTATTTGATCTGCGGCTGTCCTACTTTACACATCCCCAGGGTACCCTTTTGTCTATCCCATGCACTCTTGAACCCCCATATTGTTTTCACACCCACCACTTCTGCTGGAAGGCTGTATATGGCTCCACCACCCTTTTAGTGAAAAAGTACTTCCTAACACTACCCCTGAGACTTCCACCCTTCTGCCTCATATCATGCCCTCTTGTTCTTGTGCAGAGTTTTCTCTGAAATATGTTTTCCACCTGTACCCTGATTTTTCCCTTAAGATATTTGAAAGTCTCTATCATATCTCCCCTCTCCCTTCTTTCCTCCAGTGAATAGATATTAAGGTCCTTAATTCTTTCCTTATAGGGCTTCTGGTACAGTCCATGTATCATCTTCATTGCCCTTCTCTGGGCTGCCTCTATTTTGTCAATATCCTTTTGGAGATGTGGTCTCCAGAACTAGACACAGTACTGCAGCTGAGGCCTCACCAGTGATCTGTTCTGTGGCATCATCACCTCTTTCCTCCTGCTTGTTATGTCCCTCCCCATGCACCCCAACATTTTGTTTGCTCTCTTCACCACTTTTTCACACAGTTTAGTCACCTTCAGGTCATCAGATATGATAATTCCCAGGTTTCTCTCCTGACTTGTGGTGACCAGAATTTCCCCACCTATCCTGTACTCCTCCCTTGGATTCCTGTGACCCAGGTGCATGATCTTGCACTTTTTAGCATTGAAACTCAACTGCCAGGCACCTGACCACTCCTCTAATAGGCGTAGATCCTTTCTCATTCTTTCCACCCCCTCTGTTGTGTCCACTCTGTTGCAGATCTTGGTGTCATCTGCAAAGAGGCATACCTTTTCCTCCAGTTGCTCTGCAATGTCACTAATGAAGACATTGAAAAGGACTGGCCCCAGCACTGATCCCTTTAGCACCTCACTGGTCACCTCCCTCTCCTCAGATTTCAAGCCATTTACCACCAGCACCCTCTGAGTCCAGTCCCTTAGTTAGTTTCCAACCCACTTTACCACCATAGGACCCACTCCCAGTCTCCCCAGTTTATTTAGGAATCTCCTGAGTGGGATGGTGTTGAAGGCTTTGTTGAAATCCAGGTAGGCTATATCCACTGCCCCTCCTTGATCTACCACCCTGGTTATACAGTCAAAGAAATCTATAAGATTTGTCTGACAGGACCTTCCTGCTGCTAATCCATGCTGCCTTGGATCCTGTGCACCACTATCCTCCAGAAACTTTACAATCCTCTCTTTAAGTAAGGACTCCATTAGTTTCCCCACTACTGAAGTCAGGCTTACAGGCCTGTAATTGCCTGCCTCCTCTCTGCTTCCACTCTTGTGGAAAGGGACCAAATCTTCCCTCCTCTAGTCCTCAGGTACCTCTGTCTCTAGTGAAAATAATGCTCTCAGTGTGATAGAACACGAAATAACTGCAGCACAAAGCAACTAGAGTCACTGAAGAGAAACAGATTGGAGGGAGAAACAGATACCCTGTGGTCTCTGTGTACAGAAACCACCATCATCTAGTTTAGAAGATGGGGAGTTCATGCAAGTCTGGGAACAGATCCTGAATAAGGCATTGAACAATTTAATTTTAGCACTGATCAAAAAAAGAAAAACAAGAAAAGGGCATGAAAAATGAACCCAAGAGATAACCAAACTGCAAAGTGAAGTGTTTCAAAATATGTCACAGACAGGACAGATGGGAATATTGAATAAAACTGAGAGAAATATAAAAAAAATGCTAGGAAGAGCTGAAGGAATACAAACTTGGAAAAGATAAAATGGATACTCAGGACTACCAAGATGACATCATTTATAACTGGCTGGGGACAAGAAGACAAGAACAAAATTCCTATAAAGACAAATAAAAATTCAAATAGACAACTTTGAAACAAAAAAATAAGAGTGACCAGGAGACATCAGATACAAGTGGTCAATATACAGACCATACCCAGGACCAGGTTTTTGTGAAGACCCCCTGGAAGACCGAGCATGAGCCAAGCACAAGGAGGAGGGCCAGGAGGTTGGGCAAGAGGCAGAGGAGACAGAGGGAGAGGCAGAAGAGGAACAGGGAACCCCAGTCATTACTGGGAGGGACAGGGGCCCACAGGATCAACCAGGAAATGAGAGGGAGATGGAGATAATAAATCTGACTTAAAAAATTCTAACTACAGAACAAAACTCAGTTTTGAAAAAAGGATTAACATTTGTTCCATCCAGCAAGGTTAACACTTTTAATGTAAACGTGGATTTATTTAAACTGTTTAGACAGTTACAGCTTAAAATCTACTTTGCAAGGACCTTGATTTATAGTACTGCACATGTTCCAACATATGTCACTATCTCTACCGAGGAAAATGATAATGAGATAAGAGACTGTATAAGAGGAGAAAAACCAAGTAAGGGTAAGTCAAAATGTGTTCCTAACAATATACCTAGCCCTGCTGTAAATACATTCAGCAAACTGGTTGATAGGGAAGTTGAACACATTTTGAAAGACCAAGATACTCAACATGCAAAACAGAATATGACAAACAATGAAAAAAATGCACTCAAAGAAACTGATGAGATGCCAGATGTAATGGTCAAGGGGGAGCCATTGTATTATGGCCTCAGGACATATATCTGGAAGAAATGACAAATCAGTTAAACAACATTAAGTATCATACAAGGCTAAACATAGACCCCACAGAGACACTGATAACAAAGGTTAACAGTATGTTGAACCATGCAAGAGAGGAAAAAATGGATTATAGAATCAGAACTCAAATATCTGAATGTGTCACACCCAATAAAACCAACACTATACCTCTTGCCCAAGGTTCATAAGAATCAACAAAAGCCCCCTGACCACTCCATTATTAGTACTTTGGGATCCCTGATGAAACTTATTTAAAAGTTTGTCAAGTTTTTTTTCTTGCGACTGTTTGTCAGAAGATTGCCATAATTTGTGGAGGGCACATGGAAAGTTTTGAACTTATTAAGAAACTAAACAGCTGATGAAAACAGCACACTAGTGACATTCAACATATAAAGCCTCTACAAATAATTTTCCCCAAAACTGAGGTTTGAATGCCATGGCAAATGCACAAGTGGGAGAAGTGAAAATGTGATACCACCAAATAAATTTATCTTGGAGATGGAAGAATTTATTTTGAAAGCAAACTATTTTCTGTTGGGCAATGAGTTATTTCAATAGGTATACGGAACTGCAATGGGCACAACATTTGCTCCTTCCCTTGCTAACCTATACAGTGACAGTCCAAACATATTTGTAATTAACTCCATTCCTGGATATACCCTGTTCGTGGAAGACAGAGTTGGGGAATGTGGGAGTGGCTGTGCAATCTACCTCCATGAGTCTCTTCAAGGACATGCTCCCCCCAAGCTGGAGTCTGGTGCCCAAGCTCTCTCTCTCTCTAAAAATCACCATGGGCACATCCAGAGCCCTGCTGATCATCACCTTCATCTACATTCTCCCCACAACCAGAAAGTTGCTTTCCAATCTGTAGTCGACTACCTCTCCCACCTTCCCCCTAAGTCTGAGCTAATAATATTCTGGGACTTCAACATTAATTGGCTCTCCAACTCTGCCTCCCTGTACAAAGATGCCATTGCTGCACTTGACCTCACCCAACTCATTACCTACCCCACCTAATTTAGCCCTACAAATGGTACCTCCACCCTACTGGACCTTGTCATTTCCAACCATCCCCACAAAATCATTGGAACCACTGTGCTCCCTAATGCCCTAAGTGACCACCCCCCAGTAATCTGCACCTGGTCATGTAAGGTAAAGAAACCAGCCCCAAGAATTGTCCTTCTGCAATGACTCAAACCAGGCAAACTGGGACACTAAAAGACCACCTTGCCTGCTGGGACTGGCTCCCAATCAACCTTGCCCCTGATGTGCACACTGCCCTCAATTACTTCATCTGCTCCTTCAACTCAGCATGTGACTTATTTGCTCCTCTTGCCAAGCTTATTGTCAAAGGTCCTGATACCCCTGGGTCTCCCAAACCCTACTTGACCAGATGCACCACAGAGGCAACCTCTGGCACATAGCTCTTGACTCTGGCAAGCCTTCTGATAGACAGTCCTACCGGGCTGCATGGAACAAGAGTACCTGGGCCATTCACAAAGCCAAAGCCGAGTACTACTGAGCCTCCCTTGCCTTCTCCTGGGGCTCCAGTCACAAGTTCATGAGCAACATAAAGGAAATCAATGGAAAATCCATTTCCCCTATTCCAACCCAACTTAACATCACTGGTTCCATCTCCATCAACCCTCAACTTATTGCCGACACCCTGAACTCCTCCTTCTTGGATCTCAGCTATGTACTCCCCTCTAACTTCTTTGATCCCTTTTCTCCCTCCCAGCGCCCCTCTTTCCCTCACACACCCTTCCACTTCAGAGCTCTTTCTGTGCAGGAAGCCAAGCCCTACCTCCTCAAAGTCCTAAGTTGCAGCCACCTCAACAATGACACCCTGGACCTCAGACTTCTTCAACTAGTCTTGGATGTGGTCCTCTCCCCCCTTATGTGTCTTCTCAACTGCTCCCTCTGCCTCTGTCAGTTTCCTTCTGTCTGGAAAACTGCTGTCATCACCCCCTTTCACAAAAGCGGTGACCACACTTCCCCTGGGAACTATCACCCCATCTCCACCCCCACCTTGAAAGCCCTGGAAAAAATAGTCTTGGATCAGCTCACCGACTACCTCACTAAATATAATCTCCTCTTTGGGGAGCAACATGGGTTCTGACAAGGCCACAGCACTACTACCACCCTCCTTGATTTCTTCAGCTTCGTCCAATCCACTCTTGACAACAGGTGCCTGGTTCATGCAGTTTTCATAGATCTGTCAAAGGCCTTTGACACCGTCAATCACCCCTTCTCCAGTCTGTACTCTCCTACCTAGGCTTTTCCCAGGAGGGTCACTGCCTGGTTTATGGACTACTTATCCTTGCACTCCCAGTGTGCCAAAATAAATGGCACTCTCTCTAGCTGCCTCCTGGTTCTCTCTGCTGTACCCCAGGCATCCATCCTGGGGTCCATCCTGTTTAGTCTATTCCTCAATACCCTACCCAAGGTCTGCCCTGAGAAAGTCCTCTTAAATGCCAATGACGTGGTCCTCTTCACCTCCCACACTGATCCCAGTTCCCTTCAACTTGCCCTCTAGAACTCCTTTAGCTAGGCTGAAACCTAGTTTATCAACCACAGGCTGGTGCTAAATCATAAAAAGACCAAGGTCATGCTGTTTTCCCACAACCAAAGCAAACACAAAGGTACACCTCTCCAAATTCTCACTAATAGACTCTTCCTCCTTGAACAGGTGAATATCTTCAAGTATCTAGGGATAACCTTCAACTCTGCTCTCTCCTTCCATGATCACATTCACCTCCTTAGCACCACAGTCAATACTAGGATTGGCCTGCTCTGTTGCTACAGGAGTTGTCTCCCCCCCGATGCCCTCCAGCTCGCAGTCTCATCCTCGATCCTATCCCTTATCGACAACAGGCTCCTGGTATATGGGGCAGCTGACAACACTGCCCTCCACAGAGTTCAAGTCTCCTTAAACACAGCCTACCATCTAGTGATGGGTAATGCCAGGCTCACCCACACCTGCACGCTATACAACCTAGCCAACTGGCTCAACTTTGAAGAGAGACTGTTGTACCAGACATGTCCATTTGCTAGGAAGATTACATGTGGTCTTGCCCCAGCACCTGGTCTATCCACTCTCCTCTAACCTACCCCTATGACCATAGCCACCCACAGCTCCTCCAAACCTTCCCTCCTACTACATTGCATCAGGACCACCCTAGCACAGAGGTCATTCTGCTATAGAGCCCCCATCTGGCTAAACTCCCTACCTAGCTCTATCACCCTGGAAAGCAGGCTCAGTTATTTTAAATCCCTCTTCCAGGGCCATCTCCTTGCTTCCCATAACTGTAACTGCCCCTGATCAGTTCACCCCCCTTCTTCGACCTGCCTACCATGTTTACTTCTGACCAGCTCCCCCATCTCTTGACAAGGGACTCCTGTCCTGCCTGTTCCCCATCTCAGATATGCCACTCTGCTGAGCCTGTGTAGTGCCTGCCATTGTTTGAATTCTAAACCCTCATTTAATTACCTACCTGGTATCATTGTGCAATCTTCTTGTACTACACTCTGTTTGTAAAGAATGTTCCTTACTCATTGTATGTCTGCTATTTGATGTATACTGTAAACTTTTGTACTACTCTGATGTGGAGGCTTTGTAAAGGAGTCTCTGACTCAAAGAACTGTAATTCTGATACTGTTCTAATAAATAAATAAATACAATGAGGAAAACAATAAGTGGAAAAATAATATAAATCTTTGGACTCACTTTATTGATGATGTCCTGCTTTTATGAATGGGGCAGTAACAGAACTGGATGAATTCACAATGTATATTAACAACTGTGATCTAAACCTCAAATGCTTGAGAGAAATTAAGAAATATTCAATAATTATCTATATATCGCCATCTATAAAACAGGGACTAAACTGGATACCCAACTGTTTTGGAAGAAAACAGATCAAAACACTGTGCTACACTGATTGAGTCAAAATCCAGTGCACTCAGTGCTGAACATACCATATGTCCAACTAGCCAGGATGAAAAGAAATTGTAGCAACAAGACGGAATGTAATAAAGAAATAACAGTCACATGTGGGAGATTTCTAAGACCTGGTTACAGTTCACAAGTTTTAAGTTCAGCAGTCAGAAAGATAAATAAAAGATGACATTACTCGAGAAACAAACAATAAAAGTAGCACCAGAGAATCAAGTTAATTTTAACACAACATTCAGTACAGCATCAGAACAAATCAACAATGTCATTATGAAACACTGGCATTTACCAAATATAGAGCTAGCACTCAGCCAAACAACAAGCATGGGACCATGTATTACTTGTAGGAGAGGTGTGAACCTTAAGGATAAGTTAGCAAAAACATTGTTTGAACAGAAAATTAACAATAGACCAGAATGGATGCCAGAAGCCCCACAAGGTAACTACAGATGCACAGGGTGTGCTCATTGCAGCAACACCAGAAACATAAAGACATTCAATCACCCCAAACAGGGAAAACTATGATATAAAGATTTCATTAACTGTACCACTACTTCAGTAATTTACTTGCTTCTCTGCCTGTGTGGTTTGCTTTACATTGGACAGACTAAGTGGTCTCTTAAAACCAGAATGGCAGAACATAAAATGGCATTTAGAGTTAACAATTTGGCATACTTCACGGCAAGACATTATTAAGAAAACAGCCATGGTTCAGTGGCCACTTTATGATGTGTTGGCATCGAACATGTCACCCTGTCAAAACAGGGTGGTGACATCCAGAAAAAAACTTCAACAAAGCGAAGCATAATGGAGTCACAAACTTGAAAGCATTTGCCCAAAGGGATTAAACAAGGACACTGGATATAGCAGTGTTCTGTCACATTCCAGTATGAGCAAGATAAATATACTCATGCGTGTCTGGACTCTTGAAAAGATTCCACATTTACTCTAGTCATGGATTTATATTTGAATAACATATTTTGTCCTAACATTATAGCCACCTATTTATCTATATCATGCTAGGACGTGAACTTCTGTATTAACGGTACATATAATAACTGAGTAGGGATAATGGATAGCTCAGTTATATTTAAGATTGGTTTTAGTGTTAACATCTTTTGTTCACTTCACTTCACACACTGTGATTAGTATGTTTTGCACATCATGCAGTAACTGCATGTTTTGCAGAATTTGTGATAACTGTACTGGTTAGCACTTTAGTGGGCATAGGTGTCACACAATTGTGATCTGTGTGATAATAGACATAGCACTGCTCCAATGTCAGGCTTAAATACAGGACATTTGTGAATGCCTTTCTGCTTCCCCCGAATAGGCCTGTGGAACCCAATGTAACAGCACAAAGTGCTTTACTAAGCCCGTGGTTTGGGACCCCGGTTTTGTATTGTAATCTGCTCCTCCATGCTCTTTAGAGTAAGCTGCAGGGATGACGGAAGGGTGATTCATCACAGCCCGAAGAGGTCAAGTTGTTCAGTAGGAAGAGAGGCCTCACAGACATGTGCTGGCAGTCTGATGATTGTAACATGCATTCATTGATTAGAGTGACAGACCAAAACATTCACCAGGTTACCTCCACACCCCATGGAGGAACTTTATAGGGGACAAGAAATTTGTTTTAATTGACAGCTGGTTGTAAATATTTACAGAAGAAAATGTGTACTGTACCTCTGAAGAAAACATATTGATGGTGGAACTGAGGCATGAATGCCTAAGCACAGCTCTGGGAGCAGTACTGGACAAGGCTGGCTTGGGAGTACCTAAGTCCCAACCTCTAGACGTTTTTATGTTGGCGCGTGCTTGCATGGCCAACATATTGCACTACTAGCAGATTTGGAGGTGCGGTCACTGTGTGTGAATGCAGGGCACACATCACTAGGTGCATCCCTCATTCCCCAATAAGGCAACAGGCAGGCGCCACACCAGGAATACATAATGTGGTGAGCACATCTAAGGAAAGGTCTATGACAATGAGAGCCAAGATCGTCACGCAGCGGCACCTCCCGACATGCCTTTCCAGGTGAAGCATGCTAGTAAACTTGGCATCAGTGACTGTCGCCACCGCCTGCCACAATGCTGACTTCGGGGGTGCCCAGTCCCCCTGTCGGCATGCCCTGAATTAGTTCATGTGCTGACGGGGGAGCCCACTCCCCATTGGCATAATGCCCCCCCATTTGTTGTGTGTCAAGGGGTTGCCCAATCCCCCTCAGCTCTAGCACCCCTCCCTTCAGTATGTGCCGATGGGGGGTGCTCAATCCACTGTCAGCTATCCCACCCAAACACTCAGGTGGCACGCTGGGAACCCACCCCAGCATGCCAAATGCCCCTTTAAAAAAAAAAAAAAAGTCCTGTAATGCTTTTTTTTTTACCCTGTAAAAGAAGGAAATGGTTCCTTATGGTCTGTCCTGCTCCCTCCCCCAACCTGCACCCACCCTCTGCGCATCCTGCCTCCCCACAGCCCCCCTCACCCCATGCTTACCTCCAGAGTCTGGCACGACGATCTTCGGTGGGCCAGGAACACGTCTGCACTCTTCAAAGCCGACCGCAAACTGAAGAAATGACGGTAAGCTGAATAATGGCATAAATAGGGTTTTTTCAACTTTGGTGCAAATTTGGGCATTTTTTGGAACTTTTCACCAAATTTTCAACATGGAGTTATTGGGGCCCCTCCTCATGAATTCAGTCACTGTCATGGCATTTTTCGGTCCCAAAATATGATTTTGTGGTCACTGTGTGGAATCACCTTTCGGGACAGAGTAATGAAATGACAGTGCCACTGTTCATGAGGTGGGCTCTCAAAAAGCCTATTTTGCAAATTTGGTGAAAAAAATCCAAAAATGACTGCTTTATGAGCATGCATTGCGTAGTTTCCACACACACTCGTAACTTCATGAATTTGTAATATTTTCACTCCAGATTTTCAACATTGGCATTTTTCCACACCTCCTTATGAACAGTACAGCTGTCATTTTACAGATCCTGGCCGAAATGTGTTTTCGCACTTCTGGTGCAGAATAGCGTGGTCGCTGTGCAAAATTAGTGTTCGGGGCAGTTTGAGAAAATGACAGTGACACTGTCCATGAGCAGAGGTCCTACAATGCATATGTTGAAAATGTGGCGATGAAAGTCCATAAAATGACTGTGTTACAAGTATGCGATGTGCAGTTTCCATGCACCTTTGTAACTTCGCAAATTTGCAATATTTTCATGCCAGATTTTCAACACTGGCATTTTCACACCTCCTTATGAACAGTGCAGCCGTCATTTTTCACATCCTGCCCAAAATGTGTTTTCGCACCTGTGGTGCACAATGGCATGGACGCTGTGGGAAATCAACTTTTGGGACAGATTAACAAAATCACAGTGCCACTGTTCATGAGGGGAGGTCCCAAAATGCCTAAGTTGAAAATGTGTCTCTGTAGGGTGGGGGTGAGGTTGGCATCAGTTCAATACTTCACTGCCATTCCTATTATGCATCTCTAACTCCTGCACTACCAATGCCAATGCCAGCGAGACAACATTCGGCATTGACAAATGCTTGTTTAATTTAGGTACACCCTCAGCAGGCTTTCATTATGCCTGCTGAGGGTGTATCTAAATTATGCGACATAATACATAGATAGATTAAACAGGGTAAACATCTTGGGAAAGACATTACAAAAGAACTCTCACTATTGCACTCAACTCTCACCTGTCTCGCATTCTCTGTGCATCTCTTTCTCTCTGTCTCTTGTATTTATTTATTGAAATGTTTCACTGGGAAGGCACACTGAATAACAAGTTGCTCATCTCCTGGTGTGACGGGGGGGGGGGTAAGGGAGAATGCATACAAGTATAAGCAAAAATACATTATTAATTATCAAGGTTAACCTTAACAAGAGTAAGGAATTGCAGTATATAACAGCTAGTGGTATATAACATAATTTGAACATTAATAAGTGCTGCAGTTACAATGACAGTGCAATTATATGGTTGTATTTCAACACAGAGGAGGGACTAAGTGCTGGAGGGTGAAGAGGTTGCATTAACACCGAGGAAAGCAGGTACAGTTTGAAGAGAGGAAGTTGTGGATGGGAGAGGGAATAGGAAGAGAGGAAGTGATGGATTTGATACGGTAGGGAGTTCCAGAGCTTAGGAAAATGATGAGTGAATGCAGACTGTCCTGCAAGAGTAGAACAGCGGAGAACTACGAAAATGAGAGAGTCAGTGGATCTTAAGGTGTGGGTAGAGGGGGGAGAAGTAGCGAGAAAGGAGGAAAGGTAAGAAGGTAGAGGGCCAAACTGATATTTAGAGATGAATTTGGTGCAGTGGGAGAGTCATCTATTAGCAAGAGAAGGGAATGATAGGGAGTGGTAGAGGACACAGTGGTGAGTGCGGGCAGGAGAGTCCAAGGCGAAGCGGCAGAAAGGGTGGAAAAGGGGATCCAATCTGGATATGGAGGATTTGAGAGCAGCACTGTAGACTACTTTGCAGTAGTCAAAAATGGGCAGTATCATCTTGTGGACTACATCACACCTGGCTGTAAGAGGGATATAATTCTGTGTAATGTGCCGAGCTTGGGGCACAGTTTTTTCAGAATAGCTTTCAATGTGTCCTGAGAAGCTGAGGTGTTGGTCTAGCCAAACCCCAAGGTACCTAAATAAGGAGGTGTCCTCAAACGTAGTCCCATCTAGTGTGTGAAAGGTGGGCATGGCTGGGAGCCGAGCAAGTCTCTGCCTCACACCAAAGGTCAAGACGACTGTCTTCTTAGCATTCAGGAAGAGTTGATATGATGCAGGCAAGTGCTGGATCTTGTCGAAGTCAAGCTGGAGTCTGGCTACCACATCAGAGGGGAAACAGCCAGAACTGAACAGAATGGTATCATCAGCATACATATAGATGGAGGAGGAGGAGGAGCAGGCTGACTGTAAATCATTTGAGAAAATTGAGAAGAGTAGGTGGCCCAGAACAGAGCCTTGAGGTATGCCAGTTTGGATTGGGTGAGGCTGGGAGCAGAAATCCACAATTCTGACTGGTTGTGTCCTACCTGAGAGGTAGGCACTAAACCAGTTTTCTGCAGATGGGGAGAGTCCAGCTGAAGAGAGGGAGTGGAGTAGCAAAGGGTGGGATACCGTGTCAAAAGCCTTGGTGAGGTCGACAAAAATGGCAGAGGTAATTAAGCCATTGTCTATTCTGGTGAGGATGGAATCAGTGAGCCTGAAAGAGAGGTAGTAGTGGAGTGGTTTTTCCAAAAACCAGATTGGAATGGGGTGAAAAAATTAGAATCAGTGAGAAAGGAGGAGATTTGGGAGAGGACAAGATGATCCTGTAGTTTAGCAAGGGTGGGGAGCAGAAGATAGGGCGATAATTCCCGGGGGATGTGTTTTTTGTAAAAAAGAAAATGATCCCTCGCCATCTCCCTGCCCCCTTCCCGCAACCCGCTCCCACCCTCTGCGCAGCCTGCCTCCCCACACCCCCCTCACTCCATACTTACCTCTGGAGTCTGGCGAGATGATCTTCAGTGGACCGGGAACTCATCTGCACTTTTCAAAGCCAACCTCAAACTGAAGAAATGCCAGTAAGCTGCATAATGGCACTAATAGTTTTTTTTTCAACTTTGGTACATATCTCAGCCATTTTTGGGAATTTTGGCACCAAATTTTCAACATGGGGTTATTGGGACCCCTCCTAATGAATTCAGCACTGTCATGGCTTTATTCGGTCCCAAAAGGTGATTTTGCGGTCACTGCGTGGAATCACCTTTCGGGACCGATTAATGAAATGACAGTGCCACTGTTCATGAGGGGGACTCTCAAAAAGCCTATGTTGCAAATTTGTGGAAACATCTGAAAATTACTGTTTCTGAGCATGCAATCGCAGTTTCCACGCATGCTCGTAACTTCATGAATTTTTAATATTTTCACTCCAGATTTTCAACATTGCCATTTTCCACACCTCCTTATGAACAGTACAGCTGTCATTTTACATATCCTGGCCAAAATATGTTTTTGCACATCTGGCGCAGAATAGCACGGTCACTGTGCAAAATGAGTTTTTGGGACAGTTTGAGGAAATGACAATTACACTGTCCATGAGCAGAGGTTCTAAAATGCCTATGTTGAAAATTTGGTGACAAAATTCCATAAAATGACTGTGTTACAAGTGTGCGTTGTGCAGTTTCCATGCACCCTTGCAACTTCACAAATGTGCAATATTTTCATGCCCAGATTTTCAACACTGTCATTTTTTCACACCTCCTTATGAACAGTACAGCTGTCATTTTTCACATCCTGCCCTAAATGTGTTTTTGCACCTGTGTCGCTCAATGGCGTGGTCACTGTGGGAAATCAACATTTGTGACACATTAACAAAATCACAGTGCCACTGTTCATGAGGGGAATTACCTAAATGCCTATGTTAAAAATGTGGTTAAAAAATTCCCCAAAATAATTGAGTTATGGACGTGTGTTGCACAGTTTCTATGCATGCTCATGACTTCACCCATTTTTCATATTTTCACTCCAGATTTTCAACTTTGCCATTTTTTTACATGTCCTCATGAACAGTACAGTTGTCATTTTCTGCATACTGCCCAAAATGTGTTTTCATCCTTGTGTCGTAAAATGGCATAGCCGCTGTGCAAAACCACCTTTCAGCTAACAAACTAATAGTGGCGCTCTTCATGAGGTGGGCTCACAAAAAGCTCATGTTGAACATTTGGAGTGAAAATACCAGCACACGCCTATGGTGTTACGGTTTCCAACTGTAGCACCCCACCCTGTAGAGACTGACAGGCATCAGGGGTGTGACTTGAGATCATCGGCTGTAATGCTCATACCATTCCACTCCCACCCCCCTCCTGCAGCCAGTGACAGCCATCGTGGTGTGCCTTGCAGCGTTTGGCCACGAAGTTCACCCTATTCTCCTATACTGCACCCACCTCAGCATATTTCCTTATGGAATGGGGTACATATAATGCCCAAAGACCCTAAAGCACACCACAACACTTGTCAGTGTCCAGGGTAGGGTGAGGTAAAATGGCATGAGCGTTATAGCTGATGACCCAAAGGCACACCCAAATGTCTGTCTGTCTCTGCAGGGTGGGGATGGGGTTGGTGTCACTTCAATACTTCACTGCCATTCCTATTATGCATCTCTAACTCCTGCACTACCAATGCCAATGCCAGGGAGATAACATTCAGCATCGACAAATACTTGTTTTAAGTGGCACACATACTACCAAAAGGGTTATAAGGAACAGAGCACAGGAACTGGATGCAGAAGTTGAATACATCAGCTGCGCGAGTAACATGAGCTTCTTGTACTTGTGAATGCAAAAGTGACTGATCTCATATGTTGGAAACAGGCAATTTGAAACTGACAGAGGATTCCCCCTACAGATCATATAACAGAGGTTCTTACCTCCATTTAGAATGACTGTTGTGGCAGAAAGCATGATCGATTTGCTTTGCCTGAAAGAGGTAGGCTTACCTCTCTTACCAGATTTGTAGTGTAAATCCTCGGTTTCAAGCTGCCTGCTTCTGCAGATCCCATTTAGTTAGTGCGAGCACTGAGCATCCTTATGATGGCAAGCAGCTGTCGTCACTTGCACAGCTGATACCCACAACTTTGCTATCCAATGGCTAGCAAAAATAAACCATGTTTGAAAAATGCATTGAGTTACAAAAGAATGCCTAAATATGCATTTGTTAACATCTTTATTTATTAAACTAAAGCATATGTTTTTTATATTCAAAGTGTTGGCCTGGGGCAAACAAGGAAGGCAAAGCTGTTGAGGGAAGGTTGGTGGGGGTGGGGGAGGTGCAGAGGAAGCTGTCATGTTTGTTACTTGTCAGTAGCTCATTTTATCCAGTGGCCATGAGGGTTCTTTTGGGAGGGGGTGGGATGTACAGCAAGCAGGACTGTTATTTTTTTTAAGTGCTAAAAGAAACAAAATCAATCATAATTAGAAATTAGAGCTATTTTACATGAAAAAAACAACTACTTGTGGAATAGACTTATTAGCAGGGTTTACCTTCAATTAATTTTAAAGGAGATAGGAAATGCATTTCAAACTGATTTTGTTGCTCATCTCCGTATTTATGGCAAAAATATTGTGTTTCTCTGTTTCTGACCATTTTTATGTGTTCCAACCTTTTCTTAGTTGTTTTTTTTTAAGTTTGTTTTTAATTTCTGGTCTCACTCGATTAATTCATCGGCATTTTCTTAACTAGTGGCTTTGAGGAGCCAGCTTCTCATTTAAACCCACTGTGTAATTAACTCCCTTGAGACTTCTACTGCAGTGGCTGTTTCAGTGTACTGTATGTGTTGACCAAATAGGCTGAATGTATAACTACTGAATATGATGTAATTCTGACTTTTTTCTTTTCACTTTTTCTTGATTTAAATTGAGTACAATTTATTTGATTAAAGTGACTTCAATGTCTGTCTTAGTGGCACAGGTTTTGCTCTAATGATACTGGTTTTGTAAACTTTTCCTTTTTTCATGCTTGATTGCATGGAGTCCCCCGCCAGACACAGACACACACATACATGGACACTAATAAATCATATAGTTCTGTCACCTGTTTTTGAATTTAGTTGTCCTGTTATCAAAGGTAGCTGTTGTTTGCACTCTATGAAGTAAGCCAAGTACTTGGATATATTTTTTTTAAATAACCAGATTTTGAGAAGGACCATCTATTACCTGACAGCTTCACTAATTGTCAGTAATTAAACAGTCACCAGTCAACACCAACAAACAGCAATGCGTGCAAATAATTTTAAGTTAAAAGAAAAATGTTACATCAGTGGAATTATGTATAATTAGTTTCTTAACCATCAAGAATTCATGTAATTAATGCAGAAAAAAAAACATAGCAATCCAATTCAGCATTTGAGATATCAACCAATCTACGAACATACAAACATACGAATGTGCCAGCAGAAACAGACCACCTGGTCTATTTAAGTCTGCTCTAGTGTGCAGCCAGCACCCCTAGTTTGCAGCTGCCCCTCCCCCCTCCCCTTTGTCATCCCACTGCCACCCCCACCTCCCCACTCTCACTGTCCCCTGTTCCTGTCCCATGCCCTTTGAAGCTGTTCACAGATTTACATGATACCATCCATTCTGGTAGAGCATTCCATTTTGCTACCACCCTCTCTGTGAAATAGTGTCTCCTCATTTTCTTCCTAAATCTTCCCCATCTATTCTTAGCCAGTGCCCCCTGGTGATCCTCCCCTTCCTTAACTTAAAGACCCCATCTGCCCCATCCTTATTGATTCCCCTTAGATACTTGAATGTCTCTATCATGTCCCCCGTCCCTTCTATCCTCCAGGGTGTACATATTCAAGTCTCCCAGCCTGCTGTCATAGTCTCTCCCCTCCATTCCACATATCATCTTTGTTGCCCTCCTCTGCACCCCCTCCAGTAGCCTGATATCACACTTTAGGTATGGCCTCCAAAACTGCACACAATACTCTAAGTACGGTCATACCAGCAACCTGTAGAAGGGCAAGATCACCTCTCTTCGCTTGGATGAAAACCCTATCACTATGCACCCCAGCATTTTGTTCCCTTTTGCAGCCACTCTCCTGCAGTGGGCAGTGTTGTTCATGGTCCCTGTTATCATTACCCCTAGGTCCTTCTCCTCCTCAGTGTTCCCCACCTTAACCCTCCCCCTGCCAGTATTCTCTCCTTGAGTTCTTCACCTCAAAGTGCATAACCTTACACTTCTTTGCACTGAACCCCAACTGCCACCTCTCTGACCACTCCTCTAGCTTGCGTAGGTCCCCCTGTAGCTACTTCCATCCCACCTCTCCATCCATCACTGCTCCAATTTTGTTGTCGTCAGTGAACAGACCTACGCTGCTCACCACCCCATTTGCAATGGCTGATATGAAGAACCCAAACAATACTGGCCCCAACACAGAGCCCTGTGGCACCCCACTCATCACTGGCCTTGGAGTTGAGACCTCCTCTTTCACCACCACCCATTGCAGCCTGCCACTCAGCCAGCTTGTAATCCAGCTCATCATTTTTGCCCCTACCCCTACACTAGTTAGCTTCTCCCCAAGCCGCCCATGAGGCACTGAATCAAAGGCCTTGCTGAAGTCCAAGTAAAGAATATCCACCGCATGACCCTTATCCAGCTCACCTGTCACCCAGTCATAATATTGTATCAGGTTGGTTTGACAAGACTTCCCTGAAACAAACCCATGCTGCCTCACATCCTGGAGGCCATTGTCCTCTAGGTATGACACCAGCCTTTCCTTCAGCATTATTTCCATGAGTTTGCACACTGTGGAGGTGAGGCTTACCGGATGATAATTACCCGGTTCATCCCTTGACCCTCTCTTGTGTAATGGTACTACATGTGCCATCCTTCAGTCCAGTGGCACACATCATGACTCCAGTGAGGTGCTGTACAGATCCACCAGCGGCTCTGCTAACACCTCCGCCATCTCCCTCAGTACTCTGGGGTGGATACCATCTGGCCGTGGTGTCTTGTCTACCTTCAGTGCCCTTAGTCCCTCTAGGACTCTACTTGCCTCAATTCTTCCATCTGTCACCTCCTCTGCCCCTGTCCCCACCCTCCCAGTCCATGCTGGTAGCGGTCCCTCCTTCCTCTGTGAACACTGAGCAAAGGTATTAATTTAGTGCTTCTGCCTGCTCTTCCCCCATTTCCGTCCACTCCTCACCCCTTTTTATCCTCACTATTGTCTCCTTGCACTTCCTTTTCTCCCTGATGTATCTGAAAAAGTCTCCCCCCCCCATTAATTCCCTGTGCTAATCTTAGCTCCCTCTGGGCCTTGGCTTCTCTCAGTTTTCTAGCCACCTCCCTGGACCATCTTGCATATTCCTTCCAGTCTACTTCCTTCCCTGCCCTCCTAAACCTCTGATGCACCACTTGTTTTGCCCTCACCACCTCCACAACCTCGACGTTCAACCAGTATGGTTTTCTTGCTCTGCTTCTCTTACTCTGTGACTTGGTGCAGGCTTCTGTTGCCTCTGTAACCCCCCGTTTAATAATATCCCATTTCTGCTCCATGTCCATCTCCTGCCTTATGCCCTCCAGTTTCCCTTTCAGTACTTCCTGCATCCTCCCAAAGTCAACCCCCCAAAGTTTACCACCCGAATAACTGATTTCTCTGGCTCCCCATACATCGTGATATTAAACCACACTGTTTGGTGATCGCTGTTCGCTAGTGGGTCCTCTACCTTTATTTCTCTCACTGCCTCCCCATTTGACAATACCAGATCTAAAGTGTTCTTTAACCTAGTAGGTACATTAACCAACTGTGTCAGGAGACCATCTTGGATTGCATCCAGGAGCACTTGCTCCCTAGCACTGGAGGTGACCGGAATGCTCCAGTCAGCCCCTGGCAAGTTGAAATCCCCCACAATGACCACCTTCCATTTTCTACATACCTTTTTGATGTCTTGCTAACTCTCTGTCAAGCTTCTCAGACTGGGACAGTGGCCTGTATACCACCCCAGACCTCACTTTCCTACCCCTTGAGTCTAGGAGCTGCAGCCAGATTGCCTCTGTTCTCCTTTCTTCTCCCTCGTCCCTTGTGCATTTGATCCCATCCCTCACATAGACTGACACCCAACCACCCCTCCTTATGGTCCTTCCTGTATAATTTGTATCCTGGGATTGCCAGATCCCAGTCCTGGTGTTCAGTTGCCCATGTTCCTGTGACAACTGCAATATCCAACCTCCACACTGCTAAAAGTGCCTGCAGCTCAGAGGATTTGTTTCCTAGGCTTCTTGCATTCAATGAGACCACCCTCCATGACATCCCCTTCCCTTCACTAGCCTCCATCTCCTCCCTTCTACTCCCTCCTTTTTTGGCCACCCAGAGTCCTTCCCTGCTAGCCTGGGGGGGTAGGCTGTGACTCCACTCTATCGAATATCCACCTACCTGCTGTCCACTTGCGACCCCCTATCTAGTTTAAATCCACCCTTACTGCAATATACCACCTCAGTCCTTGCTTTAATACCTCCTTCCCCTCCCCCTACCCACTCAGGTGCAGCCTATCCCTTGCAAACAGGTTGTTATTATCCCAGGTACTGCCCCAGTCGTCCACAACCCCATACCCCTTAGTTTGACACCATTCTACCAACCATGTGTTCAACTCGCTAATCCTTTCCTTTCTCACTGTGCTTGTGCAGGATACTGGGAGCACTTCCGAGAAGGCCACAGACTCCCCAGTATCCTTGCACAACCTTCCCACATCCTCAATCCTCTCCCTTGTTACCTCCACCATTTCTCCCGCTAGGTCATTTGTCCCCACATGTACCACAATGTGTGGTTTCCTCCTACCCCTCTTTACGCACCTTAGGATTGCCTGTCCTGCCATGTCTGCCTTTAATCCTGGTATGGATTCCACCCATACCCAACTATGCCTCTCCCCCTTGCTGCCCAATCTGATCCCCTTGAGTATGGAGTCCCCCAACACCAGTAAACCCCCCTCCTCTTTCCTTGTGCTGCTAACTGCCATACTAGAAGTTTCATCACTGTAATATTAGTTTTTTTCATTATTTTTGTTATTAGTATCTAAGATCAAACTGTATTTTGTATTCAAGGGTAAGTATAAGTCAGTTGAAATGATACATTACATTGGCTGGTATTCACATTTTAATGTCCCCATCATGATTAAGGATCGGTCCCCATCCTCAAATTAAAAAAAAAAAGACAAAATTGGAAAACTTATAAAAAATGTATTTGAGCCACAACAGTTAGCATGAATTATGTATTTTTGATTTGTATTTACAAGATCATATAATCATGTTAAAAAACAACATCATACCCCTAATGCTAACAGCCATACATATGTGACTCCTAGAATGCCATGGGCAGTGGCCATGACCATAACTCACACCCTGTCCTGTGATCTTCATCTCAGTTGTCCTGTTATAGAGCAGCCGTGGTGAGACTGTCCTTCTGTCCTCCTGATATCAGCAGCACCCGAGTGAGCAGTTCCTGAGTGATATTGCTATTGTCCCATTTATTGAGTGTTAGCCAAGCTAGCCTGGTTGCTGTCTTTTTTTCCAGTTTAGTTTTCATATATTGATTTATAGTTCAGTTGAAGTCAGTGGCACTTTCAAGGTTTCATAGCCAAAAACAGTAACAACGCAGAAGTGCACAATTATAGAAACATGGATTCCTAACACATGTTTCTGTGACAGGCAGGTGCCTGTGCCCTTCCCCTTCCCATTTCCTGACTGTGAACTGGTCCCATTCTGTAAATCACAGGCAAGACCCGTAGCAAAATCCAGCAAAAGCAAAATGGCATCTTACATTTAGTGAGGATGAGGAGTAAAAAATAAATCAATCTTTACTTTGTTCTTTACTGAGGGCTGTGGAGAAAGTATGTACGGCTGTCACAGTGATAAATAATTTTATTTGAACAAAACAAATTGCAACATTTGTGCGAATGGCAGCATCACTGATTGGCATATGCAATATCCAGGACTCGGAACTTCGGAAACAATCCTTCTGCTTTTCATACAAATGTATGATTCGCATTAAGACTGGGTCTAGGGAGACTTTTTTTTTATAGTTTGTTTACCTTCCTTTGAGACAAGGTAGAAGGAGAAGGTAAACAACTTGTCATTCCTGCCTCATTAAATAACTGAAGGTAAACGAGGACGCTGAGGGTCTCATATTTATCCTGAAATAGAATCTCTGTTATTCCTTGAATGGGACAGTGCTTTTTTTAAACATCATATAGTGAGTGAGATTAAGGAGATTGTGACTGTGGGCAGGTGATCAGAACAAAGAAATTGAAAATGAAATGGCAGAGAGTTTGAGAGTATGGTAACAAGGCTTAAGTAAACACTACACTTTTTTGATGGTAGCACTGCTTGTGTTTTTGGTTCTGTATTTTCCCGTCAGTGGCATGCTTTTTTCTGCCTCAGTTACATGTTTATTTAGCCTCCATTACATGCTTATCTAGCCTATATGGCTTGCTTATTAAGCCTCTGTTACATGCATGTTTCAGGGTGGGCATAATAATACTGTATATAGACTCGTCTGTTTAAAAAAGTGAGCATGTCACCACATATAGTGCAATCACAATTCCATCACTGCTAACTTCTTACTGAGGTCTTTTCAACATTCAGTACGAGTAGGGGAACTGCCTCAGTCATCTGACACCAAGACTCACACAATCCTTGGGGCTGATTAAAATGGGATAGCTAGTGCTTATGCTGTCTCAAAAGAGATATGCACCCCCATCAAAAAAAAGTCAGCATGCCTATTTTTAGGACTAATTCAGAACAGTCAGTTTGAGTTCTTGAGGTCAAGTGATGCTGCAAACTGCCGAGCAGAACAGTTACTAAAATATTGAACAAATGCTAGGTTGAAAGGACCTAGACACCATTTTTATACTGCTAGTTATTTTTGCAATTGTTTTTGTACCTAGCATCATTAGAAAGCTTTCATATAAAAAATCACAGAAAGTCAGGTGGACTTGTTTGTAAAACCACTTCAAAATAAGAATAGGTCAGCACACAAAGGAATGGTATCCCTTTTGGTATACTCCAAGTCTCCAGTTACTCACTTGGGTTACCAGATGCTCTCAAAACTCTCAGCATTTATTGATTCTCTCAGAGAATAACAGATCTAATGTGATATCTCAAATATTAGCAGCAATAGCAACACATTAGCAAAGTTCAATTGTTAAAATCAGTAGAAAAACTGAAATGTAGAGTGGAGCTGAAATGTAGAGCAGCAGTATGGCCATCTTGCTGCCTTAACTTTACAGGTGGTTGAAAGGCCAGATGCAGCATTATGAAACTCCTCTATTCCCAACACTCAGACACCACACCTGCCTCAGTTATGGGGATTAGAATGTGGCACTAGGGAGCTTAAATCCGTCTGCAAAGATGCCATGCCATTCTCCTGGGAACCTTCAGGACCTACCTATCAGTGTAAGATAGTTGGTCTCAGAGTTCTGATAAGCAACATTTTATTTCATTACTAGGTACCATGCAATCTTCTTTTTTTTGTATGTTTGTTAATGTTAAACAGAATAGGAATTTCACAAGTTCATATATATATATATATATATATATATATATACAGTATATATATATAAAAGTGCACCACTCCCATCACTTTCTGTTCCCTTGTCACTACTAATCCACTTGTCTACTGTATTACCCATTGACAAGTTTTCTGCCATTTCTGCTAGAACGAAACCCTGACAAAATTCAGAGTGGATGTCATCAGTGAAAGGCTGCAGTCACACACTTGCTGAGACATAGTCTTTGAAACCACCAATCATAACAGTCTGTCAACAAAATGCTACCCCAACCAAAAACTTTTGTATGTGATTGGAGGGTGAGGAGTGCCACTAGACACCAGGGTAAAATTAAACACACATAATGGGATGGCAAAGGGGGGGGGCACCACTAGGCACCAGGGAAATGTTGTCTCACTACTGTCACTGCAGCTCACAGCACAAGTTCCAGCTGTGGCTGCAGAAGTCAAGAAAGCCCTGCTTTTCTTATACAGAGAGTGTGGGTGAAGGGCTCCTCTCGATATGGTGGGCACCCTGGATTTTGGGTGCCCAGAAAAGCATATTTCTGGCAACTTTTTTTAAAAATGCCAGACTCGAGCTAAAGGGGTCCTGTTTAGAGAGGTGTAGATTTTTTTTGTTTAAAGACAGTATTTTCTGTAGTGTAAATGTTTGTAAGTGTAAATGGTAAAAAGAAAATGGTGGCCATATGAAAAAGGATTTTTTCACACAAAAGAGGATTTACCAGTATGAAAAAAGAACATTTTTCATATGACCCAATTCTTGTTTCATTCGCTGCAGCTAACCTGAGAGTGCCTACTTTGCATGCTCAGAACCAAAATTTTAAAAATCAGTAATTTTGGAATGGATTCATATTTTTTCACCAAACTAGCAAAAGGCACATCTGTGGGCCAAGCCCTTTCTGCCCTTAAAATTGCAGACCAAATTTCTAAACCATCTGGGTGCTAGAGGTGGACAAAAAACCCCCAGCAAATAATCCCCAAGAAAATCACTTTTTTTCACTATCTGGATCTCTGAATCCACCAATCTGATTGGAATGAAGGTTGGCACATTAAGAGAGCTACCCAACAGGACTGCACATGCAAAACTGTGTGCAATTCCATTAAAAGGGAGCAAAGCTATTAAAGTGCAAAAGTTGGGGTTTAACATTAGATACCCTAACAATAGTAGTGTAACAATGCCACTATAATATATTACACCGGCTCGGTAGGGCCAGTATAGTTAGGGTTGCATGGTCACTTATATGAAACCTGAAAGTTTGCACTCTAATAACTTTGGAACCGTTTGTCCGATTTGGCTGAAATTTTGCATGTACAACTGCCAATCACATATCTCTGGATCTGAAAAGTTTTGTCTCATTGGGATGTACAGTTGTGGAACCGTAGGGCATTCAAAACATGTAAAAGTGCCAACTTTTGCACAAATTGTTCGGTAAGTCATAATGGACTGAAGAATGCATTTCAGTAGATTCAAATATGTTTGTCTACATGTGGCCTGGGTTGAACTGGTGCCTTTTGAAGATTTGGTGAAAAAATATTGCTCCATTCAAAAGTTATTCATTTTTTTCATGTCCCATTATAGCCTATGGCAAAATGTATATGTCCATTGTGAAAACTTTTGTGATCAAATTTTTGTTGTTGTGCTCTCTGAATTTGTTTTCATGCTGCCACCATCTTGTTTTCAGTTAGTGAGAGACAAAAAACATTGTAAGTTAAAAAATAATGCCCTTTGGTAAACACCAACAGCTGGGTTTACCTAATCGGGCCCTGAGGAACATGACCCTGTCATTAGTTTTTCATCAGCTGGTCTGGAAATATGTTTTTCAAACTTGTTGCACAATTTTGCCATTTTCTGATCGCGGTAACATTTTTTGTTGCTGCAAAAACAATCGTGATTAAAAAAAAGTAACCTCGACAACATTTTTCTGTGCATGATAACATTTCCATTGTAGAGACAGGAGTGCTGCGAAAACATTGACGTAATCACGATAACACTGCACAAACACATTTTCTAATGTGTTGTTTTCTTTGTCACTTCATTGTGCCAAGGTGGGTTGTGCTTTTGGCCTGAAATTTTCAGGGTGGCAATCCCTGGTTCCACAGATATGCCTTTTGGTGGCTTGGTACCAAAACACCCAACGGACCAATAGTTACAGCATTCCAAAGTTGAGAAATCTTCCCACATTGAGGTGCCAGTCACACCTTTTGGCACCCGTATCTTGAAAATAGTTCAAGATACGGATTTTTCATCAGAAGAATTCTTTTAGGTTGAAAAGCCATGAATACCATGAATTTTGATTTTTGTTTCTACCTTGTACAGTTACTGAGATATTTGGAAATTAGTATTCCAATAGTTCATTTTCATGTCCGTAGGCCAGTATTACACCCTCAAAGTTAGCACCCACAGTGCTTTTATGTACCCATATCTTGGAAACTATGCAAAATATGATTTAGTCAATGTATCTCATGTGGAGGCTTCACTGCCATGATTACAACAGCACTGGAAAATTTTTTTTCATAGCTGCTATGGTTCCTGAGATATTGGCAGATTAGTGTTAGAAGGGTTCCTTGTCCTGTAGGGCTGCTGTATGACTCTGTAATTATGTGTAAGTGGGAGGACAGGGCCCAGAGGGTCCACAGTCCCACAGATGTATATCATTATGCACAAATGGGCAGCTTATTGGGAGCATGGGGCTCAAAGGGCCCTGTGTTCCCACTAACACATACCATTTACTATTTATATAGCACTTTTCCAAAAAGTAGGGAAAGTCTTTGCAAAAAAAAATTGTTAACATATAGGGTAGGATAATGTGGAATTAGGGTTTCCAACCTTAACTCTCCACCCCGCCAAGAAGCAAAATGACAAGACCACATAAGCAACCACATGCAATCATCATCAGGTAAGACATATAGTGCAGTGGTTTAAGGCTCTGAGCTGCAAATGTGGAGACCTGGGTTTGAATCCTACATCCCCTACTTGCACACTGTGTGATTCTAAGCAAGTCATTTAACTTTCTTGTGCTCCCAGGTCTCACATGTAAACAAGCTTCAGCTTAGTGTGTCTCTCCTGGTTAAAAATAACCAAAAACATACAATTCTTCAACTTTTGTCTGTGGTGTTCTGTAGTGTCACTGTGGATAAAAGTATCACGTTTTCTAATGATCAGCCTGGGAGTGGAGGTCACTGAGAATTTTGGCACACCTCACACTCTGATGAAAAGTATGGAGTGGTAAGGGACATTAAATCTTGATCTGTGTCTGGAAGGTTTCTAAACACCTACTGTAGGTCCTCCCCTAGCATTTTCCCAAGGTAGCAAGATAACAACACTGTCCCGGCCACCCTAATATCTTTGGGGAGGCTTCCCTAATGTCTGGGTTCCATGTGCATGTGAAAATCTGTGTATTTGTATGTGAGCAAGTGTTCACGTTTGCATGTTTGTGTCTGTGAATACAGTATGTGTATCTATCTATGCATTCTGTAAGTGTCTACGAACATAAGCACTTAATATCTGTGCATATTATCATGTGTATATTTCTACACGAGCACTGTTGATGTGTGTATCTATGCATGTGTTTGTATGTGAGCATGTGTGTATCTGCACATGTACAGTATACATATGTGTATATGAACATGTGAATCTACTGTTTGTGTGTATGCTGTATCTCTGAATGTAATTATTTGTTCATCTAAGCCTGTTTGTTTCTGCATGAGTTTCTACAGCATGTGAGCATGCATATCTGTACTTGTGTTAAGCTGTGCACATCAGCATGTGTATATCTGTGAATATAAGCTATGAATATCTCTTAACATGTTAGCATATGTGTACATGAACTAGTTATTTGTTGACACTGAGACCATCATCTTTTTGTCTGTTCATCAGTAGGTAACTGAAAAATTGAAAAAAACAAAACAAAATGGAACATGCAGGTCAATCAACATATTTTATGTTGTTATAGGAGTGCGGCAGCACCACTATATATAATAGATAAACCACTCTGAGGTGTGCGGTCGCGCTCTGATATATGCACGTGGCCATAGGCCGTGTGCGTCAACCACCCAAGGCGTGCGTATATCAGAGTGTGACCGCACACCTCAGAGTGGTTTAGCTATCTTATAAAATGTCAAAATTGTTTTGGAGGGGTTAAAAGTGCAGGTGTGCAGTCACGCTCTGATATACGCACTGCCATGTGATGTGTTCCAACGAATCAGCAGACATCATTTTTCCTACCCATTTTATAATTAGGGTTGAACTGGGGTTTCTATGTTAAACTTGAAATTTTGCACTTAAATATCTTTGCAACTGTTGAATGGATTTGCAAGTAAATTTGCATGCTCAGTCTTATTTGGCAGATCTCTGAATGTGTCAAGTTTTGTTCTGGTCTGATGTGTGGTTTCTGAGATCTGGATAGTGAAAAAAGTACATTTTTCATAGTTTTTCCCCCATTGGTTTGAATGGGATTTCTTTGAATTTGTCTACTGCCTAGATGGTTTATTTTTTTGTCCTGAAATTTTCAGGGTAGAAAGCCAATGGCCCATAGATGTGCCTTTTGCTTGTTTCGTGAAAAAAATATTAATCTGTTCCAATGTTATTTAATTTTGAAATTTGTAAAACTTGGTTCTGAGCATGCTCAGTAAGCACTTCAAAATAGCTTTATGAAATGAAAGAAAAAAATATTTTTTCATACGGGGCCAGTCTTGTTTCATGAGGGGAAAATCATTATTTCATTTGCCACCATCTTGTTTTCTCTTTTTCCATAAAAATTCACATTAGAAAACCCACAAAAATGGCATTCCTAAAAGAGTGGCCAACACATGTAGCTTGCTTATCAGGACCCCCCCTTAGCTGGATTCTGCACTTATCTGTTCCAGAAATGCCCTTAAAATATATATTTTTAATATAATAAAAATGTTTGTATCGCGTGATGCAAAACAAGATTATTGTTTCTAATAACGAGTCATGAACCAAGATCTTTTTTCCTATGGGGATTCAATGTGTTTCAATGGGGTTTTCAACCTTGGTGCATAACTTTGTCATTTTTCAAGATTGTGACACCAAATTTTCAAAACACCCTTTCTGATACCACACCTCTTGAACAATGTTGATGTCATTTCACAAATCCTGCCCAAAAGGCAATTTCATGATTGGTTGTCAAAATCACCTTTCGGGCAGGATTTTTAAAACTGTCACCATACTTGTCCATAAGGTGGAATTGTAAGAAGGGTATGTTGAAAATGTGGGATCAAAATATGGTAAAATTGCAAAGTTGTATGCACTGTTGACATTTTGCTAGACTCACTTGTAACTTTTTTAATTGTTAATATATTAACCCCAAATTATCAACATAGCCATTTCTTTACACCAGCTCATGAATGTGACAGCTGTCATTTTTCAAATCTTGCCCGAAATGTATTTTCATGCCTCTGCAGTGGAATTACACTGCGGTGGTGCAGAGTGACATTTTGGTGGGGATTTGACAGTTTTTACTACTGGATTGATGAGGTGGGGTCATTCGGTTGGTGTTGTCCTACAAATGGAAGTGCAGGGTACAGAAGGCCCTGTGCTTTCCCATAAACATACATATACACATCTATGGAACAATGGGAGTGAGGGCCTTCTGGGCCCTGTGCTCAGTCAGACAAATAAGGATATGATTACATTATCTCAAAAAGTACAGATACATGGCAGTGCAGGGCCTAGATGGCCTTGCACTCCAACAGTAAAATAAGAATACTATAATACTATCTGATAAAGTAAGGAAATTCTTTGAAAAAAAAAAACTGTGTTAATGCAACATTTCTAGTTCAAGCTAAAGCGACAAAAGTAGGGATATGCGGCTGTAGCGTTTCAACCCTAAAACCCCAATGCCACTCTTAAAAGCAAATGGTAAGAGTATTCATAGGGGTTGTCAACCTAAAGCTCACCCCATTCTATATACTTGAAAAACATACACACCTAATGGGGTGAGCTTTAGGGTTGACAACCCCTAGAAAGTCTCTGCTCCTGATTTGCTTTAGAGGTGGCATTTGGGTTTTAGGGTTGAAAACCCTAAAGCCACATTTCCCTACTTTTGTCACTTTAGCCTGAACCCTAAATGTTGTACTAATGCAGTTTTTTGCAAAGAATGTATTGTATTGTGAAAAACTGCAGAGTTACAGGTTCTCATGGCAGAGGGAGAGGTGGACATTGCAGCCATCACGGAAACATGAGCCACCCAATACAATGACTGGGACCTGTCTGTACCAGGGTACAGGTTATTTCATAGGGACAGGGTGATTGGGAAAGGAGGGGGGGTGGCACTATATGTGAAGGAAGGACTGACGTGTGTAAGGGAGGAAGGGGAGGAGGGTAGTACAGAGTCACTTTGGATGCAAATCCAGGATTCCAGGAATAGGATTCTTAGAATGGGAGTGGTGTACAGGCCACCATCTCAGACGGAGGAGTTAGACAGGGAACTAGCGGGACAGATCAGGAGGACCTGCCAGAAGGGTAGTGTGGTGATTGTGGGGGACTTCAACATGCCAGGAGTGGACTGGAGCACCCCAACAACCAGGAACAGAAGGGAGCAGGTACTGCTGGATGCCTTCCAGGACAGCTTCCTGCTGCAAATGGTCAGTGAACCAACCAGGTTAGGGAATACCCTTGACCTTGTACTAGCAAATGGGGACTTTGTGAGAGAACTTACAGTGGAGGAACCACTGTCAGGGAGTGACCACCACTCAGTATGGCTCACATTGGATATGGGCAAGGAAGGAGTGGAATCTGGCACGATAGTGCTGGACTTCAGGAGGGACGACTTTGGGAGGATGGGGGAAGTGGTAAAAGGGTACCTGGCCAGAATTCAATCTAGTATGGACACTAACCAGAGGTGGGAGCTCAAAAAGCTGGGGATAGTGGAGGCAACCAAAACCTGTTGCAAAACCCAGAGCAAGAAGGCCAGGGCTAAGAAACCGATCTGGTTGAGCAAGGAGGTCATGGAAAAGGTAAGGAGGAAAAGAGCTGCCTTTAGGAAGTACAGAAAACAGGGAGGGGGGAGGACAGGGAGGAGAACTTGACAGAATCGAAGGAGGTAACAAGGGCAGTAAGGGGAGCCAAAGCATCTACGTAACTCGGGCTGGCACAAGGCATTAAGAAGGAGGAGAAGGACTTCTTTAAGTACATCAGGGAGAAAAGGAGCTGTAAGGACCACATAGTAAGGATTAGGAAGGAGGGGGGTTGGGTGGAAGCAGGATGCGATAAGGCAGAAACACTAAATGAGTACTTCTGCTCAGTATTTACTAAAGAAGAAGAGGGTGACACCCAAGGTGAGAGAAATGGCAGAAGCAGGGAAGTGGTGACAGATGGGAAATCATGGAGAGCAGAGTTCGAGGGTTTGAAGGCACTGAGGGTGGACAAGGCGCCAGGCCCAGATGGCATCCACCCAGGGTACTGAAGGAGCTGCAAGAGGTCCTTGCAGGACCTTTGGCAGACCTATTTAATGCCTCACTACATTCGGGTGTGTACCTCAGGACTGGAGGATGGCTCATGTGGTGCCCTCCACAAGAGTGGCCCCAAGGATGAACAGAGAAACTACAGACCAGTGAGCCTCACATCCATCATGGGTAAGCTAATGTAGACTATCCTGAAGGAGAGGCTGGTGGCCCTCCTAGAGGCCAAAAGACTACAGCACAGCAGACAGCATGGCTTCATACGTGGCAGATCCTGCCAAACCAACCTGGTCGAGTTCTATGACTAGGTAACTAGGCAACTGGACAGGGGCCATGCAGTGGATGTCCTATATCTGGACTTCAGTAAGGCATTCGACTCAGTGCCACATGGAAGGCTGGGAAGGAAGTTAGTAGGCACAGGGGCGGGTGCAAAGCTGGTGAGATGGGTAGGAAACTGGCTGCAGAAAAGGCAACAGAGGGTGGTGGTGGGTGGGGAGCTCTCACACCCAAGGGCAGTGATGAGCGGTGTTCCACAGGGCTCGGTGTTGGGACCAGTGTTGTTTGGGATATTCACTGCAGACATATCATGGGACATCAAGAGCAAGATCAGTCTGTTTGCTGATGATACCAAGGTAGGCGCGGTGGTGGATGACCTAGGGGGATGGCAGGGGTTGCAGGATGATCTGGCAAAGCTTGAAACCTGGTCAGACACCTGGCAACTGGGCTTTAATGCCAAAAAGTGCAAGGTGCTGCATTTTGGGATGAAGAACCCAAGGAGGAGTTACCAGCTAGAGGGAGTGCAGCTAGCCCAGACAGAGGAGGAGAAGGATCTGGGTGTGCTCATTACAGGGTCAATGAACAACTTGGCACAATGTAGGAAGGCAGCTGCAAAGGCCAACAAAATGCTGCGTTGTATTGCAAGGGTATATCCTCGAGGAGGGAGGAGGTGATTCTGCTACTGTATTGGTCATTAGTTGGACCACACCTGGAGTACTGCATGCAGTACTGGCATCCATATCTGAAGAGGGACATTAAGTTACTGGAGGGGGTGCAGCGCAGAGCGACAAAGATGATCAAGGGTCTGGGGGACTTATCATATGAGAGGAGGCTGAAGGAGTTGAACATGTACTCACTGGAGGAGAGGAGAGACAGGGGTGACATGATTGAAACCTTTAAATACATGAAAGGAATAAACAAGATGGGTACAGAGGGGCTGTTCAAAGTAAGGAGGGAGGGCCACCAGGGCCATGATATGAGACTGGGCGAGGAAGGTTCAGGAGGAGATGAGAGACACTTTTTACAGAGAGGGTGGTGGCTGGGTGGAATGCGTTACCTGCTGAAGTGGTATGCAGTAGAACAGTGGACTGCTTCAAACGAGGATGGGACAGGACAAGGGGGAGGGTTAATGAAGGGGAAGGGTGGAAGGGAGGGGCAGTTGCAGAATAAGGGGTGCTAGCTGCACATTCGAGCAGACTTGATAGACCTCTAGGCCTTTATCTGCTGGCAAATTTCATATGTTCGTATTGTATTGTATGTGTTTGCTGACATGTCATTGTTTGAGTGGTATGTAATTGTGTGAGTGTAGACATACATGCTTGTATGAACATATGTGTATTCATGTTTGTTTTTTTATTTATGCCTGTTCTGTATGTATGTTGATGTTTGAAACAACATTCTTCATTTAAAAAAGTCACCAAGCCAGCCCAGTGGCTCAGAGGGCTGAGGAGCTGCATAGCTCCCCTGTCGTCATGCTGGTGACCTGAGTTTGGAAATGGACACGGTCACTTGGGAAGGAGGATTGAGTGTTTATTGATGACTTTCTTTCTCTGGGTTGGGGAAACAGTGCAAGTCACTGCTCAGACCCAACTAGTGGAGGCTGGGCGTAGCAGCAGTGATAGCCTCCTAATTGATTGGAGGCAGATGCTGTGTGTGTGGCATTTTAATGGCATACATCGTACCATGGCACACTTGCCAGTCTAGGAATGGGGGAAGAGGGGAAACAGAGGAAAAAAAAGTAATGTGCCCCAGTCATCATATATGATGGTGACCCTTGGACCTCTCCCCATGTTAATCCCCACTGGTGAAAAAGTGAAGGGAATGGCAGCTGGGGTTTGAGAAAAAAGTGTAAGTGGCAACTGGGAAGGTCAAAAATCTCTATGAAAAAATATTGCCAAGTTGAAGCCTTATCCTGTGGACAAGGACCCAGTTACATTGGTATACTTAGCTGTGACATCCCGTTATGACTATTGTAATACTTTAGACTTGGAGATGCCTGGACACCAGATGCACTGCCTGCAGCTGGTACAGGATGTAGCAGTCAGGTTAATAACTTCTACAAGCACTTTATCTCATATTACACCTGTTGTACATGAGCAGCACTGGCTGCCAGTTAAGTGGCACATCATTTTCAAGGCTTGCTTGCTAACTTATAAAGCCCTAAACTGACATGAGTCTGGCAATGCCTATAGTACCTGTTGAAGTCTTATGCCCCTGTGCATCCCCTTCACTCTGCTGTGGGTAATTTATTGGTGGTTCCGTTGGTCTGTCGACCAGGTTTTTTCTGTGGCAACACCTATTCGGTGGAATATGTTGCCACTGGTTGTTCCTAGCTGCACCTACATTTTAAAAAAGAAGCTGAAAATGTACCTTTTTGTTAGGCCTTCACTGTCACATCATTGCTTTAATCTTTGGGAAATAAGATTTGTAAATCGGAAAGCAATTCTACTGGCTTTTTGGAATTTCAGCTCTGTGGAATCCTGAAAAGCATTTCTATGTATGTGGATTGCATAATCCATGGACTATCATTCTGCGGTTTGTGGAAAAATGAATCCAGATTAACTGCTGAATAAGTATTCTGCAGTTTATGTAAACTGTAGATCACTAATCTACAATTTTGTTTTAAAATCACTTTTGGGATTGACAAATTCTGCTTCTGAGGAATTGCACAGAATAAGGTAACATTTCCAAACTTCCACAAAATTCAGATACATGTGGAATTTGAAAATTCTACACCACTGTAATAAATTTGTGTTACTGCTGGCATTTTAATTTAATGATATACAGTATATGATCTGACAATTTTAGTTTATTATGTACACTACAGTGCTGCAAGACCCAGGGATAGGGTGCTTTATAAATAAAGTTTGGCTTGCCTTACCTGTATGTGTTTGAGCAGATACAGTAGGTGCATATGGGTGAGCACTATACTGAATAATATATAGGCAACCATATGCAATGAGTCTCTGTCCCTACTGAAGTGTGAAATGAAATCCTTGACCTTGAAAGTGAAACTCTAGAGATGATGTCCTCTCACCCCAAGATGGAAACATAAGCCTGGCTGTGCATGGTTTCCCTACAATATTTTGTATAGTATATGTTTGTTTTAATTTATTTACCTTCCTTCTAATTCTGTTATGAACAGTGATCGAATAAACAGAAAATAAAGCAAGAAGCAGGATAAGAATAAAAACATTTAAGTAAGCAATAAGCCATGACAGAGTGTGCATTAAAGGATTTTGTAAACTAGATAGGGAAAATCCTGAGTCCTGATTGGTCAGGACCCTTGACCTTATAGGACAGCAACCCTGTGGCTGGTACATTTTTGGGCAACTTGACACAGTACACCCAGAGAGCAATGCTTCCCAGAAACCTTATTAAAAAAATTACAGGCAGTCATGTTAATACAGTACACAACCATAAGAAACATTACAAAAAAGTAATATTAAATGCACGCTTAAAATAGAAAATAGAGTTAGAATCGATGTTTCAACCATAGGTCTTCTTCAGAAATTAACTATAAAGAGAAAATAGCAAAGATAGTGGGGCGGTAAGGAGAAATAAGGGATATATATGTTAGGAAAGAAAATAGGGGGTGTAGATCTAGGAGAAAAGGTGATGTGTAACTCAACCCCGGTCCCTCCCCTCCTCTATTCATCGCGGCTTTAGCGTTTTCCACCTCAGTGCTAAAAGTCTCCTCCTAAACTAGCTCTTCTCACTGTATGGGTCTCTCATCACTCTACAGACCTCCTCTGTATCATTGAATCCTGGCTGTCTTCCAAGATTCCTGATTCCAGCTTGGCCATTCCAGACCACCACCTCTTTAGGCAGGACAGGGATAAACCAGGAGTGAGGTTGCCTTATATGTACTCCAGAGTCTCTCTCTCCTGCACCATTACTCTCAGAGGAGGCTGTGCCTTCCCCTCACAAGCTTCTGCTAGTTAAACTCTCCTTTTCCTCTTCACTACCTATTTATATTGGTGTTTTCTGTACCTCACTGAAAATTTCCCCCTCATCTCTGATGGGCTCACTCTCCACTCTATGCGCATACTCCTCTGCTTGTGAGCTTATCCTACTGGACAACTTCAACATTAACTGACTTTCCCCAACCTCTAGATCTACCACCTACAGGTGGGTCCCTCGAACTTTCACAGTTCACCACAGAACCCACCTGACACAATCGCCATGCATCAAACCATACCCTGCTGGACTATGTTCTGGTCTCAACCCCTCACTGCATTGTTGCAGCAGGTATACTGCTGAATGCCTTCAGTGACCACTGCATGATCTTTTGTGTCAAGAAAGTCTGGACCCCTCCTTCCTCCCAAAGTATATCTGGTCCAGGCCCCTTCAGTCTCTGAACAAAGAAGCTGTGCTGAGCAACCTGGCTGCAGCTGACTGGTCCCCCATGCTCACTGCCCCAGACATTGATGTGGCCCTTTCCCTCTTCCTCTCAGTATTTACTTCTGTCTGGGACAAGCACGTCTCCATCAGGAAATCCAAGGTTACAGCCTCCACCACCCCTGGATCACCTTCGATCTCATTGACTTATGTAAGACCCGCAACAAAGCCTGAGACAAATATAAGTGATCCCACTGCCTGGTGGACCTCCTCTCCTACTGGATGCTTAATAACTCTTGGACTAAGGCCATTTGTACTGCCAAGTCCCTCTGCTTCAAGGCCAACCTCCAGAATAATCTTAATTTCCCAGTCACATTCTGGAAGGTGATTCATTACCTTTCTGAACCCCCAGCCCAGTTCTCTCCCCCTGTCCTCACTTAATAGCTCACCAGTGTTTGACCCTTATTCTGTTGCTGCTCACTTCAATGAATTTGTTACCACTTGTGCCCTTCCCTCCCTCCCTCCCACCTCATGGCTCCACTCCTCTCCCACCTTCTCCTACATCCTCCTTAACTCACGCCCCCCTGGGGTTTGATTCCCCCTGTTACTCCCCAGGAGACCCTGCTCACCCTTTCCTCTCTCTAAACCCTTCCAACTCTAGCCCAGATGGCTTGGACCCTAAACTTCTCCATCAGTTAGCTTCTGCCATAGCCTCCGCCCTTACTCACCTCCTAGACCCCTCCTTCACCATATACTAAAGGAGCTTAATATGTATACCCTTGATGAAAGGAGGGAGAAGGGAGACATGATAAAAACTTTCAAGTACCTAAAAGGAATCAACAAAGTCCAAGAGGCCAGCATATATCAGAAAAAGAGATGTACAAGAACAAGCGGGCACAATTTGAAGATAGAGGGGGGATGGCTCAGAGGTAATGTGAGGAAGAATTTTTTCATAGAGTGGGTTGTGGATGCATGGAAAGGCTTTCCTGAGGTCATGGAGTCAAAAATAGTGGGGGAATTCAAGAATGCATGGGACAGACATAAGGTAATTCTAGTGAGGAGTAGGAGGAAGTAGGCTGTTGATTAACTAGTATCTGCAGCTTATCCATTAGGTAGGGAAATGGGCAGACTAGGTGGGCCAAGCAGTCCTTATCTGCCATCAAATTCTATGTTTCTATGCACTGTCCCTCAGTCTTGTAAGATTGCCAAGGTGTTCCCCCTCCACAAAGGGGATGATCCCTCCACTCCTAACAACTTCTGTCCTATCTCCCTCCTTCCTTCTCTTGTGAAGCTGCAGGAGAAATGAGTGTACTCATGGTTTGCAGGCTTCCTCCAATCATCAGACTTCTTCTCTCCATTCCAGTCTGACTTTTGGAAGGATCATTCCACCACCTCCTCCCTACTTAGGATCACTTATGCTACCCTCTCAGCGATGGATCAGGGGAACATCACACCTGCAATTTTCACCGATCCGGCCAAAGCCTTTGATTCAATGTCTCACTCACTCCACCAGGATAAGCTAAACTCTGCCGGCCTCTTAGCCCCCACTGTTAACTGGTTCCATTCCTACCTCTTGAACCATCAACAGTCAGTACAGGTTAGAAGTGCTGCCTTCCCACCCCTCCCTATCCAGGCTGTAGTCCCACAGGGCTCCATTCTGGGTCCAGTCCTTTTCTCCATCTTCCTAAATGACCTCCCATCTGCCTGTGTCAACTTGCATATTCACATGTGTGTAGATGACACAGTTCTCTACACCTCTAGTCCCTTAAATTCATCTCTGAAAGTCTTGCTGAAGCAAGACTTTCACAGTGTTCTTCTCTGATTCCAGTCCAACCAATTACAGGTGCAATAAAAAAAAAAATTGGTGTCTGTGACCTTTGTTACCAGCCAAAAGCTGGGCCAGCTCACCCTCCTCCCCATCTTCTCCACATTATTGCATACTGCTTAAAGTAGTCTCACCTTTTAAGAACTGTACCTTGGTGTGTGGCTAGACAGCAGGCTTGACTTCTCTGCTCACATTGATGCCATCCATGCCAAACTCCACCACAAATTTGGTGCCCTGTACCACAATAAGGATTGCCTTTCTCCCCAGGTCTTCTGGGAGCTGGTCACCCAAATGGTTCTTCCGGTTTTTGACTATGTGGATGTAGTTTATGGCACTGCTCCCTCTACCACCTTTGCCAGACTGGACACCCTTTGCAATATCTTCTGCTGCTTTGCTACCAAGTCACCTTCTCATATTCACCACTGCTCCCTTTACTCCTCCCTATCCTACTCCCTCTTCCCCTTACATCACCAGTACCACTGTGCTTCTCCCATCTCTGAATACTGGTTTGGGCCCATCCCCTCATACCTATTCCATCTTCTCTCCCCCATCCCCACCTCTCTGCACTCAAGAGACCCACATATATTCTCCTTTTCCCACCCATATTCCTCAGCTGGCAAATCTGCTTTCTGATACTGCTTTCCCTCACTCTAGAACCAGCTACCCTCCTCCGTCCATCTTCCCTTCCCTTCCTCCACTAAACACTAGCTAAAACTCCCCACAATTCCTGCCAACCCTCTTCCTGAACCCTATCTTACCCTTGCTTGGCTTTTGACCATCCCTTACCTCCTTCCCCCTTAACCTCATTTTCTTGACAACCTCAAAGTTTATCAACCTGTTTTGACTGCTACTTCCAGCACAAGCTCAGCCTCCTTTCCCTCTGGCACTATGCACATTGATTTTGCCCAATTTGCATGGATGATTGGTATGCTAATTCATTTGTCCTCCATATGCAGTTTTTTTTTCCATTCTGTCTGCATTACAGTCAATTTATGCTCTTTATGTCATTCTCATTGCAACCACATCACCTAACTGGCTGTATTTTGTTTGTAGTTGTGCTTCTCTCCTTCCCTTTTCCTCTAGGGTGCACCTGGAAATGAGCCTCAGCTCAGCATGTATCTCCATCTTCTTCCAAGTTGTGTACTGGGTGTGCTTTGAAACAACTGAGAAGCTGCATGGGATATACTATATTGGACTAGATATCTGTAACTAATCTCTCTCGCTTGCTTACATCTGAGAGAAGTTTTCCTTACTTTTATAGTGGTATTGCTTTGTGTTTAATTGTTTTAGTTTTTAATTCAGGAAGGGGGTTTTCAAAACTGCTTATCTTGTCGGTATCTTCAGAAGGGCTGAAATAACTGCATATTTGATTTTCCTTTGTGGCTAACAAACCACCAGGCTGTTTTGGGGCTGGAGAGGTTTACCTGTGTCTGACTTGGATGTCTGGATTTTTCTCTGTTTGATTAGCAGGGTATTTTCTCTGTCAAATTGTTGTGTAGGGTATCTTGCTGACAGGAAGGCACTCATCACAGCGGTGGGTAAGAGCTTTTACCTGATTGTTTTATGAGGGCACAGTTTAGGCCCAACCCTTCCCAACCCTCACCCCACCCACCCCTGGAAATAGTTCCTTTATACCTGAGGTTCTGACATCATTTCCTCAAGAGTGCAAAATGCATATCACTGTCATATCCCTCTAGCACACTTCACTGACAATATAAGTATACACATTGTATAATATATATATTTCTATATAACAAACCAATCACACGCATACGCACACACACACACACACACACACAAAACAAACAAAAAGTAGATAAACATGTGGGGAGTAGTCAATGTAATGGCTGTGGGGCAGCAGTCTTCCGGGAGTCTTTCTGGAGGCTGAGATGCTGCCCTATTTGCAGACAACTCTCTGCTCTGAGGGAGGAAGTTGCCCGTCTTCAGGCTGCACTGGACAGTAGTAAGGAAACCTTCTCCCAGGCCACACTGGACAGTAGGAAGGGAACCTCCCCCATCCAGGGAGCACTAGCGCCACCACCACTACCTCAGAGATTGCGAAGAAACACAGCAGTTGGACCACAGTGGGCTCAGGGAGGGTGAGGATGGTGGAACAGAGGCACACCCAGTCAATTGTTCCACTCCACAATCCAGACACTATTCTGGGGGAGCATAGCTCCCCTATGGATGCACCCGCAGAGAAGACTGATGACAACTGTCACAAGGGAGGCCCACAGGAAGGAGGCAGAGGACACCACAGGAAAGGAAGCAGCTCTGGTGGAGGACTCATTTATTAGGGGATAGAACTGGGGGAGCTGGAAAACTGAAGTAAGGTGCCTGCCTGGTGCCTCTGGCTTGAGGGACAGGAAGCGCATCCTCAGGATCACGAGAACAGCTACAAGGGAGTCTGAGCTGGACATAATTGTCCACCTAGGGACAAATGACTTGGCTTATCATGAGATTAGGGCAGTGCAGGAGGACATTGCAGAGTTGGGGAGGGGCCTAAGACAAGTAGCACACACAGTATCCTTCTCAGAGGTGCTGCCTGTCAATGTCATGGGGGAGGTGAGGGTAATTAGCACCATGCAGTTTAATGAATGGTTGAAAAAATGGTGTGGAGCACAGGGTTTGGCTTCACTGGGGACTGGGTTCCACCTGGAGGGACACCAGCCTATACTGGCAGGATGGTCTGCATCTGTCCAGGAAGGGAACAAGTCTTATGAGCAATCAGTTTAAATGCTTCATTGGCAAGCTTTTAAACTAGTCAAAGGGGAAGGCACTGATAAGCAGCAGGAAAATCCCAGCCTCTCCCTACAAAACAGGGTACTAAATGAGAAAAAGACTGAGGTAGAAAGGTCAGTGGGGGATGCTGCAACAGAAGGTAAAGCCATCAAAAAATGGAGATCAATGAGTACCAATGCTCATAGTCTGGGTAACAAGCTTCCTGAATTAGTGGCCTTGATGGAGGAGGAACATCTGGATATCGTGGCAGTCACAGAAACTTGGTACACACAAAACCATGACTGGGACATAAACATATCAGGACACACTATCTACAGGAGGGACAGGGAGGGTAAAAGAGGAGGAGGAGTAGTTCTTTACTTAAGGGAAGAAATAAAAGCAACAGAACAAAAGGGTAAACAGGGAGGAGAAGAAGCACTGTGGGTAAATTTGGAGACAGGCAATGGCACCACAATCCGCACAGGGGTTGTATACAGACCCCCTTCTCATGGGGAGGAAATGGACAAGGAAATGATAGAAAGTATACTTAGAATGGCAGAAAAAGGGGAGATATTGCTGATGGGTGATCTGAATATGCCAGATGTTAACTGGAGTGCAGTTGCAGCAGCCACTTCGAAGAGTGGAGTTATTCTAGATGCCCACAGGGGCATGCCTTTAGACAACCAGTATTGGAACACACTCGAGAGGGAGCAATCTTAGACCTGATTCTCTCAAATGGAGATGGAGAGAGGATCACAGATGTAGAAGTGGGTAGCCATCTGGGAACTAGCAACCAACGAACAGTATGGTTCACAATAAACACAGCAATAGAGTCAAGCCATAAAAGGCAAAAGTACTGGACTTTAGGAGGGCTGACTTTGCCAAAATGGGTGAGTGCCTAAGGAATGCACTAGCAAATGGGCAGGAAGGAGGGGTGGAAGAACAATGGGGAATAATAAAAACTGCCATCACAGAGGTAACGAGTCTTTGTGTGAAGCAAATAAACAAAACAAAATGATGTAAGAAACCACTATGGTTCTCAAAGGAAGTGGCAGTGAAGGTTCAAGAGAAAAAGAAAGCATTCAGGAAGTACAAGGAATCACAGAAGGAGCAGGACAGAGAACTGTATCAGTTAAAGCAAAAGGAGGCTGGGAAGGCAGTCAGAACAGCAAAGGCCCAAACCGAGGAAAAGATAGCCAACTCAGTTAAGAGGGGATAAAACCATTTACAGGTACATCAGGAGCAAAGGAAGACCAAGAGAGGATAGTGAGGCTTAATAAAGGGAGGGAGGGTGGGCAGAGGGAAACTGTGAAAAGGCAGAGATACTAAACAAATATTTTGCTCAGTATTTACAAATGAAGAGGGAGGTACATAAAACAAACAGTAGAAACACTCTGGATATAGAAGTTGATACCAGCCCATTTACAGAAAAAGGGCTCTGAAAGAACTCTTAAAACTGAAGGTGGACAAAGCAATGGGGCCTGATGGAATTCATCCCAGAATTCTAAAAGAACTAATGGTAGAATTAGTGACACCACTGACTACCCTTTTAACAAATCATGGGAGGATAGGGTGGTACCGAGGACTGGAGGAGGGCAGATGTGATTCCCCTTCACAAAAGTGGAGCAAGCAGAAGCAGGAAACTACAGACCTGTTAGTTTAACCTCAGTGATAGCGAAAATGATGGAATCACTTCTGAAGGAAAGAATTGTCGAGTATCTAGAGGCCAGAGGGGTACAGGACCCTAGGCAGCATGGATTCACAGCGGGAAGGTCATGCCAGATGAATCTGATTGATTTCTTTGACTGGGTGACCAAAGTAGTAGATCAGGGAGGGGCTGTGGACATGGCCTACCTAGACTTTAGCAAGGCATTTGACATAGTCCCACACACAAGATTAATATACAAGTTAGCCAGCCAGGGAGTGGGTCCCAAGATGACAGCCTGGGTAAAGAATTGGCTGGAGAATAGGACACAGAGGTAATAGTAAATGGAGTCCACTCAGAAGAAAGGAGGGTTACTAGTGGGGTACCGCAGTATTAGGACCGGTCCTCTTCAATGTCTTCATAAGCGACATTGCAGAGGGACTGGAAGGAAAGGTATGTCTCTTTGCAGATGACACAAAGATCTGCAACAGAGTTGATGCACAAGGTGGGGTGGAAAGGATGAGAAGGGACTTGGCAAGGTTAGAGGAATGGTCAAATGTATGGCAGTTTAGATTCATTGCTAAGAAGTGCAAGGTAATGCACCTGGGAAACAAAAATCCAGGGGAAGAGTACACAGTGGGGGGTGAGATACTAACAACAACAAAAATGGAAAGGGACCTGGGGGGTCATATCAGATGATCTAAAGGTGGGCAAGCAATGTGAGAGGGCAGCAAGGAGGGCTGGGGGGATACTGGGATGCATAGGGAGAGGCATCACCAGTAGAAAACAGGAAGTTATTATCCCTCTGTACAGACAGCTGGTGAGACCCCATCTGGAGTACTGTGTGCAGTTCTGGAGACCCAATCTCCGCAAAAACATAGACAGGATGGAAGCCGTCCAGAGGAGGGCAACTAAAATGGTGCAAGGTCTGCACCAGAAGACATATGAAGAGAGACTTAAGGAGTTTAATATGTATAGCCTCGAGGAAAGGAGGGTGAGGACATGATAGAAATGTTCAAGTACCTTAAGGAATCAACAAAGTCCAAGAGGTAGCATCTTTCAAAAAAGGTGTGCAAGAACAAGGGGCACAATTTGAAGATGGTGGGCTCAGAAGTAATTTAAGGAAGTATTTTTTCACAGAGGGTTGTGGATGCATGGAATGGCTTCGAGGAGGTTGTGGAGTCAAAATCAGTGGTGGAATTCAAGCATGCATGGGACAGTCATAAGGCCATTCTAGGGGGTGGGGGTAGGAAGAAGTAGGCTGCTGGTTAACTAGGATCTGCAGCTTATCCAGTAGGTAGGGAAATGGGCAGACTGGGTGGGCCAAGTGGTCCTTATCTGCCGTCAAATTCTATGTTTCTATATTTCTATGTTTCCCAGTTACCAGTGTTAAATAAATAAATCAGAAAGAAGCTGGGAAACAAAAAGGGGATGATGGGGAGGGTGAGGCTTAATAAGAGCGAATGAGCCAAGGAGTCCTCAAGAAGGGTCTAATTAACAAGGCACAATAAGAAAGCTGAAAGATGATAACGGTGAAGGAAGGAGACAGGGGCATCTGAGGGAAATGACAATAGATATGCACACACGGCTGGAATGCTCATATGAGCATGCACAGCCACACCTTGAATGGAAGTGTGTACAGTCATACCCATATGTGCAAATGTACCATTCACACATGAAAGCAAAGATATTGGCGGTGGGGATAAAAAGGACAGACTCTGGTAAACCGTAATGTGGCTGAAATATGTTAATAGAAAATAAGTCTGTCATTTAAACCAGAGGGCTGCTAGGAGCTTAAGCAGATGATACTCTTGATTTCTGCATGTTTTTCTTTCAATCAATCAATCAATCAATCAATCATAATTTATTTTCAAATGTGACTTTCTTCAACCAAAGCACCTGCACATACCATATATAATACAAACATAGAAACATAGTTTCTGATTTAAATAAAACCTTATATATAAATTCACTATAAATTAATACTCACTAAAATCACCATATGCAGATTCAAACAAATCAGTCTTGAGTGCAGTTATAAACTCCTAGATGGTCAGTATCCTGGAATTCCCAGGGTGTGCCTGAAAATAGGCAAATGATTGTCTATTGCACCTACCTGGTTAATAAAAATTAAATGAAATTAAACCCTGCTGAAGGATACAGACAGGAAAGAACATTGATATTGTGGTCCCTGAGAGATAAAATGGGATACAACAGGTTTATGTGTGTTTCCATTTCTGAATATCCTGTGATGTTCCCTGAATTGCTCGGGTTATGGTACAGGGCACCCAGTCTTCTGTTAACTATGGCCACTAGATTGTTAACATGGGAGGCAAAAGATAAGGGTCTCAATTTTCAAATGCCCCAAATGCTGCAAGCCCCAGGTGCATCAAACCTATGGCACATGGGGCTTGTGGCATTCTCCTGATCAGGATTTTGAATCAAATTTGTCAATTACTGCACATTAGACCAATATGTTCTGATCTGGTTTGCAGCAATCCTAGGTACCCTTATAACAGAGCTTGAGCCAAATATTTAGCACAAGCTGCCATAACTCGAGTAGAGTGCTGCAACTGTGTCCAACCTACCAAAATCAGGTGCAGTTGTGGTAAAGGTGTTTAGTGCAACTGTGCCAAGGACAGAGTTGGACACAGGGCTTGATGCCAGTCCTTAGTCAGTGTTTGAAGATTGGGCTGCAGGTGTCATCCAGAGTTACTCCAAGGTATTTGAAGGCCACCATCTCTTCAAGATTTTGTCCCCGGCCATTTTGAATGACAAAGGCTGGAATGTTCCTCTTGTATAGGATGCCAGAGAAGAGCATGGTCTTTGCTTTTTTTGTAAATGAGAATTAGTTTGGTATTGGAGACCCAGCTGTCTAGTGACCTGAAGTTACTTTGGAGAGCAGTGGTAAGACTGTCAAGGTCACGGGTTTTGGAATAGATGACAGCATCACTGGGATAGTGGAGTATGTTGGCTGTCTGACAGGGAACAGGCAGTTGATTTATGGAGAAGAAATAGAAGTGGGCTCAAGATGGAGCCCTAGGGGATACCAATAGGTACTCCCCAGTGGTCGACAAATATTTATCGATTTTCACATGTTGGTAACGGTTGGTGAGACAGCTGTAAACCAGTCAACTGTGTTCTGTGACAAACCCAGGCCAAATAGTTTAAGTAAGGGCTTTTGGTTGACTAGGTTGAAGGCCTTAGCAAGGTCGATATATATATATATACATATATATATATATATATACCGTATAGCTCCAATGAAGACACTGTTGTCAAGGGCTTGTATATGCATGGATATGTATGGTAGTATACACTGTACATGGATATATATGGTAGGAAGTTTATTAGAGTTGTAGTTTATACATGTGGGTATTGTAGTCCTTTATAGTGTATATGTAAGTTCCTGTCATGCACAGTAAGCCTTTCTTTGTGTATGTCCAGTGATTTAAGACCACCATCTCTGTGTAGAATAAAATTCACTGAACTGGCATACTGTGTATGAATCTCTTCTGTACTGACCCACAATATATCACATTAGTGATGAGGATCAATACCGGAACTTCTACCAGTGCAACTGAAGGGTCATGTAAACTAATGCATGCTTTTTTTTAAAATTTAAATTGCATGGTAAATCTTTCCAGCTCCTTGCGTCTATTCTGTTCATTGGGCTGCTTAACTGTCTCTGTCTGGCTACTTGCTGAAAACTCCATAAATTGCTCACTTGTTTGCTCTTGGTACAGATTTATCTACAGACAGATAAAACAGAAACCTTAAGAGCTGCTTGCTACTTTGATGTATTGAAAAAGACAAAACACAGCTAACAGCAGGGGACCACGAGGCACATGAATAATGACTTCAACCTGAAAGCTAACATTCCTTTGCTTCATATCGGATAGTGTATGTCCTCAGACACTGACTACAGTAGCAAAGCAGAAGCCTCTTGAGGCATTCCAGAGAAACTGCATCACACAATGAGAAAAAAAAGCCAGAAAAAAAAGTTAATTTCTGTTTTTGTGTGTGGACACTGCAGCTACTGAGCACCTACCTGTAGCCACAGACTTCATGACTACAATTGGCAGAGTACCTGAATTTGATGGACTCAAGGAAACATTTGATTTATATCTAGAGTGTTTCCAATGCTGGCTTGAAGCAAACAAAATTGCAGTAGATGAACAAGTAGATGTCTTCCTAGTAGTCTTACAACCACAGACTTATGCTCTTCTATGGAATTTAACAGCCCCAGTTTACATTCTGACCATGACATATGAGCAAGTCACTGAGACACTTGCAAAGCATTTCAAACCCCAGCTCCTTCTCCTTGCTGAATGGTACACCTTCTACCAATGAAACCAAGGGGAAGAGGAACCTATTGCTGACTACATCATCACATTAAAGTATCTAGCAAGCACTTGTGAGTTTGGCCAGTCCCTGAATGATGCCCTCAGGGATCGCTTTGTCTGTGGTCTGAGAGGGGAAGCTTACAGAAAAAGGCTTTTGCAAGAAAATAAACTAGACTTTAAGACAACTTTATTTATTAAATTTCAGACTCAACACCTTTGAGCTAGAGGCTCTTTTACAAAGGTTCCATGTCAGATTACATATATAGTATTAAAAGCTTGAATACAATGTACAGTAGTAAATGAGTAAATACAGGTAACAGTACAATGAGGTGATAGCAAAAATCAAGGACACAGTATACATATTCAGGGTTGAGACCCAATGAAAGTGAGTAAAACAGTGTGAAACAGTTATTAATGCAGCCTATACGGCATTGTCAGGTAAAAACTAAACACAGTATTACCTAGGAACTAACTTTAAGTAGAACAGGGCAGGCATGGCCTATTGGAAAGATTATGGAGAGGATGGGGAGGTCTGTAGAGGAGGGAGGAATGGGGGGGACTGTCCAAAGGGATTATGTGAAAAGTCCAGAAGAACAGGGTGGTGGAGAGTGGGGAGATAGCCTGTGTGAGGGGAGTTATAGAGAACAGGATGTGTGTGAGGAAAAGGGGGTATAGGAAGGTGGGTGGGGAGGTGGGAGAAATAGGATGGGATGTAAAGGAAAATGGTAGACTAAGTGAAACAGTCGCACTTGGTTCTGGCTGTAAGTGTCTGCAGTAGTTTATGTCTAAAGAGGCCAAGGGTACATGAATTGGTGGTATCACCACTCAGGGAGTTAAACATCTTAGGGGCTCTTCCAGCAAAGGACCTCTGGCCTTAGGAGGTGCGACAGTGGGGAACCAGTAGTGTGCAATTTCCTGAGCTTCTGGTGTTGCAAATGCTGATGGCTTGGCTGAGGAGATTCTGGACTCCAGGGGGCATGAGACCAATGGATGTCTTTTTTACCATGAGGCAAGTTTGGTATGTGATTCTTCCCTGTAGTTGTATCCAGTTTGCCTGTTGATAAAGGTCATAGGTGTGTGTGTGGTGGGCCATTCCAGTTAACAATCTGCAGGCCTTATTCAGTGCTAATGAAATTTGTCATAGTGCTATAGCCATGGCCGCTCCATAGATGATAAGCCCATAATCTATGATGGAAATAATGGAGCTTTGAATTGATAGGTTAAGGGCTTTGGGAGTCATGCTCTGCTTATGTTTGTAGAGAAGGCCGATGCGGATATTCACTGATTTAGTGACCATGTCGATATGACTGTAGAAAGGCAGGGTACTGTCCATGGTCACACTGAGGTACTTGAAAGTTTGCATCTGTTCAGACAGACACCAGAGCAGTTTTTGATAGTTAGCTGTTTATTTTTATATTTGTTATGTATGCCATGGAATGGCATAGTATTAGTTATTTTGTAGTTTAGTACAATTTTCTGTGTTACAAACCAGGCTTCAACGTCCTTGAAACTTCCCTGGAGTTGGTGTTCCAAGTGAATGGGGTCAGGGTTTAGTGGAAGAATCACTGCATGTAGGATGATGCATTCTTTGCAGGTAGCAGAGAGGTTAATCAGAAATAAACTGAAGAGTAGAGGCCCCAAAAGTGACACTTGGGGCACTCCAGACCGGACAGGTTGTTTGGAAGAGAGTGTATCACCGATCCTGACTTGTTGTAACCGGACTGAGAGATAACTTTTGAAACCATTTTAGGATGTCATGTGATAGCCCTAGTTTTGCCAGGTGTTCTAGTAGTAAAGGATGATTAACCATATCAAAGGCCTTTGAAAGGTCAATGACGGTGGCACCAGCAAGCTGTCCTTGGTCAAGTACCTGGTGGATGTGACCAGTGAATTAAAGCAGGGCAGTGGTGGTGTTGTGGCCTTTTTGGAAACCATGTTGCTGTGGACATTGCAGATTATACTTCTCCATGTACTCTACTAATTGGTCTGCAATGATTTTTTCAAGTACTTTGGATAATGGCGGAAGGATGGAGATAAGCTTGTAATTTCTACGTAATGCCCTGTCCCCAGACTTGTGTATTGGGGTCACTAGGGCAGACTTCCATTTGAGTGGGAACTGGGAGAGCATGAGGGATAAGTTGATTATTTTGGAAAGGGGGGGAACGACGGTATCAAGGGTGAGGGCAATAAGTTTCATGTCCAGAGTGTCCGCACTTATTATGGTCTTTCCTAGTACCTTGAGAAGATATTTCTTGGCTTCTCTTTCAGTGACTGTCTTGAAATAAAAAAGTGGGTGACTTAGTTCAGTTTCCAGTTGAACCTGGGGGGCAGTCATGTGTGAGGGGTCAAAAAAGTTTGTGGGGAGTATGTTACTAAGATCTTTGAATGCATGATTGAATGTGTTTTAATCATGGCGGGGTCCAGGGTGATGGTACCATTTAGGTTTAGCATGTTCAGTGTTACTTTGGACTCTTTCCCCAAGACTTGAGATAGGTTGTTCCAGAATTTCTTGTCATCTGACCAAGAGTTGGACAAGGCACTCCTGTGGTAGCTGGCTTTTTCCTGGTGAATGGCTTTGGTACAAGCTTTCCTGGTGACCCTATATGCTTGTATATTTGCTTGCGTGCCCAAATTTCTTGCCCGTGCTCAGAGGTTGTGCCATGCTTTCATTTGTTGAAGGAGATTTGTACGTAATCCATGGATTATCAAGGCCCTTAACTTTACATTTTTTGAATGGGGCATGGGTGTCACATGCTGCATTGAATTGGGTGATAAAGAATTGTAGTGCAGTATCTACATCTGGGGCAGTATCTAGTGGAGGCCAGTCTTGTTGTTGTAGGTGGGACCTCAGTGCATCAAGGTGTCCCCTGAATAGTACCCTACTGTTGACAGTTTTAGCTGGTGGTTTGGTGAATTTATTCATCCATAGGCGCTGGTTTGGAGAGTGGTCACTTATAGAGTCAGGAAGGACTGAGGTATTGGTGATGTGTTTGGGGTGGTTTGTGAGAATCCAGTCCAGTATGGTACTAGTCCCTGTGTTATAGCTGACCCTTGTTGGTGAGGTAATGAGTTGGGTGAAATTTGCTGCAGATAGGGCGTCCTTGTAATTGCTTGTGCTGGGGGCAAGCCAGTTTACATTGAAGTTCCTAAGCACTATTACTTCTGAGCTGTGCTAAAGGCTTTTTAAGCAGGTGAGGAGTGGATTGAGGCTTGCTTTCATCTGCCTGGGTGGGATGTAGACTGATGCTATAGTCAGAGCTTTGTTGTGTACCCCAAGAAGGACCTTTATGGCAAGAACCTGAAATTCACCTCCAGTGATGGGTAAGAACCTTAGTTGTCTTTGTTTGCCTTAGTTGCCTACCTCTCTTACTAATCTCCACAAGGCAGAGGATCCTCGCCTGGGTACAACTACCCACATAGCTCTATCGCCTACTAGCTTTTACTGCCGGACCCAATGGCTTATTACACTATCTTACTGCTACTACTTGGCTGTAGTGTACCTTATACAGTATGGCATCACAATGTGACAGGTGCTACCCCTGACACTGCTTCCTTTCCTGTGTCCTACGCTGCCCCTCTTCACAGCACTTCCACTCTCCTGTTATTTCATTCACCTTATATTTATATCTCATACACCTCAGCCATATCCCACCTGAGCCCCTCACCCATGACTATCCATGCCCTCACCATTATTTCGCTAAACTATCAGCCCTGGTCCACGTATACCCACCCCACAAGTGCAACCCTGGCTAACCAACAAAATTGCACACAAAGCAAAAAATACTTCTCATTTTTAATTAACTCCCTAAAGAAAATGCTGTTGCTGCTCCTTCTTTGCTCAGGCAATGTGGAACTAAACCCAGGTCCACCAGCTCAATTTTCCTTTCCCTTGGATTTTGCGGATGCTCCCGGTCTCAAAATTATGCTAGTTAACATCTGAAGCCTGATCAAAAAAATTCAACCAACTTCACGCATGGGCAGTGCACACTCACCCAGACCATATCATCATTACTGAATCATGGCTTAAAAAGACTAATCTTGACCACCAAATCAACCTACCTGATTATAAACTCTTTAGGGCATATAGGGATTTGGGGGGGCAGTGGTTATCTATGCCAGAACAAAGTTTACAGTTAGTGACATAACCTGTAAATCCAAGTCCAAAGAATCTGAGATTGTCTCTCTGAAGCTTCACCTTCCTTCCTCTGAATGCATTACCATTATAGGTGGCTACAGACCTCCATCTGGTGGTACCAAATTCCTTGACACCCTGAAATCTCTAACCGTAGCCCGGTGGCGCTGAGGGTTGAGGCGCTGGATGCCACACCTTGCTCCACGCCGGCGACCCAGGTTCGGGAGTGGACTCGGGGTTGCTGGTGGGCGGCAGGAGAGTTAGGCCGAGCATCCCACGACAGCTCGCCTACTCCGGGGAGGTCAGGCTATAGCCCGAACACTTGTCTGACTCGGCGGAGGCCGAGTACTACAACCCAATGTTGAGGAAGGGCTGCCGACGCTGAAGCGTGACAGCCAGGCGCTCTGCGCCTTGATGTCAGGGAGTCCTATGCTGTAGGTGGTGGGAGAAAGTGGAAAAACACCTGCCATCACCGGGAAGATGGAGCCTCCGGAGACGTGCCCTCGATGTGCCTCCGCCCGCCCGATGGCCCCCGGACCGACGAAATCTGATTGTTGGGGTAAGGGGGCTCTGCCCCATCCCTGCTCAGAGGGTAAACCGAAGCTCTATGGGGTTCCTGTGGGGTCATATGGGCAGGGTGGAAGGCAGAGGGATGTCTACCTTGAGGATCCTGAAGGGTCGGGATGGCAGGCAGGAAGGAGAAAAAATAGTAATTTAAAAAAAAATCTCTAACCGTAGCAGCCAACACTGAAACAATAATTATCTGTGGCTTCAATACGGACTGGCTTTCTGCAAAATCCTGCAGCCTTAAAACCCTCTGCAATGAGCTTGGACTTGTACAGCTAGTAACCGAACCTACAAGGATCAATATTTCTAATCCTCACAATAGCTCCATCCTAGACGTCATACTAACTACACACCCTCATAAAATCTTCCACACAGCAGTGTTTCATAATGACATGAGTGATCACAGCATGGTGGTATACACAAGATTGCAAACCAAAACCAACCAACAATCTAAGCTTAGAACTAAATGGTTCTTGCACAGGTTCAATAGTGCAAGCTTCCGGCTTGACTTAAACAGGGTCAGATGGCAAGATTTATTCCTTGCTAAAACCATTGATAAAGCCGTCTCCGTTCTTAATGTTAACCTTAACACCCTGGTAGACAAACATGCCCCTTTTATCAAAGTCAGGATGTGTAACCTTTCCCAGCCTTGGTTTACCCCAGATCTTAAAGCTGTACTCACTAGCAGAGACAAACTTTGGGCTAAGGCAAGGCATTCTAAGAGCCTGACTGACTAACAGTCATTCAGAGCTGCCAGGAATGCATGTGTAAAAAGTATCCATACTGCAAAAGCTCAATTCTATATCTCCACCCTGGAGCTTGCTAAAGGAAACTCTCAAAAAATTTGGAGGACTATTAAATCTATTGAAGGCCGGCCCTCAGCCCCATCCATTCCATCTAAGATAACCACCAATGGGAGGCTGGTCGAAAACAAGCCCCAAATTTTTGAGGAACTTAATTCACACTTTGTCACTGCAGGACTTGCTTTCAACTCCTCACCCTATGCTAATCATGCTTAAAATCATGCTAGCTCCACCACTGCTACTGGCACTCCAGCCCATACCTTTCAACTAAGCACTTTCACATTTAAAGAAGTTGAAGATGCTCTCTTTAACCTAGATACTAGAAAGAGTGCCGGCGATGATGGTCTTGAACCATATTTCTTGAAACAAGGAGCTGTTCACATTGCTGCATCTATCCTGCATATCTTCAATTTATCCATTACTTCTGCCTCTGTTCCATCTTGTTGGAAAGCAACCTACATTCTCCCTCTTTTAAAATTGGGAGATCCTTGTGATCTAAACACTATAGGCCTATCTCCATCTTGCCTATCCTTTCTAAAATTCTTGAGAAGCTAGTCTATAATCAATTAAAACAACACGTTGAATCCCACTCTCTGCTAAACCCTGCCCAATCCGGGTTCAGGTCCAATCATAGCACTGTCACTGCATTGGCTAAGGTTACTAATGACTGGATTTCTGCAGTGGATTCCAAGAAGACCACCGTTGCAATGTTCCTTGACCTGAGTAAAGCATTTGACACTGTTGGCTATCTCCTCCTAATTCAGTGCCTCACTAAGCTAGGTTCTAATCCATCTACAGTGAAATGGTTCACCAGTTACCTTTCCGGTAGGACACAGAAAGTCAAAGCAGATGGTCTCCTCTCGGTCCCCCTTCCAACTGCTAGGGGAGTGCCCCAAGGCTCTATTTTAGGACTGATACTTTTCTGTGTATATATCAATGACATTGACTCACTTATAACAAAATCAACTCTTCACTTCTTCGCTGACGACACTGTGGTATACACCTCTGGTACAACTGTATCGGAAGTTAGGGATGTTCTGCAAGCTGACTTTGCTCAACTGGAAATTAATCTTATCGAAGCAAAGCTCCTTCTAAATGTCAAGAAAACCAAGGCAATGGTCTTCTCTAGTAGCCCTATAATCAGCACCCACACCTCAACCTCAAAGAATTTTATAGTCACCTCACTAGGTGAACCACTAGAAGTGGTTACTAAATTCAAATACCTCAGCTTCTGGATTGATAATAAGCTCTCCTTCAACTACCACATCGAGGACTTGTCCAGGAGGCTAAAAATACAGCTAGGGTTCTTCTTTAGAAACAGATTCCTCTTCCCTTTTGATACTCGAACCAGGCTCATATTGGCCACATTCCTTACCCTACTCGATTATGGTAATTTCCTTTACACCTCCACAGTGACTTCTAGCCTAAAAAAACTGGACGTCCTTTATCATCGTGCTCTATGGTTCATCACCAGCTCCCCTTCAGAACCCACCATTGCGACCCATATTCAGCTGTTGGCTGAACGTCACTTGCCACTAGACACTTGCTTCATGCCGGGTTCTGGACCCTTAAGATACTTCTTCACAAACTGCCTAGCTACATAACGTCTCTTATCCACATCTCCTGCAGTGCTTACTCTCTCAGGAAATCAAATTTTGTCCTACTTGATGTCCCATGAACTCGTACTACGTTTGGTCACCGAGTCATCTCATACTCCCTCCCTACCATATGGAGCCAACTCCACTCTATGTTTAAGCTAACCAGCGCCGTATCACTTAATCTCTTCAAAATTTTATCCTTATCCAAATTAAAAGATTCCTGTCACTGCTACTAAAGCCTCCCTCACTATAGATTAGTACCCCATATTTCGTAATGTTTATATTTAGGCCTTACCCGTGACCATTGTACATAAGACAGGAAAGAAAAACAAAAAGTCTCTCCTATGTCTCTTATCCTCTACCTTAACTGTACATAAGACATGAAAGAAAAATAAAAAAGTCTCTCCTATGTCTCTTATCCTCTACCCTACCTGCCCATTGTGCTTTCATTTTTATCCCTAACTACTAAACTATTTGAATGAATTTAGATTAGCTGATCATGTTGCCAATGTTAGTCCTTATTTCTGTATTTCTGTCTTAAATTGTTCCATCCCTTTGTGACTTTCACTGTATTCTGTAAGTGCTTAACTTATATTCTTACTGAAATGATACCTGTATGTTGTGTCCTTATGTCTATGTATGTGTACCAGGACCTCCTTGTGAATGAGCTTGCTCAATGCAGTATTTTCCTGCAATAAACTTGAACTTGAACTTGAAGAACAGAGTGTGCCCCAGCAGAGATTCTTTCAGGTATAGTGCACAGCCACCCTCTTTTTTAATTATTTATTTATTGAAATAGTTTCTCCAGGAAAGGCACACTGAACAACAAGATGCTTGTCCCCCACTGCGACCTGGGGGAGGGGGTACAAGGGGGTTGGAAAATACGCAGATTATCAACTGAGCAAATAACAGAGGCAAGTAGCAGCATATGGATACAATTGCATTAAATGACAAGCAACAACACATGGAGTACATTGGATATTGTAGGATATTGTATGGAGCATATAACAATTACTTGACATAAAGCAGCAATACAAGGGAAAATTTAGCACACAGTAATATGCAGGTATAAGCATCATGAGACATAAAACACATGATGGTGCAGGACAAAAAGGCACAGGACAAGAGTGCATAGATTGGGGCTATATGTCAGCATTTATAGCAAAGCTAAGGCCGCTGGTCGGGCAGTGGGGAGGGAAGGGGAGGAACTGGTGCATGGCCAAGTCAGGTACAGGAGCAATTACTGGTGAGGAAGTTAGCTAGGGCAGTAGAAAGAGAGTGGGCAGAGGAGGAATGCCCAATTTGAGCTGGGAGATCATTCCATAGCTTGGGTAACCAGTGTGAGAGGGCGGTTTGCCCGGCAGTAGTCTTCTGCCTAGGGATTGATAGTTGGCGGTAGTCGCAGGATCTAAGATAATGGGTGGGGAAGGGGGCAGCTGAGACCATGGAAGAGAGGTAGGAAGGGATGGTGCCAAGCCATAGATTCGATACATATTTAGCACAGTGTGAAATGCGGCAGTTTTAGAAAGTCTATCCAGCCTGAAGAGAGTATAACCGGGTATGATCACTGCAGCATCAGGGATTTTTGGTGACAACCATGTCTCAACCACTGATAGCTTGTGACATTGCAACTGCTATGGAGCTCACTCAAAAAGGCTCCCAAGCACTGGTGGGACATTCAGAACCCCAAAGGAGTGAAGGTCATAAGATTACACATGCCCTAGAACAAAAGGGACACGCCACACCACACAGTGGTCCATCACATGCTGGTCAGCAGACCGAAACATTTAGGAAGCCAGCACCACAGGGCACTTCCACAAAGTCAAAACTGTGTTACTGATGTGGAGGTAACCACCATTAAACCACATTCCGCTTTCAACATGAGAAATGTCGTGGCTGTGGAAAAGTGGGTCACATACAAAGGGTGTGCAAAAGTACATCACAGACTGCTACTGCACAGTATGTCATAGATGGCACTGCAACCACTGAAATAGAAGATGAGGCATTGTGCCTGTTCATGGTTTATGCAACATGGGCAACCAGAAAGGAAATTTACCTCCAGCTTGAGCTAGCAGACAACCCAGTGAGTATGTAGCTAGATACCGGAGCCTCAGTATCTCTTGTGCCAGAGAACATCTACAGAAAGAAACTTCAGCAGCGCCCATTGCAACCATCATCTATTCAGCTCTCGAGTTACATGGGAGAGCAAATCCCCATGCTAGGGGAAATTCAAGTGCCAGTCACCTATGAGGGAGGAAAGTGGATCTTGCCTCTGGTGGTGGTGCAAGGAGAAAGACCTGCATTACTAGGCAAAAACTGGCTCATTCAGATCAAATTGAACTGGGAAAAGATCTTCAGCTTAAATACAGTGACCAAAGCACCACAAGATGAGCTAAAGAAAATATTGGACAAACATGGTCCTATTTTCCAGGACAGTTATGGCACGATCCAGGATTTCATGGCAAAGATCCAAGTGAAACCGGGAGCCATTCCAATTTTCCACAAGCCTTGACCAGTACCGTATGCTTTAAGGGAAGCAGTAGAGAAGGAACTGGACCATCTTGAAAGCCGTGGTATTATCTCACTAGTAGAGAGGAGCGACTGGGCTGCCCCTATCATTATGGTACTGAAACAAGACAAAGCAGTGAGGTTGTGTGGTGATTACAAGGTTACAGTGAACCACTGTATACAGCAAGATCCATATCCATTTCCCAATGCAGAGGACTTGTTTGCTCCACTCTCAGGGGGCAAGTTCTTTAGCAAGTTGGACTCATCCTTTGCATACCAGCAACTGGAACTGGAACAAGAGTCAGAACCATATCTAACAATCAACACCCACAAGGGACTTTACTGGTATCATTGCTTGACATATGGAGTTTACACAGTGTCAGCAATTTTCCAGAACACAAAGGACCAGATACTGCATGAACTGAACCATGTAGCATGCTTTATGGATGATATCTTGATAACCGCACCCACAGTGGAAGAGCATCTTACAATCCTGGACCATGTTCTGACCAGACTGCATTGGTATGGACTGAGAGTAAAGCTGGCAAAATGCCAATTTCTGCAAAATTCTGTTGAGTACCTAGGTCACCAGATCGACGCCTAAGACCTTCACCCAACAGACAGCAAGGTTTTGAGACAACATTTCACCTCTTATGGACTACCACAGAAGTTAGTGTCAGATAATGGTCCCCAGGGTTTTTCCCATGTCTTTAAACTGTTCTTAGAGCAGAATGGCATCAGACATATTTTGACTCCTCCTTACCATCCAGCATCAAATGGCATAGCTGAAAGAGCTGTTCAAACATTCAAAAAAGGTTGAAATAAACCTGATTCATGACAAGTACATATAGCTCAAAGGCTGGTTCATTTTCTGTTTCCTTACAGAAACACTCCTCACACAGTTTCAGAGTGAACACCTGCTGAACTGTTCCTAAAATGTCAGCCTTACACCCGTTTGTCATTGCTCAAGCCAGACTTGGCCGACACTGTTGCTAAGCATCAACTACAAGAGAAAAAGGGTCATGAAAAGACTGCCAAGCCAGTATGAACTTTTCATCCTGGGGAGAGGGTGATGGTTCAAGACTGTAGACATCCCAATGGTTCTCGGATTCCTGGGGTGGTGAATGAAACATATGGACCTTTGACTTATACAGTTCATGTGGAACAGAGACTTGTTCATGTACATGTGGATCACCTGCTGCATTCCAAGGTTTCAGAAAATGCAGCAGAAAACGTCACTCCATCTGAGAACAGTGACACAGAGGACTTTGCTCCAACCCATGAAGTTCCACCTAATGAATCTCCTGTTCCATCAGCAGCAGTTATTCCAGCCCACAGATATCCCCTGAGGCACTGAAGACCACCACAGACTTGATCTGTAAAGTCATGCAATAAACTTGTACCTCTGTGTAACTGAACTCCTACTTGTGCTGTTACTTAGTTAGTGACAAGTTCTACCCAAGGGGCAGAATAATCCCCTAAACTTGTTTCTGGGTACCGAACAGTCTACTTCGGCCTGGAAGTTAGGAATGTTACTGTTGAAGTATTTAGACATGTTTCTGTCTAAGGTGGAGGAGTATAGTATATGCATGGGTATGTATAGTAGTATATACATGAGTATACAAGGTAGGAATTTGATTAGAGTTGTAGTTTATACATGTGGGTATTGTAGTCCATTATATATGTACGTTCCTGTCATGCACAGTAAGCCTTTCTTTGTGTATGTCCAGTGATGTAAGACCACTATCTCTGAGCAGAATAAAAGATCGCCACTGAACTGACATACCATGTATGAATCTCTTCTGTACTGACCCCCAATACATCATATTAAACATAGTTAGTGTATTCCAGCACCACCATGTTGGTGCTCTGTAGCTTCCAGAAGTCATGCCGCTGTACACACTGGACACTGTATTTTTTGAGGTATGTAACAAGTTGATCAGAGACAATTTTCTTGAGGGTCTTGGAGAAGGGGAGAGAATAGAAATGTGTCTGTAATTGGCAAGGCTAGTGTAGTCACTGCTTTTGAGAACTAGTGTAACCAGTGTGGATTTTCACTTCTTGAGGAACTGTGAGTAGCACAGGGAAAGCTTAAAAATGCTAGAGATGAGGCAATAAAGTTCCTCTACCACCAGGACAAGACGTTTCATAGCAACTGAATCACTCCCATACCTAGCTTTGCCAAGTACCCCACTGATGTATTTTGAGATGTCTTTGACTAAAACAGCTTTAAAGTAGAATTTAGGGTACTTTGGTTCAGAGCCCGCCATTTGGGAGGCTTCAGAACCTGGTTCTCTGCAAGGGGTGTGGACAGGCTCAGTGGGGATGGTGGAACTGAGGTCAGTAAAATCTGCTGAAGTAACTGGCAATTTTGATGGGATGAAGAACCTCTCGAGCCTCTACCATGAGCATTTGAGGAGTGTTTTTAACTCCCTTGCCAAGAAGCTCTGACACATTGTTCCAGAATCTTTTGCCACTGCTCCAATTCTGGGTCTGCTGATCCTTAGAGAAGTCAGATTTGTCACTTCTAGTCATATTGGTACACTTATTATGGGCTTCCTTGTACCGTTGCAGGTAGACAAGGAACCATGTTTCCCTGGTCAGTGCCCACAGCTTGTCTCTAACCCTCATGCAGGCAGGGAGTTTGGGGTGATCTAGCCTGATGGTGTTCCTCTTGCCTTGCATTTTTTAAAGGGTGAAAACTTATTGCAAGGACATGTGAACTCAGAGACAAAGAATTCTAGGGCTGACTCAATATTGGGAATGAGATCTAAGAAACTGTAGTCAATTTGAGCCAAGTAAGATTTGAATTCAGGCACCTTCTTTTTGTTTAAGACTTGGCTGACAGTGATTGGGGGGGCGGTGGCCTTGTCTGTTTAACTGCCCATAGAAATCCTACCAGGTAGTAGTCACTTCGGATATCTGGCAGAACTTTGACAACTTTAATCCTATCAGGGTATGTAACTAGTACCCAGTGAAGTAATATCATGGTGTCTGTTTTATAATTGGTCGTGCTGTGCTCACTGACTATTTGTGTGAGAAATAGGCCGGACATCTTGGCCCTGTGACCTGTGCTGTACTTAACATTCCAATTAATGTTACTGTCATCAGTAACAGCATATTCCCAGTTCTGACTGAGCTGCATGAAGTAGTGAGTAAGTGACTCAATGCCCAGATTCTGTTTACCCAGCAGCATATATACAATATAGACATGATGACAAGAGATTTGTGTCCTCGCCCTATCAAAAACTTTATTGCTAAGCATTCATGGTCTCTGGTTAGGTCTTTGATCATGATTTTAGACTCTTGCTATTCTGATCAGAGGTAGAGAAGGCAGCTTCCATCTCACTTGCCTATCCTATTCTCCCTGAAGATATTGAAGCCTGGCAGTGACATAGTAGCATCAGGTATGTGTTGACTGAGCCAAGTTTCAGTTAGGCAAATAACACCTGGTTGCATTAACTTGAACCAGGCTTTGAATTGGGCTAATTTAGGTAGAAACCACCCATATTTAGGGAGACCATGTTCAGCAGTCCTTGGCTGTGGGTGGTAGACCCAGAGCTACCAGCAAGGCCTGGCTGAGGTGGACATTTCCGAACAGTAATAGTAACATTATTGTAAGGCCTTCTATAGCTCTGAGGTAGTGCTTCAGTCTCCAGGTTTTACTTCTAGGAATGAGAGGCAGACGTGTGGTTCTGGAGACACGGCCATGTTGGGCAAACCTGTAGCACTCCCTAAGTGCCACCAGGGTTAGGCTTCCAATGTGGGGCATATGGCTGGGGAGCTCGGGTACTGTAGGTTTGTTCAGGGGGATCAGTAGGCCTTGGTATCAGTGTGGGATCAAGGGAGATAGCCTCCTTTATCTCTGAGGGCTCTATAGGTTCAGGTAGCAGTGCTGTGGGTAAGTAGGTTGACAGCATTAATATTGCAATGAAAGTATTTACAGCAAGAAAGAGTGACAGCAGTTTGCAAGTTAAACAGGTAGGTCTCTGATCCATAGCTCTGGGACACAATCCACCGTGAGGGGTGTTAGCAAAATTACAATGCAGTGCAAGTGATAGTATCAGTAATAAACAATGTAAACACTATTGCCATTCAAGAGCAGGTACTAGCCAGAGCCAATTTGGACAGATCATAACCAGCTAACTTAAGGACACATTCTTCCCAGGTAGGGTGTTAGCAATGCTACCACAGAGATAAGGGTGGCAGCAACCAGTGTTATACACAAAAAAAACACCATTAGCAGACAGAGCTGTAGCCCATACTTATATCTGCTGCCCAAATACTCAAATCACTCAGATAAGGTGTTTAGCAATATGATGTTATAGGTAATGGGATATTCACAAAGGATAGGGGAATGGAAGGCAAGACTGTATTTGGCAGAAACCTCATTAACTCTTGCTGCAGGACCAAAATGAAGTGCCTAACTAGGCTCAATAAGTGAAACACTTTAAAACAGAAGAAACAGTGCCCACGCTCACCATGTAAAACAAGGCAGTAGCAAATAATAATGTACTCTAATCGTTTTAGTAGACTTGGAGGCAGGTAGTGGAAAACCTGTGTACACTAGACCTAATGTGTGTCCTGTAGGTCTGAGTCTAACTGGTGCAACACACAGGTTCACGCTCTGGTAGCAGAACAGGAGTCCATGTGGGACACAGATTTAAGATGTAAAGGCAGGCAGATAAGTTGGCACAGGCGAAATGGCAAATAAGAAACCCACAGTCCTAGCTCCTAGATTAAAGTTGAGGGTCCCAATGCCCCACAGTCAGACTGAATACATACTGTACACCAAACTCTTCCCAGCAGATGTAAACCCTCAGCTATACATGACTGCACTCCTGAGACAGTCTGAGACAATCACCAGTCACCACGGTTCCACATCACCACCCCAAATTAAATTAGTGCCACATGAGAAAACATGGTGGACTGAAGCAGCCATGAGTAAATATTATACTAGATTTCAACAGCAGGAATCAGGTTTGTGGAATATCACATACAGTAGCAGTGTGGGAGATAAGAGAGCAATAAATCATTTCTCCTCTGGAGAATGAGTTGGTCGTTAAACAGCAGTTATCAGGTGTCTTGAAGCTGTAGGATCTTGTTAAAGTCTCTTTGTTGGATAAGAAGAAGTTATTCCTGAAGAAGTATGCATTCTGGGGCTGTAATTGTTTGAAATGATGATTCAGGTGATGTTCACTGAAGATGGGGTGAAAAGTGGATAGTGTTACTCCAAGTTTGGAGCACAAAAAAGACAAAAAGCTAAACTACAAACACAGACAAAAAGAAAAACACAGCTACTATTTAGGCAGCCTTGATGTGTATGATGGTGATGATTTCCATACACAATGTCACTCAACCAGAAAATATGGGTGTGTATGCCTGGCTATATGTATATAATATATGTATCTGCGTAAGCATGGATTAATGAATTAAACTGCAGTTAAAAAAGTCTCAGAACTTACCACTGGCTGTGATCCATTCTGCGGATTTTTTTTCCCCACGGTTTAATAAATTAATCCGCAGTCTGTATATTTATTCTGCAGTTTTAAAACAGAATTTCCTCGAAAGTTGTGAAAATTATTTCCGAATTCACCCTTTTGCGGAAATTCCGCCAGCGGAATTTTTTTTGCTGCACATCCCTGCTCATGTGTATATGCATTTACTGTGTAAGAGTGTACATCTATGAGAATTTGTGAGTGTGTGCATGTAAGCATAACTGTGTGTACATGAGTATTTTTCAGAGAAAAAGATGCACGAGAACAAAGGCACATGCAATGAAACTCAGAGGGGGAACATTCAAGAGAGATGTGAGGAAGTACTTCTTCACTGACAGAGTGGCAGATGTCTAGAACAGTCTTCCATCAGAGGCGGTGCGGGTGAAAACAGTGAAGGGCTTCAAGCATGCATGGGATAAGCACAAAGGATTCTTAGTGGAAAGCAAGGCAGGAAGACAGCCAGAGATAAAGTAGGGCCTGCGGTGAGAGCATAGACAGGGAGAAAATGGGTAGACTGGGTAGGCTAAGTGGTCCTTATCTGCTGTCAAGTTCAGTTGCTGTTTCTATGACATCGAGTGTGTGTGTTCAGTATATGCCAGTTTATGTGTGATTGTCTACGTGTGTATCTATGCTCATTGGAATGAGTCTGTGCATATCTGTCCACAAGAAAATACACCTCTGAGTGTTGTTTGTGTGTGTGTATGTGCATGTGTGGGGTCTGTATGTGTACAGACTGTACTCGTATGTTAAGGAGTGTGTTATCTATGCATGTTCACAAGAGTGTGTGGTGTGTATGTGCGCATGACAGGATATGCATGTATGTGTTGAACAGTATGTATTCATGTGTGTGGTGCATTTGTGTGTGTGTGGGGGGGGGTATGTAACTACACCACCAGTTTGGTACTGTGGTAAACAAACACCCATTACTGTATGAGTTTGGCAGTTATACATCTGACCTGAACCTGAAGAGCTGCTGCAGATTGACTAGCTGTCTGAATCTATTGTGTTTTGGTTTGTTTTTTAAACTGGGGTTTATCGCTCATGTAGTCTTTTTTTTTAATGCTGCACTGCCCTCCTCCTCCCCTTCAGGAAAGATAAATCACTTTTCCTTTGGTGCTATACAACCAATTCTACAAATAATTTAGTAATGATGCCTTTCACCACCACACTGGCTCAGATCTCTGCTTTTTTATTTCCCTCAGGGATTCAATTCGCTGCTCAGTCCAATATGTCCTTATCCGCTCATCAACTGTAATTAGGTAATTAATTATTCATAGTAAGTCATTGAGATTTCCAAAGAAAACATCCTTGCCTGTGAAGCATTCTTCATGCTACAGCACACTAGGTTCTTGAAACCTTGTTTTCCTAAATAAATGAATTCCCAGATTCAGTATATGTACAGCTAAAACTTGCTTCTATCTGCATGTACTGTACATTGTTGTATATCACTGTCTGGTGAGCAGTGCTCTATCTATAGCAAGCCTGGATGATGAAATATTTTTTTGTTACAGTTTACCCACAATAACCCTAATGAGGTACATCATCTTGTTGATGGTAATCTCCTGCTGTCATGCTATTTTATAACTGACGGGGTAGAAGTATGAAATGGTCCAGATGAGTTTGCAGGTCACACACTTAAAGGGGCACCATCAACCCATTTTGCATCATACCATTTCTAGTTGAAAACCCATATTTTATGATTCCTTACCTTTTTTAAAAATCACTGATGTTGTTGGTTGTTTAATCTGTCTCTTTTCATAATAGAACTGAAATGTGTGCTAATACTGTAATTATAATCAGCCTTGTTTTGTTCTGACTCTTTGATCTACTATTATTGCGTACTTCATGAACATTAGGCACACCCCAAACTAAGCAGCAACGCATGATGCAATAGTCTCATCTCCCCCCACTGCATCTTGACTAGCTATTATGTACAATTGTTATGACTCCTTTGTATTCTCCCAGGTTATACCTGAAAATAGGTATGGCATGTCTTTTTTTTTTGTTGAAATTACTGTTTATTTCTCCTTCCAGCCTGCCACCTCCGACCCTTCGGGGGGACAACTGGACATCCCACTGCCCGGAACCCTGCCCACACAGACCCACTGGCCCCATGGAGCCTCGGATTACCCCCCGGGCGGGGATGAGGTGAGGGGTCAAACCCCATTACTTACGTTGCGTCGGTCTGTGGTCTGCTGGGCGGGCACAGGCAAATCGTGGGCACGGCCGTGGTCCCCCCATCTTCCCGGCTGTGGCGTGGCAGGCTTGTTTCCACGATTTTCTCCCTCCCGAGCAGCAAGTACCCTCCCCGACGTCATGACATGTACGCCGATGTCCATGCTGCTCAATAGCTGCCCATCTCCCAGGTGGAGCTTGCAGTTCCTCGAGCCTCCGCTCGGGTCATGCAGGTGTCGGGCAACGGCTGAATCCCTCCCCGGAGAAGGTGAGCTGTCGTTGGACGCTCAAGCCTATCTCCCCCCGGCTGACCCACCGACGACCCGAGTCCACTCCCGAACCCAGGTCGCCGGCGTGGAGCGAGGTGTGGCGTCCAGCGCCTCAACCCTCAGTGCCACCGGGCCGGCAGGTATGGCATGTCTAATGCACCTATCTGGTAAACACAAATTCACTCACTCACTCACTCTCACTCACTCACACTCACTCACTCACTCACTCACTCTCACTCACTCACTCACTCACTCACTCACCACTCACTCACTCACTCACTCTTACTTACTCTCACTCACTCACTCACTCTCACTCACTCACTCTCACTCACAAGTCCTCGTATCATCTTAGTTGCCCTCCTCTGTACCCTCTCCAGGAGCTGTATGTCTCTTTTCAAGTGTGGTCTCCAGTACTGCACACAGTACTCAAGGTGTGGTCTAACCAGTCCATTGTACAGTGGCAGAATCACTTCCCTGCTCTAGAGGTGATCCCCCTTACAATGCATCCCAACATCCTATTTGCCTTGCTTGCCGCTCTCCTGCACTGTTCAGAGTTATTCATACATGCATCCACCATGACCCCTAGATCTTTTTCCCCTGTTGAGGCCTCCAGCATCTCCCCTCCCAGGGTGTACCTGTGTTTAGGGTTTCCCCACCCAAGATGTAATACCTTGCACTTGGTGATATTGAATTTAATTTTCATGTGTGAGCCCAGTTTTCCAGGGTGTCCTGGTCCCCATGCAGTGCCAACCTCCCCTCTTTCCCCTCAACTACTGCTCCCATCTTGGAGTTGTTAGAACTCTGGTGTTTAAGATGCCACCATTTTTTTATCACTAACAGCTCTTCCCAGACTTACTGAGTGATAAAGAAAACTGTAATGTGGCTCGCTTTGCACTTCTGTATAAAAAACAAAGTAAGCCCAAGCTCTGCATTGTCCCTTTACTTGTTCTTACCTCTTAACAGACCAATCTCTCTCAGTCATGCTCTGTCAGCTACTCTCACTTTCTACCACAGTCCAGATACCAGTCCCATCCCTGCTCCGCTCCTCATTGCTCTCAATATGACCTGGTATTCCTAGGTTTCAAGCCATTTGTTCTGATTTATTTCTTAACAGGTGAATGAAACTTGTGTTAAATTTGCCCCGACTGTCACAGTATTGTTTCACGTTCTTTGTCATCGCAGTCTGGAAGTTTGCTACTGATAACCACCGGTAACTGGCATTTGAGTGGCATACCTGAATCACAGACCTGGAGAGGAGTTTTTATTGAAACCTAAATGAATCCTAGAACTGGAATGATTTTCAAGTAGAAAAGAGGAGACCTGTGATTTTAGTCACACAGCATGTGCGGATAAGCTTGTTAAGCCTTTTAAGAATATATGCCATTGTTACCAAGGAGCTGGGGTCACTTGGACCTGAATTGTGGATCCCAGAGTTATTGCACTAGTAAAACACTTTCTATTTTATTTTTTCACAGGTGGTCGAAAGTACTCACTGCAGGAGCTGGAATGGGGAAGATGTGAAGGAGCCTTCTGAACCGTGGAACCTTCTCACATTAAGTCTCTAGCGATCCATTCATTTACCAATGACTGGTGTTTTTTTTTCCTTCCCATCTCGTGTGCTGCCTTCACTGGTAAAAGGCAAAGACAAAGGTTGTCGATAACTTTGGTTGTAGCATTCTAAGGTATTGCCTTTCTACACATACATGGTTTAAATGACCAGTCTTACTGGATAACATCTTTTTAGGTGTCTTGACCCTGGAAAACAAAATATATTAAGCAGTAATTGCTGGGGCTGTTTGTTTTAAAACTGATGGCAGCCAGTTATACAAGGGAACTTAACATCAGGTTGGAACTTACTGTTGTCTAACACTCCGTTATTGACTTTAGAGTTTGTAATTTTGATGTTCTGTATGTATACTGGTATAATGAGGTACTATGAAAAGTCAGATCTGCTTTTTCTACCGCTGTCTGCTTTTTGTCTCCTTTATATTTTCTGAAGTACTCACTTGATTTGTATGACTGTGAAGCTCGAAAAGACCTCAAAATATGCTTTTAAATAGAATTAAATTATGTAAGTTGGGCCATCATCAGGCAAATACTTAGAACCTGGAGCCAATTATTTTATTACAATTGTTTCTGTTGTTCATTATGTCTTACAGGAGATGAAAACAGTAGGTTTTAGTTCTTAATACTGAAAGTGTCAGATGTTTAAGTTTTGGTTTTGTTAATGGCAAGGTTTGAACTGGATGACATGACAATGCTAGATAATGTGTCGCATAATTAGGTGGCCAGTCCTTATAGCCTTGAATAGATTAGTACACACTGCAAGTAAGGATGAGAAATGGAGAGTTGCAGTTTGTCTAGACAGGTGTGATATGGTCCCAAATGGGCCCCCTGAGATGACTATGACTGCTAGTAGCAGGATGGAGACAAAACAGAAAAGCATCTTGCAAGTACCTTAAATGGCATTCTTGCCGAAACAGAAAGTGAAGTGTCAAGTATGTAGGCCTCAATCCGATCTACTGTTGTCTGTTGGCAAGTGCGGACCCTGGTGAAGGGTCTCCCTGACTTGACTGATTCAGTCCCCAAAGTACTGCACACATACTAGGCAGAGCAGAAAATCTGGGGGACTAAAGTGAAGGACTGCCTGTATTTGTGATACTGTCTGGGGCCTGGATGCTGACCTGTGTAGCCTGTTATTTATGAAATATATTTTAAATCAAGGAACCCATTAAGGAAGTTTTGAGAATATTATTGCATATTAGCAACTACACACTAAGCCAGAAGGTTAGACATATGCTGATTGATGGGAAGCCCGTAATTGGATGATACGATGGCCCTAGGACATGTGCTGCAAGATCAGGTGACCAATCCTTGTAGTCTCAAAAGGATTAGTAAGCACTGTAAGTAAGGATGAGAAATAAAGATTTGTAGTAGGCCCAGTGCAGATAAGATATGGTCCCAAATGATCCCCCGAGACCATTGTGACTCCTAGTGGTGGGATGGAGCCAGTGCAGAAAAACATTTTAGAAGTCGTTAAATGGCATTTTTGCCAATACAGAAAGTGAAATGTCAAGTACACAGGCTTAAATCCAGCTGAATGTTGCCTGCTGGCAAGAGGGGATCCTGGGTTGGGTCTCCCTGACATGGCTGAAAAAAGCTCTAAAGTACTGCCCATATACTAGGCAGAGCAGGAAATTTGGTGGACAGAAGTGAAGGACTGCCAGTATTTTGTGATGCTAACCAGGGCCTGGAGACTCACTAGGGTATCCTGCAGTAATTGAAATATTTTTAAAGTAAGATAATCTACCAAGGAAATTTTGTGAAAACTTATTGTTTATTATGCTAGATTTTTATGTTATACTATAGCCTAAATATTTATTCATTAATATACTGGACATTCTGAGGACTTTTTATTCTGTGTTTTACATATCCTGAGTATTCCTGCCAAAAAAAGAGTGTTATAACAATGCAATTAGGAACTGTTCTGAACTGTTTGGGGTATATGCTCAAATGATGTAGTAAGAGGGCTGTGCTCTCTGAGATGTTGGAGGTTTTTATACACATCTGTACATTCTCTGTTTGTATTGTATTTATGTGGATCTTATAATGTGATGGCATATTGCTGAACATTAAAATTTTCTACAGTCCCCACATGTAGAAAATGCTATGCTCCCACTGTCTGACAAGTCCTTCACACTGCCATCTCGCAGTGTAGAAAATAAAAATGTGTTGTTTCATAATGGTTCTTTTATTTTGTGGTCTCATTTTTCTACATACTCTTTTCCCCAGGACAGGTAGCCTGTTTGTAAGGGGGTGTGGGAGAAGAAGTACAAGCAGGACCTCCGTTGCTCACTGTTTGTGGGGTGGGTAGAGAGAGAAGTACAAACTGGACCACTTCTGCTGTGTGCGTGTGAGTGTGTGTATTCACTTGTTTATGCTTCTCTAGTTCCTCGCCTGCTCCTTCTGCAGTTTCTGACCATTCCTCCTCTTCTGCCGTGCTGCTATCCAGTTCTCTCTGTCTCTCTCTCTCTCACCTAACAGTAGCAGCCAGAGCCACATCTCATTTAAACAAGCATTTGTCAAAGCCGAACGTTCGCTTGCAGGTATTTGCAGTGGTGTTTGGCATGTATGGTGCTTTACCCTAATGCCCTGTGCGACTGCTGGTATTTGCACAATAAATTGTCAGCATGACCTTTTGTTTACCCCCATTGTGCGCTACATAGGCGGAAACACGTTTTGGGCAGGATGTGAAAAATGACAGCTGTACTGCTCATAAGGAAGTGTGGTAAAATGCCAATGTTGAAAATCTGGAGTGGAAATATTGAAAATTCGCAAACCTACGAGCGTGCGTGGGAACTGTGCAATGCACGCTCATAAAACAGTCATTTTTTGGAATTTTTGCAAATTTTCAACATGGGGTTTTAGGACCTTCATGAATGATGTCACTGTCATGGTGTTATTTGAGGCCAAAGGGTGATTTTTAGCGCGGTGACTGCGCGGTGCCTGGAAAATCACCCGCCGGGCAGAATAACACCATGACATGACATCATTCATGAAAGAGTCCCAAACTTGTAAAATTAGTGCAAAAATTCAAAAATGACTGAGATACACAATAAAGTTGAAACCCCCTATCTAGCCCATTATACAGCTTACCAGCATTTCCTCAGTTCGCAGTCGGCTTTGAAGAGTGCAGGCGTGTTCCCGGTCCACCGAAGATCATCGGCGCTGGAGTCTGGAGGTAGTATGGGGTGAGGGGGGTGTGGGGAAGGCTGGTGCGCCAGGTGAGTGGAGTGCGGGTTGTGGGGGGCTGGGAGACTCGAGGTAGGAGGTTTTATTTTACAGGTTTGAAAAAAAAAAAAAGGTGGCGTGGGATGTTTGCCATGCTGGGGTAGAATCCCAGCGTGGCAGAAGATGTGGGGGCGGACGAGCGGAGGGATTGGGCACCCCGCCACGGCAAACTCGCTGGGGGCCGAGCCGCGGCGAGTTGGGCACCCGTCGGCCGTAAACATAAAAACTTTGCCACGCTGGGGTGGGCTCCCAGCGTGACAGCAAAATAACTGGCGGGGCCGTGGAGCCGATGGATTGGGCACCCCATCGGCAAACAACGCTGTAGCTGCGGTGGGCTCCCAGCGTGCATCAAAGCTTTGGGGGCGGCATGACGCGCCGCAGGGGGAGCACGTGATGCAAGGGGATGGCGGCGCTCAGTATGTGCAGCGGTGCTTTCCTTTGAGGCAGAGGAACACCGCTGTCATGCAGGCTCCTGCACCATTGGTGCAGGACTCCCACGCCTGCTCAAGGGAGCAGTGCATTGGATGGAGAGGCACCTCCAAGTGTGCTACTCTCCCAAAACGTTCCTAGCATCGCGCAAGCAAGCAATAAAAGGCTCCACAGCACAACAAGGGGCACAGAAGTAACACTCCTGTATCATGCTGGCAACAAAATTAAATCAAACTCCATCCAACATAATTAATTATGCAGCAGGTAGAAGGGCTATTTTATTATGGCATAGGCAAATCTTTTTTTCAACATACAAACATAAATTTTGTAATTGTAAAGAGTAAAAAGGGAATTAATTTTATAAGTGCAATAAGACATGATGGGGCGTGCATTGAACAGCTCTTGTCACACTTCCAGGGGCCGAAGGCACTCAGCCTGTGGCCTCATTCCTCCCCACATCCCTGGGTGTGTGGTGATATCTGTTCAGTGCACACCCCATCATGTATTGTTGCTTACATACATCTTGGAAAGTGCTCAGTTATCTCCCTACAGTTCTATACTTGGGTAGTACTGGGCTAGATGCTCAGAGTCCTAGATTTGTTGGACTGAGCAAAGCTATACCCTTATAGGCTTACTCCTATATATGCAGGACAGTACTAAACACACTGTTATAGTCCTATCCATGTTAGAAAGTACTGGCCTTATCTATCCTCCCACAGTTCTAACATTGCCAGTACTGGAATAGCCCATCACTGTGATAATCTGAGAGTTGGGAACAAACACAGGAGCATTAAAGAGGACAGGAAATAATTTCTAATTGGCAGCTAGGGATAATGTTCATGAGTTCAAAAATTATATTCCTGCCTCCAAAAGATCCCTATTTCATGGTGTTTGAATATACTTTTATGAGAAAAATTGTATTTTGTTTTGTTTTATTTTTATGGGCAGCATTCTATTCAGTTGCTTTCATGGAACTTCATGGCATTCAGTAGTTTGGAGTGTCATCTATGTCACGGTTTGTTTACACAACTCTAAACTCTGTTTTGATAGGTCAGTAGCTGATGCTTAGCATTCTGTACACAAACTGTAATAATTTCATGTGTTGCGATCAGGTAGCCATCTTTAATCTGGTCTGCACATGCCCAGTCTGCAGCTATTTCATCATAGCTTTTCATATTAATGTGCAATGACCATGAATGTCCACAGAGTGGCAGTGCCACCTACATATAGGATAGTGCATGGGGAACAGTTGACAACAGGGCTATTCTTTCACCGAGTTGGCACTATGACTAAGATTACCTCGAGAGCGCAGCTCGGGTAATCCTGTCATAGTGCCAATGAGGGTAATGCCCTATTATCAACTGTTCCCTGCACTTCTTTATAGTGTATGGTGGAAAGTTGTTTTTTGGGTGGGGGGGAATCAGTATAGCATGTTTCTGTTTCAAAACATTTTGGGTTACTAGAAGGAAAAAAAGAACTTTATATTTTGAACGTTTTCACGCTTGACAATTTAACTGATTAAGAATTTTACATTTTGAACGTTTTAACGCTAAACCTTAGTACTGCCACCGACATTGCTGCTTTTGCTATGTGTCCTGTCTATGGAGTGAGCCCTAACTGTCAAATGCTGCTCGAGGACATAGTGTGACGTTCGCAGTGCAGAAGAAAAAACCATTCTGCTGCACTGTGAACGTCACTAGTGTGTGACTACAAGGTTTCAACAACGATGGATTTCGGTGGAGAACGACGTTCCACCATACACTATATAATACTACATCCTCCTTGTTAACAAAATGAAAGCTGTAGATTATTATGACTTAGTTTTAAACACAATGCTACAGCATATCAAAATTTGAACTCTCATAACAAAAACACATATGACTATTCTGTCAGCTGGCAAAATAAAAATGAAATTGCTTTAGAAAAACACTTCTGTTAGCCTATCAAAATGTTCAACCACTAATTGACAGTTGAAACATATAGAAACATAGAATTTGACGGCAGATAAGTACCACTTGGCCCACCCAGTCTGCCCATTTCCCTACCTACTGGATAAGCTGCAGATCCTAGTTAACCAGCAGCCTACTTCTTCCTACCCCCACCCCCTAGAATTGCCTTATGACTGTCCCATGCATGCTTGAATTCCACCACTGTTTTGACTCCACAACCTCCTCCGGAGGAGCCGTTCGGACGCATCCGAAACTCTCTGTGAAAAATACTTCCTTAAATTCTCCTCTGAGCCACCCCCTCTATCTTCAAATTGTGCCCCTTGTTCTTGCACACCTCTTTTTTGAAAGATGCTACCCTCTTGGACTTTGTTGATTCCTTGAGGAACTTGAAAGTTTCTATCATGTCCCCTCTCCCTCCTTTCCTCGAGGCTATACATATTAAGCACCTTAAGTCTGTCTTCATATGTCTTCCGGTGCAGACCCTGCACCATTTTGGTTGCCCTCCTCTGGACAGCTTCCATCCTGTCTATGTCTTTGCGGAGACTGGGTCTCCAGAACTGCATGCAGTACTCCAGATGGGGTCTCACCAGCTGTCTGTACAGAGGGATAACAACTTCCTGTTTTCTACTGGTGATGCCTCTCCCTATGCATCCCAGTATCCCCCAGCCCTCCTTACTGCCCTCTCACATTGCTTGCCCACCTTTAGGCCATCTGATATGACTACCCCAGGGCCCTTTCCATTTTGTTGTTGTTAGTATCTCACCCCCATTATGTACTCTTCCCTGGTTTTGTTCCCAGGTGCATTACCTACTTCTTAGCATTGAATCTAAACTGCCATACATGTGACCATTCCTCTAACCTTGCCAAGTCCCTTCTCATCCTTTCCACCCACCTTGTGCATCAACTCTGTTGCAGATCTTTGTGTCATCTGCAAAGAGACATACTTTTCCTTCAGTCCCTCTGCAATGTCAAAGCATAAGAGACATTGAAGAGGACCAGTCCTAATACTGAACTCTCCGAATTTCACTAGTAACCCCTTTCTTCAAGTGGACTCCATTTACTATTACTTTCTGTGTCCTATTCTCCAGCCAATTCTTTACCCAGGCTGTCATCTTAGGACCCACTCCCAGGCTGGCTAACTTGTATATTAATCTTTTGTGTGGGACTGTGTCAAATGCCTTGCTAAAGTCTAGGTAGGCCATGTCACAGCCCCTCCTGATCTACTACTTTGGTCACCCAGTCAAAGAAATCTAGCAGATTAAGTCTGGCAGGACCTTCCGCTGTGAATCCATGCTGCCTTGAGGTCCTGTGCCCTCTGGCATCTAGATACTACAATTCTTTCCTTCAAGTGATTCCATCATTTTCCCTATCACTGAGGTTAAACTAACAGGTCTGTAGTTTCCTGCCTTGCTCACACTTTTGTGAAGGGAATCACATCTGCCCTCCTCCAGTCCTCGGGTACCACCCCATCCTCCTATGATTTGTTAAAGAGGGTAGTAAGTGGTGTCACTAGTTCTACCCTTAGTTCTTTTAGAATTCTGGGATGGATCCCATCAGGCCCCATTGCTTTGTCCACCTTCAGTTTTAAGAGTTCTTTCATAACCCTTTCTTCTGTAAATGGGCTGGTATCAACTTCTGAGTGTTTCTACTGTTTGTTTTAGGTACCTCCCCCTCTTCATTTGTAAATACTGAGCAAAAATATTTGTTTAGCATCTGTGCCTTTCACAGTCACCCTCTGCCCACCCTCCCTCCCCTTTATTAAGCCTCACTATCCTCCCTTGGTCTTCCTTCACTCTCTGATGTACCTATAAAAGGTTTTATCCCCCTTCTTAACTGAGTTGGCTATCTTTTCCTTGGTTTGGACCTTTGCTGTTCTGACTACCTTCCCAGCTTCCTTTTGCTTTAACTGATACAGTTCTCTGTCCTGCCCTTTCTGTGATTCCTTGTACTTCCTAAATGCTTTCTTTTTCTCTTGAACCTTCACTGCCACTTCCTTTGAGAACCATAGTGGTTTCTTACATCATTTTGTTTTGTTTATTTGCTTCACACAAAGGTTTGTTACCTCTGTGATGGCAGTTTTTATTATTCCCCATTGTTCTTCCACCCCTCCTTCTTTCCCATTTGCTGGATTGCTTCCTAGGCACTCACCCATTTGCAAAGTTAGCCCTTCTAAGTCCAGTACTTTTGCTTTGTATGGCTTGACTCTATTGCTGTGTTTATTGTGAACCATACTGTTCGATGGTCGCTAGTTCCCAGATGGCTACCCACTTCTACATCTGTGATCTCTCTCCATCTCCATTTGAGAGAACCAGGTCTAAGATTGCTCCCTCTAGAGTGGGCTCCAATACTAGTTGTCTAAGGCATGCCCCCTGTAGGGCATCTAGAATAACCCCACTCTTCGAAGTGGCTGCTGCAACTGCACTCCAGTTAACATCTGGCATATTCAGGTCACCCATCAGCAATATCTCTCCTTTTTCTGCCATTCTAAATATACTTTCGATCATTTCCTCATCCATTTCCTCCCCCTGAGAAGGGGGTCTGAAAAACTCCTGTGCGGATTGTGGTGCCATTGCCTGTCTCAAATTTACCCACAGTGCTTCTTCTCCTCCTGTTTTCCCTTTTGTTCTGTTGCTTTGATTCCTTCCTTATGTAAAGCTCTCCTCCTCCTCTTTTACCCTCCCTGTCCCTCCTGTAGATAGTGTATCCTGGTATGTTTGTCCCAGTCATGGTTTGTGTGTACCATGTTTCTGTGACTGCCACAATATCCAGATGTTCCTCCTCCATCAAGGCCACTAATTCAGGAAGCTTGTTACCCAGACTACGGGTATTGGTACTCATTGCTCTCCATTTTTTGATGGCTTTACTTTCTGTTGCGGCATCCCCCACTGACCTTTCTACCTCAGTCTTTTTCTCATTTAGTACCCTGTTTTGTAGGGAGAGGCTGGGATTGCCCTGCTGCTTATCAGTGCCTCCCCCCTTGACTAGTTTAAAAGCTTGCCAATGAAGCATTTAAACCAATTGCTCAAAAGACTCGTTCCCTTCCTGGACAGTTGCTGTATCACTTTACAGTTCACTCAACATAGTCCTTCCACTTTTCATGTATACATACTTCTCAACCACGCCTTGCTCTAGGCCCTGTTCTGGAACTCTGCATCTGGAAGGATACAGATTTTTTTGAGTCTGAAACAGACTCCTGGAGTTCAACAGTCTATGGGCTGCACAGTATGCTGAGGTTGTAGCACTGTGGTATCTGGGTACCATCCAGCAGATCCCTCTCAGTGAGTTATGTCTCTTATGTGTCTCAAGTATATCCTCTGTTCCTTCTGAACACTCCTCCATTTGTGGTTTGGACTATATAAGACCTTGGCATTGATGCTTTAGTTAACACCACTGCTGGTTTCCGTTTATTGTTCTGCTGTATTCTGACTCTCTCCCCTTCTCTCAGGATGGTGAAATGCTTTGCATGGATATCATAATATTGCTTTTGTTTGTCTTGTTTTTCCAGATGTTTTTTTTCTGAACATATTGCAAATCCAGTACTTACGGTTCTAACGATGATTCGGTAGCTGGTAGTTGGACCATAATCTACTGTACAGCTCATCAACAGTTGTGCTGGGGATCCAATGGTATCAGTTGGAGTGTTTCTGTAGTCCAGGAGGCTAAGATAAGGGTACCTTCAGTCCTCCTCAGCTTTCTGCAGCATTTTGTTTTCAAAGATTGGACCGTTTCTCTGCCAGTCCATTAGACTGCGGGTAATTGGGACTACTGGTTACATGGTTAAATTCACAGTCCTTTATCAGCCTCTGAAACTCCTGACTAGTAAATTGTGGGCCACTTTCTGATTTCAGTACAGAGAGAATCCCATGTCTAGTGATTTGATATAATTCATCAAATCAAAATATAATGCTTCTTGCTCTCTGGTTTTCTCTACTCCCCAATGTCCCTGATGGAGTATTTGTAACAGTTCAGGCCTCACTGAGGCTGGTTTATCAGTTTCAGTCCCTTATATAGTAATTCCTCACATTCAGTGAGTCCCTCTTGAGAGTTAAAATACTCTCTGATTTTAGGAAGTACTTTTTTTTTACTCTCCTTAGGCCAATTACTTTTTAACAAAGTTTTTACTAGTTGTAGGCTGACTTTGTATTTTTGCAGTCTTACAGTAACAACAAATGCTGTATCCATGGATGTGCACCACATACCAAGGGCATTCCCATGATAATCTCCAGTGGTTTTTGTTCTGATTCCACTTCCATTTCTTTGCTGTAGATGTAGTGATGAAATATTTAAACTGGTTATTTATGGTTCGATTTTAATTGTGTAAAGTGCTTTGAGGTGTTTGAATTGCACTTTATGAATAAAGCCTGTTATTATTATTATTATCAACCAAAAACCACAGCCAATGTTTCCTTCTCAATCTGTGCAACCTTTGTTGTCTCCCATAACTTGTTAGATGCACTTTGGTATTGGTGACTCTTTCATTACATTTGATTTCCTTGTAAATGCCATCCAGAATTATACTAACCTGTTCTCTAATTTGAATCTCCCTCGGTAACCATTTATAGTTAGTTCTGCATGCCATTCACTCACTGCAACAGCACTGTCTGCAGTCACACTTACTGTACAATGAAAAAGTTCTCAGTTTTACTTTCTGAGTTTTGTGCTGCTATCGCAGAGATGCTTCGGGTCCTACACATGTGTGCAAAATTATTTTTTCTATTACAGTTTCCATGGCTACATACTATATGGCTGACCAAATGCAGGCCAATTTCTGAACTTGTGCTGTGCACCACATTTTGAACTTTCATTTTCCAGCTTTTCATCAGGGCTTTTACTACTGAAATTCTGTCTGTTACTTGTACTCTGTTTCAGTAATGGCTTTCTGTTTTACAGCATGCACTATGTTGGTCTCTAGCTTGCCCATTTTTATGTTTGCTTGCACGCATGTGCAAGAAACGTAGTGCCACCATACAAATTTTTGTAGGTGTGCCACTCAGCTTCCAATGCCCTGCCCCCTTTTGCAGGTGCTGTCTCGCTGCACCAATACATGTCAGAGCTGTCTATGACAGCAGTTCAGATGCAGTGGTGTACAGTTGAAAGTGAAAAACCGCTGCAATCAGCGGTGGCAAAGTGTAGGTAATTTGCATACTGCTGTCAGCAGTATGCAAACTGCCTGCACGTCACACTGCATCTGAAGTGTCATAGACAGTTCCTCCCCCTGCTCCAAATACCTACATAGCATGCTGGGAGCCCACCCCAGCATGCTCATGCACTCCCCCCGCCCGCACACTATATGGCTGATGGGGGTGCCCAATCCCCTGTCGGCTGCACTGACTCCCTCCCAGCAACAAAAACCTGACTTCCTGTTGCCATGCTGGGAGCCCACCCCAGAGTGGCAAATGTCGGTATGGCCGACGGGGGTGCCCAATCCCCCATCAGCTCCACTACTCCCCCCAAAAAATAAACTTCCAGCTGCCACCCTGGAAGCCCACCCCAGCATGGCAGAAGTCCCGGGTCATTTCTAGTAAAAAAAAAGACACCTGTAAAAAGGTCCTTGATGACTGCCTGCCCCTCTCCAACCCAGTGCCCACCCTCCCCCCACCCATACCCTCCGAGCCCAGCGTGACAATCTTCAGTGGACCGGGAACACGTCTGCACTCTTCAAAGCCGACTGCAAACTGAAGAAATGCCGGTAAGCTGTATAATGGCATAAATGGTTTTTTTTCAACTTTGGTGCATATCTTGGCCATTTGGAGGAATTTTTTCACCAAATTTTCAACATGGAGTTCTTGGGGCCCCACCTCATGAGCTCAGTCACTGCCATTTTGTTATTTGGTCCCGAAAGGTAATTTTGCAGTCACTGCGTGGAACCACCTTTTGGGACCAAGTAATGAAATGACAGTGTTACAGTTCATGAGGTAGGCCCCCCAAAACCCTATGTTGAAAATTTGGTGAAAAAATTCCCCAAAATGACTGTTTTACGAGTGTATGTTACGCAGTTCCTACGCACACTTGTAACTTCACAAATGTTTTATATTTTTACTACAGATTTTCAACATTGCCATTTTACCACACCTCCTTATGAGCAGTACAGCTGTCATTTTTCACATCTCACCCAAAATGTGTTTTCGCACATATAGCACACAATGGCGCAGTCGGTATGCGAAATCAATATTCAGGACAGATTAAGAAAATCACAGTAATACTGTTCATCAGCAGAGGTCTTAAAATGGCTATGTTGAAAATGTGATGACAAAAGTCCATAAAATGACTGTGTTATGATCATGCATTGCACAGTCTCCACGCACCCTTGTAAGTTCATGAATTTGTAATATTTTCAGTCCAGATTTTCTACAGTGACATTTTTCCACACCTCCTTATGAACAGTACAGCTGTCATTTTTCACACCCTGACTGAAATGTGTTTTCGCACTTCTGGCACAGAAATGCATGGTCGTGTTGGAAATCAGTGTTCATGACAGACTACAAAAATCACAGTGACATTGTTCATGAGTGGAGGTCCTAAAATGCCTGTGTTGACAATCTGCTGTAAACAATCCCCAAACTAATTACAGTTTCTACGGACGCTCATAACTTCACCAGTTTTTTTATATTTTCACTCCAGATTTTAAACACTGCCATTTTTACACCTCCTCATGAACAGTACAGCTGTCATTTTTCACATCCTGTTCGAAATGTGTTTTCGCGCCTGTGGTGCCAAATGGCATAGTTGCGTGTGCAAAATCAGCTTCCGGCTAATGAACTGATATTGCCACTTTTCTTGAGGTGGGGGTCACAAAAAACCCATGTTGAAAAATTGGAGTGAAAATACCAGTGAACGCCTGGGGCATTAGGGTTTCCGGCCATAACGCCACACCCTGTAGAGACTGACAGGGGTGTGACGTGGGATTGTCACATGTAATTCTCATACCATTCCACACCCACTGACACCCTGCAGCCAGTGACAGGCATCGAGGTGTGCCTTGGACTCTTCGGCCCCAAAGTTCAGCCCATTCTCCTATACTGCACCCATCTCACCATATTTCCTTATGGAATAGGGTGAGCATAAGGCCCAAAGACCCCAAGGCACATCGTGACACTTGTCGGTGTCTGCATGGTAGGGTGTGGTGAAATGGTGTGACCGTTATGCCTGATGCCCCAAAGGCACACCCCAATGCCTGTCAGTCTCTGCAGGGTAGTGGAGGGGTTGGCTTCAGTTCAATACTTCACTGCCATTCCTATTATGCAGCTCTCTAACTCTTACACTACTAATGGAATGCCAACAAGCAAACATTCGGCATTGACAAATGCTTGTTTGTATCTGAGTTTCTGTTATTTTTGCCACTCTACATATATCAATGCATTTTGCAAAGTTAAATCAGCCTTTTTTAACAATCTTGCACGGAGCTGAGCTGAATGTATTCCATAGACTATTCTGTCCTTGTTAAGAGATTCACACAGTTCCCTATATTCTTATGACTGTGCTAGTTATAAAATCATAGAATCATAGAACTTGGTAGAAAAGGACACCGTCGCCCATCCAGTCTGCCTCATCCCCCCCTGTTATTCCTCCCTCCTCCCACTGAAAGCACCCATCCCACCGCCCAGCAACCCCATGTGCCTATCCCCATGCTCTTTTGAACCCAACACTATTTCAGTCCCCACCACCTCCTCTGAAAGTCTGTTCTGTGCTTCCACCACCCTCTCAGTGAAGAACCATCCCCTCACATTAGATTCCCCTCGCAGTCTCAAGCCATGCCCCCTAGTTTTAGTACCTTCCTTCCTGTGAAATAGACCACCAGAGCATGCTTTGTTTATCCCTTTGATGTATTTAAAAGTCTCTAACATGTTCCTTCTAGTCTCTGAAGTGTATAGCCCCAGTTTTATACATCTCTGTTCATACGGTTTGTCCTTCATACCCTGAATCATCTTGGTCTCTCTTCTCTGAACCCTTTCAATCATATCTATGTCTTTACGCAGGTATGGCCTCCAAAACTGGAAGTCCATACTTGAGATGTGGTCTCACCATGGTTTCGTATAGGGGCATCAGGATCTCCCTCCTTCTGCTAGTGATTCCCCTGCCTATAAATGCCAGCATCCCATATGCTCTTCCCACCACCCTGCTACACTGATTACCCACCTTGAGGTCGCTAGACACTATTATCCCCAGATCCCTCTCCTGCTCTGTAAACCTGACTTCTTCTCCTCCAAGTGTGTACACTGCCTTTGGGGTCCTGTGCCCCAGGTGCATGACCGCACACTTTTTGATATTGAATTGTAGTTGCCAGGTCTCTACCCACCCTTCCAGTGCTCTCAGGTCCTGCCTTATGTCATCAGCACCCCATGCAGAGTCTACCCTATTGCAGATTTTTGTATCATCTGCAAAGAGGGCCACCTGACCTTTCAGCCCCTCTGCTATATCGCTGATGTAGATATTGAAAGGAGGGTCCCAGAACTGACCCCTGGGATACCCTGCCCATTACCCACCCTATTCTGGAGTGCACCCCATTCGCTACCACTCTCTGGCTTCTGTCCACCAACCAGTTTCCTACCCACCTAGCTATTTTGCCCCCACACCCATACTTTCCAGCTTGTTGACTAGCCTTCTGTGGGGTATGTGTCGAAGGCTTGCTGAAATCCAGATAGGCCACATACACCCCCCAGTCAATTACCTGCATCACCCAGTCAAAGAACTCAATTAAATTGGAGTGGCATGACTTTCCTTTTGTAAAACCATGTTGTCTTTTGCCCAGCAGCCCATTCTCCTCCAAATAGTCTGCCACCCTCTCCCTAGTGAATGCCCCCTTGACCTTCCCCACCACTGCAGTGAAGCTGACCGGGTGATAGTTTTCCTTCAACTCCCTGCTTCCCCCCTTGTGTATTGGTACCATGGTCACCCTCCTCCAGTCCTCTGGCACCCTTCCTGAGTCCAGAGAGAGGTTGAACAGCCTTGCCAGTGGAACAGCGAACTCCTCTCTCAGTTCCCAGATCACTCTCAGATGCAACCCGTCCGGTCCCATGGCCTTATCCACCTTCATCCTACCTAGTTCCTCCCTATCCCTCTCTACACTGAAAGGACTTGGATCCACCCCTGTGCCCCCTTCCCTCCTCCTTAACTCTGGCCCCCTGCCTCCCCTCCTTTGTAAATACTGAGCAAAAGTACCTGTTTAGTTCCTCTGCTTTGTCCCAGTCCTCTTGCAATGAATTCCCTCCCTCGCTCCTCAACTTTGTGATCCCCTGTCCAGTCTTCTTCCTTTCTCCCACATATCTAAAGAATGTTTTGCCTCCCCTCCTTGCCCGTTTAGCTATTCTTTCCTCAGTGCTGGCCTTTGTCATTTTATTACCTTCCTCGCTAGCCTCCTCATCCCCTATAAGCCTCCCTGTCATCTTCCTTCTGTGTTCTCTTGCATTCTGTAAAAGCCCTCCTCCTGCCTGCAGCCACTCTCACCACTTTGCTAGTGAGCCAGAGTGGTCTCTTGTGTCTTTTACCCTTCCTAACCCTCCTAATACACTTTGGTGTGGCCTCACTCACCCGATCCTTAATCGCTCCCCATAACTCCTCCACATCATTTATCAGCTCCATGCCTACCATCCCCTCCCTCACTTTTCTTCTCAGCTTGTTGAAGTCTGCACCTCTGAAGTCTAGTATCATTGTGTTGGTTCGGTGGACCTCCCTCCCAGCTCTCACCTTGAATCTGACCATTCTGTGGTCACTGTTCCCTACCATGTCACCCACCTCAAACATCCTCCACATTCTCCCCATTCATTAAGACCACATCCAGCAGGTTGTTTCCCCTAGCTGATTCCTTAATCAACTGCTGAAGGAACACCACCTGCAGTGCCTCTAGAATCCCCCTGCTTCTAGCCAAGGCCACATCTGGGATGGTCCAGTCCACATCTGGGAGTTTCAGATCCCCCACCAGAAGCGTTTCTCCCTTGAGTGCCATCCTTGCTATTGCCTATGTCATCAACCTGTCCTGTTCTTCCCCTTGTGTAGGTGGTCTGTAAACTACCCTAGTCTCAAGGATGCCCTGTCCTTCTGCTCAGTGTCACCCAAAGGAGTTCAGTTTCCGTCCCCCTTTTGCCCCTCTGTAACCTTTATGTCCTCCCCAATGTAAAGAGCTACCACCCACTTCTTGCCTCTCTTATCCTTCCTGAACTATTTGTAGCCAGGGATAGCTGTCTTCCATGCGTGGTGTTAACTTTGGTTCTACATTATAAGGGAAATTGCCAAAGGGTGATTGTCATTATGGTGAGTGTACATCGCTGAAATTGAATTTCGGTGATGTACACCCTCGGAGCAAAATAAAATGGTGCGAAGGACATGGCAGTTTTATGTCATGTGGGAGGCTGAACCCCTTGCACCCCCTACTTTATGATTCTCAACTCCGGGGGGGTGCATGTCAGGGGGGTGCAAATTCTAAAAGATAAAAATAACACTACTGGGGCTGGGTGCAATGAAATACACCTGTGCCAGGAACCAAACCCAGCATCCCAGCCTCCACAGATCAGCACCCATCCACCATGCCACAGAGCCAGCTCGGCAGCTCACCACAGCACCACCCCTGACAAACTCTCCCTCCTGTCCCGCCCCTCACTCCCAACCCCCCTGTGCATGTACAGGAACATACCATCACCATTCGAGTACCCCCCCAATCCAATCACCTTCCCTACGCCATTGTCCTGTTGACATTCGCCGAAAATGAGTCACCGTTTCAGTAGGCGCCCACTTCACAATAATGCATGTCACAGGATACCATCGACTTTAGTTCAGTCACATAATGATCTATACTTTAATTGCTGCCTTGTGAGTGAGTGTTAAATTTATGTCTTTCAAATTTTATATTTCTCCAAGGATTATAATGCTGTTCAAACTCTTTGTAATTACCTCTACTGTAATTTGTCCTATTCTTCAGCCACAAACTGGAAGGTATTGGAAACTTCTACAGCTTCTACTCCTATTAGATGGAGAAAAAAGCACTGCACAGTCTCTGGCTTTTTATATTTTCTGTAGCAAGAAGGTAAACTTGAAACTGCTACTTTGATCTCCTCCAGTTGTCAGAAATATTTCCTTGCAGGCTAAAAGCACTGGGTGATGACAGCAATTCCATTTTTCAGTGAGGTTATACTTCTGACACCATGTAATGATCTCAGGCGATGTGATAAGGTAGCCATCTTTATTTAATCTTGTCTGCACATGTCCAGTCTGCAACCATTACATCATAGCTTTTCATATTAGGATGCAAAGACAACAAATGTCCACAGAGTGGCAGTGCTGTGCACATAATACTACATAAACTATGGCAGTCAAAACTCCAAATTTCTGGTTCCATGAAAGGGATTGTATAGAATGTTGTCCATAAAATGAAAACAATACAAAACACATATTTTCACATCTGGAGGCAGTATAGTGTAGTGGTTAAAGGCACTAAGCTACAAATCTGGAGACCTAGGTTTGAATCCCATCAGCCCCCACTTGCATACTGTGTTATCCTGAGCAGGTCACCTAGCTTCCTTGTGCTCCCAAGTCACACTTGGAAACAAACTCTAGCTTAGTGTGCCTTTCCGGGTTGAGCAATTTCTTTCCCTTTCCAGTGTTTTTTCAACTACAGTTACCTAGACAGCATTTGGATTTCTGTGAATGAGAACATTTTAAACAGTTATAAAATGTCACCAATTTCCTGCCCCCATTAACTGGTGGCCATCATTATTCATGGAGCTGACACAGTACCCAATGGGCATGACAGGAACTGCAAAGGTCTACAATAGTGACAGGCATGGACTACACCCATCATGGCTTCCCAGTATTTTCTTAAGGGTATGTACTTAGGGCTAGCCATAGACTGTATTGGCTTTACCTTTGTTCTAATTGCACTTGCTAAGTACTTATTTGTTTATTTATGAAGGAATCAGAATTACAACCTTTGTGTCAAGTACTCATCTGCAAAGGCTCCACGTCACATATACATACATTTCAAGAACTGGCAAGATATTTATTTATTTATTTAAATTTTAGTAACCGGGTGAGCACACTGAGACCAGAGGTCCCTTTTTTAGGAGTGACCCGGGATTAGTTACATAAAAACGTGCTTTCACACATTGGACAACATACAGTGGTTGCAATTGTTACATACATTGGAATGACAGTAATTACAAATGACAGTATAAGTTACACCTTTGATACAATACAATGGGGTAGCATTAGACACAGTAGATACTATCGTAAAAATGAGCATGGAGTACCATGGTCACGGGTAAGACCTGTGTAGGAGGGGATGATATGTGGGGTCTAGCAATTGCAGCCACAGAGGCTGAGTTCCAGGAGATAAACTTTGAGGTCCAGCTTGAAGCTTTGGAGAGACGGCTTGTTGACCAGGTAAGCTGGGATTGTGTTCCATAGGTGCGGGGCAGAGTATTTAAAGGAACGCCTGTCAGAATTGGTGCGGACCCGAGGGATGGGCAGGGGGCAGCCAGCTGAGGGCCTTGTGTCATGGCCATGTACCCTAGGGTTGAGCAGGCCCCTCAAGTGAGGAGGGGGGCCTGCAGTGGAGAATTTGTAGGTCAGGCAGATGGAGGAGTAGGCCAGTTTGGGCCTTAAGGTAGGCCAATGGAGGTCTGCAAGGACCTCACAGTGGTGTCTCCTAGGGGGGTCATTGTTTGCAAAGCGTGTCACTCGATGGTAAAGCACAGAGATAGTATGTAGTTCCCCTTCCCTAAGGGACTGGAGGAGGTTGGGCCCTGTAGAGGAGGATGGGGAGAAGAGTGCAATTGCCGATAGCTTGCCGAGCCTCATCAGAGAGTGAGTGTCCCAAGCGGTAGAGGAGTCCAATCCTCTGGTGGATGGACTTAATTAAAGTGTCAATATGAGGTTTGTAGGACAGCTCCTGGTCAAGGAGGATTTCAAGGTAATTGATCTTGTCAAGGACCTCGACTCTCTTCCCCTGGGCTGTTTGGAGTTTGAGCAGGTCAGATCTGATGGCCCCCAGACACCTGGTTCCAAACAGGACCGCTTTAGTCCTTTCCTCATTCAGGACTAGAAGGTTGGTAAAGAGCCAGGCTTCAAGTGTTGAGAGGCTAGCTTGCAGTTTGGCAGTGATAACACTAGGTTGTGGGTCACTGCAGTAAACAGCGGTGTCATCTGCATAAACTCCCTGTGACTATACAGGAGACCTAGCCTGGAATTGATAGCTGAGTTGAGCAGATTGATGTGATTATGGCACATGAGAGAGGAGTCAAGGGTGATGCCTGTCACAAACCCACTCAGCAGGTCAGGCCCTCTACTTCCAAAGTTCCAACCTCTGAGTGCAGTCTTGTGAACAGTGTAACAGACAAGGTAACCCTCTTGTCTGTTTTTGTGAGTTTGGATCAACCTTTGGTCACGAGTTCTGGAGGGATTCAAACTGTGAACCTCTTGCTAGCATACCCAATGCACAGGCTCAGATATTTCTGTCTTTGGGGGGCAAGATATCTTTGTCTATGGGCACCTAACCAGGTATACAGAGATGAACCCTTAAAAACTTTAATAAAGACCTCAGCTTTAAAACGCTTCTCTTTCCAGTTTGGTACCACCATTCAAGGTTTAAGTTTAGTATCTGCAATAACCATATACTTTTCTTACAACTAAAAAGAAGTCAAAGACAGACCAAATAAGTTCTAAAAAGAATTTTACTAAAATAATTAAAAATATGTAAAACACAAAGTACAGAACTCTTATATCCCCAGACATACAAATCTTTTAAAAGAAACAAGGTTTAAACAGTGCAAATTCCTATTTACAGTACTTAGATTTGAAATCTTTCTAAATATCTGTTTACAAGTGCTCCAAAGATCTTTCCCCAGTCAGAGTCTAGATAAAAGTATGTAAGTAAAACAGAGTATTCCTTAAACAACTGTATGGGACAACCCATTTTTGTGTGAGGTCAGCTAGCTCCTCTGTCAGATATGTATAAAAAAATATACATCTTATACAAAAGTATTACATTCTGCAACTTCAGCATAATTCATGTCCTTCAAATGACACTTCTTTTGATCTCATAATAGCTTCCTCCTTCCAGGAGTGAAAACATCTTTATGATTTTAACACTTCTAATAATAACCTGGGTTTTCCTTCCAACATCATTAAATGGATATGTTATAGCAACTATGGTTGTAATTAACTTAGACAGACAGGATCCTTAATTAAGACCTTACATGTAACACATTGTCTCTAAAAACTGAATGTGTGTGAACTCACATGCTGTCAGCATTTTTTCTTATGGCTTTCATCTTTTAGCTAAAATCTGTGGAGGGGGATGAGTGAGGTAATTCTAAGAGCATCAGATTTTTTTTTGCAGAGACAGTCAGTCATAAATTTCATATTAATAAAAAATGATACAGCACTCAGAGCTGGCAGTCTACATCACACTCCTCCCCACCTAGACTGAATTTGGGGGATCTCTCCCCCACATGGGATGAGCTTCCCAAATCAGTTCACTCCTCATTGACCCTAGACAGCCCATCTGAGTTCTGGTTCTTCTCTCCAGCCCTATATATGATTTTTAGATCATACCCTTGTAAAGCAAGACTCCATCTTAGTAATCTCCCATTGTTCTTTCCCATCTGTGTCAGACAAACCAGGGGGTTGTGGTCAGTCTGCACCACAAAATGCTGACCATACAGGTATGGCTCTAGCTTCTTTAGGGCCCACACTATGGCAAGACACTCCTTTTCCACCATGGAGTACACTTGCTCCCTGGGAAGCAGCTTTCTGCTCAGGTACACTACTGGGTGATCTGTCCCTTGGCTAGACGTCTGGCTCAGTACTGCCCCAATAGCCATGTCTGAGGCATCCGTCTGAACTATAAAGGTTTTGCGATAGTCAGGACTTGTCAAAACAGGAGCACTGCACAGTGCCTCCTTCAGTCTGGTAAAGGCTTCCTCATGGGCTGGGCCCCAGGTAATTTTCTTTGGCATCTATTTCTTTGTCAGGTCAGATAGGGAAGCAGCCAGGGCACTGTAATTGGGTACAAATTTCATGTAGTACCTGTTGTCCTTAGAAAGCTCCTGACCTGCTTCTGGGTTTCAGGTCTTGGCCACACCTGGATCACCTCTATCTTTATTTGGTTAGGACGGAGCTGTCCCCAGTCTACCACATGCCCGAGGTATGCCACTTCTCCCATGGCCACCTGGCACTTCTCAGCTTTGACAGTGAGCCCGGCCCTCTGTATCCTGCCCAGCACTTCTCTAAGGTGGGATAGGTGTTCCTCCCAGCTGGTACTAAAGATGGCAATGTCATCCAGGTGTGCCTGGCATACTCCTCAGCACCATTTAACACCTGGTTCACTAACCTTTGAAAGTGGCCGGGGCATTCTTCATTCCGAAAGGCATTACTTTAAACTCAAATAAGCCTATTGAAGTGATGAAGGCCGACCTCTCCCTAGCTCTGTCTGTCAGTTCTACCTGCCAGTACCCCTTGGTCAGGTCAATAGTTGTAAGGTAGGTTGCCCCTCCCAACTTGTCCAGGAGTTCATCTGTCTGGGGCATCAGGTGGGTGTCGGACATTGTGACTGCATTCAGTCCACGATAGTCCACACAGAAATGAGTTCAGCCATCTGGCTTGGGCACAAGGACTACAGGTGAGGTCCAGGGGCTGTGGGATCTCTGGATTGCCCTTAAATCCAGCATCTCCTCCACTTCCCTCCTAATGTCCTTTTGGACAGCCTCTGACACCTGATATGCTGTCCGCCATATGGGTGTCTGTGTTCCTGTCTCCACATCATGTGTCACTAAGGGGGTTAGTCCAGGCTTGACGCTAAACAAGAGGGCAAAGTTTGCTAAAACCTCCCTCACTTTCTGGACCTGGTCCGGGTTCAGCTGGGGAGACAATTTTACTGCCTCCACACAGGACTCCCACTTACTCTCTTCCAGCAAGCCCAGAAGGGGGTCTCCTTCATCCGTCCCTTCCCCATGACTACACACTGCAAACATCATGTCAGTCCTATTTGCATATGGCATCATCATGTTGACATGGTACATCCTTTCAATCTGTCTTCTGTCAGGTGACTCCACAAAGTAGTTCACATCATTTACCTTCCTAACCACTTTGTACAGTCCTGCCCACTCAGCTTGCAGCTTGTCTTTCTGAACGGGAATAAGGACCATGACTTCCTGACCCACCATGTATGAGTGAGCTCTTGCTCTGCAGTCATACCACACCTTTTGTTTCTGTTGGGCAGCTGCCAGGTTGCTCTGGGCTGTCCCCATAAGCTCCTTCAGCCTTTCCCTAAACCTAAGGATGTAATGCACAATGGGAGTTCCCTGGGTGGCATGCTTGCCTTCCCAGTCCTCCCGGATCAAGTCTAGGGGCCCATGTACCCGGCGTCCATATAATAGTTCGAAGGGGGAAAATCCTGTCGACTCTTGGGTCACCTACCTGTATGCAAACAACAGGTGGGGAAGGTATTTCTCCCAGTCCCTCCCATGCTGTTCAGCAAACACCAGGAGCACTGACTTTAGGGTATCATTGAATCATTCTACAAGTCCATTGGCTTGTGGGTGATACAGTGTGTTGTGCATCTCTGCACCACCCCACACTTCTCCCATAAACATTTCATCAGGTCTGACATGAAGGAACCCCCTCGATTGGTGATTACCTCCTGTGGAAACCCAACATGGGAGAAAATCCCAAGTAAGGCATCTGCCACTTTATCTGTCCTCAGGGAGGATAGAGTGACTGCCTCTGGGTACCAGGTGGCATAATCCACCACAGTCAGGATGAATTTCTTCCCTGAGGAGCTGGGGATATTTAAAGGCCCCACAATATCCATTCCCACCATCTGGAATGGCTCCTCCACTATGGGCAATAGAATCATGTCTGCTTGGGTTTTCTTGCCTGCTTTCCCTATTTCTTGGCACCAGTCACAAGACCTGCAATACTCCTTCACCTGCTGGGTGAAGTTAGGCCAGTAGAAACTCCAGGCTAACTGCTGCATCGTGCGCCTGATTCCCAGATGACCAGACAACGGAATATCATGTGCAATCTTGAGCAACTGCTCACGATACCCCTGGGGAATGACAAGCTGCCTGCCTAGTATCCCTTCCTCTGTCTGTACTGCCTCAGTATACGTAAGTCCATTTTTCCAATAAACCTTATGTCGACTGTCACCTCCCTGTGCTCTGTCAGAGTCTTCCCAAGCCCTCAGCTTCTCTAAACTAGGGTCACCCCTCTGAGCAGCTGTAAACCCCTCACACATTCCCAAGGCATGGGACAGGTCCCCTTCAGTCACTAAACTAGGGTCCCTAGCACTAGCATCAGGGCACTCAGGATCACTGTCAATCCCAACCCTTGGACAATTGGTCACCCCTCCCTCTTCGAAGTAACGTTCGTAGCTGTGTGGTCACTTGCTAGTGGGGAAATTTCTACACCCTTTTTATCAGTCTCCCCATCTGGAGACACAGGCTGGGGAACCAGCCTCTCAGTGGTTTCCACAATGGCTTCTGTGGGGTTCAGGGAACTACAATTTTCCCTTGCTGCTTGGCTATGGGTAACTGCATGTACCATACCCTGTTGGAGATTGTTACCCAGGATCACATCCACTGCTCATGTTTTGGCTACAGCCACCTGTTGCACAGTTCCCCTGTTTCACCCCAGTCTAAGAGAACACTAGTGAGGGGCAATGTTTTCTCTTCACCAGTGAACCCTTGGACAGTAACGTATTTATTGGGTATAAGCTGACCAGGTTGTACCAGATCCCCTTTCACCAATGTCAGGGATGACCCTGTGTCCCTTAACCCCTGCGTCTGTACACCATTCACCATGACTGGGTGCACGTGTTCCCTCTTGTTCACTGGCATGCTTCCAGGGACACAAACAACCCACATCTTTTCTAGCACCCTGTTGTGTATTATTGCTCACCTTTTTGGGAGACTGTCTGGCAATATGCCCAATCTCTTTACACAGCCAACATGCATTTCTTACTTCAGAGAAATATTTGCTTTGAAACCTGGGGCTAACTGGCTTCGGTGGAGGCAGTGAGGGTTTTAGCTGCCCTGAAGGTGTGCTTTTCCCTTTCTGTGCTGCCACACTCACCCCATTCGCTCTCAGAGCAGGTCTGCTCTTGGCATAGCAGTTCGAGAGTTCAGCAGCCTCTTGCATTGTTTTTGGATCTTGGTCCTCTAGCCATGTTTTTAGCTCGGCTGCACAAGCCCAGTAAAGCTGTTCTAATAAAATCACATTTTCAATTTTGTCAACAGAGTTTGCCTCAATTCCTTCCCACCAACATTTTAAAAACTGATGTTGTTTCATGGCTAGCTCCTCGTAGCTCATATCAGGGCTTCTTCTGAGCTTATGGAATTTAGCTCTGTATGATTCAGCAGTTAATTCAAACTTTTTTAACAGTGCAGCTTTTAGCTTGCCGTAATCATTGCTGTCCTCATTGTCCATTTGACCCAATACATCCCGAGCTTTCCCGGTAAGTAGTGGGGATATCTGAAAACTCCAGGACTATCTAGGAATTTTAGCCTGAATACAAACTTTTTCAAAAGAATTTAAAAAGGCATCCATGTCCTCCTCTTCCTTAAACTCAGCTATTAATTTGGAGTTCAATTTGTAACCCAGTCCTGCAGTCCCAGTTAAACCCAAGCCACTTGCCTGCTCTGGTGCTGCTGGTCAGAGTTGTATCTTCTCCAGTTCGTGTTGCCTCTGGCACTCCTTCTCCTCACAGTCTACATCTCTCTGTTCTCGCTCTTCCTCTTGGTGTTCGCATTCTCTCTTCTTCTCTGCAGCTCACTGGCGCTCATGCTCCTCAAGGTCTGCCTCCCTCTGTTGTCGCTCTGCCTCTCGATCCACCTCTCTCTCTTCTTGCTTTGCCTCCAGTTCCATCCTGCGCAACTCAATTTGCAGTTGGAATACCTCTGGATCCAGGATACTGGTGACCATCCCCTGCTGCTGTGGCCCTTCACTGATAGTGGCCCTGCTGTCCTTTTCAGTCATGGTCAGTGACTCACTGCTCTGGGTATCTGCTACCATTAGGGCCTCTATGAGGTTCTGCTTTTTGGCTGTCACCTTAAACGGGACTCCCCTACCCCGCACAACTGCTTCAAGTAATCTACAGCGTGCCTGCTGTAGTCAGAAGCCATCTTCTTCTTCCCCAACATTGGCTACTCTGACTTGCACTTTAGAGAAGAAAAAAGTAAAATGGGTAGGAACTGGACTATATGCCAAGTAATATGTAGTTCTGTTTCCTTTTTAAAATAAAACTCTGCCTTTTTTTTTTCTTTGCAAGAAAGCTTACAGTCTCAGCTGACACAGAACAATACAAGCTTGTGATACCAAAATGTTGCCACTGCTGCTAACCAATCTGTCACAAACACACTTTGCAGATCAGGTCCTCTTCTCCCAAAGTGCCAACCTGTGAGTGCAGTCTTGTGAACAGTGTAACAGACAAGGTAACCCTCTTGTCTGTTTTTGTGAGTTTGGATCAACCTTTGGTCTCAAGTTCTGGAGGGATTCAAACTGTGAACCTCTTGCTAGCATAACCAATGCATTGGCTCAGATATTTCTGTCTTTGGGGGGCCACATATCTTTGTCTATGGGCACCTAACCAGGTATACAGAGATGAACCCTTAAAAACTTTAATAAAGATCTCAGATTTAAAACGCTTCTCTTTCCAGTTTGGTGCCACCATTCAAGCTTATGTTTAGTATCTGCAATAATCATATACTTTTCTTACAACTAAAAAGAAGTCAAAGACAGATCCAAGTAAGTTCTAAAAAGAATTTTACTAAAATAGTTAAAAATATGTAAAATGCAAAATACAGAGCTCTTATATCCCCAGACATACAAATCTTTTAAAAGAAACAAGGTTTAAACAGTGCAAATTCCTATTTACAGTACTTAGATTTGAAATCTTTCTAAATATCTGTTTACAAGTGCTCCAAAGATCTTTCCTCAGTCAGAGTCTAGGTAAAAGTATGTAAGTAAAACAGAGTATTCCTTAAACAACTGTATGGGACAACCCATTTTTGTGTGAGGTCAGCTAGCTCCTCCTCTGTCAGATATGTATAAAAAAGATATATCTTATACAAAAGTATTACATTCTGCAACTTCAGCATAATTCATATCCTTCAAATGACACATCTTTTGATCTCATAATAAGCTTCCTCCTTCCAGGACATGAACGCATCTTTATGATTTTCACACTCCTATGAAATAACCTGGGTTTTATTTCCAACGTCATAAAATGGACTTGTTATAGCAACTATGGTTGTAATTAACTCAGACAGACAGGATCCTTAATTAAGGCCTTACATGTAACACATTGGGCCAGATATTCAAACTGCGCTATTTTGTGGAGCAAGCCCTTGTGCTGCACAAAATAGTTGTGCAGGGGTGTGGCCAGAGCGATATTCAAAGGAGTTGCACCCTTGAATACATTCATTCACAAAACTGGACTGTCTTGTACGGTATGGGCTGCATGCCCATTGGCTCTTGCTCTGCACCAATAGGCGTGCAGCCCTACCGGGCAGTCAGTCGGTAGTGCTTGAGTGGGTGGGATGCTGCCGCCCACTTGACTGCCGGGGAAGGCGGGTGGTGAGGCCTTGGTGGGTGGGGTGGGGACACTAGGCACCAGGAATGTGTTGTGGGGGGTTTTACTCCATCCACGATCGGATTACAGTCCACTGGACCACCAGAGATGTGTTGGGGGTTTCTTTACTCCATCCCGTGATCGGGATTTACAGTCCACTGGACTACCAGGGATGTGTTGGAGACACATTGCTGCCTTACGATCGGGCTGGTGGGAGGATTAAACTATGCGACTCGGGTCAGTGGGGGAGTGGTGGGGAGTTTACACTGTTTTGCCCGGCCGGGCTGCGGGGGCACAGGGGAGTGGGTTGGGGCCAGCCACAGGTGGCAGCTGCTGTGTTGTGCCCTGCAATGCAGCAGCTCACCTCTGGGTGGCTCTCAACTTGAGCCTTTTTTTTTTGGCTCAAAGTTGTGCAGGCGCAGGTTGGGGGTTGCGCCTGCACAACTCTGCACAGCCCGGCTGAATATCGGGCTGTGCAGTTTATCCATGGTTCCTCCCCCTCCAGTTCAGCATGCATTCATTTGCATTGCGCTGTTGCACAGCCTGTTTTCAGTAGCACAGCTGTCTCCTGCTGAATATCACAGAATGGAGCAAGTTCGGACTTGCGCAGGCACAACCCTATTGCGCATGGCGCAACCCTTTTGTATATTTGGCCCATTGTCTCTAAAAACTGAGTGTGTGTGTGAACTCACATGTTGTCAGCATTTTTTCTTATGGCTTTCATCTTTTAGCTAAAATCTGGGGGAAGGATGAGTGAGGTCATTCTAAAAGCATCAGATTTTTTTTTTTAGCAGAGACAGCCAGTCATACATTTTATACTAAAAAAATGATACAGCACTCACAGCTGGCTGTCTACGTCACAATGCCAAGGTATCTGAGCACTATCGGTCCTCACTCACTGCCTCATGGGGGAATCCCAGAACCTTCTGGGATAACATTAAACAGTTAAATGGGTGCACACTCCCCACCCACCAGATCAACATTAATGGTGTGATCTCCTCAGACCCAGCCCTCATAGCCAACCACCTCAACACCTCATTCACTGACCTTAGCCCTATCCTCTCTACAAATTTTTTGACCCTCCTCCCCAGCACCTGCCATAAATCTTTCTGCCCTTATTTTCTCCTCTGCCGTGTTTCTGCCCAAGAACTTAGGCCACACTTGTCACTGCTCTCAAGAGTAATAAATGCGGGCAGTGACACCCTGGATCCGTGTATCCTACGGCTGGTCTTAGACACAGTCCTTACCCCGATCACATGCCTCATCAACCACTCTCTTTGCCTGGGGAAGGTTCCAACTGCCTGGAAAGTCGCCACTGTCATCCCTATCTTTAAAGGTGGTGATAGGACTGTGGCTGGAAACTATCGACCGATCTCCATTCTCTCTCCTCTCTCCAAGGCCTTGGAAAAAGTGGTGGCCTCTCAAATCTCTGACTACCTCTCCACCTACAATGTCCTTTGTCCTGAGCAGCATGGCTTCTAGGCGGGCCACAGTACCAACACAGCCCTCCTAGAGTTCTCCAACTTTCTCCACTCCTCCTTAGACACTGGTTCTCTGGCTGGTGCTGTCTTCATTGACCTCTCGAAAGCTTTCGACACTGTCTCCCACCCCCTCCTTCTTGATGCCCTTAGTCTCTCTGGTTTTGCTGCTGGGCCTATCTCCTGGTGCACCAGTTATCTGTCTGACTGCTCACAGCATGTAAAAATTAATGGGACCTGCTCAGACATCTGTCCCATCTTTTCTGGGGTTCCCCAGGGCTCCATTCTGGGCCCCTTACTATTCTCTCTTTACCTTAACACCCTTCCACACTCTTGCTCGGGGAACATTCTATTGTATGCTGATGATGCAGTCATCTTTTGCCTCAAGTCATAACCTATTGCCCTCAGGACTCGCTGCAGAAGTCCTTCACTGAAGCCGAGGCTGGTTCAAGAAGACATAGATTGGTGATAAATCTTAAAAAACAAAAACTATGTTCTTCTCTCATCCCCAAAACAAGTTCTGCAACTTCAAACTCCTCATTCACTCTGGGTCCTCATTCCCACTCGAACAAGTTTGCTCCTATAAATACCTAGGGATCCATTTGACCCCTCCCTCTCCTTCCATGGACACATCGCTGCCCTAGCCACTGCCACTAATATCCGATTGGGCATCTTACATCCGGTATAAACACTGCCTCCCGAAGGCTCTTGACTTCATGATCACCTCCTCTATCCTGTCCCTAGTGGACTATGGACTGCCGGTGTATGGTGCTGCTGATCAGACTGCACTCCATAAAATTGCTTTCTACTCTGAATAAGGCCTGCAGGTTAATTACTGGAGCACCTAGGATGACACACACCTGTCTACTGTATGCTAAAAGCGCTGGTACTTGATCTCAACAGGCGCCTCAAATATCTTACCTGTACCCTTACAAAAAGACCCTCCTTGGGCTTTCCCACCAGGATTGACCACCACCATACACCGCTCTGTCCCACTAGTTCATACTCGGACCTCTGGGAAAACCTCTCTTGTTATCCCTAGAGCTAGGATCTCTCACGGCCAAAGGGCCTTCAGCTTTAGGGCCCCCTCCTGGTTCAACACACTGCCCCCCTCCATCTCCGAAGCTCCAACTATATCGTGCTTCAAAACTTCCTTACGTAACCACCTTATTAACACCCGATGCTGTAACTGCCGCTAGTCAAAGCCGTACTCAATACTTATGACAAAGCTTATTACTAAGCTGCTAAGGACAACATAACTCTGGTATTGTTTGCATCCATCCTACCTATACCAGCTTGTTTGTATCTATGTCTTAATTTACTGTTATACCTATGTGTTGTACTGCTATACTGTGTATTTTGGTTTGTCTTACTGTGACAAGGTACCTTTGTAAATGAGCCTATGGCTCAAAGGTTTTCCAAACTGCTGTTTAAATAAAATAAAATAAAATAAATTTAAAGGTGGGCACAAGGTCGAGGGGGAGCTCTGGACATTAATGATGTTGAGAGAAAAATTTTTAAGCCTGTTTTATCTGTGGGTAAAAAGCACGGCCTTGGTCTTTTTGTAGTTTAGGAAAAGACTGTGATCTGAAAACCAGGCCTTAGCTTCAGAAAAGGAGCATTGCAGGGAGGATTTACGGGAGTGAGGGTCTGAGTGGCTGTTAAATGTAACCGCATCATCAGCGTACAGAAGCATTTGGCCCAAGCAGGCCTTTGGGAGAGTATTCAAGTACATGCTAAATAGGAAGGTGCCCAGTATTGAGCCTTGGGGAACTCCAGAAAGTTCCGGTTTACTGGCCGAGAGTATTGACTTTATCTTGACCCTCTGGGTTCTGTTACTGAGTTAGCTTTTAAACCACACAGTAGTGTCCAGGACAGACTCATGCAATGCAGGGATTGGAGTAGGAGTGTGTGGCTGACATAGTCAAATGCCTTGGTTAAGTCAATATAGGCAGATTCAACTAAGTACCCTCGATCAAAGGCTTTGCTTATGAAAGTGGTGTATTCAAGAGGGGCAGTTGTAGTACTGTGGCCCTTCCTGAAACCATGCTGTTCAGGGCAGACAAGGCTATATTTAGTAAGACAGTCTGAGAGTTAATCTGACACAATTTTTTCTAGTGCCTTGGAGAGGGGAGGAAGAATGGAGATGGGGTGGTAGTTGCCCAGGGTGATGTAGTTCCTCTTTTTAATATTGGGGTGATGACAGCTGCTTTCCAGCAAGAGGGGAATTGTCCATGACTTGACTCAGGGACCAGTTTAGGATGTCAGTGAGAGGGGAGATAACGGAGTCTAAGGTGAGGAGGACAAGCTTTAGGTCCGGCGAGTAGCTACTGAAACATATTTTCCTGGGGGCTTTGGTTAAGTGTGGTCTTGCCTCTAGGAGTGATTGTTCAGAGCCTTAAAGTGGGGGTGGACACTTTAAGGGGTAGGCTGGAGGGCAAGTCCAGGGCTGGGTCGAAGAAGGTAGGGGGAAGGACACCACTAAAATCAGAAAATGCAGTTTTGATGGTATCAGCAATCAACATGGGGTCCTGGGAGAGTGAGCCATTTACTAGCAGCCAGGTGGGGGGGGGACAGATTTTCCATTCATTTCTTTAATGTTGTTCCAAAATTTGCACCGAGAGCCCCAGGAGGAGGGGATTGTCTCCTGGTGGCAGGCAGCTTCGGCTTTCCCAATTTCTGAATTACCTGTACTGCATTGCATTTTCCGAATTTTCAAATTACCTGTACTGTATAGCATTTTCTTTTTGTAACAGCATTCCTTGTACAGTATGTCAATGTCATCTGTCTTGTATTTGAGCATCTTGTATCCCAGTGTATTTTGTACCTTTTCTGTTTTGCCTCGGTGGTCTAAGAATTGCAATGTATTGCTAGTTTTGAGTAGGCCCTTGCAGCTTTCTTCTTAAACTATGTAATTTGTATCTGTCTGTATTCATATGTGCCATCTTCATGGCCTGGGTCATGCCTGAAAACGGTCCCTGAGATCAGTGCACCTTCCCAGGGAACAATAAATAAATAAACATACTATGCTCATAGTCCTCTATTCGTTTTACAGTGCTGAGTTATCTCCTCATAGTTCTATCCATTTTGATCACTGTGGGGCTATCTCCTTATAGTCCTGTCCATGTTAGGCAGTATGCAGCTGTTCCCTTATTGTCCTGTTCATGTTGGACAGTACTGAGTTATCTGCTTATAATCCTATTGATGTAAGATACAGAAAAGGGAGATACGATAGAGACCTTCAAGTTCCTGAAAGGAATGAACAAGGTGAACTGTGAGGTACTATTCAGTAAAAATAGTGAATCAAGAATACAGAAACATGAGAGGAAGCTGGTTTTGGGGTGGTGGGGTTCCAGGAGAGATGTGAGATTATTTTCTTTTACAGAGAGAGTAGTTGAGCTGTGGAACAGTCTGCCCCGTGAAGTGGTGGGCACCAAACCATTAATGGTTTCCAGCACTGCTGGGACAGAGTGAAAAGCTTAGTTTTTACACAGGGTGGTAGTAGTAAAATGAGGAGCATTGGTTTGTATAGTGTGGGCTAAAACCCTGAATAGACATAAGGTCTCAGAGTATGATAGAGGTGTGAACAGACTGAATGGATCAATGGTCTTTTTCTGCTGTCACTGTCTATGTTTCTATCCCCTTGTAGTTCTATCCATGTTGGGCAGTGTTGAACTATCTCTTTATAATCCTATCCATGTAGGACAGTACTGGTCTAACCTCTTATACTCACTGTCTAACTATCCTCACTATCTAATTGGCGTGACATCCAGTGGAATGTATTTGTTTATACATTTATTACACAATCACTACCAGTATTCCTAATGAAGTTAATAAAAACTAAATCAGTACAGCCCCATAACTTAAGATCTGCATCTCGGTCATTGTTATATGTTCCGAGATGAAGAAATATATATGGGGATAAACCACTATCAATAATGATACTTAGAACATGGGAAAGTATATCCAAACAATCAAAAGTGTCTGCATTGTTGCCTTTAGAACATTTGAGAACATCTTTGATAAGCTTATATAATAAGCATTTTAACTGCTATGGATAATGTATTTTTACCTTTCAAGATGAAGCATTTTATGGCAGTTTAATTCATATGTAGTAACATACGTTATTTGTAACTGTACGTATGTGTTGTATATATATTTATTGTCATGTTTATGTCATGTTAATTGTTGGATGCAATTGCCAAAGAGATAATTTATCTCAATTTGTTATCCAATAAAGTTGAAAGATGATATTGCAGTTCATGATTTTACAGTTCTGGGCTATCCTACTATAGTCCTATCCACGTTTGAAAGTACTGGGCTATCCTCTTATAGTGTTATTCATGTTGGATAGTACTGGCCTACACTCTTATTGTCCAATATATGTTGGACAGTATTGCATTATCCCATTATAGCCCAATTCATGATGGACAGTACTGGGCAATCCACTTATTGTCCTTTCCATGGGAACAGTACAAAGCTGTCCTCTTATAGGCCTTCCATATTTGACAGTACTAGACTATCCTCATATAGTCCTACCCATGCTGGACAGTACTAGAGCTATCCCCTTATAGTCTTATCTGTATTTCAACAGTTTTTTGTTATCCCCTTGTAGTCCTATCCATGCTGGATAATGCTATCAACTTTTAGTCATATCCATGTTGCACAGCATTGAGCTATCACCTGTAGTCCTTATAGTTGAAAAGTGCTTCAATATCTCCCTACAGTCCTATACTTGGGCAGTGCTGGGTTAGCCCCTCACAGTCCTATATCCGTTGGACTGAGCTGAACTATCCCCTTATAGAGCATTTGTAAGATTTATCATGCATGAAATTCCTTACACTGTAAAATGCGGTTTTGCTGCAGTAGTGACATAACTAGTCAGCATGACTTTCCACTGTGATATAGTAGTTACGTCATACAACAATAGGGCTGAATCAATTGTTCAGTGGCACAATAGTACTACAGCCACTAAAGTTTCTGAGACCTCAATTAAAAATATGGAGGTCAGGGGTGGATAGGGGACAAGATCAAACTATCAGTGTTTATCAAGCAGTGGTGTGATTGTTTAGGGCGGGCAAAATGTAAAATTTACTCACTTTTTTTCAGTGCCGGGAGGAGTGGGGAGTATCCATATCCAATGATCACTCTTGGCATCTGTGAGAACAATGGTGCAACTGAAGGGGAGTTAGTAATCCTACAGCTGGTGACAGCAGTGGTGCAACCGGGAACAGCAAGCAACACAGGAAAATGTGTGCAGGACTTGAGCAACACAAAAGCAAGTTCTACATTTTTTTTCAGAATCTTATTCTAGAAAGAGAGGTTTGAAAAAACAAAACATGGATCATATCCTTATGGTTACCCAATACACTATGCACAATAAGGTATGGGCAACTATGCACTTCCAAGGCTGTAGTTCCACCTTGGGGGTTGCCATGATGATAGGAACATCTCAGGCTTTGCTCTTGAGGTCATGCTGTTGTCATAGCAATCCATTGGTGGAACCACAAAAGCAGTAAGATCTGACAAGGTGTGGGTTATTGGAAGATACCTGCATGCCCTGGGGTGTGATGAGGCCTGGCACTGCAGGCAGAGGGCCTTACAGCCCCTGGAAATAAGGGTATCCACCAATGTCCCACACCCTGAAGGGACTTACTGTACTTAAAAATGGATTGGGCAAACAATCTCTAAAACATAAAAAGGGCAAAAAAAAATACAATAAAATATTGCTGAGAAAATGTAAATAGTCCCTCCACGGGTGGTTTCTACCTATCAGTCAGTTGTCTTTTTACACATGTAGTAGATGTATGTTTGTTTACAGTGGAACATAGGAATTCAGTATTCTGCAGAATTCTTCTAATGGAATGCTCCCCTTATTATGGAATGTTAACATGGAATGCATGAATTCAAAATTCTGCAAAATACCACTGGTATATACTCACACAGACGCAAACAGGCCTCATATGGAGCCAGAGGCTCAATTTTATCTGGGGCAGGGTTAGCAGCAGAGATTTGTCTGTCAAGCTGCTTAAGCTATGAGGAGGATTTTTCATGGTTATCAAAGAAACACCAGAAATAACAAATCTGAATAGTGCTTCATTTGTTTGAATGTGTTTATGTGTTTTTGTATATAAGAAAGGGATTGTGAGTAGAAAGAACATTCCAATTAGTTATGTATTTTTTTAATTTAAGGGAGTTTTATTTTTTAGGGCCATGTTGAAGGTTTTTATATAAGAGTAAAGGTGATAGCCATGTTTGGGATAGAAATCAAGAATGAGTGAAGTGGCTCATGAATTGAATATGTAATTTGTCCAGATCACATACTGAACCTTTTTACTGGTGGCATTGGCACATAAATGTATGCCGATGGAATTGCAACAGCCAATCCTAGCAAAGTACTGTATTTAAGTTGTCCATTTTCTAAAGCCTTGTTGTACATAGCTGCCAATACCTTATTCTATATATAGTCTCACTCCTTTTTTTGCAGGACAGAACTGGCTTCCCAGTTATAGTCCTATCCATGTTGGACAGTACTGGGCCCAGCTACTTCCTACAGTTCTATACACTGGCAGTGCTGGGATGGCATCTTACAGTCCTCACTCAGCCGTCTTTTTGTTGGAAAGTGGCAAGCTATTCCTTGGAGTCCCCTGACAAAGACTTTGGTTGAAGTGGGGGATTGTTGGAGTGGTGACTGCTAATCATGCTGTTACACTGTTACATGGATATTAAAATAAAAGGAATTTCCATTTTTTGCAGTGTACTAATGTCTCAAGACTGTCTGTCTGTCCAAGACTAGAAGCTTCTAGTACTGGGTTCTCTTTGGACAGAGCTGAGCAATCCTCTCATAGTCCTACTCCTATCTATGCAGGGACTACTGACCATTCTGCTATGGTCCTATCCATTGTGGGCAATAATGGTCTCAGCTATCCCCCTGCAGTTTTATAGTATCTCACAGTCCTCTATTCGCTAAACAGTGCTGCGCTATTGCACTGTAGTACAGTCCATGTTAGATATTCCTAGGCTATCCCTGTATGGTCCTATTCATGTTAGACAGTAGTAGGCGATCCTTAAATAGTCCTATCTAGGTTTGACAGTATTGGGCTATCCTCCTATAGTCCTATTCCTGTTAGAAAGTACTGGGCTATCCTATTATAGTCCTATTCATGTTAAACAGTACTGGGATACCATCTTATAATTTTATCCATGATGGACAGAACTGGGCAATCCCTTTATAGTCCTATTCATGTTGAACTGCAGTGGGTTACCCTTTATAGTCCTTTCCATATTGGACAGTACTGAGCTATGCATTTATAGTCCTATCCATATTAGACAGTGCTGAGCTATTCCTATTATAGTCCAATCCCTGTTGGGCAGTAAGTACTGGGCTATCACGTTATAGTCCTATTCATTTTGAACAGTAATTAGCTGTCCCTGTATGGTTCAATCCGTCTTGGACAGTACTGAATGTTCTCCTTATAGTGCTATCCATTTGGATGAGTACTGGGCTAGTCTCTTATGGTCCTGTCCATGTTTCTAGCTACCCTTGTCTGAACTGAGCTATCAAAAAGCCTTACCAGGGGTAAAGATAGTTCTGTTGCCAATTCCTTGAGGACCCTTAGATGCATCCCCTCTGGCCCAGGGGCCTTATCTATCTTTAGGGTTGTTGGACATTGCCAGCATCCTTTCACTGATAAATACCTGCTGCCTCATTGTGAAGGTCAGTGGGTGAGATGGATGCACAGACTCAGGTAAAAGGTGTAGAATGCATTTTGTGGTATTTATTTTCCAAACTGAAATAAACATACAAAAAGGAAATGGGTGATTAATCCTTCGGTTCTGCAAAAACAGGGAACAATTTCCACAGTGCACAACTTCCAGGCTTCATTCCAGCCAAAGCGATTCCTAACACATGAAAACGTTTATGTATTATGAGAAACAGTGCACAATTCCCTAAGTGCACAACTTCCAGGCTTTGTTCCAGCCAAATAGATTCCTAGCACATGAAAACCTGCATGTACTGTGGGAAAGAGTACACAATTTCTTCAATGCACAAATTCCAGCTTCATTCCAGCCAAATAGATTCCTAGCACATGAAAACCTGCATGTACTATGAGCTGCTTCCTCGACAACAGTCAGGTCTTCAATGACTGACTCATCTGGCTCATCTGTTTTGCATCTGTCTACTGATGATGTCAGTACCATGTGAGCTGTTTGACTCACAATTCTTTTAAGTAAACACAGGCAGGCTGACTCATTCTGAATAAACACATTTCTCTAAGTAAACACATGCAGTCTGACTCATCCTAAATAAACAGACAGACTGATTCATATGACCTTTAAACACCTCTGCTTCACCTAGGAAACAAGTTTTGTTTCTGGCTTCTTGCAAACCCAATGCAGTTTACGCAGAATCAAACACTGAGTGCAAGGCTCTCTGTTTCAATTCCTTTCCATTGCTTACATTCCCTCTGTGTTTGCCTGCTGTACAGCAAAGCACAGGAGAAGGTAAGAAACTTACTGCCTCTTGTCTTACTTATATGTTCCTTATACAGTACTTGGGAGAAAGGGGAGAGACTACAGTACAGAAAGTGGCCAGATTTCAGCCTGTAGCTAGAACAGTAAACTTACAAGAACAGGACAGTGTAAAAGAAAATGCAACACAAATTCAGACAGGGGCTCTGATCCTGTCACATACCCCCTCTTTAAAGGGAACCTGTCTTCACTATTATTTTCTTTCCTTGCTTAGTGAGACTGGTTTCCAACCTTTTTATTTATTTCTATGAAAACCATACCTGACTCCTGCTATGTTTAAATTTCAGCTGCCATACATTTTCAGATTTACTTTTAACTCACATCCCCCAAATCTTTCAGAAGTATTCACATTTCAATAAGCATACAGACTTAACATTAGCAACATTTCTCCATTTCATGTCATTACAGACAGGAACATTATCAATTGTTTAGATATAGGCATACAGTTTCCTGATTTTCATCTCATTAGTTTGCATCTTACCCAAGTCCACCTCATCACAGGGAATCATCCCCTGAAACAATGATATAGTCCCTTCTGGTCTTGAGTAGACCTCTTCAATGCTGCCTTCTAGCTTCCATGCCCCTTCTGGATGCCTGGACCCAAGTCCTGAAAAAGTACACATGGCAGGCTCTGTTCTTCTTTTCCTCTCCATTTCCATCTTTGTAATGCACAGCCACTTTAGGAGCTCACTGACCTCTTCTGGTGGTGCAAATGTGATGCCCTCTTTGGCCTCTGGTATGCTGTCCCCAACTTTAGGTTTGTTTTTGCTCTGCCCCTTTGGTTCAGTCCTGGAAGAGGCTTTTCACCTGTCTTCTCTGCCATCACTCTGGTCAAGATAGATGACTTGTATTCCACATGTTTACCTTTCTGCTGTTTTTCTTCCTGTGACATCTGCCTGGATATCAGGGTGATATCCCCTGGCAATGTCTCTCTCCCAGCCTAGGTGCACCAGTACCCACTTTTAACACCAGGTGTGAAGGATACTGGGTAGACAGATGCAACAAACACTGGTAAAAGATGTAGAATGCACTTTGCAGTATTTACTTTTTTAAAATAAAATAATAAACATGCAAAAAGGAAATAGGTGATTAGTCCTTCAGTTATGCAAAAACAGTGCACATCCCCCTCAGTGCACAATTTCCAGGCTTCATTCCAGACAAATTGATTCCTAGCACATGAAAACTTCCATGTACTATGAGTTGCTTCCTCCACAACAGTCAGGTCTTCACTGACTGACTCATTTGACTCATCTGTTTTGCATCTCAGAAGGTAGGCTTTTATCTCTGCCTACTGATGATGTCAGCACCATGTGAGCTGTCTGACTCACAATTCTCTAAGTAAACACAGGCAGGCTTACTCATCCTGAATAAACACATTTTTCTAAGTAAACACATGCAGTCTGACTCATCCTAAATAAACAGACAGGCTGGCTCATCTGACCTTTACACACCTCTGCTCCACCCAATAAAGAATGTTTTGTTTTTGGCTTCTTGCAAACCCAAAGCAGTTTACACAGAATAAAACACTGAGTGCAAGGCTCTGTGTTTCAGTTCTTTTCCATGACTTATATTCCCTCCGTGTCTGCCTGCAGCACAGCACAGGAGAAGGCAAGCAACTCACTGCCTCTTCTTTTACTTATATGTTCCTTATACAGTACTTGGGGGGGGGGACTACAACATTGAAAGTGGCCAGATTTTAACTTGTAGCTAGAACGGTAAATCTACAAGAACAGGACAGTGTAAAAGAAAATGCAGCACAAATTCAGACAGGGGTTCTGACCCTGTCACACTCATCTCAGGGCTCCCCCTAATAGCTTCCTTAATGCCACTCTCTGACAGACTCCCTCTGTTTTCCCTTGTGAATACAGAGCAGATGTAGTCATTAAAAACACTGGCTTTCTGCCATCTTCTTCAATTACCCTACTTCCCTCTGTTAGCTTAACATGTCTTCCTCTCTTTTCTTTCTTTTTTCCCTAATACTGTATATTTAAAGAACTGTTTTACCCTCCGTTGACTCCCTCTGTAGTATGTAACTATATGTCTGTCTTTGTTTCTCTGACCACCCTCTTGGTTTCCCTAGTTCTCATTTGGTACTCTTCCCATGTTTCATCCCCTTGTTTTTCCATGCACCTTTTGAAGGCCTTCTTTTTTGCTTCACTACTTCCCTGACCTTTCCAGAGAATCATGTTGCTCTCTTGTTCCTGTTTCTTTTGATTACCATTCTCATGCAAGACTTTTTGGCCTTGATAATGGCCCCCTTTGATTGGCTCCATCTTTCCTTCATCTCCCTGATGCTGTCCACTCCAACTAACTTGTCCTGGATCAGCTCCCTCATCCAGTTGAGATCTGCCCTGCTGAAATCTAGGACTTCAGCTTTTGATGAGAGTTTATCTGTCCCAAAAACTAGGTTGAACCATATTGAGTTATGGTCACTGGACCTTAGTGGCTCTCCTACCCTCACTTCTCCTATGACTTTCAAGTTGGTGAGTACCATATTGAGAATAACAGATGACTTAGTGGGTTGTTTAACCAGCTGCAAAAAGAGGCAGTCCTGTAATGTATCAATCAGAGCCCAAAGTTTGGAACTCCTGGTCACTGGAATGACCCAATCCATATCTGGCAGGTTTAGATCTCTCACCACCACCTCCCCCTGTGCCACCACCCCTTTTTTCTAGTAATGCCCCTAGCTCCTTTTCTCTTCTTCCTGTCTTGGAGGTCTATAGACCCCATCCGTAGTTTGTGTCCTGAGGTTTCCATGAGTTGAATCCACAGGGATTTCTGTTTCCCCATAATCTCCCCTGATGTTTCCATCCTCCGTTGCCTCTACGCCATCCCTGAAATATAGTGCTATGCATCCTCCTTTGCCTTTTCTTCTCTCTTCTCTAAACCTAGCATAGCCTGGGAATGCCTTTTCCCATTATTTTCTCTTATCCAAGTTTCTGTGATGGCTACTAGGTCCACTCAGTGTTTGCCATTATTGCCTGGAGTGTACTAATTTTATTTCCAAGACTCCTGGTATTAAGGCAGACCCCTTTCTATCTTTCTCCTAATCCCTGCTTGCTTTGTCCTATTCCTTCTCCCTTATTCTTACCTAGTCTCCTTAATGTGTTGTTTTTCACTGCAGTGCATCAGGGTGCAGACATTAGGCTGCTGAGTCACTATGGTGGCAAACCCTGAGTTTGCTGCCCCCTCTCTGAGGTCCATCTCCCAGAGTTTGTATATATAGTTATACAGGTTATGGGGGATAAAGCTTCCCACAAGGGGGGTGGAGAGCACAGCCCCTCACAAAATGAGTGGTCAGCAACATTGGTGATTGGCACCATACTGACTCGCACCCTAATGCTGGCGTATTTAGAGGGTGGAACCATTATTTTTCATGCTGAATGTAGGCTTTGTCAGCTCTCCATCACTGGCATCTTCCTGTAACCTAATTCAAATGTCAGCCTTACTTCTACTCACCTTGCTGCTATCAGTGTCCTATTCTGGAGAGCCTTAATTAGGTTCCCCACCCACTCTCCTTTTCAGTGATTCCCTTAGCTTCTGTCTCCCCTGCAGTCAATTTAACTGTCCAATGTAGGTGCCAAACTTCTGGCCCAGAGCACTGGCCCTCTCTCTCTCATGAAGTGAATGCCATTACCTTTGAAGATCATCCTGTTCCCAAATCCCCCCCAAGTCCTTAACAAAGTGGTACCCCCTCCTCCAGACATCATTCCTTTGGTCACCTGTTAAGCTCCTCAGCCTCTTCATTCCTTACTCTGTTGTTCCCACTCTACCTATTCCACACAGGGAGGACCCCAGAAAGTTCAAGAAAGCCAGGCACACCTTCAGTTGACATCTTAAAGTTCCACTTCACTGCCTCCACAACCTGGCTCACCAGAATCTTGGTACCCAAGTGGACCACAGCCCCAGCTCCCCTTCTCCCTCCTCTGCCATCCTCCCTATCATATCTTTATCCTGCATGGCTGATGCACCAGAAAGGCATCTGATGATTTCACTCCCATTCCCCCCACCCATGACCCTCCCAGCTCCCCAATCATTGAGTCCCCAGATCACTAAGACACTCCTTGATGATGTTCTCCTGCTCACCTCCTGCTGCCACCAGGTCATCCTGCCCATTTTCCCTGACTGACTCAGTGACCCCCAATGGAGTCAGTTACCTGAGCCTCCTCCAGGAGTGCCAAGCAGTTTGCTGTCTGGATAGTGGATGATGATAGAACTCCTTGTAGCTGCCCCTGCAAACCTTTCCCCTCCACTTCCTCACCACATTCTAGACCCCCAGAGCCAGTGGGCTTTTGGTGGAATGGGTGTGTGGGGGTGGACCCTAGCTGAGCTGGTGCCACATCTGTGATATTTCATCTCTTGCTGCTATCAGCTGAGCATGGAGCTTCACAAAGGTTCTGCAGATGGGACAGTGCCCCCTCCTCACGTCCAACAAGGAAATATGTTGCAGACTGATTATGTTTCCCCAGGTGCATCACAGCACACTTCTCTAAGTTACATAGATACATAGACAGTGTCAGCAGATAAGGGCCTATGGCCCACCCAGTCTGCCCATTTGAGCTTGTAAGTTCAGTTTATGTTTTCCTAGAAGTCTGTTGCCCCTTACCCCTGAGCTCCAGAATTTCTTTATGTCTATCTTATGCATTCTTAAATTCTGTGATTGTTTCAGCCCCCACCACTTCCTCTGGCAGGGTGTTCCACTTGTCCACCACCCATTCTGTGAAGAAATTCATCCTCACATTTCCTCTGAATCATCCTCCCTCCAACTTCATCCTATGTCCTCTAGTCCTGGAACATCTTTTTCACTTAAAAATACTGTTTTTCTGCACCCTATTCCTCCCTGTAAGATACTTGTATGTCTATCATATTCCCTCTCTCCCTCCTCCCCTCCAGGGAGTACATGTTCAGTTCCTTCAACCTGTACTCATAGGACTTGTGATGCAATCCATGCACCATCTTTATTGCCCTCCTCCGAACCTTCTGTACCCTGTCTATGTCCTTATGTAGGTAAGGTCTCCAGAACTATACACTGTACTCCAGGTGGGGCCTCACTAGTGTCTTGTATAGTGGAATTATGACCTCCCTTTTCCTGCTGGTGATGCCCCTGCCTATGCATCCCAGCATCCTATTTGCTTTACCTGCTGCCTTGTCACACTGTTTCCCTACCTTGAGGTCATCAGAGATGATAACCCCAAGATCCCTTCCTGCTTGGTGCATGCTATATCCTCACCCCCAAATGATATATTGTAGCCAGGGTTTTGTGCCCCATATGCATTATCTTGCACTTCTTTGCATTGAATTTCAACTGCCAAACTCCTGACCATTCTTCAAGTTTCTGCAGGTCCTTCTCATTCTGTCTACACCTCTGGTGCTCTACTCTGTTACAGAGCTTTGTGTTATCAGCGAACAGTGAAATTCTGCCTTCTAGATCTTGCGCATGTCACTGATGAAGATGTTGAATAGGACCGGTCCCAGCACTGATCCCTGTGGTACCCCACTGGTCACTCTTCCTCTGTGGTGTGACAGCCATTTACCACCACCCTCTGTGTCCTGCCACCCAGCCAGTTACCTACCCACCACACTACTGTCCTGCCCACACCCATATTCCCAGTTTGTGTAATAGTCTTCTATGTGGCACAGTGTCAAAGGCCTTGCTGAAGTCCAGATAGGCCATGTCCACTACCCTTCCTGATCCACCTCCCTAGTCACCCACTCAAAAAATTAAATGAGGTTGGTATGACATGACCCCCCCTTGCTGAAACCATGCTGCCTTGGGTCCTGTAATCCATTGACAACCAGATGTTCCACCAATCTTTCCTTCAATAGTGCTTCCATGATCTTCCCCACTACCGAGGTGAGGCTGACTGGTCTGTAGTTCCCTGCTTCCTCTTTGTTCCCACTTTTGTGTATGGGGACTACATCTGCTATCCTCCAGTCTTTGGGTACCTCCCCTGTTTCCAGTGATCAGCTAAACAGGATAGCCAGAGGTTCCGCCACCACCTCTCTTAGTTCTTTAAGGACCCTGGGGTGCACCCCATCTGGCCTCATTGCTTTATCAACTCTGTACTTCCAGTTCCTTCGGACCCTTTCTCGTGTAAAGGGACTTGTGTCCATTTCTGCACCATTCTCACCCCTTGTACTCTCTTCAGACCCATTACCCTCCTCTTCCTCAGTAAAGACTGAGCAGAAATACCTGTTCAGTATGTCAGCTTTACTGTTGTCATCCTCCACGTGGCCCCCATCCTCCCCCTTCAGTCTCACTATCCCTCCCTTTGCCTTTCTTTTTTCACTTATGTACCTGTAAAAGGTTTTGTCCCCTCTACCCACTGATTTTGCAATGTGTTATTCTGTCTGAGCTTTGGCTTCCCTTACTGACCTCCCTGCCTCCCTTTGCTTCTCCTGGTACTTCTCCCTATCCCCTTCTGCCTGTCTCTTTTGTATTGCCTGAATGTAATCTTTGGCTTTCACTTTCTTTGCTACCTCTTTGGAAAACCATAATGGTCTCCTCTTCCTTTTCCTTTTGCTAACCTGCTTAATGCATAATTCTGTTGCTCTTGTAATCCCCATTTTAAATACTGCCCACTGTTCCTCAACCCCTGACTCCTCCCCCATTCCCCTTAATGCCTCTTTCAAGTATCTCCCCATTTTCCCAGAGTCTGCCCCCTAAAATCCAGGATACATGTTTTTGTGTGGTTTGGTTCTGCTCTTTCTGTGATTTCAAACCACAATGGCTGGTGGTCACTGTTCCCCAGGTGCTCCCCACTGTTACCCCCATCACACTGTCCCTGTTTGTGAGCACAAGGTCCAGTATTGCCTTCTGCCAAGTTGGTTCCATGACCAGTTACTTGAGGAAGGCATCCTGAAGGAGTCCAGGATAAATCTGCTCCTAGTTGATGCTGCTGCTGGGATGCTGCAGTCCACATCTGGAATATTGAAATCTCCAACCAGTACTACTCACCCTTGTCTGCCATCCTTTGGATGGCTAGCATCAACTCCTACCTGTTTCTTCCTCCTGGGCTGGTGGTCTATAGACCACACCTGTGCAGATGGCTGGCCCCATTTTCCTTTCCAGCTTAACCCACAGTATCTCTCCCCATTTGTTCCTCCTGGATCTCTGTGGCTCTTATGTCATTTTTCACATACAGTGCCACTCTTCCTCCTTCCCTGCCTGCTCTGTATCTTCAGATATGTTGTAGCCAGGTATGGCCATCTCCCAGTCGTGGTTATCATTACACCAGGTTTCAGTGATGGCCATAATGTCCAGGTCTGACTGCACCATGACAGCCTCCAGATCTTCCATCTTGTTGCTAAGGCTCCTGGCATTTGCGCACATGGCTTTCCATGATGTGACCTCCCTAGACTGTTTCACTGTTCTACTCCAGCCCCTTCCTTGGTTGTCCTTTATCCCTGGTTCTCCTTGCTGTCTGCCCTTCTGCTGAATTTTGCCCCTTTTCTGCCTATCCACCTCTTGGGCATTAATCTCCATCTTTTGCACACTGCTTTGTAGAGACAACCACTCCCTTGGTTCACTGGTTCCACTGCTCACTGTGGGAGGTGAGCAAGTAGGTACCCTCCTTGCTGGCCTGCCACCCCCCTTTGCTAGTTTAAATGCTTGTCAATGTAGCATTTAAACTTATCATTGAGTGCTTGGATTCCCCTCCAGGATGGATGCAGGCCATCAGGCTTGAACAAACCTCCATCCCTCCAGGTGGTTCCCCAGTCACCAATGAATCAAACCCTTCCTCACAGCACCAGTTCTTCAACCATGAATTAAAGTTCTTGGTGCATGCACCCCATGCTCTCCCTTGCCTCTCGCAGTTGAGTTGAAACTCAGATTGTGTGCTTGTGCCCATGTCTCCAAATGAGTAATTTCCCTCTGCAGTTATATGCTTCATTGGTGTTGTTAGTCACAGACCCTGTCTTAGTATCATCTGCAAACATAGCCATCCACACAGCATCACATTTCATTGAAGCCACATGAATATTAAAGAGAATCGGCCTGAGAAATGTGATGACTGTCTTGACTCCCACAAAACATCTACCAAATAAGTTTTATACCTTCTGGGAGATAAGCATGTTCTTTTTCAAAGTCACCACAACTGACATAAGTAAAAAATATTTCAAATTTTAAAAATATTGTAACTAACACTTAGAAATGACCTAACCATGTTGAACACTACTGGGCTACCCTCTTAGAGTCCTATACATGTTGGACACTATCCATGTTGCACAGTACTGGGCTATCCCATTTTGTTCTATCTGTGTTGGACCATACTGATCTATGATTTTTCAGTTCTATCCATGCTGGACAGTGATGGACTATCCCCTCATTGTTCTATCTGTGTTGGATAGTACTGATATATATGATCGTATAGTCCTATCCATGCTGGATAGTACTGGCTATCCCCTTTTTGTTCTATCTGTGTTGTACAGTACTGATCTATGATCTTACAGTCCTATCCATGCTGGACAGTGCTGGGCAATCCTCTTATTGTTCCATCTGTGTTGGATAGTACTGATCTATATGATCTTATAGTCCTATCCATGTTGGGTAGTATTGGGCTAACCCCTTATAGTCCAGTCCTTATTGGAAAGTACCTGGCTTTCCTTAAATTGTCTTAGCCATGTTGGACAGTACTGGGCTATCCTCTTAAATTCCTGCCCATATTGGACAGTACTGAGCTATCCCCTTACTTTTCTATCTATGTTGGACAGCACTGAGCTATGATCTTATAGTCCTATCCATGCTGGACAGAACTGGGCTATCCCCATACAGTCCTATCCATGTTGGATATATAGTCCAATCCATGTTGTACAGCACTGGGCTATCACCATATATTCCTATCCATGTTGGACAGTATTGAGCTATGCACTTATAATCCTATCCCTGTTAGACAGTACTGAGCTGTCCTGCATATAGTCCTATCTATGTTTGAAAAAAATAGGCTATCCCTTTTTGTTCTATCTATGTTGTACAGAGATGCAGTGAACTTAAAATCAGCTGGTGAAGTTAAAGCAAAGTGGCCACTTCACGATGGCACTTCGCTACATGGAGTGCCCCATAGGAAAGGCTCACTTTGCCTTGTTATTATTACTTCGCATTGTCATTCCGCCTTAAACATGAAGTAAGGTGGAGTGACAACAATATTGGCAGCATTCCACCCACACAGTCACCAGAATGAATGTGCATCCCCAAAGTGCTACTGTCTTGTGTCCAGAAAATTCCCCAGTGCTGATGAAGTGAAATGAGAGGGTAACAAGAAATGCAGTCTCCCATAATTAATGGTGCCATGAAAGTGCACAGACAGATTAAGATTGCACTGCACATTCAAGGGATGCATACGAAAAGGCACAACAACAATTAACCAGTGCTCACAAGTCACAAATCCAAATCTGGAAAGGAATACATTTTGCCAGTTGGGGGATTAGTGCACGGCAGTAACAATACACTACCAGTAAAGATACCACAAAGCAGTATAAAAGATTCATGCAGGTGCGGTGGATACAGATTCACACCACTGCAATTACTCTGTAACACAATAAAAGGTGTCTGATTTAATGGCACGCATTGCACGCACACTCACACACACACTACAAGTAATGCGTGGCAAATTGAAAACCTTTAGTAATATAACCAAATGTTTTAAACAAACTGAAATTATACACTGCTGCATCACAACAATCAGCAAAAAAATTTCAAGAATTACTGAAAATATTACTGTGTGCACATTAATACAGTTATAGAAGAAAAATATAACCAAAAGAGAAAGACTGCGTTTTTCTCCCAGTTAATCTACGTACATCACAAATACACCCCTTCCCCAAAGCACACTTCACAGTACACAGACTGACTGTTCTAAATTAACATTCAAAATCCACATACAACAATAAACACTCGATGATATGAGCACAGACGGGTTTCCTACAATCGATGTACTAAATTTTGAGCAAATAATATTACTCAAAAAGGCATTTTCAACAGCTTTTAGAGGTTTTGAATTGCAGAGCTCTGACAGCAAACTCTCTCCAGCTACCACTGCACCACACTACCCAGGCCAGAACTGAGGCTGTGCTGAACAATCTAGAGCCCATGTGACCTGCAATGCCATGAATAACTGCAGAATTTCATTTGGAGCTCAATTACAGGGTGAAGTGAGGTGAATTACATTGATTTCAATGTACTTCACCTTAAAATTGGTGGAGAAGTGGTTTGGGGAGGGGAATAATGCAAAGTCATTGGTTTCAATGGACTTTGCGTGCCTCATTATGAAGCAAAGTACTCTGCTTCACATTGTGGAGTTCTCCTCAGATTTTGCGCTACTCAGTGAATCACTTCACAGAGCAAATTGGGGCCACTTCGCTCACCACTACTTATAGTACTGTAACTCACATGCTGTACAGGAAGGAATATGAATGTCTATGGCTGTGCTTACCTGATGAGCTGTAGCACAAAACTCCATGACTTAAAAACGCTCATTAATGAGTACAATGGTGGAGTGGTGAAGCCTGGAAAGATACAAAACATGCTTACAATACATTGAAGTAACTAGTAAAAAATTAAATGTTGGGATTCGTGACATGATCGTGAATGGTGATTTGTGACTGCATTTGTAACCGTGATGATGAAGAATGTGACTCGGTGTTGATGGTGTGAGATAACCAATATGGAACTGTATTGGGAACACGGATGCCTATGTCTGTACTTCCCCAATGAACTGTAGCACTAACTCCCCGACTTAAAAACGCTCATTAATGAGTACAATGGCGGGGTGGTGAAGCCTGGAGAGATACTACAAAACATGCTTACAATACATCCAAGTAACTAGTCAAAAAATTAGTGTTGTGATTCGTGACATGATTGTGAATCGTGATTTGTGACTGCATTTTTATTTATTTATTTATTTTTATTTATTTAAGGCATATATCGGATTTACAACCTTTGAGTCAGAGACTCATTTACAAAGGCACCTCGTCACAGGGAGGGGAACAATCTAAATGTGAGGTAAGACAGTGGAGAACAGTACAGGTGAATTACATGCAACATACAATACAGAATCATCAAAGTGCCATTTAAGTATTTGGGTTTCTAGGGAGCTCACAACAAGTCACTGGGTTCCCAGGGGGACACACAGGATACAAAATGTTGCATTCAGTTTGATGGCAGGCATTTGTGACTGTGATGATGAAGAATGTGATTCATTGTCAACGGTGTGAGATAAACAATATGGAACTGTACTGGGAACGCAAATGCCTATGTCTGTACTTCCCTGATGAGCAGTAGCACAAACTCCCCAACTTAAAAATGCTCATTAATGAGTACAATGGCAGGGTGGTGAAGTATGGAGAGATACTACAAAACATGCTTACAATACATCAAAGTAACTTGTCAAAAAATTAGTTTTGTGATTCGTGACATGATCGTGAATCATAATTTGTGATTGCATTTGTGACCATGATGACGAGGAAGGTGATTTGTATCATGAGTGACTCGTGATGATGGTCCTGACTTAACAACGTATATTAATGAGTACAATGTTCATACAGAATTTTGCACCACACCTGTCCAATACTCTGAAGGGAAGCCAAAGAAACAACTGTGACTTAAGTTATAGATGGAGATTGGGCCCTAAAGAGATGCAAATGCACAGACAGATTAAGATTGTGCTGTGCACTGAAGAGATGCAGAAGCAAAGGCACAACACCTAACCAGTGCTCACCATCAGAAATTCAAATCTGGAAAGGAATACCTTTGCTGGTTGGGACGGGGGGCAGTATACTGCACTGCTGCAGTAACAGTCACTAGTACTAGTACCAGTAAAGATACCACAAAGAAGTACAAAGATCACACAGTTGCAGTGGATAGCAGGTTCACATTGCTGAAATTATTTTGTGGCACAATAAAAGGTGTCTGATTTGATGACACATGTCACACACATACTCACACACACACTAAGTAATGCATAGCAAATTGAAAACTTCAGTAATATAACCACATATTTTAAACAAGCTAAAATTATGCACTGCTGCACCACAACAATCAGCAAAAAAATGGCAAGAGTTATTGAAAATATTACTGTGTATACATTAACACAGTTATACAAGAAAAATATCACTAGAACAGAAAGCCCTGTCTTATTCTCCAGGTTAATCTACTTACACCACAGATATGTCACTCCCCCAAAGCACACTTCCACTGTCTCAGTACACAGACTGAATGTTGTACATTAACATTCAAAATCCACACACAAGCGATAAATGCTCGATGATATGAGCACAGGAGGGTTTCCTATAATCGATGAACTAAAGCAAATAAAATGACTCAGAAAAGCTTTTTTAACAGCTTTTAGACAGTTTGAATAGCAGAGAGCTCTCAGAGCAGATTGTCTCCTACAGCTTCCTACACACACTACCCCAAATTGAGGCTGTGCAGAACAATCTAGAGTTTATGTGGCCTGAAATCCTATGAATCACTGCAAAATTTGCCTTTAGAGCTTAAAAAATAAAGGCAGAGTAGAGAGTGAAGTACATTGTTTTCAATGCGCCCGCCTTAAAATCTAGTAGATAGTGGTTTGGGAAGGCGGAGTAACGCAAAGTCATTGTTTTCAATGGACTTCGCATTACCCATTATAACGTGAAGTACTCCGTTTCGCGTTGTGGAGCACACTGCAAATTCACCTTCACTCCAGTGATCACTTCATGGAGCGAATTGGAGCCTCTTTGCCGATCTCTAATGTTGTACAGTACTGGACTATCCCTTTATAGTCTTATCCATATTGGACAGTACTGTGCTATCTTCAAATCTTCCTGTCCATACTGGTCACTACTGAGCTATCCCTTTATAGTCACATACATGTTGGTCAGTACTGGGCTATCCCTTTATAGTCCCATTTATGTTAGACAGTACTGGGCTATCCCACTATAGTCCCATTCATGTTGGATAGTACAGGGCTAGCCCCATATAGTTCTATCCATGTTGGACAGTACTTTGTCATCCTCAAATCATCCTATCCAGACCGGTCAGTACTGAGCTATCCCTTTATATTCCTGTACTTGTTGGACAGTACTGGGCTATCCCCTTATAGTCCCAATCATATTGGACAGTACAGGGCTATCCCTTATAGTTCCATTTATGTTGGACAGTACATGGCTATCCCCTTATAGTTCTATCCAGATTTAACATTACTGGGCTATCCCCTTATAGCCCTGTACTTGTTGGACAGTACTGGACTATCCCCTTATTGTCCCATTCATGTTGGATAGTACGGGCTATCCTCTTATAGTTCTATTCAGATTTAATATTACTGGGCTATCCCCTTATATTCCTGTGCTTTTCAACAGTACAGGGCTATTCCCCTTATAGTTCTATCCAGATTTAACATTACTGGGCTGTCCCCTTATAATCTTGCCATGTTGGACAGTACTGGGCTATCCCCTTATAGTCCTATCATCATTGGACAGTACTGGGCTATTCCATTATAGCCCTTTTTATTTTGTACAGTACTGGGTTATCCTCAAATTGCCCTATTCATATTGAACAGTACTGAGCTATCCCCTTATTGTCCTATCCATGTTGAGCAGTACTGGGCTATCCTCATATAGTCCCATCTGTTTTGGACAGTACTAAGCTATCACCTTATACAGTAGACCCATTCATGTTGAACAGTACTGGGCTATCCCCTCATAGTTCTATCCACATTGGACAGTACTGGGCTATCCTCTTATTGTCCTGTCCATGTTGGACAGTACTGATCTATCCCCTTATAGTCCTATCCTCGTTGGACAGTACTTGGTCCTTATCATCCTTTTCATGTTGCACATTACTGGGTTATCCTCTTTTAGTCCTGTCCACATTAGAGACTACTGGGACATTACTTCATAGTCCTATCCTCACTGGACAGTACTGAGCTATCCCCTTGTAGTCCTTTTGATGTTGGATGATTTAGAGCTATCCTCTCATAGTTATATACACTGTGAGCCATACTGGTCTACCCCCCCAACAGTTCTGTACATGTTTGGCCATGCTGGGCTATCAGTACTCAGTCTCACACATGTTGGACAATGCTGAGTGATCCACTTACAGTCATATACATGTTAGGCAATGCTGGGCTACCCCTTTAAATTTCTACACATTGACCAGTGCTGGTATATCCCTTCACAGTTCCACACACATTGGACAATGCAGAGCTATATGACAAAGCTGTTTGACCTGCAGTGAAATGGAGGTGGGGAAAGGAGAAAGAGCGAGAGTACCTGGAACATAAGGAGTAGGTTGAGGAGTTAGCAGGTGATAAGAGGGAGGAGAGGTAGGAAGGGAGGGAGAGACCCAAACCAGTATTTGGCAATGAGGGAAAGGCAGTGGCCAATCTCCTGTGGGGAAGAGGCATGAGGGAGAGAGAATTAAAGGAGGCAGTGGTGGGTATGGGGAGGGGAGGAGGTAGCAAAGTGACAGAATGAGTTTAGAAGAGTGTCAAGTCTTGAGAGGGAAGTGGAGGGGGCATTAGCATAGACCACCTTGGCATAATCAATAACTGGGAGTATCATTTTCATTACCAGCTCCCTACAAATTGGGAGAGAAGTCTGTCTTTGTGATGGTGTAGAATGCTCATTTTGTGGTGGAGTTTGGCACAGATGGCATCTATATGTACAATCATGTACACATTGGGCCATGCTGGGCTATCTTCTCACAGCCCTGTATACATTGGGCCATAGTGGTATATTCTATCACAGTCCTATACATGTTGGGCCATGTTGGCTGATCCCCGCACAGTTCTATACACATCAGGCTATGCTGGGTGATTCCCTCACAGTCCTATTAATGTTTAACAATGCTGGGCAATCATCTGACAGTCCTATACATGTTGTGCAGTGTTAGACTGTCCCCTACAAGTTATATACATGCGGGATATTCTCATATCTTATTCATTGCTAGTGCATGGCTATATTTAACTCCCCATGTACATAGCAGCAATATTGACCTATAGTGGAACCCATCAAGATTCAATGCAACACTTCATCATTCTGTGGCAGAGTTACTGCAAGCAATATGGTAATTACAATGGTAGTTAATCCCTTTTGTCATGCAATAACATGTGACACTGTTGCATCCTGGCAGAGTCCACTGTATATTCCATGGAAGACCTTGTGAGGTAATCAAATAGTGTAGTCAGCAGAGGGAGTTTTGCTAAGGTTGAAAAGATGAAAGGAAAAGACTAAAGAGTCAGAGTAGGCAGAGACTCTCTAGACCCCACCCCTCCACTATTTTTCACACCTTCGATGGGGCACCTTTAGAGAATGACTCCACAAATAGACACCTTCGGATCTAGCTAGATCAGCACCTGGACTTTTCTGTACATGTGAATGCAATCCCCTCAAAAAACTGCACTCCAAACTTGATGCTTTATACAGAAACCATGATTGCATTCCACTACCGTCTCACCATGCAATTGTGCAGAAAATGATTCTTCCCACTTTTGACTATGCTGATATAGTCTATAGTGCCACTCCAAGTCCACCCTTGTTAGACTGGACATCCTCTTTCACTCCTTCTGTCATTTCACTCTATCTTGCCCCCCCACGGACCCATCATTGTGATCTCTATGAAGCTGTCTCCCTCCCTCCCTTCCCTTGAATCCAGATGCTTCATCCACTGTGCTAGCTTTATGGCCATATTCTGGTTTGGGTCACTACCCTCCTGCCACGCCTCTACTCTCTCTGCCCCCACCCTTCCTCCCATTCCCCTGGCAACACCGATCAAAAATTCCTTAATCTTCCCTTAGGTCCACCACTGCCAGTCAATCAGCCTTCTCATATTGGTGTCCTAAACTGTGGAATGCCGTCTTCCACTCCATCCAAAATGCCTCCTCCCACACATCCCTTTCATCCCTACTATACAGCTTCACCTCCCTAGTCTGTGCCTGCCACTAATCTCTCTCCTTCCTCCAATAGTCCAGGTCCAATAGACCTCTCATGCAATCAGTACTTATCTCACCATACTTCAGGAATTCCCACACCTTACCCAGCTCTATTTCTTACCTCTATTGTTCCTGGGACCTCCCATTTGATCTGTTCAACTACTAGTAATGCTTCATATTACCATTATTGTTGCTAATAATTGTAACTAGGTACCTATCCACAACATGCACCTTGCATTCCATGGATATTCCTATTTCTGCTGTCCTATATTAAAAGTGATTACTTACTGTAGTCTGCAACTCAGTTATTCTGCTTCATTGTTAATATCCTAATGTTGCATCTTTTGTGACTGTTTTGTACTATTATTCTAATGTTGTATCTAGTGTCACTGTTGAACATTGTATTTCTCTTCCACCCTCCTCCAGGACACACCTAGAAATGAGCAATACTGCTCAGTATGCCTTTCTGGTGAAACATTTAAATAAATAAATACAAATAAGGAATCATTCAGAGGTTACACAGACTGAGGAGTAAACAGTCTGGAGCAGATCTGCATGTGTTGTTCAGTAAAGCCAAGTCTTGTTCATTCTATTGAGAAAGTGTTCCTAGGAACAATGACACTACAGATCTTATGCTGGCTGCTGACAGGCTATGAGCAATAATGCCCCTATTCTCTGGCAATTCTGTGTTGAGCTTTACATTCTGTGTTAACTCAAATGAGCTCCAAAATGAAATCTGGTTGCCCTGAAAGAATGCTCAGAAAAAGGCAACCCTGGAGCAGTTCAGCAGATACACAGGCAAGGCAGTACAAAACAGTTCATGCACCATGATTTTGACTGGAGGTAGGGCATGGAGTAATTGAAGGGTTGTTCATTATTTACTACTCTCTGTTGTATCCTTCCATGGCTCTCTGCCACCTGCCAAGTGGGTTCCTGTGGCTTCCTCTCCATGCCTGCCCACTTGCCTGAAGACCAGTAATGCCAGGCAGCAAAGCAAGCTGTTCCAATGGGTCCCTCTCATTTGCTTCTTTAATGACAAGTAGTGTCAGGTTGAAAAGCAATGCTGCTCCAATGGCTATTTTCCTCTTACCCACTTGCTTAAAGCCTGGTGGTGGTGGCTTACGCAGTAATGCCACACCAGTGACTTCCTCCTGCTCATCCACTTCAACACTAGTGGTGCCATGATGGTGCTCACCAGAGGAAAGCTTCCTGTTCAAATTCCAGTAAATGCACACACATTGCAAGGGAGCGCAGATGGTCAGGGACAGGCAATAAGAAGGGTACAGGTAGGAGTAAGAAAAAAGAAAAAAAAAGAAGAACAGGGTTGTGGTGAGTTAAGGTCTAGGAATATTTTGGGTATAGATGAAACAAAGTACCTAGGGTAGGAATAAATAAGTTTTAAAGAGAGCAAAACAAAAACAGCGCGGTAAGATGTGAGTTAGGGTCAAGCAATAGTTGGGTGAGGGATAAAAAGGGTCTAAAGTAGGCAAAATAGAAAAACAGGCAAGGCAGGACATAGTTATCCTGGGAGTGTTGCAGTGCAGTGACTTTTGGGGTGGCAGTCTTTAGGGAGACTTTCGAGAGACTGTGGTGCTGCTCTATCTGCATGCACCTCTCTGGGCTAGGAAGGGAGGCTGCTAGTCTCCAGGCCAAGTTGGCTAGGATTCAGGATATCTCTGTCCCCACCCAGGAACCATCAAGAGTGCTGCTGTGGCCTCAAAGGAAGCCAAGGATGAGGAGCAGCTGGACTACGGTGGGCTTGGAAAGGGTGAGGATGGTGGGTCAGAGACACATCCCCCACATGGTGCCACTACAAAATTCCTATGCTATTCTGGCAGAGTGGGACTATCTCATGGAGGCACCCACAGTAGTGATCAAAGAGGATGTGGGAGTTCTCCATAGTGGAGACCCCAAGATGGGTGCTAGAGGACCCCAGAGGAGGAGGAAGAGGAGGCAGCAATTCCTGGTGGGGGGCTTAGTTGATAGGGGGATAGATTTGGGGACAGGAAGGGAGGTGGAGAGGGAAGTTAGATGCCTATCCAGTACCACTACTTGGAGGATGGGGAGCAGATCCTGAGGATGGCTATGGAAGCAGGATGGGAGAGAGAGTTAGAAGTTATGGTCCACCTCCTTGGGATGAAATACCTGGTGTGGGATGAGGCTAGGATAGTATAGGAAGAGTTCAGGGAGTTGTGGAGGGGTCTTAGGCAGGTAGCATGCTCAGTGACCTTTTCTGAGGTGCTATCTGTCTACAACAGGGAGAAGGATAGGGTACTCAGTACCGGGAGCTTCAACATATGGCTGAAGGACTGGTGTAGAGAGGAGCAGTTCAGCTGCATTGGGGATTGGGGTCCCACTTAGAAGGATAGAGGTCTATACAGGGGATATGGCCTACATTCATCTGGGAGGAGAACCACACTCCTCAATGAATGGTTTAAATGTTACATTGAAGGGCATTTCAACTAGCTGAGGGTGGTGGTGGAAGCAAATGGGGAGAGATAAACTGTCCCTCCAAAAAACTGGAGTAAGCAGTAGGGAGAGACCTAAGGGAAAGAAATCTCCAAGGCTACCCAACAAAAAAGGAAACAAAGTGGCAGAAGTGAAGAGAGATGGGACTGAGAGCAGATAGGGTAAGGAAAAATGGCAAAAGGGGACGGGTTGATGACAAACAAAGTGATAGCACATTCTGGAAGGCTATGTGTACAGATGCTTGAAGTGTGGGAAACAAAATCCTGGACCTAGAGGCCATCATGACAGAGGGTGACCTGGACATTGTTGCCATTACAGAGTCATGGTGCAATATGAACCATGACTGGGATATGGCCATACCAGGCTACACTCTGTGCAGAAAGGACAGGATGGGAAAGAAAGGTGGGGATTGGCTCTTTACATGAAGGAATGCATAAAGGCTACTGAGGTACAGGGAAATCAGGAAGACTTGGAGGTACTGAATGTCACCCTAGAAACAGGGAAGGGAGCAACTATTCGCACTGGCATGATCTACATACCTTCAATATGGGGGAAGGGGCAAGAGGGGAGTTGGATAAGGATCTAATGGAAGCCATCTAAAAGATGGCAAACAAGAAAGAGATGATGCTGGTGGGTGACTTCAGTCTGCCATATGTAGATTGGAGCATCCCAGCTGCAGCTTTAGCTTGGAACAGGGACATTCTAGACTCCCTGCAGGGGGCATTCCTCAGGCAGTTAGTAAAACAGCCCACTCATGAGGGGGCAGTACTGGACCCTGTGCTCACCAACAGGGTCAGTGTTGTAGGTGTCACAGTGGGGGCCACCTAACGACCAGTGATCACCTTACAGTGTGGTTCAATGTAAGTACTTCAGCAGGATTGAACCACACAAAGGTGAAGGTCCTGGACTTCAGGACAGCCTATTTTCAAAAGATGGGGAATGCCTCATGGATGCCCTGCTGGGGTGGGGACTTGAAGGGAGTGGAGGAACAGTGGGCAAATCTTAAAGGAGGGATAAAGAAGGTGACAAGCCTCTGTGTCAGACTTGTAAGTGAAGGCAGGAGGAGACTGCTATGGTTCTCAAAAGAGATGGCCAACAAGATAAGGGCAAAAATTTAGCATTCAGGAGATATAAGGAGGCAGAGAGAGAGAAAGATAGAGGGGCGTATCAGGAGAAACAGAGGGAGGCAGGGAAAGCAATTAGTAGCACAAAGGTGCAGACAGAGGAGAAAATAACCCAGTCAGTGCAGAAAAGGGACTAGATAATTTTTCAGGTATGTAAGCAAAAAGAGAAAGACCAGGGGAGTGATAGTAAGGCTTAGAAAGGAAGAAGGGGAGTGTGGAAAGGGACCAGGAAAAAGTGGACATCTTGAACAAGTACTTTTATTCAGTATTCACAGAAGAAGGGGAAGGACAGAGACCACAGATAACGGCCTGCAGCATCAAAGGAAGGGAAGTAGACACTAGTCCATTTAAAGAGGAACTCGCAAATCTAAAAATAGAGGCAATGGAGCAGGATGTGGTGCATCCTTGGATATTGCGGGAGTTCAGAGAGCTGCTGGCTGCACCTTTGACAGCCCTGTTCAACTACTCAATGGAAAAGGGAGTGCTTTCTGAGGACGAGAGGAGGGCAGCTATAGTCCCACTTCACAAAAGTAGAAGCAAAGAGGTCGCTGGCAACTACAGGTCACTCAGCCTGACTTTGATGGTGGGGAAAGTAATGGAATTATGACTGAAGGAGAGGATTGTGAAATGTCTGCAAATCAGTGGCCTTCAGGATCCAAGGCAGCATAGTTTCACTGGGGGGGGGTGGAATCATGTCAAAATAAATCTGATAGATTTCTTTGACTGGGTGATCATGGAATTGGATCAAGGTGGAGCAGTGGATGTGGCCTACCTAGATTTCAGTAAGGCATTTGACACTGTTCCATACAGGAGACATGTAAACAATTTGGGAAGCTTTGGAGTGGGTCCTAAGGTGGCAAACTGGGCCAGAAATTGGTTGGGGGATGGGAGACAGATGGTGGTGGTAAACAGAGTTCAGAGAGGGAGGATGATAGGCAAGGTTCCACAGGAATCAGTACTGGGATCAGTCCTCTTTAATGTCTTTATTAGCGACATTGCAGAGGGGCTAGAAGGGAAGGTATACCTCTTTGCAGATGACGCTAAAATCTGCAATAGGGCAGACACTCTGGGGCATGGAAAAAATGAATAGTGATCTAGGAAAGATAGAAAAGTGGACATGGGTGTGGTAGCTAGGTTTTAATTTGAAGAAGTGCAAAATCATGCACTTGGTGCACAGAAACCCAGGGGCAGAGTACAAAATGGGTAGGGGGTAGTATTAACCACCACCAAACAGGAAAGAGACCTGAGAGTAGTCATATCAGATGACTTAAAGGTGTCTAGACAGTGTGGCAAGGCAGTGGGGAGAGCTAGTGGGATGCTAGGGTGCATAAGGTGGGGTATCACCAGCAGAAAGAGATAGGAGGTGTTACTGCTGTATAGATCACTGGTGAGCCCTCACCTAGAGTACTGCATCCATTTCTGGAGACCACATCTCTGGCAGGACATAGACAGGGTAAAGGTGGTCGAGAGGAAGGCAGCCAGAATGGTGCAGGGTCTGCATCACAAGCCCTATGAGGGAAGACTGAAGGACCTCAGTATATACACCCTGGAGGAAAGGAGGGAGGGAGGATATGATAGAAACATTAAAATACCTCACGGGTATAAATAAAGCTCAAGAGGGAAGCATTTTTCAGAAAAAGATGGTTAAGAACAAGGGGAGATGCTATGAAGCTGGAGGGGGTAGACTCAAGGGAGATGCGAGGAAGTACTTTTCACAGAAAGAGTGGTGAATGCCTGGAACAACCTCCCAGCAGAGGCTGTTGGGGCAAAAACAGTAACTGACTTCAAGAATGCATGGGGATAGACATAAAAGAACTTTAAAATTAGGAAAGGGGGTTAAAGCTAGAGATCAAGTAGAGTTTGAAGTGTTATAATAGGTAGGAAAATGTGCAGACTAGGTGGGCCAAGCGGTCCTTATCTGCTGTCAGTATCTATGTTTCTATGATGCTTCCACATTTCCTTCTCTCCCACCTTGCAAGCATTTACCATGAGGCTAGAGTGCAGCTGCACCATTTTATATTAGACCCCGGTCCATGATGCCTTCTGTTTTATGTTGTTGCAATAATTACTAATTGTTTTTCATTCCACAGTTTGTCATTTGGCCCTCAACTGCTTCCCTTGTGCCTGCTTCAGGTGATGTGCAGGCCTCCCAATCTCATCTGCCACTCCCCCCACAATCTTTCTAGCAGGGATCCACATGGCGTGGAATCCTAGAGTATGGGAGCTGTCATGTAGGGTGGCCTGGGCACCTTGGATTTTTCTGTTTCTTCCATTGCCTCGCCCATTTGTCCACTCAACACCAGGCAGCACCCCATAGGCCATGTCCCTATGTAGCACACCACTGCAGAGGAGGCATGCTTGCTGTCCCACTACAGGGGCTGCTAGTGTGGTAGAACCTGGTGCCCTTCCTTCCCTGGCTGGGAGTGCTGCCACTTAGTAGTCCCTCTACAGCTGCCTTGAGTGACCCGACTATCTCTCAAGTCTGGTCCCGAACATGGGTTGCCAGTATGACAGCATGACGTGCTACCCTCTGGCCATCAGACAGGCCCATGAACTACATTTTTATTCATGAAACAGACTTTCTGAGGTTTCCTCAGAATTGGTAGAGGGCCATAATGGCCATCAGCTTTAGGGCTGTGTGCTAGTTGTTTGAAAGGCATTGCCCCACTGACCACTGCAGTCCACTAGGGAGGGGTATGTAAAGGATCTGCCAGAAAACTCACCCTTGTGCCATTTTAGGCTTGTTATCCATCATTTTAGCAGTTTAGTTGGTGGTGTTCAGTGGTGGCAACCATCTCTGCTGTACCAGATATGCTGTTGTTGGGGCAGACACGTGTTTCCACTGCAAGACCGTGTTTCTGGAGTGGCTGCAGCAACCACAGAATCACAGTAAACATAGGGCCCTGGTTGTAACCTGTCATTCCAATACCCATGCAGTGCAGGGGTATCTCCTTACAGGGCTGTACAGTACTTGGGTAATGCTGGATCATTTCTTCACAGACTTAAAAACCAGGAGTTCTACAGTATCCCATACTAGCCCCTTAGATGAGCTTTTCTGGGTTATCCTTGCACAGTTTAATAAAGAACAACATTAGGGTGTTCCCTCCTAGAAAGTCTTACAAAGGTGAAGGTTATCAACCTGGAGATACACATTATCTATGTCACTATGACACTGTTAAGACATGGAAGCACAATCTTGCTTTGGAAATATAATACTCATATTTGTCTCCTAATTATGTGGGAGCAATCTCTCACTTTTATTCCTTTCTCTCTGCCTGTATTAATGTTCTCTTACTGTAGCTTGTTCTAATATTTTGGTTTATAACCCCATCTGTCTGCTAAATCTCTGAAGCATTCCAGCATGAAGACTTGGTAGAATCACTGTCAATGTGGGGGGAGGTAAGAAAGATCAGCATTCGACAGCTGCAGAGGAGATGCTGCCCTGAATTTTGATTCTGTACCCTCTGCCACAGTCAGGCTTCATTACTCATGCAAACATGCTCCATCCTTCTCCTCCAGGGAAACATGGAGTTAGTGAGGCTGTGTTCAGGCATGATTTTGTTCTTTACTTTCATTCAGTCTGTTCATTATGTTTATCCATAAGTTCACCATGGCTCTATATCAGCTTCCATCCCCTTTATGCTCAGATAAAACACACAGAGAGCAAGGCCGTATTTCTATTGAGGGGTACTGAAGACATCAGAGGGACCTTGAGAATGAAGCTTGAGAGGTCTCTGATGTCATCAGACCTCTGAGATAAAAACAAAACCAAGTCATGCATAATTGCATGTGCATTATTTTGTAAAATACGTGGTTTCAAACATATTTTTTTCTTCCCAAGAAATCATTGGTTGATTTTTTATTATTAAAAAAACACACACCACACTCACCAAGCTACTGAAAACTCATCCAAGGTAGGGTTCTGCTTCTGCAAGAGAACTAGCAGAGCACCAGGAGGAAGGACCTGCAGATATTACTAAACTTCTCTACTGGGACTAAGAACTAGAACTCTTGTGCTGTGACCTTCAATTTAGGGTAAAAAAAAAAAAAGTTAGTGTGTTTGTCAGAGTTAGTTGAAGTGAATTGTTACCTGTTATCTGTGTTATCTGTGTAGTTATCTAGGTGCTTGTGACAGGTGGCTAAAGGGAATTATCTGTGAAATTAACTAAGTGTAGAAAGATTTGCAAAGTAGGGGGAGTGGCTTAGCTAGAAGGAGCCAGGTTAAAACCAGATTTAAACACTGCCTAGATAGCTTTGCCAGAGAACAAGCAGAGCATCAGGAGGAAGGACCTGCTAGTATAACTAAACTTCACTACTGGGACTATATTACCATCCTTCCCTCCCCTCCACCCTCCCCCACCCAAAGGCAGTTCTACTTTTATAGGCACAGGATTTAACTGACAACAGGAACTTCCTGTTTGGGAGCAGGAAGTGAGTGATCACAGAGCCACCAAAGACTCACCATCCTAAAAGGACAAGAGTAGCTCTCCGTCCCCCCAGCTGGAGGTCTGACTCTGAGCAAATAAGGAGACTACTGAGAAATATAGGAACTTCTTGTCTCAGAACAGGAAGATCAAGAGCTAAAAGGGCACAGAGACAGTCCGTAGGTAGGGACAGAAAAAAAAAAAGAAACAAACAAACAGAGGAAAGAAAAAGTATTCCAAACAACAATTAGGGGGCCAGAAATAAGACATGATGGGAGTGGTGCAGTGCAGTGGCTGTGGCGCAGCAGTCTTCCGGGAGATGTTCTGGAGGATGCGGTGTTGTCCCATCTGCAGGCACCTTGCTGGGCTGAGGGAGGATGTTGCTCATCTCCAGGCTGAGTTGACCAGGATTTGTGGGACCTCCTCTCCCACCCAGGGACCACCAGGGTCACTGCTGTTGCCTCAGAGGTTGCCAAGAAAGAGGAACAGTTGGACCACAGTAGGCTCAGGGAGGGTAAGACTGGTGGAACAGAGGCACATCCCTCCAGCTGTACCTCTCCACAATTTCTATGCCATTCTGGAAAAGTGTGGTTCCTCTGTGGAGGAACCCACAGTGGAGACCAAGGAGGATGCTGGGAACCTCCACAAAGGAGACCCACAGGAGGGTGACATGGGACCCCACAGGGGAAGGAAACAACTCCTGGTGGGGGACTCTATTGTTAGGAAGGTAGAACTGGGGGAGGAAGGGGAGATGGAGGTAAGGTGCCTGCTTGGTGTCATGGCTTGGTGGGACAGGGAGCGAATCTTCAGGATCACAGGAGCAGCTGCACGGGGGAGAGAGCTGGATGTCATTGTCCACCTAGGGACAAATGACCTGGCTAAGAAAGGGATCAGAGCAGTCCAAGAAGCATTTGTGGAGATGGGGAGGGGCTTTAGACAAATAGCACGCACAGTAACCTTCTCAGAGGTGTTGCCTGTCTATGGCACGGGTAAGGCTAGGGTGATCCACACCATGTGATTCAATCAGTGGTTGAAGAACTGGTGCAGAGCTCAGGGATTTGGCTTTACTGGGGACTGGGGGTCTGCCTGGAGGGATGGAGGCCTATACTGGCGTGATGGTCTGCATCTGTCCAGGAGGGGAACCAGGATCCTAGGTGATAGGTTTAAATGCTTCATTGACAAGCATTTAAACTAGCCAAGGGGGGAGGCACTGGAGAGGAGCAGGGAAATCCTAGCCCCCCCCAAAAAAATCAGGGTACTAAGTGAGGTAGACACCAACATAGAGATGACGATAGGGAGAAGCACAGGGATAAATGGAGAAAGTGACAAACGCAATAAGGACAGAGATGGGGCAAAAAGGGGTAAGGCCATCAGGAAATGGAGGATAATGAGTACCAGTGCCCATAGTCTGGGCAACAAGCTCCCTGAACTGGTAGCTTTGATGGAAGAGGGATGCCTGGATATCATAGCAGTCACAGAAACATGGTACACAGAGGACCATGACTGGGATGTTAACATACCAGAGTACACAACCTACAGGAGAGACAGGAAGGGGAGAAAAGGGGATGGAGTAGCTCTCTATGTAAGGGAAGGGATAAAAGCAACTGAACAAAATAGTAAACAGGGAGGAGAGGAGGCACTGTGGGTCACCTTAGAGACTGGAAATGGCACCACAATCTGCACTGGGGTTGTATACAGACACCCATGTCAAGGGGAGGGAATGGACAAAGATATGATAGAAGGCATACTTAGGATGGCAGAGAAAGGAGAGATACCATTGATGGGGGACCTTAATATGCCGGATGTCAACTGGAGCACCTTTGCTGCAGCCACATCCAAAAGCAGGGCCATTCTCAGTGCCCTTCAGGTGGCATGCCTCAGACAGCTACTTTTGGAACCTACTCATGAGGAAGCAATCTTAGACATTGTACTCTCAAAGGGGGACAGTAAGAGGATTTCAGATCTAGAGGTGGGTAGCCATTTGGGAAAAGTGACCACCAAACAGTGTGGTTCATGATAAACTCAGCTACAGAGTCAAGCCATACAAAAGTGAGGGTTCTGGACTTCAGGAGGGCTGACTTTGGCAAGATGGGAGAGTGCCTTAGAAAAGCACTAGCAAACAGGCTAGAAGGAGGGATGGAGCAACAATGGGGAAATATCAAAACTGCCATCACAGAGGCAACAAGCCTTTGTGTGAAACAAATAAACAAATCAAAATGAAAGACAAGGCCACTATGGTTCTCAAAAGAGGTGGCAGTGAAGGTTAGGGAGAAAAAGATAGCATTTATATAAGTATAAGGAAACACAGAAGGAGCAGGACAGTGAACTGTACCAGTTAAGGCAGAAGGAAGCAGGGTAGTCAGAATAGCAAAGGCCCAAACTGAGGAAAAGATAGCCAACTCGGTTAAGAAGGGGGATAAAACCTTTTATAGGTATATCAGTGAGCGTAGAAAGACAAAGGGAGGGATAGTAAGGCTGAATAGAATGGACGGTGGGTGGGCAGAGATTGACAGTGAAAAAGCAGGGCTACTGAATGAATGCTTCTGTTCAGTATTCACAAAAGATGTGGTGGGGGATGTGCCTAATTCAATTAACAGAAGCACTCTGGATAGGAGGGTCAATCCCAGTCCTTTCACAGAAGAAAGGGTTCTGAAAGAACTCCTAATACTGAAGGTGGACAAAGCAATGGGGCCAGATGGAATTCACCCCAGAATTCTAAAAGAATTAAGCAGAGAACTAGTGACACCAGTGACTATTCTTTTTAGCAAATTATGGGAGGATGGTGTGGTACCTGAGGACTGGAGGAAGGCAGATGTGATTCCCCTTCACAAAAGTGGGACAAGACAGAGGCACGAAACTACAGACCTGTCAGTTTGACCTCTGTGGTAGGGAAAGTGATGGAATCACTTCTGAAGGAAAGAATTGTTGAGTACCTAGAGGCCAGTGAGGCACAGGACCCAAGGCAGCATGGGTTCACAGCGGGAAGGTCATGTTGAATCTAACTGATTTCTTTGACTGAGTGACCAAAGTAGTAGACTAGGGAGGGGCTGTGGACATGGCCTACCTAGACTTTAGCAAGGCATTTGACACAGTCCCACACAAAAGATTAATAGTCAAATTAACCAGCCTGGGAGTGGGTCCCAGGGTGGTAGCCTGGGTAAAACATTGGCTGGACAACAGGACACAGAAAGTAACTATAAATGGAGTCCACTCTGAAGAAAAAGGGGTTACTAGTGGGGTACCGCAGGGTTCAGTACTGGGTCCAGTCCTTTTTAATGTCTTTATAAGTGACATTGCAGAGGGACTGGAAGAATAAGTATACCGCTTTGCAGATGACACAAAGATCTGCAACAGGGTTGATACACAAAGAGGTGTGGAAAGGATGAGAAGGGACTTGGCAAGGTTGGAGGAATGGTCAGAAGTATGGCAGCTTGGATTCAATGCAAAGACGTGCAAAATAATGCACCTGGGAAACAAAAACCCAGGGGAAGATTATACCATCAGGGGGAAGTAGTAGCAAGAACAAAAATGGAAAGGGGCCTGAGGGTAATCATATCAGATGACCTTAAGGTTGGCAAGCAATGTGAGAAGGTGGTAGGGAGGGCTGGGGGGATACTGGGATGTATAGGGAGAGGCATCACCAGCAGAAAACAGGAAGTTGATACCCCCCTGTATAGACAGTTGGTGAGACCTCATCTGGAGTACTGTGTCCAGTTCTGGAGACCCCATCTCTGCAAGGACATAGAATGGAGTCAGTTCAGAGGAGGGCAACTAAAATGGTGCAGGGTCTGCAAGAGAAGCCATATGAGAAGAGACTAAAACAGCTTAATATGCATACCCTTGAGGAAAGGAGGGAGAGGAGGGACATGATAGAAATGTTTAAGTACCTTAGTGGAGTCAACAAAGTCCAACAGGGTAGCATAGATACATAGATCCATATACATAGACAGTGTCGGCAGATAAGAGCCTATGGCCCACCCAGTCTTCCCATTTGAGCTTGTAAGTTCAGTTTATGTTTTCCTAGAAGTCTCTTGTCCCTTACCCCTGACCTCCAGAATTCCTTTATGTCTATCCCATGCATTCTTAAATCCCGTGATTGTTTCAGCCCCCACCACTACATCTGGCAGGGTGTTCCACTTGTCCACCACCCGTTCTGTGAAGAAATTCTTCCTCACGTTTCCTCTGAATCATCCTCCCTCCAACTTCATCCTATGCCCTCTAGTCCTGGAACATCTTTTTCATTTAAAAATAGTGCATTCCTGCACCCTGTTCCTCCCTGTAAGATACTTGTATGTTTCTATCATATCCACTCTCTCCTTCCTCTCCTCCAGGGAGTACATGTTCAGTTCCTTCAACCTGTCTTCATAGGACTTGTGATGCAATCCATGCACCATCTTTGTTGACCTCCTCTGTACCTTCTACCCTGTCTGTCCTACGTAGGTAAGGTCTCCAGAACTATACACTGTACTCCAGGTGGGGCCTCACTAGTGTCTTGTATAGTGGAATTATGACCTCCTTTCCTGCTGGTGATGCCCTGCCTATGCATCCCAGCATCCTATGTGCTTTACCTGCTGCCTTGTCACACTGTTTCTCACCTTGAGGTCATCAGAGATGATAACCCCAAGATCTCTTCCCAGCTTGGTGCATGCTATCCTCACCCCCAACTGATATATTGTGCCAGGGTTTTTGTGCCCCATATGCATTATCTTGCACTTCTTTGCATTGAATTTCAACTTCAAACCCTGACCATTCTTCAGTTTCTGCAGGTCCCTTCTCATTCTGTCTACACCCTCTGGTGTGACTACTCTGTTACAGAGCTTTGTGTCATCAGCGAACAGTGAAATTCTGCCTTCTAGGTCCTGTGCAATGTCACTGATGAAGATGTTGAATAGGACTGGTTCCTGCACTGATCCCTGTGGTACCCAATGGTCACTCTTCCCTCTGTGGAGAGACAGCCATTTACCACAACCCTCTGTGTCCTGCTGCCCAGCCAGTTACCTACCCGCCACACTAATGTCCTGCCCACACCCATATTCCCCAGTTTGTGTAATAGTCTTCTATGTGGCACAGTGTCAAAGGCCTTGCTGAAGTCCAGATAGGCCATGTCCACTGCCCTCCCCTGATCCACCTCCCTAGTCACCCACTCAAAAAATTCAACAAGGTTGGTCTGACATGACCTCCCCCTGGTGAAACCATGCTGCCTTTTGGGTCCTGTGTGCTTCCATGATCTTCCCACTACCGAGGTGTGAGGCTGACTGGTCTGTAGCTCCTGCTTCCTCTTTGTTCCCACTTTTGTATAAGGGACTACATCTGCTATCATTCAGTCTTTGGGTACCTCCCTGTTTCCAGTGATTGGTGAACAGGATAGCCAGAGGTTCAGCCACCACCTCTCTTAGTTCTTTAAGGACCCTGGGTGTACCCCATCTGGCCCCATTGCTTTATCAACTCTTTATTACTTCCAGTTCCTTCAGGACCCTTTCTCGTAAAGGACTTGTGTCCATTTCTGCACCATTCTCACCCCTTGTACTCTCTTCAGACCGTTAACCTCCCTCCCTCAGTAAAGACTGAGCAGAATACTCTGTTCAATGTGTTAGCTTTTATTGTTGTCATCCTCCACGTGCCCCCATCCTCCCCCTTCAGTCTCACTATCCCTCCCTTTGCCTTTCTTTTTTCACTTATGTACCTGTAGAAGGTTATGTCCCCTCTACCCACTGATTTTGCAATGTGTTCTTCTGTCTGAGCTTTGGCTTCCCTTACTGACCTCCCTGCCTCCCTTTGCTTCTCATGGTACTTCTCCCTATCCTCTTCTGCCTGCGTCTTTTTGTATTGCCTGAATGCAATCTTTTTGGCTTTCACTTTGTTTGCCACCTCTTTGGAAAGCCATAATGGTCTCTTCTTCCTTTTCCTCTTGCTAACCTGCTTAATGCATAATTCTGTTGCTCTTGTAATCCCCATTTTAAATACTGCCCACTGTTCCTCAACCCTGATTCATGCCCCATTCCCCTTAATGCCTCTTTCAAGTATCTCACCATTTTCCCAAAGTCTGACCCTTAAAATCCAGGATACGTGTTTTTGTGTGGTTTGGTTTTGCTCTTTCTGTGATTTCAAACCACAATGTTCCCCAGGTGCTCCCTCACTGTTACTCCCATCACACTGTCCCTGTTTGTGAGCACAAGATCCAGTATTGCCTTCTGCCAAGTTGGTTCCATGACCAGTTGCTTGAGCAAGGCACCTCTTTCAGAAAAAGAGATGTGCAAGAACAAGGGTACACAATTTGAAGATAGAAGGGGGATGGTTCAGGGGCAATGTGAGGAAGTATTTTTTCATAGAGAGGGTGGTGGATGCATGGAACAGCCTTCCTGAGTAGGTTGTGGGTCTATAACTGTAGGAGAATTTAAGAATGCATGGGACTGACATAAGGCAAATTTTGTTGGGGGTAGGCTGTTGGTTAAATAGTATCTGCAGCTTATCCTCTAGGTAGGGAAATGGGCAGACTAGGTGGGCCAAGTGGTCCTTATCTGCTATCAAAGTCTATGTTTCTATGTTTTTTTTTTTTTAGTAATGAAGCAACAGAAAATATGTTAGGAGATACTCTGGGTTCTGTGTGTGGGAAAACTGGAAGTACAATTCTGTGATATTATCTAAAGATATTCTCTAAGGTGGTCCACAGTGGTACTGCAGGAAGGTGAGGAATTTCTCTAGAGATAGCACAGACATTTCAGGAAATATCTAGCCATATCTTTGGCTGCAACTGTAATGCAACAGGAGGCTAGATTTTCCATTCTATTTTTAAAAATCTACTGTACCAGAAAAAGGCCGGCATTCTATGAACTTTGAATTGTGATGCAACAGCTTTTTAGTTTGAGTGGAAATTCCTGCACAGCAGAGGGTAACCATATACTATGAAATCTGGTATCTCTATTAGTATCATTATTTTTTTATTATTGTAACTCTTCTGATACCAATGTCTGTTTTGAAACTTGTTTGCTATCTCAAGGTATTTCCTTAGAAAGTAACATAGTTATTCTTATGATGGTAAATGTCAACACGGTATATATATATATATATATATATATATATATATATATTATATATATGTATGTATGTATGTATATGTGTATATATATATATATATATATGTGTGTATATATATATATATATATGTATTTATAATATTCTTTATCCCCTCACTCTACTTCACTACCCATGTCCCACACAACTGCAAACCATATGCCTGAGCATCACCCTTCAACTTTAAGGTCATATCCAGAGCTGACATCCTCAAGCTACTAAACAATATCTCAGATAACACCAATATGGGTTCTGACTATTTTGAGTCCAAGCTTCTAAATGTAGTAGTAAAATATTTATTTATACAGGATAAAGGAAAGTACAACTTCACTATGCCATTAGGGCCATCAAAGCCCTCTTTTCAAGGCACACCCGTTTAATGGTAGTAATAACAATCATTTCATATATGACAATTCAGTTTCTTAAAGAAATAAAACAACAAACAAAATGCATAAAGTGAGTATCATTTCTGAGAGCAGCCCAAAAATACAGTGATGATTCATCTATTACATGTACATCGGAATCTGGCTGCACCCTTCATTGCCCCACCTCTAGCCAGAATTTTCACCCTGTCTCTGTGTCACGGCCTTGTCCCTGATATATGGAAAACTGCTAGATTCACTCCAATTTTCAAAAAAGGGACAAAAAAGGCATCTCTAACTATCCTCACACAGTAATCCTCTCAGTTCTATGCAAAATCCTGGAAAAATTAGTAGCCTCACAAATCTCTGATTTCCTTGCTAAGTATAGTCTCCTATTGCCAGATCAGCATGGCTTCCACAAAGGTTATAGAACTTCTACTGCCATGCTACAATTCACCAATGACACCCTCCGTGCCATAGAGTCTGGTCTTCTAACTGAGGCAGTATTTATTGTCCTCAGGAAAGCTTTCAATTTTGTGGACCACCCTCTTCTTCTTCTCGCCACCCTTATATCCCTTTGTTTCTTGCAAACATCCATGGCCTGGTTTGAAAGCTACTTTTCAAATCAAGTTCAGGTAGTTAAATTTAAATCTGCTGTATCAGATCGAACCTCTATTAAAGTCGATTTTCCTCAGGGCTCTATTCTGGGCTCGCTCGTCTTCTCTATTTTTATTGACTGGATTGCACTGAACAGCCCCTCCTGCTCATCCATCTTGTATGCGGATGATCTTGTTCTGTATTCCAGTTCCAGAGATATGCATAAAATTAATGTTAATCTCTCCTCTGCCTTTCTCCAGATCCAAACTTGGCTTATTAGAAATAAGCTTGTTCACAATGTGGATAAAACACAGGCAATGCTCTTTGGCTCTTCTGCCAAACTAAAAACCTGCCGTGGTCAGCTTAAAATATCCTGCCTAGATGGCTCATTTTTGGACACTGTGAACTCTTTCAAATATTTGGGGGGGGGTCCTACTTGATGAAACTCTTGACTTTGACCAACATATCCAGGCTACCTGCTAAATCGGGAAACAGCAATATCAGTATTGCCTATAAAATGAGCCACATACTCACTCCCTCTGCCAGATTGGCCATTCCCGTGGCATTTTATTATCGTTACTTGCCTAAGGTGCCATCACCTATGTTAATGCATCTAAGACCACGCTTCATGAATGGGATACAACTTACAATAATATCTGCCGCTACACCTCTACATCTCCATGACTGAAACATCACTACCTGCTCTATGCCAATCTTAATTGGCCTTCCCCCTCTTCCCACTGGCTCTTCTATCTTAACACCCTGTTGGATAGCATCATCAGGTCAAATACTCCCCTATCACTTGCCTCCCTGTTATCTCCTCAGTCCTCCTCCTATGGACTCCCCTCAGCTGATCAGTCCCTGCTACACGTTCCTAGATGTAAAACCTCCAAGGGTGCTAGTGCCTTCTCCCACGTGGCCTCAAAATATTGGAATTCCCTGCCCCTAGCTGTCTGCTTAGCACTCAGTCATGCCATTTTCAAAAATAAGCTTCCAACTTACCTTATCAACCTTGCCCCATGCACCTGCTTCAATCCTCTTTAGGCTGCTTGCCTTCCCTACACTGCAACCCTGACCTCCCTCACTGTTACCTTTCTGTCTACCTCCCCTTTTCACTCACCCCTCTCTCTCTCCACTAATCTAGACATAACACCCACTGGTAATTCTCAACTTTGATCAAATTGTTCGCTGAACCTCAAAGTTGTTTGCTATCTCCTAGCCTGGTCTCCATGGATTGCTTGCCTTTCCCACCCTAGGGTCCAGGACCTCTTCATATATACTATTACTATAATTGTACTAATCCCTTCTACTAGGAAGTTGCATTTCTCAAAGCAGACTATTTGGATATTGTTAATTGCTTTGACACTTACCTACAACATCCTGTTACATCCTGTACCCAGCCTGTTGTAATATCATAACGGTTTGCTTAAACCCTTGAACTTTTGTTTCCTAGCAAATTCCTGTAATATCAGAAGTGTATTTGCTAATACTTTTGTACTTTTGTTTCCAATTCCAAATTGTTGTACTCTTGTTGTTTTGTGCCTAACTGTAACATGTGTACTCTTGTTTCTTATCTAATTTGTTGTATTTGTCATTGTACTAACTGTTGTGCCCCTATAGTTACGGTTGGTACAGCACTTCAATGTTAAATCACAGTTTGTGCACCTTAATAACGTTTGCATTTTCTGACAAAATAGCCCACAAATTAGGACATGTGGTCATTCTGCCAGTGTCGCAAGATCTGGAACATTTCATGACAGCATCTTGTATGGTTTTTGAGATATAAAGTGGTGAAACATTGTAAAATTACATTTTTCCCCCTATAGGTTAACATGGGATTTTTTTGCTGTCATCTACAGCCCACACAAAATGATAAATTCCTCTTAAATTTTCAGGGATGATAGGATCTGTGCCATGGGTGTACTTTTGGATGGTTTTCTGAAAAAATATATTACCATTTTTTTAATTTTAATGATTTTTGTGATAGCCGCAATATAGGCAGGTAAATTAAAATAGTTCAAACTGTAAATTTACTGTTTGAATGGTAAATTTACTGCTCCTGTTCAGAAAAAAATTATTGTTTGTGCTGGCAGCCATCTTGTTTTTTTAACAATATACAAAGTAGTGTTGTACACATCTACTCCATGATAAGGACAGCACAACACCTGTATTTAGGTCTCAGTGATGTGCTTAGTTCAGTGTTTGTCTTAAAATTAGTATATCTCCACAAATATGTGTTTTTTACTGAAAATCATGTCCCCTGTCCCTTGCTATGTAATTACCGTTCATTTTTTTTACTGTTTGAACTATACTGTTCGATTTGTAAATAATCAGTTGCACTTCTTTACAATTCAAACAGTTAGAAAACTGAATGGTAATTACTTAGAGGGTGAAGGAGGACATGACTTTTAGTGAAAATAACACATATTTGTCATGTATATAGAGGATAATGTATGATCTTTAGTTAATAACCACACTGTAAACATTTCAAGAGGTTGCCATGACATCATTGTAAACCTTGAGAGTGCAGATCAAGAGGTTTTCAGATGGCATGGCAACCTCAAGAAGAATTTTCAGCTTGGTTGTTAACCAAAAACCACACATTATATTTTATAGTGTATGGGCTACCAATATTATGTAATTACAGACTGAATTACTTTACATTACTGAATTACTTTACAGAACATTGATTGCTGTGAGCATTCCATTTTGTTATACCATTGATATGACATACCTCAAGAAGGGTTAACAACAGAGTGATGGCATAACAATGGCAAAGCTAAGGAAAATGAAAAGAGATACACAGGTTAGCATTATAAACATGAGGTGGTTTGGTGCAACAAACTGAATGGGGTATAAGAAATAATAAAATGTACTGTTCTGTGTTGTTAGAAAGAAAAACAGAGTGTAGGTGTGGAAGGGAATGGAAGGACCTTTCTCCCTTCAGGAGGTTAGTTTATTTATTAAATATCACTCAGGAAGTGAAGAGAAATTTGGAAAAGTTGCTAACAAGCATTTTGTTATTTTTTTTTTTTGTAGTTTGAGAAATTGGTGGGAGTCGAGCATGCTACATAAAAAGACTTGTTATGAGAGATTATAGATGAACTCATGTAAGCGCCAAAATTGATTCCTTATTTTATGCATATTTAGAATTTAGGAATTTATTGGTGGTAAATGAAATATCTTAAACAGATTGTTTTATTTTAAGGTGACCAGTTTTCCTGATATAGGGAAAGTTCCCGAAATGTAGAATGTAATGTAAATTGGATGTCACCAATGGAATAAATCATTATTTGGAACTGAAAGTTTTTGAAGGTGTTTAATTCTTTTTGGGGTGAGTGGGCTAGCATAGCATACCAGTACACTGTTAAATTTAAACATATTGGCCCAGATATTCAAAAGGGTTGGCCATGCGCAATAGGGTTGTGCCTGCGCAAGTCCGAAATTGCGCCATTCTGCGATATTCAGCAGGAGGCAGTTGCGCCCCCCAAGTTATGCTGAGCAACAGCACAATGCTAATGAAGGCATGCTCAACTGGAGGGGGAGGAACCATACATAAACTGCACAGCCCGATATTCAGCCGGGCCATGCAGAGTTGTGCAGGCGCAATCCCCAACCTGCACCTGCACAACTTTAAGCCAAAAAAAAAAGGATTACGTCGAGGGCCACCCATAGGTGAACCACCGCATTGCAGGGTGCAACACAGCAGCTGCCACCTGAGGGTGGCCCTCCACTTGTTCCCTGTGCCCCCCCTGCAGCCCGATCATGGGCATAATAGTAACCCCCCATGGCCCGATCACGGGCAGAACACACTCCCCACCCCCGACTAGCCTGATCACAGGTGGATCCCTCCCCGACTAGCCCTCGATCACGGGCAGAATGTAATTGAACCCCCCGACCGGCCCGATCATGGGCAGAATGGTGTTCCAACCCCAAAGACCAATATCCCTGGTGGTCCAGTGGACCAATATCCCTGGTGGTCCAGTGGACTGCGAAGCCTGATAGTGGGCATAAGGTCAAACCCACTCCCCAAAGTCCAATATCCCTGCTGATCTAGTGGTCTTCCACCCCACCCACCCACGGAGCCTCACCACCCACTCCCCTATCAGCCAGGGGCGGTAGCACTTACTCCGCCTGCCACTCCTGCCGCCCGCCAACTGATATTAATAGGGCTGCATGTTCATTGGTTCAGAGCAGAACCAATGGGTGTGCAGCCATAGCCATACAAGGCAGTTCAGATATGTGAATGAATGAATTTATTCAGATATCTGACTGCTCTTGTAAGTATGGGCTGCACGCCCATTGGCTCTTGCTCTGAACTAATGGGCATGCAGCCCCGCTAAGTCAGTCGGTGGGTGGTGGCGCAGATGGTTGCTGCCACCCGCCGCTGACGGGGAGCGGGGTGGGGCCTGTGGGTGGTGGGATGGGGCCACTAGATCACTAGGGAATTGGACTTGGGGTGTGGGTTTGACCTTATGCCCGCATCGGGCTTCATGGTCCACTGATCACCAGGGATATTGGTCTTTGGGGGTGTTGAACTCTGTTCTGCCCACAATTGGGGCCAGTGGGGGTTTCAATTATGTTCTGCCCATGATCGGGCCAGTTGGGGGGTTTTCAATTATGTTCTTCCCGTGATCGGGCCAGTCAGGGGGGGTTTCAATACGTTCTGCCCACGATCGGGCCAGTCGGGGGGTAGGGGAGTGTGTTCTGCCCGCGATCGGGCTACTGGGGTGGGTGAGTTCTGCCCATGACCAGGCTAGTCGGAAGGGGGAGTTTCATATGTTATGCCCACAATTGGGCTAGTGGGGGGAGATTTACTTCATGCCCCCGCGATCGGGCTGCAGGGGGTGACAGTCCCTTATGGCTGCTGTCTGGCAGGGTGCCAGGCACAAGTCGTAGGGGATCGGTGCACCTGTATGTAAATGGCATGCAAATGGGGCTGTAATTAGATGCAAATGGCCCTCCATGCACCTTGTATAAATTATGGCCATATCTGCATGTTACCTTTTGAATATCGGAAATTTGTGCATGGCTCAATGGAACTTGCACCACCGCATCTGAATGCTCCACTCTGACCACTTGTGGTGGCGTAAGTTCCACTGCGCCATGCACAGTGGCTGTGGCCGGGGGGCGATATTCAAAGGAGTTGCTCAGTAGCGCAACTCCATTGAATATTGCCCTGGCCACACCCCAGCTCAACTTTTTGGAGCAGTGCAAGGGCTTGCACCACAGAATGGTGCACTTTGAATATTGGGCCCATTGTGTAATAAAGAAACAAAAACTCTACGTTACATTTGTAAATTTCAAATCTGCTTTTGATTTGATAGTTAGAAATACATTTTGGATTCAGATGTACAATTTAGGTATTGATCCAAATTTAATAATATTAATTAGGTGCCTATATTGCAATACTTGGTCTAAAACACAGTATTCAAATAATGGTCTGTTAACAAATGAAATTCCTACTGTCTGTGGTGGTTGTCAAGGCTGTGCACTGGCACCTACTCTATTTAACATTAATATTGATGAATTAATAGTTAATAAGCCAAGTGCTGGCGTTCATTCTCCTAAATTAGCTCAACCAATGATTCCATTGTTGGCTTACGTGGATGATTTAGCTATTTTTTCATTGATTAGATTAGGACTACAGAGAAGCTTAGAGAAACTTCATTTCTTGTGCAAGAAGCTAAACTTATTACCTAATCCACAGAAAACAAAGGTAATGATATTTGGTTCAAGACAAAAATATAAAAGACTTTCACTGGATGGTTCTTTATTGGATTTTGTTACAGAATTCACGGACCTTGGAGTTACCTTTTCATCAAATATGAAGTGGAATGAGCATATTACTTTTATAGCGGATAAAATGAATGAAACAGCATCAGGTTTAAAAAGGTTTAACATTAGATATGGAGGACATATGGTAGCACCAATGATTAAAACAATGCATTTTAAATTAATTCCTCAAGGACTATATTCTGCTGAAACTTGGGGTACTGCAGATTCATGTAAAATAAATGTAGTTGTAAATAGGACTTACAAACAAATTCTGAGACTCCCTTTTAATTCTTCTAATGCACTAGTTAGATCACAGTTGGGACAAATTCCGATAAAAGCATTGATTCATAATCGTATTCTATCTTTTTGGCTAAAATTGCAATTATCGGATCATGCCTTATTGAAAAATGTGTTAATAGGAAAACAAAATCTGGTCGGAGAACAAGAAATCTAATTGACTCTTACAGACAGAATCACTTTTGGATTATTATAAGATCAAATTAAAGCACTGGTTGGATAAAGGGATTATAGTTAATCTGGTCTACCTTAAAATTATAAAAAATATAGTATTTACTAGAGCCAAAGAAATTGATTTGTGTTTAATTAATGATCTGAAGGTTTTGAAATGGTTTGTTAATAATACAAAAGAACATAGTTTAAAGTTTTACCTAACTAATCTACATGATTCTGACTACAGAAAAATTATTACACAATATAGATTTGAGTCCTTTCCTAGTAATGTTTTGACTGCTAGATTTTCCAATGACCCACAAATTTGGGGTCTTTGTAACTGTGGTATGAAAGAGCTTGACTATCTACATCAGGTAATATTCAAATGCTCCTGGTACTCTGCTTTAAGAACAACATTTCTTGGAGAAGTTATTGGCTCCATGGTATTGCCCACTCAATATATTTTAGATTTGTTATTTAATTCAGAGGAAATCTCTATTTTGGAGAAACTGTCATTGTACCTCTTATGGGCATCACAATGCAGGAAGAAACAACTTGCTGCCTGGACTATAAAAGTGATTTGATATTTATGAAATTGTAAACATTTGTATTAATGATAGACAGCCCCATTAGGGTATGGATTTCTGGTATTATTAATGCATTTGTTATTATACTGTATTTTTATTATGTGTGTTTATATTTTGTATGACGTGTTTATATTCTGTCTGTATTGTAATGGCATTCTGTCAACAATAAACTATTTATCTAACTTGTACAGTGAGATTATTGTGGTTACCTCCCAACTGATGTAAAACAACAGGCTGTGTTGCTCGATGTTGGATTTAGTAGGCAATAGCATTATGTCTTAAAATATCTTGATTTGTATACCTTATGTGTATAAAAACTGTAAATGTTGAAAATACTACAGCACTAGGTCTTTTTGATAAAGGTAAAAAGTTATTAGGGGACTGTATTATAAAGCTTACTTTAGTTGTGTTATTTAAAATTCATGTGCATTACAGATCGATTGAGAGGCCCTTTGGCACCATGCATTCCTGCTTTAAGCTGAACAAGCCTAAAATGTCATGGTAATTTGCATATAGATCCCATTGCATTATGGGTGTGTGTGTGTGATGTTGTATTTCTTTGAAACTTGGCTTTACTGCCAATGCCTTTTGGGGTAACCCTTGCTTCAGTGCTTCTGCACTGAGGTTCTTTGTCTTTAGCTTGTTTTTGGAGTTTTTCTGTTTTTGAGCTCCCCATCACCCAAACACACAAGATAAACATAGAGATTAAAATAATTTTCACTAACAAGATAAATAAGTAGGTTAGTAAGTGCTGACCAAAAGCAGAGGAAGGACATACATTGTCTATGCAGCAAATTGATGTACTGAAGAAGGGATATACCATTGCTTAAGGTTATCCCATGTGATCACTAAGGAAAGTGAATTACCTACAATTCTGCAAAGAATTTAGATTTATTTTGGAGTCAATTATTGATCCTGATTTTGAAATAAGATAAAGCCATACTGTTGTGTGTTGCACTTATCTGCTGTTGTTGTGTTATCATTACCCACACCCTGAGACACTGAGCATATTCAGAAACAATTGTTTCAAATTTTAAAAATTGTAATAACTTAAAATGGCTTATTATTTTTCTCCAGAGCAGTAAAAGACACATCTGAGGGGTATCCCTTTCTGCCCTGGACATGTCAGACCAAAAAAAAAAACAAATGGTCTGGGCTGTAGGCAAGATCAAAGAAAAATCCCAGTAAAGACAATGAGCAACATGTTTTATTCACCTCTCCATAACTTGGAAACTGCACATCTGACCAGAATGTATCTTGCCACATCAAGAAATCTTCTCCACAGGACTGCACATACAAAAGTTTATAAATCTGTTGAACGGTTTCAAAGTTATTAAAGTGCAAAATTTTGAGTTTAACATTGAAGTGCATACCCAACCCTAACTATAGGGGTGCAACCACACCTCCTCAATATATATATATATAGTGGCACAGTAGTGCCACTATAGTTAAGGTTGAGTACCCCATTTAAGGTTAAATCTGAAATTTGCCAGCTGAATAACATTGCCACTGTATGATGGATTTACGTGAAATTTAGCATGCATAGTCTGGTACCATAGATTGCTGGTCCTGCCAAGTTTTGTTATGGTCAGATGTACAGTTGCAGAGCTACAGAGCACCGAAAACCACAAAATATATGCATTTTTGTGTATTCTTTGCTCGTGCCTACAGGTCACATGGTTTGCATGACTGGTCCAAAGCCTTCAGAGAACATGCAGCCAGGGTCCCCAATATACCTTTCAAAGATTTCATGAAAAAATATTGAACAGTTCAAAAGTTATTCAAAAAACAAGTCTTCCCATTATTTCCTATTATAGTCAATGGGAAAAGGTAACAAAATATGTGAAAGTGTCACAAATTCACTTTTTACTTTCATAAATGACCCTTGTAGTGTCACAAATCAGCCATCCTGTTTCAATTGGTGGTCACAGAAATGCTTGGCATTTAAATTTGGGGTTCTCTAGGGACACAATTCTTGTTGTGTTCACCTAGTCGAGCCCTGAGGATGCTAGTCATGCCTTTTTTGGGGGGTAAAACACCCCAGAAATATGTTTTTTAAATTTTTGTAAAAAGTAGTGTCTTATATGTGACACTTTCATGATTTTATTTGTGAAAGTGTTGTGATTTGCTACATTACTTTGCAATATTATGGTCAAAACATTAGGGAATCTTTGCCACTCAGCTGCAAAAGAACGGTTTAGTCTTTTGGGCTGAAATTTGAAGGGAGGAAAGCCAAGGTCCAACAGATGTGTCTTTTTGTGGGTTAGTGACAAAAATATTAGAGGGCTGCAAAGTTACAGCACTTCAAAATTGACAATTTTTCCCATAGGCTAACATTGCAGTGTCCACCGAGCCTTTTGGGGCCCGTATCTAGAAAACAGTTCGAGATACAGACTTTTTGTTGGAAGAATGCGTAGTCCCCCACTGGGGGCTAAGTACAAAACTAGCCTGGAAAGTCATAAATAATATGAGATTTTAAATTTTTTTTCTACTTTGTATGGTTCCTGAGATACAAGGAATTTAGTATTCCAAGTGCTGATTTTCTGCTCTGAGTGCAATTATTGTGCATACATTCTTTGTATTCACTGTGCTTTTGAATGCACATTTTTGGGAAAAAAGGTGTGCATTTGCGCTACTGTTACCGTTACCATTTCCGCTGCTTTTCTATTACCGCTTGCATTAGTATTTCTATTTACGCCACTGCAGGCAAGCATTTCTTTTGCATTGCATTTACATGCGCTTTGTGTTGTTGCTACTGTTTGAGTTTCTGTTAACGTTTTTGTTTGCATTTGCTTTTGCATCACCATGTACATTACCCTTTGCATTTGCGCTTGTGTTTGTATTGTGTTTGTATGCACTAGATAAACCACTCTGAGGTGTGTGGTCATGCTCTGATATCAGTGTCAGTGGCTCAGTAGATAGCACACTCTCCTCTGAGGCTGGGAGATCAGAGGGTTGTGGGTTCAGTTCCCACATCTGGCACTTGGGTTAATATCCCAGTACTGACACTGTAATGCAGCATGAGAGGGGTGCTACATTTCTGTGGTGCCGTCTTTCGTATGAGACATTAAACCGAGGTCCCATCTGCCTGGACTGGTGGTAGTTCAGGTGGATGTTAAAGATCCCATGGCACTTATCGAAAAGAGTAGGAGAATTTCCCCGGTGTCCTGGCCAAATTTCCCTCATTCACTAAAAATACCACCAACAGCTTAATCTGGTTCAAGGTCAATTGGCATTCATCTGTATCCCCCCTCCCCCGGGTTGTGCCTGAAAATAGGCAGGATTTGTCTAGTGCACTTACCCGGTCAACAAAAGCTAAATAAATACCTTTACCATTTGTGTTTCCGTAACCATTTGTGTTAGCGTTTCCATTAATGTCACCTTGTGCGTTACCCTTTGTGTTTGCACTTGTGTTTGTGTTACTGTTACCATTTGCATTTCCATTACTGTTTTTCTTTGCATTTACTTTTGCTTCACCTTGTATGTAACCATTTGCATCTGTGTAAGCACTTGCATTTGTGTTTACATTTGCGTTTCTGTTTTCTTTGGCATCATTGTTGGTGTTACTGTAAGCGTTTGCATTTCCAATTGTGTAACTGAGACAGTGTGCATTACCATTTGCATTTGAATACGTGCTTGCATTTGCATTAGTGTTTTCTTTGGCTTCATTATTGGTGTTACTGTAACTGTTTGCGTTTTCAATTGCATTACCATCATTGTTAGCGTGTTCATTACCAATTGCGTTTGTGTTTCCATTGGCCTTAGTGTTTGGGCTTTCAGTGGCATTTCCATTGTCAGGATCATTACAGTTTCCCTCTGCATCACCGTTGTGGTTACTGTTTGTGCTTCTATTTGTGTTCGTGTTACCATTTGCATTTTTGTTACTGTTTCCTTTACCATTTGTGTTTGCAGTTTCGTGTCTATACCACATTCCATTCACTTTTTATAGTGCACATTCTTAAAAAGAAGGGAAATTCATGGCAAAAAAACTCTGTTTAATGCATCAGTTAGGGTTGTTCCACAGCGACAAAAGCAAAAAAATCCAGTGTTAGGGTTGCCACCCATTGCACCCCCTGCCCACCACACCCCCACCAACAGGCATTGGGGTGTGTGGGTCATCGGCCCTAACTCTCACCCCATTCCATGTGTAAATTAGCTGAGGTGGTGCAGTATAGAGAATGGGGTGAGAGTTAGACCAATGACCCCAACGCACACCCCAATGCCTGTTGGTGGGGGCAGGGTGGGTGGGGTACAAGGGCAACCCTAACACCGAATTTCCTTGCTTTTGTCACTGTGGAACAGTCCTAACTGATGCATTAAACAGATTTTTTTGCCATGAATATATATATATATATATATATACACACACACACATACATATAGATAAGCCACTCTGAGGTGTGGTCATGTTTGATATATGCACGCCTTGGTGCATCAGTCACCAAGGCATGCGATATCAGAGCATGATTGCACACCTCAGAGTAGTTTATCTATCTTATAAAATGTCAGAATTGTTTTGAGGGGGTAAAAGTGCAGGTGTACAATCACGCTCTGATACACACATGGTCATGTGATGCTGTTTGGCCAATAATATTGCTGTATTTTCCTACCCATTTATATATATATATATATATATATATTATGTATGTGTGTGTATATATATATATATATGTGTGTGTGTGTGTGTGTGTGTGTATATATATATATATATATATATATATATATATATATATATATATATTATAGTGGCACAGTCCTGCCACTATAGTTAGGGTTCAGTGGTCACTTACATACTGAAGTCAAAAGTTTGGGCATTAATAACTTAAGACCCATTCAACAGATTTGCCTGAAATTTGGAATGTGCGGTGGGGCATGGTAGATCTCTTGATTTGCCAAATTGTGTTTCAGTCTGACTTATGGTCTTTGCATATGAAAATGCTGAAAAATGCAAAATTATCTATTTTTGGAGGCAGCGTTTGGGATTTTGGACATGGCCCTGCATGGCCATCATGTGGCGTGCCACTCTGCAACATGGCTCATTTGAAAGAGCTTCACTGGCTGAATATGTCACTTTTCATTTGGTGAAAAGAATATTGAGGTATTCAAAAGTTCTAGCACTTTTAAGTTCCCATTATAAGACAATGGGAAAATTTATATGGTTATTTTGTGAACAAAGAATGGGATTTTTGCCATCTGGTCCCTCCTCATGATTAAAAAATTTGAAAGCTCACAATCAGAGATTCTTTGATCCTGAAGGAGGGACTAGATGGCCAGATTTGAAGGGACCAGATAGCCCAATTTTAACAACCTTTAAAATGTAATATCTCAGAAGTGGTTTGGTCTTTTAACTTGGAATTTGGAGGGTGTTGAGGGGATGTCCTGTCGATGTGAATTATGGTGCTTAGGTATTAGAAAATACATTCATTGCAGAAATATGGCATGGCACAGTTTACATTTTGCAGAGAGTGTGTTTTGCATTGTGGTAGTGTCTTGAAATTTATAGGGCAGCTAGTCTTACTGCCATGGACATACTTTTCAGTTGTTAGGTATGTAAAATGTAAACAGGTGCGGACTTCTGCCACTCTGACCAATGAAAATCTCAAACTTTAAAATGTTATATCTGGACACAGTTTGGTCTTTTAAATTGAAATTTGCAGGGTGCTGAGGGGATGTCATGTACATGTGAATTATAGTATTCAGGTGTTGGAAAATTAGGTTGCTGCAGAGGTATTGCGTGATGCACTTTACATTTTGCATATCGCATTTTGCATTGTGGTAGGCACTTGTAATGTTAAACCTCACATTTTGCATGTTAATAACTTTGCAACCATTCAATGGATTTGCACATAATTTGGAATGCACAGTCTGGTTTGGTAGATCTCTTGATTTACTAAATTTTGTTTCAGTCAGAAGTATGGTTTTTGCACAGCAAAGTGTCAAATAATGCACTTTTTGCCACTTTTGCACATTTTTTGTCCGTGGCGCTGTGTGGAACCCTGCTGCTTTTTGTTTGGTGAAAAAATGTTAATATCTTCAAAAGTTATTACAATTTGAAATTTCCGTTATATCCTATGGGAAAATGTATATGCATTTTTGGAATGTTAATGAGAAAGACCAGATGGCCCAAATTGAGATGACCATATCTCAATAACAGTTTGGTCTTTTTACTTGAAATTTGCAGGGTGTTGAGGGGATGTCATAGTGATGTGAACTCTGCTATTTAGGTGTTGGGGAAGTAATTTGTTGCAGAGATATTCGATGACGTAATTGACATTATTCACATAGGATTACATTGCAGTCTGTGTCATGACAGAGGCAGAAGGAGTGGTGAGAGGAGAGGAGAAACATTGCTTGTGATGAGGCAGGAGTGAGGTAGGAGTGGGAGGAAGAGGAGGGATTGAGCACAGGAGTTGAAAAAAGAGGAGGCAACAAAAGCAGGGTTGGAGATGGGGGAATTACTCACTGTGAGAACTGTGGGGATACTGGGTTGGCAGTAGTGTTGTGCGAAATTGTGAAATTTTGCTCTGCAAAATATTTTGCATCTGTGAAATTCAGATGACAACATGCAAAATTTCACCAGCAAAATGTGAAATTTTACCCACAAAATGCAGAAGTTTGCCACTCACAGGTAAAATTCTGCACTTTGCAGGCAACATCCTGCATTTTGCCGGCAACATTCTGCATTTAACGGGTGAAATTCTACATTTTGTGAACTATTTTGCATGGCAAAATTTGCAATTTCATCAGATTTTCACTGGTGAAATTAAATGTCACTGCATCTCTAGTTGGCAGGAGAAAGGGAGTGGATAACCTTCCAGAATTTGGAGGTGTGATTAAGGTTATTCTAGAGTGTGGAAGCAAAATATTTGAATTTCATAGCTTTGGAACAGGAATTGTGAAGGGTCCAGTATTTATACAGGTAAGCAGGGGAATCCAGTGATCTTGAAGGATCATTCTGTAAATATCTACTTTGTTATTACAGTATCTCATAATACTGTATGTACTGCAATTTTCCATATGTGATGCATTAGTGGGTTATACACCCTCCCTCTATGAGCCCCTGAAAATGTAAAGGCCATTCTTTTTGTGAGAGGACATGATTTCAAAGGATTACTATGGCAGGCTATGCAAACAGCTGTTCCTCATGAACCAGATAGGGCAGGAATTGGGGTGGGTAGCCCATGTATCCATCTACCGAGATTGAGCACTTTCAAAAAAGGCAACTCAATCACGACACTTTTACACATGACTACTGGCAGGGAGGATGACAGGATAGGGGGATGGCGACTATAGTGACAGGATGTCACTATGTATACACATGCATAGGGGGTGGGGAGGTCCCACACCATGTGACAGGTTGAAGGGGATGGAGGGTTTGTGGGGTGTAGTGTGGTGATGGACTGCTAAGCTGGCTATGTGACACAGTGGGTTAGTGGCAGGCTGGGATTGGAAGGGTGCTGGGTTTGATTCTGGCCTCACTCATTTTTTGCACTGGGTTTATTTATTTTTTTTCATTTTGCATCCCCCAACATGCATCCCCCTTGAGATAAGAATCCTTTAATGGGGAGGGGTGCAGGGGGCAGTCCCCTGCATGAAACATTGCAATCTAAGTGTCCGGCACTGTCTTGCTGTGCTTTTTGGTGATGCAGACTTGCCCAAACAGCGATCGCTATTATGCGTCACCAATATCACATGGAACCATTGGGTGTGATTGTACCAGGAGCCCACACCATGATGATACTCTGCTCAAGAGATGTAGGGGGGCACCTGGTCAGCCTTTCTTGTTCAGAGCATTTTTTGTTTATATGCCTATTTTGAAACTTTACACTCTTTTGTAACAGTACATCTTGATCAGTTCTTGACAATTTTGTCAATTATCTGGTATTAACTTTACAGCTTGGACTAAACTTGTAATATAGTCTCCCAAACATCTTCTCAAAGGTACCTATCTGTAGACTTTTGTTCGTTTTAAGGTGTCTGCCCAATATATATACTTAGTATTTATACATAGTGATCACCTAGCATAAAACAAATGAACCCCATGAGGTGACCCATAGGAATTTATTGTCCTGGATTGGTGGGAGAGGAACCACTCTTTCTACTTACATACAGCATAAAGTTCTGCATTTAAATTTGTTTCACTATTCATATAATCACGTAATAGATCCATTCAGTACAATAAAACATAATAGAGTACAATAAAAATATGATCATGCATTTTAGGCCATCAAGCTGGTTGGGTGGGGCAAGATATAAAATAAGCACATTTAATAAAACAATTATAAATTTAATATACTAATCTGAAATAAGTTACAAGCATAAACCAGCAATGAAAAACCCAGAGAGATGGTAATTAATTGAGATATCTCTAGCATGTGCACCAAAATAGAGAGAAAAATACTAGCTAGTAGTAACATAGATTGAAAATAAAATGGGAACAATCTATAAGAAAAATAAGTTATATATTAAAGCAATCATACTGTTAGCAGAAACCATTTGCTTCAAAGACATTTAATCCTAGAGTATTGCTGAAATGCAGGCATATGAAATACACCTTCTTGTGTTTCGGACTCTTTTTGTTGTCTCCTTTGAAAAAATAGTTTCTTTTTCTGCTCAGTTTTTCTATCCAGGATAAACTCGGGGATGAAGAATACATGCTTCTTGCCCTTGTTGTTACCAAACACTTTTCAGGAAACAAGACCTGCAAACTTGTCCCTGTTTGTTGCAGATCCTCCCAAAAAGCAAAGAAGCAATTCCTCTGCTCTTGTATGACTCCGGTCACATCAGGATAAATATGGACTTTGAAAATGTCAAATTGTATTGCAATGTTTTCTCTAGGCCACTTACTGTATATAATGAAGTCTTGTTCTGTACCATATGCCAGTTTCATAATAATCATTGTTGTTGAGCAGAACTTTTTCCTTTTTATGGAATTTGGATCTACAGTATATTTTCTGTTTTCAACTATTTCCAAATTTTGGAATAGATTAACTATATGAAGTAGTGCAGTCTTGGAGGGGCTTTTAACAATTTTTTTCTGCAGCCTAAAGGCATTGTTACAAAAGGCACATTATTTTCTGGAAAGTCCAAATAGGTCTTAAAAATGTCCTTCAGCTGGTCCAATAAAGAGCCCTATTGATCATCAAGCTTGTTTGGTAAAGTTTTTTCAAAAGTCCCAATTTTTCTCTGCATTGCATTTCAATTGTGTAGGAATTTTGGAGGAAAGGTCTTCACATGTTAGTGGACAACTGTGCTGAATTTGAAAGTTTTTTTTTCTGGTAGAAGCTGTTTTATTAAAACACTGTTTCTAGTTCTAGTATTGTTCCATCTATACAGATCTTTTATCAACCTCAGTGGCTGTTTCTAATTTACACTCTGGGGCTAAGAACTATTTTAGAACCCTATGATGTAGTTTATATCCTTCTCAACTACAACGTTCTATAGTAGAACATGGATGTATTGTGACAACAATGGAAGAACAGAGCAAGGACATAAACTGTATCATACAGTTCAAAAATGGTCTTACTACCTGTGTGTAGATGTGAAATGGGTAGCACATCACTTCAGTGATTCAATAATAGCAAAGGCACTTCAGTGATGCCAATAACAGAGATTACAATCACAGCACAGTAGATACTATAGTGATTACAGCATTTGAGTGAAAATACAAATTGGTGGTTGGTAAACACAGCCCAATACAAAATGAATGATTCAGATGCTGCTACTTACCTCAGTGTCCATGGGGTCATGGTGTTAGAATCCTAGAAATGGGGGGATTTGGAAGGGTACAGTCCCCACATCACAACAAGGAATTTGTGTCAATTAGTGTCAGCTGGCAGTTACACTGATAAATAGGTGTGGCATACATGGTCAGGGTGCACCAGAATCATGTCTGTCGAGTTCCTGAGGAGCCAACGAGGTATGCCTATGCCTATGTTGGTGTACTAGGGGCTTCATATATCAGAAGGATAAGGAGGTTGGAGAGAAGATATACTGGCATTGTTTGTGGTGATTATCACAAGTTTCAATGCCCTGCAAGAGTTCATACAGTTGCAGACCATGTGGTTGATGTACCTCATGGCCATAACAATGTTGCTGATGCTGCTGCCATCAGTGCTTGGTGAATAATGGCCAATATGAAGGAGTGAATGAGAAGCAATAGGAGAGTACTTCACAGGCCTTGGTGGAGAGTGCAGCATCAGCAAGTGATGCCATTGCAGGATCTCTGCCAGATGTCCATCTGATGCGATGGACTATGCAGCAAATTCGACAATCTGAACAAGTTTGTCCAGTAATGCCTGCAAGTGCTGGTGCACTGATTATACCCCTGGAGTGTACTACCACACACAGTGGGGAGAGGTTTCTATTTTGGGATAGTGGGACTGCTTCTGATAGAATATTGGTCTTTGTCACTGACCAGGGTCTTAATTACCTGTCATCCTGTACACAGTGGTTTACGGATGCCACTTTCCACTCATGTCCCATGCTATTCAATCAATTGTACACCATTCATGGGTGTAGAGAAGGTAGTGTTGTCATTCCTGCTGTCTATGTTTTGATGACATCACGGAGTGTGTCAAGTTATGATGCTGTCATGCAGTGCCTGAAGGGTTGGGCAGAAATGATGCTGCCAAGATCTGTGATGATGGATTTTGAGAAGGCAGCAATGAGGACTGTGCGTGCTGCATTCCCTAATGTTGCTGTGAGGAGATGCTTTTTCCATTTCATGCAGGCTGTTTGGAGGCATGTGCATTGTTTCCTGAGGTGCTGCAGAGGTATGTGTCCGAGCCAGACTTTGCTTTAAATATTCATGCACTGCTGTCATTAGCATTCATCCCTGTGTGTGATGTAGAGCAAGCCTTTGATGAATTGCCGGACAGTGCATTTTTGAACAATATGAGGAACTTCTAATGCAGTTGATGAATTACTTTGAGGATACATGAGTCGGGCATCCCATGAGCTGTTTGGGACAGTGCTGAGCTATGTATCCTTTGTGCACATGGAACTGCTATGATGCAGTTATAAGTGGGCAGGCATGCACTAATAATTGAGGTGAGGGTTGACATCATGCATTTAATACATGTCTTGGCTCATGCCACCCTACAGTGTGGAGATTTATTTATTGTATTCAGGAGAAGCAAAGAATGGCTGGGGTGCAGATCGCCCAGCTGATGTCTGGAGCCGCTGCTGCTGGGGGCAGGAAATGCTACAGGAATCTGACCAAGAGAATTGTACTAGTCATCAGGGAGTACAGTCATTGTCCTAGGATGAATACCTGTTGGGGCTTGCATATAATTTTCAGATGCAAGTGTAGATAGCGATAAATATTGTCACTTAGTTTGCTAACTTGTGCTGAATATGTATTTCAGCAAAATAATGAATCGCTGAATTTTGATTCAGTATTTGTATTTGCTGAAATTGTCATTCAGCAAAATAGCTTGGCTGAAATGACATGGATCAGAGAAATGCTCACTAGGATAACTCCAAGTCTTTTGCGATGGAACAAAGAAGGGAACTGAAACCAAAATTTACAAAGAAGCTTCTATCGAGGAAAATGACTTATTGGTTCAGTGTAGTTCTCCTTTAAGAATTCTTGTTTCGATAAGGAACTGTATGTGATTCATTCATATCCTTTTCAAATCGCATGTGATTTTACTACTTTGTTTCAAATCCACTTTACTATCAAACATTTTACTAGTGGTCAAGTAAGCAAGAAGACACAACAACATACCTCCCAAGTGTACCAGACTGAGCGTGATGTTCTAGATTCTGGCCCCAGTAGTCCACCTGTACCGCTGCCCTGCATTCACCTTTTCTTTTCCACCTGGAACACCAAAACCATGTGGCCACACCATGCACAACACTAATCCCTTTGTTTGCTGCTCATCACTAACTTTCAAATCCTTCCTGGCCTGTCTCATCATGTCTGCAGCATGACACATCTAGTAATGATGACGTCGGGGAGGAGGGGGCCTAGTGGGACTCAAGACTAGAACAACTGGCAAGTTGAGTGATGGCCCACCCCATGCCCCCAGGCTACCCTACACCCCTGCCCCACAAACCGATTAGTGACTGTCTCAGGTCCTCCCTCAGGTCCGCTGCCCCACTATAAGCAGCCTCGGTGTCCAGAGGGGGAACCATAACTTTGGAAACATTTTCAGCAGAGGACCACTGCAGAGAAGGACCAGCAGCCACCAATTGCCATGCAGCACAACTGGAAGCCGGAACACAGGCCAAGCAATGAGTCAGAAGAATGCGCCACCAGCTGAGAGAGCAACAGACAAGCAGACCAACCTGCTGCAGAGGTTGGTATTCAGCATTGGCCTGTTGCTGTGCCTTTTTGTGCGCTTTGTCATTTTTAAAGCATACGGACAGGGTGGGGCGGTCGGGGATGGAGGGGGTTCGTTCTTGTGAGGCACCAGCAGGGCAGACAGTGACATAGACTCAAGCCAGCAGCAGCCAAGGAGAAGAGAGAGAGAGAGAGAGAGAGAGTTCTTAGAGGTTGATCAGGTCCTGTCGGAATGACCTGTAGTTGACGACCCAAATCCCATGCAAATTCCAACCATCAGAAGATACTGCCTGCACAGCAGAGGACAGCTGCCTGAATAAAGTCCCTCTGAATGGCATCAGTGCTCACAGCACAGTGTTCTGTGCCAAGATCCTTCAGGCTTCCACTTCCAAATGGGCTGTAAAATCATGGAAGTTGGCTTGATTACAGACAGTGCTGCTGCTGCTGTGTTCTAATCTGTGTTGCTGTCCTCTTTGACTGTTTGGTTTGGGGGTTTGCAGATCGGCCCCAGGCAGAGAAAAGACAGTATTGCACTTGCATTTGGAAGTTGGTTGTGCACTTGTGCTGTTTGTGTGCTGTGCAGAGTAGATTGGGTGCCTGGGTCGGTGGGTCCTGTTGTGTGGTGCTGGGTCCAGTCCCCCCGTGGTGGACCAACCAACAGAGGCACAGCCTGGCCTGGTGATCTTGCCTTGTACATAGTTGGCAGAGCATCAGTATGTCCACCACCACCACCACTGAAAAAGCTAATGGACCAGGAGGGACACCACCACTAAACTTTCTTGCAGTACTACTGGGCTACTGGGTTTGTTTTTGGTTTTTTTTTGACTGAGGGTCTCCAATCTTTGTTTGCTGCCTGTACAGTGGCAGAGCTGTTCTTGCCTTGCTGGTGCTCACTTGTCCTCAGCAAGCAAGGACAGAAGAAAAGAAGCACCCCGGCCCCAGTGGAGGAGCTGACTGGCCAGAAGGGATCTCTACTAACTTCCCTTACTCTGCTGCTGGGCTACTGGAGAGCGAAAGTGTGGTGCATAGCTGCAGATGTCCAGGGCTGTGTTTTTGTGTGGGTCTTGATTGTGCAACCATGGTATTGCCACTGTCACTTATGCAAGTGTGCTAATACTTCTTTTTCTTGTTCACCACCAGATACATCTGCCACCACCCTAAAGGAATTGAGTGTGGCTGCCACTGTACTGGAGGTTCAGTGAGGGAGCTTACACCAACCATTGTCAGACTCAAAAGAAGCCCCACCAGCAACCCCCACTAATCAGGCCAAGAACTGCATCATGGACTACACCACTATGCAGGCATTCATCACCAGCAAAAGGAAGTGAGAGGAGGAGGAGGATGAGCAGCAGCTGAATAGTGCCACAGGTATGTTGCTGGGGATTTTTGGAAATTGAAACTGTTTTTGTACATGACGTTTAACTGACTTTTTGGGGGGTAGGTTGTTGCCTGCTACCAATCATATTTCTATTTACTTTATAGAATTGTATGTGCAAGTAGTACGTACACCTTGTTTTATGCTTGGGGAGGGGGTCAGCTTGCTGTGTGACACCTAGGTGGTATAATAATAGTTATGTCAGTGTGAAAAATGCAGTACAGCTGTGTTAATAAACCATCAGTGTTGAATGCACACAGCGAGCAGGACCCCCTTCCCATCAACCCCAAAAATGATGTGCATGTCCAGTTTTAGCAGTGAGTATCTTGCTTGCTATGTGACATTGCGTTGGATTACTTTTAATGCCATGTGTAATGGAATTGTTTTAGAAGTCTTGGGCGGGGGGGGGGTTGTGTGCTGTGTGCTGTGTCATGTCCGGACAAGGTCTGATTTATTAATATGATAGTAGTGTTAGTGTAACACATTACACTCATACTAATAAACCATCAGGATTGATTGGACACAGCAAGCAGGACCCCCCCACCCACCAACCCAAAAAACAAGGCACATGGCTTATTTTTCATGGTGACAGTGTGGTTTGTTTGCTATGTGACATTGAGTCAGATTAATTGTGTAACAGAATTGTTTGCACTGGTGTTTGGGTGCACTGGGGGGGCGCTTGCTGCATTCAAACAATGGCTGATTTTTTTTTAATGACTGTAGTGGTAGTTGGTGATGAGTGGTTGGCAGGCTGGCCTAGTGGTGTGGAGGTCTGAGGCATTACGCCTTGCCACCTGCCACACCAGAGAAGAAATAAGTATTTGAAATTGAAAATTATTGTTGTTTTATTATTGTCTGCCTGAAGGGATTACAGTCTCTGAGAGCGGAGGTAAAGTTGAGGTGTGTTGCCTTTCTTTTGTTTAGATGTTTGCATTTTATGTTTGCATAGATTGCGGGGGTGACTCTAGAATCAGATAATTCCAGTGTGCACAGCCCAGTGAAGAAGCAAAGACAGTACACAACATTCCAGGCTACCTGAAATCTTCATTTGATTGGGTCAGTGACAGCAGGAAAGGAGAACATATGCATTCTGCAAGATATGCTCCTGTGATTTCACCATAGGCCATGGAGGACGCCTTGATCTGCAGTGCCATGCAGCTTTGGAGAAGCACTGCAACAATGTCAAGCATGCCACATCTGGACAGAAGCTCTCCAATTTGTTTGCAGCACAAGCAAGCTCAAAAGTTATAGAGGCAGAAGTTGCTTTTGTTGCAATGCTTGCAGAGCACAACTTGTCATTTTCATGTGGCGATCACATTATTAAATATATGAAGAAGTACTGTTCTGATCCTGAAGTACTAAAAAAGATGACTTGCGGTGCCATGAAAACAACCTGCATAGCAAGGGATGTCATGGGGCCTATGTACCAGGAAGATGTTGCAGCAAAGTGCCGAAAAGTACCATATTGTGTCTACATGGATCAGAGCATAGACATGGGAGATGAAAAACTGTTAGTTATTCTTGTGGGTTATTTTAATGATGAGCAAGGAAAGCATGCAATCAAGTTCTTGGATATGCCTGAGTGTATCTCAGGAACTGGACAAAACATGTTTGACTGTCTTATGGAAACACTAAACTGATTTCACATCCCAACGGACAATCTTGTTGCACTGTCATCTGACAATGCTGCCTCCATGATTGGCAAGAGGAACCCTGTTTTATCAAGGCTCCAAGCCCTAAATCCACATATTGTCAACATGGGGTGTCTCTGCCACCTGGCAGATATCTGCAGCAGAGCAGCAGTAAAGACTCTGACAAAGATTGAAGTGCTTGGTCAGATGTCTACTGCCACTTTGCTTCCAGTGCACAAAGACAACATAAGTTAAAAGAATTTGCACTGTTTGTGGATGTCAAACCACTCAAGGTTATAAAGCATGCACCAACATGGTGGCTCAGCCTGAACAAAATTGTCAAGAGGATACTGGATCTGTGGCCTGCACTCCTGCCATATTTACGGTCAGCAGAACAAAGACCAGCAAAAGTGGAGAGCATCACCAAAAGACTGGAGAGCCACAAAATCCGAATGCAGTTTATGTTTCTAAAATATGGGCTTGAACCTCTGTGCCTGTTCAACCAACAGATGCAAAAAGGTGACAGCCAACTAATGAATTTGCACTCTGACATCTCTCGACTCCTCCACATATATGCTGGCAGAGTTCTGCGGCCTGAGATGGCCAGGAAATTGCTAAATGACAATGATGCTACCATTCTGGACAATCCTGGCAGTTTTCTATGCCACAGTGACCTTCGTCTAGGGGCAGAAATATGACAGTACATGATGGAGCAGGAAGAGAGCATTGCTGGGACTGTCATAGAAACCCACATCTACCAGAGGGCAGTTGTGTTTTATTCTACTTTCATATCCAAAATACTAAAGAAATTTCCTGTGAACAATAAGTTTGTGCAAAATGTAGGACTTGTCCTCAATCCTTCATCAAAACTCAAGGTAACACCCTCTATGGTAACAGACTTGGCAGATCATCTAGGAATCTGTGAGACAATAGAAGAGAAGGACACATTGCTGGATGAATTTTCTGTGTACCAGTTGTCAGATACAGGGACCCTAACTGGACCAATAAATGGACCCCATTCAGCCCTCCCAAAACATTGGGTCACAGTCCTCAAAACTGTTGATGGAGATAGTTCACTGCAGTACTTTAAATGATTGATGATGGTACTACTTTGCTTGCTGCATTCAAATGCAGATGCAGGGCACACTTGTAGCATGGTGTGTAAAGTTAAAACTAGGTGATAGGTTTAAATACTTCATTGGCAAGCATTTAAACTAGCCAAGGGGGGAGGCACTGGAAAGAAGCAGGGAAATCCTAGCCCCCCCAAAAAAATCAGGGTACTAAGTGAGGTAGACATCAACATAGAGATGTCAATAGGGAGAAGCACTGGGGTAAATGGAGAAAGTGACAAATGCAATAAGGACAGAGATGGGGCAAAAAGGGGTAAGGCCATCAAGAAATTGAGGGCAATGTGTTTTAACACCTGTAGTCTGGGCAACAAGCTCCCTGAACTGGTGGCCTTGATGGAAGAGGGATACCTGGATATTGTAGCAGTCACAGAAACATGGTACACAGAGAACCATGACTGGGATGTTAACATACCAGGCTACACAACCTACAGGAGAGACAGGGAGGGCAGAAGGGGGAGTAGCTCTCATGTAGGGAAAGGATAAAAGCAACTGAACAAAAGAGTAAACAGGGAGAGAGGAGGCACTGTGGGTCACCTTAGAGACTGGAAATGGCACCACAATCCACACAGGGGTTGTATACAGACCCCCAAGTCAGCGGGAGGGAATGGACAAGGATATGATACAAGGCATACTTAGGATGGCAGAGAAAGGGGAGATACTGTTGATGGGGGACCTCAATATGTCAGATGTTAACTGGAGCACCTTTGCTGCAGCCACATCCAAAAGCAGGGCCATTCTTGATGCCCTTCAGGTGGCATGCCTCAGAAAGCTAGATTTGGAACCTACTCATGAGGGAGCAATCTTAGACCTCATACTCAAACGGGGACAGTGAGAGGATCTCAGATCTAGAAGTGGTAGCCATTTGGGAACAAGTGACCACCAAACAGTGTGGTTCATGATAAACCCGGCTACAGAGTCAAGCTTTACACAAAAGTGAGGGTTCTGGACATCGAAGGGCTGACTTTGGCAAGATGGGAGAGTGCCTAGAAAAGCACTAGCAAACAGGCTAGAAGGAGGGGTGAGAAACAATGAAATATCAAAACTGCCATCACAGAGCCAACAAGCCTTGTGTGAAGCAAATAAACAAATCAAGATGAAAGAAAAGGCCACTATGGTCTCAAAAAGTAGGCGTGAAGGTTAGGGAGAAAGATAGCATTTAGGAAGTAAGGAAACACAGAAGGAGCAGGACAGAGAACTAACCAGTTAAGGCAGAAGGAAGCAGGGAGGGTAGTCAGAATAGCAAAGGCACAAACTGAGGAAAAAGATAGCCAACTCAGTTAAGAAGGGGGATAAAAACCTTTTACAGGTATATCATGGAGCGTAGAAAGATAAAGGGAGGGATAGTGTGACTGAATAGAATGGACGTTGGGTGGGCAGAGAGTGACAGTGTAAAAACAGCGATAATGAATGAATACTTCTGTTCAATATTCACAAAAGAGGAAGTGGGGGAGGTGCCTAATCCAATTAACAGAAGCACTCTGGAGAGGGGAGTAGATCCCAGTCCTTTCACAGAAGAAAGGGTTCTGAAAGAACTCCTAAAACTGAAGGTGGACAAAGCAATTGGGCCAGATGGAATTCACCCCAGAATTCTAAAAGAATTAAGCAGAGAACCAGTGACACCACTGACTACCGTTTTTAACAAATCATGGGTGGATGGTGTGGTACCTGAGGACTGGAAAAAGGCTGATGTGATTCCCCTTTACAAAAGTGGGACCAAGATAGAGGCAGGAAACTACAGACCTGTCAGTTTGACCTCTGTGATAGGAAAAGTGATGGAATCACTTCTGAAGGAAAGAATTATTGAGTACCTAGAGGCCAGTGGGGCACAGGACCCAAGGCAGCATGGGTTCACAGCGGAAAGGTCATGTCAGATGAATCTAATTGATTTCTTTGACTGGGTGACCAAAGTAGTAGACCAGGGAGGGGCTGTGGACTTAGCCTACCTAGACTTTAGTAAGGCATTTGACACAGTCCCACACAAAAGATTAGTAGTCAATTTAACCAGCCTGGGAGGGTCCCAGGTGGTAGCCTAGGTAAACATTGGCTGAACAACAGGACACAGAAGGTAATTGTAAATGGAGTCCAGTCTGAAGAAAGAGGGTTACTAGTGGGGCACTGCAGGGTCTCAGTACTGGGTCCAGTCCTTTTTAGTTTCTTTATAAGTGACATTGCAGAGGGACTGGAAGGAAAAGTATGCCTTTCTGCAGATGACACAAAGATCTGCAACAGGGTTTGATACACAAGGAGGTGCGAAAAGGATAAAAAGGGTCTTGGCAAGGTTGGAGGAATGGTCAGAAGTATGGCAGCTTGGGTTCAATGCAGAGAAGTGCAAAGTAATGCACCTGGGAAACAAAAACCCAGGGGAAGATTACACAATGGGGGAGGTAGTAACAACAACAAAAATGGAAAGGGACCTGGGGATAATCATATCAGATGACCTTAAGGTTGGCAAGCAATGTGAGAAGGAGGTAGGGAGGGCTGGGGGATGCTGGATGTATAGGGAGAGGCATCACCAGCATAAAACAGGAAGTTGTTATCCCCATACAGACAGTTGGTGAGACTCCATCTGGAGACTTGTGTCCAGTTCTGAGACCCCATCTCCACAAGGCCATAGACAGGATGGAGGCAGTTCAGTGGAGGGCAACTAAAATGGTGCAGGGTCTGCAAGAGAAGCCATATGAGGAGAGACTAAAGGAGCTTAATATGTATACCCTTGAGGAAAGGAGGGTGAGGGGGGACATGATAGAAATGTTTAAGTACCTCAGTGGAATTAACAAAATCCAAGAGGGTAGCATCTTTCAGAAAAAGAGATGTGCAAGAACAAGGGGACACAATTTGAAGATAGAGGGGGGACGGCTCAGGGTCAATGTGAGGAAGTATTTTTTCAGAGAGGGTGGTGGACTCATGGAACAGCCTTCCTGAGGAGGTTGTAGGGTCTAAAACTGTGGGAGAATTCAAGAATGCATGGGACAGACATAAGGCAATTTTTGTGAGGGGTAGGAAGAAATAGGCCTTTGGTTAAATAGGATCTGCAACTTATCCTGTAGGTAGGGAAATGGGCAGACTAGGTGGGCCAAGCGGTCCTTATCTGCCATCAAAGTCAAAGTCTGTGTAACAGAACTAAGACAGTCCCTGCATCTCAAAATGCTGAACTCTTTTCTGGCAATTAAGATGAATGAGGAGCGAGACTTCTATGATGTTCGGTATTCGAAGGAGACTCTTGCTGCTGCCAGAAAAGCAATGGCCGCCTATAATAAAGAACACCAGACCACAACGTAGACATAGACAACATGCCCCACACTCCCACAGTGTTTTGAAGGAAGGCATTGACATTTTGTGTTCCAACAGCTGTGATTTATAGGTTTGCAGTTGCATATACTGTTCTTTTTAGTGTTCAGCTGCCAGCAGGTGTTTGTGGTTGCATGTGAATACGCTTTTATTATTTAAGTTCAATAAGTGCTTACTTGGGTTTTTAAGGTTTAACTGTCAAGCAATTTGTAATTGTTTTATTCACTGGTGTATTTATTTAGTATAGTTAGTATATAATAGTATTATAGTTGCAGTATTCAACACACTTTTTATATATTATAGTGTAGTATTAGCGTAGGTTCAGAACACACTTAGTTTTATAATTGCTGCAAACGCTCTACAAATAGTTGTTCTTTCATTCAGTAGTGCTGCATTAGTATAGTTTCAATAAATTGTTTCATGATTTCATCAAATAATGACTAAGTGGTGTTTGTTTCATCCTCTAAAGGTGTATTTATAGATTACATCAATAAAATGTTAACACACATTTAGGATTTGCATCACTCTTTATTTTAATTAAGGACACACACACATTTAGGATTTGCGTCACTTTATTTCATTTAGGAACACATAGACACAACACTTTCCCTTTAATTTGCAACACAAACCACATGCCAAGCATACAAACAATAATTTTACTGTGGTAAAATTTATTTTACGTGAGAACGTCAGTGCGTGACTCCGCACGCTGTGAAAAATCAGGCGTACCACATTTTTGGCATTTGTCACACATTTTGCAGCCCTCTGTCACACATTGGCAAGTTGGGAGGTTGAGAGGTATGCACAACAAGGTGGGGGTTACTAGTCCGGAAATGCACGCCCAGCTGCATTGTGAGGCACAAGGTGCTTACAGTGAGTGCCTTCAGCCACCTGGAAGTGGAGTCCAGGAATAGTAACCAACACACTGGAGTGCCTTATTGTTCTTATAAAATGGGTCCACTGTGTATAAAATTAAAAAAAGTACAAAGCAATGTGGTTCCTATTCCCGAACTGCACTGGTCTGGAATTGTTACCACCAGTCCGGAAGCAAGATCTTCCCCACCCATTTTATAAAACAGAAAGTAAACCTATTTTGTAAAGTTTCAGATTCCTCTTTTAGATCCTTAAACTCTGTTTGCAGACAAAATCTGTTAGAGGCTATGCATCATAACTTGTCACTGCTACCAGCAAAGTAGATTGTTTTGGGGTTCAGTTTGTCCCAGCATCCGTGCTAAGGAGTTTCCTAAGTCAGGCTTCCCTCTGGCTAGTGCAGCATAGTTGCTGGAGACTCCCAAGGCTATCAGCAGGCTTCCACTACCTCCAGTCACTAATTCCTTTGTAACTATAGCTTCATCTGGCCCCAATGCTTTAAGCTCAAAAAGTAGTCACTGGGTGCTTTCTTTGTGGTGCAGCTTCAACAAATTACAATGAGGAGTCATTTCCCTTTTGTCTGACAGGCTTCAGTTTAGGTTTGTTTGAGGAGTTCCTCATTGTTTTTAAAGAAAACAGTGAATTGGCCCTCAGGAGTGTTTTGTATCTCCTCAGATGGCCATCTTGCCCCTATGTGACTATGTTTAAATGGCAGTACTGTCTGACTTATTATAAGCAAATCATGACACTAGGATATGTATAGTGTTAGTGTAAAAAGGCATTTATTGGATTGGGGCTTCTGTTTAAACACCTTCTAAGTGGTTTGGTTCAAAATTTCATGAGTGAGCCATCTCTATGTTGTCTGTAACTGTAGTGTGTGTGTGTGTGTGTGTGTGTGTGTCTGTGTGTGTCTGTGTGTGTGTCTGTGTGTTTTGCTTAGTTAATGAGTTAGTCTTTCAACAGTAATCCATTCTCTTGCCATACAGTTTGCTGCAAGTTGTGATTTTTCTCCATTTATCTAAATGGAGTACTAATAAATGTTATCAAAATGAATATATTTCCCCGCCTATTTTATCCCTTACATATGCTTAACCTTTATCTCCCCTTGTCCTGGTTTCAGAAAGTCCAAGCTCTAATATCAAACTTTATTTGGTTAAATAAACACTGCAGGTGGTTTTATAATAAACTGACTGTATCTAAGCATCTGGGGGGCTTAGGCTGCCTCACTTCACTGTATATTTATGTGCTAGCCACACAAGTAAATATCTTAAGTGGCTTGTATCCGATGAGGATGAGGCCTCCTATAAGTATACACCAATCTGGTTAGACTTGGAACTAGCGAAAAGTGATTTGTTGCCTTCTGCACTGCCCTTTGCTTGCTTCTGAATCCTACCCCAAGAGATCCAGAACTCCATAATTGGCCTCTCCCTGGGGGTACATGTGCAGTAGTGTAGAACTGTGCATTACCATTTTGATAAGGACATTTCACAACCCGTTTTCTGGAAACTTTAATTTTAAGGTAGGACGTAAATGTTTCACTAGGAGCTGGCTCCTTCAGTTGAAGGTTGATAGAGTGAGCTGCCTGCTCCACGATGGTAATGTTATGCCATTTTTTGACATTACTTTGCATTTTGATTAGACACAAAATCTTTTTCCAAGTTATTCCAATTCAAATATGTGTTTTTGACACACTTCGGACAGGTCCAAGATGCATGAACTGCAGTTTAATGACTTATGACTTTATAGATAAGCTGTTAACCTGGTCTCTCACTCCCATGCTATATCCCAGTTACACACCTTACTTCTTACTAGGTTATTTCCTGATGTAGATGGGGTATGTAATTTCTGGGATAAGGTTTTACCTTTCAGGCCTTTTAAATGGACTCATACAGTATATGGCAAGATATGCATGCTTACCTTACTAGTGACAGACTCTGTCTTACACAGTTTAATATCCTTCATAACTTTAGCATCAAAAGTTGTTTAAAATGAGTTGTATTAATTCACACAAGTGCACCAGGTGTGATAATGCTGAGGGTTCTCTGTTCTGTATGTTTTGGGAGCATTGTAAGGTTTGCCTCTTATGGGAAGCCATCCAAGTCAAAGCTGATCCTCTTCTCTGTATTGATCAACTATTCACCCCAGAGGTGTGTATACTGTAGTTGCTAACTACAGTGGGGTTTCAGTTAAGGAATGGAAATAGTTTATGGCCATGATCTCAATTTCAATTAAAAAGAGTAGTACTCAGACACTGGAGGGATCAAAACAGTATACCCTATCAGGAATGACTGCATGAACTCTTCTTCAATTTACATTTAGAGAGGATGATAGTCAATGTGCACAATAGGTTTAACTCATATATTGCAAAATGGAGCAGGCTGTACATCCTTTTCTCCACCTGATCTTCTTGGAGTGTAGCCCCTTAATTTTACTAGTCACTGTGGTCATGGAGTTATGGTTTTGCTGGGCAATCTCATATTTGACCCTAGCTGGTCATTTTCATTGACGTGTGTTTACTTCTTATTCTCAACTGTTTCAGTCAGTTCCATGCGATAACGGTGTAAAAATAACAGCATCGTACACGTGGGCAACTGCACAAAGTTGAAAACACAAATGGTGATTGTGCACTAAGGCAACCCAAAATAAGTGACCATACCAACACATGCTACTGTACATTGAATGTTGCGCCCCTGCACCCCCGTTCTTAATATAGTCAACTCCAAGGTGGGCCTGACACTGGGATAAGGAAGCAACTGAAGGGGGCTATTCGGGGGGGGAGCACAAACGGGTGACCAGCATGATAGCGGGAAGCAGGAATACAACATAAAAAAAATACAACTCCCAACAACTAAAAACAAAGAACACACCAGCGCTCCAACCCAGATCCTTCCACAGCAGAGGCATACCTTGCCTCCACAACACCACATGACCAGCTCAACACTCCCTTGCTGAACTGCTTGCTATAACCTGGTTCCTGTGAGGTCCTTCCTACATCACTCTATCCTGCTTTTGCAGTTTTAGTCCTTCTACCCCCATTATTCCGACAGTTGCTGTGCTTCCCCATATGCTCTTCTTACAGACGCTCATATTGAGTCATTCAGTTTGAGTCACGCACATCACTGGATGTTGTTTCAGTCTTAAACTGTTTGTCTCTACTCCCTTGTGTGAGGGCAGGGGTTGAAGGGATGGTTTTTGTGTGTTATATGTATTGTATGTTGTTTTTCTGTTGTTGATTTGCTTATTGTATTATAATCCATAAATAAAAGAAAATGTAAAAAATCTAAATGGTGTACTACCTTCTAAGCATTCCTGTGAGTGACCACAATAAATCTCTAAGCTCCAGTGACCTAATTGCAGTCTTGCTTATTAGGGTCTCTGGCTCAGCTGGTTGCACACTTGCCTCTGAGTCTGGAAGATTTGAAAGTTGTGGGCTCTAACCCCATGCTGGAAACTTCACATAAATCCCAAGCATGACACTGCAGTGCAGCATGAAGCATGAGGGGAATACTGCAGTTCTGAGGTGCTATCTTTTCGATGAGATGTTAAACTGAGGCTCTCTCTGCTTGTTCAGGTGGATGTTAAAGATCCCATGGCATTTCTTGAAAAAAGTAGGAGAATTTCCACAGTGTCCTGGCCAAAGTTCCCCAATTCACTAAAATACCACCGACAGCTTAATCTGGTTCAGTATGTCAGTTTGCATCGGTATCTGCTCTTCCAGGAATAATGCTGAAAATAAGCAGAATTACCTAGTCCTCCTTTCCTGGCCAACAAAAACTAAAGAAAATAAAGAATATTTCATTTCATTAAGAAATGTGATTTTTCCTTTTTTATCTCCACTATGCAGATCTGGAAGTAAACATCACTGTTAGCCATTTCCCCATCAGACATCACTTCCTGCATGACAGCCCACTCTGCAGAAACTGGAAGGGTAAAGGGGAGAGGAGGGCTATTGAAAAATAACCTTTTAAGTCACAAAAAAGAAATAAGACAATGTTCAAACAATGGCCATCATTAATTGAATTACCAGTGGCACACAACATGAAATGTGACTCCATACAGTATGTGGTTACGTGCTCTTTAAATACCCTCTGATAGACTGAAGTAACCGTGGGGTGTGAGTTCACATTGGGAAGTTTCTGAGGGAAGGGATTACTGTTATTTAATAATCAGGTCAGAATATATAACAAGCATTTGTCAATGCTGAATGTTTGGCAGTGGTATAGAAGCCCTGAGGTAGTAGATTCATTGTGGTGTACTTTGTGGGTTATGTATTATCAAAGTTAGGAGCCTGTATTTGTAAATTTCAATACAGGCTCATAACTTTATTGTTTTTTAATATTTTTGCTCCAGATTGTCAACATAGCCTTCTTATGACCCCACCTCATGAACAAGTGCAGAGAAAACTTTCAACTCCTGCTTGAAAGGTGATTTCATGCAGCGACTGCAAAATCTCTTTTCAGGATGCAAAAAAAATGTTGCCCAGGATTTGAAAACTAACACCTGCTACATGTATGAGGTGATGAAAAGAAATGGCTATGTTGAAAATTTGGGGTAAAAATATTGAAAATTACTGAAGTTACGAGCCTGTGTTCACAAAATTCAGTGTAGGCTCATAACTGTTTTTAAAAATATTTTTATGTCAAATTTTCAACATAACCTTCTTATAACTCCACCTCATGAACAAGGGAAAAGAAAATGTTTAGCTCCTACCTGAAAAGTGATTTTGCACAGTGACTGCAAAATCAATCAATCAAAGTCTTTATTTAACCGGGCGATCACCGTTGAGCAAGCTCATTTTCGAGGTGGACCTAGGTTTGTCAACAAGGAACAAGGGACAATATACATGAGATGCAACACACAAGAAAATAATAATAATAAAAATAAAGCAAGATACAATAATGCATTTTACAGGCAGCATCAGGGGTGGGGTTACTAGCATAGAGTACAGTATCATCTGTGAATAGGTGTATTTGTGCTTCTTTGATGGGGGCATCTACATTGTTAATATAAATGGTGAAGAGCAAGGGACCAAGAATGGAGCATTGCGGTACACCCCTTAATAGGGGTTCTGGTGGAGAAACTTCCCCTTCTGCCTTTACTTGTTGAAGTTGTCCCGAGAGGTAGTTGAAGAACCATTTAAGGGATAGGGAATCCAAACCAATGTTCTGAAGGGACGACAGAAGCAGTCTGTGATCAACGGTATCGAACGCCTTGCTTAGGTCCAAGAAAAAACTGCACAAAGATTTTTATATCTAATTCAAGCTGCCAGTCATTTGTCACCTTAGCTAGAGCAGAGATTGCTCTAAAACCGGATTGTAACAGGTTGAGCAATTTTTCTGATTCCAGGTACTATCAGAGCGGGGAGTTCACTATTTCTCCATGACAGGATTGGAAGTAAGGAGATTGGCCTGTAGTTATTGAGGTCACTAGGATCTCCTGACTTAAACAAAGGGACCACAAGTGCATTTTTCCAAATGGGCTGTAGGTCACCCTGGGACAAGGATAAGTTGAAGAGATGAGTAATTGGGACTGCGAGAACACAGTAGCTGACCTTTAAGAAGTACAGGTCAATGAGGTTGGCCCTAGCACTTTTCCTAGTGTCCAACTGAAGGAGAAGATCTTCCACTTCTTTCAGGGAGGTAGGCTGCAGAGAGAAGGATGGACTGAGGATGGGTTTTTCTTGTATATCCAATCCAAGTTGTTGGTGGAGGATGTTTGTGGGAGAGGAGTCAAAGACTAGCCCTGCAGTGGCAAAATAATTATTGAGAGCGTCGAGGATAGACGACCTGTCGGAGATGACAGTATTGTCAATCAATAATTTAGTAGGTAGGGAATTAACAGTGGTGTGACCTTCAATATCTTTGATCATCCTCCAGAATTTGGAGGCATTTCTTGAGAAGCTCTCCAGCTGTGAGAGATAGAAATTAGCTTTGGCTTCTCTGACCATTTTGGTGTGGAGGTTCCTCACCCTCCGGAAAGAATTCCAGTCATTTATTAAATTAGTTTTCCTAGCAGTTCTCCAGAGTACATCCCTACTCTGCAAAGCATCTTTCAGGTCTTCCATAAACCACTGACAGGATTTGTTTCGGCACAAACTTTTACTATGGGAGCATACTTGTTGAGAGCCCCTAGCACAATTTCTGAGAAAATATCATAAGCCATAGTCAGGGACTTGGCTAGCTAGAAGTCCTGCCATCGCATGGAGTCTCTTCGCTCTGATATATACCCATGGAGATCAAATGGATTTAGGAGTGGATCTTACACATGTGATGAAGCAATGGTGGCTAATATCAGAGAAAAAGATGACAGCATGGGAGAGTCATTAGTTTGTTAACTAAAATGATATCCAAGAGAGTACTGCTATTAGGGTTGAATTTGTTAGGATGAGTAGATTCATTTATTAGCTGTGACTACCCAAGGGAATCACAGAACATTTTAAGTGGGATGGATACACTGGAGAGCCAGTCTAAGTTGAAGTCCCCTAGTATGATATACTCTGAAGATGCCGAACCCAGGATGTTTCCGAGATGTTTTAATGACTGCAGACCAGCTGATGGAAGGGTCTGTAGCATCCTAGTATACATAATGAGACACTGGTAGCAATTTCAATCTTTAATGACAAGCTTTCAAATTCTTTTGGGATAGCGGTTGAGTCAATTATGGAGGCAGAGAATTTATCCTTGATGTAAATAGCTACCCCACCACATCTGGTTTGCTTGTTGGCTCTGAACAAGGAGTAGGAGGGGATGTTAAGTTTGTTGTTACTGGTTGCTAGTTGGAACCAGGATTCTGTAATCACCAGAACATCTGGAGCAGTATGACATACCCAGGCCTGAACTGAAGTAATTTTTTTAATAGGTTACATACATTAACATGCAAGAACGTAAGCCCCTTGAGGCTTTGTAGCTCTGCTGGGGATTCCATGGGTGCCAGATGTCCTGGATTAAGCTCATCATTTCCTGAGCATAGTAAAAGCAGGAACAAGAGTTTCCTGCAGAGTCCTAGGAGAAGTGTGGGTGGCTGAGTCTTCTTTCAGTTACGTGATTTGTCTGCAGCAGTATAGGGAGTTCTGAGGCTAGTTCCCAGTTTTCCTGATGCTGCATACAATAATACCCTGACCGAGAGGTCAATGGGAGTGGGGGGAGTATGCAGAATGTGGTGTACCCCTGTGGGAAGACTCTAGGAGAGTTCCTGTATGCCAGTGCAGGTGAAGGACCAGCAGCGGGCTAGGGGAAGTTAGAACACATACAAGTTCTTCTACTTGATAGGAAAAGTCCTGGTCAGCAATGTAAAAAGAAAGCCATTCTCCACTCTAGGAGTTATGTTTTGATTCATGTTTGGGTCCAATACATATAATATGAGCAAAGACAAGCATAGAAGCAGGTAATATGTCCTAATTATGAGACTATCACCCAATGGGCACTGCAAGTGCTGGCAAGAGAAGGGATTCTCAGTGGAGGAGAATTTCTTAATCCCTGCAGAATACTACTATAGACGGTGGAGCCTGAAGCCGTAATCCTTAAGTACAGCTCCTAGTCAGGCTAATAAGAAAAGAGTTCACCTGACTACACAGTAGTACTAGGGGCAGAGAGGCTTTGAAGCAAATTTCTTAGCTACTACTGTGGAGCAGAGCAAGTACTAGAGAGATCACCTGACCTAAATCAACTGCCTCAGCAAGACAGGATATGCTAGTGAGCAATGAGCAAACCTAAAGTACCAAAATGGTACGCCACAGCAAGACAGAATGATATAAAGCTGCTAGCAGACTTAGTTGCAAAAGGGGATGGGAGAAATGGTAGTTGTTGACAGTAAGTAACCAATAAATAAAACATCAGATAGGAGTGGGCAGAGACTGTGTGCATTTAAAGGAGCCCAGGAAGGGGTGGAATGAAAATCAAGGGAAGTTTGCAGAGCTAGCACTGAATCAGTGCACATACAGTCAGAGAGAAACTGCAGTGGTTGGGGGGGAATGGTAAGTTAATTTACACATGCCGAGCAGAACAGGCTAAACTAAAATATATAAATTAGGAGCCGAATACAAGGATGCAGGTTTACATTAAATCGCCCGTCTTGGGGGTGCCAGTCTCAGGCAAGTGAGATCAGCCAATCAGGGAGCTCTACACAGGAGTGGAGTGAATAGCACTACCCTGAGAAGGCACCGACATTGAAAAGAGCAAATTGCAAGTGATGATCCAGGTCAGCGTTCACACAGCCAAGAGAAACCATGACAATTTTTTCAAGCGTCATACCTTATCTATCTCTTTGGGGGGGCAGATGGATCAGGCTCCTTGCACCGTACAGGTGCTATGGCTGGATCATGACCACTGCCCGTGGGGACAAGTGGCATCTTAGCTATCTCTTTGGGGGTGGGTGCATCAGGCTTCTTGCACCGGAGAGGTGCCATGGCTGGATCGTGAGCGCTGCCCATTGGGACATATTTGCTTATTTTCAATGCGATTGTTCACAAGGTGGCATCCCAAAAAAGCATGCTGAAAATCTGGGGCAAAAATATGCAAAAATGGCCACATTATGCCACTAGGTTCAAAATCTCATTGAAATCCATTGAATCACATACTTGATTTCCTCATTTTGCAGTCTGACTTTGAAGAGCGAAGGTGTGTTTGCAGTCCACAGAGGATTGCGACATTGGACTTCTAGTGAGTAAGTAAGGGTTTGGGGTATGGGGCAGAAGGGGAGGTAGGGTGGGGACCAACGGTGCAACAGACATCGATGAACATTTTTCTTTTCTACAGGGTTAAAAAAAAAGAAACAATGAGGGACACTTTTCTTCATTTTTTAGATGATGATCATGATACGGGGGATTAGGTGCCCCCAGTGTCAGTGTTACTTTTTTTGTGGGAGGGGTGGTGTGGTGAATACTGAGAGGAAGGGTTGTGTGGCCATGACAGTTACAGGGGTGACAGCAACAGACATTAGGTTTCACAGGGTGAAAAAGAAAAAAGATGAGGGATGCATTTCTTTGTTTTTCCAGATGATGACAGTGACACTGGGGGATTGGGTACCGCCAGTGCAAGTGATATATTTGGGGGGAGTGTGGAATGGTGGGTGCTAAGAGGGAGGGTCATGTAGGTGAGACAGTTATAAGGGTGGCAGAAACAATGATGCATTAAATGCCCCCCTTCAATGTCCCACCCTGCAATAAACTGAAATGTAACTGAACTTACTGCAAACACGGCAAGTACTGTCTCACTGGCAAAGGAAGAAAACATGCTGACTCTGAACTTGGTTTCCATGGCAATGCCAGCACAGCAGCAGTCAAACTCTGAATGGAGTTCAGTGTGTTGCTTGAAATTCCTCAGCAGGCTGATCAAGACAGATCAGCTCTGCTCGCTGGGCAGCATAGATCAAAGGAAAGAGCCATGATTCAAGTACAGGATGTCTCCCCCCAGCAAGCCAAAACTTTGTCATGACCAGCTTGGCTGATGATTGTTGTGGCAGTGACATACCCCTTGAAGACTGCTCTGCATTAGATGGACAGTGCCACACTTCTCAAAACCCAACTCTCATAACAAAATAGATGTACAAAAATAGCTGTACTCCTTCCCATATATGTATGTTGTAATCAAGCTAGGCACACTGGCTCTGTTTTTTGCCACTTTAGCACAGGTTTTCTGTATTAAGTACTGTTCTGTACTATGCTATAACATCTTAGCAGCTACTGTACCCCTCCAGGTCTCACCTAGAAACAAGCCTCAGCTCAGTGTGTCTTTCTCGGTAACCAAAATTTTAAATAAATAAATAAAAATGTTTGCTGCATGCAGACGCTCATGGTGAACATAAAAATCTGAATTAGTCCAAACTACAAACGTAGATAGGGGAGATATCAAAGAGAAAGATAAGTAGCTTGGTTATTCCCAAGTTATGAAACCATAAGCAATATAGCTGAAGTTGCACAACTAATTGTCATCTTGATTATTTCTAGTTGCAGAATATGCAATACCAGAGAAATTAAGTCTGACCAGGAACACCAGGTCCAACCACGTGAGCCTGCAACTCAGTGGTTAGAGCATCGGAACAGTGTTCTGGAGGCCTGGGTTCAATTTCCAGTAGGTCACATTATTTCTTTCTCACTATAATTTGAGATTCAGATTGCTTATAGGTGGCTAATAATACACCAAAAACCTGTAATTGTCATCTTTATTATTCCTAGTTGTAGGCTATGCAATACCAGAGTAAGGGAAGTGGGTCCAGGAACCACAGGTCCAGCCATGTGAGCCTGTAGCTCAGTGGTTAAGAGCACTAGGATGGTGCCTCTGCAGCCTGGGTTCAGTTCTCTGTAGGTCACATTAGTTCTGCCTCACCAAAATGTGTGCTTTAAATTGCTTAGCAGTGCCTAATGCTGCACCAAAAAAACATCTAATTGACAGCACAGGTGGGCACACTTTTGACAGGAGGGATTACCTTAACTGATCAGATAGACTCTGGACAGAAAACTGTCAATGGAGGAAAGTGTCAGTTACAATTGTTGAGGAAAGCCAGTAGAGACACGAGAGACAGAAAACAATTTCAAATGTTCTGGATTGGATTTGTAATGCCATCAGCATAGGATGCTCTAAAATGTTTATCTGCATTTAAGATATAGAACTACACTGTCTAAAATTCATCAGTCTAAGATATAATGTGAAGGATTCTGTTGCTTGACCACCATAAAAATGTGTATATAAAGTGTAAAAAAAAATGGAAAAATTCCATGGTGCCTGGTACATGCCCAGGTGCCCCAGTAGAGTTATACAGTCAGGCATATGTGACAGGGATAGGGGATATACGGTAACATGGGGCCCCACCCAGTAAACTTCTTGCTTGCAATTAAAAACCTTTTTTTAACGCAGCCTTCCCCTGCCAGTTTCTGATGCCCAGAGAATGGCACAAGCGTGTGCCAGCTTTTGGACCACTGCATACTCCTGCATTGTCATAGACTCGAGTGTCCCAAATGTTGGAAGGCTATAAAGATGGTCACTGCAGTGGGGTTTCAATCATTCTGGTCCAAGACCAAGGGCAGTTGAATGGCCATCAAGCAGTGTTAGGTGCTGAAAGGAATAAACAGTGGGCCCCAAAGAAACTGAAGGCATACCTGAGAAGCAAGCCCCATCAGAAGCAACATCAGAGACAGTGGTCCCCCTCAGGTGGCAGTGGTCCAGTTGGTCATTTCAAAAGTTGGGAAGAGAGTGAGTTGGCAGTTGCAGTGAGGGCTCTGTATAGCCCTGTTTATAATTTTTATTATTTTAAAAGTAAAGCTGGTCCCTCATTGGCAGCATTCGAGCATCCACAGCAGTGAGAAGAGACAGGCCAAGAAGCAGTGAGAGGTGAAGCCATGGAGGCTACCATTCCAGTAGACCTCCCACCATGCCTTCCTCCACAGTGTGGCACCTTCCTACCTCAGTCACCGTTCAGCAAGCAACCTCTGTCAAACACCTCAGTAGCTTCTCTCTGGGTCACAGCAGCGAGTTGGCAGCAGCACCAAAAGATAGGTACTGACCACCAGAAGAACTATTATTTTAAAAGAAAGAGGAAATTGTTTTAAGTGGCAGACAGTATGACAGAAATGGCTGCAGCCATTAGGGGGCATCAGGGCAAGGTTCCAGGATAACCGATGCCCAGAGGGCAGGCCAAGTGGGCAGGAGGACCAAATTCAAATAAATTAAATGCCCTGAGGAGGTGTGAGGGGCACAGTAGGCCCTAATTTAAATAATAAAAAAATCAGGAGAGCTAGAGATGAAAGGAGCAGGGAAAATTCCCAGCAAAGGACTGCCACTTGGGTGGAATAAGAGGGCAATCCTCTACATTCAAATTAAGGAAGCTCCAGCCAGGAGCAGTGGGCGGGAGACCCAGAATACCTAAAGAGTTCTAGCAGGGCAGAGTGATGGGGCAGGGCAATTCCATCACTGTAAAGAGAGACCTGGAGAGTGAGTCTGAGGCAAGCAAGGCCCAGTGAAACAAAAGATATAGATGGGCAGCATAAGGGATAGCATGAGCCCTAGTGATGCGCAGTCAACCACAAGACTAGCAGCCTAGGTAGCCATCTGTAGCCCAAGCCAAGGGTTAGTGTTAAATAATTAAATAATTCAAGTGTACTGTGATACCAGCTCCAGCCAGTAGAAAGGGGAAGGGAGTGGACAAGCCCAGTTAGATATTTCAGAAGCATAGTTATCATGGCCCTAGCCAAGGGCTAGTAACTTTTGTTTAAAGTGTTTAACTGATCCAAAGTTCCCTAGCAAGGGAGGGACCCCTAGCACACAGGCTAAGTTAATCAGCCCTCAGCCAGGAGGGCAGAACTGCTGTTGTACTCTGAAGGTCTAAGTAGGTTCCTGTGAGAGGAAGAGCATAGCCCATGGCCCCTGTGTAGCTAGGCATATCCCAGCATTTATTTTATTTATCTTTTGTTGACCGGGTAAGTGCACTAGACAAATCCTGCCTATTTTCAGGCACGACCCGGGGGAGGGGGATACAGATGAATGCCAACTGACCTTGAACCAGATTAAGCTGTTGGTGGTATTTTTAGTGAATGAGGGAAATTTGGCCAGGACACCAGGGAAATTCCCCTACTCTTTTCAATAAGTGCCATGGGATCTTTAACATCCACCTGAACTACCACCAATCGTGGACCTCGGTTTAACGTCTCATCCGAAAGACAGCACCTCAGAAATGCAGCACCCCTCTCATGCTGCATTACAGTATCAGTACTGGGATATTAACCCAAGTGCCAGATGTGGGAACTGAACCCACAGCCCTCTGATCTCCCGGCCTCAGAGGCGAGTGTGCTACCTACTGAGCCACTGACACTTACCCTTATACAGTATCTGTCATGGTACGATACCTCCCAGTAACAGAATGAGTAGTTTACAAGCACTAATACTATCCAAAGTGACTGTGTCTAATCCTGTATGAACATTTTAAAGTGAAAGTATCAATGCATTTAAAGAGGCAGTACCAAATTGCTGTAAAAAATTATGAAAAGCAAGAACTATTTTGTTCCAAGACTGTTATTTAAAGGGACAGCACCCTAAGTCAATACATGCTCTGAGACTAAGAAACTTTCCTGCATGCCCCAGTTTGCCATCTTTGTCCTAACATTTCCCTGCATGATCACCGCATGCTCCAAGACTGAGGTACTGCCCTTGCATGCTGTGAACTCTTTTCAAATTGACTGTACTTGTTCAAAACTTGCAAATTGCTCGGCATGTTCTAAAATTGTCCCGCATGTTTCAGAATTGCCATGCATCTTCTCAAATTGCCTGCATGTTTCTAATCACCCTTGTATGGTTGCTTGATCCAAAGATTGCTGAAACCAGCAACCATAAATAGAAAGGCAGTACTTTTTGGAGATTAAATCATACTTCTGCCTGACTGCATGTTCACAATTTCTCCTGCATGCTTCAGAGACTGTATACTCAGCTGTATCCTGATAATTTGGGGCTAATTGTCAGAATAGGAATAGCGTAGTCAGTTAAGGAACTCCATGTCACCTGCTTTCTTCATAGTCTTCAGGCCATTCCCTCTCAAACAGTGAGCTAGGCAGTGCAAGAAAATACACCGGTTCACAGAGAGGGATCCAATGCCCCCTGTTTTTAATTTTTTTTCAGGTCTTCAGCTTGTCAGATTCTTTCACTCAGTTGTGTCAGCCTGGAGATGCTCCAGATCTTTAGTTCTATCCATTTCTTCGGTTCTCCAGTTCTTCAAATTCCTTACCAGGGTCAGTGGTGGCAGCTTGGAGGTGTTCCAGATCTTCAGTTTCATGCATTCCTTAAGGTCTTCAGTTTTCAAATTTCTTCTTAGAGTCAGTGGTGATTGCCCAGAAGTTCTTCAAGGTTTCATCTATGGCTCCATTTCTTCAGGTGTCTTCACAGGGTCTATGGTGACAACCCAGAAGCTCTTGTGTTTATTGTAAGTCTTTGGAAATACAAGTATTTTGTTCTTTTCCCAGGGTCCATTGTGATGAGCCAGTGGTCCTCTGTGGAAATAAGTGTCTTCTTCATACCCACAGGTTTTGTCAACACCCTGTGGCCAAATCCATTATTCTTTATCTGCTCATCAAGCCAGCCAAGAGAAAGCACATGCTCAGAGGTTCCTCAGTTTGCATTCCTTTACAATGCATCATCTATGGTGCCCAATGGATTCATATGAACTTGGGTGAAATTGCACAAATTTTCAGTCACAGAGAATTATTTTGTAATAGTGTTCAGTAGAGTTATACGGTGATAGTGATTTTTAGCAGTTACTGTTATTGAAGTGACCTTAAGCAGTTTAGTAGCAACAATAGAGTGGCTTAGAAGTGATGATTTTGTTGTCCACCCCTTCCCTGTTCAGATTTCTGTGGTGCAAATGCTAAATAAACTAGTATTTTTTTTCGGATTTGTCTCTTGCCTCTCCATTTTGGTGCAACTGCCATCATGTTGCCAAATACTAGTGCTGTGCAGAATTTTCAAATTCCAGAGAAATTGAATTTTGTGAAATTTTTGAAATTCTGCTGAATTTCACTGGAAATGGAATGGCAGAATTCCATGGCAAAAAATGTGGAATTAGTTTTCCGCAATATTTCTGTGGAATTCTACTCACGGATCTAAATATTTTCCATGGAAATGGTTGCAGAATTATTTTCCATGGGAAAAATGCTGTTCTGTGGAATGTCATTCTACAGATCACTGCAGGTGGAATTTCGTAGAAGAACCAGTGAAATTTAAGCAGAAATTCTGCCAGTAAAATTGTCATTCTGTGCTAATTCTGCCAGCAGAATCCCGCATGTCCACACACCACTACCAAATACTCAAAGAATTATCTTACCCTCAAACTGACAAAGATAGCACATCCTAACCAGAGTTCAGACTGACAGGTCAAGTTTCAGGTTCCAAGAATTCACCTCCATCATTAGTACACACTTCAATAGTTTATATAGGAGTATAACCCCTTACTTTTGTGAGAAGGAACTTTTATCAGATATGATGCTGGCAAGATGTGGGATGCTGGTAGAGGGCCATGGTTTAGACCTAAGGTGGTCCACAGGGACAGACTTTGGAAGCACACAGCAAATGCCCTAGTACATCAAGAGGCAGAAGTGTAAGAGAAATCTACTTTCAGCTGTCATAATTCCATGACATTGTCCACCCTCCTCCCTTGCCAGACTGGATACATTGTGCAGTGCCTTCTGCAGTTCTGCAACCAATTCTCCCCTCTGTACTCATCTATGTCCCCTCTACTCCTCCTCCCTCTCCAGCCTCCACCTGCCATCACGTCACCAGGACCACTGCAGTGCCTTCATCACCCAGTACTGGTTTGGGTCCCTCCCCTCCTATCTTTCTTCACTGGTCTCCCCCACTCCCTACTCTTCCTACTTGCTTCACTCCAGGGGTTCCTGCACCTTCCCCATTCCCTACCCTCACTTTTCTGCTGACCAAGCTGCCTTTTTCTACTACCTCTCCACCCTCTGGAACCTGCTCTCCTCCCCCCTCTGCCTCTTCTTTTCTCTCCCAGCCTTCAGATTCCAGCTAAGGTAACTTCCTGCACCCTCCTGTACCTGTCTACCCTCTACTACAGTCAGTAAGTCATGGGAATGACAGAGCGGGAAAACATGTGCCGCAGAAATGGCATCATTGAAAAGAGATACCTGGGAAGTATAGTGTGGGCATTAGCGTGCTAAATATGTAGCTCTGTTTGGTAACACTGACTAGTCTAAGGGTTTCATTCTGCAGTGAGAGACCGTACTGCTTTCGTGGCTTAGCAGTTAAAGTAAGAGGCTAGAAATGGCTCATATGTCCCCTAGATCTGGGTTTGACTATGCACCCTTCTGTGCAATTTGTTTTCCTGGTTTATGCATTTTTGAGGATGGTTATATATAAGAAATGGGGTGCGGGAGCAAAGCCTCCTACATGGGGGGGGGCAAAGCCCCCACATAAAATTTTGTAACAGATGCATGTTGTATTCTGGGGGGCTGTAGCTTTCTGTTGCCCACCCATCTGACACCCCACCCCACCTGAGTTGCCTGCCCTGTGGAGTGTGTGGTTTTCTTTTGCTCACCCATCCCAATTTGTCCCTGCTAACTGACTTGTGTGCCATGAGTTCTTTCCATTGGCCCACTCCCCCGACATTCACCAACCGTGAGTCACAGTGCTGTGTGTGCTCCTCTGTATTTTTGGTAAGCAGTGTTTTGTGTTCTGCTGTTTTTCCTGTGTGGTTCTTGCCCATGGCATTTTTTTTATGGGATTTTGGCCTGGTGCCCCCTCTCCCTAACCCCATAGCCTTTCTCTTGACCCTCTCCTGCTCTGTCCCCTGCCTTTTTCAGTCTTGCCCCTGCCTAAACATGCACTATGCACGTTGCCTCACATGATTATTTCACTGTTCACTGCTGTATAAAGAGCTGCTTTTATATTATTCTGGCATATTTTACTGATGCCTCTGTATGTACCCATTATCCTGTTATGTAATGCTGCATCTGTATTTGTTCTGTAAGATGTTGATCCCCACAACCCCTTCCCCAGGTCCACATCCGGAAATGAGCCTTGGCTCAGTGTGCTTTTCTCAGTCACCAGCTTTTAAATAAATAAATTGTTCCTATTTCTATTCAGGTAAGCCTTTTTATGACCTAGCCTAATAAAAATTATTTGAAACATAAGAGCCATCATTGAATTATTTCAACAGGAAGATCACCTCCCATTGTTCAGAATATTATTTTTATTTATTTGCTTTATTTTCTTTAAAAGTTGGTAACTGGGAAAGGCACACTGAGCTGAGGCTCATTTCCAGGTGTGACCCAGGAAAAAGGGGGTTACAGAATACAAACTGAGAACAGTGACAACAATCCAGGTATGAATAGCAAAAGGGAAATTTTAAACAAAAGGCAGCAATTAGGTGATATTAGGGAACAGTCACAGAACATGCAGGCTAGTTTACACATACAACAAGACCAAACTAGAGCTCCAATTCATTTAAAACACACACAGGGAATCTGACAAAAATGGTATCTTTGTAGTGATTCCAGCTCTCGAGATTATATGTACTGTAAATTCCTAGGCAACTGAATTGTGCAATAAGAAATAATTCAGGACCCACATATTCAGACAAGATGCACAGTGCATCCCTGGATGCACCCCGCATCTCCAGACTTGTGTGGACTGTTGGGGGGGCGTAGCCATATTCAAAGACCACTGATGAGCATGCACTCCTGACAGTGTTGCTGTACATAATATTGTGATGTGCCTATGCAAATGAAGGGTCCCTCATGCATATACTGTGCTTCATAATATTGAACCCCCCCCCCTCATCAGTGTAACTATGGCTGGCTGCACCAGTGCATAGTTATGCTTTTAAAACCCTAGTTTAACTATGTGTGGGGTCAGGTGGTGCCTCGCACACAGTCTAGGGCCGGATACATAGTCCCCCATCTCCCCAGTCCAATCACTGTTTGAAAGAAAAGAAAAGAATACCCCAGCCCCTTTTCTGTTGTGTAGTGTCCCCTCCTCAGCCTCAATCACAAATACATAATAAAATATCCCTGAACACCTTTTCCATAGTGTAGAGACACCCCGATGTAAATTAAATAATGAAAACTCCCCAAACACCTTTCCCATGGTGTGCCCCCTCCCCAGCCCTGATCACTTGGAAATATTTAAAAAAACTGGCCCCTTTTCTGTAATGTGGCGTCACTCCCTCCTTGATCACCAGTTACCACAATCTAAACCCTGATCCCATTCCTGGTGGTTGGTGGTCCCCCACCCCAGTAGGCAGTAACCAGCCTTACCGCACCACACATTCCATCCCATGCTGACTACTGGTGCAGCCCTCCTCATCACCCTGCCATTTCCAGCCACTGACTGAGCAGTACTGGAGTGAGTGCGTACTATACTATACGAACTCTGGTAGTTCTCAGATGGTGGCTTGCTATGGCAGGGTGATTAGGAGGGCTATGCCAATCGCCAGCACAGGATGGGATGCAGGGTGCAGGGTGGTGGGTTACCACCTTCTGGTTTGGATCATGGTACTAGTGATCGGGTTGGGGGGGTGACACTACACTATGGAAAAGGGGCCCCCTTTTTTTTATTTCCAAGTGATTGGTGCTGGGGAGCAGGGTCTGCTACACTATGGAAAAAGTGTTTGGGGATGTTTTATTATTTACATGAGATTGGGGATGTGGAGGTGGGTCCACTACACCATGGAAGAGGTGTTTGGGTATATTTTATTATATACATAGTAGTGGGGCTGGGGAGGGAGGCACTACACTATGGAAACAGAGCTGGGGTGTTCTTTTACATCAAACAGTGCTCAGGGCTGAGGAGGGCTGGCCTGGAGCACAACACAGCTGCAAAGACATTCAGATGAGCCCATAATGGGCACACAAATAACCCCATTGTGCCATGCATGCCAAATGGGCTCATCTGCATGTTTGAGCTGAATATCGCCTATAGGGAGCTGCAGCACATATAGGTATGTTCCACGCATCCCCTTATGGGTGGTCTTCTGCCCTGCTCCCTCGATGCACCATACTGTACATGGAGGCCACTTGTGTGCACCACACATCCAGGGTCCGATAGTCAACAGATTGCGTGGTCTGTTCCGATCGTGCATTCTATATGAATATCGCACCAGAGCTGGACGGCCCAATTTATTTGCGTGGCAAATCAATTTGTGCATGCATCCGGATGGCTCTCAATATGGGGCCCCCAAACTTTTATAATGATAAATAACATTTGCAAGTGCCACATTATTTTTATTCTGGCCAGATTCATATCACCACATTATGATATCTAAAAATGTATCATCCTATAAATATGCTACAGTATATAAAGAAGTGTTGTAGTGCATTTCCCTGTGCATTGACTGGTCATATAAAACTGAAAGTGAAAATATTTGTTTTTTCAAATGTTTTGTTATTTTAGGTATGTATTTTTCTACATAAGAGTGCTACAGTATTTATTTTCCCCTTTCAATATCCAGCACACTGCATTTGGTAGTGAACTATGAAGACGGTTTGGACCCTGGGAGGGAGTGGCAAAGCTATACCTATTCTAATGTACTGTATGACAATTATTTTTTTCTTTTTTGCATTTACAGTATTCATGTCTAGCTATAGTAGAGGTATAGTTTTCATTTTTGTAATTTTAAATGGAAGCCCTGAGTGCTAAATTGTTTCCTAGTGTGAGCTAACAAGAAAACATTGAGGTAATAAAGAATACTTGTATTCTCAAGTGTGTTCTGTGATTGGTGCTATGTTTTCTTTTTCTAGCCTGAAACAAATTATAAAGACAACATCAGGTACTAAGTGGACTACAAATTTTGGCTTAATAAGTTAGCTTGCTAAGGGGCTTCATTATCCCATATAGTCCTGTGGTGTCTTTACAAGCGAATTAAAGCTACAGTAGTACATAAAGATGAGAATACAAATAACATTTTTTGATATTTGCTTTATAAAAAAATTCTTGTATATGAGGACTTAATTGATTTTGAAATGGTTGCAGGTTATGTTCACATATAACTATTCTTCAGGGTATCCAGTCAAAATTGTGCAACAAAAATAGTCTAAAGCCTGTAAGGCTGTACCAGAAACATGATATGAGTGTTTGCAAAACTACAAGTGTTTGCTGCAATGCTGGTGTTTGCTGCACTACTGTAACAGCTTGATTCTAAAGAAATTAGACAGGTAACATTTGTACTGGGTAATGCTTGGAGTGACCATAAATAGACCGGCGATAATACAGTGCTGTTTATGCATTTGATAAGCGCTGAACTATCGGCACTATAATGATCCACGCTGTTATGGTCACGTAGTATTGACAGTGAACCATTATTCAGTATGACATGTTTAAAAAAAATAATTATATTTATAGTTTTTAGTTTGATTTATGCTGTTTGGTCTAAGCTTGTGATAGTACAGTAATTTAAATTTCTGTCAAATATTTTTTGTTATTAGCAGCCGCTGCTTCCCTGAAGAAGTAATGTTTTGCTATGAACAATTGGTCTGATTAAAGTACACAGGAGAAGCCCTGCTACCTCAAGAGGCACTCACGGTTAGTGTAACAACTCAGGCTGGACCTCTTGATGCAGCTGTGACTGTCTAGCCACACTTAGGCTCTGATTAGAGTAAGGCTACCCTGCCATCAGATGCACCCAGCTGAAGCAACCCACTGAGAAGGTCGAGCAGGCCCAAGCAAATTTCTGAATGCATTGGGTGCTAACATTTAATGGCATCTAATTGAAAAAGCATGTATATGTTTTTGGTTTGTATTATAAGGCCCCGGAAGGGCAGAATACTCACTAGCCAGGAACAGAAGCAATTTGACATTACCTCATACAGCCTTTGGGCTGCCATAACTGTTTTCAGTGGCTGAGGGGAGTTGTACACAACAGAGGAACAAGTAGCAGTGCCTTCACCCTGAGAGAAATGAAAGTGAGCCTCATGAAGTAACTGCACAACTCCTAGGATGCTGTACCAGCCCACCTCTCCACTGTGGTCACTCCTCCCAAAGACTGCAAGCAAATACAACAGTGTGCCCCCCCCCAATTAGTATGCATAGTGTGAAGGCAGTCAGAATGAGGTTTAAAAAGCAAAAAAAAAAAACTTTATTAACAGCAAACCAGGTCCTGCAAAGAAAACAGTTTATGTAGGCACCAACGTTAAACTCCTTTTAGATGTACTATTAGGTGGAGTTGTACTCCCCACCAGTCACATTGTGCCTCACTGAACTAGTCAAGCAAGCCCTGTGAGGGCATGGCAAGATGACTCAATTACAGGTTGCCACTAACAATGCCCAAACAGGCACAGCCTGCCCCCCCCAACAGCAGTATAGACACCATCCATTCATCCTGTAACAGAGGCTGCTACCCTTTCTCGCCTGGTACTAGGTCTTACAAGTAAAATCCTGGGAGTTCCCTTTAAAACAGTCCCTGGGTACCTCAGGTGTTGCAACAGTGCAGGCCTAATGTAATTCCTATGGGCTGACCAGCTTTGGTGAACTTTAAAGAATCAGAGCAACATACTCAGATAAATAACCCCCAAAGGTCATGCAATTGCTAAAATGGCAAAGAGAAGATCCAGGACTTGGCACATTTTAAATCTGTCTCTATGGCCAACTTTTAACACAAACTCCAAACTAAGAAAAGAAAGGGCTTCTCCTTGAAGCAGGGCCACTCTGCAGTATACTCACAGTTCCCCTAACCAGCAGGTTCCTCCTGGGTCAGCAGGCCTCAGGATCTTGGCTCCACCTGGGGTGTCTCTGTCTCAGTACAAACTTCCAGGTCACACAGGAGAGCACAAGACTGGAGCTGTAGCATATTTCTTAGACTCTGTTCAAAAAGCTTGGCTCATTGTCAATAACGCCACACAAACTGGTACTCCAGTTGCAGGATGATAGACTTTCTTTAGTGAAAACAAGAAAACTTAAAAACAGCAAGTCTGGTGCACTTTCAAGCCTTAGAAAAGCACATTCACATAGAACATTGGCTGCTACTGAGAGATGGATTTGCTGTTTGTATTTTTAGTTTTGGGCAGGAAAAGCACACTAAGCTGAGGCTTGTTTCCATGTGCATCCTGGAGCATAAGAAAGTTAAGTGACTTGCTCATGGTCACTCATTATGCAAGTGGTGGCTGTGGGAGTCAAACCTTGTTTTCTAGGTTTGCAGCTCTCTGCCATTAACCACTACACTACACTACACTATACTGCCTCGGAAGTAAAGTTTGCTGTTTTCACTAAAGTATGTTTTCCTGCAACTGGAGCATCAGTTTGTGTAGTATTCCTGACCATGAACCAAGCTTTTTGAATAGTGTATCCATCTTGCTGGGCTCCCTCTTTGACTTTTCTTACTCTCTGGCTGGTGACTCTTGCTTCTTACAAGAGTTTTGGCAGTTCTCACCTTCTGAATCCCTCAGTTGCTGAGGCCCTGTGCCAACCCACATATCCTGACTTCCAGACCCTCGGGGTGGTGGCAGCCTGATGCCTGGATAGGGTGCCTGGTATGGGACATGGACCAGCAGCTCAGGATTCTGTCTTGTCTCTTCGCTGTCCTAGCATTGTCTTCATGCTGGCTAACATGTAGCTGTCTCTCTCTCTCTCTCTCTTGTCACCAGGATAGATAACAACTCACTGTTTGTCTGTCAGATTCACAGTCTGACAATGGTGCAGCTGAAAACCTCTTAGCAGTTGGTGCAGCTCTCAACTTGAGAGCTCTAGCAGATCTGCTAGCCTTTAGCTCAGTCCACCTTCATAGCACAGTCCAGGGGCTGACACCAAAGATGTTGCAAAGTTCAAATCTGCTGGTGAATTTCAAGCAAACTCACAGAATAGGCATCCATGGACAGTTTCACAATGTTTTGGGGACATAAGGAATATTGCCTATGCCACTCCGCCTTTAACTTTGCCTTGAAAGTTTGCCTTTGCAGTGCAAAAGTGAAGTTTAGTGGAAAAAAACGAGCTTGGTCACATGGAGACCTTTCTGCAGATCACAATTGTGATTTTCTTGGCCAGGAAGTGTTGTTTCTCAGTTGCTGACTGTGCTCTGATGTGTGTGGAGGAGTATTAAAAAGTGTATTATTTTTAAATCTCTTTTTATTTGTCAGTTCTTTATCTCCTAATTGCTCAGTTTTTGTTTGTAATTGTTTTTGGCTTTTTTTCATATCTCCCTGTTTGTCTCTGTGTCTGAGTCTTTTTTTTTTGTATTTTCAGTTTCACTGCCCATAGACTCATAGAGCAGATTCATGAGGGGATTTCAGGAGGAGTCCATGCACCTGGACATAGGGATGCCCAGACCTGTGGTGGGTCCAGGGTCATCCACCTAAATTTGGTGAAGTTTGTTAGGCAGGCCCCCAAAATATATGTGAAAGTCACCCAGGACTCATTGAACCACATGCAGTGGCTCCAGTGGAGCATTAAGATGAGGAGGGGAACAGCAGCAGCAGGAGCAGCAGCCTGAGGCCTCCCTATGGTTCCAGCACCACATTAGGCAATATCTCCCTCCCCAACATGAAGAGACAGGTCTGGGGTTTCTGTTGTTCTGTTCATCTCCTCACAATGGAATAAATCTTATGCTTAACACACTGGAACTAGACTTCTGGAATGCTGGTATTATTTATTCTGTCTCAACCCCCCCCCCCAAGGCTGCCACCAATATCCCAAGACCTCCCCTGTGTGGTTATTTTTTTACAAGTGACCCTAATGAACACAGCATGGCTACTTGTAATTTGCATAACAAGCTGGTTCTTAAGGGGAAAAATGGGGAGCCATATTGGCACTGGGAGACAGAGGACACGCCTCAGACTGCACCACCACCATGAAGAGTAGGAAGAGATGCTTAAAGAAGCAGCAAGTGGGTGTGGAGAGGATGGTGTCCCGTCCATGCCTGTGACTCAGAGTCATGTTGATCATTGCCAACCCTGTGCAGCATCACGTGCCACAGGGTGGAAAATGGAACAAGTTGTGCCCCCAGTTGGACAATGCCCTCCTCTTATAGGAGAAGGCACCACCACCAGTATCAGTAACAGCAGCTGAGCTGGCCTCATTGGGTGAGGAAGTGGGGCACCTGCTCCACCAGTTGAATGACATCCAGTGGGATATAAGGTTGTCTTGACAATCAGGACAAGCTTCTGGCAGTCCTGGAGGAGGTCCGCCATGGTGGTGGTGTGGGTGGTTGTGGTGGTAGCCATGGTACCATGTGAATGGTTATAACTGTCAAACATTCATAATTATTCCTTGTTACCACTAAAAAGAAAAAACTGCAAAAAAGTATTAAAAAATAAAAATTGCATCTTTTATATCTCTGTGGTATATTAGTTAAAGTCCGACTTCTACCTATATGACTTCTCTGACTTTCATATCTGTATCTGCCTGTTTTTTTTCTTAATTTTCCTGAACTACCAGGATAAATATGTCACAGTCTGGTTGATGTACCGCTACCTGGTACTGTGCTGTTTGTTTGTACAGTTCATTAACACTGTTGTGTAGAGGTAATCATTCAATGTGAAATGTGCCAAAATCACAAACTACATAAATTCAGTTCTCCCTCAATTGTTCTTGAGTCTGGTAAAAAATAGGTTAGGCTGCTACATCATTGTATCCCCCACACACACACACAAGTTCATACTGTTATTTTAAGTGGAAAATGTTTTCATGCTGGTTCTGTTGAGAAAATCCAGGAGGAAAGTAGCTGAGAAGAAAAGTTCAGTATGTAGTCTTGGGAAATTGATGGTCAGAAATGAGAAGTTCTTGCACAAAATTGCCAAATGCTTTGCTTATGCCACTCCGTGCCACTATTGCTCTTGAAAAACTGCAGAAGAAAGTGGTTGAGAAGGAAAAGTTCAATATATAGTCTTGGGAAAGTCTCCTAGTGTTCAGAAATGCTGCTGGTGCCTTGGTTACTATGCTCGGACAGTCTGTGTTGTCAAGTACTTTAGCACACACAACTGCCAAGCACAAGATATAGGTTTCTCACTTCTGGAAATTGTTCCCCCAAACCCAAAATCAGTAATGCTGGTAATTAACTGCTGCTGGTTTCTCTGCCAACTATGTTGTTTTATTTGCCCTCTTGGATGGTCTGTGTTGTCAAGCACTTTATTGCACACAACTACCAAGCACAATTTATTTGTAGCCCCCTCTCCCTGATGTCTAAGGGTATGCTGTTGGAACGTCCATGGGAGGGGGAACCACACAGACACACGTTTGCTGACTTACATTTTGTTCCATTTGTCTGGGGTGCAGATCTTTTCCCTCAGAGTGCTGTGCTAGAAGGCAAACTGGACTAGCAGACAACACTTAAACCATGGAGGGATTAAACAGTCAAACCCATGATTAACAACAACAGAGCTTTTAATTAACTTGATTTCTCCATGAACAGCTTGAGGTAAACATTGCACAAAGGCCCCACTGGGAAAAGTAAGTCTCTGGACCGCAAGGTCCTACAGGCACAGTTTGGAAGTCCCAAAATTCATATTTACAGCAGACATCTCATTTACACTGTGATGTTCATATTTACACTGATTACTCATTTTGAATACCCCAAAGCAGGCAGCATATTTAAACACTTCTGGTCACAGGCATTTCACCTATTTTGCAGTAGGTGTTTTACTTGCTATCTCTCTAGTTGAACTCCAGAGGCAGGATCCACTGGTCCTAATTCCCTGGCCACAAGTAATACACTTGTGGAATGCAGTAGCACAATTTGCTTAACCACAGCTCCCTGAAGCAATATTCTCAGTCTTTCAAGATTCTCAAGATTCTCAAGACTCTCTCTGTCTCTCTCTCTCTCTCTCTCAATAGCCTTCACTGGTGGGGTCTTCCATTCCAGAACTCATTGAAAATCCATATGGGGCATTTGGCAGCCTCCTTCACTGGATGTTGGCCATATGGACTTGCACAGGAGCAATTGGCAGCTCCCCTTCACTGGCCATTTGCCATTCACTTTTCTTGACTGTAACTTGGCATCCAGTCCAATTACCCTCCCTTGAAGGTAATACACAGAGGGGTCCACCAGGACTCCCACAGTATGTGCCACAGTTGAGCGGCTGCCAAAAAGGCGAATCCTCAAAAAGGCTGCCTGACAGAAGAAGGGTGAAAACAGTCACAGCCCCACTATGGTCGACTACCCAGTGTCTACAAACATTCAGGTGAGGGCTAGGTGGGGTGGGCCTGGGAAGGTGAGGATGTTGGATGGCGAGGCAGACCAGGGCACAGGTGTCCCCACAGTGGGGCAGAAACAGTCACAGTGTGGGAGGTGGGTGGGAACACAGCTGCATGGCCAGCCAGGGAGCACAAAGGGGGGAGAGTGTACACAGTCTGGTGCAAGACATGTACAGAACCCCTCCAGCAAGTAAACCAGAGGTGTACACCACAGACTGCTGGTAGAACATTCCTGTGCATGATGTCAGTGTCCCTATAGGCACAGAAAAGTCAGGAAATGCATCCATGTAAGTGCCAACAGTTCCAATAAGCAGAGTGAATCCAGGCCTTACCTTGGCAAATAGTGTTGCATGCTGTTCTGTGGGGGGAGTTGGTCAGCCTGCATTGTTCTAGGTGGTATATCCCTGCACTGTGCTGCATGCAGCCTGCAGCTGTGTGCAAGCCCGTGGCACACACTGTGATGTCCTGGGGGGGGGACTGCACCGTTATTCATGGCTCACTGGTAATGGGTGGTACAGGTGAGGACCATCACAAGGAGGTGCCATGCAAACATAAGACAGGTGCAGCCAGACACAGCCCATAGCCTTCTTCCTGACTGCAAGATGGTAGTGCAATATATTTAGAGCCAAAAAGGCAAGCTTCTTACTATGCACCTTGGCTAGGTGTACTGCAAGGACAAAGATGGTCCAGAAAAGACCTACTGGTGGTGCGTTGATGCCCACCATTACAACTGCCTGTCCAAACTTCACACTGTGGATGACACAGCTGTGAAAATCATACAGGAACACAACCATGCCCCTGACATGGCTGACATGGGTGTCCACCAGGTACTTGGGAACCTTCGGGACTGGACATGGTGGAGCATGTACACAGTGCCTAAGGTTATCTATGACAATACAGTGGGTGTACTGGCAGTCATCGTGGGCCAGATGTCAAGCATATGCTTACTATGATGGACAGTGCAGCCACTGCAGCATGTGGCATGGGGTAGGCTCTGACACCCATGACTGTGACAGAGCTAACCATCCCCGATGAGTTCACTGTGACCAGCGACTGGACCTGGTTTACTGCTCTTCGACAGTGGGAGTGAGCAGGACTGGCTAGTCAGCTATGTCACTGACAGGGGTCTGCAGTTCCTGGCAGACTGCCCCGACTGGCTCATGGATGGTACATTCAAATCATGCCCGGTAGGTAGTCATGTGATGCAGATGCTGGTATAGCAGCTTATCTGCAAAACTCCATTTCTTTGACTACAAAATTAATATAAAAAGAGAGCCTTTGCACGAACCTGCTTTGCATTTTCAACTTCTTTGCTGTAGGGATCCTGAAAGATGTCTTTGGTGCCATCACAGGTGGAAGTGACACCTAATCCTCCCAAAATTTTTCCACCACTTACAAGATTGGGTTAAGAAGCCACTGCTGACTCTAGAAGCTAAGCGGCCAAGATAAAGCTCCTCACCTGTGCAGGCCCCGCTTGCTGAAAGAACACAGGACACGGACAACATAGCAATCTCTCAAATTGAACTGGAGCTTACTACAATTAACTCACTGAGGCCTCAGGAGATCTTTGAGAGTTCCACCACTTGTGGCCTGTATACTTTTAACAGTGCAACCTGGAGCTTTCTAAGCAAAATCAAGCCATAATCAGCATGCCAAAAACAAATACCTCATGAACTGTAAGCGTTACACACAAAGTGCGAGTGACAAAGTTGTTCATCACACAATTAACTTTCTAATGGTGCTATGCAATTAATTGTAAGAAGTTCCTATTTATTTGTGTCTATCAATGTCAGTGGCTCAGTACGTAGCACACTCGCTTCTGAGGCCGGGAGACCAGAGGGCTGTGGGTTCAGTTCCCACATCTGGCACTTGGCTTAATATCCCAGTAGTGCAGCATGAGCGGGATGCTGCACTTCTGAGGTGCCGTCTTTTGGATGAGATGTTAAACTGAGGTCCCATCTGCCTGGATTGGTGGTAGTTCAGGTGGATGTTAAAGATCCCATGGCACTTATCAAAAAGAGTAGGGGAAAGTTTTATTGCAACAGAAATCGTACAGTAATACACAAAACAAGATCCAAAAAAAAGACAAAACATAGAATAACTAATGTACAAACATTCACGTCACAGCAAAATCAGAGTCTGTTACCCAAGGAAGGGCCTTCCAAAGTTCCAAAAGTGCCGCCTCAGATAAGTAAGTACTTTCTTGCAGATAGATATTCTTTAAGTCTTGTACAATTTTTTTCTCCAAAATATGAGCATTCTTTTTGTTGTAATGTAAACAAACACCTTGCCATCCAGATATTCCACTTAATAACAACAAATACAAGATTCAAAGTGTCAGTATGCCAAAAAGACCACTGAGGGGGAAAAAACTCCATAAACAATATTCAAATAAGAAACCGTCTGAAACAAGGGAATTTTCCATACATGTGCCAAAAAAGACCACCAATTCTGAATAAAAGAACATTCAAAAAATAAATGAGATATAGTTTCAGATTTAGTAAGACATAACAATCTAGAGCACATTCGGTCTTGGAATTGCTTATGTTTATGATTTGCCTTTATGTTAATTCTTTCGTGGCAAGACAGCCAATGAAAGTCCCACATATGGGCTGGCACCCTCTTACAATGTAATAAAAACAAAAGTGAAGGGATATATTGTCTGGGGCACTTTTCAAAGGGCACCTGTACAGCACAAACTGTCAAAAGTAAAGTATTATATAATAATTTATGAGAAGAATTCAATAACATCCGAGCCGATATCTTCCATTGTTTCAGACGTAAGAAAATATGTTTAACGTATATCGGTATGCCATCAGTATGTCCTAACACAGTCAGGGTATTACATTCCCAGTGGCGAAACCATAATCTACAAGAATTATAAAACCAAGGTTCCCACCCCCTTTGGGTATTAATCAACAAAGGCCTAAAATTTGCTGTGAGAAAAATACAGGTAAAAAATAACAAAGGATTAATCATATGCAAACCACCCTCTGCAATTGGCAAGTATGTCACATTCCTTTTGATTGGGTTCAGCCTACTCCCCCCAAATGCTTGAAAAAACAGGCTAAGGACTGCAATTTCTAATTGTTTAGGAATAGGTAATATATAACTCAAATAAAGGAAGGTTGGTATCAAATAAGATTTAATCAAAAAAACACGCTTCTTTTTTCCCAATCTGCCCTCTATTCCAGTAAGCCACCTTAGTTTACCCTGTTGCAGTTTAACATCCCAATTGTAAAAATCAGAGTCCAATGTCCCAAAATAAACCCCAAAATACGAATAGGGCCTACAACCATACGTAAAGGACCTATATGGTCTGAAGGGGCTAAAGCAGAGCCTAACCGGACACCCACACTTTTAGTATAATTCAAAACTGCACCAGAAAACATGCCAAACATAGAACATACCTGAAGAGAGATAACCACAGAGGGCTCATCGGCTACAAGAAAGCAAACATCGTCAGCATACGCAATAGCCTTATAAGGCGAGCACAGGACAGAACTAGAAATAGCATGAATCTGAGGATGGGCATTCAACCGTTGAAGCAAAACATCTAGAAAAAAACATACAATACAGGACTCAAAGAGCAACCTTGCCGAACCCCTCTCTTGATGGGGATCATTGGTCCCACCCAACCATTTACTACTGGTACAACAGTGGCTGTCCTATAAAAACCACAAATCCAGCGAATTAAAACCATTGGTACATGTGACAAAGGAAGTGCTTCCCATAAGAAAACATGGTTAACCAAATCAAAAGCCGCTTTCTGATCCACGGAAACCACTAGTCCCGAAACCACATCGGCATAACCATGAGAAAATAATTCCCTAAGAAGAATCAAGTGGTCAGAGATTCTTCTATTAGGCACCGAACATGACTGTGCAGGATGCAAAACCACCTCTGCTATCATCACAAGACGCTTAGCTATAATTTTCATCAATACCTTGAAATCAGTATTCAACATACATAAAGGGTGCCAATTTTCAAGGGAATGTAAATCCCCTTTTTGTTTATATATGTAAATCAAAGTACCCTTCGTAAAATCCAAAGGAAGAATTTCACATGTTACTAAGGAATTAAACACTAAAGTCAGTTCTGAAACCAAGTGGTCACCCAGCACCTTATATAAGGCAGCCGGGAGTCCATCCGGACCAGGAGTCCTCTGTAAAGGTAAAGAGGAAATGGCCAATTTCAAGTCCAGCTCTGTTATCGGTAAACAGACTTGGTCCAAAATTGACTGTGAAGGGATTGGGATATCAAGATCATTATATAAAATCACAGGATCAACAGCTACTGCTGGGAAAGAAGAAAATAAAGCTGACGTATGGTCTGCTACAATTTGACAAATATCTGACTGAGAAGTACATAGACTACCTATAGAATTAACTAGACACGTCATAGTTTTTTGGGAAATTTGACGGGAATTTGCCTCAAAAGGGCATACAACATCATGTGTTCCTGCTGTACTAAATTTATGTTGATAATACAGTTGTCACAATTGCCAGGATTGGAAATTCAACATATCATCCTGTACCAATTTTACTTGCTGAGAAAGGTCATGCCCCATTGTATAAGCAATTGTTAATAAAAACTGAAAATGAACTCTCTTTTGCAAATAATCCAAATACTCCCTTCTACATTTCTGATGACTATAATTTTTCAAGAAAACAACCAAAGCATGCTTGGTATCTGACCACCACTGAATAGGGTCTGTGTAACATATAAAAACAGATTTACGGGCCCGAAGAAATAACAACAGAGACTGCATAAAGGCCGGGACTTGTAACAGGGATGTGTTGAATTTCCAAAGTCCAGGTCCTTCATGAAAAGGAGCAACAGACCCTAAACCAACCGACAACAACTTATGGTCTGAAAATGCAACAGCTTGTACCGTGACAGAAGCAATATTTAAAGTATGAAACAAAAACACAAAATCAATCTGAGTTTCCAATTTACCCTTCTGAAATGTAGGGGTATGTTGTTTAGTAAAGGACAAATAAGCGTCAGTCAAATGGGCAGTATGGACCAATTTCCCTAATTCCTGAGAATCACAAAACAATTTTCTAGTAGTTACAAAAGAACTCTTATCATGAAGACTTAAGCCACAATTAAAATCACCAGAAAAAATAACTTGAAAAGAAGAATGCAAAAATGGACAAAGTAAAGAAAATAAAGCTATTCATGCCATTTTAGTCTGAGGGGCATAAGGATTAATCACCCACAAAGGACAGGGCCCAATCACAAAATCTAGAATGAGCACTCTACCGGGAGCCACATCATATAATTTTAACAAACAGAACCCCGGGACATTAATCAAAATCCCCAGACCTGAACAGGACTCTTGGCCTATGGACCAAAAGGAAGATCCCAGCAACCAGTTCTGCTGCGCATGTCGAATTTCCTGTGTGATATGAAATCGGGTATCTTGCAATAAGAAAATTCCCAAAGGCAAAAGCCGTAAAAAAAAAAAACAGTCGCCTCTTCATCACTCGCATCACACTATTTACATTAATAGTATAACAAGTAAAATGAGACATAGTATTTAAATAAGGCAGGAAAACTCATCATGACTTCCTTTTCCCAACCACCTTTTTCCCGTTAAGTTTCACCCTGGTCTTCCTCGTTTGAGAGAGACCAGTACCAAGTTGAAAATCAGAGTCAGTGGTTCCATCAGGGAGAGATGAATCAATGGAGGAAGAGTCTGACTCGCCTCCAGCATCATCCGAGACAGGTTGAAGTAGCTCAAAAGGGTTAGACAAAGGCACAGGAGAAGACTCCAGTACCACTGGAGGGGAAGGTAATATTCGGGAAGTGTTCCTCATAGACCTTCGATATCCGATACTGGCAGGTACCCGAGGAGGAGGAGGAGGAGGAGGGGGCATAGCACTAGGACCTGGAAGAGGGTCAGGTACTGACAAGACAGGCTGGACAGGTAGAAAGGTAGCAGAGGTCTTAACCAGAGTACTCTCAGAAAAGGAGACCACCGAGGGCTCTGTGCCTGGTTCTTCAACAGACACAGAGACCTGCGGAGAAGGCTGTAAAACCGCAGAGGGCAGTACTGCCAATGTGGCTCAAATACGAGCCTTCTGTGCTTGCGTAATAATAAAACGCTGACCAACCCCACCATCATGAGAATCCTGACTGTGAGCAGCCCAGTGACAATTCTAAAATGTATGCCCCATCTCATCACAAAGGTTGCATTTGCACTCGTTCAAACAATGGGCCCCCACATGACCCAATTCACCACATATATTGCATTTCATCTTGTCACACACATTACTGAGATGTGTGGGGTCACCACACCGGTAACAAGCCTTCGGCTGACCGTGGTAGAACAGGACCCCCCCATCCCGACCTATAAAGAAAGAATTAGGTAAATGTACAGGACCTGACTCAGTAGTGTTCAACAAAACCCTAATCTTCCATCCCCCTGTCCAGATATTTTCAATATCCAGGATGGCCTCTGCCTGACCCTGGACATTACAGCGCTGTTTCAACCAATAAATAACATCAGCCACATCAACACCCTCATTTCTGAACAAAACAGTGATGGTTTTAAAAGTGGGTTTTGAAAGGGGGATTGCCTAAATGGGGTCCAAAGAGCAGTGTTCCTCAAAGCATGGTATTTCGTCCAGAAACTCTCCAAGCCACAAGCTGTTTGAAAGCTAATATCAAAAGAAGATTCACCAGAGATGTGAATCATCGCATATATTTCATGAGACAAAAATTTTAACGAGTCCTTAAGAAGTGTATGTGCAACATATACACGGTCTGGGAGCTCAGGTAACCCCCCCCCTTATAAACTAAATGAACTGCATTATGTCTTTTCACTGCTTGGATCGGGAATTTGAATAAGGATGAAAAAGAGCGACTCGGCTCAGTCTTTTTAGATGATGGTTGTTGTAAAACTGTACCTGAAGCCCCTTGGGATGTATCAATAGAAGAAGCTCGTAATGCTGGTCCTTGTAAATGTGCCAAAGTAGGGTTTTGAGTCAATGCCAGTTCCTGTGTCAAGCTCAAGGGGTCTGGAGAGACTGCAGCCTTGCCGGATTCACTCTGCAACTCGGGAAAGTCATCAGGACAGGGAGACCGCACAGGAGACAGACTGGAAATCCATCTCCCTTCAACAGGTTCCTGTACCCAGCCAGCACCCCGCAGAGCCGAGTCCACAGACCAGGGAAGCTTTGCAGGGGAATCCACAACCTGGGGTATCATCGACGAAGGAGGCAAGGTAGCTGTCTCCATGTCACGCACATCACCCACCACAAACAATTGGGAGACAGGGGGTATAACATCAACAACCGACACACTCGAAGCTTCCAAACACTCTTGGACATCAGCCGACGGGTGAGTCTCCATAGTTTGTCCTCCGAAACCTCCCGGCACAACAGGAGGAGAAGTAGTATGCTTTTCAGTGTTGTGTTTTCTTAAAGTTTGAAGTTCTTGACAGAGTTTCATTCTGGTGACCGTAAAACTACGTTCTGCATTAGCCAAACATTTATGTATCACCTTCTCCACATTACAAGCCACTTCGTGATCTGGGAAGGAAAAATCCTCCATTACAGCACCATTAGGCATTGAACTAGAGTCCATACCAGTATCAGGGAGCTGAGGTTCAGGCACTTTAGTCAGGACATGTAAGTCAGATTCTAAAGTAGTACAATTCTGTGGTAAATCCTCAGTAAATTCAATTGCAGTCTTCATGAAATCAGAGGTGGGAGCCAAGACCAGAACTCCCACCTCCATAGCTTCCTCCACAGCAGGCACAGGGACGTCCACTATCTTGAACAGAGGTTCCCCCTCTGAAGAGTAGGGGAATTTTTTATTTAAATAACAAAACAAATCAATAAAAAACAGTGTTGCCTCACACAAAAGAAAAGTACAAATCATAACAAAAGCAAATAAGTATTACAATCATACATATCGAAAGGGTTTGTCCAATACAGAAGTGAAACTCAAATCTAATCCCATGACAAAAGGGAACCCCCCCCAAAAAGTAGGGGAAATTTTTATCCACAAAATAAAGGAAATAAAATACATACTTAATAGTGTTACCGCACACAAAATCATAAGACAAACTTAAAATAAACAAAAATAAGCATGTCATCAAGCATACAATACAAAATTTCATTTATAAAATCCCAAAACGGAAAAGCTGAAACCTCCCCACTAAAAGAGTAGGGGAAAAAATTGTTTTCAAGGAACAAAAAGCAAAGTAATACAAAAAACAGTAGTACCTCGCAAAAAGGAAGAAAAAAAATTACAAATCATAACAAAATAAATAAGTAGTACAGTCATACATCAGAAATGGATATCTAATACAGAAATACTAATTGAAACAAATGCACACCATAAAACTACAGAATGGAGATCGGACAAAATTATATAAATTGTTATGAAACAGAAATGAAAACAGTATTATATACAAAAAAGACCAATATCCTATTCTTATTTAAAAATTATAGAAAGAAAATAATTAACTATCAGGTACAAAGAAAGTATCATGTTCACCCAGTATCCAGCCAAGACATATGTCTCCACCATAATTTATAAAGATCAGGGAGGCTGTATTGTGCTATAGTCTCTCCATCTAAAAATCTCTTTCTGAACCATCGAAACACATAAGCACTAGACAATACCTGCTGTCTTAAAGATGCAAGCAGTGGCTTGCCATAATTGAAACTTGACATGCCCCATAAATAACAATAACGCCCCAGATTCAAACTGGACCCATGCAGCTGGTAAAATGTTCCTAACCCATGCATCCGGATCCTCCCTCTGAAAAGGCCCAGAGACCCAATATTTATGAAAAGAAGTCCAAAATCCAATCATATAGGGACAATCTAAGAACAAATGCTGCATAGTCTCAACCACCCCACTACACGTATCAATTCTAGGACACATTCATCCCACTACACCCTTATGCTTCATGTTCCCTTTTACCCCCAATTTTTGGTGGGTGCAAAGCCATATAAAATCCCACATAAACGTTGGAATTCAGGGACAACGAAGAAAACTTGTCATAATTTGTATATTAGCTGAGGGAAGTATCATAAACCAGGGTTCCTCATGGAACCAGGTTAGCAACAACCAGTCATATACCATTTTCCGAGTGCCAGTAGTCAGATAGCGATAAGGCAATTCCCAGAGTTTGAGTTTACCCACCACATCCTTCCAACAATTAGCTAAAAAGAAAATTTTCACCTGTTTAGAAAGGGAGCCTGAAGAGGCCCACTGTGTTAATAGGGATCCAAACTCATCCATAACCCAGGGGCACCATAATCTAACCTCACTATGAGCCAATGGGACAATATTGTGAAAAAGAAAGGTAACATGAAAAGAAATTATTGGATTAATCATTCCCAAGCCTCCCTGGGTGATAGCTAAATAGGTAATCCCTCGTTTAATAGGGTTTAGGTGACTCCCCCAAAGACACTGGAAAAACACACTGTACACTGAAGTTTCCAGTATTTTTGGGATAGGAAATACTGCTGACAAAAATTGAAACAACGGTAACAGATGTGATTTTATCATTTATATCCTTTTACGTTTAGACATACGCCAAGAATTCCATTTTGTTACCAAACCTTGTGCAGTACGAATTTTTTCTTCCCAATTATAGAACTGGGGATCAGGACTACCAAAATAAATACCCAAAATTCGAATATAGGCGGTCACTACTGGAAAATGCCATATTGAACTCCATACTGTATCCTCACAACCAATGGATAAAATACTACATTTCTGGTAGTTGATTACAGAACCAGTTACTTCTGAAAACACTCTCAACTCATCTTGAGCCAAAAAGGCTGATGATTTGTCTGCCAATATTAAACACAAATCATCTGCATAAATAATAGTTTTAATCTGTAAATCTATACTACTCATGGAGAGACCCATTATATCGTCCTGTTTATTCAATCTGTATAATAATGGGTCCAGAGACAACAAATAAAGGAGAGGACTTAGAGGACAACCCTGCCTCACCCCCTCTATTGACTAAAATCTTACCTCCTATCCATCCATTCATACTAGGAAATAAGCAAATGTGTTTATAGCATATTTGCAACCATAAAACAAACTTATCTGGGAACCCATATTTAGAAAAAACTGCCCACATATAGATATATTCAACCCTATCAAAAGCTTTAGATTGATCTATACTAACTAAATGTCCTAATAATTCCTGAGTAGTGCCTTTATGCAGAATTTCTCTGATAAGAATCAGGGCATCCTGTATCTTACGTGAGGGTACCCCACTAAACTTTGTGGGGTGAATTATATCATTTAACGTATTCACCAATCTATTCCCTAATACCTTCATCAAGATTTTACTATCGGTATTTAACAAAGTGATTGGTCTCCAATTTTTTTTAAATCTTCTTTATTTCCATCCTTGAATAAGAGAACTAAAACTCCTTCATACATACTGGGTGGTAAAACTCCTGTACTAAGAGCATCATTTAACACTACCACAAGTTCATCCCCTAGTACTTCCCATATTACTTTATAAATGGCATGTGATAGGCCATCAGACCCTGGGGACGTTCCTTTAGAAAGGGTCCAAATAACTTGCTTAAGTTCTGCAGCAGTGATAGGAGAAACTAAATTTCGACCACACTCTTCAGAAATATGAGGGAGGTCACATCCCTTCAACCAGTCTGATATTGCAGCCTTTGACAAATCAGTACTTGTAAAAATTTTGGAAAAATACCTCCCAATTTCATTCAATATAGCTGGGTTGTCTGTGACCTTCGTACCATTAGGGAGCTGCAAGGCCTCTATAATTCTCTGTTCCCGAACCTGAGCCAGGGTGTCAAAAGGAATGGTATCAGACTTTTTTCCAAAAACCCGGTACCATTGCTGTTTGATCACCCCCTGCATCAGTTCTTTTTGGAAAACTGATAATTTATTTTTAAGAATCTTAATAGCACCCAAATCACCTTTACCCTCTTCATAGTATTGGGCCACCAAAATCCGAAGCTGTGCTCTAAGTTGCCACAAAGTGTGTTTTTTAAAAGAACCATTAAGCCTCCCCACTGACTGGAAATATGAACGAAAATCATGTTTCAAATCTTCCCACCACTGATTTTTGTCCTCATAAAGGAAAAACACAGATTTCCTAGCTTTCATGATATATTGAAACCCTACCTGTACCATGGGTAAATCTAACAAGGAAATATTTAACTTCCAGAACCCTGGACCCCTCCTTTGTTCAGGTAGATTTCCTACTATCAAATCTAACATACGATGATCAGAAGTTGCCACATCACTAACTACAGCTTTACGAATGCTAAAACCGGTGGAAATAAAGAAATAATCAATCCGTGATGTGCGAGGGCCACAAGCATATGTGTGGGAAGCTCCTACATTACCAGACCCAAACACATCAATGAGACCTACTTCAGAAATGAGTTTCAACAAACAAGAGACAACACAATGTTGTTTTTTCCCAAATATATTACTTCCACTCTAAGGGAAAGAGCAATTAAAATCCCCTCCAAAAACAACCGGCATACTAGTAAACAAAAAAGGTTGAATGGTGCGAAAAAGCCTTACCCTTTCATATTTTAATTGGGGTGCATATATGTTTATTAACCTCATAGGTAAATTTTTTCCAAACAATATCTAACATGAGAACCTTCCCTTCCAAAATTTCTAAATGCCTAATTATTTTTACAGGAAAAAAAATCCCTACCCCTGAACACTGTTCAGACCCCTGTGACCAGTAGCTATCCCCCCACAACCAACCCACAGAGGCCGCCTCCAAAAGACCTGGAGAATGCAGACGGACGTCTTGAAAAAATATACAATCTAAATCAGATTGTAAAAAAAGCCCATATGTAGCCAGTCTTTTAAATTTGGACTGGATACTATTTACATTTAAAGATGCGATGTGAAACTGATAACGAAGATCAATCATAAGTCAAAAAGTGAAAAGAAGACACTCACTTTATTTTGCTAGAGGCCCGGTAATCCTACCACTAGTTTTAGCCCCGGAGGTACCAACCCATGGTCCATCTGGATCCAATAAATCCTCTCCAAGAGCAGACTTCCTGCCACTTCAGTATGTTCTGTCTCCTGATCTGAAGAAACATGTCGCAATACCTCATAAGTATTCGTCTCTTCCAAAGGTTCAGATGTTTTTTTCAAACCCTTTGGCCAAACACCCTTCCCCCTCTTTGGACGAACCACAACAAAATCTTGAGAACTAGGTAAAGGATCTGACGAAATAATGGTCCCCCCCAACTTTTCCTGTGCAGCGGACTGTGCTAAAACACCCTCTGTTTCAACAACCAAAATGGGGGAGGTCCACATTCAGGTATCTGCGGCATATGTCTTTTACCAGGAGGTTGAGGCCCAGAAAACACAGTGGGGGAAATAGCCTCTTTAATATAATAATCCTGAACTCCAAAATCAGCATTTCCTGTGTTCCTGGCTGCCCAAGGACAGTCAGTAAACACATGACCCACCTCCTCACAAAGGTTACATTTGGGGTCTTGAAAACAATGTGCACTAACATGGCCTAATTCCCCACAATACATACATTTCAATACCTCACATGTAGTACTAATGTGTCTTGTGGATCCACATTTAAAGCACATCCTAGGCTGCCCAGGATAAAACAGAAACCCCTTATCCCGACCTATGAAAAAACAATTAGGCAAATTAATAACATCCTGCTCGCTTGGTGTAATTTAATCCTAAACTTCCAACCCCAGTCCAAAAACCTTCATCATCCAAAATTGAGAAGAATTTCCTTGAATAGTACATCGTTTTCTAACCAGTATACCACATCAGTTATATTAACCCCTCATTGAAAAGAATAGTAATTACCCTAAAAGGTTGTTTAGTCAAGGGTATTACCAGAAAATCTACCCATAAAGGGTTAGTTTTTAAATTTGAAAATCTACACCGGAATTTCTCCAGCAAAGCTGGAGTATGAAAACTAACATCAAAAGTACTTTCTCCTGGTGCATGGATTAAGACATAAACCTTTGAAGGGGAAAACCCCATGGACTGTTTAAGCAAGATTTTCCCCACATGAAAACGATCAGGTGTCGACTCCTTCTGTCCCACATATCGCAACCTTACTGCATTTCTACATTTCGCCAAATCGATAGTTTTATGGAAGTGGCTTGCATAAGTTGGGGGGCCACAACAGACACCTCCGGTTCCCCTGGTGAAACAGTCCTCTGATCAGATTGTGAAGAATCCAAAGTTACCCCCACCCCCTGTTGTTTTTCCGAAACCCCAGAGGCAACAGTACCTGAAACAGCAAATGTCCCTCCTGAATCCATCATAGGAGAGAAAGCAGCGGATTTGTTGATCCTACCAGTAAACAACCGGGTCTGGCTGCCAGACTCCTTGTGCAGGGACATCCATCCGGCTGAGAGGGCGCTTTTCCGCGACCAGCGCGGCATCATCACCCTCGCTCCAGTCACGTTGTGGAGGCCTTTCTTCCTGGTCTGGAAGTGGATTACCATGCTCTACAGTCGCCAACACCTTCAAAGGACCCAAAGAGTTCTCTGATAGCGGAGAAACCGCTAAACGTTTTCTTTTACGGTCATCATCTCACTGTGCTAGCGAATCATCCAGCTGCTGTTTAATTCGAACCAATTCCTCTTCTAAACACTGTTTTTTTTGGTGTAAATCAAGTATGTCTCCCGACTCTATATTAGAAATGGTATTGCAGGCGATAAGCTGGCCACCCCTCGGGTGCTCCCCAGCTGCCGCATCTACAGAGACAGATACTTCAGTTGCAATATCCATTCCAAGCAGCTCCACTGATTCTTCATCCACCAACCTCACTCTTCCAGTCTCCTCCTCCGCCATCTTGGTCCCACCAGAAAATGGGTCCCCCCTGCTCACAGGAAGCAGGAAGTAGGGGAATTTCCCTGGTGTCCTGGCCAAATTTATCTCATTCACTAACTATACCAACATCAGGTTCAAGGTCAGTTGGCATTCATCTGTATCTCTCTCCCCCCTGGGTTGTGCCTGACAATAGGCAGAATTTGTCTAACGCACTTACCCGGTCAACAAAAAATAAATAAAAATATTGATTGAAATAGTGAAAATGTTTTTTTCTATAAAAAAGGCAACGTAAACCATTTGTTGTGGGAAAATATTTAACACATCAACACCAAATTAAGAATTCAGACATTAGATGGAGGTACAAAACTAATTTTGTACTAAAAAGCAATTTTTCTAATATGATACATGTATTTTTTTCCATTTTATTCAAGGTGGCTAGGTGAAGCTTAAGAGACAAATATCAGCCATACACATCATACCATACAAAAATGCAAATAGCTTCTAAAGTATATGTGACAAACACAAAGTATCAGTGGCAAAGTTGTTCAGCATGAAATTACCTTTCCAACAGTGCTATGCAATCAATTCTACTCACTTTGGTTTGTGAAATATTTAAGTTTTAAACAGTGACACGCTCAGATGTCCTAAGTCCTCAGTGGCACAAAGTGCAGAATGTCTGGAGGCTTTAAAGAACTCAAGAATATCTTTTTTGCTGCCACCTACAGGCATCTTGGGGTCTCAATGAGTTAAGATGGCAGTATTTGCAATTCTGGATGACTTAAAGGATATCAAGCCAGTGGTCAAAGACCTTGCCATTAGGGTAAGTAATGCTGAGGCCCGTATTTCCTCTGTGGAGGATTGGCAGTCCTGAATAGAGCCAGATCTGATATCCTTGAATTGGAGGATGGGGAAGCTGAAAGACAAGATAGATGACCTGGAAGATCATAGTAGAAGAAATAACCTTGTCCTTCTGGGCTTACCAGAGGGGCAAGAAGGACTAAAGTACTGGACTTTCTCCAGAAGTTCCATGTAAAGATTGCTGGTCCAAGCCCAAATGGTCCAGCGCATTTAATAGAGCAAGGCCACAGAGCACTATGGGCAAAACCCTTTCCAACTGAGCCCCCCATGTCCAATAATCTTTAAGCTATTTAACTATATGGATAGATATCATGTATTGAGGACAGTGAAGAAATTAGCTGCTGTTCAACGGAAACATAGAAACATAGAAACATAGACTTTGATAGCAGATAAGGACCGCTTGGCCCATCTAGTCTGCCCATTTCCCTACCTACAGGATAGGCTGCAGATCCTAGTTAACCAACAGCCTATTTCTTCCTACCCCCCACAAGAGTCACCTTATGTCTGTCCCATGCATTCTTGAATTCTCCCACAGTTTTAGACCCCACAACCTCCTCAGGAAGGCTGTTCCATGCATCCACTACCCTCTCTGTGAAATAATACTTCCTCACATTGCCCCTGAACCACCCCCCTATCTTTAAATTGTGTCCCCTTGTTCTTGCACGTCTCTTTTTCTGAAAGATGCTACCCTCTTGGACTTTGTTGATTTCACTGAGGTACTTAAAAATTTCTATCATGTCCCTCCTCTCCCTTCTTTCCTCAAGGGTTTACATATTAAGCTCTTTTAGTCTCTCCTCATACGGCTTCTCTTGCAGACCCTGCACCATTTTAGCTGCCCTCCTCTGGACTGCCTCTATCCTGTCTATGTCCTTGTGGAGATGGGGTCTTCAGAACTGGACGCAGTGCTCCAGATGGGGTCTCATCAACTGTCTGTACAGAGGGATAACAACTTCCTGTTTTCTGCTGCTGATGCCTCTCCCTATGCATCCCAGTATACCTGCAGCCCTCCCTACTGCCTTCTCATATTGCTTGCTAACCTTAAGGTCATCTGATATGATTACCCCCGGTCCCTTTCCTTTTTTGTTGTTGTTACTACCTTCCCCCCATTGTGTATTCTTCCCCTGGGTTCTTGTTTCCCAGGTGCATTATTTTGCACTTCTTTGCATTGAATCCTAGCTGCCATACTTCTGACCATTCCTCCAACCTTGCCAAGTCCCTTCTCATCCTTTCCACGCCTTCTTGTGTATCAACCCTTTTGCAGATCTTTGTGTCATCTGCAAAGGCATACTTTCCTTCCAGTCCTCTGCAATGTCACTTATGAAGACATTAAAAAGGACTGGACCCAATACTGAACTCCTGCGGTACCCCACTAGTAATCCCTCTTCTTCAGAGTGGACTCCATTTACAATTACCTTCTGTGTCCTGTTGTCCAGCCAATGTTTACCCAGGCTACCACCCTGGGACCCACTCCCAGGCTGGTTAATTTGACTATTAATCTTTTGTGTGGGACTGTGTCAAATGCCTTGCTAAAGTCTAGGTAGGCCATGTCCACAGCCCTTCCCTGGTCTACTACTTTGGTCACCCAGTCAAAGAAATCTATTAGATTCATCTGACATGAACTTCCCGCTGTGAACCCATGCTGCCTTGGGTCCTGTGCCCCACTGGCCTCTAGGTACTCAACTATTCTTTCCTTCAGAAGTGACTCTATCACTTTCCCTACCACAGAGGTCAAACTGACAGGTCTGTAGTTTCCTGCCTCTGTCTTGGTCCCACTTTTGTGAAGGAGAATCACATCCACCTTCCTCCAGTCCTCGGGTACCACACCATCCTCCCATGATTTATTAAAAACAGTAGCCAGTGGTTTCACTAGTTCCCCCTTAATTCTTTTAGAATTCCGGGGTGAATTCCATCAGGCCCCATTGCTTTGTCCACCTTCAGTTTCGAGTTCTTGCAGAACCCTTTCTTCTGTGAAAGGACTGGGATCGACCCCCTATCAAAGTGCTTCTGTTAATTGGATTAGGCACTTTCCCTCCTCTTTTGTGACTACTGAGCAGAAATATTCATTCAGTATCCCTGCTTTTTCACTGTCCCCCTCTGCCCACCCATCGTTCATTCTATTCAGCCTCACTATCCCTCTCTTTGTCTTTCTACACTCTCTGATGTACCTATAAAAGGTTTTATCCCCCTTCTTAACCGAGTTGGCTATCTTTTCCTCAGTTTGGGCCTTTGCTATTCTGACTTCCCTCCCTGCTTCCTTCTGCCTTAAGTGGTACAGCTCTCTGTCCTGCTCCTTCTATGTTTCCTTATACTTCCGGAATACTATCTTTTTCTTTCTGACTTTCACAACCACCTCTTTTGAGAACCGTAGTGGCTTTTTCTTTCATTTTGATTTGTTTATTTGCTTCACACAAAGGTGTGTTGCCTCTGTGATGGCAGTTTGATGGTTCCCCACTGTTGCTCCACACCTCCTTCTAGCCTGTTTGCTAGTGCTTTTCTGAGTCACTCTTCCATTTTGCCAAAGTCAGCCCTCCTGAAGTCCTGTACCCTCACTTTTGTATGGCTTGACTCTGTAGTTGAGTTTAATGTGAACCACACTGTTTGATGGTCACTTGTTCCCAGATGGCAACCCACTTCTAGATCTGAGATCCTCTCACTGCCCCCATTTGAGAGTACGAGGTCTAAGATTGCTCCCTTACGAGTGGGTTCTGAAACTAGCTGTCTGAGGCCTGCCACCTGTAGGGTATCAAGAATGGCTCTGCTCTTGGATGTGGCTGCAGCAAATGTGCCCCAGTTAACATCTGGCATATTCAGGTCTCCCATCAACAGTATCTCCCCTTTCTCTGCTATTCTAAGAATGCCTTCTATCATATCCTTGTCCATTCCCTCCCCCTGACATGGGGGTCTGTACACAACCCCTGTGCAGATTGTGGTGCCCTTTCCAATCTCCAAGGTGACCCACAGTGCCTCCTCTCTTCCCTGTTTACTCTTTTGTGCAGTTGCTTTTATCCCTTCCTTTACATAGAGAGCTACTCCTCCCCCTCTTCTCCCCTGCCTGTCTCTTCTGTAGGTTATGTACCCTGGTATGTTAACATCCCAGTCATGGTTCTCTGTGTACCATGTTTCTGTGACTGCTACGATATCCAGGCATCCCTCTTCCATCAAGGCCACCAGCTCAAGGAGCTTGTTGCCCAGACTACGGGCATTGGTACTCATTACCCTCCATTTCCTAATGGCCTTACTCCTTTTTGCCCCATCCCTGTCCTTCTTGCCTTTGTCACTTTCTCCATTTACCCCTACCCTTCTCCCTATCAACACGTCTATGTTGGTGTTTACCGCACTTACTACGGTGTTTTTTTTGGGGGGGGTTAGGATTTCCCTGCTCTAAAAATCATCCCTGATTTGACACTGTGAGTCAGACAAGCAAGACAAGCTCACAAGTTCATACTCTCTAGACTATGGGTGGCCCAAGTAAAACATTGGTTCTGCATCCAGCTCAATTAAAGGTGACCCTGCCATCGGGAACCCACCACTTTGAATCGGTGGACTCAGCATGGAAAGAGCTCACCAAACTGCTCCCTGACTTATTTTGAGGGCAAGGAATATGAACAATGTGGCTCACCAGGCGTAGTCAATGACTCTCCCTCTCCTGCCAACCACCGGTGGCCCATGCTCATTACGAAACATGGGTCGCTGGTGTGGTGTGAGGTGTGGTATCCAGCTCCTCAACCCTCAGCACCACTGGGCCGGCCAGCATTATGCTTTCTTAACTGGTAGGATTTAAGGACGTCATTTCTTTTCAAGTTACCTCAGCGTTTCTGATGCCTTAGAAGTGGAAATAACTTTACTTGCTGAAAAAGTGCATAATTTTTTGTTTCTGAAGGAGAGTTCTAATAAATCATTATAATGATGCAATTTATTTGTGGGGGAACATTCTGGAAACTTGCATGCATTTTGTTTTCCTTGTGATGCATTGTTCCAGATTGCTTTAATATTCATTTTGATTTACTGGAGACCTCGTTGGCTAATATTGGTAAGGTAGCTGAGTTGGGGCTGGTGTATTTTATTTTGCCAACAACTGTTCCAAGTTACTGACTGCAGGAAGATCCTGAAGCTTTGGTGTTCATGTTTACTTTGGACCTATTATTACTTGCACCTAAGAAGTGGACTTATGAACTTTTCTTTTTTCTTTAATAGGCTTGTGACCTAATGTGCACTGGCTAAGACAGCACCTGCTGTGTGGTGGATGATTTAAATGATCAATAATTCAGTTCATTTTTTCCACTTTTAGTGCTATGAGTAGGACTGTACCATTACCTATAGTAATTTTAGCACTTTGTTAGAGATCCTTGAGTTATCCGTTTCTTCCAAGTACCTGTACTAGAGGGGTTCTATTGTTCAAATGGTGTTATTACTGTTCAGTAAGACTGCTGCAGGTATGGGGTTTCATGATTATTTCAAACTATGCACAAGCCTACTTTAGGTAGTCCCCATGTACTATTTGTTTACTGGCCGATGATGGTTATACCAAATTATGAACTGAGGATCATAAATAGAGGAATCTGATTGGCCCAGACCTCTTTGAAGCCATGATGATATTGGGCTACATCATCATGGCTTCAAAAAAGTTCCAGCATCACCAGCCTCCTTGCTCCCTACTGTCTGAGAACTATTTTTTCAAAATGTACTCCTACACCACCCAAAAACTCATTCATAAAACATTTTAAAACCTGTTTCTTTTATTTTTTTTATTTATAAAACTTGAAACTCAGTTCATAATAGCAATAAGTCACTGCAGAGTGTGGTATATCATGGGATATTGTCACTTCTCGGGTGGTTGGACGCACTCAGCCTGCAGCCTCTTGCCCAACCACCCGAGGCATAACGATATCCCATGATATACCACATCCTGTCGCACCTTATTGCTTAAATCAAGGATATCAATCCAACTTTGAGTATAATTATAGTCGCTCAACAACCTGTAATACTCATTGGATTAACAAGTCATTTCAGTGCCCTCTACAGTGTTTCATTTTCTTCTTTTTTGGTGGGCACTGCTAATCATTTACTAATTAAAATATAGATTAATAATGCTGGAATATGGAAGGGTGTGAATCATATTATGATATGGTGCAGGGCTTCTTTTGTTTATGATTCCAATATAATTTTACAGATATATTAGTCATTGAGATGGAGGTCCCACAGTCTGCACGTGGACCACAGTATGAGGAGTAGGCAGATGGCCTGGACAGTGGGTATTTTGTGTAGTATTCATCAATCCAGTTTTCTTCTCTTTTTGGTATTTTTTCTGTTTGGGGTTGATGGTTTATTAGGGTGGGGGAGGGGGTATAGAAGAAGTGCAGCAGCTATGGGGCTTTAGATACTTGTTTTTATCCTCCATGATTAGGATAATTACATGGAATATGAAGGGTGGAAGGGACAATAGGAAAAAATATATGATATTGAGACACCTATCCAAATTTTCCCATCAGCTGGTGTTTTTGCAAGAGACACACCTCCCTGAAATGCAGGTCTCTCAATTACAGAAATTGTGGGTGGGGCAAGTATATGGAATGGGGAAGAGTTCGAGGTGGTGTGGTGTTGCCATTTTAGTTGGGAAGTCCTTGCCATTTCAGTATAGGAGCAACATTAAGGACCTGGAGGGTAGATTTCTGTTTGTCCAGGGTATGCTCAGTAATATGGAGGTGGTATTGGGGGTAATACATGGTCCTGATGCCAATTCTCCTTCTTTTTTTACCATGCTGAAGCCAGCTAAATGCTCTTTTCCCATCTACCATGCCTCTTAGGCGGAGACTGGAATCTTCTTTTTGCTAATGATATTGACAGATCTTATAGGACTGCTCCTGGTCTTTCTTCAGCTCAGAGGGCACTAAGGGACTTTGGTGACACCCTGGGTTTGACCAATCCCTGGTGGGTATTACACCCATCTGCTGTTGATTTTACTTTTTATTTAGTTCCTCACAAGGTCCTTTCCAGGCTAGATTATTTTATGGTCAGTAAATCCCTTCTTCCAAATGTGCTTAAATGTATGGTACAATCCCGAGTAATCATAAACCGTGCCTCTGTCCAAGTGACTTTAGATCTTCCCCCATTTACAATTCATTCCCAGACTTGGTCCTTAAATAACTTGCCCTTAAAGGATCAAATAATAGTGATGAAGAATTTTGCAGCAGACTATCCCCTCTAGTTTAGGTTCTGTCCCATCCCTTGATCTGCTGTGGGCTGCCCTGAAATTCACATGGAGAGGAGAAATAATATGGTTAGCAACAATTTGGATAAAGAAAAGCCAAACACAGGTGGGTCAATCAATCAATCAATCAATCAATTAATCAATCAATCAATTCTTTATTTTACTAGGTGGATACTTGGTTCTAGCAAGTTCTGTCTATTGAACAAACCTTTGTCTCCTTCTTCATCTGAGGCAGATCTTCATGAATTAGCAATACTTCATACAGAGTATCCGATCTACCTGTTGGATAAGGTGGACAAGATAGCTTCCCGTCTGAAAGCTACTGTACATATATTGGGCAATGGGAGAAGGCAGGTAAGCTACTGGCCCTACGTTTGAAACAACAAAGTTCCTCCAGGTGGATTTCAGCTTTACAACAGTTGACTTCTGGGTTAGTCACAAGCAGTGCTAAAGAAATGTTAAACATTTTTAGGGTTTATTATCAAGCACTATTCTACCCCAACACTTTACCTAATTACACTGAGTAGCAGATGAGCCAATATCTTGATCAGGCTCACTTGCCCTCCCTTACACCTGGGTTGCAGATACAGTCAGACCTGGTTAATCCGTAAGCATTTGTGTTAGCTCATTTTCTTACATAATAAAAATCTACGTAGTAACCAGACAAGTACAACATGAGCAATTTTTCCAAAAAGATTTAGTACTGTACAGTGTTGTTACAATGCAGTACTGTGAAGATTCTCACTTTTTAAAATACAGTGCAAAACATGTGTACTGAACATTACTTTGCCTCAGTTACATTTCAGTCACTTTTTAACAATTCAGTTGGTGTAGATGACATTGTGTCTGAGAAAAAAAAGCTGATGTGAAATGATACAGGATACTGTACTGTACTGTAAAATCTCATTCATATGCTTTTAATCAACATGCTCAGTTTAAAGATGAAATAAACTAAAATCCAAAAAATTTATTTTAAATTGGTCATCTTGGTCTGAAAAATAAAAAAAAGGTTGCTAGGCAAAAGTTAATGTGAAAAAATACAGGATACTGTACTGTAAAATCCAAAAGCTTTTAAACACAGGCAGGGTCTTTTAAAACAGTAAGCTAAAACACACTGAAGGGAGCAAAAAAGAGATCAGGAGCTTTTAAACTGTATGGGCAAAAAAGGAGCTTCTAAACTGTATGGGCAAAACAGTAAGCTAAAACACACTGAAGGGAGCAAAAAAGAGATCGGGAGCTGAGAGGTTGGGGGGGAACTTATCGTAGCGACGTGCTGAAATGTTGCTTACACTTGAAGGGGGAGCAGGGTCTGTACCGGGAGTTGAGAGGACACAACGAGAGAAGGCAGGGTCTGGACAAGGAGCAAAAAAGAGATCGGGAGCTGAGAGGTTGGGGGGGGAACTTGTGCAGCCCAATATCGCAGTGTGCTGAAGGGTCTGTACCGGGAGATGAGAGGGCACAACGGGAGAAGGACACAACGGGAGATGGCAGGGTCTGGACCAGGAGCAAAAAAGAGATCAGGAGCTGAGAGGTTGGGGGGGGGAACTTGTGCAGCCCGATATCGCTGCATGCTGAAGGGTCTGTACCGGGAGATGAGAGGGCACAACGGGAGCTTTTAAACTGTATGGGCACAACAGGAGAAGGCGGGGTCTGAACCAGGAGCTGACAGATTCGGGGGAATGAATGGTCACAACCGGAGCTTTTTGAACTGAGGATGATCATTTTAACAACAAAGAAAGCAGAGCTTCACTAACCTAGTCGGGAGGAGAAATCGGACGAGACGCCAGTAGATGAGATGGCAGTGGAATCTGTTAGGGAATTACAGCTGAAAAGTAAGAGAGAAGGGTCATTAACGAAAACATTAAGTTAACAGTTTGCTAAAAAGTATTAGATTAAATATAAAGCTTTACACTTACCTAGCCAGCAGCAGGAGAACAGTCTATAGAAGTTAAGAGGGGAATGTCGCATTCAGCACTGTATTAGACAACAGTAACACGCCAAAGCATTAGCAGGGATTATAAAGCACCAGCAATTATCACTCAGTTAAGGCTGTTAACACCTCCACCTGAGCTCACTAAAAACGGATTATAGAGGTCAAATACAATGTGAACTAATGAGCCTGTTTAAAAGAACTGCAAACGGATTCGGATTCTCAGTTTTCCATATTAAAGAGGTCATTAACCTGAGATGAAATCCGTTTGCATTGATTCTCATTCGTAATGTGAGACATATGGACTAATGAGGCATGGATTAAACAGGTCTGACTGTACAATTAAGTGGTCCAATTACAGAGCAGGAAGCCAGTCAAGCCATAGCCACATTACCTTTAGATAAGGCCCCAGGGCCAGATGACTGTACAGCTTTATGTTATAAAACTTTTAAAAATCTCTTGATACCATTGCTAGCTAATTTATTTAACTTTTGGACTATGTCACCTCTGAATGATAAATCCCTTTTTGAAGCCCTTTATTTTATTACCAAAGCCTGGGAAGGATCCCCTTAAGCCTGAAAGTTACCGAACCATTTTACTTATTAATAATGACATCAAAATATATGTGGAAATTTTGGCCCTTTGATTATCTAAAGTTTGGGTCTCATTAATCAGCCCTGAACAAACTGGCTTTATTTCTGGTCGATAACACCAGCGACCATTTTCAGAAGCTCTTTTATTTAATCTCTGCATCCAGGGACCCCTGGATGCAGAGAAGGCTTTTGATAGGGTGACTTGGCCCTACCTATTTTTTGTACTGCAGAAATATGGTCTGCCAGAAGATTTCATTCAGAAAATTAAGGTCCTATACTGTTTCCCTTCTGCTTGTGTGTCATGCAATAATGAGATATCGGATCTTATCTGGCTATCCAGTGGTACCATGCAAGGTCGTCCTTTGTCTCCTTATTTTTCGATTTATATATAGAAACTTTGATATGCAAACTAAACCTGTGTGTGGACGTCACCTGTATTTCATTGGGGGGCCAGCAATGTAAAATTTTAGCTATTGCCAATGATATGTTGTATGTCACCAATTGGCGTTCTTCTCTTTTAGCAGCTTTTGAGCTTATTAACCAGTTTAGTTCTTTTGCCCGGATATAAACTGAATAAAAATAAAACACTTGTTTACACTCTGTCCCCACATGTTCCAAACCACAGCTGCTGGTATTGAGCTTGCAATGGGAGCCTAAAGCAATAATTTACCTAGGTATTAAGACAACAAATCAGTTATGTAAATTAAAGGTATTACATTTGGATCACTTGATAAAATCTTTAGCAGAAGACCTCCAGCATTGGCAACACTTACCTCTCTCTCAATATGTGGTCGGGCGGATATTATCAAAATGACAGTTCTTTCCCACCTCCTCAATCCCTTGTCAATGCTTAATTTGTTGCTGCCCAAGGGATGGTTTAATATACTACATTCATTATGGGCTGGGAGGCCTCCCAGGAGATCCTATGTGAAACTGTGTAGGATTAGACATATGGGGGGGGGCTACAATTGCCATAGTTATTTATGTATTATCTGGCTATTCACAGCTCAAAATATTTCCAATGGGAAAAAGAGGGGGCAGGGGGATGATTATTTACCTGATTGGTGATTATTGAAATTAAGTTGTTTGAAAAATATAAGCTTGCTCCAGCCTCCATGCATTTTCTAACCCATGCTAGCCTTCCAAAGGAACTCAAAGACATCTAAGTGGGATGGGATATGGCAGCCCACACACAGTTATGCAATGTGTTAGGGCTACGGCCATTATGGGCATTTCCCAACCTTTGTGAACAATCCGAATATATGGATTGATGGGAAACCAATACCCACTTCCTTTTGTCCACCTCTGGTAGAGCAGTCCTCTGAGACTTTATCTCTGAGGCTGCCCTACTTTCTCCCATTAGACTGCTTTCCAAATATGCTCTTACTACCAGAAAATCTTTCAAAATATTTCGAATACAGGCTTATGTATTCTGGTTCCTTGGTTCATCCTACTGGAGTTCCCAAGCTGGGTTATGATTTCAAGATTTAATTGTTTTAGCTAACTGCCCAAAATCTATCTCTGGGCTTTATAAAGAATTATGTTCCCTATTCTGTCAGGCTACCTTCAAGATTCCTTTTATTGGATGCAAGCCTTGACCATGGACCAGTCCCCCACCTTTTGGCATATAATTTGGGGTAATATATACTGATATGTAAAACAGGACAGACTCTGTCGGGTACAATTTAATATATTACACAATTTATATCTTACCCTAACCTGGTTACATAAAATGCATAAGAGTTTATTCCCCTAATTCTGATTATTGTGGAGATCAAGATGGATAATTTTACCATAAGCTTTGGACTTGCCCTAAGGTAAAAGGCCTATGGACCATAGTGCAAAACAAACTTTATGTTAAATATAACTACTTTTTTTTACACCAGATGTTTGTTTGATAGGTGACTACTCAGTGATACCATCAGCAACAAAAAAAATTTCATATGGCATTGGTGGCCTTAGTCACAAAGTTTCTTATTTTCTGCCTTTGGAAAAAAATGACTGGTTCCCTTTTTTTATGGAATGGTATCAGGAATTTCTAATGGCCTTGGTTGCTGAATGTGTGGTAGCATGGCCCAATCTTAAACCTTAAAATCTCAGGTATCAGCTGTCATCAAATCCTCTTTTTACCATCTGAGGAATATTGCCCGGGTGAAACACCTGGTTCCTCTGGGTGATCTTCCAACATTGGTCCATGCCTTTGTCACTACCCGTCTTGATTACTGCAATTCCCTCTACCTATGGCTACCTGGGATTGATATCTGCCACCTGCAGCTGGTGCAGAATGCGGCGGCCAGGCTTTTGACTGGGACTTCTAGAACCAGTCATATTACACCTGTGCTCCGCGAACTGCACTGACTGCCTGTTTGGTGGCGGATCACCTTTAAGGCTGGTTTACTAACCTTTAAAGCTCTACATGATCAGGGATCCGGTTACCTGAAAGATCTCCTGGTACCCTATTGCCCCCTCCATCCTCTCCGTTCCACCAGTGAGGGATTGCTGGAGATTCCCAGGGTTCGATTAAAGACATCAGGATCTCGTGCATTTGCTTTTTCAGTGCCAACCCTGTGGAATTCTCTACCTCGTTGGTTGAGATAATGCCCAACCATCGATAGATTCAAAATCGAGTTAAAGACTTATTTATTTAGTTTAGCTTTTCCTAGCTACGGATGATTTGTTTTATGCTTGTTTTAAAATTTTATCTTTATGTGTATGGTTTTTATGCACAGTGCCTTGGTTTTGAAAGGCACTATAAAAATAAAGATGATTTGATTTGATTTGAATGGTGCCTGAGCCCAATTTCAGAAATGTTGGTCCTCTTTTGATTTCAAGCTCATAACTTTGTAACTGGGTCACAGATTGTTGTCCCTACCCTTTTGCATCCTATTTAGTTCATTTTGATATGGACTATTCCCTATTGAAGTGCTGCACAGGGAGGGCAGGGGAGGCGGAAGGTGGTTCTTTTTTTTCCTTTTTTCTTTCTAATTGTTGTTGTTATCTATTGATGTATTATATGACATGTATATGTATATATTTAATTGTTTGATAGTTTGGTGGTGCAATTCTTTGTACAATCTCTTGTGTTTGTATTTAAATTGAATATTAAAGAATATTAAATTGCAAAAAGGAAAAAAACAAATCATGCCCCGCACTTTATGACCAGCTGTATACCATCCATGCAGTCTGGTCGGGGCAGTCATGTCAGCCATATTTGCCCTCACCAGCTCATGGAGGGTGCAGACTTATGTCCAGCTACTTGGGCAACTAAAGATCCACTGTCCAGCACTGGCACCCACCACAGTCAAACTTGACTTTGAATGTACCAGTTGGTGGAGTGTGTTTATGGTCTTCCCTGAAGCCCACATCCAGGGCTGCTTCTTCCATTTTTCTCAGGCCATATGGAGGAAGATACAGCAGTGTTTTGATGTCCTGGGGCAGTACACGTTCAACCCCAACTTCACCCTGCATCTACGAATGCAGCTGGCATTGTCCTTCATGCCAGCATATGATGTACTGAGTGTGTTCGAAGAGTTGTGGGAGTGGGACTACATAGTGTCACATGAGGAGGTCCTCCAGCCCATCCTGGACTATTTTGAGGACACCAGGATCTGTCGCCCCACAGGGCTGTCTGGGCATCCCGTGCAGCCTTCCCCATAGCGCAGTGGAACTGCCATGGGGTGACCATCCAGGGCTTCACCAGGACTAACAACTCAGTGGAGGGGTGGCACAGGGTATTCAATTGCCACATTGGGGTGTGCCACCCCACCATTTGGCCCCTCCTGCAGTGCCTCCAGGAGGATGAACAGATTGCCACACTCTGCACAGAGCAACTCATGTCTGGGGCAGAGTCAACTCAGGTTCCCAAGTGCTATCATGACCTGAATGCTTGGATTGTGGTGGTGGTGACAGAGTATATTACCCAGAGCCACTAGGACTGCCTCTGGGGCCTCACTCACAACTTTAATTTCCATGTGTGAGTGGGTAGTCAGTGGTGGCACTGTGAGCCCTTGCGACACTATGTTTGGTGGTCACACTTTGGCCACCAGCATGTGTGCCCATGGGGAGTATCAGTGTGCCCAGCAGTCGTGTGGTGTCACCCACAATACGGGCACCCATGGTGTTATCGCATGTGCTGAAGTCACTCATTTGACCTGTGCCCTTTTTGTGTGCACTGCCCAGGACCTGCTAGTCCCACATCATGCTTTGTTTTTGGCTCTGATGCCATCGCTCATTTTCCCAGGAGCCCTTATTTCCCATCACCCTCCGTGTGCGCTCCCTCCTGTATTCACCCTATTAAGACTCACCTATTCATCTGCACTCATGTCACATAAACCACTCCCACTCTAATACAGTTGGCTCCTCACCTTAGTTCCTCTGCACGTGTTACTTTTACTATGACATGGGCAGACAGCCATCTTCAGGGGGCCATGGTGCCACAAGACAGTACCTGCCACCCACTGACCAAGAAACTGATTCCCATGCCCAATTACATTTTCTGCCCAGCAGGGATAAATTTAACAAGCAAAGGAGGGGCTAACATCTGTGGGTGGCTCACAGTGCCACACAGATCCAACTCCCCACCCTCACCCAAGATCTGACCCCTGTGGGTGAGGTTCCCAAAGCCAAATCACCAAGTCTGAAGAGCCATACAGGGTTTTTCCTCCTGATACTTTATGCTCCCTATTCAGTCTTGCAAAGAAACTCTTTCACAGATAGGGTCCTCACTTCTCAAAGGGACCTCACATATTCCCATTTAGATAGTTTATGAAGTTTGGCACCAAATGGGGCTTTGAGTCTTTTGCACAGTTCTGTTAGCTGCTGGATCAAGGTCCCATTCCTGCCATTGGCAGGCTATTGCACTCCTACCTCATCCTACTTGCCCTCCCCCATTGGGGCAGTGTATCTCTGGCTTCTGCCACTTCACTGGTTGATGCCCTGGGCCATCCTCCAGAAAAAAGAAATGATTAAGCTTTCAGGAGCCAGGCAGTGCATACCTGTAGCTCACCTCCTAAAAACTGAATGCAACTTCTTGCAACCTCTTCAGCTACAAGCAGCTGCCCCTCCCCCTAGAAGCCAGTGCAGACTAGTTGCCCAGCTCCCTGAGTTTCCAAAGTATTAATCCCTTAGTTGGTTCTTTAGGCCCAGAGACATACTTAAAAAGGGAAATTAATGGCTCATGTAGACCCACTGATAAAGCACCATCCTACAAAGGGGCTGCATCTCATCCCCCCTTTTAAATGCTCAACATCCTCAGCAAGTGTCAGTGGTGCTTACCAGCCACCACCCGGTACCCAACCACAAGAAGGATATGCACACTCTCCCCTTGCATAGTCACAGGGAATCTTATGGCTGCCTCACCACGAAGGTGGCATGAACTCATAATCCAAAATAAAATGGGGCACACTGAGTTTGATGCACAGATGTGTAAATGCTCCCCTGGCAGCCCACCCCCACTGGATGCTCAAGGCACTGTGCCCAAGTAACCAGCAGGTGGCACCACAGGTCTAATATATGTCAAACCAATCCTTGCTACCTGGATCCTGCCTCCCTATCTAGCTGCTTAAATGCTGCAAAACATTCCTATACTGAAAACAGAGTAGTGTCTTAAAACATTTTCCCCAGTATTGAAGAACATTTATCTTGCACTATAGCAATAACTGGCCCAACAGGGACCCACATATAACTATTAAACCGTAATGCATTTTTGCATACTGGCATTCCTTTTATAAGAATAGGCCCTAAATGTCCAAGTCTGTAACACTTTGAAGTGTACATAACAATCAAAATATTAAACTCTTAAGCAAAACTACTTGCCAATGAGCTAGTGCAAGTAAAACAGTAAACAATTTCCCACCTTTTTAAACTGTGAAAAGAAAGCAAAAGGAGTTCGCTCACCCATCTGTAGGTGTCAACTGTTCAGCAGACAGCAGTCCCAGGAACTCCACATTCAGTGAACAGTAAGATTTCTCTAGTCCTAGCTGAAGTTTTACAATGCTGGGGCAAGTTAGCTCCCTTCACGGGCAGGTATTCAGTGCCAAGGAGCATCCTTTAAGCAATAGTCTTGCTCCAATAAAATGCCCTTCTCTCCTCTTCAATCCACTCTGGAGGCCATGCTCAGCAGGATAATGTGAGAGGATATCCAGCCACACACACCCTTTCACTGATGTCCAATCCTGGCTCCCTCTTGCAGCTAATTGGCATCCTCATGAATCTCAGCGCATGTTTCAGGTGCACACCCTTCTTTGAGGGCTCTGCAAGGTATGAATTTTCACAGTTCCAATGTGCCATGTTGAATTCACTGATAAACTGCACAAGTTTGTAAAACACCATAATTCTTCACCCAAACCACCACTGAGGGTCCCATTTATGGTGGAGAAACACCTCAGATCCCAGATGAGCCCCCATTGCAACTCCCCTCTCCCTGATATCTGGGGGTATGCTGATGGAATATCTCTGGAGAGGAGGAATGACACAGACACACATTTGCTGACTTACATTTTGTTCCATGGGTCTGAGAGGACATATCTTCTCCCTCAGGGTGCTGAGCTAGGAGGAAAACTGGGTTAGCAGACAAAGCTTAAACACTGGAGGCATTGGACAGTTCAACCATTGATTCACAACAAAGTAAACATTGCACAAGGGCCCCACTGGGGAAAAATAGTAGTAAAATCTGTATTTTTATACAGGAGTGTGATGGTACAATCATACCATTAGGACCAAAGTCCTATTTTTAAGGTGGTCCTATTAACAAGTTAAAATACAATAATATAAATATAAATGCATGTTGGTGGAGAATCACCAAAAGTAAGTCTCTGGACCTGAAGGTCCTGCAGGCACAGTTCAAAGGTCCTAAAGTTCATATTTATGACAGGCAGCTCATTATTTACACTGGACAGTTCAGATTTACACTGTGTAGGCATTTTGAATACCCCAAAGCAGGCAGCATTATTTAAACACTTTTGGTAACAGGCATTTCACCTATTTTGCAGTAGGTGTTTTACTTGCTATCTCTCTAGTTGATCTGCAGAGGCAGGATCCATCGGTCCCAATTCCCTCAACACAAGTAATGCAATTCTGGCCTGCAGCAGCACACTTCTCTTAACCACAGGCCATGAAGCAATATTTTCAGTCTCTCAAGACTTTCAAGATTCTCTCTCTCTGTAGGTCTCATGAGTGAGGTCATCCATTCCATAACTCATTGCAAATGCATATGGGGCATTTGGCAACCCCCTTCACTGGCCATTAGACATTTGGATTTGCACAGATGCATTTGGCAGTGTCCCTTCACTGGCCATTGGGCATTCACTTTTCCCAACTTGAACATGGCATTCAGTCCAATTACCCTCACAGAGGTCAATACACTGAGGTCTGCCATGGACACCCACTTGAATAAAGGTGGCTCCTCACCTTAGTTCCTCTGTACATGTTACTTTTACCATAGTTGGGCAGGCAGCTGTCCCAAGGGGGTCCGTGGTGCCATAAGAGAGTACCTGCCACTCACTGCCTAAGAAACTGAGCCCAGTGGCCAATGGATCCACATGCCCTGTTATATCTTCCACCCACTTGGGCTACAATTTATCAGGCAAAGGAGGGGCTGGCATCTTTGGGGGTCCACAGTGCTACATGGATCCAAACCCCCACCCTCACCCAAGAACTGACCCCCATGGATGAGTGTCCTAAAGTCAAATTACCATGTCTGAAAATCCATTAAGGTTTTGACTCCTGCTGCTTTATGCTCCCTATTTGGCCTCATGAAGAAGCTCTTTCACTGATGGGGTCTTTACTGCTCACAGGGACTTCACATATTCCCATCTAGATAGTTTAGGAGGTTTAGCACCAAGTGGTGCTTAGATTCTTTGGCACAGTTTTGTTAACTGCTGGATCAAAGTCACATTCCTGCCTTTGGCAGGCACTTGCACTCCCATCTCCTCCTACATGCCCTTCACCTCCATAGGGGAAGTGTACCTCTGGTCTCTGTCACTTCACTGGTCAATGTCCTGGCCATCCTCCAGAGAAAAGAAATAATTCAACTTGCATGAGCCAGGCAGTGAATGCCTGTACATTACCTCCTAAAAACTGAATACAACTTCCTGCAACCTCTTCAGCTACAAGCAGCTGCCCCTTCTCCCAGGAAGCCAGTATAGACTAGCTGCCCGGTTCCCTGAGGCTCCAAGGAAATAATCCCTTAGTGGGTTCTTTTGGCCCATAGACCTACTTCATGAGAAATTAGTGGCTTATGTAGACCCACTAATAGATAACAGTTCTATGGGGAGGGGGGTGCTATATATAAATGTCTCACTTCTGGAAATATTTCTCCAAAACCCAAAATCAGTAATACTGGTGATAAACTGCTGCTGGTGCCTTTGCTACTATGCTGTTGAATTCACCTTCTCTGACAGTCAATGTTGTCAGGCACTTTGGTATACACAACTGCCAAGTTCGATATGTAAGTTTCTCACTTCTGTAAATTGTTCTTTCAAACCCAAAATTGGTATTGCTGGTAATGAACTGCTACTGGTGCCACTGCAACTCTCAAACAGAAGATTCAATAACACCTAAACTCCAACCGAGAAGATGAATTCAGCAGTCATCTAATGGGGTAATTTAATATTAACTCTAACAAAAAGTGACAGAACACAGTCGCTTTAAGAAAAATATAACTAAAAAGGTTTTGAAAAAGGATGAGGTGCTGTCCCATTTCAACAAACAGGGTTGAACTCAAAAATTAAGTGGCGTGATTTGTAAGTAACGTAAAGCAGAAATTCAATAAACAGAGTTACACCCCAAAATTAAGTGGCATGATTTGTGAGAATTGTGACTAAGTGACGTGAAACAGAAGATTCCATGAACAGGATTGCACCCAAAAATGTAGTGATATCAGACAAAAGATCTGATAACTCTGAAAATAACTAAAACTGCTACAGAAAGACACTGTGAAAATGGCTTTCTTAAACACGGACAAGAGACAGAAGATTCAGTAAACAAACAGGGTTGCACACAAAAATTAAAAGGTGTAATTCATGACTAAATGATGTGAAACAGAAAATTCTCCTCCAGACCAGAAATCATTACTGGTGGTAATAAAGTACTGCACCTTTGCCTGCTACTACACTGTTTAGCTTGCCCTCTTGGACAGTCTTGTTGTCAAGCTATTTAGTACACACAACTGCCAAGTACAAATATATAAATGTCTCACTTCTGGAAGTTTTCTGAAAGCTAAATAATAAAAAGGAGCTCCTGAAGGAATTTGATTGCTTTACAGTAGCCTGTAACCCTCTGGGTGATCTGTTTGAATCTGCTCATTAGCCCATTCCACATGTACAGCTCCATTTATGCCAAAAAAGATATACAGACTGGGAAGACATTGACAGTTCATCACACTACTTTACATGGACAAAGATGCAGTCTGCTGTTCTCTTTACTGAATTTCTTTCTGACTGAGCAGCAAAGATAAGTATTTTATTTCCTTTTTTGATGGGGTGGGTTGTAACCACTTTATTTCTAACCATTTTTATGTTTGCTTGCACGCATGTGCAAGAAACATAGTGCCATAATCCGAAAATGCAGCGCTATACAGTTGAAAGGGAGAGCTACGCATCAGTGAGCAGTGATAAGATTTTGCTTGCTCATGTATGCCCCCACACACACACACATATGCATGCACACTGCGTGCTGGTAGCTACACTCTTGCACTGTATAGCTGACGGAGTCGCCCCTAATCCCTGTCGGCTGTGCTGCTTCCCCAACAGAGTTCCAGATGCCATGCTGGGTGCCCACCCCAGTGTGGCAACACATCGTGACAGCCGAGAGGGGTGCCAATCCCCTGTCTGCTCCACTACCCCAAGACTACAGGTGCCATGCTGGAGCCCACCCCAGCATTGCAACAGATCATAGCAGTAAGGCCAGTAAGTTTAATCGTTGGCTCCATGGCCCTCAAACAGTTTTTCTTGTGCCATGCTGGGAGCCCACCCCAGCATGGCAACGTCCCCGCCATCTTTTTAAAAAAGAAACCTGAAAGAAACAAACCTTCCTCACCTGGTCCTGTCCCAATCTCCCCACCGCCTGTGCACCCTACCTCTCCCACACCCCACCTCACCCCATACTTACTCTCTGGAGCTCGGGCGCGGGATCTTTGGTGGACCAGGAACACGTCTGCACTCTTCAAAGCTGACTATGAACTGAGGAAATGCCAGTAAGTTGTATAATGCAATAAATATGCATTTGTTTGGAATTTTATCACCAAATTTTCAACGTGGGATTTTTGGGACCCCTTCTCATGAATTCTCTCACTGTCATGGAATTAATCGGGCCTGACGGGTGATTTCGCAGTCACTGCACAAAATCCCCTTTCAGGACTGATTAATGAAATGACAGTGTCACAATTCATGCGGTAGACCCCCAAAAACCCTATGTTGAAAATTTGGTGAACAATTATTGACCCATCCCTATGACATCACTTTCTGATTATCAAAATTCTGTCCCCCCTTTCCAGGTTATACCTGCCAGTCACTAGAGTGACCCTGTGTTCCTTCTGCAAACTTACTTCTCAGATAGCCCCTTCTCTCCATTTCTGGATCACCTCTACCCATCTGCCCCACTTCTTCTCTCCTACCCTGCGCCCACCTCTTTCATACCCAACCTTGTAGCTACCACCCTCTCAGACCCCATATCTCCCTACAAGCCCACATCTATTGACCACTAGGAGTTGCTATTTAGCTCCCTTTTTTCAGGCCCAAATGCCACCTGTAACCAGCACCTGGACCGTGGATTACGATTCCTACTCAGGTCCATCTCCAAATACCCTGAGAGAGTTTTGAACCTGGTACCTTGTACACCAGAGGCGGTGTCACTACCACTGAACCAAAGTGGCACTAATGCTTACTGCTAGGCAACAATCTATTTCTTTCTACCTTGCCTGCTGAACTCCTTAGCATAATACCTGACCACCTCCTATTAATATGCCTCACTCTCATCCTTTGTCCGAGGCCACTGTCCCACCCATCTGTCACAGTGTTGCCACAGTCTCACCTAACTGATGCTCCCCCATGCACACTGGCACTACCCACCTCCTGTGTCCTAGAGTTGGCACATTCCCACCCTACTCTCACTATGTGCTCCAGCTCACCCTGCCCACCCTCCAGCCTCCACCCAGCTCTCCCCCAGCTCCTACTGGAGGCTTATCATTCTAGCCTTCCCAGCCTGTGCTATGCTACCTACCCCCTGTGCCCTGCAGCTCCCCTCCTCTTCCACTCATGTCCATCACAAACATGCTTTCCACTGCCCCCTGTCCAGGGTGGTAGTTATTCTATTACTCCTGACAGGTAATATACATCCCAACCCTAGCCCAACTCACAACAGCTCAGCAGCAGGTTCTCCTGGGCTTCACATTGTGTCAATGAATATCTGTAGCCTTCTGAAAAAATTTGACTCACTCCAATGTTGGGTCACATTCCATAAACCTGATATTATCACCCTGGTGGAAACCTGACTATCAAAATCCACCCCAGACTCCTATGTCTCCCTCCCAGGTTACTCCCTTTACCGGGAGGACTGGGATGGACGACAGGAAGGGGGTTGCACTATCTACACCAGAGACTCTCTCACTGGACTAGCCCTCCCAGCCCCTGCCTTCGATTTTGGGGTGCAGGCTCCCCCCAATCTAACTACAGCCTACGTACCCCCAAAAAATCAAGCGCTAGCACTGTTCTCACTAACAGAGTATCTTACTTCTCTACACCACTCATCTGACCAAATCCTAGTGGGCAATCTAAACATTAACTGGCTTAGCTCCTCATCTTCCGCTACCCGTGAATCCTTCGCAGCAATTGATCTGACTCAACTCATTGCCCAACCTACAAGAATGAATCCTAAGAGGGGCTCTAGCACTCTTCTAGATGTGGTCCTCACCAATCGTCCTAAACAAATCTGCGATATCCAAGTCCTTCCTGACTCACTTAGCAACCACTCCCCTATACTTTTCTGCTGGACAACCTCCTTATCCAAACCCATAGCACAGCCCACCCTACGGCGGCGCCTAAGACCAGGTGGTCTGAAAAACCTTAAGGAACTTCTGGCCCAAATTAATTGGTCTCCCATACTGTACGCCCCTGATATTGATACGGTGCTAACCTTCTTCACCCAAACCTTCAATAAAGCCTGTGACATCTTCACACCTCTAACAGTACTCCATTCCAAAGTGCAGAATGCACCCTGGGTTAACCCTGCCCTGCTTCAACTATTTAAGCACAGGGACAATTTATGGCACCTGGCCACTGAAACTGGCCGACCCACTGACAGACAGGCGTATGCTGCTGCAAGAAACAAATGTACCTGGGCCTTCAGAAAGGCTAAGGCTGATCACTATCAGTCATCGCTCACCTCCTCTTGGGGGAATGCTAGAACCTTCTGGAACAATATCAACATTATAATGAGAACGTGCCCCCACCCTCCCAGATCAATATCAATGGCACTGTCTCCACTGACCCAGCCCTTATAGCCAATTTCCTCAATACTTCTTTCACGGACCTTAGCCCAGTCCTCTCTAGTGACTTTTGACCCTCCCCTCCCTAGCTACCCCTGTCCTCACATGCCCTTGCTTCCATTTATGCTGGGTTATTGCCCAAGAAGTCAGACCTCACCTAATCAATGCCCTAAAGAGCAATAGTACTGGCAGTGACTCCTAGGATCCCTGTATCCTCTGCCGGGTACTGGATCTGGTCCTCGCCCCAATCACTAGTCTCCTTAATAAATCCCTCCATCTGGGGCAATTTTCTTCAGCTTGGAAAATTGCCACGGTCACACCCATACACAAGGGTGGTGACAGGTCCCTAGCTGGAAATTACCAGCCTATCTCCATTCTCTCACCCCTCTACAAAGCCTTAGAAAACGTGGTGGCCACTCAAATTATGGATTACCTAACCAAATACAACATCCTCTGCCCTGAACAGCACGGTTTCTGTACAGGGCACAGTACCAGCACTGTCCTCCTAGAGTTTTCAAATTTTCTTCACTCTTCTCTGGACTCGGGCTCTCTGGCTGGGGCAGTGTTCATAGATCTATCAAAAGCCTTCGACACTGTTTCCCATCCCCTCCTGCTGGATGCCCTCAGCCACACTGGCTTTGCCACTGGGCCTGTCTCCTGGTGCTCCAGCTACCTGTCTGCCTGCTCCCAGCATGTTAAAATTAATGGGACACTCTCCAACGCTTGTCCTATCCACTCTGGTGTTCCCCAGGGCTCCATCCTTGGACTCTTGCTCTTTTCACTATACCTCAATACCCTGCCAGGTGCATGTACTGGAAAAATTTTGCTGTATGCAGATGATGCCATCATCTTTGCCTCTGACCAAAACCCTGTCGCCTCCAGGACTCCTTGCAAAGATCATATAATGATGCTGAAGCCTGGTTCAAAAAGCATAGACTTGTAATAAATCTCAAAAAAACAAAAACCATGATCTTTGCCCACCCCAAAACAAAACCAGCAATTTCCTACTCCGTGTCCTCTATAGCACCAAGTTTCCACTCGAACAAGTCTACTCGTATAAGTACCTTGGGATCTCCTTTGACCCTGCTCTCACATTCCATGATCACATCACTACCCTGGCCTCAGCTTCCAATATTCAGCTGGGTATCCTATACTGCTACAAAAATTGTCTCCCCCCTGACTCCCTCAGACTCACGGTCACATTCTCTATACTGTCCCTTGTGGATTATGGACTACCAGTTTATGGTGCTGCAGACCAGACCACCCTAAACAAAATTTGCATTACACTAAATAAGGCCTGCAGGCTAATTACAGGGGCACCCAGGTTAACACACACCTGCCAACTATATGCAAAGGCTATGCTGCTTGACCTAGACGAATGTCTCAGATATCAAACCTGCCTCATAACAAAAAAAAATCTCCTTGGACTGTTCCCACCAGGTTTGACAGCCTCCATCCACCATACAAAATCCCTAGTACATACTCGAACCTCCTGCAAAACCACACTGTAGTCCCCAGGGCTAGGACCACACACGGTCAAAGGGCCTATTGATACAGAGCCCCATCCTGGTACAACATACTCCCCTCCTCTATCTCTGATACCTCCATGATCTCCAGTTTCAAAACCTCCCTTCGAAATCACCTACTTAATACACATAGCTGTGACTGTTACTAAGTTGGTCTTGCTCAAACGCTCTGACAAAGCTCCCTGGTGGCTGCACCCAACCTACTACCAACTACTTCCCATTGCTTTATCAATTATCGCCTCTGCTTGTTGCTGAACCCCTCTGCTTGTATGCTCATACCATTGTTTGTCTATGAAGTACTAAACATCTGTACCTGCCCATCTCTACTGATCCTGTAACCTTAAAATTTTGCAACCAATTTATGACAGCATGTTTTACCAATTGTTGTAATCCACATTATTGTAACATACTTGCTGTACTGTATTTGTCCTCTTTGTGACAAGGTACCTTTGAAAATGAGCCTCTGGCTCAAAGGTTTGTAAACTGATGTACAAATAAATAAATAAATAAATTTGTTTCCATCCATGTAGTGCACAATGGTGCAGTCGGTGTGCAAAATCAATGTTCGGGACAGATTAAGAAAATCACAGTGACACTGTTCATGAGCAGAGGTGTTAAAATGGCTGTTAAAAATTTGGTGAAAAAAGTCCATAAAATGACTGTGTTACAAGTGACCATTTGGCTGGCAGTATAGCCTAGAGGTTAGCGGAATGAAGTGTGAATGAGTTTGATACATCCATCAGATCAGACCTGAGTTTGATTCTCACAACCTCCACTTGCATACTGTGTGACTCTGAGCAAATCACTTAACCACCCAGTGTTCCCAGGTTGCCCCTGAAAACAGGCACATAGACTTTGACTTTGATGTCAGATAAGGACCACTTGGCCCACCCAGTCTGCCCATTTCTCTACCTACTGGATAAGCTGCAGATTCTAGTTAACCAACAGCCTGCTTCTTGCAACCCCCCACTATAATTGCTTTGTGTCTGTCCCATGCATGTTTGAATTCCCCCACTGTTTTAGACCCAACGACCTCCTCAGGAAGGCTGTTCCATGTATCCACCACTCTCTCCGTGAAAAGAATTTCCTCACATTACCCCTGAGCCGTCCCCCTCTATCTTTAAACTGTGCCCCTTGTTCTTACACATCTCTTTTTCTGAAGATGCTACCTCCTGGACTTTGTTGATCCCTTGAGGTACTTGAACATTTCTATCATGTCCCCCTGTCCCTCCTTTCATCAAGGGTATATACATTAAGCTCTCTCAGTCTCTCTTTATATGGTTTCTGATGTAGACCCTGCACCATTTTAGTTGCCTCCTCTGGACTGCTTCCATCTTGTCTATGTCCTTGCGTAGATGAGGGTCTCCAAAACTGCACACAGTACTCAGATGGGGTCTCACCAACTGTCTGTATAGAGGGATAACCACTTCCATTTTCTACTTGTGATGCCTTCTATGCATCCCAGTATCCCCTGGCTCTCCTTACTGACTTTTCACATTGCTTACCCACCTTTAGGTCATCTGATATACTACTCCCAGGTCCCTTTCCATTTTGTTGTTGTTAGTACCTCCCTGCTATTGTGTACTCTTCTCCTGGGTTTTTGCTTCCCAGGTGCATTACTTTGCACTTCTTTGCATTGAATCTAAGTTGCCATATGTCTGACCATTCCTCCAACCTTGCCAAGTCCTTCTCATCTTTTCTACCCCTCTTGTGTATCAACTCTGTTACAGATCTTTGTGTCATCTGGAAAGAGTCATACCTTTCCTCAGACCCTCTGCAATGTCACTTATAAAGATGTTAAAGAGGATTGGACCCAGTACTGAGCCCTGAGGTACTCCACTAGTAACCCCTTTCTTCGGAATGTGTCCATTCACTATTACCTTCTGTGTCCTGTTGTGCAGCCAGTTCACTACCAGGCTACCACCCTGGGACCCACTCCCAGGCTGGTTAACTTGATTATTAATCTTTTGTGTGGGACTGTGTCAAATGCCTTGCTAAAGTCTAAGTAGGCCATATCCACAGCCCATCCCTGGTCTATTACTTTGGTCACCCAGTCAAAGAAATCAATTAGATTAGTCTGACATGACCTTCCTGCTGTAAATCCATGTTGCTTTGGGTCCTGTGCCCCGCTGGCCTCTAGGTACTCAACAATTCTTTCTTTCAGAAGTGATTCCATCATTTTCCCTACCACTGAGGTCAAACTTACAGGTCTGTAGTTTCCTGCTTCTGCCTTGCTCCACTTTTGTAAAGGGAATCACATCTGCCCTTCTCAGTCCTCAGGTACCACCCATCCTGCCATGATTTGTTAAAAGTGTGGTCAATGGTGTCACTAGGTCCCCTTAGTTCTTTTAGGATTCTGGGGTGAATCCCATCAGGCCCATTGCTTTGTCCACCTTGAGTTTTGGAGTTCTTTCAGGACTCTTTCTTCTTCTGTGAATGGACTGGTATCAACCCCCCTACCCAGAGTGCTTCTATTGCCTGGTTTAGGTAACTGCTCCTCATCTTCTTTTGTGAATACTGAGCAAAAGTATTCATTCAGTATCTCTGCCTTTTCACTGTCTCCCTCTGCCCACCTCCCCTCTCCTTTATTAATCTTCACTATCCCTCCCTTAACCTTTCTATGCTCCCTAATGTACCTATAAAAGGTTTTATCCCCCTTTTTGACCGAGTTGGCTATTTTTTCCTCGGTTTGTGCCTTTGCTATTCTGACTACCTTTCCTACTTCTTTCTGCTTTAATTGATACAGTTCCCTGTCGTGCTCCTCTGTGATTCCTTATACTTTTTGAATGCAGCCTTTTTCTCCTTAACCTTCCCTGCCACCTCTTTTGAGAACCATAGTGGTTTTTTACTCCGCTTTGTTTTCTTTATTTATTTTACACAAAGACTTGTTGCCTCTATGATGGCAGTTTTGATTTTTCTCCATTGTTCTTCCACCCCTCCTATTTGGCCATTTGCTAGTGCATTCTTCAAGTGTTCACCCATTTTGCCAAAGTCAGCCCTTCTAAAGTCCAGTATCTTTGTTTTTGTATGGCTTATCTCCATGGTTGTGCTCATTGTGAAGCACACTGTGCAGTGGTCGCTTGTTCCCAGATGTCTACCGACTTCTAAATTTGTGATCCTCTCTCCATTTGAAAGTACCAGGTCAAGTATTGCTCCCTCCTGAGTGGGTTCCAGCACTAGCTGTCTAAGGTCTGCCCCCTGCAGGGCATTGAGAATTACCCTGCTCTTGGATGTGGCTGCAGTACATGTCCTCCAGTTAACATCTGGCATATTCAGGTCCCCCCATCAACAGTATCTCCCCTTTTTCAGCCATTTTGAGAATGTCCTCTATCATTTTCTTGTCCATTTCCTCCCCTTGAGACGGGGGTCTGTATACAACCCCTGTGCGGATTGCGATGCCATTCCCCCATCTCCAAGGTAACCCAGAGTGCCTCTTGTCCTCCCCCTTTACTTTTTAGTTCTGTAGCTTTGATCCCTTCCCTTATGTATAGAGCTAATCCACCTCCTCTTTTACCATCCCTGTCCCTTCTGTAGATTGTGTACCCTGGTATGTTGACATCCCATTCATGGTTCTCAGTGTATCATGTTTCTGTGACTGCCACAATATCCAATTGTTCATCTTCCATCAAAGCTACTAGCTCAGAAAGCTTGTTTCCCAGACTACGGGCATTAGTAGTCATTGCCCTCCATTTGATGTTGGCTTGATCCTTTTTTCCCCCATCCCTGCTCTTATTGCTCTTATCTATTTTACCATTTACCCCCATCCTGCCCTGTGTTGAGCTCTGTACCTCAGTGTTTACCCTACTACCTGCCATGTTTTGTAGGGGGAGGCTTGACTTTTCCTGCCTTTTATCAGTACCTCCCCCCTTATCTAGTTTAAAAACTTGCCAAGGAAGCATTTAAACCTGTCACCTAAGAGCTTGGTCCCCTTTGTGGACAAATGCAGACCGTCATACCAGTATAGACCTTTATCTCTCAAGTGGACCCCAGTCCCCAATGAAGCCAAAGCCCTGTGCTCTGTACCAGTTTTGCAACCATTCATTAAACTGCATGGTGTGCAGTACCCTAGCCTCACTCCTGCCATGGACTGGTAGCACCTCTGAGAAGGTTACTGTGCTTGCTACCCATCTGAGGCCCCTCCCCAACTCCACAAATTCATTCTGCACTGCACTGATCCCATGCCTAGCTAGGTCCTTTATCCCAAGGTGGACAATGATATCTAGTTCTCTCTCCTGTGATGCTGCTTCTACAATTGTGAGGATTCGCTTCTTGTCCTTCCAAGCCATGGTACCAGGCAGGCAGCTTACTTCCTTCTCTCCCTTCCCCAGTTCTACCCCCCTGACAATTGAGTCCCCTATCAGTAGCTGTTTCCTTCCCCTGTGGTGTCCCTTGCCACCCTCTTGTGTGTCTCCCTTGTGGATGTCCTCAGCATTCTTCTGGGTCTCCACTGAGGGTGCCATCATAGAGGAACCTTGCTCTGCCAGAATGGCATCTGATTTGTGTAGAGGTACAACTGGGGGGCTTTGCCTCTGGTCCACTACCCGCACCCTCCCAGAACCCACTGTGGTCCTACTGCTCTTCATACTCTGAAACCTCTGATTCAGTGGTTGTGGCAGTGGTGCTCTTTGGGAGGGGAGGCCTCCTTAGTCCTTGCTAGTTCAGCCTGGAGGTGGGCAACCTCCTCTCTCAGAGCTGACAGTTGCCTACAAATAAGACAGCAACGCAGTTTCCAGAATGTTTCCCGGAAAACTGCTGCCCCACAGCCAGTGCATTGCACCACTCCCCACATGTCCCACTCCCTTATTATATACAATATGTAAATATATATGTATTATTATTTGTTTTGTGTACCTACTTTTTATGCACGTTGCAGGGTTATTAGGAATATGACAGTTCTGCCCCAAGACCTGATGAGGAAGTGATGTCAGAACTGTGGCTATAAAGAATGCCATGCCTGGGGGTGGGGAAGGGTGGTGGGTAGTGCACAGCCACTGGTGACTGTTAGAAACAATCAAATACACAACTGCTCCACCACCCTGGTGAGTACTGTCCTTATAGTAATACAACTAACACCACAATTTACTAGACCACGGCTCCAACACAAACCACTCTACTGAGTCCAGGGATAAAAATGAACTCACTCCTCAGCCAGCAGGACACTTAAAATGTTACAAAATATCCTTCCAAATCCTAGGTCTCAACCCCACTCAAGCAAATTCAGTTGTATCTCACTCACTCTGGTTATAAAATTACTACCCTTTTAAAGGAATCCTGCAATTCTCTGCTTAATGCCAATAAGGAAAAATAAAATAAAACTTTTTGTAGAAAGTGTAGCTCCCTTCTTACCCAGTGCTCTGCAGTATTATGCCTTAATCAGGTTTCCAGGTCCTAAATGGAGTTGCAGTTTGTTTTTTGCAGTATGTTTCTGAGCTTCCAACAGACACTTTAAAGTCAGTGTGACTGGTTTCTAACTGTGAAGGATGTCTAAGATAAGCACAGTGATGAAACCCCACCCAGAGCCAATTGATTGACTAGTGACACCTGTGATGTAAGCAGACCTTTCAATGCAGGCAGCATATGTCTGATTCCAATACACAAAACCTTTCAGTGAAACCAGGAGAAAAACTCAACTTCTCAGCCAACAGGACACTTAAAATGTTACAAAAATATCCTTCCAAATCCTAGGTCTCAACCCCCGCACTCAAGCAAATTCAGTTGTATCTCACTCACTCTGGTTATAAAATTACTACCCTTTTAAAGGAATCCTGCAATTCTCTGCTTAATGCCAATAAGGAAAAATAAAAATAAAACTTTTTTGTAGAAAGTGTAGCTCCCCTTCTTACCCAGTGCTCTGCAGTATTATGCCTTACTCAGGTTTCCAGGTCCTAAATGGAGTTGCAGTTTGTTCTTTGCAGTACATTTCTGAGCTTCCAACAGACACTTTAAAGTCAGTGTGACTCTCTGAGCTTCCAACAGACACTTTAAAGTCAGTGTGACTTGTGCCTAGTGGGCCTTACCTAGTGGGCCTTACCTGGTTACCAAAGACTAAAAAAAAAAAGTTTCCATGCAGCCTTGTAACTTCATTGATTTCTAATATTTTCAGTTCAGATTTTCACCATTGACATTTTTCCACACTTCCTTATGAACAGTATAGTTGTCATTTTTCACACCATAGCTAAAATGTGTTTTTGCACTTCCAGCGCAGAAATGCGTGTTCGCTGTGGGAAATCACTGTTCGGGATAGATTAAGAAAATCAAAGTGACACTATTCATGAGCAGGGGTTCCAAAATCCCTGTGTTGACAATATGCTGTAAAAAATCCCCAAACTAATTGCATTAGGGGGTCGCGTTGCGCATTTTCTGCACACATTCGTGACTTCACCAGTTTTTTTAATAGTTTCACTGCAGAATTTCAACATTGCCATTTTGTGTACCTCCCCATGAACAGTACAGCTGTCATTTTTCACATCCTGTTCGAAATGTGTTTTTGCATCTGTGGTGCCAAATGGCATAGTCGCTGTGCGAAATCAGCTTTCGGCTAACAAACTGATATTGCCACTCTTCATAAGGTGGGGTTACAAAAAAAACCATGTTGAAAATTTGGAGTGAAAATGCCAACGAACGCCTGGGGCATTAGGGTTTCTGACCATAATGCCCCAGCCTGTAGAGATTGACAGGCATCAGTGGTGTGACTTGAGATTCTCACCTGTAATGCTCATACCATTCCACACCTTTCAGCCAGTGAGAGGCATCGAGGTGTGCCTTGGAATCTTCGGCCCCAAAGTTCACCCCATTCCCCTATGCAGGACCCATCTCACCATATTTCCTGATGGAATGGGGTGAGCATAAGGGCCAAAGACCCCAAAGCACACCATGACACTTGCCAGTGTCTGCAGAGTAGGGTATGGTGAAATGGTGTGGTCGTTATGCCTGATGACCCAAAGGCACACCCCAATGCCTGTCAGTCTCTGCAAGGTGGTGGTGGGGTTGCTTCAGTTCAGTACTTCACTACCATTCCCATTATGCAGCTTTGTAACTCCTACACTACCAATGCCAATGCCAGCAAGCAAACATTTGACATTGACAAATGCTTGTTTCTTACTGTTTTTCTATTTTCAGGTATTATCAATAGGGTGATGAACTCATACGCATATACGAAATGCCAGCAGAAACAGGCCTTATGGTCTATTGAGTCTGCTTGATTGTGCAGCTAGCCCATCAACTTGCAGCTGCCACTCTCCCTTCCTCATAACAACCCCCCCACTCTGTCCCACCCCCTCTTGAATCCTCCTACCATTCTACACAATACCACTTCCTCAGGCAGAGTATTCCACTTGTCTACCACCCTTTCCATGAAAAAGTGTCTCCTGATCTTCCTTCTGATTCCCCCCCTCTAGTCTCAGCCAGGGATCTCTCATGTCCCTCCCTCTTCTGATCTGCAGAACCTCTTCTGTATTTGCCCTGTTTAGTCCATTTAAAGATTTTGATCATAACCCCCCTATCCATCCTCTCCTGCAGGGAATACATAGTCAGCTGTCCCAGCCTCTCCTGATAGGATTTACCCTCCAGTCCCTGGATCATCTTCTTTGCCCTATGCTGCACCCCATCCAGCAATCTGATGTTCTTCTTCATGAATGTATGCCAGTACTGCATGCAGTATTCCAGGTGCGGCCTGACCAGTGACCTGTATAGGGGAAGGATCACCTCTCTGTGCCTTGTTGGGGTGGAGGTCATAAATGGCATGAGCATGTCATTAATTTTATAAACTCAGCACATGGTATAAGTATTGAGACAGTCAGCATTAGTAGTTAAACTGCATGAGTCCAGAATGCATATGTATACATATAAATACTGGAACATTTAAGCTTTAGAACAATGTATTAATTAGATTTCTCTATATATTAGTTAGATCTTATGAGTCCAGTGTATATAGTTTTATGAACACACTGCAACAAGTTAGATTCTCTTTTATGAGTTCAATGTGTAAGCACATTGAAATAGAGTAACATTTTATATTTTAATGTTAAATTACCCATAAAAGGCTCACACACTCACACATACACAGCATTAGTTCATAGGCACATTTTAACCACTGAGGGTCATTGAAAGGGGTTAAGACTTAAGAGTGAAAACAAGACCTTTGTGATCTTCCTGGTGGAAAAACAGGAAAAGACTACTACCCAGAACAATGCTGTAGAAACTCAGATGTATGTTTACCTTATACTCAGGAAATAATGGTATGGGACTTGAGGCTGGTCACATAAGATTCTTAAAAATTTAGCTGACAAGACAGTCTTCTATCATTATGATTACTTCCTTAAATGTGACTAACAAAGCTATCTTGTTAGGGCAGGCTGAGGTTACCTCACCTACCAAGCAAGGAAGTTGCCAGTTAAGCCATTTTTAAGGTCATGTATCATGTATTTTTAACTTATGCAAGGACAGTCTGTTTGTCCAAAACCATATATATACTGTACATGGGCTACATTGTTATCAAAGTTGTCACACAGTTGGGTACAGTGATGTCTTGACGTTCCTCCTGCACTGATCCTACCACCAGTGTAAGTATAATTCATATACTACATGGTAGTAGCTGAGGTGGCAGAATATCTCAAGGTATAGGTTTAAAGTGTATTGATATTTTGTATTTGAGTGTTTAACCATATAGTGGCTTAGGGAAAAATGAAGAATGCTATATAGATGTCTGTGTTTGCTTTGTACAGCCCTGTGAAATAAATTTGGATTCTGTCATAGTTGTATAACTGTCTACAAGAACTTTTATTGCTAATTTTATAATTGTAAGTAGCCCCTCAGATATAAATTATAATTATAACAATCACAAATCTAACAATTGGCTTCCCAAACAGGGACCCATGGGGAAACACAGATTTTAAACAACTCAAAACCTTACTGTTAAGAGCTGCAATTGGAACAGTAATTGCACTGTAGGAATTGTGTCCTTAGACACTTCCAAGAGGCTAGGAAAATGGGAATGGAACAACATGATTCACAAGTGACAGTTATAAATTATATTGAAAAATATAATGTTGAGGTAGATTTAACTCCCACACCATGTACTTGTATGTACTCAATCACACCTGATTTAGAGCTTAATTGTTCTAACTACAGGAAAAGGCCCTGCAGCTCCTTGTGCCTTCTTGGGTAGACACACATTCTGTGCAAAGAGTAATAATGTTTTAACATTAGGGTTAACCTACCTCTCTACTTTAACTTTTCTTTCTTCTTGCTGCAGCATGGGTTTATGTGATAACAGCGAACACCTAGCGGTGATCACCGTTATTGCACAGTCAGAGTGCCGAAAACCTTTTTGGCACTCTGACAACCCTGTTGCACAGGACAATGGTGCCAGGAGATTTTTACTGCTTTTGGGGGGGCTGTGCCCTCCAAAACCCCCCATAAAATTGCACCAATGGCCGGACCCGAACCTGGTACCTCACCCACCCACCCCAACCACTAGCCAACCCCCGATGCCATGACACAGCTTGACCATCCATCACAGTGCCACCCCTACAGCCCTCCATCCCTCCCAGCCCATGCTTGCCAGTGCTCGCCCCCCTCGCACGCACACACAGCAACATCCTGTCACCCAGTTCACCCACTCCCTTATCTGGTCACCCCCCCATCCCATCGCCATGAGGGATTGCACCAGGAAGGAGTCGCCGTTATGGACGGTGCCCTTCCCCATGCGCCCACCTCACAGGTTACCCTGCAGCACAACACTAATTATTCTTTCCACTATACTTTACATGTGGCTTGATCAGTCACATTTGCAGGAGTCTCCTGCTTATTTTTCTGTCTCAGCACATAACATTTCAGAAAGCTTACAAAACCAGGAAGTTCTCTTTGTTCAAATGATTCATGGTCATACAAGTAATTGTTTTCTGTTGACTGTTTAAGGGAATCACTACACTGAATTTTCTGCTGAACATTGTGTCATGCTATGTCACAAATTCAAAGTATGTGGTTTGCCTTTAAAACTTTTTTTCTTCGGACTGGGAAGAATGGTTATGTGTTGTTTTAACAAATACTTTCTCTTAAGGTGCTGCAAATTACAGCAGTTGGGCTCTTCTGCCTTGTGTGTTTCACATTATGTTTTGCCTTGTAGCTTCCTAATGAATTTGGTGCTATTCCATGTTTTTAGTCTAATGGTTTCATTTTATGATTTTCCCCTTTGATGAAGTGGTTTCTAGGATATATGTGGCACAGCTCTCTTATGTTACAGTATTTGGTAAGAAAGTTTTGCATGTGACTGAAGTTTTCAGTATACTGTATCATATAATATTATAATGTTTACATGATTTAGTCCTCTGCAGTGTCTAGTTAAATAATTTATAAGTAATATGGGTTATGCATTTTACAAGTGATTTGGGCTTGGTATTGCTTACAGTAATAAGAGTGTTTAATAAGTATGTCAACTTAGTTTTCTGTTGGGATCTTCCCTTTGGTGGCATGGAGCCCAAATAACTACTGGTTTGCCACTGAATTTAATTAAGTATAACAAGCTGTTTGAAATAAATTAGGGAAATGGAAGGCACAATGCCTATTTGTTACCTGAAAGAAAGAAAGTGTATTTGCAGCTGTCAATGTTTGGGTATTTCTATTTGTTTGTAGCTTTTATGGCACATTGTACCATCTCAATCACAAGAGGGTCCTAATATAATGCACCATTTCTGAGTAAGAAACATTTTGGTTTCCAGTGCAATATTGCTGGTTAAGCATAAGGTTTTAACTTTTTGTGGTTTTGTTTAACCCTTTTAATTCATTTCTTATTCTCAGAAGAAATAAGCAGATGTTTCTTTAAGAGACATGTTTCATGTAAAACCTATGTCCTTAATTAGCTGTTTTCTTCTAGGAGTAACTACTGGCTGTGATTTAAGCCAGCAGAAAAGGGATGTTATTGTAAAAGTTCTCATTAGACAGGTCTTCTCAGCAGCTTGAGCACAGACTTAGTACATATGCCGTAGAGGGATTTTACTGTCTTCAATGGCATTTTGCTTTTTAAGTTTGAATGACTTTTGCAGTTCAGAACTTTTACATTAGGTTGTCATCTATGATGATATGCTAAAGCCAAGTCAGAACTCGTGGGACCAATAGACATGAAGTGTTTGGATGTCCCCATCCCATCAATAAATTATCTTCAGTAGCAGCTGCTTTTTTTTTTTTTTTTTACTATATGTTTATTGAAAATTTCTGTAAAACATACAGTTGATTTCCTGACACAGCATATAAAAATATACATAAATCTACTGAGAGTGCCACTCCTCTTAATACAAGCAAGCTTAATAGACCAGCTATTAACACATTTTGCATCTAAAAGATACATGATTGGGAGGTACTACCAAAGAAAAACATTTCTTATAGAGCTTACATTGCTGAGTAAATGAGTCCATGAGCTGCATGTAATAATAAAAATCTATTATAAAGAATATAATTTTTCAGAGTCACTGGTTCCAATAAGGAACAATGTAATATATGCCTTAACTTCAAGTAAAAGCCTGCCAAGGCTAACAACAAAAGGATTAGTGGTTAAGCAATTGAAATCACTGCATCTTAATTACATTTGTCAACTATCTAAAGCATCATCAGTAACATGAAAGGAGAATTAAAGCATACATGAGCCGGTGACTAGCTCAGCCCTCCTCTCACCACCATGGCTGGCCGCTGACTGTGAAATGCATGAGTGCTGCTGAAATGAATGAGCAGGCTCATTCATTTCGGTATAGAGCTGATGCATACCGCAGTTGGCAGCTGGCTGTGGTGGTGAGAGGAGGGTTGAGCCGGCTCTGTTCATAGGATGTATTCGGGGGTAATGGGAGCCATCACTGCCGGGTGGGGAGACCAGTAGACCAGCAGGTTATGCAGTGCTGTGGAGTCAGAGATTGTGTGTGTGGGGGCTCTAGATCACCAGGGACATATACATCTTTTTGATGCTACCGGGGGTCTGGGATCATGATGGGGGTTGGGGGGACCACTAGACCACCAGGGACATTTACATATTTCTGGGGCTACCTCGGGTCTGAGATCATGATGGGGAGACACCACCGCATTACCACCAGCTTTTTGTCGGCAGTATTTGGCGCTACACTACAGGTCACACTGATGCCTGTAGCGGCACTGTCTGTTTGAATATGCCATGCAGCTGGCATTCCTGGCCACTCTCTTAACCCCCACCCCTGCATGCATTTACTTTTAGCATCAGTGCTACCACACAGCACCGGCACTATTAGGGCTTCTGAATATTGCAGCCTGGCTCTAGTCCAGCACTTTTCCAGCACTATAGCTTTGCACCAGGCACAATGGTTTGAATACTTGGCCCTTTGAATGATGCAGATATATGCACACTGTTTTACATCTGCATACTCACTGATAAGAAGGCTTTTATAGTTCATCAGGAATTGGGTATGTGCAATGATGCAACTGTTACCATTATTTTGGTGTGATTCACCATGTAAAGCCTCACCATATGATGTCATAAAAGGCAAACATATGTTACTGCCTCAGCAAGCTTTGTTTGGCTTAATACCACCTCAGATGTGGTGTAGATGGATACATTAAACATATTGTGCAACCTTTGTTGCAGAAATGAACTCCTATGTTTTCTAAGTGGGAAACATACATATTAACTGCATATTAAATATTTTCCATCTACTGCAATTAGAGAACACACAGTTTTTAAGCTTGTTTTTTCAGCCTCCCTTGCAGGACAATTGTTGCTGTGAAGAATCTGTCCTGCCCATGAAAAAGGGTCTGCGCATGCATATTTCAACTCCCACCTTGGGCTTCCAACAATCACAAATCACACAGTGGCAGATAAGGTCCAACAGAAAAAAAGTTTCAAGGCAATTGCCTAGGCTCAGCTTTGCACCTGTTTTGCAATCTGATTTGCAATACCAGTAACAGCTCCAGTCCTGCAAACAGGACAAAGATAAGGCAATTTGGGTGCATTTTACCCCACACATTTAAACTGCCATTATGTTATGATAAACAAGCTATTCGTTGCATGGGATATGTATTTTTGTTATATTTTAAATTCTAGTTAGCAATAGAAAACTATAATATACCTGTGTAAAATAATTTAAATTAACATATCGAGTGTGGGACCAATTAATTCTAGGCAATTACTTGTGCTTTCTCTTCATCCATAGGAGTACCTGGATCCAGATCTTCTTGCACCCTGATACTTTTACACATATGAGTCATGGTTCTCCTACTACTGAAAATAATGTAAATGATTGTTTTCTAAAACTCTTATAACACCAGTACCACAAACATAGAAACATATAACATAGAATTTGACGGCAGATAAGGACTGCTTGGCCCACCCAGTGTGCCCATTTCCCTACCTAATGGATAAGCTGCAGAAGGGATAGGGAGAAGTACCAGGAGAAGCAAAGGGAGGCAGGGAGGTCAGTAAGGGAAGCCAAAGCTCAGACAGAAGAACACATTGCAAAATCAGTGGGTAGAGGAGACAAAACCTTTTATAGGTACATAAGTGAAAAAAGAAAGATAAAGGAGGGATAGTGAGACTGAAGGGAGAGGATGGGGCAGCCGTGGAGGATGACAACAGTAAAGCTGACATATTGAACAGGTATTTCTGCTCAGTCTTTACTGAAGAAGAGGAGGTAATGGGTCTGAAGGAGTACAAGGGTAAGAATGGTGCAGAAATGGACACAAGTCCCTTTACACGAGAAAGAGTCCTGAAGGAACTGGAAGTAATAAGAGTTGATAAAGCAATGGGGCCAGATGGGTGCACCCAGGGTCCTTAAAGAACTAAGAGAGGTGGTGGCTGAACCTCTGGTTATCCTGTTTAGCTGATCACTGGAAACAGGGGAGGTACCCAAAGACTGGAGGACAGCAGATGTAGTCCCCTTATACAAAAGCGAGAACAAAGAGGAAGCAGGGAACTACAGACCAGTCAGCCTCACCTCGGTAGTGGGGAAGATCATGGAAGCACTACTGAAGGAGAGATTGGTGGAACATCTGGTTGTCAATGGACTACAGGACCCAAGGCAGCATGGTTTCACCGGGGAGGTCATGTTAGACCAACCTCGTTGATTTTTGACTGGGTGACTGAGAAGGTGGATCAGGGGAGGGCAGTGGACATGGCCTCTCTGGACTTCAGCAAGGCCTTTGACACTGTGCCACATAGAAGACTATTATACAAACTGGGGAATATGGGTGTAGGCAGGACAGTAGCATGGTGGGTAGGTAACTGGCTGGGTGGCAGGACACAGAGGGTGGTGGTAAATGGCTGTCACTCCACAGAGGGAAGAGTGACCAGTGGGGTACCACAGGGATCAGGCTGGGACCGGTCCTATTCAACATCTTCATCAGTGACATTGCACAGGACCTAGAAGGCAGAATTTTACTGTTCGGTGATGACACAAAGCTCTGTAACAGAGTAGACACACCAGAGGGTGTAGACAGAATGAGAAGGGACCTGCAGAAACTTGAAGAATGGTCAGGGTTTGGCAGTTGAAATTCAATGCAAAGAGTGCAAGATAATGCATATGGGGCACAAAAACCCTGGCACAATATATCAGTTGGGGGTGAGGATATAGCATACCAAACGAGGAAAGGGATCTTGGGGTTATCATCTCTGATGACCTCAAGGTAGGAAACAGTGTGACAAGGCAGCGGGTAAAGCAAATAGGATGCTGGGATGTATAGGCAGGGCATCACCAGCAGGAAAAGGAGGTCATAATTCTGCTATACAAGACACTAGTGAGGCCCCACCTGGAGTACAGTGTACAGTTCTGGAGACCATACCTAAGTAAGGACATAGACAGGGTAGAAAGGTTCAGAGGAGGGCAACAAAGATGGTGCATGGATTGCATCACAAGTCCTATGAAGACAGGTTGAAGGAACTGAACATGAACTCCCTGGAGGAGAGGAGGAGAGAGGATATGATAGAGACACCAAGTATCTCACAGGGAGGAACAGGTGCAGGAATACACTACTTTTAGCGAAAAGATGTTCCAGGACTAGAGGGCATGGGATGAAGTTGAAGGGAGGGCCGATTCAGAGGAAACATGAGGAAGAATTTCTTCACAGAAGCGTGGTGGACAAGTGGAACACCCTGCCAGAGGAAGTGGTGGGGGCTGAAACAATCATGGGATTTAAGAATGCATGGGATAGACATAAAGGAATTCTGGAGGTCAGGGGTAAGGGGCAACAGACTTCTAGGAAAACATAAACTGAACTTACAAGCTCAAATGGGCAGACTGGGTGGGCCATAGGCCCTTATCTGCCGACATTGTCTATGTATCTATGTATCCTAGTTAACCAGCAGCCTACTTCTTCTTACCTGTGTAAAATAATTTAAATTAACATATCGAGTGTGGGACCAATTAATTCTAGGCAATTACTTGTGCTTTCTCTTCATCTGTAGGAGTACCTGGATCCAGATCTTCTTGCACCCTAGGCAATTGCCTCAAACTTTTTTCTGTTGGACCTTATCTGCCACTGTGTGATTTGTGATTGTTGGCAGCCCAGGGTGCAATTACACTGACAAATGTGAGTTAATAATGAAGTATAATGCAGATGTATTGGTTTTGTAAAATTTCTAAAATACTGAGTGGCCACAGCATATTTGCACTCAACATTTTCATTCCTTGTACAAATGCTCTAACTGCATATCTGTGAGTTAATTTTAGAAATCAAAATATCAGAATAATTCCTGTCTACCTTCCACCATGACTAGGCAAAGGTCTGGGGGGTATCTTACTGATATACTTGGGAGTGTGGAACACTATTTATTTAGAAACACTATGAGAGTATTAGATACATTTGGGATTATGTGTAGATGGGGAACTATTAAGAGCATTTTAAATACTTTAATTGACATGTAAGTGAGTTGCATGATTTTCTGATCCTGCTGAGCACAGTTTGGCTAACGATATGCTTAAAACAACAAGCATTTGTCAATACCAAATGTTTGCTTGCTGGCATTGGCAGTGGTAGTGTAGAAGTTACAGAGCTGCATAATAGGAATGGCAGTGAAGTATTGAACTGAAGCCAACCCCATCACCACCCTGCAGAGAGTGACAGGCATTGGGGTGTGCCTTTGGGTCATCAGGCATAACGACCACGCCATTTAAGTACACCCCACCCTGCAGACACTGACAAGTGTCACGGTGTGCCTTGGGGTCTTTGGCCCTTATGCGCACCCCATTCCATCAGGAAATATTGTGAGATGGGTGCGGTATTGGAGAATGGGGTGAACTTTGGGGCCGAAGAGTCCAAGGCATACCTCGATGCCTCTCACCGGTTGCAGGGTGTGGAATGGTATGAGCATCATAGGCAAGAATCCCAAGTCACGCCCTGATGCCTGTCATTCTCTACAGGGTGGGGCGTTATGGTTGGAAACCCTAACACCTCAGGCATTCGTTGGTATTCTCACTCCAAATTTTCAGCATGTTTTTTTTTGTGACCCCCACCTCATGAACAGTGGCAATATCAGTTTGTTAGCGGAAAGCTGCTTATGCACAGCGACTATGGCATTTAGCACCACAGGTGCAAAACACATTCGAACAGGATGTGAAAAATGACAGCTATTACTGGTCATGGGAAGGTGTAAAAATGGCAATGTTGCAAATCTGCAGTAAAAATATTAAAAAAACTGGTGAAGTCACGAGCGTGCATAGAAACTGTGCAACGCACACCCGTGATCTAATTAGTCTGGGGATTTTTTATAGCAGATTGTCAACAGAGGCATTTTGGGACCCCCGATCATGAACAGTGTCACTGTGATTTTCTTTATCTGTCCCGAACAATGATTTCCCACATTACCATGCATCTCTGTGCTGAAAGTGTGAAAACACATTTCGGCCATGTTGTAAAAAATGACGGTACTGTTCATAAGGAAGTGTGGAAAAATGCCACTGGTGAAAATCTGGACTGAAAATATTACAAAGTCATGAACTCACGAGGGTGCGTGGAAACTGCACAATGCTCACTCGTAACACAGTCATTTTATGGACTTTTGTCACCAAATTTTTAACATAGCCATTTTAAGACCTCTGCTCATGAACAGTGTAACTGTGATTTTCTTAATCTGTCCCAAACATTGCTTTCACACTGGCTGCCATTATGCGCTACATCGGAAACACATTTGGGTGACATGTGAAAAATGGCAGCTGTACTGTTCATAAGGAATTAATAATAAAATGGCAATGTTGAAAATCTGGAGTGAAAATATTGGTCGTAACTACGTAAATGCGTAGGCGCTACAGTAATGCACGCTTGTGAAACAGTCATTTGTAGGAATTTTTCACCAAATTTTCAACATAGCCATTTTAAGATCTCTGCTCATGAACAGTGTTACTGTGATTTTCTTAATGTGTCCATACATTGATTTCACACACCAACTGCACCATTAATAGCAACATAGGCGAGAACATTTTGGGCAAGATGTGAAAAATGACAGCTGTACTGCTCATAAGGAGGTGTGGTAAAATGGCAATGTTGAAATCTGGAAATAAATATTGAAAATTGTTCGTGAACTTATATGGCGTGCATAGGAACTGCATAGCGACACCTTTCATAAAACAGTCATTTTTAGGAATTTTTCCACCAAATTTTCAACATAGGCTTTTTGAGAGCCCACCTTATGAACAGTGGCAGTGTCATTACATTACTTGGTCCCAAAAGGTGATTTCACGCAGTGACTGCGAAATCACCCTTCGGGCCCAATTAATGCCATGACAGTGAGAGCATTCCTGAGAAGGGGTCCCAAAAACCCCAAGTTGAAAATTTGGTGCAAAAATTCAAAAAAATGCCTGAAATATGCAGCAAAGTTGAAAAAACCCTATCTATCCCATTATACAGCTTACCGGCATTTCCTCATTTCGCTGGTCGGCTTTTGAAGAGTGCAGACGTGTTCTCGTCCATCAAGATCGCCGCACCGGTCTGAAGGTGAGCATGGGGGGGGGGAAGGCAGGGTGCACAGTGGGTGGGCACGGGTGGGGGCAGAGACAGTGAGGGACCATTTCTGTGTTTCAGGGTTTTGTTTTTTTTAAATAAAAGGACGAGGACACAGGACATTTGCTATGCTGGGGTGGGCTCCCAGCATGGCACAAGGATGGCTGTTTGGGGGGGCGGAGCTGATGGGAATTGGGCACCCCCATCAGCGATAGCATCTGTTGCCACACTGGGGTGGGCTTCCAGCATAGCACCCTGTATTCTCTGGGGGGGAACAGTGGAGCTGACGGGGGATTGGGCACCCCCGTCGGCTATAGGATGTGTAGCCATGTTGGGGTGGGCACCCAGCGTGGCATGTGGAACTCTGTTTGGGGGGGAGCGCAGCACAGCCGACTGGGGATTGGGCACCCCCGTTGGCTATACAGTGTGTGCGAGGGGGGGGCGAGCACGTAGTATGCGTGCCTGTGTGTGTGTGTGTATGTAGAGGGAGCATGCATAAGCAGGTGATATCTTATCACTGCTCACTGAAGCGTAGCTCCCCCTTTCAACTGTACTCCACTGTATTTTTGACTGCTGTCATAGACAGCTCCAGCAGCCACTGGAGAACTGCAGCTGCGCCTGCAAACACACTGACTGAATTGAAGAGCTGCCACACCTCCGAAAACTCGGATGATGGCACTATGTTTCTTGCACATGTGTGCAAGCAAACATAAAAATGATGCAATTTGTGTTGTATGTTATATGCCACTGTTCTTAACTTATCTTTTTAGAGATATTGAGACATGTAGACTTTCTACCTTAAAAACAAAATATGATATGAGTTTTTTTTGATGTTTTTCTTATTGCTCACTCTGGTTTTATTTGAATACAGTGGAGTACTCCTATACTGCTTGTGCCTGCTCCGATCTCCATCATGCAGGTACATGATGAATGGGTTGAGCGGAACTTTTCACGTTGTGCTAAGGTTACAAAATGTCTATATTTGATATTACATTCAGTGTGGCATTGATTGTATAATGTTGCTATATATTAACCTGCATATATGTTCGCATCTGTATTGCTTATGCCTTTTTGCTGTTCATGTCACTGTATTGTAACTGTTGTTTTTTAAACTTTTTTTCTTGTACTTGTACATCCGAGGTCCACCTCGAAAATAAGCTTTGCTCAACAGTGTTTGCCTGGTTAAATAAAGATTTTGATTGATTGATTTACAAATGGAACTTTGGACAATAATATCCATGTGCGTTGTCTATGCTGAAAATGGGCAGTACTGCGTTGCTGCTACTGCAGATAAAATGACTTATGGATTCTGAAATGACTGTACTGTTTGGTCCTCAGGCTTTTGTTTTCAACTGAACTTTACACTGTCATTAATGGTTACATAATTTGGCCTGTGCCTGTGTTTCCCAATGGGACTGTTATTCAGGCTGAGTTAGGCTACCTGGATTCTGTCTGCACCACTGTATTCATGAATTAACAAAGAGGGTTGCCAACTGAAAGGGCAGACCCCATTGTCCCCAGGCCTGGCAAGTAGATGTGGGAGAGCCAGAAGGCAAAGAAGGGGAGGAGGGAGGCAAAGAAAATGAGTGACAAAAGATGAGGTCATGAAGAAGGAGGGGCAAATGAGGTCACCCGGTGGGAGGGGCATAGTAGGGTGAGGTGAGAGCCCATGAGTGGTCAGGGCAGAGCCAAAGGGAGGGGCATAAGGGGGTATGTAGGCCCCTACACAGGCTGGGGAGCTCACAGTTTTGCTCCAAAGGAATTTGATAGCACATCAGTTTGGCAGTTTTTAAAATAGCCATTGGGCATTGACTAAATGCTTTGGAGTTAACAAAAAGTTTCAAATTCACTGAGAATAATTAGTTTTATAGGTAAAAGTAGGCATCCATTGAATTCCAGGTACAAGTGAGTATTTTTTGCATGATCAACAGAAGGAAGCAGGTAAGGCAAAAGATGGCGTAGCACTGCGTTGAAGCTTTTAAAGGAAGCCTGGTGGTTGGGTCCTTCAGAAGGGCTGAAAGGGCAAGTATGATCTGTGCTAGTGAAAAAACAGCCAAGCATAGAGGCAGTTCAAGGAAAAGGCCATGGGGCATCATCAGAAAAAGTAGCTTAGAGCTGAGGTACAGTGGAGGAGATACAGGTTTTGAGTAGCAGAGCAATGGGGGGGAGAGAGTGGTGTAGTGAGTGCCTGTTCAGAGATGTGCTAGAGGGGTGGATGAGTGACCTGCGGGTGGATGGATTTGTCAGGTGCAGGACCAAGGAGAAAAGCTCATGGAAAAGGGGTCTGCAACAGGCCAAGTGGTACCCAGAGAGGAGACTGAGGGGACTTGGGCAGGCAGAAGTGGAAAAGAGAGTTGAAAACAGCTGGGGAAGTGAGGGCGCCACATGGCGTGGGAAGGGAGGGCCGAGTGGAGGCCTGGTTGGGAATAGTGACCAGAAGGGTCGGCGGATGGAGTCCAAGGTCGGGGAGGCAAGGCCACGGGTACAAGGCTGCCCCGTGTAGGCTGGTTCAAAAAAAAAAAAGAGAGAAAGGGCAAAAAGGGACAATGAAGTGAGGATCCGGAGCATAAGATTGAATTTTGGGGGGGGTTCCCAGCAATTTTGGTTTTCACAAGCCTGCTGGGGAGCCATGTGGTGATGGCATCTGATGTCATTGCCATGTGGAATCAGATGGGTGGGCCCAGATGCCTGGGGGGCCCCATTGCCAGGGGAAAAAGGAGCAACAGCTTGATTATGTGAAAAGTGTTTAATACTGCTTTGTTGCATGGTTTCAAACTGGTTTTAAAATGCAGGACAGTAATTTAGGGTTGGGTTTTCAGGATAATGGTGCATTGCATGACAGAGGTGGGACACCAATTATAAGGACACAGGCTCCAATGGGGAGACAATAAAATACAAAAGTGGCAGTTTTTGGTAAATTTTTCATGCATGTTCCTGGAGAGCAGCTGGTATAGCACTCAGTTCTTTGAAAGGCACAGAGAGAGAAAAAAAGGGGATGTGTAGGGGGGATATCCAGCTCTCCCACCTATGCAAAGGGGGTTGGGGAGGGGCAGGGAGTATCTCAAGCAATTTTTGGCCGATATGGGCAGATTTCAATTGGGTGCCATTCTCCAGAGGTACAAAGCTTCAGGTTGTGCTTGGCTTCTAGTGTATCATGGAGTATCTCATGACCAGCATTTTCAATAAATTTTCTGTTGGGATTTTGTGGTTGGGTTTCATTGCTACAGTTGCTGTGCATTTAAAAAAACAACAACAAAAATGTAGGTAGCAGAGGGAAAACCTCAGTGGGATGGGGAAGTATACAGCCCAGATTTGGGTAACTGCTGAGGGCCCATTTAGAGGCCGATGATCAGGCACAACAAGCATGGAGGGAGGCATGGGACCTACCCCCCCACCAAAAGAATGGGGGATGTGGGGACAAAAAATAAAAAATAACAAAATAAATAGTAAGAGAAAAAAACAGGAAGTTGAAAGTAATAACTGGTTTGCTTTATGATTTTAGAGAACTCCAGCAACTGAGATGGCACCAAGGAAGACCAAGCCAAGCAAGGAGGATCACTACTTGGCTGTGATGGATCTGGTGGAAAAGGCGAACTGGCTGTTGAAAGCTGCAGATTCAGAAGAGCCAGATCACGGGAAAAAGCAGAAGGGGAGCAGGACGGGGGGAAAATGATGGAAAACAGCCACCCAGGGTGCTAGATGAGCCCAGGCCAGTTGCCTCCATCCCGGTGGCCCCACATCCATCTACCCCAGTGATCCCAGTGCCTAAGTCTGCACCCCTGCTCCCTCCCCTGCAGCCTCTATACCAAGAACCAGTGCCAGCACCAATCCCAGTTCATGAGCCAGAGCCACCTGCATCTCAGAAACCTGTGTCTCCTGCACCAGGGGACCCCTCTACCCAGAACCCATGCTGGTGCCTATCCCAATGCCAGGGCCACAACTGGAGCCCAACACACTGATACCAGTAGCACCAGATAATACACCCATTACACTGGAAAGCAGTGTAAAGGAATATGTTGAGCAGATGTTAAAAGCCAGGAGGGAGAATGGTGTGGGCCAATTAGAAAAGTCATTGGGCAAAATAAAGGGTGTAGGGGCTGGGGTGACTGGGGACACAGGTGGGACGACAGTGATAGGGTCTGATATGGGGGCCATAGGGGCTCCAGGGGTCAGAATTGGTGACCACGTCCATGTGGCACAAAGGAAAAGATTTGGAAGGGGAGTTTGTGGGCATTTTTGCATTAGCAAATGTGGACACATGGACAGGTATGAAGAGAAAGATAGTTTCGAAAAGAAAGATATGGCAGCAGCGGTGGTATAACTAGATAAGAGCAATGGGGACAGATCCCTAAAGGGAAAGACCTGGGACAATTGGTCCATGAGCTTCACATACTTCACAGCTATAGTCATAAAGAAGTGCCCAGAATTAGCAACCCCGTTGTTGACATACTCTCTGATCATCAAGAATGCCTACAAAAAAGGAGGGCACATCTGGCTTAAGTATGATGAGAAATTTAGGAAGGGGATGGGGCATGTTGGGGATGTAAAATGGGATGCCAGACAGATTGATTTGTGGCTAGAGATATACACGGTGCCTATGGGGGCAGAAGGGGAAGGGGAAGGAGACAAAAGGGGTGGAGGAATGCAAAAAGCATACAGTGGGTACAACTAGGCTTTTTGCTCCTGGCCAAACTGCCAGTTTCAGCACATCTGCTCAAAGTGTGGGGGGCATCACCTTGCGTCAAAATGCAGGTATAACTGGGACAAGGGAAACAGCAGCCAAGACAATATGCAACAGCAGCCCTTTCAGGGTAACCAAGGGACATTTTGGAGCCAATCCTGGACCTGAGGGAATAGGGGGAGAGGGACAGGGAGCAATAGGGGGCAGCCATATCACAATAGACACCAGGACAGTTAGGGAAAAGGGGGCTGGCAGTTTTCAATTGGCACGCACACCCATCAGGGCTGAGGTACAATGCGCATGGGTACTGGGGTACCCCAACCAGAGGGCTGCAAAGGTGTTAATAGAGGGTATTCAGGGTGGATTTAGTTTACAATTTCAGGGAAATAGAAAATGGACCTGGACAAAGAACCTGAAATCCATACAGGGAAAAGAGGATTTGTTAGCACAAAAAATTCAAAGAGATAGAGACAGGCAGGGTGAGGGGCCATTTTGAACACCACTTCTGCCAGATCTGAGACTCTCCCTACTGGGGCTGGTGCTTAAAAAACAGGCAGGTGAGTATCGAGTGATACACCCCCTCTCATCCCCAGATGGGGACTCAGTCAATGGCTATATTGGGGAAGAGGACAGCAAGGTGACATATTCCATGATGGAGGAAGCGGTAAAGCTCATTGGGGCCACACGGGGGCCTTGTCTGGCCAAGATGGGCACAGAGTAGGCTTTTCAGCTGTTACTGGTCTGGTCAGAAGATTGGGACCTCCTGGGCTTCAAAGTGGGGGAAGGATACTATTTTGATAAGACCTTGCCCATGAGATGCTCAGTGGCCCCTGCCAGCTTTGAGATGTCCAGCACATGGTTGCAATGAGCATACAGAAGAAGGTAAGGCTACCACATGGTGGTACATTACCTAGAAGACTTTTTATTTATTGGGGAGGGGCAAGGAGAGATAGAAAGGATGTTGAGGGACTTCCAGGAGATGTGTCAGGAATTAGGGGTACCACTAGCCAAGGATAAAACCGAGGGGCTCAGCAAGACAATGGAGTTCCTAGGCATTGAAATAGACACAGTGGGGGAATTATTTTGGCTCCCCGAGCAAAAGGTAAGGAAGCTGGGGGACTTGTTGCAAGGGGTAAAAGGAGATGCAGGGTACAGTTGAAGCAGGTTCAGCAGCTGTTAGGGCATCTGAACTTTGCTTGCAGGGCTATAGCCCCGGGGCCTAAATTTACACGGCGTCTGGCCTGGGTCATGCAAGGGGTAGTTCAGTACCACCATTGGGTAGACATTTCAAAAGGGACAAGGGAAGACCTGGAGGTGTGGGAACAGTTCCTAAAAAGCTACAATGATAAGATGTTCTGGCAGGAAGATTGGGTATTCAACACCAACCTGCAGCTTTACACAGATGCCACCAGGGGGATAGGAATGGAGGCATACTTTGGAGGGAGGTGGTTCATGGAACCAAGGCCAGCAGATTAGGTGCAAGCAGGGGTAACTAAGAACATCACCTTTTTGGAGATTTTTCCCATATGGGTAGCAGTGGTAACATGGGGGCAGGAATTTAGAAATAAACAAGTCATATTTGGGAGTGACAACAAAGCAGTGGTAGATGTGTTAAACAAAAAAGGGACTAGGTTGGACAGAGTCATGAGGGTACTGAGGCACTTAGTTTTATCAGGTCTGACACTGAATATGTCCTTTAAGGCTAGACACATTGATGGCGTAGATAATGTGTTAGCTGACTGCCTCTACCACTTGCAGATGGACAAGTTACGAACCACTGCACCAGGAGCAGATACCAACCAGGCCCATATCCAAGGTTATGTGTGGAAGATTGGATTGGGGGGACCGAATTATTGTTCTGCAACTCCTGGTCCCCTAGGACCCTGAGGGCACATGAAGCCTTTTGGAGGTCCTTTCAGAATTTTTGGAGTCAAAACAGAAGACAGGTAAGTGGGGTAGTTACAAGGGAACAGGTAGCAAAATTTATAGTGGTGGGGTGGAGACAGAAGATGGCCCAGGCAACGATGGAAGTGAACTTAGTGGCCATAAGGCAAATGTGCACATTAAAGGGTTGGGAGAACCCCACAAAGTGTGATCTAGTTCAAAGGATGATGCAGTGGTGGCTACGGGGGGCTGAGAGGGGCAGGATGCTAGACAGCCTATGACAGAAGGGCTGATTGAGTGGCTGATGGGGCCCTGCATCACATCTGCATATCAGGCAGTGAAGCAATTATGTTCAGGGCACTTTATGCTACAATGTACAGGGTTAGTGAGGTGATAGGACACAGGAGAAAGGATTCTTTGGCTAGAATTCATTGGGATGACACAATATGGACAGGGGAAGGTACTGCCATGACTATCAGGAGGTCAAAAACAGACCAACAAGGGCAGGGGGCCATGATATGGCTGAGGCGTCACAAGAACATGACCATATGCCCAGTGGGGGGCCCTGCATACATACACAGCAGGGTGTCCAAAGGGTGAGAATCCATGGATGTTCCTACATGGAAATGGGAAGATGGTGATGGCCTACCAAGTGACAGCAGTCTTGAAAAAAGGGACGGCCTTTTTGGGGGAGCAGCCAGGCAGGTATTTGTCCCATTCATTCAGGATAGGGGTGGACTCGATGATGGCAGTGTGGGAAGGTATGCCAAGCGCCATTACGAAAAAAGGTAGGTGGGCATCAAGTTGCTACAAGAAATATATTGGTAACCTCAAGGACTAACACCATGTTTTCTTTTTCCCATAGCAGGTTCAGACCCTGATGGGCATCGAGAGTGCAGATGAGTAACCGAATAGGGGGCAGGAGGGAAAATAGGGAATAAAATGACAATGCTAATTATGTTGCTGCTTATGCTTACCCAGGGAGGATGAGAAAGCTTGAGGCATGAACATGCGGGCGCTCATTCGTGCTCTGGGCAGAGAAGTGGGCATCCAGGTGGTAAGGGGAAAAGCAGCTGCACATGAATGTCAATGAGATAAAGTTAACATGGAGAGAAGTGTGGGGGATGAGGTATGCACAATTGTTGCCAATGCTGAGAGAAACCAGGAAGGACCACAGCCAGCTGGATGTGATTGTGATTCACCTGGGAGGAAATGATTTAGGGACAAGGCCATGGCTGGGTATATTTTATCAACTCATGAAGGACTTACAAACAGTAAAGGGATGGTGGCCAGAGGTTACTTTGGTGTGGTATGACATTACACCGAGATGGGTATGGAGGCATACAGATTGCCACAAAGCAATGGACAGGGCCTGGAAATAGATGAATGCAAGGGTGAGCAGGTTATTTGAGTGCTCAGGTGGATTATACATCACGGGGTGCTAGAGCACGTAGATGAGTTTTACAGGGGGGACGGGGTACACTTGTCAAGATTGGGGGTGGCATTATTTAATGAAGAGATTGCCAACTCCATTGAGGCCTGGAAGCACGGTAGAAGGAGGTAAGACAGTGGAGGGGAAGAGGAGCAAAACGGGGGGAGTCCACCATTCATTGCAAGCTGGAGGTGGACTAGTGGAAATAAGGGAGGAGGACGATAGAAAAAAGGAGAACAAAAATTAAGGTAGACACAAAAGGGGTGATAGAGGACAAGACAATAAGAATCGGGGGTACTGGTGTACTCTCTTACCCCCCCTTGCTTGAATGGAGAGAAAGAAGGGTGGCCCCCCATGATGTACATCTGAGGGGAAAAAGAAGGAAGGAAGATGAGAAAAATCAGCAACATGAATGTATGATTGAAACTGTTTTAATAGGAACAAAGTGTATTAATAAAAGTGTGAGAAATGTAAACTGTAAAAGTGGAATTTTGATATGTATATAGTGAAAAATGAGAATTAAAATTAAATAAAATAGTTGTTAAATCTGAGCACCCACACATATCTTGTCAGTATCTTTATTTGCTGGACTCTGGGAGACAAAGAGGGTTGCCAACTGAAACGGCAGACCCCATTGTCCCCAGGCCTGACAAGTAGATGTGGGAGAGCCAGAAGGCAGAGAAGGGGAGGGTGGAGGTGAAGAAAATGAGTGACAAAAGATGAGGTCACGAAGAGGGAGGGGCAAGTGAGGTCACCCAGTGGGAGGAGCATGGTAGGGTGAGGTGGGAGCCCATGAGTGGTCAGGGCAGAGTCAAAGGGAAGGGTATAAGGGAATATATAAGCCTCTACACAGGCTGGGAAGCTCACAATTTTGCTCCAAAGGAATTTCCCACCCACCTGTCCCTGATAGGAGAAGAAGGAGGAGGGCACTGCAGCAGGTAGAGCGCAACACAGCTGGATGGGCCTGCTGAAGGTGGATGGCTGGGGGGAGGCATCGAGGAGTGCCAGAGGAATAATGAAATAAGGGAGGAGGATGACAGAAAAAAGGGGACAAAAATTAAGGTAGACACAAAAGAAGTGATAGAGAACAAGACAGCAAGAATTGGGGGTATGGGTGTACGCTCTTAGCCCCCCCCCTTGCTTGAACGGAGAGAAAGAAGGGTGGCCCTCATAATGTACATCTGAGGGGCAGAAGAAGGAAGGAAGATGAGAAAACACAGCAAACATGAATGTATGATTGAAACTGGTTTAATAGGAATAACAAAGTGTATTAATAAAAGTGTAAGAGATGTAAATTGTAAAAATGGAATTTTGATATGTATATGGTGAAAAATGAGAGTTCAAATGAAGTAAAATAATTGCCAAATCTGAGCACCAACACATATCTTGTCAGTATCTTTATTTGCTGGGCTCTGGGGGACAATGGATATACAAATTTTGGTGGGCCAAAAGGCTAAAGAATTGTTTCCTTCATATATGACAATAAGTTTTACCGATGGACAATGATGTCACGCACAAGAGCATTTATGTTTTGCCCACCTTGGAATGGTGGCCTCTTCTACAAACTCATTTTTTTTTCACAAACTCTGGTTCAGTATCAAATTGCAATGATTATTTTCTATTTCTGTGGCTAAAATTAATTTTGACTATTTGCATTTAATGTGTGTATTGAAAAGTTTAAACGCTGCTTTGTTTCAAAATTATTATACAGGCACTAATGTGTTAAATAACATGACTTGTTTAATGTGAGACACCTGCAGTAAAATTGTAGATGTCTCAAAGTGGGACATGTTGGGCTGGAGGTCAGGAGGTCATAAATTAATTTTATGAGCTCAGCGCATGGTATAAGTGCTGAGAAAGCCAGCATTAGTAGTTAAATTGCATGAGTCCGGTATGCACATGTATGCATATAAATACTGGAATATTTAAGCTTTATATAAATATATGAATTACATTTCTCTATATATTAATTAGATCTTGTGAGTCCAATGTGTATAGTTTTATAAACACACTGGAACAAGTTAGATTCTTGTTTATGAGCTCAATGTAAAGCAGATTGAGATAAAGTAGCATTTTATATTTTAATATTAAGTTAGCAATAAAAAGCTCACACACGCACACATACACAGCATTAGTTCATTGACACATTTTAACCACTGAGGGGGTCATTAAAAGGGGTTAAGACTTAAGAGTAAAAACAAAACCTTTGTGATCTTCATGGTGGAAAAACAGGAAAAGACTGCTACTCAGAACAATGGTATAGAAACCCAGATGTATGTTTACCTCATACTCAGGAAATAATGGTATGGGACTTGAGGCTGGTCACACGATATTCTTAAAAATTTAGCTGACAAGACAGTCTTCTATCATTGTGATTGGTTGGCATCCATGGCACTCCAGACATTACCTCATGGGTTTTAGCCCACCTGATAGGCTAGTGATGCACATGACCCAGATCAAATTTCTAGCATATCCAGGTCCCAGAAACCCCTGCTTGCCAGTTTGAATCGTGCATCTGATCAGGCAAGAAGCACACCAGGAATCCCTGTCTGCTCCTACAAGGTAAGACCTTGAATCAAGGATTTATATCACTAATATTGTACTCTTCAGGCTAAATCACAAAGCAGATACAACAGTTTTTTCTTTGGGGCTTTACAAGTTAGAATTTCCTGGATTTAACCAGGAGGAGTAACCTAGGCTAGCCCCCTGCCTTGGTGTTAGCCTCATCAGGTGATTTCTAGTAAGATGGGTATCACAGTAAGCAGATTATTCCCTAATATGCTGCTGTTTTTGTCCTGCTATCTGTTTTTACATTTGTTTGTTTTTTGCAACGATTTCGAGACTGGTGATGGCCCTATGGGCTAGGCCTCTTCTCGGTGCCTAAGTTAGCAGATTCTATCCAGTTACCCTTATGGGGGGGGAACAAACTGCCCCTCTCCTTTGTTCGAGCAAACGAACGCTCGCAGCAGCGCTCCTATGCCTGGGGACCTATCGCTCCGTTTGCCCCCCGCTTCTGGAGTTCCTGGCCTCAGCGAGGCCGCGGTAGCACCAATGGCCTGTCCGCCAAGCGCCCGACCACGTGGCCCCCTCTCTGTCTCTGTCGCCCCCCGCAGCTCCAGACAAGCCGCCCCCTCCTCCTATCACCTCCGCGGACGCAGGAGGCTCCCTGCTCCCGTTCCCCTCGCACCGCGTTGCGGAATCCAGCCGCGGGCGCTCTCTCCCTCGGGAAGCAATGACGCGCATCAGCGCGTGCTCCGTAGGCATGTTGGGCCTACTGCGGCCCGTCCAAACCCCCACCCCTAACGGCCTCAGGTCCACCAGCTGGCTCCATGCTCCGATCAGCCTAGCAGCTAGGCCGCTGCTGTCTGAGGGAACTCCTCCTCGCAACTTGGCTGGGGGGGGATTCTTCTAGCCTTCATCGGCCCCCCCTTACGCTGAGCTGCTGCTCCTGGAGGGTGAAGGGAGAGCCTCCTGCGCTCCTACCCGAGCGGACTCCCAAACAAGTCTCTGTGGCACAATCCTTCTGCCACGCACCCTACCTGGTTCCCCCGAACTCTTGCGGGGGGTGTGGAAAGCGCGATCCACCTTGCTCTCTGTCCCCTCGCGGGGAAAGGAAATGACTGTGGATGACCTTCTCTGTTTTTCCTGGGGGTTTCCCCCTTGGGTCCCTCCCATAGTGACCCTCCGGTGGCCTCCCAAGCCTCCTGCTCCTGTTCTTCCCCCGGGGCTCCATTTCTACCCCTACCACTTGGGTCCCTCCCATAGCGACCCAAGTAGGTAGCCTGATTCACCTGGTCACCACGGCTCCCTCCCATAGCGAGCCATGGCACCAGACCGCTGACCTCCAGCCCTCCTCTTCTGGCCCTCCTTGCGGGGGTCCTCACATAGCACCCCCAACCTCATACGGTCTTCTAAGAAAGGAAAGGGCCATCTGCCCCAGTCGCCTAATGGATAAGGCACTGGCCTCCTAAGCCAGTGATTGTGGGTGCAATGTTTAAAAAAAAAAAAGGAACCACCCGCGGGGCTCTGTACCAGCTCCGTTTTCTAAGTATACCTTTCTCTCCTTCCAGATGGTGAAAGCAAAGAAATGCTCCTCGTGCAGCGCTACACTCCTGCCCCAGACTCCGGGCCCCCTCTGTGCGGCCTGCCTCCTGGACGACAACGATTCCTCCCTGGAGCAATCCCCGCCCCTGGCCCCCAACAATCCGGGACCCAGCAACTCTACGTGGATGGACCCGGGCTCCCTCCTGATCCAGAACCAGCAGGCCGCGGTTGCCATGATGGAGAGCCAACAGAACTTTATGCTCAAAATCATGGAGAAACTGGAATCCCTCACCCAAAACAGGGCAAAGCCACCGAGTTCAGAACCCGACAAGGTGGGGGGGCAACCAGAGGAGCTTCCAAACCCTGAGGACACCCTCCCGGACACCCCACGCGACAACGCGCACGAGGACGGGGAGAGGGATGACGAAGGAGAAGAGGATGAGGCGGACTCGGATGCAGAAGATATGGAGCTGCAAACGACACCCTCTCTGACTTCAAAGTTATGCTCATTTGACACGATCCCAGGGCTCATGAAGATCATCAAGGCCACCATGGGTTTCGACACCGAAGAAAGCAGGCCCGAGTCGAAGCTTGACCCCAAGATTCAGCTGAGACCTTCAACCACAGAGACCTTTCCTGTATGCCCGGCAATCGAGGACATCTTCAGTAAAGAATGGCAATCCCCTGAACCGGGCAGGATGTTGAATCGCAAAAATCTGGACAGAATGTACCCGGTCCAAGGGGAAAAATCGGATGCCTGGTGCAAGGCCCCCACCGTCGACCCCCAAGTGGCGGCCCTTAGCAAGAAGACCATACTACCATGCGGCACAATAGCCCTCAAGGACCCGATGGACAAAAAGGTCGAAAACATGCTCAAGAGGGCATTCGAGATTGAGGGCACCGCTGCTAAGGCGACCACCACAGCCATCTATACGACCCGGGCACAGATCCGCTGGCTCGAGGAGCTCTAAGTCCAGGGAGGCAGAACTGTTGGAGTGCACCTTGGATGCAGCCAAATACCTAGCTGATATGGTGGTAGACACCCTGTGTCTTCAGGCAAGGGCCACCGCCATCACCAACCGTGCTCGTAGGGCACTGTGGCTGAAACTGTGGGACGCAGACCATGAGTCAAAAACATTGTTACAAAATTTACCACTGCGGGGAAAACATGTTTTCGGGAGGGACTGCAGGATTATTTGAAGCAAAAGGAGGAGGGCAGAGACTTCCTCAAGAATAAGTCCAAGTTCTCCTATCTCCCCTCCTCGAGGCAGAGGTTTCGGGGGGGAACAAACCATACCAACCCCGCAGGGATACGCAACAGCAGGGCCACTCCTTTCGAAGCAGAGACCCCTCTCCTGGCTTCCGTGGCCCGTACCCTCAGAACTATTAGTCCTCATTCTTCAGACCCCGGGGCCAAAGAACCGGAGGTTGAGGTAGAGGTTACAGGGGAAAGCAACAGTGACTGCCCCCTCCCAACAGCATGAGGCCAGGACCCGTACCCGCCAGTGGGACAAAGGCTAACTCTATTCACCCATCGCTGGATCAACACGACATCAGACAGATGGGTCCAAGACGTGGTAACCAGGGATACCCATAGAGCTATCCCACGCCAACATTCCACACAGGTTCTCCTCCCCATAGCCAGGAGAAGGGCATCCCACATCAGGTCCAACAAATCTTGTCAGAACTAATTCAGAACAAGGCCATTCAGCCCGTGCCAGTACCAGAGCAGAGGCTGGGGATTTACTCCATATTCTTCCTGGTACCCAAGAAATCGGGGGAACTCAGGCCCATCCTAGACCTGAAACATTTGAACCGGCACGTGGTCTCGCACCGATTCAAAATGGAGACCATCCGATCCACCCTACGATGCGTTTGGGTAGGTGATTTCATGACGTCTATAGACCTAAAGGACGCCTACCTCCATATCCCCATCATCCAGAAACACAGGCAATTCCTCCGCTTCCACATCCTAGGTCACCACTTCCAGTACCAGGCCTTGCCATTCGGCCTGTCGTCAGCCCCGAGAGTCTTCACCAAGGTCTCCATAACCCTGGTGACCAGACTCAGGGAACAGGGACTGGACATCATCCCGTATCTGGATGACTGGCTCATCCGGGCACAGTCCGAAAACCAGGCATGGATACACATGGAATCTGCCATGCAGGACCTCGAAGACCACGGTTGGGTGGTAAATCGATAAAAGAGCCACCTCAATCCCACTCAGCAGATCAAACATCTGGGAGCGCTCATCAACTCTGCTCAGGGGTGGGCAAAACCATCCCCCGCTGAGAGTCCACAACTTGATGGAGCTGGAACGCAGATGAAGGCCCGCCGCCACACAACAATGGGAAGGATAGCTCAGTTGTTGGGCTGTATGGCCTCATGCATAGACCTCGTGCCCTGGGCCAGGTGGCACATGCGTCCGCTCCAAACTTATGTCCTATCACGGGGGGCACCGAGAGAACACAATCTACATGTCGTGGTACCACTACCACATGCAGTGAGATTCTCCTTGGCATGGTGGACGATGGAGGGGAATCTGACCAGGGGAGTCCCTCTGGAGCCCCCTCGCCCAGTCGCCATAGAAATGGATGTGAGCCTCTCCGGCTGGGGAGCTTGCCTGGGAGACACAACGGCACAGGGCCTATGGTCACCAGCGGAGGCGAAGCTCTTCATCAACATCCTGGAGATGAGAGCCGTGTCTCATGCCCTGAAGGCGTTCAAGTGCCAAATACTCGGTCAGTGGGTTCTGATCCGTTCCGACAATCGAGTCATGGTGGCCTACATAGCAAAGCAAGGTGGGACCAGGAGCAGGGCCATGATGAGGGAGACAACGGCAGTCCTCAACTGGGCCCAGGCCCACCTCACTCATCTGGGCTCGGTTCACCTTGCAGGAAAGCTGAACGTCCGCGCGGACTGGCTCAGCAGACAACAGGTACACCCGGGGGAATGGCAATTACACCCGGCCCTATTCCAGATGATCCAGGTGACATGGGGGCCCGTGTCCATGGATCTCATGGCATCACGGGAGAATGCTCAGGTCAGGGAGTACTACTCACGGTTCAGGGACAGCATCTCCCAGGGAACGGACACCCTGTCACAATCCTGGAGGCGGAGGAACCCCTATGTCTTCCCACCACTCCCCCTGATCCCCCAGGTCCTAGCCAAGATACGGGAGTCAGGCTCACTGGTTATCCTAGTGGCCCTCACTGGCGCTCAGGGCATGGTTCAGAGCAGTCCGAGAGATGTCGCTAGCCAGCTTCAGGATACCCTACCGTCGGACATCGCCTCGCAGGGGCCAGTGCTCCACTCGACCCGCGGCCCTGAAACTCACGGCCTGGCTCCTGAGAGGAGAAGACTGAGGGCAATGGGGTATCATGAGTCCATCATCAGCACCCTACTTCAGTCCAGACGGGCTTCCACCACTTCCACATACGGGAGGCAATGCGCCATCTTCACTCGGTGGTGCCGGGAATGAGGCAAAGTTCCCAAGCAGACTGACATGGCCACCATCCTCCTATTCCTCTAACAGGGAGTGGACAAGGATTAGCGCATTCCTTCCTCAGGGTGCAACTGTCAGCCATGGGCGGCCATAGGCCTCATTGACGGATACACCCCAGGAGCTCATCCCGATACCATACGCCCTAAGGGCAGTAGAGATCCTCCGACCAAGGACTCGACCGACCATCGCCCCGTGGGACCTCCCAATGGTCCTTGAGTCCCTCAAACCGGGTCCTCATGAACCCCTCCGTGAGGCGGACCTGTTCTGGGTTGGCCTCAAGACATGCTTCTTGGTGGCAATCTGCTCAATAGAAGGATCGGAGAACTTGGGGCCCTATCCTGCGCAGAATCCTACACAGTGTTCATGTCTGAGAACAGTCCCAGCCTTTCAGCCAAAGGTCTCCACCAGTTTTCACAGAGAGCAACCCATCGAGCTGCCCACTTTCCCAAGAGGGCCCCTGCAGGGCTCCAGCGTGTCCCCACATCACCTCGATGTGGGATCGCCCTCTGTGTACTTAGCCAGAACCGCTCCATACGCAAGACAGAGAAACTGTTCATCATCCTCAAGGGCAGAGGCAGGGCAACGCCACCTCCAAAACCACCATCGCCAGAGTAAGCGCGAGTCATCCAGAACTCCTACACAGCAAACCGGATGACTCCACCCCAGGGGATCAAGGCTCACTCCACCAGAGCGGTCACCACTTCCTGGGCAGAGAGAGCCAGCGTATCCTCAGAGGACATTTGTAGGGCAGCCACATAGAGCTCCCTCCACACGTTCACCAGACACTACAGGCTGGAACAATTATAGGCCATACGGCCCACCTTCGCCACCCAGGTCCTGGCGGCAGCATCCTCAACCACTCACTCTTAGTCCACTCTATTCCCACCCAGGGTACTTACTGCTTCTTATCTACCCATGAGGTAATGTCTGGAGTGCATGGATGCCAACCAATCACAATGGGTGTTTACTCACCTGGTAAAGATGATTGTGTTGGTTGGCATCCATGGCACCCAAAGGCCCTCCCTTCAGAGTGCTCAGAGTGACCAGTTCCGAACTAGGGGATCCTCACCCATGTTAGGCTCACAGGGGAACAGACAGCATGATTGTTTCTAATGATAAATGACCAGTCGGACCCTCGGGTTCGAGACTAAACTGTAAATAATAGGAGATGAATAAAGGACCGGCCCCAGGGCCATAGCTACCACGTCGTGGTCCGTTTTCCTCTGTGTCTCCAATCATCTCTCTTAATACCTTTCACTTGGCTGTATCTACACTGTATGTTTTTCTCTTGTACTAATTAACCTTATTTCAGCTATGGAAGATTCGAACTGGAGAGCAGGGGTTTCTGGGACCTGGATATGCTAGAAATTTGATCTGGGTCATGTGCATCACTAGCCTATCAGGTGGGCTAAAACCCATGAGGTAATGTCTGGAGTGCCATGGATGCCAACCAACACAATCACCTTTACCAGGTGAGTAAACATCCATTATAGGTTACTTCCTTAAATTTGACTAACAAAGCTATCTTGTTTGGGCAGGCTGGGGCTACCTCACCTATCAAGCAAGGAAGTTACCACATAAGCCATTTATAAGGTTATGTATTTTCAACTTATGCAGGGACAGTCTGGTAGCTTGGCAGAAGACACCAGGAGAAAGGACTGCTGTGTGACTGAACTTCTCTGCTGGGACTAAAGTAGAAGAACTTTTGTATTTGACCTTTAATTTAGGGTAAAAAAACTAACATACAAAAAAAAAAGTGTGTGTTTGGGTTAACTGAACCGAATGGGTATCTGAAGAGTTATCTAGGTGTAAATCTCAGGTGACTGAAAGGACTTAACTGCTGTGAGGTTTAAATTACTTGTAGAAAGATCTGGTAAGTAGGGGAGTGGCTTAGCTAGAAGGAAGCTACATTTAAAGACTGCCTTAGAAAGTTTCTAGCTAATAGCTTGCAGAAGACACCAGGAGAAAGGATTGCTGTGTGACTGAACTTCTGCTGGGACTATATTGCCCTCCTTCCCTCCCCTCCACCCCCCACGCAGCTAGTTCTATTTTTATAGGCATAGAATTTGACTGACAACAGGAACTTCCTGTTTAGGGCAGGAAGTGAGTGATCACAGAACCGCCAAGGACCCACCATCCTATAAGGGCAAGAGTAGCCTCCAGCCCCCTCTAGCTACTGGAGGTCTGCCTCTGAGCAAGTAAGTGGTCTACTGCAAAATATAGGATATTCTTGTCTCAGAACAGGACAATCAGGAGCTTAAAGGGCACACAGGCAGAAAGTAAGGAGAGAGAGAAAAAAACAAAGGAAAGAGTAAGGATTGCAAACAGTTAAGGGGCCAGAAATAAGACATGATTGGAGTGGTGCAGTGCAGTGGCTGTGGAGCAGCAGTCTTCCGGGAGATGTTCTGGAGGATGCAGTGTTGTCCCATCTGCAGGCACCTCTCTGGGCTGAGGGAGGAGGTTGCTCATCTCCAAGCTGAGTTGGCCAGGATTTGTGGGACCTCCTCTTCCATCCAGGGACCACCAGTGCCACTGCCGTTGCCTCAGAGGTTGCCAAGAAAGAGGAGCGGTTGGACCACAGTGGGCTCAGGGAGGGTGAGGGTGGTGGAACAGAGGCGCATCTCTCCCATTGTACCTCTCCACAATTCCTATGCCATTCTGGCAAAGTGTGGTTCCTCTATGGAGGCACCCACAGTGGAACCAAGGAGGATGCTGGGAACCTCCACAAAGGAGACCCACAGGAGGTGGCAGGTGACCCTGCCGGGAAGGAACTCCCTGGTGGGGGACCTCTATTGTTAGAAAGGTAGAACTGGGGAGGAAGGGAGAGGGAGGTAAGGTGCCTGCCTGGCGCCATGGCTTGCAGGGACAGGAAGCGAATCCTCAGGATTGCCAGAGCAGCTGCACAGGGAGGGAGTTGGATGTCATTGTCCACCTAGGGACAAATGATCTGGCTAAGAAAGGATTAGAGAAGTGCAGGAAGAGTTTGTGGAATTGGGGAGGCCTTGAGTCAAGTAGCATGCAGTAACCTTCTGGAGGTGCTACCCATCTATGGCATAGGAGAGGTTAGGTGTTCCACACCATGGGATTCAATCAGTGGTTGAAAACTGGTGTGGAGCTCAGGGATTTGGCTTCATTGGGGACTGGGGGTCCACCTGGAGTGATGCAAGCCTATACTGGCATGATGGGCTGCATCTGTCTGGGAAGGGAACCAGAATCCTAGGTGATAGGTTTAAATGCTTCATTGGAAAGCTTTTAAACTAGCCAAGGGGGGAGGCACTGGAAAGGAACTGGAAAATCCTAGCCCCCCCAAATAATCACGGTAGTGCAGCAAACACCAACATAGAGGTGTCGATAGGGAGAAGGGCAGGGGTAAATGGAGAAAGTGACAAAGGCAAGAAGGACAGGGATGGGGCAAAAGGGAGTAAGGCCATCAGGAAATGGAGGGTAATGAGTACCAATGCCCGTAGTCGGGCAACAAGCTCCCTGAGCCGATGGCCTTAATGGAAGAGGGATGCCTGGATATAGTAGCAGTCACAGAAACATGGTACACAGAGAACCATGACTGGGATGTTAACATACCAGGGTACATAACCTACAGGAGAGACAGGCAGGGGAGAAGAGGGGGAGGAGTAGCTCTCTATGTAAAGGAAGGGATAAAAGCAACTGAACAAAAGAGTAAACAGGAGGAGAGGAGGCACTGTGGGTCACCTTGAGACTGGAAAGGGCACCACAATCCGCACAGGGTTGTACAGACCCCATGTCAGGGGAAGGAATGGACAAGGATATGGAAGAAGGCATTCTTAGAATGGCAGAGAAAGGAGATACTGTTGATGGGAGACTTGAATATGCCAGATGTTAACTGAGCACATTTTCTGCAGCCACATCCAAGATCAGGGCCATTCTTGATGCCCTACAGGTGGCAGGCATTAGACAGCTAGTTTCAGAGCCCACTTGTGAGGGAGCAATCTTAGACCTCATACTCTCAAACGGGGCAGTGAGAGGATCTCAGATCTAGAAGTGGGTTGCCATCTGGGACAAGTGACCATCAAACAGTGTGGTTCACATTAAACTCAGCTACAGAGTCAATCCATACAAAAGTGAGGGTACTGGACTTTAGGAGGGCTGACTTTGGCAGATGGGAGAGTGCCTCAGAAAAGCACTAGCAAACAGGCTAGAAGGAGGTGTGGAGCAACAATGGGGAATTATCAAAACTGCCATCACAGAGGCAACAAGCCTTTGTAAGAAACAATGAACAAATCAAAATGAGAAAAAGCCACTATGGTTCTCAAAAGAGGTGGCTGTGAAAGTCAGGAAGAAAAGATAGCATTCCAGAAGTATAAGGAAACACAGAAGGAGCAGGACAGAGAGGCTGTACCAGTTAAGGCAGAAGGAAGCAGGAAGGGAAGTCAGAATAGCAAAGGCCCAAACTGAGGAAAAAGATAGCCAACCCAGTTAAGAAGGGGATAAAACCTTTTATAGGTACATCAGCAAAGTAGAAAGACAAAGGGAGGGATAGTGAGGCTGAAAAGAATGAACAGTGGGTGGGCAGAGGGGGCAGTGAAAAGCAGGAATACTGAATGAATATTTCTGCTCAGTATTCACAAAAGAGGAGGGAAGTGCCTAATCCAATTAACAGAAGCACTCTTGATAGGGGGTCGATCCCAGTCCTTCTACAGAAGGGAGGGTTCTGCAAGAACTCCTAAAACTGAAGGTGGACAAAGCAATGGGTCCTGATGGAATTCACCCCAGAATTCTAAAAGAATTAAGGGAGGAACTAGTGAAACCACTGGCTACTCTTTTTAATAAATCATGGGAGGATGGTGTGGTACCCGAGGAATGGAGGAAGGCGATGTGATTCCCTCTTCACAAAGTGGGTCCAAGACAGAGGCAGAAACTACAGACCTGTCAGTCTGACCTCTGTGGTAGGGAAAGTGATGGAGTCACTTGAAGGAAAGAATAGTCGAGTACCTAGAGGCCAGTGGAGCACAGTACCCAAGGCAGCATGGGTTCAGCGGGAAGGTCATGTCAGACAGATCTAATAGATTTCTTTGACTGGGTGACCAAAGTAGTAGACCAGGGAGTGGCTGTGGACATGGCCTACCTAGACTTTAGCAAGGCATTTGACACAGTCCCACACAAAAGATTAATAGTCAAATTAACCAGCCTGGGAGTGGCACCCAGGGTGGTAGCCTGGGTAAAACATTGGCTGGACAACAGGACACAGAAGGTAATTGTAAATGGAGTCCATTCTGAAGAAAGGGGGGTTACTAGTGGGGTACCGCAGGGTTCAGTATTGGGTCCAGTCCTTTTAATGTCTTCATCAGTGACATTGCAGAGGGACTGAAGGAAAAGTATGCCTTTTGAGGATGACACAAAATCTGCAACAGGGTTGATACACAAGGAGGCATGGAAAGGATGAAAAGGACTTGGCAAGGTTGGAGGAATGGTCAGAAGTATGGCAGCTAGGATTCAATGCAAAGAAGTGCAAAATAATGCACCTGGGAAACAGAACCCAGGGAAGAATACACAATGGGTGGGGAGGTAGTAACAACAACAAAAAGAAAGGGACCTGGGGTAATCATATCAGATGACCTTAAGGTTAGCAAGCAATGAGAAGGTAGTAGGGAGGGCTGGGGTATACTGGGATGTATAGAGAGGCATCAGCAGCAGAAAACAGGAAGTTGTTATCCTTCTGTACAGACAGTTGGTGAGACCCCATCTGGAGTACTGTGTCCAGTTCTGGAAACCCCATCTCTGTAAGGACATAGACAGGATAGAGGCAATCCAGAGGAGGGCAACTAAATGGTGCAGGGTCTGCAAGAGAAGCCATATGAGGAGAGACTAAAGGAGCTTAATATGTATACCCTTGAGGAAAGAAGGCAGAGGGGGACATGATAGAAACTTTAAGTACCTCAGTGGAATCAACAAAGTACAAGAGGGTAGCATTTTCAGAAAAGAGACTTGCAAGAACAAGGGGACACAATTTAAAGATAGAAGGAGCGGTTCAGGGGCAATGGAGGAAGTATTATTTCACAGAGAGGTAGTGGATGCATGGAACAGCCTTCCTGAGGAGGTTGTGGGGTCTAAAACTGTGGGAGAGTTCAAGAATGCATGGGACAGACATAAGGCAATTCTTGTGGGGGGTAGGAAGAAATAGGCTGTTGGTTAACTAGGATCTGCGGCCTATCCTGTAGGTAGGGAAATGGGCAGACTAGATGGGCCTAGCAGTCCTTATCTGCCATCAAAGTCTATGTTTCTATGTTTGTCCAAAACCCTATATATATATTTATATATATATATGTATACAGTATATATATATATATATATATATATATAGAGCTAAGTTGTTATCAAAGTTGCCATGCAGCTGGGTACAGTGATGCCTTGACGTTCCTCCTGCACTGATCCTACCACCAATGTAAATATAATTCACATACTATGTTGTAGTAACTGAGGTGACAGAATAGCTCAAGTTATAAAATGGGCACAAAAAATTCTAAATCCTGATTGGCTAAGAGCCTCTCAGAGCCGTGTCCTTATAGTGCCATATTGCTGCAACCTGAACTACTTCAAAGAGACACGCTGCTGCACAAGTGGCATATCATTGTGTCCGCGCTATCACTTTCTGAAAAAGCAAGCAGCTCAGCGGGTTGTCAAGGAAGGCTGGCATATTCACACAGTGTCTCTTCACAGCAGCGGCACCTACAGTGCCTCGGTAGTCAAATAAACACCTATATGCCACTGTCTGTGAATCGAAACCCCCTTTCTACACATCCCTAAGCATAAATGTTTACGTATAATTTTTTAATTTAATTTAATTTCATTCTTCCCATTTTACTCACTAGCTGACCATTTCCTACACGCGCTGCCGCTACTTCGCAAAACCACAGTAAGCGCTTCTCACATCTCCACACTCCATTTCTCCATCACTCCATGTCCTCTCCTTTCAATATCAATATCAATCCATAACTGTACCCATTACTCGCAAAATCATGTATTTTGCACTTTGACATCGGGGAAGCAGGAAACTGTAGTCTATGGTGGCCGGTAAGAGACACGCTCACTCCCACTCAGATCATCCCAACTGAAACTGATACAACCAGACAGAAAAATACAACAAAAACAACTAAAAAGTACACTACATAAATAGTTTTATATGTTTTTTTTGGGGGGGAGAACCTTCACAGTAGATGTGTTCCCCGCTATGAAACACGCTTGGTCTTATACCCTTGGTGCCAATAGCTGTAACTTGAACTGAGTGGGCAAACAAAAACATATTAAACAAAAAAAGAAAACAAAACACATGATTTCAAGTCTTTCTCTGAGTCACTGTGTGATGGTTGGAGACACTCACACACCACTTCCCTGTAGTAACTTTCAATGAAAGAGCTCATTCCAAGACAATGATAAGGACTATTTTTTTTTTTACTTTTTACTCCAATTATCACATTTTTAACTATTTTTATGCACATTTCTGTCTGCATTTTTTTGAATTAACTTCTTTGGGGAGGGGCCCATTTTATAAGCACAGTAAGACACTCCGAGGTGTGGATTATGGCCTGATAAGAGCACTTCCCAGGTGCTAAAGGCACTCGGCGCAAGCGCCTCATGCCTCATAACACACCTGGGGCGTGCTTTTATCAGGCCATAACCCACACCTCCTCATGTCTTATTGCTGGCTTATAGAAAGTGTATTGATATTTTGTATTTGAGTGTTTAACTATATAGTGGCTTAGGGAAAAATTAAGAATGCCATATAGATGTCTGTGTTTGCTTTGTACAACCCTATGAAATAAATTTGGATTTTGTCATAATTTTATAACTGTCTACAAGAACTTTTATTGCTATTTTATAATTGCAAGTAACTCCGATGATACAAATTATAATTATAACAATCATAAATCCAAGATGCCTAGAGGAGATTTCCCCTCACTATGCACCCCAGCATTTTGTCTGCCTTCACCACCGCCTTCCTATACTGAGCTGAGTGGTTCATATTCCTTGTTATTAGTAGCCCTGGATCCTTTTCCTTCATGGTGCTTTCCAACTGTACCCCTCCCAACTAATATTTCCTCCACTGGTTCCTTTCTCTAAAGTGCAGGAGTTTGCACTTCATGGCGTTGAACCCCAGCTGCCATGTCTCTGGCCACTCCTGTAGTTTGGTCAGGTCCTCTTGCAGCCCCCTCCACCCCTTTATGTAATTTACCACAGCATCAATCTTAGTATCGTCTGTGAGCAGACTGCTCCTTCTCTGAATCTCATTTCAGATATTGGCTATGAATATCCCAAACAGCACTGGTCCTAGTACCAACCCCTGGGGCACCCCACTCATAACATTCTTTGGTGATGACAGTCCCCCCCCACCACCCTTTTCTGTCTTCCTCTAAGCCAGTTGCAGAAACAAATGATTTGATACCTTTTATTGGACCAACATGGATGTTACAGAAAAGAACAAAGTGCTTTAGCTTACGAACCAACCAGGTCCTTCTTCAGAAGCTTTGTGGCAGTTTTTTCAAATATCCCATATTATTAACACCAGATTATATAGAAAAGCAGAAATAATTCTCATTGGTTTAACATATACATTTAAACATAATAGAAGATTACGTCAGAGAAGCTAATTAACACCAGTATGCCTTTAACTGAGGAGCCTCAGAAGGGCAAGGTTATCAAGAATTCTCTACAGCCAGAGAGTTCTTGTCACATAAATTTTAAAATGTCTCAGTATGCCAAGAAAGCATTCTAGTGATAAAAAACCTTGGAGTGGCATTCTCTAATACATGTAAGATGAGCTTACAACTTACATTCCAATTGTCCTGGATATTAAAGGACAGATAATGAGAGACAAAATCCTGAAATTAGGTATAACTGCAAGTTGAAAGCAAGCCTCAAATTAACCTACACATATAAACATGATGCATGAAAGTATCACTTGTAAGTGTAAGTGCAAAAAAAAAATACTTGTATACTTGTCAAGGACCCCCAAGCCAGTTGGTGATCCAATTGACCATTTTTGTTCCCACCCCATGTATTTCTGTTTACCCCCCAGCCTCCCATGTGGCACAGAGTCAAAACCTCAGCAGCACCCCATATGCGTATGTATCTCTTGATGGCTGTTTTAAACATTAAACTGCTTTTTTAACACGACCTAGCTTAAATGTCATTATTTCTGCTCACTGTGCTGGGTTGCACAGCTTTTGATGAAGTCATTTACTGTGGTTTGCTGAGGCACCAGAATTTCTACAAGCTGCTACCTGCTGTCTTGTTTGTTAAGTCAGCAATTTTCTCCTTTTTTGGGGCTGGTATACTTCTGAAAAGGTTTTCCAACTCTGAAGGTACTGTGCTCGAGCAACAGTGTAAACCAGGGAAGGGGGGTGCAGCTAAAGGGTGCCTAATCCCAAATTCATACAAATAAGACAAGGATACCTGCACTCCATAAACCACACTGATCAGTGCACATTAACTGCTTGCAAACCTATGAGAAAAAGGAGAACAAAAAAAAATCTTAATGATACTTACTGTTAAATTAACGTTGCTGGCTGTGCTGTGGTGCATGCCACTGAGATGGTGTAGGAAGACAAAGTGTAACTCTTCTCTGTTTCTTGACAGATTTTTGGCTTTGTGACTGCCTGTGGCAGTCATCCCTGTGACTGGTGAAACCTGAAGGAAGACAAGGGAATGAAAGAATAAAACATTTTAATGTCTTTATGAGTAATGAAGGCCTTTCGTCCTCTATGAGACTGAGGACTGGAGTTAATCAATCAAATCAATCAAACTTTATTTAACCAGGCAAAATTAACCTTGAGCAAGGCCATTTACAAGAAATGGTCCTGGACAAAAAGGACATATGGGCTAGTCCACAGTAATAGGGGACATATGTGGGACATGACTGTGGAAAAAAAAGTATAATTTCTTTCTTCTTTCACCATGAATATATTACCCTTAAGAGTGTAACCCCTCACCCCTGCCTTTTTACCAAAACGACAGGTGGCATGCTGTTGGCGCTGGCAGCAATACCTGGTGGGGACCTGGGTTCGGGGAGGATGAGGTTACTCAGCATAGGGGGACCTAGGTATGGCTACTCTGCACAGGGGCACCTAAGTAAATCCGAACACAGGAAGCAATAACTGTAATGTCCAGAACCAGGAATGGAATTTTACAGTGTGGCTTTTATTCACAACTAGCTGAACACAACAAAACATAGATGGACCCCCATGGCGCTACGTTTACTGATAATGCAGATTAGAGACTACAAGGCGGTCCACTGGATGAATGAACCAATTTTCTGTTTTCAGGCTCTGGACCCACCAGGCACACAGCCCGGACTTGCACGCTCTTTGGGTACACAGCCCGACTGGCCCGGCTCCCCTGCCGGACACTTGAATGTCGGTCCCTTGGAAGAATGAACCATTTTCTTGTTGTGGCTCCCCACACCACTTAGAGTCAGCGACTCCTAGAGAGATTTCCCATTTTCTTCTTCTGACTCCCATCTCAAAAAGAGAATTTTCTTCACACTTGTTGTGGCTCCCCACACCACTTAGAGTCAGCGACTCCTAGAGAGATTTCCCATTTTCTTCTTCTGACTCCCATCTCAAAAAGAGAATTTTCTTCACACTTGTTGTGGCTCCCCACACCACTTAGAGTCAGTGACTCCTAGAGAGATTTTCCCATTTGCGACCCACGTCTGGGTACTTCCCTCATCACTGGCCAAGCGCATGAGGCAAGTAGCAATCACAGCAGAAATCAGTAGAGGTGGACCTGGTTATTAAACATGGGGGATGTTCCCACCTCCAGCTCCCACAGCCCATACCCGGCCATTTCTGTGGAAAACTGAAACTTCTGAATGTAGATTAAACGGTGATGAAATGTCGCACCCCTCACAATATTACTTGAATTCACACAGCACTCTAGCTTTTGACACTACTCCATTTGTTTGTCCTAGTACTATAGGCTCCCAAATAGTAGTTCAAATCCCAGATTTCTTCACATATCCCAGGCTGAAGAAACACATTTTTTGCCCTCTCATATTAGAGCAAACACTTACCCTTTTGTTGCAGGTGCCCCACAGGCGAATTTCAACTCTTCCCACTTTCCAAACAGACTGAAACTGAAATAGACAGCTTTCTTTCTTCTGCAGAAATTAGCGGATTGCCCCTGGAATCTACATGGGGATCTTTACTCCCCCCCAGAGGAAGGGGGGCACTGAGACCCAAACAGCGGTCTCCACCACCTGAGTACTGGACACTGAACTCCTTCTCTTACAGAAGGTAAACAGGAACACACCCTTCCTGTTTGACAACAAACAGGAGACTGTGACCTCCTTCCCTTACAGAAGGTAAACAGGAACTGACTTTGAAAACTCCCAACGTTCTATCTAACTCCCTCTGCTGCAGATTCCAAAGTGGCTTATGCAGCTGCAACAGTTCTATTGGTCATGTCATCTCTCAGTCTCAGCTGAGACTGAGAACAGAGTGAGACAGTGTGAAACCCATTTAACTGGAGTTTCACAAGCTGCCTTCCTTGCCTACCACTAGGTCTTACTGGGATTCTAGTAACCCTGCGTAACAAGGGGTTACTCTCGTCCTTGACCAGGAAAATGACTGTCCCCAGTCATTATGCACCTGGCCTTAGGCCATCCCACCCTATGTGCTACCTGCGGAGAGGGGTGATCAGGCCCCCTCCTACCATGTGCAAGCACAGGCAGGCAGCACTAAGGGCCTAGAGGCCTGTAGCTGACATGTCAGCCTCTACTGTATCCACTTACTATGGATACCTAGTGGCTCTGATAGAACTATCCAGAGCATAGCCCTGATAAATCAGCACTGCAGTCCCAATGGCCATTCAGGACCACAGCCTGTCTATCCCCCCTAACCCTCTAGGGAAAACCTCTCTGCCTCTAACATAATATCCCAAAACAAAAAACAACCCGGGTCCTCCCCAACCTTGGGCAACCTGCAACCACACCTTCAAAATACAAATTACTGCCTCCTCCCTACCCCCACAACCACACCTGTGGAAGGAAAGGGTTAATACAGCAATAACCATAACAATAACACCACAGTACTTTAAATTTCTACAAAATAAAGCACTGACGAGGAACTCCGATGAGCCCCTCCTCCTCTTCTTGTCTTCTCTTCTGTCTTCCCAGGAACACCTGTAAGAAAAAGAAAGACAAAACACACTCCTAATCTGCATACACAGTCTACCTAAACCCCTACCATCAAAACACTGAAAAATCCCAAAAAGATTTTTTAGAAAAAGGTAGAAAAACAGTATTTACATTAGAGTACAATAATGACCATATTTACAATACACATTTGGGGGGATGGAATGCCCTAAAAGTCCCAACTAGTGACCACAAGGCCCGAAGGCTAGTCCAATAAAGAGTCTCTCCTGGGCTGGAGCCCGGTGAAGCACAGTTCTAACAGGCCAAAGTCCCGAAGGGGAGAGTCTTTGCGGACAGTTCACACATTTTTGAAGTCTGTAGTGTAGGGTGTGTACTGCAATGTCATAAAGAGAGGAAAGTTCGGACTTACCAGGCATTTGTAGTACAATACTAGGCACCTAACCTACACCGCATCTGAAGACTCTCCCTGGCAGCATTTCTTCTGATACTGCTGGGCGGACATCTTCCGGGAACCACAGGAGGGCACATTTGGAAACAGCTGGGCTGATGTCATATCTGGAGACGGAACTTTAGAACAGGAACAAAAAGAAAACAGCTGCTCCGACGTCATCCGATTACCAGGCGATGAACAGGAAACAGCCGGGCTGGTGTCCTCTCTGGATCTGAAGTCATCTGGTGGGCCAGTAGATGGTTGCTGGACAGGACAGTACACTGTAGACTGATGAATGTGGGGCACGTGAGTCCTGGTTATTCATATTGGCGGATCAATAAGGGCACTTCACAGTCTGGTGTGGCAGTATTTACTACCACTGCTCGGCTCTCCATTTTATAGGCACGGGCTTATTTGCTGGGAGGTCCTTGCACTGAGACCAATAGTAGTGGGGGTCAGGGGCTTGAATTATTACCCCGTCTGGGCACACATAATTCACACAGTGGGAGATTTCATGTCCCTCTCCGTCCACCACTCTCACTCTGTCTGTGAACAGTGTCCTGCCTCTCTTCCACTGGGTATACTTTTGTGGAACAGTCTATTCTTTACATGTTTGTTGGCCCCAGGATGCACACTTTTCATTGCTTCATCCCAGATCCAGGATTTCCTGCAGCCCTCAGTCTCCTCCCAGACTTTCCGAGGAAAGGTAGGAAAGGTCATACCATAGATCTTATTTGCCTTTCTACAAACCAGTCTCTCCTCTTTACTTGCTTTGGTCAATCTGAGACCACTGGCCTGGCTTGGGGGTGGCCAGTCCTGGTTCTGCCAGCTTCGCATTCTCAAGGAAATTAGAAACAGATCCCTGACTTCTTCCTCCTGTAAAGCCAGGGCAGTGGCATCACCACCTTCTTCATTACATTCCTCCGAGGCAAGATCTTGAGGCTGTGTACCCGTTCCTTTCTCACAAGGCCACATAGGTTCCCCCTCATCTTCCTCTTCACTGAGGATCTGAGCCCAGGAGTGAGCAGGCGCTCTCATCCCTGAGACTATCCATTCATCACTAGGCGCATAGGTCGACACCTCCCATTCAAAGGCCTCCCTCATCTCATCTTTACCTAAGAGACTTGGGCTAGGCCCCCCCCTTCCAGGGGTCTATTGATGCTTTATCCAAACTTTCTTTCTGGGATCCAGCATCCAAAACTTCAACTTCTGATTCTGTCTCTAATTTTGCACCCTCTAGCTTTGTGCCACACTCCCCCGAGGTACCTTCCTCCACAACCTCCGCCTGGTGCTGTGTGCTGCCAACTGCAGATTCCTGAATTTTTGTCCATGTGGGGGCCAAATGAATTGGAGGTGCTTTATACAAGCCGTATTTTTGAAGGCATCCAGCACAGTGAGGAATCATGAAGACGTCCCTTCCAGCACTCAAGCATATTTGGCATACACTCACTGGATAATTAGGAATTGCCACATCAGGAGGCAGTTGCCCTCCATAGCACCACTTTTCAATATCTCTCAGTCTATTTACTGCTGCTGTTACTGCAACCCGGGCATGATCCAGGTAACGAACTGGTCCTGAGGCCATAACTTCAGAAAAATAAACAAAAGTTCACTGTAACTGAAAGTCCCACTTTAATGAACACACTCTGTAGCTTTAAAATGGCTCCTCTGCCGCTGTGTTTACTTTACTAACCCACCCTGTAATGGCGGCGGCAGCGCTCCTGTGCATCAACATTTAGAATCTGGGTCAAGCCACTGTGCACCCGATTTACACCAGCTACTGATAACTTTCACTCAAACTGCACAACTTGCACTGATCTGGCTTTACACACATTTACAGGATTTACCTTGGACTTTTCACAAGCTGGTAACATTCATTTAATTCACAGTCCTTCTGAAGCTTCAGGTTTTAGCTCAGGATTGCCTGCTTCTACTAGTGTTGCATTTTGCTACAACCCGCAGTCTCTCTCTGGCTGCAAACTTTAAACTGAGGCTATTTTCACTTCCATGCACACACTCAATGGCTTTACAGACTTGCACTTGCTGGCAGGACTTCACACAGTCGTTACTTGCAAAGCGACTACACTGCTGCACACACATTTTATATGGCATAACTGAAAATCACTGATTGAGCAGTTTCTTAGTTGTTTACTTACTGTGATCAGTATCAATTTGCTGCGATGAGGTAAAACGGCCTGCAGCCAGTTCTTGAAGGCCTTGGAACACAAACGTGCGGGCAGTCTTAGCGATCGTCGTTTGAACCACCAAACTCGCTATTTTAACGATCGATTTGCGGGTTGAGCCCGATTTTAAACTCAAAAGTCAATTTTTTAACTGTTAACAGCGTTTTGAATACTCCGCGATGCTCCTCCACTGCCAGTACACGCACTGCACTCTCACTCCCTCTCGAATGCTGGGGCAGTCTCAGAAGAGCTGGCTGAGGGGCGGGACTAATCGCAGCCTGACCAACCACATGACGCCATGCAAATGAGCCTTTTCTTCCTCACGAGGGCTCTTCTCGTCATGGCGATCGTCAAGCAGGCAAATTTAAACTGCAGAATGCACTTTTTTTTTCAACTGACTCCACGGCGGGAGCCCATTTCAACCATATAACATTGCCATTAACTTTGCAGTCTCTCCATTTACACAGAAAGCATTTCCAACGTCCAGGGCATAATTTCTCTGTTACTACCCCTAGTCTTCCACACTTTTCTTCACAAGAATTCATTTTAAAAGCATTTCAAATGTCCAGGGCACAATTTCTCTTTTGCTACCCCTAGTCTTCCACACTTTTATTTACTACAGTTCATTTTTAAAGCAGGCAAAAACGCTATAAACAATTTTGATGATGCAGGACAAGAGCACACTCTTTGGCTTTAATGCTCCTTGGTAAACAGTTGGCATTTTTTAAACAGCAGCACAAGATTCATAGCACACAGCAACACACTAGGGAACTTGCTTTAGCTTTTTTGGGCTACCCACTGCCAGATAGCCAAAACGCTAGCCCCCTTGCCCAAGCACTTTCCTTCCCGAACAAATCCAAAGCGGTGCCTCCATTTTTGTAACCCCTCACCCCTGCCTTTTTACCAAAATGACAGGTGGCATGCTGTTGGCTCTGGCAGCAATACCTGGTGGGGACCTGGGTTCGGGGAGGATGAGGATTTTCGGCACAGGGGACCTAGGTTTAGCTACTCTGCACCAGGGCACCTAAATCTGAACACAGGAAGCAATAACTGTAGTGTCCAGAACCAGGAATGGGATTTTATAGTGTGGCTTTTATTCACAACTAGCTGAACACAACAAAGCATAGATGGACCCCCATGGGGCTACGTTTACTGATAATGCAGATTAGAGACTACAAGGCGGTCCACTGGAAGAATGAACCAAATTACTGTTTTCAGGCTCTGGACCCACCAGGCACACAGCCCGGAGTTGCACGTGCTTGGGGTACACAGCCCGACTGGCCCGGCTCCCCTGCCGGCCACTTGAATGTCGGTCCCTTGGAAGAATGAACCATTTTCTTGTTGTGGCTCCCCACACCACTTAGAGTCAGCGACTCCTAGAGAGATTTCCCATTTTCTTCTTCTGACTCCCATCTCAAAAAGAGAATTTTCTTCACACTTGTTGTGGCTCCCCACACCACTTAGAGTCAGCGACTCCTAGAGAGATTTTCCATTTGCACTCCAGTGCCTGGGTACTTCCCTCATCACTGGCCAAGTGCATGAGGCAAGTAGCAATCACAGCAGAAACGTAGAGGTGGACCTGGTTACTAAAGATAGGTGTTCCCACCTCCAGCTCCCACAGCCCATACCCGCCATTTCTCTGGAAACTGAAAATTTGAATGTAGATTAAACGTGGATGAACTGTCACACCCCTCTACAATATTACTTGAATTCACACAGCACTTAGCTTTTGACACTACTCCATTTGTTTGTCCTAGTACTACAGGTCTCCCAAATAGTAGTTCAAATCCCAGATTTCTTCACATATCCCAGGCTGAAGAAACACATTTTTGGCCCTCTCATATTAGAGCAAACACTCACCCTTTTGTTGCAGGTGCCCCACAGGTGAATTTCAACTCTTCCCACTTTCCAAACAGACTGAAACTGAAATAGGCAGCTTTCTTTCTTCTGCAGAAATTAGGGGATTGCCCCTGGAATCTACATGGGGATCTTTACTCCCCCCCCCGGAGGGAGGGGGGCACTGAGACCCAAACAGCGGTCTCCACCACTTGAGTACTGGACACTTAACTCCTTCTCTTACAGAAGGTAAACAGGAACACACCCTTCCTGTTTGACAACAGGAGACTGTGACCTCCTTCCCTTACAGAAGGTAAACAGGAACTGACTTTGAAAACTCCCAACGTTCTATCTTACTCCCTCTGCTGCAGATTCCAATGTGGCTTATACAGCTGCGTCAGTTCTATTGGTGATGTCATCTCTCAGTCTCAGCTGAGACTGAGAACAGAGTGAGACAGTGTGAAACCCATTTAACTGGAGTTTCACAAGCTGCCTTCCCTGCCTACCACTAGGTCTTACTGGGATTCTAGTAACCCCGGGTAACAAGGTGTTGCATGAGCCTTTACTTAAACTATAAACAGGAAGATAATATCAGTTGTGGTTTTCCCGATACAGTCCCCCAATGTTTGGAAACAGTAACCATGTAACGTATGTAACAGGGACAGAGAATATGCAAAATGAAAAAAAAAATGTGTAAAGATTTTTTGGTCTTCACATGAATTTGCAGTACTTCACTTCATTTAGTTAATTCACTAAGCAACACCAAAATATCTGCATGCAGCTGTGTGTGTTGACCACCAATCTAACGCATGGTACAATTCTATGGGGTGAAGTAATTTCAAAGATTTTCCTTACCCAGAATTCTTGTGTATTATTAGACTAAAATGCATTTGTGTGTAAATGGGAATAAGAGTAGATAACATTTAAAATTTTTTTTTATTATTTTACAAATTAACCCCCAAAACCTGTGAGAAAGCAGTATATTAATGTATGTAACAGGACAGAGAAAAATCCAGAAAGTGCAAGTTGTCACTGAAAACATTGTGGAAAACATAAAATTAGGCTACTGAAGTCCTTTATTTTTTTTGAATTAATATTTTTACTGTTTAAGGTCATATTATTAATGAAATAATTGGAGGAAAAGTCATAATAATACATACCACCACCACAAAGGAAGTTCATCATACAACAGATCAACACCATTACTAAATAAAATAGTAGATACACACAATAAATTTCTACTAAAACCTTAACCAAAACTCTACACTATACACAAACCACACTAAACACACTATAAACATTGATTACTACAGCCTCAGTCACATCAGTAAATGTTCATACTGCCCAACTGCTCTGCAGCTTCATTATTTTGAAGGCTTTGTTGATAGTTTCTATGCCTTATACCACATAAGGCCCATCTCCCACAATGACCCGTGGTCCACATATTATATAGTTTACATCTGCTTTGTCAATATTCTGCAGTACTCCTCATGCAGACCCACCAGGAGCATAAAGAAAACAGACCAGGGACCTGGAAGACCACAGGTGATGGCATAGATGAATCCACCAGATGAGAACATGGGCAGTGGCCTATAGTAACATAATCGGGCAGGTGTGTGCAGTACTCCTCATGCAGACCCACCAGGGCCCTAAAGAAAATGGACCAGGGACCTGGAAGACCACAGGTGATGGCGTAGCTAAATAAACCAGATGAGAAACTGGGCGCTAGCCAACAGTGATATACTCGCGGGCACGTGTGTACAGTACTCCTCATGCAGACCCACCAGGACCCTGAAGAAAATGGACCAAGGACCTGGAAGAGCACAGGTGACAGCACGCACAGCCCACCACACCATGCCTGTGTCCTAGGGGACTTTCTGGCACCTGCTTCCCTCTGCCCAACCCAGTCAGCTTTCCTGAGGCCTAGTGGCACTCGCCTACCCCTCCACACCCTACCTGCTGTCCCAGGCAACCTAATGGTGTCTGCTTCCCTCTCCAAAGCTCTGTCAGCCTTTCCTGAGGCCTGGTGGCACCTGTCTGCCCCTCCAAAAACCTGCTTGCTGTCCCGTGGGACCTGGTGATGCCTGTTACCCTCTTCCTAACCCTTTCTGTCTTTCCCGGAGAATGGTGTCTCTCATCTGGCACCCCACACCCTGCCAAGCTGTCCCTGTTGACCAGTTGGCACCTGCTTACCTCTGCTTAACTCTTCCAGCATTTTGCAGGGCCTGGAAGCTCCCGTCTCCCAAACTATACCTTTCCTGCAGTCCTAGGGGACCTAGTGGGACCTGTTTCCCTCTTCCCAACCCTGTCAGCCTTCCTTGAGGCCTGATGACTCCTGTCTCCCACCCCACACCCTTCCTGCTGCCCCAGGGGACCTGGTAGTGCCTGCTTCCCACTCCGCAACCTGTCAGCCATTTCTGAGGCCTGGTGGCACCTGTCTGCCCCTCCACACCCTGTTTTCTGTCCTGGGGAGCTGGTGATGCCTGCTTCTCTTTCCCTAACCCTTTCTGCCTTTCCTCAGGCCTGGTGTCTCATGTCTCCCACCCCACACTCTGCCAAGCTGTCCCTGGTGACCTGTCAGCACTGACTTCCCTCTCCCTAACCCTGACAGCCTTTCCCAGGGCCTGGAAGCTCCTGTCTCCCACCCCACACCATTCCAGCTATCCCTGGGGACCAAGTGGCACCTGAGTCCCTCTCCCTCACCCTGACAGCCTTTTCTGGGGCCTGGTGTCTCCCGTCTCTCACCCCATACCCTGCCAGCTATCCCTGGGGACCTCATGACACCTGCTTCCCTCTCCTTAAACTTTCCATCCTTTCCCGGGCTGGTGTCTCCCATCTCCCATCTCCCATCCCATACCCTGCCAACTATCCCTGAGGACCTGGTGACACCTGCTTTCCACTCCTTAACCCTTCCAGCCTTTCCTGAGGCCTGGTGGCACCCATCCCCCCTCCGTAGCCTGTCTGCTGTCCCAGGGGACTTAGTGGCACCTGCTTCCCATTCACTAAGCATGTCAGCCTTTCCTGAGGCCTGGTAGCACTTGTCTGCCCCTGCACACACTGCTTGCTGTCCCAGAGGACATGGTGGTGCCTGCTATCCTCTTCCTAACCCTTTCTGCCTTTCCTGGGTCATGGTGTCTCTCATCTTGCACCCCACACCCTGCCAAGCTGTCCCTGGTGACCAGTTGGCACCTGCTTTCCTCTCCCTAACTCTGACAGCCTTTCCCAGGGCCTGGTGTCTCCTGCCTCCCACCCCATGTCCTGCCAGCAACCCATGGGGACCTGGTGGCATCTTCTTCCCTCTACTTAACCCCTCCAGCTTTTGCCAGGGTCTGGTGTCTCCCATCTCCCACCCCATACCCTGCCAGCTAACTCTGAAGACCTGGTGGTACCTATTTACCTCTCCTTAACCCTTCCAGCATTTCCCAGGGCCTGGAGGCTCCCGTGTCCCACCCCACACCCTTCCTGCAGGCCAAGGGGACCTGGTGGGACCTGCTTCCTCTTCCCAACCCTGTCAGCCTTCCTTGAGGACTGATGGCTCCCATCTCCCACCCCACATCCTTCCTGCTGTCCCAGGGGACCTGGTTGTGCCTGCTTCCCACTCCCTAACCTGTCAGCCATTCCTGAGGTCTTGTTGCACATGTCTGCCCATCCACACCCTGGTTGCTGCCCCAAGGGACCTGGTGGTGCCTGATTCTCTTTCCCTAACCCTTTCTGCATTTCCTGGGGCCTGGTGTCTCCTGTCTCCCACCCCACACTCTGCCAAGCTGTCCCTGGTGACCTGTCAGCACTGGCTTCCCTCTCCCTAACCCTTACAGCCTTTCCCAGGACATGGAGGCTCCTGTCTCCCACCCCACACCATTCCAGCTGTCCCTGGGGACCTAGTGGTGCTTGCTTCCCTCTCCCTAACCCTGACAGTCTTTCCTGTGGCCTGGTGTCTCCCATCTCCCACTCCCTACCCTGCCAACTATCTCTGAGGACCTGGTGGCACCTGCTTCCCTCTCCCCAACTCTGTCAGACTTTCCTGAAGTGTGGTGGTACCCATCTGCCTCTCTACACCCTGCTTGCTCTTCCAGAGGACCTGGAGGTGCCTGCTTCTCTCTTCTGAACCCTATCAGCCTTTTCTGAGGCCTGGCAGCACCTGTTTCCCCCTCCAAATCCTGCCTGCTGTCCCAGGGATGTAGTGATGCTTACTTCCCTCTCTCCCTAGCCCTGTCAGCCTTTCCTGAGAACTGGTGGCATCTGTCTGCCATCCACACCCTACCTGCTGTCCCAGGGGACCTGGTGGCACCTACTTCCACCTCCCTAACCCTTTCTGTCTTTCCTGGGGCCTGGTATCTCCCGTCTCACAGCCCACACCCTGCCAAGCTGTCTCTGGTGACCTTTTGGCATTGGCTTCCCTCTCCTTAACCCTTTTAGCCTTTCCTGGGGTATAGAGGCTCCCATCTCCCACCCCACACCCTTCCTGCGGTCCAAGGGGACCTTGAGGCACCTGCTTCCTCTTCCCAACTCTGTCAGCCTTCCTTGAGGACTGATGGCTCCATCTCCCACCCCACACCCTGTCTGCTGTCCTAGAGGACCTTATGGTGCCTGCTTCCCACTCCCTAACCTGTCAGCCATTCCTGAGGCCTGGTGGCACTTGTCTGTCCCTCCACACTCTGGTTGCTGCCCCAGGGGACCTGGTGGTTAATCTTCTCTTTCCCTAATCCTTTCTGCATTTCCTAGGTTCTGGTGTCTCCTGTCACCCACCCCACACTCTGCCAAGCTGTTCCTCGTGACCTTTTGGCACTGGCTTCCCTCTCCCTAACCCTTACAGCCTTTCCCAGGGCCTGGAGGCTCCTTTCTCCAACCCCACACCATTCCAGCTGTCCCTGGGGACCTAGTGGTGCCTGCTTCCCTATCCCTAACCCTGACAGCCTTTCCTGAGGCCTGGTGTCTCCTGTCTCTCATCTCATACCCCATACCCTGCCAGCTATCCCTGGGGACCTGGTGGCACCTGCTTCCCTCTTCCCAACTTCATCAGCCTTTCCTGAGGTGTGGTGGCACCTGTCTGCCTCTCCACACCCTGCTTGCTCTTCCAGAGGACCTAGAGGTGCCTGCTTCCCTCTTCTGAACCCTGTCAGCCTTTTCTGAGGCTTGCTGGCACCCGTCTCCCCCTCCAAACCCTGCCTGCTGTTCCAGGGATCTAGTGGTGATTACTTCCCTCTCTCCAGCCCTGTCAGCCTTTCCTGAGAACTGGTGGCACCTGTCTGCCATTCACACCCTACCTGCTGTCCCAGGGGACCTTGTGGCACCTACATCCACCTCCCTAACCCTTTCTGCCTTTCCTGGGGCCTGGTGTCTCCTGTCTCTCAGCCCACACCCTGCCAAGCTGTCTCTGGTGGCCTTTTGGCATTGGCTTCCCTCTCCTTAACCCTTTTAGCCTTTCCTGGGGCCTGGAGGCTCCTGTCTCCCACCCCACACGCTGCCTGGCATCCTAGGATAGATAGACAAACCTGCTTCTCTCCTTAACCGTGTCAGGTATTCCTGGAGCCTGGTGGCACCTATCTGCCCCACACCCTGCCTGGGACTCCCTAACCCTTTCTGCCTTTCCAGGGCCTGGCATCTCCTGTCCTCCACCCCACACCCTGCCAATCTGTCCCTGCTGACCTGTTAATACTGACTTCCCTTGCCTCAACCCTGTCAGCCTTGAGGATCCCACCCCACACCTTGCCAGCTATCCCTGGGGACCTGTTGGCACCTGCTTCCCTCTCCCTAACCCTGACAACCTTTCCTGAAGCTTGGTGTCACCTGTCTCCCACCCTACACCATGCCAAGCTGCTCCATGTGACCTGTTGGTACTGGCTTCCCTCTGCCCAAACCTGTCCACTTTGAGGCTCCTGTTTCCTATCCTACACCCTGCCACCTGTCCCTGGGGACCTGGTGGCACCTACTTCCCTCTCCCTAACCCTGACAACCTTTCCTGGAGCCTGATGTCACCTGTCTCCCACCCAATACCCTTTCAGCTGTCCCTGAGGACCTGGTGGCACCTGCTTCCCTCTCCCTAACCTTGACAGCCTTTAGAGCCTGGTGTCACTCATCTCCCACCCCATACCATGCAAGCTATCCCTGGGGACCTGGTGGCACCTGCCTCCCTCTCCTTAACCATACTAGCCTTTCCCAGGGCATGGTGGCTCCTGTCTCCCACCCCACACCCTGCAAGGCTATACCTGGTGACCTATTGGCACTGGCTTCCCTCTCCCAAACCCTTTCAGCCTTTTCTTGTGCCTGGTGTCTCCTGTCTCCCATCTCACACCCTGCTGGCCATCCCTGGGGACTTGTTGGCACCAGGTTCCCTATCCTTAATCCTTTCAGCCTTTTCCAGGGCCCGATGCCTCTAATCTCCCACCCCACACCCTTCCAGCTGTCCATAGAAACCTGATGGCACCTTCTTACCTCTTCCTATCAGGACAGTCTTTCCTGAGGCTTGGTGGCACATTTTCTCCCTCTCTCCAAAACAGTCAGCCTTTTTTGTGCCCATGTGGCACCCACCTTTAACTCACAAACCACCCCAATGTCATTTTAATTTTAATTTTTAATAAATATCTTGTTTGTAACAGGGATGGATGTTTACAGTTCTGTCCCTGTTACAAACAGAATTGAACTGGGAAGGGGGCTTTTAAGTAACTTTTCAAAAGCAAAAAAGACATAAATAGCTTTATGCAGCTTTTATATACGATAGGAAATTGTTGTAGCAGTGTGTATTTCTTGAGTTTAATAACATTTTTGGAGTCAAAAGTACATTTTATATTTTTCTTTGCAGTACCAGCTAGTGCCCCAACCCCCTGGAATAATCCAGTGACCATTTTAAAACCAAAGGCAGTTTGTTGCACCACTGAAATAAATTCTTACTAAAATGAACACCAGATACTGTAATAATCACGCACTAAAAGGGGGTGTGCTAAAAGTCTGGTTTGTAACAGGGCCGGAGATTCACAGCTTGTCTCCAGTTACAAAACTTAATATGAAAACTCGGTCTCTGTTACAAACAGGATTGAACTGGGGAAGGGGCATTTAAGCTAACTTTTCAAAATGCAAGCAAGACATAAATAGCTTCTGCAGCTTAAACATGTTAGGAAATTGTTGTAGCAGTGTATATTTCTTCAGTTTAATAACATTTTTTCAGTACACATAATGTTTTATATTTTTTACAGCACCTGCCAACCCCCCCCCACCACAGCAAGCCAGTGGTCATTTTGAAACCAAGAGTACTTTGTTACAACCACTGAAAAATGCTCCTAAAATGAGCCCCAAATACTATAATAATTGGACAAAAAAAGGGGAAGCACTAAAAATATTGTTTGTAACAGGGATGGATAGTGATAACATGTCCCCAGTTACAAACCTTGATAAGAAAAACCCGTCCCTGTTACAAACAGGATTGCACTGGGGAGGGAACATTTAAAAGAACTTTTGGACATTAAAGCAAAGTTTAAAAGATGAACTGACTTTAAACTCACTGCCAGATCATAGCAGCACTGCATCTTTACAGTGTTTACACCACTAAACATTAGTTTTCCACACTTTGCCCAGGACAATTATTGCCACTTTTGCCATTTTTATCATAAGATGCAATTTTATGACTTTATATTATTTATTTCAATGGCAGTTATTAATTACAGTGAAATAAATAATAGAATGCTGAGTTGTGCTACAAAAAAATTGACCAGTGTCTATATCCCATTGTAACAGGGACAGATACTACCACTGCTCTCCTTGTTACAAACAGGATTGCCCTTTAAATTCAGATCCTTGCATTCAAGCCTGCTAGCATCGTCTGAATCGGCTAAATGGGTCAAACATGTACATCTCTAGTTCAAGAATAGAGTCCTAAACAACCTCACTCTGTAAAAATAACTATACTGCCTAAGAATGTGCTGCAATTTAAATAAAAAGAATATCTCAATGTAAATGATCCTATACATAACAACTCTGGAGTGCAGGAGATGGAAAAACTTCTACTGTTGCTACTGAGGACAAAATGGCCCGGGCTTGTGGGCAAACACTTGAAAAGCTTCAGGGTCCATGGATGATTGACTACAGATAATCCAATCCTTTCTCCTGACGAGCATGCTCCCAGGGCATGAAAGGGGACCCTTACATACAGGAATGGGGGAGGAATGGAATCAGAGATGCCCAATTTGAAAATGGGACTGCTCAGGAAGTTTGGAGCTCTGGGAGGAACAAAGAGCAGCAATCTGCCAGTAAGCCTTTGGGTTTTTGTGAGCAGGCATCAGAACACCAAAATATCACTGGCTAGGAGAAATTTGCATTGCAATCACGTAGATAACCAAGGGGGATGGAGTAGGTTACATACGTGATTGTCATTTTTGGTAGCATTTAAATTAAAAATTAAAGGCAGCAAACTGACAAACACACACTATGTTTGGAAGTGTGTGTCTTGCCAGTCTACATGTAATCTTTAGAGTTTGGCAGTGCAGGCTGAATGACAGAAATACTGTAGTGTGCACAAGACATACTGCATTTAAATGTCCCACTTGAAGCATGAAAAAAGGAGGGGACATTTATGCAATTTTTTAAAAATAAAACAGATTGGCTAGTGTTGCCACTCCAAGGTTACAAATCCTGTCTAAGCTTGTTATATAGCACAGTGCAGTTCAGTGTTTTAGACTGGAATTGCTATATTATGTGAAATAATGGCATGTGAAGAGGGTATGGCATAAATGTACCCATTCAGTGTGGACAGACCCATATACAACTACAGCATACTATTGGAGATGCAGAGTACATACTGTACAATGAGCAATAATTGACAATTAAAATATAACAAGTAGGATCAGGGCTGGGAATACATACAATGTGCAGCTAAGCTTGACTTGATATATAACTGTGTATACAAAGGATTCAAAAATGGAGGGGGCTTTACAATAAGTACCACAATGTTACAAATAGGTAAAAGATACCAGGAAGGGTAAGTGGGTGTATAGCACAAGGAAGGCCTCACGGGTGGGGTGAAAACAAGGGGAGGGATAGTTGAGAAGGTGATTATGAGTATGGATGGGACAAACAGGGGGAGTGATGGGCAGATTATACAGGATGTAAGCGTGAACAAAGAGAAGCACTAGGAGAATACAAGTAAGTGTCTAGTGTTTAGGGAGCCATAGGAGATGGATGAAAATGGTCATCTGTGGCATGCACATAAGACTCTCAGATTGCGAGCGAGCAGCCTCCTAAAAGTGTGAGGCCCCGGGAGGGACGGAAACCTAAAAGTCTTTTGCATGGTGTTATAGAGGAAGGGCAGGGAAACATTAATAGCAGCTAAGCCATGACGTGTCCTTATTTTGGGTATCTTAAGTGAGACAAGAGAAAAACTCAGAGGCCATACGCACCCTTGGTGCACTCAAAAAGATTAGAAATATAGGTCAGTAGCTCATCGTTTAGTGCCCTGTAAAGCCACATGAGAGCATTTTTATGCCTCCTCAGAGTGAGGGAGGGCCAGTCTAATGCCTGATAGATCAAGCAGTGATGGGTACGCAGTGGCACGTTTAGGATAAATCTCAGTGCATGATGGTAGAGGGTGTCGAGTTTACATAATGCCTGGTTAGGATAATGACTATAGAGAAAGTCTGCATAATCAAGCAATGGTAGGAAAGTTATTTGGACATGTCGGTTCCTGGCTTCAAGTGTAAGGAGGTGCCTTATTTGATAAAATATGCCCAGTCATTGCCTTCGCTTTTTTGATCGTTCATTAAGGTGAGCCATGAAGTTGAGCCTGTTATCCAGCCAGATGCTCAGGTACTTGAACTTGTCCACTAGTTCCAAGGCTTCAACAAGCAAGGGTTGATACACAAGATGGAGTGAAAAGGATGAGAAGGGACTTGGCAAGGTTGGAGGAATGGTCAAATGTATGGCAGCTCAGATTCAATGCAAAGAAGTGCAAGCTAATGCACCTGGGAAACAAAAACCCAGGGGAAGAGTACACAATGGGGGGTGAGATACTGACAATAGTAAAAATGGAAAGGGACCTGGGGTAATTATATCAGATGACCTAAAGGTGGGCAAGCAATGTAAGAAGGCAGTAAGGAAGGCTGGGGGGATACTGGGATGCATAAGGAGAGGCATCAATAGTAGAAAACAGGAAGTTGTTATCCCTCTGTACAGACAGTTGGTGAGACCCCATCTGGAGTACTTTGTGCAGTTCTGGAGACCCCATCTCCACAAAGACATAGACAGAGTGTAAGCTGTCCAGAGGAGGGCAACCAAAATGGTGCAGCATCTGCACCAGAAGACATATGAAGAAAGACTAAAGCAGCTTAATATGTATACCCTTGAGGAAAGAAGGGAGAGAGGGACATGATAGAAACTTTCAAGTACCTCAAGGGAATCAACAAAGTCCAGAGGGTAGCATTTTTCAGAAAAAGAGATGTGCAAGAAAAAGGGGACACAATTTAAAGATGGGGGATGGCTCAGAGGTAATGTGAGGAAATATTTTTTCACGGAGAGGGTTGTGGATGCATGGAACAGCCTCCCTGAGGAGGTCGTTGAGTCAAGAACAGTGGGGGAATTCAAGAATGCATGGGACAGACATAAGACAGTCCTAGTTGGGGGTAGGAGGAAGTAAGCTGTTGGTTAACTAGGATCTGCAGCTTATCTGTTAGGTAGGAAAATGGGCACACTAGGTGGGCCAAGCGGTCCTTATCTGCCATCAAATTCTATGTTTCTATGTATGGATCTGGAGGCTCAGAGGTGGTCCTGTGCTGTGGGAGGCATATGGTGAGAAGATCATAACTTTGGTCTTGTTGGCATTAAGCAGAAGCTTGAGCCTTATTAAGTTGTGTTGAAGGATGTCAAAGACAAACTGAAGCTCCTTGTGGGCTATGTCAGGGAGGGATTAATAGTATAGAGTACTGTATCATCAGTGACTAGATGAACATTGCCTGTGTGTATACGGGAGTCTATATGGTTCATGTAAATTGCAAAGAGAATAGGGCCCAAGATGGAGCCTTGTGGCATACCACGCAGCAGGGTCTTTAGCGGAGACAGTTCCCCTTGATTTTTAATTTGTTGCATTTGGTTGGTGAGATAACATTCAAACCACTTTAAGGCAGTGTTGTTTAGACCAATTCTACTCAAGACGTTAAGCAGAATGTGATGATCCACTGTATCGAAGGCCTTGCTAAGATCTACAAAGAGGGCATACATGTATTGCTTATTATCCAGAGCAGTTTACCAGTCATTGGACACTTTGGCAAGGGCAGATGCAGTACTGCGCTTGGGTCTAAATCCTGATTGTGCAGGGTTTAGGATGTTTTTGTTATCAAGGTACTCACTGAGTTGTGAATTAGCAATTTTTTCCAGGATCTTTGAAAGGATTGGGAGAATGGAGATCAGTTGGTAATTGTTGTTGTTGGTTCAGTCACAAGACTTTAAAAGAGGAATGATGTATGATATTTTCCAAAGTGGTGGTAACTCCCTTGAGTCAAGGAACTATTAAAAAGGTGAAAGATTGGAGCTGTCAGGTGATATCAGCCAAAAATAAAGAGTTCTAAGAAGTCAGCGCCAGCACTCTTTTTGTGTCCAGGGTCAGTAGGAGGTCCTTCACCTGTTTAAAGGTTACTGGATGGAAGGTAAAGGAGGAATGCCTCAGATTAGCGGTGGTACCAGGGCTAGGTCTGTCATTGGTATCACCATGTGACTGAAAGAGGGAGATAGGAACAAATAAAAGTTGTTGCCTATGAAAGTACTGAATACCACTGCCTTACTAGCACACTCGTCACATTTATTCTGATTTGAAACATTTCTCAGTTGGACATTCAGTGTTACTGACTTTTAATTTTTGGCTGCAACCCTATTTGTTGAAATGGGGCATTACTTTCATTCTGGTTTGTACTGCAAATACCTGTAGAAAGACTGTCTCCAGGGCTGGACATGTTACTAGGCTTGGGCTACCCACCAGGCAGTTGCTTTTGGTAGTGGGGCTATTACCTACTTTTGGCCTGATAGGACAGTTCGGATAATGTAATACCCTACCCGACATAACAATGTAATTCTCAGGTCAGATAATTTAACATGGGTAGTGTAAAGGATGGATATAGACATTTAGGGCAGCCTGTGGGGTCCTTCATGAACTTGCAGAAGAATGGGGGCACATGACACTGGTCTGATACCTGATTAGTTAGTGACATCTGTGCTGCATCTGCAGCACAAAATCCAGCCAGCAGGAGTCTGTTTGTGTGCATTGTGGTGTGTGGAAGCAGATCTATGTGGGTGCCCACTCTGCAGCACAAATTGCCAACTTGTTGATCAGGAAAAAATTTACTTAACCTACACTTTGTCAAGGAGCAAAGGGACAAGTAGACATAGTGGTGGACTGAGAAACAATCTTAGCCAGAGGGAAGGGGGGGGTCAGGCCAGCCTCAGTCATGGAGGTCATGCTGAGGACTGGGGAAGAGAACAGAGAAGGAAGGTGTGAGTAAAGACATAAAGATGAAAAAGTTCAGACATAAGTTTTGTTTTGAACTTGGTACTTAACCTACACTACAATGAATGAAGGGATAGGGAGAAATAGTGGGGGACTGAAAAATGATCTCAGCTTGGCGGGGCAAGCCAGCCTTAGTCGTGGAGATGGTGCTTGATACTGGGGAGAGGACAGAGAAGAAAGGTGGGTGGAAAGACATAGACAAAAACAGAAGGCACTGGGTAACTGGTTTGAAATTAAGGTATACACTGTTTGTTAGGTTCCTCAGAATCTCTGACATTTTATTACTATGGCAACTGTCTGTCTCTGCAGCATAGTGAAAGCTTTTTATGTCTGTATCACACTGTTAGGTGACCCTGAGCACCTGTCATTTTATTACTGTGACATGGCTACACTGTCTGTACACTGTCTGTTTCAGCCACATAGTGAAAGCCTTTTATGGCTGTGTCACACTGTTTGTTAGGTGCCCTGAGCACCTGTCATTTTATTACTGTGACATGGCTACACTGTCTGTACATGGTCTGTTTCAGCCGCATAGTGAAAGCCTTTTATGGCTGTGTCACACTGTTTGTTAGATGCCCCTGAGTCCCTGCCATTTTATTACTGTGACATGGCTACACTGTCTGTACACTGTCTGTTTCAGCTGCATAGTGAAAGCCTTTTATGGCTGTGTCACACTGTTTGTTAGGTGCCCCTGAGTCCCTGCCATTTTATTACTGTGACACAGCTACACTGTCTCTGCAGCATACAGAAAGCCTTTTAGGGCTGTATTACACTGTTTCTTAGGTGCCCCTGAACCCTGTCTCCCGCTAAGGGTGGTCACAAGGGCCAAGGCAGAAGAGCCTTCCCCAGAGCAGCAAGTTGAAGCTGCGGTTGTACTCCCCCCCCCCACCTGAGATCAGGTACGCGATCAGCTGTTACAAGACGCAAGCATCTCCAAGTTGGACCAGTGGAGAATGTTTTGGCACCACTTTTGAAATTCAAATCTTGGACTGTTTTCCCTGCCTTTACTGTCGCCATTCATGTGCTGATACATTATTTTCTCTGACTGTATTCAGAATAATGCCAGTTATTTAAATGTTTCTGCAGGGTACTTCAATTGAAAATTCCTATTTTAAACTGTTCAAACAGGGTACCTTAACTTAAAATTAATTCTGCCCTGCCTGTGCTCGCGTCTTCAGCTTAGGAAGATACACATAAATTCAGCTGTATTTCATTCAACTCTCTTCCAGTTTTATCTAGCAAACTCTGTTAATTTATTCTCTTCGACAAGGTAGAGTTAATTAATTTCCACCTGATTCTGCCTGTATTTGGAGTTATGCTCTGCCTATGCCTAAATGATGTTCTCTATTTAATCTCCATGTTTTCAACCTAAACCTAATTGTGTTTAGCAAGGTCCCTTAATTCAAATCTTCTAATTTTCCCACCAGGGACTAGTTAGTTAGACTCAGCTACTGCTCCATCTGCATAGTTGCTAGCACATTTTGAGTCTTACATCTATTTTTAGCCTAATGACTAATTGTTTGAGTAGCTCTTAACTCGTGCTTCATGTTTAACTGTTCAGGAGGGGATTTTTAGGTTACAACACCCCTCCCCATCTTGTCATCCCTCCCCATTCTGGCACATCCCTGCCCCTTCTTACCTGTATTAATCTGTTTCTCTGCTTGTTCCACAGTAGACACATGGCTCCCCTCCCCAAGGGTGGTTATGAGGGACAAAGCAGAAGTCCCTCCCCAGAGCAGCAAGCCGAAGCCGCAGTTGTACTCCCCCCCTACCCGAGATCAGGTACACAATTGGCCATTACAAGGTGAGAGCCTCTCTGAGTTGGACAGGAACCCCGCTGATGCTTTGCGTCAGCTGCCCCACCACCCTTGGCAAACTCTGCCTTATATAGGCAAGATCACATGCTGTTGTAAAAATAATCAGCCTATTTTCCCATTAGCAACTTATCTGTTATTGCCACTAGTTGCAACCACTATAGCACAACTGTATCTCTGCTTAAAAACACTGCATCCTAGGAACTGTTTTGAACAGCTCTGCAAATCAGATAGCTACTTAGCCTAGGGTTTGGAGGTGAGCTGGAATTTCTGTAATAACTACTTTGCTAGCCAGCTGATTCTGTATCGCTTAAGAGTCTTGAAAAGCTTGGCGTGCAAGAGTTCTGCTAGCTGAAACAGGCATATAAGCCTAAGGCATACTAAGTAACCTCAAGGAAAAAAAAATATTAAAGAAAAACTCTAGTGCTATTAAGGTCATACATACAGACTTTACTTGAGGACAAGAGCTGTCCCATATCACCAACAGAACTGTGCCCCAATTGCTCTTATCTGTGGCAAGGTGCACTATGATTCACCTAACACTGCTCAACCACCTTATCACTAGGATCCCCCATGCAAATGGGTTAACCTAGGTCATGTAACCTTCAGGGGTCCCATCCTGGTTATCATGTGCATCTTCACGATCATCTGGTTAGATAAACAAATGAGTGCCTGCTGTGCCTTTAACCCACTTTAGGGTGCACAGGATTGCCATCTCCCACGCTTGATTGATTGCCCCACAATGTCTACAGTGGACACCCTGCTAATGATGCATGAGTTAACTCACAAGGGAGCCTGCTACCTCATACTCACTGGATTAAGGGGCAAGAAGGTAAGACTAGCACATTTCATTGGACTTAGAGTCCTCAGCTTGATTACTGTAATGCTGATACCTCACTCCAGGGATTTTCAACCAAATTCTAGACCCTCAGTTGCCAATTTTACCATAGGTCCCCCCATGACCTAAACTGGATCAAGACAAAGGGCCTGAGAGTTGCCCATATAAATGTCTGTAGTCTGCACTCCAAGATGCATGAGATCCAATCCTGTGCAGACCTATATAAACCTGAGGTGCTGGCTATCTCAGAAATCTGGCTGAAGCAACACATTCGTACCTATGAGGTGGAGTTAGATAGCTATGACACCTTCAAAAGGGCAGAGATGGAAAAAGCAGGAGGGGTCCTCATCTATGTAAGAACCTCATTAGAATCTTCACTAGCCCCTCTTCCCCAGTGTAACTTTACTGGCTGTGAATCAATATTCATTAGGATTGTCCTAGGTCATGCAAAACACCTAACTATTGGCTGCGTATATAACCCTCCCAAAGTTGCCCACCATGCTCTGGAGGACCTGACAAAAGCTCTAGCAGGAACTGTTCCCACAGAATTACTGCTCCTGGGGGACTTCAACTTAAAATGGGAAATGAGCACAAAGCAAGCATTTCGGGCCTCGTTCCTTGATGCCAACCTGACAGAGGTCATTACTGACATCACAAGACACAATGTCAAAACAGGGAACCATTCTACCCTAGCCTCCAATTCTGGTTCTAGCCTCCAATTCTGCAAATATCCAAAGTGGCTGGCATGATGTCCGATGCCTTGAGTGACCATTCGCCAACTTTCTGCATTTGGAAAAACGGGCCAGTAAAGGTTCCCCCAGGCTCACTGCAGCCACAGACTTCTCAAAATTCTCAGCTGAGGCCTTCTAGAGCTTTCTGAACAGTGTAAACTGGACCCCATTCAAGCTTCTTTCCAGCATAGATGAAGCTGCAGAATTTTTTCAACAAGCCTTCTCCACTGCAGCAAACATCCATGCTTCCCTAAGGAGAATTCACTCAAATGGTTACTGCTACAGGTGGATCAGGCAGGAGCTAAAATCCCTAATGATAAGCTTAGACAAGCCTGGAAAAAGTACAGGTACTCAACCCTCCCAGAAGACCTGGCTGACTATAGGTCACTGAGGAATTAATGTTAAAAGGCCACAAAAACCATAAAGAGAGAGTACATTGAAAATGTCCCACAGAATAACCTGTCTGCCCAAGGTCCTTTTGGTCCTATATAAATGACCTGATAAAAGGCAATAAAAAACCACCCCAGGGCCCTATAATCAGCAATGGTCAAACACTAGCCGAAGGAAGTGAGGCAGGTGTTGCCTTCAAGAAGTTTTTCACTGACCTGGACATTTTTTAAACAAACTTAGCCCCCCTTAAAAAAAAAAACAGGACCTGGTGACTTCTGAAGTACTTGATCCTCTACTCCTGTACTGTCGCCTAAGGACAGTACACAACAAAGAAGTGCTCTCCTCCTGCAGTCCATCAAACCTACTGGATCTGTGGGACCAGACGGCCTGGACCCTAGGATGCTCAAGGCAGCTGCCCCTGCCATTGCCCTACCCATTACCTGGCTCATAAATAGGTCCTTGCTGGAAGGAGCTGTTCCCAAAATTTGGGAGCAGGCTCACGTGGTGCCAGTCCACAAAGGAGGCCCTAGGGAACCAATAGGTAACTACAGGCCTATCGCCCTACTCTGCTAGTCAGACATTGCTATGACTGAAACTTGGTTATTAGAAAATCTCCTGGTTCTAAATTCCAAAAAAAAAGCCCTCCTGTTTGGACCAAGGTCCCTAGGCCTGGACTGTAGCCTCTTACTCCCACTTGTCACAGCATCTGGCTCAACAATAGAGGTGGTGCAGTCCTTCAAATATCTTGGCCTGCTGCTGGACCAAGGACACACTCTAAAACCCCACGAGGACTTAGTAGCCAAAAATATCCACCAAAAGCTCAGCCTGCTCTATCGCTTAAATGCTAAAATAATACCTGAGACCAGGATGGTGATCGCTAAGCATATCTTCCTCCCGACCTTAACCTATGTTGCTCCAAGTCTGCATGGAACGGCAAAGCAGGATTACAGTAGGTTACCAACCATGTATCACAAAATAGCATGCTGTGCCACAAAATCCCACCCGAGGAGTCACCATTGTAATATATTCACCTCACTCAGTTGGCCAGCCCTCAGCCTCAGACTTCAATACCTCTACTATGTAACATACGTAAGCTCCTCAATGACCACCCCAGCCGGGCTAGCTAGGCTACTAACCCCAAAGTGGTCCAGCAGACTGCTCTGTACCACAGGGGAAAAAAGCTCCTGGAAGAACCCTGGGTCAGAACCACAATAGGCAGCAAATCCTATGCCCATGCTGCACCTGTACTGTGGAATACTCTCCCTGGCCACTTACAGGAAGCTACCTCCCTAGGGAATTTCCATAAGGGACTATGCAAGCACTTGTTGAACCACTGTCACTGTTCCTGTCCCTGAGAATAACTATACCTAGCAGTATCATCCCACCTCTCTTTCCCTCATTTCCTGATTGCTACCTACCTACCTATTTACAGCAGAGTGAAACATACCTTGGCCATACCCTAACAACCCCTTATTTAATGTTTGTGATTGCAATTATATGTTGTTGTTCAATTGTATAACCTTGCTGTATATAACTTTGCTGTACTATGTAAACTGTACTCTGTCTTAACTGTCTTCTTTGGCGATCCCTCAGTTCGAGGATGATCTCTACCATGGTTCACTGATGGGTCCTGAGGTGACTCGAGCAGCCAAGAGAAGATGATATTCCATGATATGACATACTCTGGAGTGCATTATTGCTATTATACAATGAGAAAAGAGGATTTGAAATGATCATCATTTTCAATTCAATAGACTTTATTTGAAAAAAAAAAATAATCCCAAATTTAACTACAAGTTAACAGGTTAAAACACTTGAACAATTAAATAGTTAAATTTACTTCAGAAATGCCTGTGATGCTGTGACTCTTAAACATCTAAGGTCGATTCCTCTGAACAGAATGACAGTTTAGTGATTAATTGCTTTTGTTATGAAGTCTCTCACTGGAACTTTCGTTCCTGTGGTATGCTTTGACATTTACAACAGCTTTCAGCCAATTAAGTTTTTTTTATTGTTTCAGACTGTTGTATAATTATGTATTCCAGGTCATCTGGGGGTGAGGTGAATTTGGGGGCTTTTTCAAACTGGGTGCCAAAATAGAAGTATCTAATCCTTATATGGATGTTTTGCTTTCTGCATTTCAATGAGACAACCAGGTCTAGATTACTGAAGCACAAGCAACCCAAGCGCCCATGGATCTGCTTTGCTCTGTTATGGTTTTGTAGTCCACACTGTAGTGATAGTTTTCTCTGTCTTTCCCTGTATTTAAACATCTATTCATTAATACATTATTTTGATGTTTTGTGTTCCCTGCTCCCCTTCCTAATGCTCCCATTCTGCTCTCCTAGGTCACACTTGGAAACAAGTTACTATGCTCAGCGTTGCTTCCTGGCCGTGACTTGTAGATAAATAAATCAGTAAATAAACTAGAAAAAAACAAAATAAGTGATTTTCTCATAGTCACACAGTGAGCTAGCATGGCTATGGCTAGATTTGAACCTGGGATTTTCTGGTTCATAGTTCAGTGTTCTAACCATTAGACCCCCCCCCCCCACACCTCTTGAGTTTTTATCCCATGTGTTAGAAGCAATGGTCAAGGCTGAAACTCTGAATGCTGAGGTTTTGAGTTATGGGCAGAACTAACAGAGCACTGTTAAAGATTGCAAAGATACAAACACAAAATACTGTAACAGGCAAATGTACCAATGGCAATTCTGTCTGCCTTTTCAGGGTTTGTTGATTATTTAGGCCCCAAATGAAGATTATAGCTTATTGTCATCAGTGTGACTATTTTACGTTTCAAATATTCTGAACTGAGGTGTGTAGAGAACTAGACCCCACTGACACCCCAGCAGAGAATCGGTCGGGTGATTCACCTTGGTTTGCTCCATAGACTTTGCATAGAGCTGTGTCAGCATAGTGAGAGAGAGAGAGATTATAATGTCATGGGCACAGTCAGAGAGATTATCAGGTGGCCCCAGTGAGAGAGATCATCATATATAGGAGGCATTCCATCAACAGGTATTATTGATCCACTAATTTTTTTAATCACCAATGTCTGTTTTTATATTAAAAGTTTTGCATAATAAGATGGAATTCTGACATTTTTTTCAATGTGACCGTGCATTTTTTATATTAACTTAGGCCCTGCAACATCAAGTGAATCCTCTCTTTTATTTAAAAAAAGAACAGTTTTGTTGGCCTTAACTCTGGCTGAAATCTGCTTTCTGATTCTGAGAATGATGATCTCAGGTACTCTGAGACTACTCGTGTAAACAATTTCCATCCAAGGACCTCAGCCTCCAGTGGTACATTCCCCCAGCCCCCTTGGTGATTTTATGAATATTGTCAACAGTAAGGCCTGATTCTGCCCCAGGTGTTGTTTGCTAGACGTTTGTTATTTGTAGATGTCACCCATTTGTGCACATACATTGCTTTTAATTCCCAGAAGAATGTGTGCACAGCAGAACTCCCATTTTTAACTTATACCCAGACATATAGAACCCAATATTCATTAATAAACATTTGCATTGAAATGCCACTATCTGACCTTGCTGTGATGGAAGTGCTGTGGTGGTGATGAAGGGCAGTGCTATGGTAAGGTTGAGGACAGAGCTGGGGTGATGGCATAAAACTAGTGAGGTGGGAAGCAGGCAGGCAGTGCTGTATGGCTAACCAGATTCAAATCTGGATCAGGGATTTAGAAACTTCCCCATTAGTCTCATCAACTAATAGTTTGCAAAAATGAGTTTGGTGCATTTTAGTACCTTTGGTACTTTGATTTTTTATTTGTTTGCAATTTTTTTACCCAGGATAGCCCAACTTTAATGCAACATCTCATTTTCAGCAGGGTCCTGAATCTACTCATTTTTGCAGTGGGGTGGGCTAGAGTACTGAAAAGCTAAGTACAGATTTGCTGACAGAGAGGAGTGAAAGCACCCAGCTTTACCTTAAAGGTATATTAATATTTCTCTTTACACTGAAAGTAGCAGGGTAAATGTGGAGAAAAAAATAAATTTGTAGGCAGTGGTTGGGGCACTTTGAACTTTGCCTTTAAAATTGTAACAGTTAGTTTGGGGGAAACTAGCTCAAGAAATTAATCTTGGGCCTGAGCAGATTCAGAAACCCTGTGAATAAGGTGTGTAATGGGGGCAGTGGAGCTTTCAGAGGCTTAGTGCCTTCTAACAAAAACTACAGATTTGAGGGTCAAGTTACCTGGGGTCCTGTGCCGGTAGTACAGAGTTTGATGACAGAGAGGAATGTAAGCACTTAGCTTTGCCTTAAAGGTATATTTATTTATATTTCTCTTCAAACTGCAAGTAGCAGGGTACAGTACATGGGGATCATAAAAAGACATTTGTAGGTAGTGTTTGGGGTACTTTAAAAATTGTCTTTAAAATTGTAACAGTTAGTGTGGGGGACATTGTCTTAGGAGGCCAGATTTTCAAAGGCTGAGGAATGGAACAGGTGCTCAGCACCAAACAGAAATGATGCAAGGGGCCTGCTGCATCTGAATTTGTGCAAAGTCTAATTTTCAAATGGGACTTGCGGCAAATGCAGGTCAGTATGCACTGGACAGACTTGCACCATGCTTCGCGGTGAACCACAGGTTGCACCATGGAGACAGGGGCCAGTGTCCTGAAAGTGAAGCACTATCCCCTGCCACTGTATTCCAAAGCCTACAGGTCCTGTCAGTGCTTAGACTAGCCAGAGCTGGTCTAATGGACTCTCTCAGAAGGGGCATCAGGGTGAATGACAGCATATGTTTGAGGTACTATTGACAGAGAGGAAAAGAGCAACAAATGAAATAGAATGCTCTTAAGATGTTCACTCTAAGGCCAGGCATAATTTATGCCATGACATTTGCAATATGGATATGGAGATATTAGTTCACAATCTATGTGTGAGTGTACATTGTAAATGAGGGCTTGTAGATATGTCCAGTGCAACAAGACAGACAAACATTTGTCAATGCTGAATGTTTGCTTGCTGGCATTTGCAGTGGAAGTGCAATTTAGACAGATGCAGTATAGGAATGGCACTGAAGTATTGAACTGATGCCAACTCCACCCTCACCCTGCAGAGATGGGCAGGCATTGGGTGTGCCTTTGGGTCATTGTCCGTGACGGTCACAACCTTTCATCTCACTCTACCCTTCAGACACTGACAAATTTTGAGGTGTGCCTTGGGGTGTTTGGGCTTTGCATTCACCTCATTCCATAAGGAAATATGCTGAAATGGGCACAGATATAGGAGAATAGGGTGAACTCTGGGGCAAAGGGTCCAAGGTGCACCTCATGCCTGTCACTGGCTGCAGGGTGGGGTGGAATGGCATGAGCATCACTGTCGACAGTCCCAAGTCACACCCCTGAAGTCTGTTAGTCCCTACAGGGTAGGACGTAATAGTAGAAAACCCTAATGCTCTGGACGTTTCTTGGAATTTTTACTCCAAGTTTTCCACATGGGCTTTTTGTGACTCCACCACATGAACAGTGACACTATCAGTTTGTTAGGTGAAAGGTGATTTTGCAGAGCGACTGCGCCATTTGGCGCCACAGGTGCAAACACACATTTCAAACAGGACGTGAAAAGTGACAAGTGTACTGTTCATGAGGAGGTGTAAAAAATGGCACTGTTGAAAATCTAGAGTGAAAATATTAAAAAACTGGTGAAGTCACGAGCATGCTTAGAAACTGCACAATATACACCCGTAATGTAATTAGTTTGGGGATTTTTTACAGCAGATTTTCAACATAGGCATTTTGGGACCTCCACTCATGAACAGTGTCACTGTGATTTTCTTAATCTGTCCTTAACACTAATTTCCCACAGCGACCATGTTATTCTGCACCGGAAGTGCGAAAACACATTTCAACCAGAGTTTGAAAATGACAGCTGTACTGTTCATAAGGAGGTGTGGAAAAATGTCAATGTTGAAAATCTGGATTTAAAATATTACAAATTTGTGAACTTACAAGGGTGCGTGGAAATTGCGCCATGCACGCTCATAACACAGTCATTTTATGGACTTTTGTCACCAAATTTTCAACATAGCCATTTTAACACCTGATCATGAACAGTGTCACTGTGATTTTCTTAATGTGTCCCAGATATTGATTTCCAAACAACCATGTCAATGTGTGCTACATGTGTGAAAACACATTTTGAGCAAGATGTGAAAAATGACAGCTGTACTGTTTATAAGGAGGTGTGGTAAAATGGCAATGTTGAAAATCTGGAGTGAAAATATTAAAAATTCTTAAAGTTATGAGCGTGCGTAGTAACTGGGCAATGCATGCATGTAAAACAATCATTTTTGGGACTTTTTTCACCAAATTTTCAACATTGGGTTTTTTATGGCCTACCTCATGAACTGTGACACTGTTGTTTCAGTAATCAGTCCTGAAAGCTGTTTCTGTGCAGTGACCACAAAATCACCTTTCAGACCGAATAACAAAATGACAGTGACTGAGTTCATGAGGTGGGGTCCCAGGAACCCCAAATTGAAAATTTGGTGAAAAAATTCCCAAAAATGGCCGAGATATGCACCAAAGTTGAAAAAAACATTTATACCATTATACAGCTTACCGGCATTTCTTTAGTTCGCAGCTGGATTTGAAGAGTGCAGACGTGTTTCCGGTCCACCGAAGATCATCGCGCCAGCCTCTAGAGGTAAGAATGGGGTGACGCGGGGGTTTGGGGAATTGGAGTATGGAAATGGTGGGCGTGTGTTGGGGAAGGGGCAAGACAGTCAACGAGGGACCGTTTTTTCTTACAGGTGTCGCTTTTTCCTTTTTTTAGGAAGACGATTTAGGACTTTTGCCATGATGGGGTGGGCTCCCAGCTTGGCAGCTGGAAGTTTGTTTGGGGGGCAGTCGAGCCAATGGGGGATTGGGCACCCCTGTCAGCCATATGGACTGTTGCCACACTGGGGTGGGCTCCCAATGTGGCATATGGAAGTCTGTTGTTGCAGTGGAGCCAATGGGGACTGGGCACCTCCATCGGACATACAGACTTTTGCCACACTGGAGTGGGCTCCCAGCATGGCACCTGGAAGTCTGTTTTGGGGAGCAGTGGAGCCAACAGGGGATTGGGCACCCCCATTGGCCATACGGCGTGTGGGGTGGGGAACGCATAAGCACATAGGGGTGGGCTTCCAGTGTGCTACTTGGGTGCTTGTTGGGTGGGGCAGGAAAAAATGGATCTGTCTATGACAGCTGTTCAGATGCAGTGCTGACATGTAGGCACTTTGCATACTGCCGACAGCAGTATGTAAATTGCCTGCCAAACAGAAATATGCAAATTGCCTACATGCTACCACCGCTGATTGTAGCAGTGTTTTGCTTTGAACTGTATGCCATTGCATCTGAACTGCTGTCATAGACAGCTCAAACGTTTATTGGTGCAGTGAGGCCGTGCCTGCAAGGAGGAGCAGGGCATTGGAAGCGAGGTGGCACACCTACAAAGATTCGTATGGTGGCACTATGCTTCTTGCACATGCTTGCAAGCAAACATAACAAATGGTGATAACCACACAGCTCATGTCTGTGTCAGTGGGCACTGTAACTGGGTGGAACGAGGCATACAGGTGATGGACAATAGATGTCACCACCTTGCATAACTGGGGTCATCTGATATTGGCCTGCTCAGTAGCATAAAACAATTATGCACATATACCTGTGGCAGGTCCTGCAGGTTCTCAGCCCATAACAGTTGAAAGCATTCCCTGAAGTGGTCAGGCAGTTGACCGACCCTGACCTCATGCCACGGCCAACCTAGCCAAGAATATGGTGCCTTGCTTTAGGGTTGCACAGACACACACAGGCATTGCTCATCAGCCGGCCTCATACCTGTTCCCATGGCACAATAATGCACTGCATAACATTGCCTTGGGCATGATTATACACATGTCTGTAGGGTCCAAAATAGCAATGGAAAGGTAACACTCCCAGATCATGTATATGGGATGTAGATGAGAAGGCTGGGTTGACACCACTGAATTGAAATGGGGTTGTGCTATCCAGTCACATTGGACTACACATGCAGTGGATAACACCAACAAACATATAGCAGACAACTGGCTGACCACTGGGCATGTCGCTACAATACAGTGGACTGTAGTAGCATACAACATTTAATAGTACACCATGAGAAGCTCTTATGGGGAGTTGTTGTACAACATGCACATCAGGCACAGCTGCTTCCTGATGTCTGAGTTCTCTGTATGGCTATGACTCCTTATTATGGCAGCGACAGAATTACTCTAGTATCATCTGCTGACACCACTGCCCACATCAGGCAGGCATTTCAGACTATGGGATGCTGCACGGTTGTCAGCCCCATGTCCTAAATGGCATGCATGGTCCAGCTGTCACCTGTCCAAGAGCATGATGTTTGGTGCTGCCAAACACGCATACAGTACATGGCAGTTCTGTACTGTGCCTATTCTGCCTAGACTAGGAGGACATAGTCTATAGCAGTGTGGGTAGAGGACCCCTGTCCCCGCAGCTCCATGTTGGGGTGTGTTGGGGTGTACATGCCAGTGTCCACATGCTGCACATATATCTCTTGACATTCTGCCCCTATATGGCACAGGCATGGGCACTGGTACTCCTGTACTGTTGCTTTCCGTGCACAGGTTGGAACACTGTACATGAGTTAGATGTACCCGACATGTATGGGTACATAGTATCACTGGCTTTATACCATATATCCTCCATGCTCCCTCACACTGTCAGTCCCTGCTTTGCCCATTGCACAACAGCTGATGTATAGTAGGGCTTGTCGGACTCCATTGTGAGTTCCACAGCTTCTGTCAAGCCCCTCTCTTGAGTCATCTATTTGATGCAGAGGGCCACTGACGGCAGTTGTAGGGACTTTACCTCTGGGACCAGTGTACCAAAATCTGGCACAGGGATCACTGGTGCTCAGGGCTTTGCCATATACTGGCTGTTGGATGCATTTTGCATTACTCTAAGGGTCCTATCAAAATCTGGCCCAGGAAATTAATCTTGGGATTAAGTAGATTCAAGGAGCCCTGTGAATCAGGTGTGTAATGGGGGTTGGGGGAGTGGAACTGTCAGTTGTTAGTTCCTTCTAGCAAAATACAGTGGATTTAAAGGTCAGGTTAGTTGGGATCCTATGCTAGTAGAGACTTGCTGACAGAGAGGAGATAGAGTATAAACATTGAGCTTTACCTTGCAGGTATATCTATATTTATTTATATTTCTTCATACTGAAAGTGGCAGGGTAAGTGGACAGAAAAAAAAGATTTGTAGACAGTGTTTGGGACATGTTGGAACTTGTCTTTAAAATTGTAACAGGTAGTGTGGGGAAACTAGTTCAGGAAACCAGCCCACTGATTCTGGCACTAGCTGATTCAGGAAGTCCCTTTGAGGAGGTTCCACCCGGTGTATTAAAACGGACACTCCTAATGTGTGCCCATACATGTTCAGCATGTGAGTGGAAAAGCACAGGAGTGGAACAGGAGAGCGATCGGCATCTGAAGGATCAGCTGGCATCTGAAGGAGGAAACAGGGAGGCAGGGGACTCTGACTTTTGACTAAGATAAGGTACCTGTTTGCTCTTGTTGCATTGACTACCAGGATGGGCAGAAGGTAAAGAGTAAGCTACAATAAGGAACAGGAGCAGCAGACTATCTAGGATAGGTGTATAAGGGACATAAACAACAAAAGGGTCAAACTAGAAACACCATATCGGGGTAAGGGTACACAAGGGATGGGTGAAAGCAAAAGAGTAGGCCAAAACGGAATAGAAGCATCACCTATCTAGGGTAGGCATACAAAGGAGAATAACAAACAACAAAAGGGGAAGCGCTAGGAACACCCTATCAAGGTTAAGGATACATAAGTATTTCCAAATAACGCAGGGAGAGTAGGAATTGGGAATACTGGGAATGGTGCAGTGGCTGTGTGGTGGCAGTTTTGAGAGACACCTTAAGGAAACTGTAGTGATGCCCCATCTGCATGCACCTCTCTGGGTTGAGGGAAAAGGTTGATTGAATCCAGGTCAAGTTGGCCAGGATTCGCAGGACCTCCTCCCCATCCAGGGCCACCAAGTCTGCCACTATTATCTCAGAGGATGCAAAGGAGGCAGAATGGCTGGACTACATTTGGCTCTGAAGGGTGGGGCAATGGATCAGAGGCACATTCCTCAATCAGTAACACTACAAAATTCCAACACCACTCTGGTGGAGCAGGCGTGAACATGGAAGATATGGGTGTCCTTTGGGAGGAGATCCCAAGGAGGTGGTAAAGGACCCCAGAGGAAGAAAGCAACTAATGGTAGGGGATTCAATTGAGGGGATAGATTTGGGAATAGAAAGGGGGATCAGGTGCCTACATGACACCACTGCCTGGAGAGACGGGAAGCAGATCATGGGGATCACTAGGACAGAAAGGGGAGCTGGATATCATCGTCCACCTGGAGACCAATGACCTGGCCAGGGACAGGGCTAGAATAGTGCCGGGGGAGTTTATGGAGCTGGGAAGAGTTCTTAGACAGATAGCATGCTCAGTGGCTTTCCTTGAGGTGCTGCTTGTCTATGACGGGGGGGGGAGCGATACCTGCAACAGGAGCTTCAACTCATTGTTGAAGGAATAGTGTAGTGAAAAGGGGTTCAGCTATATTGGAGACTGGGGATCCACCTGGAGGGATAAGGACCGCTACAGGGTTGATGATCTGCATCCATCTAGGATGGAACCCGCAGCCTCGATGAATGGTTTAAATGTTACTTTGATGAACATTTAAACTAGCCAAGGGTGGCAGATGGAATTGGGGAGACATAAATTGTCACACCAACAGGCTGAAGTAGAGTAGGGGAGAATCTGAAGGAGAGAACCCTCTATCTGGCAAATTAGTAAGGAACCAGGGTGGTTGAAATGAAGGGGAACGGGAACAGGAACAGGAACACTAAAAAGAGAGGATGAAGGAGAGAGACAAAAAAGAAAAAAGGGGGAAAATCTAGTCAGTTAACCCACTCGTGATGGGGCAATACTGGATCTGGTACTCACTAACAGGGACAGTGTTGCAGACATCAAGGTGGGAGGCCACCTGGGAACCAGTGAACATAGTACAATGTGGTTCGGTATAAGGACAGCTGTGGAATCAAACCACACAAAGGTGAGGGTCCTGTACTTTAGGAGGGCAGATTTTATGAAGACGGGTGAATGCCTCAGGGATGACCTGGGAAGATGGGATGACCTGGGTGGGGTGGAGGAAGAGACGGCAAAGCTAAAAGGGGGAATAGTGAAGGTGACAAACCTCTGCATCAAGCAAGTGAGCAAACGCAAGTGAGAAAAGAGAGAGACCACTATGGTTCTTGAAAGATGTGGCTAAAAAGGTAAAGGCTAAACAAGTAGCATTCAGAAGGTGTAAAGAGATGCAGAGGAGGGAGATAGAGAGGTGTATCAGGAAACTGAGGAACAGGGAAAGCAGTAAAGAGCATGAAGGTGCAGACTGAAGAGACAATAGTCCAGGTGGTAACAAGGGGCAAATACATCTTTTAAGTATGTAAGTGAAAAGAGAAGACCAGGGAGGGATTGTAAGGTTAAAAAAGGAAGGGGGACTGTGCAGAGGGGAAACAGGAAAAGGCATACAGAAGGGGGGTACTGTGCAGAGGGGACCAGGAAAAGGCAGACATCCTGAACAAATATATTTATTCAGTGTTCACAGAGGAAAGAGAAGGGAAGGGGCCACAAAAAAATAACAGGGGCTTTGGAGGGGAGGAGGTGGTCACTAGTCCCTTTTCAGAGGCGAGAGTACTGAAGGGACTTGCTAATCTGAAAATGGACAAAGCAATAATGCCAGATGGTGTGATTCCAAAGGCGGTAAACTGGGTAAGAAATTGATTAGGAAATAGGCGACAGATGGTTGTGGTAAACAGAGTTCACTCCAAGGAAGGGTGGGTGACTGGTGGGGTGCCTTAGGGCTCAGTGCTGGGACCAGTCCTCTTTAATGTCTTTATAAGTGAAATTGCAGAGGATCTGGAAGGGAAGCCTCTTTGTGGATGACACACAAATATGCAATATGGTGAACACTCCAGTGGGGTGTAAAGGATGAGGAGGCACCTGAGAAAACTTGAGGAGTGCTCAAAGGTATGGCAGCTGGCTTTTAATGTGAAGAAGTGCAACATAACGCACTTAGTGCACAAAAACCCAGGGGCAGACTACAAAATGTGGGGAAGGATACGGACGACCACCAAGCAGGAAAGATTCCTGGGGGATATCATATCAGCTGACCTAAAGGTGGCTAAGCAGTGTGACAAGGCAGGTGGGAGGGCTAGTTGGATGCTAGGGTGCATAGGGAGGGTTATCACCAGCAGAAAGTGGGAGGTGGTGTTGTCCCTGTATAAATCATTTGTAAGACCCCACTTATAGTATCGTGTGCTGTTCTGGACACCACATATTTGAAGGATATAGACAGTGTTGGGGTAGTCCAGAGAAGGACAACTAAAATGGTGCAGGGTCTGCACTAAAAGCCTACAACAAGGGACTAAAGAACCTCAGTATGTACACTCTGGAAGAGATGGGGGATATGTCGAGACCTTTAAATACCTCATGGGGATAAATACGGTATGGAAGGGAAGTATTTGCAGAAAAAGCAGCTTAAGAACCAGGGGCATGCTATGGAGCTGAGAGGGCAGATTCAGGAGAGATGAGAGGAAGTACTTCTTCATAGAAAGAGTGGTAGGTTCCAGGAACAGCCTTTCAGCAGAGGTTGTGGGGTGAAAACTGTGGTGGGGCTCAAGAATGCATGGAATAAGCACAAGGAATCATAGTTGAAAGGAAGGAGGATGAGGGGAAGCAAAGGCCAGAGATCGATTAGGATTTGTGGTGATGCTGTAAGTAGGAAAAAATGGACAGATTGAGTGGGCCAAGCAGTCCTTATCTGTTGTCAAATTCTATATTTCTGTTTCTGTGCTCTAACCACTAGACCCCACTGCCTCATCTATTTCAGTTGTTTCCTAACTTTTTTGATTTTGCTCAACATTGAACTGGATTTTTTTTACCCACTCACACAGAGTGGATGTGGCATCCAACTGACAACTGTACATGATTTTGTATAAACATTCCTCTCATCCCTGCTCAACTTGCTGCTGTCATTCCCTGGAAAATTGTAGGCAAATGTGCTTGTAAACACATCTGGTGTGTTTCCATGGCATCTTGGCTCCACACATGAATATCACAGCAGGATATTGTTAGTTTTTATTTTGTTGGGCTAAACTAATTTCCCATGTTTATTCTCTCCATCTCCCTGAACACAGAGGTCAAGACAAAAGGGAAGGTGTGTTGCTGCCTTTATACAACCAGATTGAAGGCCTTTCTGGGGATCAGCCAAAAGGTGGTGTAGGAGCACCAGCTGATCACAATTCATTCACGAGATGAGCACCTCACTGCAGCTTACACATAGCCACCAGTGGTCCCAGGGTGGGACTGCCAAGTCCAGTAGTGAACAAGAGGCCCCTGGGGCAGCAAAAATATATAGCCACACAGCTTGCTGACTTGAACATCAGAATGAGGAAAAATATATAAGGCAGATTTATCCTTTCCTTCTTCCCCAAACAGTTGTTTTTCAGCTTCTACTCTCCTTTTATCAGTTTCTGAGTCACCCTGTGATTCTGGTACATTTTCCTTGTTTATTTCAAATCTTATCCCTTATTTGTCTATCAGAAGGTTGAAGGGCACCAGAGCTGTGAGTATGGATTTTGTGTCTGTAGAGTAGTTTGTCCAGTTACCTAAGTCTGGTGTGATTTATATAACCAGTTCCGTATGACATTTATGTGATCAGCCTTTGTTTCATTGTTTTTCTGTGGACACAATGAGATTCTGTCTTTGGGGCACAAAATCGTCCAACTGAAACCAGCAATCTGTTTCTGATATCAAGTCATATCCACAGGCAGCCAACACCTCCACTGCAAATGGCTGTCAACAGAAACTGGTCTTCTGAAGTTGCTTCTTTTTAAGGGGGAATAACCACTGTAAAAAGTCTTGCACCTCAGTGTGGGGATCCCCCTAATCAGCACTTTAAGTGCTTAAGAAAAATATTTTTTGCCAATGTGTTAAAACTGTTAACCTTTGTCCTGCCTTTTCTACAAATCACATGCTATGAAGCCAGAAGTACAGGCTTCATCCTGGAATCCCACAGTCAATGTCACAGCCAGGGATTAACCACAAGAGATTCAATAAGTACTGCTTGTTAACGGAGATAATAATAGCTCTGTTTTGCTGGCTGCTAGTCCTGGTGCCATACTGAGACTAAGTAAGCTGCACCAATCATGCTTAGTCTCAGTATGACAGCAGGTCTGGGCTAGCAAAGTGGAGCTATTAGTAGCTCCATAACAAGCATCATAATTTGAATCTCCCATGGCTGATCCCTAGGTGCGGCATCAGCGTGGGGATTCTCAGATGCTGCTCAGATGTGTGACTTCATAGGGCATTTATTTAGTGTTTCTTTACTGGGCAGATGCAGTAGATGATGCGATGTCTATCAGAAGGTTGAAGGGCACCAGAACTGTGAAGTATGGATTTTGTGTCTGTAGAGTAGTTTGTCCAGTTACCTAAGTCTGGTGTGATTTATGTAACCAGTTCCGTATGACATTTATGTGATCAGCCTTTGTTTCATTGTTTTTCTGTGGACACATTATTGTCAGCCCCAAAATGATTATTTTGGGGCTGACAGCTTTCAGAGCACAAACCACCAGGCCTGGTTTACCTGTGTTTGACTTGGATGTGTGGATTTTTCTCTCTTTGATTAGCAGGGTGCTTTCTCTGTCAAACTGTTGCATAGGGCATCTTGCTGACAGGAAGGCACTCATCGCAGCGTGGGTCAGAGTTTTAGCTGATTGTTTTGTGAGGGCACAGTTTAGGCCCAACCCTTCCCACCCTCACCCCACCCACCCCTGGAAATAGTTCCTTTATACCTGGGGTTCTGACATCATTTCCTCAAGAGTGCAAGGTGCATATCACTGTCATATCCTCTCTAGCACACTGCACTAACAATATAACAATGTATAATATATATATATATATATATATATATATATATATATATATATATATATTTCTATATTACAAACCAATCACACACACACACACACACACAAAGAAAAAAAATGGGAAGAAAAGTAATGTAATGGCTGTGGGCAGCAGTCTTCCGGGAGTCTTTTCTGAGGCTGAGATGCTGCCCTATTTGCAGACAACTTCTGCTCTGAAGGAGGAAGCTGTCTGCCTCAGGCCACACTGGACAGTAGTAAGGGGACCTTCCTCCAGGCCACACTGGACGGTAGGAAGGAACCTCCCCATCCAAGGAGCACCAGAGCCACCACCACTACCTCAGAGATTGTGAAGAAAGCACAGCAGTTGGACCACAGTGGGCTCAGGGAGGGTGAGGATGGTGGAACAGAGGCCACCCAGTCAGTTGTTCCACTCCACAATCCATACACCATTCTGGGGACATAGCTCCCATGGATGCACCAGAGAGGAGACTAAGGAGGCTGAGGACAACTGTCACAAGGAAGGCCCACAGGAAGGAGGCAGAGGACACCACAAGGAAAGGAAGCGTCCTGGTGGGGACTCAATAATAGGGGATAGAACTGGGGAGCAGGGAAAACTGAAGTAAGGTGCCTGCCTGGTGCCATGGCTTGAGAGACAGGAAGCATCCTCAGGATCACGAGAAAGCTGCATGGAATCTGAGCTGGATGTCATTGTCCACCTAGGGACAAATGACTTGGCTAATCATGAGATTAGAGCAGTGCAGAAGGACTTTGTAGAATTGGGGAGGGGCCTAAGACAAGTAGCACACACAATATCCTTCTGAGCTGCTGCCTGTCAATGGCATGAGTGAGGCGAGGGTACTTTGCACCATGCAGTTTAATGAATGGTTGAAAAATGGTGGAGCACAGGGTTTGGCTTCATTGGGACTGGGGTTCCACCTGGAGGGACACCAGCCTATACTGGCAGGATGGTTTGCATCTATCCAGGAAGGAACAAGTCTTTTGAGCAATCGGTTTAAATGCTTCATTGGCAAGCTTTTAAACTAGTCAAGGGGGGAGGCACTGATAAGCAGCAGGAAAATCCCAGCCTCTCCCTACAAAACAGGGTACTAAATGAGAAAAAGACCAAGGTAGACAGGTCAGTGGGGGATGCTGCAAAAGAAGGTAAAGCCATCAAAAAATGGAGAGCAATGAGTACCAATGCCCGTAGTTTGAGTAACAAGCTTCCTGAATTAGTGGCCTTGATGGAGGAGGAACATCTGGATATTGTGGCAGTCACAGAAACATGGTACACACAAAACCATGACTGGGACATAAACATACCAGGATACACTATCTACAGGAGGGACAGGGAGGGTAAAAGAGGAGGAAGGAGTAGCTCTTTACATAAGGGAAGGAATCAAAGCAACAGAACAAAATGGAAAACAGGGAGGAGAAGAAGCACTGTGGGTAAATTTGAGACCGCAATGGCACCACAATCCGCACAGGTGTTAGACAGACCTTCTCAGGGGAGGAAATGGACAAGGAAATAATAGAAAGAATACTTAGAATGGCAGAAAAAGGGGAGATATTGCTGATGGGTGATCTGAATATGCCAGATGTTAACTGGAATGCAGTTGCAGCAGCCACTTCAAAGAGTGGAGTTATTCTAGATGCCCTACAAGGAGCATGCCTTAGACAACTAGTATTGGAGCCCACTCAAGAGGGAGCAATCTTAGACCTGGTTCTCTCAAATGGAGATGAAGAGAGGATCACAGATGTAGAAGTGGGTAGCCATCTGGGAACTAGCGACCATCGAACAGTATGGTTCACAATAAACACAGCAATAGAGTCAAGCCATACAAAGGCAAAAGTACTGGACTTTAGGATGGCTGACTTCTTAAAATGGGTGAGTGCCTAGGAATGCACTCACAAATGGGCAGGAAGGAGGGTGGAAGAACAATGGAATAATAAAACTGCCATCACAGAGGTAACAAGCCTTTGTGTGAAAGCAAATTAACAAAACGAAATGATGTAAGAAACCACTATGGTTCTCAAAGGAAGTGGCAGTGAAGGTTCAAGAGAAAAGAAAGCATTCAGGAAGTACAAGGAATCACAGAAGGAGCAGGACAGGGAACTGTATCAGTTAAAGCAAAAGGGAGCTGGGAAGGCAGTCAGAACAGCAAAGGCCCAAACCGGGAAAAGATAGCCAACTCAGTTAAGAAGGGGATAAAACCTTTATAGGTACATCAGGAGCCAAGGAAGACCAAGGAGGGCTAGTGAGGCTTAATAAAGAGGAGGGAGGTGGGCAGAGGGTGACTGTGAAAAGGCAGAGATACTAAACAAATATTTTTGCTCAGTATTTACAAAGGAAGTGGGAGGTACCTAAACAAACAGTAGAAACACTCTGGATACAGAAGTTGATACCAGCCCATTTACAGAAGAAAGGGTTCTGAAAGAACTCTTAAAACTGAAGGTGGACAAAGCAATGGGGCCTGATGGGATTCATCCCAGAATTCTAAAAGAACTAAGGGTAGAACTAGTGACACCACTGACTACCCTCTTTAACAAATCATGGGAGGATGGGGTGGTACCAGGGACTGGAGGAGGGCAGATGTGATTCCCTTCACAAAAGTGGGAGCAAGGCAGAAGCAGAAAACTACAGACCTGTTAGTTTAACCTCAGTGGTAGGGAAAATGATGGAATCACTCTGAAGGAAAGAATTGTTGAGTATCTAGAGGCCAGAGGGCTCAGGACCCAAGGCAGCATGGATTCACAGCAGGAAGGTCATGCCAGACAAATCTGATAGATTTCTTTGACTGGTGACCAAAGTAGTAGATCAGGAGGGCCTGTGGACATGGTCTACCTAGACTTTAGCATGGCATTTGACACAGTCCCACACAAAGATTAATATACAAGTTAGCCAGCCTGGGAGTGGGTCCCAAGATGACAGCCTGGGTAAAGAATTGGCTGGAGAATAGGACACAGAGAGTAATAGTAAATGGAGTCCACTCTGAAGAAAGGGGTTACTAGTGGGCACCGCAGGGTTCAGTATTAGACCGGTCCTCTTCAATGTCCTTATATAGGACATTGTAGAGGGACTGAAGAAAAGTATGTCTCTTTGCAGATGACACAAAGATCTGCAACAGAGTTGATGCACAAGATGGGGTGGAAAGGATGAGAAGGACTTGGCAAGGTTAGAAGAATGGTCAAATGTATGGCAGCTTAGATTCAATGCTAAGAAGTGCAAGGTAATGCACCTGGGAAACAAAACCCAAGGAAAGAGTACACAATGGGGTGAGATACTAACAACAACAAAATGGAAAGGGACCTGGGGTAGTCATATCAGATGACCTAAAGGTGGGCAAGCAATGTGAGAGGGCAGCAAGAAGGGCTGGGGGATACTGGGATGGCAGGGAGAGGCATCACCAGTAGAAAACAGGAAGTTATTATCCATCTGTACAGACAGTTGGTGAGACTCCATCTGAGTACTGCGTGCAGTTCTGGAGACCCAATCTCCGCAAGGACATAGACAGGATGGAGGCTGTCCAGAGGAGGGCAACTAAAAGTGGAACAAGGTCTGCACGGAAGGCATGAAGAGAGACTTAAGGAGCTGAATATGTATAGCCTCGAGGAAAGGAGGGAGAGGGGGGACATGATAGAAACTTTCAAGTATCTCAAGGGAATCAACAAAGTCCAAGAGGGTAGCATCTTTCAAAAAAAGAGGTGTGCAAGAACAAGGGGGCACAATTTGAAGATAGAAGGGGGGCGGCTCAGAGGTAATTTAAGGAAGTATTTTTTCACAGAGAGGGTTGTGGATGCATGGAACGGACTTCCGGAGGAGGTTGTGGAGTCAAAAACAGTGGTGGAATTCAACATGCATGGGACAGTCATAAAGGCAATTCTAGGGGTGGGGTAGGAAGAAGTAGGCTGCTGGTTACTAGGATCTGCAGCTTATCCAATAGGTAGGAAAATGGGCAGACTGGGTGGGCCAAGCGTCCTTATCTGCTGTCAAAATCTATGTTTCTATGCTTAATTTTCGGGCCTGATCTGGTGGAGGAGCTAAAAGAGTTATACATAATGCAGATGTCAAGGCAATAGTAAACAAGAGCACTGGCAAGGATACATTGATTGGTAGCAAACAAGTTAATAAGTCATAATAAACATTTGAACATCATATATCAACTGGTTACCAGAACATTAGGGAGGAATACACAATAAGGTAAGCAAAGTATATGGGAACAACTCAATTATAAATTGTAATGGGTCAGTAAGCCATAGTAAACAAGACAGTAAGCACACGTCTAATTATCAGTGGAACTTCAGTACTTCTTTAACTCCCTTTGAAAGTGTATGGAGTTATTGCCCAAGGGTCACAGGAAGGAGTTCCAATCCAGAACTTAGGTGCAAAAAAGGAAAAGGATTATTTCCTCACTATTAGATGGGCTGTGACATCTTAATTCACCTGAGAATTGTGGCAAATTCATCTGGTATGAGCTATGTTTAGCATTCACAGATTGTGCAGTATACATCACCACAGCTGCAGTGACTGTTACTATGTGAGTTTATGCAGTTCACATGTTTTGGCAAATGTTTGCTAAGAACTGAATAGAAAATTCCCTGCAACTGTGTAGTGCATGCACATTGTGGCAATTGGTGTAGTACAATTCATTCAATTGCAAAACGTTAACTGTGCAAATCGTGGCACTATGCTCCATGCTATATGAATTGTTCAGTTTTCTAACTTCATATGGAACTACCCCATATGTGTTGAGCACTTGGGGACAGAGAGGAGAGATAAGTCACAAGACCACAGGTGTGAGGAGGGATATGACAAGTTCAACCAAGTATGTGTTTCATTTTGAATACAATGCCTGGCAAAAAAATGTTTATTTAGCACTTAAAGTGCTAATCAGCAGGATGGTATGGGGCTTTTACAGTGCATTTTCATGCTTTAATTTGTGTTTTTAATCTCTCTGTACATGCTTTCCCCATCGGTATGTACAGGATGGTGAGCGGGGCCAAACATGGGGCACAAAAATAAGACAATCTTCAGAAGACTCCACAGAGGAGGGTTGCTGTGATCTACCGGACACTGAACTGATTTGCCATGATGTGGGACTACTGCTCCCTGTAGAGGAAAGCTGAAGAAGGCAGCACTGAGAGGTTTGCAGAAGTATCGTGGTACAGCTACACCCCAAATTAATAATGTCTTCAGGGATAACATTTAAAAATGTACTGTCTTTCTCCCTATAGTCCCCTATTCTCATGTCCTCTTTCCATCATGGCAGCTATTCACCTGCTGCACCATTTCTTTGATTAAGAGGTTGAGGTTAGTAAACTGCTTTCACAGTGTGAGCCAAGCTGCCCTTAAATTTTCCAGTAGAAAGTGCTTGTTTGTGAACAGAACCCACTTCTTCCAAGAGACTTACTGAAAAACCTCAACACCTTAGATCTTGATCCTGTCAGATGGCAGAAGGTAAGCAGGGTTGAGCTTGGTCAGTTGTAGGATGGAAGGCCTCCATTGAACATCAAGTGTTGCAGGAAGTGGTGTTGATATCTCTGCAGGAAGCACTCTCCCTGTGGTGAAAACTAACTGTACTGAGGGCCCAGAAAGGTATTTGGGGGCACTGTGCTGTCAGAGGTGCTGTCTTTTGGATGAGATGTTGAACTGAGCTCCTTTATGCCTACTCTGGTGGTTGATCAGATGGACATTAAAGATCACATGGCACTTCTCGAAAAGAGTAGGGGTGTTTTTATTGACATAAAAAAACATAAACAGCAACACTTTAAAGTAGGATAATCGATAGAACAACACTTTTCCATAACATATAACATAACAAAATCAAAGAGATGTGCAAGTCTTACATTGTAAACGCACGAGAACACAAAAATCATGAGAAGTAAACTATTAACAAATATCCAGTCCACTTTTAACTCTTATTATTTGAACTTAATAAAGTGAAGAAACCTTCCACCATTTACGTAAAGTTCCTGGGGTCACTCTTGATCGTCCTGTGTATAAATCAGTATAAGCTCCTTGATGACTAACCGACTTACACAAAGAGTAAGGCATTCTCTTTTGATAAAGAACCCATTGAACCCTGGCTTGCCATAAATAATATCTTAGACATCCCAAAAATAAGGATAATGTTTCTTCGTGAAATTCAGACAAATTCTTGGGATAACATCCTAGAATCAAAAATTCATAAGACATATTACCTAACCATTTAAATCCCCAAAGCTTTTCTAGGTATGACCATAAACCATGCAGATATGAACATCTAAGAAAAAAATGTTCCATCGATTCTTCTACATTAATACAATCCAAGTATGGGCACAATCTTTCCTGTAAAACCTTGTACTTAGCATTTCTCTGACATTCAGTTTCCCGTAAAAGATCAGCCACTCGTCTCCCATTGTTTTGAGGCATCCTTTACAGTTTAATTGAGCTAATACACTAGAATTTAAAGTCATAGGACAATTTTAAATCCTGGTTCTGAGGGAAGAGTCAACGACATTAGAAAATGATAAAGCTCCTTCATGTTGTTATTCAGAATTACCTGTTTCTGTGTTTTCCATTTGAACAATTTCTACTGTTGGCCTAAAATATGATGGAATATATAAGTAGCGATTCAGTTTAGGGGCTATAATGTACCAATTCTTAAAGTATTTACCCATTGTTTTCAAGTTCCATGACTCTACTGCCTCTAGTTCTACTTTTAACCCTTCTTTAATTGAGTTTGATAAAAACAAAGCATGCACAAAAATCACTGGGTCTACCATTCCTAAACCACCCTTATTTTTCATTAAATACGTATAGCTCCTTTTAACAGGATTTAAGCGATTTCCCATAACATTTGAAAAACACACTATATATTCTAGTCTCAAAAAACACAGGAAGCGGAAAATCATCGCCACATACTGTATCGTTGGAAGAAGAAATTGCTTGATTACCTGAACCCTTTAAATTTGGTCATTTTCCACTGTTTCCATCTATTAACCTTTCTCTCTATTTTAATAATGACATCTTCCCAATTTTCAACAGGCATGTTCTGGGAACCGAACAATATCCTAATATTTTAAGAGGTTTACGGGAGATGTTAATACCCTCCTGACACACTTCCTCAGCACCAGTAGCTCCAATAAATAATCCCTTTGTTTTATTTAAATTTATTTTTGCATTTGATACCTTTGCAAAGGCCTCAAATAGCAGCCACAAAATGAATTACTGAGGCCTTATCTTCCAAGTATACTACTAAATCATCAGCATAAGCTTGTATCTTAAATGCAAATCCCTCTGCCCATTCACTGTAACACCCTTCCAAATCTGTCTGAAACTATCGTTTGCAAAAAGGGTCTAGAGCGAAAATATAAAGAAGAGGGCTTAGAGGGCAACCCTGTCTAACTCCTGTAGTTAACTTAAACCTTCCGCCTTCTGATCTTTTAAATATGGAATTACTGTATAATTATCATATAATTTCTCAATTATTTTCACTAATTGCTGGAACCCCATAATGCTTAAGGAATGGAAAGGAGCAGCCAAGATGAACTCTATCGAAGGCTTTTCTAAGTCAGCTGCTAGTAAGCATCTAGTTGACCCTAACTCAGTAAAATACTCAGTTACATCTCGAATCAACATCAGAGCAGACTGGACTCTTCTATCTGGTAACCCACAATATTGAAAGGGTGAAATAACTTCTTTAGCTAAATTCTTCAGCCTATTATTTAAATACCAGTAAAGATTTTATAATCAGAGTTTAAAAGAGTGATTGGTCTCCAGTTAGTAATGTTTTGCTTATCCCTGACTTAAATATATACATCAATAACCCTTCTGTAAAAGAGGGATAGATTGTAGCTTTGTCTAAAAAACCTAAATAAGAGACATAGGCACTGACTAAGTTCGTCTGAAAATAATTTATAAAAGTTATTGGAAATCCATCTATTCCGGAAATATTTAGTTTCAATAACCTAATGGAGCTTAGAAATCTCTGTTGGAGTGATAGGTTCCCATACCTCCGATCTCCCAACTAGGTTAACTGGAATTAAAATATCTTTTAAATAGTGCCTATAGCTGAATTGGGGATTGTTTCAAGAGGCTTCAAAGAGCGTAATGTTCTACAATCACTTCTCTTAGTTGGGCCACAGAGGATACCAAATTACCATCTGAATCTTTAGGTTCTCTCCATTTTCATAGAATCTCTTACCTGTTTACACATTTGAATGGATCCCCAATGGGTGATTTTTAATTCCATTAGTTAAAATGGCCTGCATGGTTTTCCCTCTATCATACTGAAACTCTTTCATTTTCTTTAAGATTAGCAATTTGTTCTGAGTAATCCATCCTAGAAGAATAAGCTATAGTCATAAGCCTCTGTAATTGTTGTCTTAAACTAAATAGTGCAGGAATTTGTCATTCTTTGCTCTAACTCCTTGCAATTTAAACCATTTCCTTAAGTCCGATTTAGTCTCTAACCACCAATCTCCCAAATCTGAATATAAAAGGCTACTGATAACCTGGCTCTTAATAGGTATCTCACCCCAGCTTGTATATAAGGGAGTTCTAATGAGGAGTTATTAGTTTCCATCTAACTAGCCTTTTTCTTGCCTGTCTGAAAAGCTAAAAGAACTTAATAGAAAGGAATGGTCCGAGAATTCACTAGGAAATATTTTAAAAGATTCTATTTGCATATTAGGTGACACTAACATATGATCTATTAGAAAATCTCTTCCTTTTTAAGCGAAAAACCTTCTCCAACCTGTAAAGCATTATGACCAGTTCAAGAGTCCAGCACTTTTTATAATTTACATAAAGCATTAGAGTCACAGTATGTTTTATTTTTTACTAGCATGGGTCGAAATGGGACAATTAAAGTCCCCCCATAATACTCTAACTGTTGTTAATAAAAGGGCTGTACTGATTTAAGACAATTAACTCTACCTGCTTTTGTTTGGGGTTATAAATGTTGATAAACCTATAAGCTTAGCCCTTGCCACTTCCATCGATAATCAGGACCCTTCCTGGTATTAGATCTATCAAATTGTGTAACTGGAAGTCATATGAATTAAACACTATTCCTATACCATCTGCAGAATCTTCCCAAATGACCAAAATGAAGGGCCCCAAAACCAATCTCTTTTAAATGCCACCAACTGATCTATGGAATACATCCATGTCTCTTGTAAAAACAAACAGAAACAGGAAATTCATGTATATAATGAAAGAGGGCTTGTCAGCTTAACCATATTCAATAAGCTATGAACATTCAAAGAACCCCAAACCAACCTCATTAACCTTTTAAGTATTTAAATCATTGTTTTTCCTCTTTTTCTTTTTTATCCTTGTAATTATCCGTGATTTGTGACCTGGTTGAAAGTGAGGATTTTTGAGAGTCTGAATCTTCAACCTCTATCTCAGTGTTACCCCAAGGAAAACAGGCCACATATGAGTTACTGGTATCAATCTGTTCCACTGGGGAGCGAGGATTTTTTGATAGTGAATTCCGTAAGATCTTCTTTGGGCAGTACAGTCACTGGTTTATCAGCAGTGGCTGCCACCGCCACGCATCTGTGACCCCTTCCGTTATAACACACTGGAGGAAATCTGAGAGGTTAGGGGGACCCATGTTGCCCTTAACTATCTTAACCATTTCTGAGGATATCTCACGCTGATCCTCCCACTTGGTGAGTTTAACTTTTTTGTTCAACACCTTCCCTTTTAAACCCCTTCTTTCCAATTTCTCTCTTGCCTAGGAGTTTCATCTGATTTGTTGCAGGGGAGGGGCACGTATCCTGGAGAGTAGCTTTAACCATGGATTCTTGGGCTTTTTGAATAAAACCTCAGAATTAGAAACGAAAGGATTTTTGGGCAGCCCAAGGACATAGTTTGAACACATGGCCTTTAGTTTCGCACAAATCGCAACTTGATAGATTGCTGCAAAACATGGTTAAATGTCCTCCTCCCACAATTATCACAACGGGCTGATTGCTACCACCTGAAAGGTGCGTTCTTAGCCCCACACTTATAACATGCACGTATTGCTCTGGCCAGAAAACATACCCCTCTATCTTTTCCTTAACAAAAGGAGTTAGGGTATATGTTCAATTCCAGCCTCTGTTTGCCTTAGATTTAACTTTATACTTCCATCCTCAGTCCAGACCCCTCTGTATCTAAAATGAGCTCTGGCTCACTTAGTACTTCACTTTTTTTTAACCAAAGGTTATGTCTTACCCAACCCCTTCATTTCAGGAACATAACTGTAACAAAGCTTAATCAGGGGTTTGAGAGTGGTATAACAATAAAGGGTGTCCACATAGGAGAATACTTAACTTGACCTTACCTAACCCAGAAGAACAACTCTAAAGCCTGTTGAGAGCGAAAACTTATGTCATAATTGTCCTCCCTGAAATATTAATGAAAAGCATAAACATCCTGAGGGTGAAATGCAGTGAGTCTTTCAACAAGGTTTTCCCCACATAATGCCTATCTGCCTAGTTTCTAACCCTCCTTTATACCTCAGCCTCACAGCATTATGCCTAGGGGGCTGCTTCCTATGGGAATTTGAGAAAAGTTCGGACATCAATGGCTTCTGTAAGAGGAGGGGGGAGGTTGTACAGTGACCTCATCTGTACTAAACGAATGGGCTCCTGCAAGAAATTTCTCCCTTTCTGCTGCTGGCCACCTGGAATCCACTCAGGAGAATGCTGAGATAAAGATAAGTTCGAGTCCCAAGCAGGATCAAGGCTTCCATACACCAGCTACTGTCTGTTTCCACCCTGCTTCACTTAAAAGCTTTATGAGGTGACCAAGAATCTTGTGAGCCTTTTTTATGAAAAAAAGGGGTCTGCCATCTTGTATATCAGCTGTAGACTTTTTGGTTCATTTTGTCAGAAAAAAAGAAATCTGTAGCCCTACTTTGGGAACCGTCAGTCTTTTGATATGTAACAGCTGAGTCAGTTGCTGAAATCTCTTGACTCTGCTGTTTTGAACACAAACCAACTACCTTGTTCAACTGTGCTGTTTTATTTTCACAAAAAGTAGATGGCAATATATTCTGTGCAGATAAATCCATTTATCTTCACTTCGTTACTTCCTTTGACATTATCAGAGACGAAACTGGCAGTAAGCACTCACTTTTAGCAGCAGAGATAATACCAGCCTGTACTGAATTCAGAGAGATTGGTTGTTCTTGGGAAATGGAGCTCAAGCCTTGCTGCTCTAAGCTCTTCCACAGAGCTATTGACAATCTTAGGATCAGCCTTAACTCTGCCTTTGTGCTCTTCATTACAATCAGGCTGACACCTGCTGTAGTCAGGGAGCTCAACACACTGCAGTGAAGCTTCATTAAACAAGGACAGAGCATTCTTTTTAACACCAGAGGCAACTCTTTTGCTGGCAACTATCCTGCCAGAACTATAACCTAAATAAGACACAGTACCTTTTTTTGCTCCATATTTTGCGCCACTGTCCTGCAGTCTGTTTGCTGTGTTTTAATATCTTGGCTTTCTCTGTCAGCCTGCAGTTTTAAATTCATCTCGCTTCCTTTGGAGCTATCTGATGAAATTGGTTCTTCTATTTCTGCAGAAAACATTATCGAAGCATTTTCCTGTTTCAGACCCACATTTAGAGGTTTAATAAGCGACTTTTCTGTAGAGGTTGCAGGTTCAAATACCGACAATACCTTTCTCTTCCTGTTGTTGCAATTTCCAACTGTCAGTTTCTTTCTTTGTTTTATCCAAAACCAGATTACTCCCAGCTCACAAAAGCATCCTGAAGTTCAATATCTGATTCAATTTCAGCCAAATCCACGGCTGGAGCCTCCAAACACCTGGAGCAAAATTGAGGCTAGATCTCCTGCTCCACAAGCTTCCTTCTCCTTCCTTGTCCACTTGGAGTAGCCATCTTGAAATGGCCTGTCCCCTACTAGCCACAATGCAGAAACATCAGCACAGCAGCATCAGAGTAGGGGTATGTTTATTAAAAGCAAAATCAAATATACAATAATCAAGGAAAAAATTACATAGATGCATACATCATAAAAACTGAAAACATAAGCAGGTCTGAAAAAAACTAAATACAATAGAGGTGAATCAAAAAGTCCAATATCGTTCCCATATATTCCTCTTCAATATTTTTCCTTTCTCCTTCTTTCCAAGCGTTCCAGATACAGTAGAATCCTTTTGAATAAGTCTTCCAGAAGTGAAACGTCGCTGCTGAAACAAAAAACCATCTGACCTCCATGCCAATATAGAATCACAACTGCTATAATATTCAAGGTACTGGAATTACATCTGGACAAGATTCTGAAATAAACCAAAGAATAAAACTCTTTGATCCCATTGACACCAGACCTTATCCCAAAAATGAGCGTTTCCATAAAAACCAAAATGCAAAATAAAGGGCAAAGAAAATATAAATGAGTCATTGTTTCAAGTGAGTTCCCACACATGATTCCGAAACAATTTCTATCCACTAGCTGTTTATGTTTTGGTTCCCTCGTACATTGATTTTACCATGTGCATAACCATGTAATATCCCACGTGATGCTGGATCGACGGGATCCATAAGCGTTTACCAATCTGTGGTTACTCTACAGGTATAAAGCTGAGAAATATATTCACATTAAAATGGGATTCTACTATCTCAATACAATTAGTTTCCGAGACAATTTTTAATCATAAGAATGAAATGTTCCATATTTTAGCATATCAAATACCATTCCCAGTCTATCGACAGGACATATTTCCTTTATTTTTTGTAGCAAAATTTCCCACTGTTCCATTCAGGAAAAATATCTTTAATAGACATATATCTGAAAGGAACCAAGTTTGAATAAGTCTTGGACAAATGGTTTTAAGTTAGTTTGTGAAAAAATTGTATAAAAATACAACCGGATGAATCATAGAGACCCTCCTTTTGATAGGGTTGTAATAGAACATTCCGTTATGAATAGGATTAAAAGGCTGGCTTCCCAAACATGAAAAAAAAGAGAGCCAAAAGAGGTACAAAATGACATTGGGTATTGGAAAAATATAAGCTATATGCAAAAATAGGGATAATAAACACGTTTAATCAAAAATCGATCTATTCCCCAAAGACCATCTATGCCATTTACTAACTTTTCTCTACCAGGTATTCAGAGCAATTTCCCAATTATATTTAGCTGCATCTGGAACTCCAAAATACACTCCTAATAACTTATGTGAGAATCTACTACCTTGATTCCTTGAATAAAACCACCGTATCAGTAGAAAGGATTTAAGTCAAAACACACTTTTCTGCAAATTCAAACTGGACCCAATAACTGATAAAAAACTGGTAATACATCAGTTAACAAATGACCTTCTACAAATGTTAGGTACTAAAACACAAAGATCATCTGCATAACAAATTATTTTTAGAATGAATGCCTGAAAAGACCTGAAAATCTTGGAGATTGATGAAGTAGTGAATAATAGGGTCCAAAGCTATCACAAATAATAAAGGACTCAGAGGAGCATCCTTGCGCACTCCTCTGCGTATATAACATTTAGGGGTCCCTAGTCTCCACATTAATATCTGACTTAACATAGGCAAGAATAACATAAAACAATCCAATTTATAAAATTAACGGAAAACTGAAACATTTAAAGAACAACCAAATAAATTCTAAAGAAATGCTATCAAAGCTTTTGACAGATCAAAGAGTAAATAAATATCCTTTTAAGGAACCATGACAACCCTAAGGAAAATAGTTCTCTGATCAGTATTAAGGCATCATGAATGGATCTACCAGGGTGAGACAATACTTTGAAATGGGAAAGCAGAGAAGGCAAATATTTAGAAATCCTATTCCCTAACAACTTGGCGAAAATTTATGGTCTGTATTTAACAATGTAATAGGCCTCCAATTCCTCTCAAATCCTGTCTATCTCCTTTTTTATATAAAAAAGCATTAAACCATAATACATCTGATCAAGTCAGTATCAGGGTGGTTATGAGGGACAAGCAGAAGTCCCTCCCAGAGCAGCAAGCCGAGCATGGTTGTACTCCCCCTACCGAGATCAGGTACACAATTGGCCATTACAAGGTGAGAGCCTCTCTGAGTTGGACAGGAACCCCGCTGATGCTTGCGTCAGCTGCCCACCACCCTCGGCAAACTCTGCCTTATATAGGCAAGATCACATGCTGTTGTAAAAATAATCAGCCTATTTTCCCATTAGCAACTTATCTGTTATTGCCACTAGTTGCAACCACTATAGCACAACTGTATCTCTGCTTAAAAACACTGCATCCTAGGAACTGTTTTGAACAGCTCTGCAAATCAGATAGCTACTTAGCCTAGGGTTTGGAGGTGAGCTGGAATTTCTGTAATAACTACTTTGGCTAGCCAGCTGATTCTGTATCGCTTAAGAGTCTTGAAAAGCTTGGCGTGCAAGAGTTCTGCTAGCTGAAACAGGCATATAAGCTCTAAGGCATACTAAGTAACCTCAAGGAAAAAAAAATATTAAAGAAAACTCTAGTGCTATTAAGGTCATACATACAGACCCTTACTTGAGGACAAGAGCTGTCCCATATCACCAACAGAACTGTGCCCCAATTGCTCTTATCTGTGGCAAGGTGCACTATGATTCACCCTAACACTGCTCAACCACCTTATCACTAGGATCCCCCCATGCAAATGGGTTAACCTAGGTCATGTAACCTTCAGGGGTCCCATCCTGGTTATCATGTGCATCTTCACGATCATCTGGTTAGATAAACAAATGAGTGCCTGCTGTGCCTTTAACCCACTTTAGGGTGCACAGGATTGCCATCTCCCACGCTTGATTGATTGCCCCACAATGTCTACAGTGGACACCCTGCTAATGATGCATGGAGTTAACTCACAAGGAGCCTGCTACCTCATACTCACTGGATTAAGGGGCAAGAAGGTAAGACTAGCACATTTCATTGGACTTAGAGTCCTCAGCTTGATTACTGTAATGCTGATACCTCACTCCAGGGATTTTCAACCAAATTCTAGACCCCCAGTTGCCAATTTTACCATAGGTCCCCCCATGACCTAAACTGGATCAAGACAAAGGGCCTGAGAGTTGCCCATATAAATGTCTGTAGTCTGCACTCCAAGATGCATGAGATCCAATCCTGGGTAGACCTATATAAACCTGAGGTGCTGGCCATCTCAGAAATCTGGCTGAAGCAACACATTCGTACCTATGAGGTGGAGTTAGATAGCTATGACACCTTCAAAAAGGGCAGAGATGGAAAAAAAGCAGGAGGGGTCCTCATCTATGTAAGAACCTCATTAGAATCTTCACTAGCCCCTCTTCCCCAGTGTAACTTTACTGGCTGTGAATCAATATTCATTAGGATTGTCCTAGGTCATGCAAAACACCTAACTATTGGCTGCGTATATAACCCTCCCAAAGTTGCCCACCATGCTCTGGAGGACCTGACAAAAGCTCTGCAGGAACTGTTCCCACAGAATTACTGCTCCTGGGGGACTTCAACTTAAAACGGGAAATGAGCACAAAGCAAGCATTTCGGGCCTCGTTCCTTGATGCCAACCTGACAGAGGTCATTACTGACATCACAAGACACAATGTCAAAACAGGGAACCATTCTACCCTAGCTCCAATTCTGGTTCTAGCCTCCAATTCTGCAAATATCCAAAGTGGCTGGCATGATGTCCGATGCCTTGGTGACCATTCGCCAACTTTCTGCATTTGGAAAAACGGGCCAGTAAAGGTTCCCCAGGCTCACTGCAGCCACAGACTTCTCAAAATTCTCAGCTGAGGCCTTCTAGAGCTTTCTGAACAGTGTAAACTGGACCCCATTCAAGCTTCTTTCCAGCATAGATGAAGCTGCAGAATTTTTTCAACAAGCCTTCTCCACTGCAGCAAACATCCATGCTTCCCTAAGGAGAATTCACTCAAATGGTCACTGCTACAGGTGGATCAGGCAGGAGCTAAAATCCCTAATGATAAGCTTAGACAAGCCTGGAAAAAGTACAGGTACTCAACCCTCCCAGAAGACCTGGCTGACTATAGGTCACTGAGGAGTTAATGTTAAAAGGCCACAAAAACCATAAAGAGGAGTACATTGAAAATGTCCCACAGAATAACCTGTCTGCCCAAGGTCCTTTTGGTCCTATATAAATGACCTGATAAAGGCAATAAAAACCACCCAGGGCCCTATAATCAGCAATGGTCAAACACTAGCGAAGGAATGAGGCAGGTGTTGCCTTCAAGTTTTCACTGACCTGGACATTTTTAAACAAACACCCCCCTTAAAAAAAAAAACGGACCTGGTGACTTCTGAAGTACTTGATCCTCTACTCCTGTACTGTCGCCTAAGGACAGTACACAACAAAGAAGTGCTCTCCTCCTGCAGTCCATCAAACCTACTGGATCTGTGGGACCAGGACGGCCTGGACCCTAGGATGCTCAAGGCAGCTGCCCTGCCATTGCCCTACCCATTACCTGGCTCATAAATAGGTCCTTGCTGGAAGGAGCTGTTCCCAAAATTTGGGAGCAGGCTCCATGGTGCCAGTCCACAAAGGAGGCCCTAGGGAACCAATAGGTAACTACAGGCCTATCGCCCTACTCTGCTAGTCAGACATTGCTATGACTGAAACTTGGTTATTAGAAAATCTCCTGGTTCTAAATTCCAAAAAAACAAAAGCCCTCCTGTTTGGACCAAGGTCCCTAGGCCTGGACTGTAGCCTCTTACTCCCACTTGTCACAGCATCTGGCTCAACAATAGAGGTGGTGCAGTCCTTCAAATATCTTGGCCTGCTGCTGGACCAAGGACACACTCTAAAACCCCACGAGGACTTAGTAGCCAAAAATATCCACCAAAAGCTCAGCCTGCTCTATCGCTTAAATGCTAAAATAATACCTGAGACCAGGATGGTGATCGCTAAGCATATCTTCCTCCCGACCTTAACCTATGTTGCTCCAAGTCTGCATGGAACGGCAAAGCAGGATTACAGTAGGTTACCAACCATGTATCACAAAATAGCATGCTGTGCCACAAAATCCCACCAGGTCACCATTGTAATATATTCACCTCACTCAGTTGGCCAGCCCTCAGCCTCAGACTTCAATACTCTACTATGTAACATATCTAAGCTCCTCAATGACCACCCCAGCCGGGCTAGCTAGGCTACTAACCCCAAAGTGGTCCAGCAGACTGCTCTGTACCACAGGGGAAAAAAGCTCCTGGAAGAACCCTGGGTCAGAACCACAATAGGCAGCAAATCCTATGCCCATGCTGCACCTGTACTGTGGAATACTCTCCCTGGCCACTTACAGGAAGCTACCTCCCTAGGGAATTTCCATAAGGGACTATGCAAGCACTTGTTGAACCACTGTCACTGTTCCTGTCCCGAGAATAACTATACCTAGCAGTATCATCCCACCTCTCTTTCCTCATTTCCTGATTGCTACTTACCTACCTATTTACAGCAGAGTGAAACATACCTTGGCCATACCCTAACAACCCCTTATTTAATGTTTGTGATTGCAATTATATGTTGTTGTTCAATTGTATAACCTTGCTGTATATAACTTTGCTGTACTATGTAAACTGTACTCTGTCTTAACTGTCTTCTTTGGCGATCCCTCAGTTCGAGGATGATCTCTACCATGGTTCACTGATGGGTCCTGAGGTGACTCGAGCAGCCAAGAGAAGATGATATTCCATGATATGACATACTCTGGAGTGCATTATTGCTATTATACAATGAGAAAAGAGGATTTGAAATGATCATCATTTTCAATTCAATAGACTTTATTTGAAAAAAAAAAATAATCCCAAATTTAACTACAAGTTAACAGGTTAAAACACTTGAACAATTAAATAGTTAAATTTACTTCAGAAATGCCTGTGATGCTGTGACTCTTAAACATCTAAGGTCGATTCCTCTGAACAGAATGACAGTTTAGTGATTTATTGCTTTTGTTATGAAGTCTCTCACTGGAACTTTCGTTCCTGTGGTATGCTCTGACATTTACAACAGCTTTCAGCCAATTAAGTTTTTTTTATTGTTTCAGACTGTTGTATAATTATGTATTCCAGGTCATCTGGGGGTGAGGTGAATTTGGGGGCTTTTTCAAACTGGGTGCCAAAATAGAAGTATCTAATCCTTATATGGATGTTTTGCTTTCTGCATTTCAATGAGACAACCAGGTCTAGATTACTGAAGCACAAGCAACCCAAGCGCTCCATGGATCTGCTTTGCTCTGTTATGGTTTTGTAGTCCACACTGTAGTGATAGTTTTCTCTGTCTTTCCCTGTATTTAAACATCTATTCATTAATACATTATTTTGATGTTTTGTATTCCCTGCTTCCCTTCCTAATGCTCCCATTCTGCTCTCCTAGGTCACACTTGGAAACAAGTTACTATGCTCAGCGTTGCTTCCTGGCCGTGACTTGTAGATAAATAAATCAGTAAATAAACTAGAAAAAAACAAAATAAGTGATTTTCTCATAGTCACACAGTGAGCTAGCATGGCTATGGCTAGATTTGAACCTGGGATTTTCTGGTTCATAGTTCAGTGTTCTAACCATTAGACCCCCCCCCCCCACACCTCTTGAGTTTTTATCCCATGTGTTAGAAGCAATGGTCAAGGCTGAAACTCTGAATGCTGAGGTTTTGAGTTATGGGCAGAACTAACAGAGCACTGTTAAAGATTGCAAAGATACAAACACAAAATACTGTAACAGGCAAATGTACCAATGGCAATTCTGTCTGCCTTTTCAGGGTTTGTTGATTATTTAGGCCCCAAATGAAGATTATAGCTTATTGTCATCAGTGTGACTATTTTACGTTTCAAATATTCTGAACTGAGGTGTGTAGAGAACTGAGCCCACTGACACCCCAGCAGAGAATCGGTCGGGTGATTCACCTTGGTTTGCTCCATAGACTTTGCATAGAGCTGTGTCAGCATAGTGAGAGAGAGATTATAATGTCATGGGCACAGTCAGAGAGATTATCAGGTGGCCCCAGTGAGAGAGATCATCATATATAGGAGGCATTCCATCAACAGGTATTATTGATCCACTAATTTTTTAATCACCAATGTCTGTTTTTATATTAAAAGTTTTGCATAATAAGATGGAATTCTGACATTTTTTCAATGTGACCGTGCATTTTTATATTAACTTAGGCCCTGCAACATCAAGTGAATCCTCTCTTTATTTAAAAAAGAACAGTTTTGTTGGCCTTAACTCTGGCTGAAATCTGCTTTCTGATTCTGAGAATGATGATCTCAGGTACTCTGAGACTACTCGTGTAAACAATTTCCATCCAAGGACCTCAGCCTCCAGTGGTACATTCCCCAGCCCCCCTTGGTGATTTTTATGAATATTGTCAACAGTAAGGCCTGATTCTGCCCCAGGTGTTGTTTTGCTAGACGTTTGTTATTTGTAGATGTCACCCATTTGTGCACATACATTGCTTTTAATTCCCAGAAGAATGTGTGCACAGCAGAACTCCCATTTTTAACTTATACCCAGACATACAGAACCCAATATTCATTAATAAACATTTGCATTGAAATGCTACTATCTGACCTTGCTGTGATGGAAGTGCTGTGGTGGTGATGAAGGGCAGTGCTATGGTAAGGTTGAGGACAGAGCTGGGGTGATGGCATAAAACTAGTGAGGTGGGAAGCAGGCAGGGCAGTGCTGTATGGCTAACCAGATTCAAATCTGGATCAGGGATTTAGAAACTTCCCCATTAGTCTCATCAACTAATAGTTTGCAAAAATGAGTTTGGTGCATTTTAGTACCTTTGGTACTTTGATTTTTTATTTGTTTGCAATTTTTTTACCCAGGATAGCCCAACTTTAATGCAACATCTCATTTTCAGCAGGGTCCTGAATCTACTCATTTTTGCAGTGGGGTGGGCTAGAGTACTGAAAAGCTAAGTACAGATTTGCTGACAGAGAGGGTGAAAGCACCCAGCTTTACCTTAAAGGTATATTAATATTTCTCTTACACTGAAAGTAGCAGGGTAAATGTGGAGAAAAATAAATTTGTAGGCAGTGGTTGGGGCACTTTGAACTTTGCCTTTAAAATTGTAACAGTTAGTTTGGGGAAACTAGCTCAAGAAATTAATCTTGGGCCTGAGCAGATTCAGAAACCCTGTGAATAAGGTGTGTAATGGGGGCAGTGGAGCTGTCAGAGGCTTAGTGCCTTCTAACAAAAACTACAGATTTGAGGGTCAAGTTACCTGGGGTCCTGTGCCGGTAGTACAGAGTTTGATGACAGAGAGGATATAAGCACTTAGCTTTGCCTAAAGGTATATTTATTTATATTTCTCTTCAAACTGCAAGTAGCAGGGTACAGTACATGGGGATCATAAAAGAGATTTGTAGGTAGTGTTTGGGGTACTTTAAAATTGTCTTTAAAATTGTAACAGTTAGTGTGGGGGACATTGTCTTAGGAGGCCAGATTTTCAAAGGCTGAGGAATGGAACAGGTGCTCAGCACCAAACAGAAATGATGCAAGGGGCCTGCTGCATCTGAATTTGTGCAAAGTCTAATTTTCAAATGGGACTTGCGGCAAATGCAGGTCAGTATGCACTGGACAGACTTGCACCATGCTTGCGGTGAACCACAGGTTGCACCATGGCAGACAGGGGGCCAGTGTCCTGAAAGTGAAGCACTATCCCCTGCCACTGTATTCCCAAAGCCTACAGGTCCTGTCAGTGCTTAGACTAGCCAGAGCTGGTCTAATGGACTCTCTCAGAAGGGGCATCAGGGTGAATGACAGCATATGTTTGAGGTACTATTGACAGAGAGGAAAAGAGCAACAAATGAAATAGAATGCTCTTAAGATGTCTACCCTAAGGCCAGGCATAATTTATGCCATGACATTTGCAATATGGATATGGAGATATTAGTTCACAATCTATGTGTGAGTGTACATTGTAAATGAGGGCTTGTAGACATATGTCCAGTGCAACAAGACAGACAAACATTTGTCAATGCTGAATGTTTGCTTGCTGGCATTTGCAGTGGAAGTGCAGAATTTAGACAGATGCAGTATAGGAATGGCACTGAAGTATTGAACTGATGCCAACTCCACCCTCACCCTGCAGAGATGGGCAGGCATTGGGGTGTGCCTTTGGGTCATTGTCCGTGACGGTCACAACCTTTCATCTCACTCTACCCTTCAGACACTGACACATTTTTGAGGTGTGCCTTGGGGTGTTTGGGCTTTGCATTCACCTCATTCCATAAGGAAATATGCTGAAATGGGCACAGTATAGGAGAATAGGGTGAACTCTGGGGGCAAAGGGTCCAAGGTGCACCTCGATGCCTGTCACTGGCTGCAGGGTGGGGTGGAATGGCATGAGCATCACTGTCGACAGTCCCAAGTCACACCCCTGAAGTCTGTTAGTCCCTACAGGGTAGGGCGTAATAGTAGAAAACCCTAATGCTCTGGACGTTTCTTGGAATTTTTACTCCAAGTTTTCCACATGGGCTTTTTGTGACTCCACCACATGAACAGTGACACTATCAGTTTGTTAGGTGAAAGGTGATTTTGCAGAGCGACTGCGCCATTTGGCGCCACAGGTGCAAACACACATTTCAAACAGGACGTGAAAGTGACAAGTGTACTGTTCATGAGGAGTGTAAAAATGGCACTGTTGAAAATCTAGAGGAAAATATTAAAAACTGGTGAAGTCACAGGCATGCTTAGAAACTGCACAATATACACCCGTAATGTAATTAGTTTGGGGATTTTTACAGCAGATTTTCAACATAGGCATTTTGGGACCTCCACTCATGAACAGTGTCACTGTGATTTTCTTAATCTGTCCTTAACACTAATTTCCACAGCAACCATGTTATTCTGCACGGAAGTGCGAAAACACATTTCAACCAGAGTTTGAAAATGACAGCTGTACTGTTCATAAGGAGGTGTGGAAAAATGTCAATGTTGAAAATCTGGATTTAAAATATTACAAATTTGTGAACTTACAAGGGTGCGTGGAAATTGCGCCATGCACGCTCATAACACAGTCATTTTATGGACTTTTGTCACCAAATTTTCAACATAGCCATTTTAACACCTGATCATGAACAGTGTCACTGTGATTTTCTTAATGTGTCCCAGATATTGATTTCACAAACCAACCATGTCAATGTGTGCTACATGTGTGAAAACACATTTTGAGCAAGATGTGAAAAATGACAGCTGTACTGTTTATAAGGAGGTGTGGTAAAATGGCAATGTTGAAAATCTGGAGTGAAAATATTAAAAATTCTTAAAGTTATGAGCGTGCGTAGTAACTGGGCAATGCATGCATGTAAAACAATCATTTTTGGGACTTTTTTCACCAAATTTTCAACATTGGGTTTTAGTGGGCCTACCTCATGAACTGTGACACTGTTGTTTCAGTAATCAGTCCTGAAAGCTGTTTCTGTGCAGTGACCACAAAATCACCTTTCAGACCGAATAACAAAATGACAGTGACTGAGTTCATGAGGTGGGGTCCAGGAACCCCAAATTGAAAATTTGGTGAAAAAATTCCCAAAAATGGCCGAGATATGCACCAAAGTTGAAAAAACATTTATACCATTATACAGCTTACCGGCATTTCTTTAGTTCGCAGCTGGATTTGAAGAGTGCAGAGCGTGTTTCGGTCCACGAAGATCATCGCGCCAACCTCTAGAGTAAGAATAAATTGTGAGGGGGTTTGGGAATTGGAGTATGGAAATGGTGGGCGTGTGTTGGGGAAGGGCAAGACAGTCAACGAGGGACCGTTTTTCTTACAGGTGTCGCTTTTCTTTTTTAGGAAGGCGATTTGGACTTTTGCCATGATGGGTGGGCTCCCAGCTTGGCAGCTGGAAGATTTGTTTGGGGGCAGTCGAGCCAATGGGGATTGGGCACCCTGTCAGCCATATGGACTGTTGCCACACTGGGGGGCTCCCAATGTGGCATATGGAAGTCTGTTGTTGCAGTGGAGCCAATGGGGACTGGGCACCTCCAGCGGACATACAGACTTTTGCCACACTGGGTGGGCTCCCAGCATGGCACCTGGAAGTCTGTTTTGGGGAGCAGTGGAGCCAACAGAGTTGGGCACCCCATTGGCCATACGGCGTGTGGGGTGGGGAACAGCATCAGCACATAGGGGTGGGCTTCCAGTGTGCTACTTGGGTGCTTGTTGGGTGGGGCAGAAAAATGGATCTGTCTATGACAGCTGTTCAGATGCAGTGCTGACATGTAGGCACTTTGCATACTGCCGACAGCAGTATGTAAATTGCCTGCCAAACAGAAATATGCAAATTGCCTACACGCTACCACCGCTGATTGTAGCGGTGTTTTGCTTTGAACTGTATGCCATTGCATCTGAACTGCTGTCATAGACAGCTCAAACGTTTATTGGTGCAGTGAGGCCGTGCCTGCAAGAAGGAGCAGGGCATTGGAAGCGAGGTGGCACACCTACAAAGATTCGTATGGTGGCACTATGCTTCTTGCACATGCTTGCAAGCAAACATAACAAATGGTGATAACCACACAGCTCATGTCTGTGTCAGTGGGCACTGTAACTGGGTGGAACGAGGCATACAGGTGATGGACAATAGATGTCACCACCTTGCATAACTGGGGTCATCTGATATTGGCCTGCTCAGTAGCATAAAACAGTTATGCACATATACCTGTGGCAGGTCCTGCAGGTTCTCGGCCCATAACAGTTGATAGCATTCCCTGAAGTGGTCAGGCAGTTGACTGACCCTGACCTCATGCCACAGCCAACCTAGCCAAGAATATGGTGCCTTGCTTTAGGTTGCACAGACACACACAGGCATTGCTCATCAGCGGCCTCATACCTGTTCCCATGGCACAATAATGCACTTATAACATTGCCTTGGGCATGATTATACACATGTCTGTAGGGTCCAAAATAGCAATGGAAAGGTAACACTCCCAGATCATGTATATGGGATGTAGATGAGAAGGCTGGGTTGACACCACTGAATTGAAATGGGGTTGTGCTATCCAGTCACATTGGACTACACATGCAGTGGATAACACCAACAAACATATAGCAGACAACTGGCTGACCACTGGGCATGTCGCTACAATACAGTGGACTGTAGTAGCATACAACATTTAATAGTACACCACATGAGAAGCTCTTATGGGGGGAGTTGTTGTACAACATGCACATCAGGCACAGCTGCTTCCTGATGTCTGAGTTCTCTGTATGGCAAGCTATGACTCCTTATTATGGCAGCGACAGAATTACTCTAGCCATATGCGCTGACACCACTGCCCACATCAGGCAGGCATTTCAGACTATGGGATGCTGCACGGTTGTCAGCCCCATGTCCTAAATGGCATGCATGGTCCAGCTGTCACCTGTCCAAGAGCATGATGTCTGGTGCTGCCAGAAACACGCACATACAGTACATGGCAGTTCTGTACTGTGCCTATTCTGCCTAGACTAGGAGGACATAGTCTATAGCAGTGTGGGTAGAGGACCCCCTGTCCCCGGCAGCTCCATGTTGGGGTGTGTTGGGGTGTACATGCCAGTGTCCACATGCTGCACATATATCTCTTGACATTCTGCCCCTATATGGCACAGGCATGGGCACTGGTACTCCTGTACTGTTGCTTTGCGTGCACAGGTTGGAACACTGTACATGAGTTAGATGTACCCGACATGGATGGGTACACAGTATCACTGGCTTTATACCATATATCCTCCATGCTCCCTCACACTGTCAGTCCCTGCTTTGCCCATTGCACAACAGCTGATGTATAGTAGGGCTTGTCGGACTCCATTGTGAGTTCCACAGCTTCTGTCAAGCCCCTCTCTTGAGTCATCTATTTGATGCAGAGGGCCACTGACGGCAGTTGTAGGGACTTTACCTCTGGGACCAGTGTACCAAAATCTGGCACAGGGATCACTGGTGCTCAGGGCTTTGCCATATACTGGCTGTTGGATGCATTTTGCATTACTCTAAGGGTCCTATCAAAATCTGGCCCAGGAAATTAATCTTGGGATTAAGTAGATTCAAGGAGCCCTGTGAATCAGGTGTGTAATGGGGGTTGGGGGAGTGGAACTGTCAGTTGCTTAGTTCCTTCTAGCAAAATACAGTGGATTTAAAGGTCAGGTTAGTTGGGATCCTATGCTAGTAGAGACTTGCTGACAGAGAGGAGTATAGAGTATAAACATTGAGCTTTACCTTGCAGGTATATCTATATTTATTTATATTTCTTTTCATACTGAAAGTGGCAGGGTAAGTGGACAGAAAAAAAAAGATTTGTAGACAGTGTTTGGGATATGTTGGAACTTGTCTTTAAAATTGTAACAGGTAGTGTGGGGGGAAACTAGTTCAGGAAACCAGCCCACTGATTCTGGCACTAGCTGATTCAGGAAGTCCCCTTTGAGGGAGGTTCCACCCGGTGTATAAAAACGGACACTCCTAATGTGTGCCCATACATGTTCAGCATGTGAGCGGAAAAGCACAGGAGTGGAACAGGAGAGCGATCGGCATCTGAAGGATCAGCTGGCATCTGAAGGAGGAAACAGGGAGGCAGGGGACTCTGACTTTTGACTAAGATAAGGTACCTGTTTGCTCTTGTTGCATTGACTACCAGGATGGGCAGAAGGTAAAGAGTAAGCTACAATAAGGAACAGGAGCAGCAGACTATCTAGGATAGGTGTATAAGGGACATAAACAACAAAAGGGTCAAACTAGAAACACCATATCGGGGTAAGGGTACACAAGGGATGGGTGAAAGCAAAAGAGTAGGCCAAAACGGAATAGAAGCATCACCTATCTAGGGTAGGCATACAAAGGAGAATAACAAACAACAAAGGGAAGGCTAGGAACACCCTATCAAGGTTAAGGATACATAAGTGTTTTCAAATACTTGTAAGGAGAATAGAATTGAGACACCGGTGGTGCAGTGGCTGTGTGGTGGCAGTTTTGAGACACCTTAAGGAAACTGTAGTGATGCCCCATCTGCATGCACCTCTCTGGGTTGAGGAAAAGGTTGATTGAATCCAGGTCAAGTTGGCCAGGATTCTCAGGACCTCCTCCCCCATCCAGGGGCCACCAAGTCTGCCACTATTATCTCAGAGGATGCAAAGGAGGCAGAATGGCTGGACTACATTTGGCTCTGAAAGGGTGGGGGCAATGGATCAGAGGCACATTCCTCAATCAGTAACACTACAAAATTCCAACACCACTCTGGTGGAGCAGGCGTGAACATGGAAGATATGGGTGTCCTTTGGGAGGGAGATCCCAAGGAGGGTGGTAAAGGACCCCAGAGGAAGAGAAAGCAACTAATGGTAGGGGATTCAATTTAGAGGGGGATAGATTTGGGAATAGAAAGGGGGGATCAGGTGCCTACATGACACCACTGCCTGGAGAGACGGGAAGCAGATCATGGGGATCACTAGGACAGAAAGGGGAGCTGGATATCATCGTCCACCTGGAGACCAATGACCTGGCCAGGGACAGGGCTAGAATAGTGCCGGGGGAGTTTATAGAGCTGGGAAGAGTTCTTAGACAGATAGCATGCTCAGTGGCTTTCCTTGAGGTGCTGCTTGTCTATGACGGGGGCGATACCTGCAACAGGAGCTTCAACTCATTGTTGAAGGAATAGTGTAGTGAAAAGGGGTTCAGCTATATTGGAGACTGGGGATCCACCTGGAGGGATAAGGACCGCTACAGGGTTGATGATCTGCATCCATCTAGGATGGGAACCCGCAGCCCTCGATGAATGGTTTAAATGTTACTTTGATGAACATTTAAACTAGCCAAGGGGAGTGGCAGATGGAATTGGGGAGACATAAATTGTCACACCAACAGGCTGAAGTAGAGAGTAGGGAGAATCTGAAGGGAGAGGAACCCTCTATCTGGCAAATTAGTAAAGGAACCAGGGTGGTTGAAATGAAGGGGAACGGGAACAGGAACAGGAACACTAAAAAGAGAGGATGAAGGAGAGAGACAAAAAAGAAAAAAGGGGGAAAATCTAGTCAGTTAACCCACTCGTGATGGGGCAATACTGGATCTGGTACTCACTAACAGGGACAGTGTTGCAGACATCAAGGTGGGAGGCCACCTGGGAACCAGTGAACATAGTACAATGTGGTTCGGTATAAGGACAGCTGTGGAATCAAACCACACAAAGGTGAGGGTCCTGTACTTTAGGAGGGCAGATTTTATGAAGACGGGTGAATGCCTCAGGGATGACCTGGGAAGATGGGATGACCTGGGTGGGGTGGAGGAAGAGACGGCAAAGCTAAAAGGGGGAATAGTGAAGGTGACAAACCTCTGCATCAAGCAAGTGAGCAAACGCAAGTGAGAAAAGAGAGAGACCACTATGGTTCTTGAAAGATGTGGCTAAAAAGGTAAAGGCTAAACAAGTAGCATTCAGAAGGTGTAAAGAGATGCAGAGGGAGGGAGATAGAGAGAGGTGTATCAGGGGAAACTGAGGGAACAGGGAAAGCAGTAAAGAGCATGAAGGTGCAGACTGAAGAGACAATAGTCCAGGTGGTAACAAAGGGGCAAATACATCTTTTTAAGTATGTAAGTGAAAAGAGGAAGACCAGGGGAGGGATTGTAAGGTTAAAAAAGGAAGGGGGACTGTGCAGAGGGGAAACAGGAAAAGGCATACAGAAGGGGGGTACTGTGCAGAGGGGACCAGGAAAAGGCAGACATCCTGAACAAATATATTTATTCAGTGTTCACAGAGGAAAGAAAAGGGGAGGGGCCAAAAAAAATAACAGGGGCTTTGGAGGGAGGAGGTGGTCACTAGTCCTTTTCAGAGGCGAGAGTACTGAAGGACTTGCTAATCTGAAAATGGACAAAGCAATAATGCCAGATGGTGTGATTCCAAAGGCGGTAAACCTGGGTAAGAAATTGATTAGGAAATAGGCGACAGATGGTTGTGGTAAACAGAGTTCACTCCAAGGAAGAGTGGGTGACTGGTGGGGTGCCTTAGGGCTCAGTGCTGGGACCAGTCCTCTTTAATGTCTTTATAAGTGAAATTGCAGAGGATCTGGAAGGAAGCCTCTTTGTGGATGACACACAAATATGCAATATGGTGAACACTCCAGTGGGGTGTAAAGGATGAGGAGGCACCTGAGAAAACTTGAGGAGTGCTCAAAGGTATGGCAGCTGGCTTTTAATGTGAAGAAGTGCAACATAACGCACTTAGTGCACAAAAACCCAGGGGCAGACTACAAAATGTGGGGAAGGATACGGACGACCACCAAGCAGGAAAGATTCCTGGGGATATCATCAGCTGACCTAAAGGTGGCTAAGCAGTGTGACAAGGCAGGTGGGAGGGCTAGTTGGATGCTAGGGTGCATAGGGAGGGTTATCACCAGCAGAAAGTGGGAGGTGGTGTTGTCCCTGTATAAATCATTTGTAAGACCCCACTTATAGTATCGTGTGCTGTTCTGGACACCACATATTTGAAGGATATAGACAGTGTTGGGGTAGTCCAGAGAAGGACAACTAAAATGGTGCAGGGTCTGCACTAAAAGCCCTACAACAAGGGACTAAAGAACCTCAGTATGTACACTCTGGAAGAGATGGGGGGATATGTCAGAGACCTTTAAATACCTCATGGGGATAAATACGGTATGGAAGGGAAGTATTTTGCAGAAAAAGCAGCTTAAGAACCAGGGGGCATGCTATGAAGCTGGAGAGGGGCAGATTCAGGAGAGATGAGAGGAAGTACTTCTTCATAGAAAGAGTGGTAGGTTCCAGGAACAGCCTTTCAGCAGAGGTTGTGGGGGTGAAAACTGTGGTGGGGCTCAAGAATGCATGGAATAAGCACAAGGGAATCATAGTTGAAAGGAAGGAGGGATGAGGGGGGAAGCAAAGGCCAGAGATCGATTAGGATTTGTGGTGATGCTGTAAGTAGGGAAAAAATGGACAGATTGAGTGGGCCAAGCAGTCCTTATCTGTTGTCAAATTCTATATTTCTGTTTCTGTGCTCTAACCACTAGACCCCACTGCCTCATCTATTTCAGTTGTTTCCTAACTTTTTTGATTTTGCTCAACATTGAACTGGATTTTTTTTACCCACTCACACAGAGTGGATGTGGCATCCAACTGACAACTGTACATGATTTTGTATAAACATTCCTCTCATCCCTGCTCAACTTGCTGTCATTCCCTGAAAATTGTAGGCAAATGTGCTTGTAAACACATCTGGTGTGTTTCCATGGCATCTTGGCTCCACACATGAATATCACAGCAGGATATTGTTAGTTTTATTTTGTTGGGCTAAACTAATTTCCCATGTTTATTCTCTCCATCTCCCTGAACACAGAGGTCAAGACAAAAGGAAGGTGTGTTGCTGCCTTTATACAACCAGATTGAAGGCCTTTCTGGGGATCAGCCAAAAGGTGGTGTAGGAGCACCAGCTGATCACAATTCATTCACGAGATGAGCACCTCACTGCAGCTTACACATAGCCACCAGTGGTCCCAGGGTGGGACTGCCAAGTCCAGTAGTGAACAAGAGGCCCCTGGGGCAGCAAAAAATATAGCCGCCACACCGCTTGTGCTGACTTGAACATCAGGAATGAGGAAAAAATATATAAGGCAGATTTATCCTTTCCTTCTTCCCCAAACAGTTGTTTTTCAGCTTCTACTCTCCTTTTTATCAGTTTCTGAGTCACCCTGTGATTCTGGTACATTTTCCTTGTTTATTTCAAATCTTATCCCTTATTTGTCTATCAGAAGGTTGAAGGGCACCAGAGCTGTGAAGTATGGATTTTGTGTCTGTAGAGTAGTTTGTCCAGTTACCTAAGTCTGGTGTGATTTATATAACCAGTTCCGTATGACATTTATGTGATCAGCCTTTGTTTCATTGTTTTTCTGTGGACACAATGAGATTCTGTCTTTGGGGCACAAAATCGTCCAACTGAAACCAGCAATCTGTTTCTGATATCAAGTCATATCCACAGGCAGCCAACACCTCCACTGCAAATGGCTGTCAACAGAAACTGGTCTTCTGATTGCTTTGCTTTTTAAGGGGAATAACCACTGTAAAAGTCTTGCACCTCAGTGTGGGATCCCCTAATCAGCACTTTAAAGTGCAAGAAAAATATTTTTTGCCAATGTGTTAAAACTGTTAACCTTTGTCCTGCCTTTTCTACAAATCACATGCTATGAAGCCAGAAGTACAGGCTTCATCCTGGAATCCCACAGTCAATGTCACAGCCAGGGATTAACCACAAGAGATTCAATAAGTACTGCTTGTTAACGGAGATAATAATAGCTCTGTTTTGCTGGCTGCTAGTCCTGGTGCCATACTGAGACTAAGTATAGCTGCACCAATCTATGCTTAGTCTCAGTATGACAGCAGGTCTGGCGCTTAGCAAAGTGGAGCTATTAGTAGCTCCATAACAAGCATCATAATTTGAATCTCCCATGGCTGATCCCTAGGTGCGACATCAGCGTTGGGGGATTCTCAGATGCTGCTCAGACGTGTGACTTCATAGGGCATTTATTTAGTGTTTCTTTACTGGGCAGATGCAGTAGATGATGCGATGTCTATCAGAAGGTTGAAGGGCACCAGAACTGTGAAGTATGGATTTTGTGTCTGTAGAGTAGTTTGTCCAGTTACCTAAGTCTGGTGTGATTTATGTAACCAGTTCCGTATGACATTTATGTGATCAGCCTTTGTTTCATTGTTTTTCTGTGGACACATTATTGTCAGCTCCAAAATGATTATTTTGGGGCTGACAGCTTTCAGAGCACAAACCACCAGGCCTGTTTTGGGGCTGGGGAGGTTTACCTGTGTTTGACTTGGATGTGTGGATTTTTCTCTGTTTGATTAGCAGGGTGCTTTCTCTGTCAAATTGTTGCGTAGGGCATCTTGCTGACAGGAAGGCACTCATCGCAGCGGTGGGTCAGAGTTTTAGCTGATTGTTTTGTGAGGGCACAGTTTAGGCCCAACCCCTTCCCACCCTCACCCCACCCACCCTGGAAATAGTTCCTTTATACCTGGGGTTCTGACATCATTTCTCAAGAGTGCAAGGTGCATATCACTGTCATATCCTCTCTAGCACACTGCACTAACAATATAAGCATACACATTGTATAATATATATATATATATATATATATATATATATATATATATTATATTACAAAACCAATCACACACACACACACAACACACAAAGAAAAAAATGTGGGGAGATAGTAATGTAATGGCTGTGGGGCAGCAGTCTTCCGGGAGTCTTTTCGAGGCTGAGATGCTGCCCTATTTGCAGACAACTTCTGCTCTGAAGGAGGAAGCTGTCCGTCTTCAGGCCACACTGGACAGTAGTAAGGGGACCTTCCTCCAGGCCACACTGGACGGTAGGAAGGGAACCTCCCCCATCCAAGGAGCACCAGAGCCACCACCACTACCTCAGAGGTTGTGAAGAAAGCACAGCAGTTGGACCACAGTGGGCTCAGGGAGGGTGAGGATGGTGGAACAGAGGCACACCCAGTCAGTTGTTCCACTCCACAATCCATACACCATTCTGGGGGAGCATAGCTCCCCTATGGATGCACCAGAGAGGAGACTAAGGAGGCTGAGGACAACTGTCACAAGGAAGGCCCACAGGAAGGAGGCAGAGGACACCACAAGGAAAGGAAGCAGCTCCTGGTGGGGGACTCAATAATTAGGGGGATAGAACTGGGGGGAGCAGGGAAAACTGAAGTAAGGTGCCTGCCTGGTGCCATGGCTTGGAGAGACAGGAAGCGCATCCTCAGGATCACGAGAAAAGCTGCATGGAATCTGAGCTGGATGTCATTGTCCACCTAGGGACAAATGACTTGGCTAATCATGAGATTAGAGCAGTGCAGAAGGACTTTGTAGAATTGGGGAGGGGCCTAAGACAAGTAGCACACACAATATCCTTCTCTGAGCTGCTGCCTGTCAATGGCATGAGTGAGGCGAGGGTACTTTGCACCATGCAGTTTAATGAATGGTTGAAAAAATGGTGAGCACAGGGGTTTGGCTTCATTGGGGACTGGGGTTCCACCTGGAGGGACACCAGCCTATACTGGCAGGATGGTTTGCATCTATCCAGGAAGGGAACAAGTCTTTTGAGCAATTGGTTTAAATGCTTCATTGGCAAGCTTTTAAACTAGTCAAGGGGGGAGGCACTGATAAGCAGCAGGAAAATCCCAGCCTCTCCCTACAAAACAGGGTACTAAATGAGAAAAAGACCAAGGTAGACAGGTCAGTGGGGGATGCTGCAAAAGAAGGTAAAGCCATCAAAAAATGGAGAGCAATGAGTACCAATGCCCGTAGTTTGAGTAACAAGCTTCCTGAATTAGTGGCCTTGATGGAGGAGGAACATCTGGATATTCGTGGCAGTCACAGAAACATGGTACACACAAAACCATGACTGGGACATAAACATACCAGGATACACTATCTACAGGAGGGACAGGGAGGGTAAAAGAGGAGGAAGAGTAGCTCTTTACATAAGGGAAGGAATCAAAGCAACAGAACAAAATGGAAAACAGGAGGAGAAGAAGCACTGTGGGTAAATTGAGACCGCAATGGCACCACAATCCGCACAGGGGTTAGAGACAGACTTCTCAGGGGGGGAGAAATGGACAAGGAAATAATAGAAAGAATACTTAGAATGGCAGAAAAAGGGGAGATATTGCTGATGGGTGATCTGAATATGCCAGATGTTAACTGAAGTGCAGTTGCAGCAGCCACTTCAAAGAGTGGGGTTATTCTAGATGCCCTACAAGGAGCATGCCTTAGACAACTAGTATTGGAGCCCACTCAAGAGGGAGCAATCTTAGACCTGGTTCTCTCAAATGGAGATGAAGAGAGGATCACAGATGTAGAAGTGGGTAGCCATCTGGGAACTAGCGACCATCGAACAGTATGGTTCACAATAAACACAGCAATAGAGTCAAGCCATACAAAGGCAAAAGTACTGGACTTTAGGAGGGCTGACTTTGTCAAAATGGGTGAGTGCCTAAGGAATGCACTCACAAATGGGCAGGAAGGAGGGGTGGAAGAACAATGGGGAATAATAAAAACTGCCATCACAGAGGTAACAAGCCTTTGTGTGAAGCAAATTAACAAAACGAAATGATGTAAGAAACCACTATGGTTCTCAAAGGAAGTGGCAGTGAAGGTTCAAGAGAAAAGAAAGCATTCAGGAAGTACAAGGAATCACAGAAGGAGCAGGACAGGAACTGTATCAGTTAAAGCAAAAGGAAGCTGGGAAGGCAGTCAGAACAGCAAAGGCCCAAACCGAGGAAAAGATAGCCAACTCAGTTAAGAGGGGGATAAACCTTTATAGGTACATCAGGAGCAAGGAAGACCAAGGGAGGCTAGTGAGGCTTAATAAAGAGGAGGGAGGTGGGCAGAGGGTGACTGTGAAAAGGCAGAGATACTAAACAAATATTTTTGCTCAGTATTTACAAAGGAAGTGGGAGGTACCTAAACAAACAGTAGAAACACTCTGGATACAGAAGTTGATACCAGCCCATTTACAGAAGAAAGGGTTCTGAAAGAACTCTTAAAACTGAAGGTGGACAAAGCAATGGGGCCTGATGGGATTCATCCCAGAATTCTAAAAGAACTAAGGGTAGAACTAGTGACACCACTGACTATCCTCTTTAACAAATCATGGGAGGATGGGGTGGTACCCGAGGACTGGAGGAGGGCAGATGTGATTCCCCTTCACAAAAGTGGGAGCAAGGCAGAAGCAGAAAACTACAGACCTGTTAGTTTAACCTCAGTGGTAGGGAAAATGATGGAATCACTCTGAAGGAAAGAATTGTTGAGTATCTAGAGGCCAGAGGGCTCAGGACCCAAGGCAGCATGGATTCACAGCGGAAGGTCATGCCAGACAAATCTGATAGATTTCTTTGACTGGTGACCAAAGTAGTAGATCAGGAGGGCCTGTGACATGGTCTACCTAGACTTTAGCATGGCATTTGACACAGTCCCACACAAAGATTAATATACAAGTTAGCCAGCCTGGGAGTGGGTCCCAAGATGACAGCCTGGGTAAAGAATTGGCTGGAGAATAGGACACAGAGAGTATAGTAAATGGAGTCCACTCTGAAGAAAGGGGGTTACTAGTGGGTACCGCAGGGTTCAGTATTAGGACCGGTCCTCTTCAATGTCTTATAGCTGACGCTGTAGAGGGACTGAAGGAAAGTGTTGTCTTTTGCAGATGACACAAAGATCTGCAACAGAGTTGATGCAAGATGGGGTGGAAAGGATGAGAGGGACTTGGCAAGGTTAGAAGAATGGTCAAATGTATGGCAGCTTAGATTCAATGCTAAGAAGTGCAAGGTAAAGCACCTGGGAAACAAAAACCCAGGGGAAGAGTACACAATGGGGGTGAGATACTAACAACAACAAAAATGGAAAGGGACCTGGGGTAGTCATATCAGATGACCTAAAGGTGGGCAAGCAATGTGAGAGGGCAGCAAGAAGGGCTGGGGGGATACTGGGATGCATAGGGAGAGGCATCACCAGTAGAAAACAGGAAGTTATTATCCATCTGTACAGACAGTTGGTGAGACTCCATCTGAGTACTGCGTGCAGTTCTGGAGACCCAATCTCCGCAAGGACATAGACAGGATGGAGGCTGTCCAGAGGAGGGCAACTAAAGTGGAACAAGGTCTGCACCGGAAGGCATATGAAGAGAGACTTATGGAGCTGAATATGTATAGCCTCGAGGAAAGGAGGGAGAGGGGGGACATGATAGAAACTTTCAAGTATCTCAAAGGAATCAACAAAGTCCAAGAGGGTAGCATCTTTCAAAAAGAGGTGTGCAAGAACAAGGGGCACAATTTGAAGATAGAGAGGCGGCTCAGGGTAATTTAAGGAAGTATTTTTTCACAGAGAGGTTGTGGATGCATGGAGACGGACTTCGGAGGAGGTTGTGGAGTCAAAAACAGTGGTGGAATTCAAGCATGCATGGGACAGTCATAAGGCAATTCTAGGGGTTGGGGGTAGGAAGAAGTAGGCTGCTGGTTAACTAGGATCTGCAGCTTATCCAATAGGTAGGAAATGGGCAGACTGGGTGGGCCAAGCGGTCCTTATCTGCTGTCAAAATCTATGTTTCTATGCTTAATTTTCGGGCCTGATCTGGTGGAGGAGCTAAAAGAGTTATACATAATGCAGATGTCAAGGCAATAGTAAACAAGAGCACTGGCAAGGATACATTGATTGGTAGCAAACAAGTTAATAAGTCATAATAAACATTTGAACATCATATATCAACTGGTTACCAGAACATTAGGGAGGAATACACAATAAGGTAAGCAAAGTATATGGGAACAACTCAGTTATAAATTGTAATGGGTCAGTAAGCCATAGTAAACAAGACAGTAGGCACACGTCTAATTATCAGTGGAACTTCAGTACTTCTTTAACTCCCTTTGAAAGTGTATGTGAGTTATTGCCCAAGGGTCACAGGAAGGGAGTTCCAATCCAGAACTTAGGTGCAAAAAAAGGAAAAGGATTATTTCCTCACTATTAGATGGGCTGTGACATCTTAATTCACCTGAGAATTGTGGCAAATTCATCTGGTATGAGCTATGTTTAGCATTCACAGATTGTGCAGTATGCAATTCACCACAGCTGCAGTGACTGTTACTATGTGAGTTTATGCAGTTCACATGTTTTGGCAAATGTTTGCTAAGAACTGAATAGAAAATTCCCTGCAACTGTGTAGTGCATGCACATTGTGGCAATTGGTGTAGTACAATTCATTCAATTGCAAAACGTTAACTGTGCAAATCGTGGCACTATGCTCCATGCTATATGAATTGTTCAGTTTTCTAACTTCATATGGAACTACCCCATATGTGTTGAGCACTTGGGGACAGAGAGGAGAGGAGAGATAAGTCACAAGACCACAGGTGTGAGGAGGGATATGACAAGTTCAACCAAGTATGTGTTTCATTTTGAATACAATGCCTGGCAAAAAAATGTTTATTTAGCACTTAAAGTGCTAATCAGCAGGATGGTATGGGGCTTTTACAGTGCATTTTCATGCTTTAATTTGTGTTTTTTATCTCTCTGTACATGCTTTCCCCATCGGTATGTACAGGATGGTGAGCGGGGCCAAACATGGGGCACAAAAATAGGATAATCTTCAGAAGACTCCACAGAGGAGGGTTGCTGTGATCTACCCGGACACTGAACTGATTTGCCATGATGTGGGACTACTGCTCCCCTGTAGAGGAAAGCTGAAGAAGGCAGCACTGAGAGGTTTGCAGAAGTATCGGTGGTACAGCTACACCCCAAATTAATAATGTCTTCAGGGATAACATTTAAAAAATGTACTGTTCTTTCTCCCTATAGTCCCCTATTCTCATGTCCTCTTTCCATCATGGCAGCTATTCACCTGCATGCACCATTTCTTTGATTAAGAGGTTGAGGTTAGTAAACTGCTTTCACAGTGTGAGCCAAGCTGCCCTTTAATTTTCCAGTAGAAAGTGCTTGTTTGTGAACAGAACCCACTTCTTCCAAGAGACTTACTGAAAAACCTCAACACCTTAGATCTTGATCCTGTCAGATGACAGAAGGTAAGCAGGGTTGAGCTTGGTCAGTTGTAGGATGGAAGGCCTCCATTGAACATCAAGTGTTGCAGGAAGTGGTGTTGATATCTCTGCAGGAGCACTCTCCTGTGGTGAAAACTAACTGTACTGAGGGCCCAGAAAGGTATTTGGGGGCACTGTGCTGTCAGAGGTGCTGTCTTTTGGATGAGATGTTGAACTGAGCTCCTTTATGCCTACTCTGGTGGTTGATCAGATGGACATTAAAGATCACATGGCACTTCTCGAAAAGAGTAGGGGGATTTCCCCAGTGTCCTGGTTGAATTTAGCCCATTCACTAAAAATACCACGAACAGCTTATCCTGGTGCAATGTCAATCAGTTTGCATCTGTATCCCCCTTCCCCTGGGATGAGGCTGAAACGGGAAGTAGTTCCTAGTCAACAGAAACTATCTAATTGACTGACTGACTAATAAACTAACTAAACTAACCTACTTTTGTGTCACACTACTGCTTTCTTCCTAAGAACTTAATTCCAAAGGGGTTACATAACATGGCACTCTGAGTCACTCCAAGACAAAGCAGCGCCAGTGGTGCAGGTCCACACTGAAACCATACGGGCCATGACTGAGTGGGTGGGAAATGGGTGTAAGGCTGGTAGTATAGCCTAAATCTAAGAGTAATGCACTGTGAATGAGCTTAGTACATCCAGCAGACCTGGGTTTGATTCACACAACCTCCACTTGCATACTGTGTGACTCTGAACAAGTCATTTAACCTTCCCAGTACTCTGGGTTACCCATGAAAACAGACACTTGTGCCTAGTGGGCCTTACCTGGTTAACAAAGGAATAAAATAACAGAAAAAGGTTGAGTGCTGCAGTCAGACCTAATCAGTGAACTCAAAAGTATGATCTTTTTACCATACAGTATATACTATATACTATGGGTGGGATATTTAGAAGGGTTGCACATGGCGCAACACAGTTGTGCCATGTGCAACACACTGATGTGCCCCAGCATGATATTCAAAAGGGGAAAGTGCATTGTACAATTCCCGATGTGCCAGGGCACATCAGTAATGTATGTGGTGCAAGTAGGGGGAGCTTGCCCATGCATACCCCCGCACATCCCGATATTCAGCCTGGGATGTGCGGAGCCCATACAGGCACAACCCCTACATGCACCACATACAGTTGGAGCAACAGCCAGCCACCCACAGGTGAGCTGCAGTATTGCAGGGCACAACACGGCAGCTGCCAGCTGTGGGTGGCCACCTGAGCTCTGGCGGCACCCTCCGTCAGGTAGCACCCCCCCATGCCCGATCGCGGGCGTATGTATAATAAATTAATTGTCCCATATCCCTGGTGGTCTAGTGGACCACTCGCAGCCCGATCACGGGCATATGCATAATAAATTAATTGTCCCATATCCCTAGTGGTCCAGTGGACCGATCGTAGCCTGATCGCGGGCATATGTATAATAATTAGAACGTCCCATTTCCCTGGTGGCCCAGTGGACCACTTGCAGCCCAATCGTGGGCATATGTACAAAATTTAAAATGTCCTATATCCCTGGTGGTCCAGTGGACTGCTCACAGCCCGATTGTGGGCAGAGGTCAAGATATGTGAATGAATCCATTCACATATCTGGACTGAGTGGTACAGTACAGTCTGCATGCCCATTGGCCCATGCTGTGGACCAATGGGCATACAGCTGTACTGTATGCAGTCAGTCAGCGGGCGGCCAGGCAGCTTGCGGGTGGGGAGCTGCCGCCTGCTGCTGACTGGGGGGGCAGGGTGGTGGGCCCAGTGGGATGGTGGGGAGGGGTATCGCTGGACCACCAAGGATGGGATTTAATCTTCCTTTAGACCTCTGCCTGCGATCGGGCTGCGAGTGGTCCACTGGACCACCAGGGATATAGGACATTTTAAATTTTGTACATATGCCCGATCGGGCTGCAAGCAGTCCACTGGACCACCAGGGATATGGACGCTCTAATTATTATACATATGCCCGTGATTGGCTCGGTGGTCCACTGACCACCAGGGATATGAGATGTTTTAAACTTTATATATATGCCCGCGATCGGGCAGTGGGCACTTTGCCGCTTGTGCGGGGGGTGTCGGTCCCCAATGGCTGCAGCCTGACAGGGCATCAGGTGCAAGTCACTGGGGATGGGCACGCCTGCATGTAAATGGGGCCATAATGACATGCAAATGGCCCCATTTGTGCCTTGCATGCATTATGGCCCCATTTGCATGTGCACCTTTGAATATCATGGTTGATGTGCCTAGCACAACGGCACTTGCGCTGGTGCATCCCCCTGCCCTCTCTGGCCACTTGCACTGGTGCAGTGCCACTGCGCCATGCACAATGTAGGTGGCTACAGAGCGAGATTCAACGGTGCTGAGCCATTCGCGCAGCACGCTGATTATCACCCTGTCAGCTTCCTGGCACATCCCAGTTGCACTGCGCCCAGGCTTGTGCCACAGCCTGGCACAGTCTGAATATCCCACCATATATATATATATATATATATATATATATATATAATATATATTGTACTTGCCCGATAGGGCCAGTATGGTTAGGTTGCACGGTCACTTCTATGTTAAACCTAAAAGTTTGTACTTTAATAATTTTGCAACCGTTTGTCCAATTTGCCTGAAATTTGGAATGCGCTACCATAGATCTCTGGATCTGGAAAGTTTTGTTCCAGTTGGATGTACTGTGGGGCGACCAAACTTTGAAAAATCACGCTTTTTTGTACATTTTTCGGTAAGCCATAATGGACTAAAGAATGCATTTCAGTGGCTTCAGATTTATTTGTCTATATTTAGCCTGGGATGAACCGGTGCCTTTTGAAGATTTGGTGAAAAAATATTGCTCCGTTCAAAAGTTATTCAATTTTTTCATGTCCCATTATAGTCTATAGGAAAATGTATATATGCACTGCGAAAAATTTCGCAATCATATTTTCTGGTGTTGAGCTCCCTGAAATTGTTTTCATGCTATTGCCATCATGTTTTCAGTTAGAGAGGGAGAAAAAAAACATTGCAACTTTAAAAATAATGCGCTTTGGTAAACAGCAACAGTTGTGTTTACCTAATTGGGCCCTGAGGAACATGACCCTGGCATTGGCTTTTCACCAGCTGGTCTGGAAATATGTTTTTAAAACTTTTTCCACCATTTCGCCATTTTTTGACTGTGTCAACATTCTTTGTTACCATGAAAACAATCACGGTTAAAAAAAAATAACTGCAATGACATTTTCTATGTGCATGATAACATTTCCATTATAGAGATAGGAGTGCCGCAAAACTATTACAGTAATTGTGGTAACACTGCACAAAAACATTTAGTAATGTGTTGTTTTCTTTGTCAGTGCATTGTGCCAAGGTTGATTGTGCTTTTGCCATGAAATTTGCAGGGTGGTTAGCCATGGTTACACAGAGTTGCCTATTGGTGGTTTGGTATGAGAACATTGAACAGGCCCATAGTTTAGAAATGTTCCAATAGGATAACACTATGGTGCCCATCATGCCTTTTGGTACCCGTAGCTTGAAAACGGTTCAAGATACGGATTTTTTGTGGCAAAAATTCTTGGTCCCCCTATAGGGGGACTTACACCTATTTGTTTTTGGAGAGGTACTTCATTTGCCACAGATGTGTATGATTATGCACAAATGGTCTGCTTGGTGGAAGTGTAAGGGCCCGAAGGGCCCTCTGCTCTCACTTACACCTATCTGTTTTTGGATAGGTGCTTTATTTGCCACAGATGTGTATGATTATGCACAAATGGTCTGCTTGGTGGAAGTGTAAGGACTCGAAGGGTCCCTCTGCTCTCACTCACACCTATCTGTTTGGATAGGTGTTTTATTTGCCACAGATGTGTATGATTATGCACAAATGGTCTGTGTGGTATGTAGGACCCGAAGGCCCCTGCTCTCACTTACACCTATTTGTTTTTGGATAGGTGCTTTATTTGCCACAGATGTGTATGATTATGCACAAATGGGCAGCTTAGTGGGAGCGCTGGGCCTTAAGGGCCCCACGCTCCCACTTACACTGATATCTTTTTGTAGCATTACGTTTACAAACAGATATCACTAATAACTTGCATCATAGTTTATCCCAAAAAATAAGGTACATTAATTGAAGCAAAATATGCAAATACATCAGTTTGGGATGATAGCACAGCAACTGTAGTTTGCAAATGTTATCTTAGGGTTAACTCTCTCCTTAACCTCTCCCCCCACCCACACACACACAGCCTGCAGAACATTAACATTTTCCATTCCGCCCACTTGTCACACAGACACACATAGCCACACACAGACACACACACAAACGCACACACGCACACTCTGACACACACACACATGCGCATGCACACACACACACACACACACACACACACACACACACACACTCTCCTCCTGGGTGATGTCTTGTTACTGCGTTAACATGATGTGCACATATAGTACATAATAAATGAGTAAGAAGACACTGTTGGATGGTTTATAAGTTTTTTACTAACTTTATGAAAAAGTACAATACATACAGGTGGAAGATCAAAAAAAAAGAATTATTCTGTTTAATTAAAAAAACTGGTGTAACATAAATTATAAAAAATATTGATTGCCATTACTACTTTTTTGATATGTTATGTATATTTATATCTTTAATATATACATTTGAAATTGTTGTACAAAAAATATTAAATCTTTCATAAAAAATAACAACTTAAACCAAAATAAATATATGTTTCAACTATTATACAAAAACTTTGTTAATTTAAACATAAAAGAAAGGTTTCTTCACCCATGGAAAATAAATCTTTTATAGCATAAAAAAAAAATTATCTACTTTGAAAATTCTGGTAGAGACAGTGGGGACTGCTGCTCGAGGCTGTAAGGAGACCTGGAAGGGCTGGCCAGGTAGGAGGGTGCAGGAGAAAGTGGAAGTTTGTTTTTCTGGGGAAGGTACACAGAGGGGCAGAGAAGAGGACAGAAGATATGTTCCCTGGAGACCAGGACCTTGCTGTACTGCTGTAGGTTGTGGTGCTGGATTCACTTCTTCAGCTGTTATTTTCTTGATGCTCTTTGTGAGCACTGAGACAGTCTGATTGTGATATATTATTTGTTGAGTGTTTGAATTGATAGCTTTATCAATGTGTGCCAAATTAATGATTGTGCCTCCCTGTTTTTTATTCTGTTTTGTGACCAGTTTTGTAAGTGTTTTAATGTTATCATTGGTTTCTTTTTGGGCCTGAATCAGACTGTCCAGGTGCTCACAAATTGCTCGAGTATGCATGCTTTGTGGTTCTGTGAAAAAAAAACACATACAAATACAGATTATTAGTGTGACAGTTTTTTTTGTATAGCTTTTATACTAAATGTGTGATTTCAGTGTTTTCCTATTGAGACTTTTGTTCTTGCTATTCATTGAACCTATTACTGTGTTATCTAATCAAGAGATATGCTACTTTTTATGTTTGCTTGCGTGCATGCTCAAGAAACATGTTGCGGCAGCTTGCTGCAGAAGCAGGTTGAGGAGGTGCGACACTGTTGTGGCCAATGCCCCTGATGCCTTTTGAGGCTTGGCCCGCTTTCCCCAATGTGGTGGCACACTGCTGCTGACAGTAGTTCAGCCAGGATGCCACCACCTTGAAACGTTTTTGCCGCCTCAATCAGGGGCTGCCTCATCATTGCAGCATCAGCCATTTCACTGCAATGTGGGAGCGAACCCTCATTGTAGGATGGTACCTTGCTGTCCCATGCCTTGACCCAGTACATTTGCAGATGGGGGAACCCACTCTCTGTTGACATACTGTGACCCCTTCCCCCATTTGTTTGCTGTGGAAAATCAGTGTTTGGGACAGATTAAGATTGAGCGAGTGAGAGAGAGAGTGAATGAGCTCAGCTGAGCTCTGTTGGGACTATTGCAGGTTTCTTTTTGGGCAATGCAGGCAGGAGTCTAATACAAGAGGGCAGCCTACAGCACCGGAGAAACAGAATGAGTGAGCGAGGGAGGGGAATGAGCGAGCTCAACGGAGTTTGTCGGGACTGCTGCGATTTCTTTGTGGGCAGAAAAGGCATCAACACAGGCAGGGAGCCCAGCTAAAAGGACAGTCTGCAGCGTCCGGAGAAACAGAACGAGTGAGTGAGAGAGGGGAGTGAGCGAGCTCACAGAGCTCTGTCAGGACTGCTGCCATTTCCTTTGTGGGCAGAAAAAGGCACCAATGCAGGTAGAAGCCCAGTACAAAAGGGCAGCCTGCAGTGCCGGGAGAAACAGAATGAGTGAGTGAGGGAGGGGGAGTGAGTGACCTCAACGGAGCTCTGTCAGGACTGCTGTGAACTTCTTTGTGGGCAGAAAAAGGCTCCAATGCAGGCAGGAGCCCAGTACAGAAGGGCAGCCTGCAGCTCCTGGAGAAACAGAATGAGTGAGTGAGAAAGGAGTAGTGAGCGACCTTAACGGAGCTCTGGTGGGACAGCTGCAAACTTCTTTGTGGGCAGAAAAAGGTGCCAATGCAGGCAGAAGCCCATTAGAAAAAGAAGGCCTGCAGCGCCAGGAGAAACAGAATGAGTGAGTGAAAGAGGGAAGTGAGCAAGTTCAGTGGAGCTCTGTCAGACTGCAAGGCGGATTTCTTTTGTATGCTGAAAAGTCATCAATGCAGGTATTGCTCCAGTACAAAAGGCGTGCCTGCAGCGCCAGGAGAAACAGAATGAGCAAGGAGAGAGGGGAGTGAGCGAGCTCAATGGCGCCTGCTGGACTTTTAGAGTTGCCCACCCTCCCACCCAGTGTCCTCTGTGGTCCTATATTACAGCAAGGTCTCTGGAGTGGAGACAAAGCAATGATTGGATACTTTTAGGATTGTTGTAATAATACAGATTTAGTTGTTCTGTTTATTTCTCTAACTGAGCTAAGTACTGAGCTATACTGTTATGATTGCTGTAATAATACATATTTATTTATTCTGTTTATTTCTCTAAGCTGAGTAATACTTGGAGTGCAATAGGATTTCTAACTAGGCTAATTGAAACTATATGAGAGCTGAGAACAAAAAGTATGGTAGCTGACAGGTGAAAAACGGACAAGGAGGCTTTAGGATTGCTACAGTAATACAGTATCTAATGGATGAGATTTGAGACTGAATTAACCCGGTTGGCAAAGGGGCAGTAGGGGGACTAATGTGTGAAGGGGAACAGGAATTTGAGTAAATAGGAGCCTAACAGTTGTATTAGGGTACAGAACCTGGCAGTAAGAGCCCATAACATAAGATAGGGGCCAAAATAGGGCAGGTTCCATATATCAATAGGGCAGGCATCTTTGGAAGGGTGTTGGGGTGTACAGGGTGTGGGTCCGCCATGATCCTGGACTGGGCTTGGAGGATGGGGGGCTGTATGGTCTGTAGATGACTGGCTAGTTTGCGGGAGGAACTGTGGAAGTTAGGAGGAGTCTAAGGGCAGGCAGATGAGTTTGGTAGGCATCCTGGCTGGGGATAGGGATGGCAAGGGGATGGAGGAGAACAACTAGGAGTGAAACTGACCCCAGTATCAGACACACTAACAGAAAGGAGGGAGAGAGGAGGGTGCCAGAGACGAGGGGGCCTCCTGATGGGGGAGGAAGAGACCATGAGAGTACCAGGGGAGAGAGCAGATGACTGCGGGCATGGAGGGACCAGGGGTGGCATGGAGGGAAACAAGTAGGAGGAGGGACCAATAGGGGAAGAGATGTAGGAGGGGTATCAACTAGAAATAGATTCAGACCTCTGCTGTGGGAGAGAGAGGAGAAGCAGGAACATACTGACGGGGGGAGAGGACAAGCAGGGCATGAGAGGGATGGCAACAGGTAAGGGAAGAGATAGCGAGGACGAAAGGGTAGAAGGGGCTAGTAAGGAAGGAGGGGGTGGTGACTGGAGGAGAGAAGGCTACAGGAAGGGGAAAGGAATGGAGGGTCATCACTATCGGGGTAGAAGGGAATGGGGGCTCTAAATCAACAACAACGGGGATAGGAGAGGAGTTGGAAATCAACAGAGGAGGAGGAGAGGTCAACATGGGAAGCCTAGTAGGAAGCAGTCAGGCTGGAAAGGGGTTCAAGGGGGATGGGAGGAATAAGGCAGAGAAAACAGGTGAGGTGGAAGTAGGGGGTACAGATACAGAAGGCACACAGGGTGCAGCTGACAGGGTAAGGGGCAGGGACGAATGAATACTGGGGTGGTGGAAGGGGCATTAGAAGGGAAAGGGGTAAGGGATGGGTGAGTACACATCCTGGGGGATTCTATACTGAAAGGGGTGAGATGGGACAGAAGGGGGGAAAGGCACAGCCGTATTTGAGTTGAAGCTATCCCCAGGTTGGCTGCAGGAGGGGCAGGGCAGGCACTGCTCAAGTGTGCAGCAAGGGGGAGGAAGAAACCTCATTTAGTGTTGCATGTGTGTACAAATGACTTGGCGGGGGAGACTGTGGAGGTAGTGAGGGGAAGGTTCTAGTAGTTGGGCAGGCAGTGTGAGTGAGTGGGTGGGGGAGTCGGTGGCATTCTTGGAGGTACTGCTGGTACCATGTGCAAGCATGGGGAGGAAGGATAGGATTGAGGAGTTCAATGAGTGGCTGAAGGATTGGTGCCACACCAAAAAATATGGGTTAGTGGCTAACTGGGGTAGGGTCTGGGGGGAATAGTGACTTGTACGCAGGGGACAGGGTACACTTGAGCAGGAAGGGAAGGGGAGTAGTAAAGGCAGGATTAGAGGGGTATATCTCTACTAAGGTGGATTTAAACTAGTGGCGGGGTGGCCAAAAGATTGAGGTTGGTAGAAAGGTCCAGACAGGGGAGCCTAATGAGCTCATTCCCTAGATATACAGTGGCGTGAAAAAGTATTTGCCCCCTTCCTGATTTTCTCTATTATTGCATATTTGTCACACTGGATGTTTTCAGGTCTTAGACAAAATATAATATTAGATAAAGGAACCTAAGTGAACAAATAACACTTTTTTTACTTATTTCATTTATTTAATGAAAAAGTTAACCAACACCAACTGGCACTGTGTGAAAAAGTAATTGCCCCTAGTTAAATCAACCCAATTAAAGGGATAATTAGAGTCATTGATTGAACACAGCCAGGTTTGATTACAGCCGGCCCTGCTCAATATAAACCTCACTTATTTTGGCCCTACCATCAGAGTCACATTGCCAGCACAAAGATTCAACAGAGCACATTATGCCATGATCAAAGGAAGTTCCTGAAAAGATCAGAAAAAAATTTGTTGCCCCTATCAGTCTGGAAAGGGTTACAAAGCTATTTCTAAGCTCTGGGACTCCATTGAACCACAGTGAGAGCCATAATCTCCAAATGGAGAACACTTGGAACAGTAGTGAACCTTCCAGGAGTGGGCGGCCTGCCAAAATTACTCCAAGAGGCGCAGTGTAAAATCATCCAAGAAGTCTCAAGGATCCTAAAACAACATACAAAGAACTGCAGGCTTCTCTTGCCTCAGCTAAGGTCAGTGTTCATGACTCCACAATCAGAAAGAGACTGGGCAAAATGGGCTTCATGTGAGAGTAGCAAGGCGGAAACCACTGCTAACCAAGAAGAACACAAATGCTCATCTCATTTGCCAAGAAGCACCTGGATGATCCACGAATCCTTTGGGAAAATGTTCTATGGACAGATGAGTCCAAAGTGGAACTTTTGGACAACATGGATCCCATAATGTCTCGACAAAAGCAAACACAGCATTCACAGTAAGAACACCATACCAACAGTCAAACATGGTGGTGGTAGTGTGATGGTGTGGGATGCTGCTGCCCTAAGGACCTGGATGACTTGCCATAATTAAAGGAACCATAGATTCTGCTCTGTACCAGAAAATTCTTAAGGAGAATGTCCAGTCATCCTTCCGTCAGCTGAAACTGAAGCGTAGTTGGGTCATGCAGCAAGACAATGATCCAAAACACAAAGCAAGTCCACATCAGAATGGCTAAAAGAAGTAAAATTAAAGTTTTGGAGTGGCCTAGTCAAAGTCCAGACTTAAACCCAATAGAGATGCTGTGGCAGGACCTGAAATGAGCAGTTCATGCTCGAAAACCTACCAAATGTTACTGAATTAAAGCAGTTCTGAGAGGAAGAGTGGGTTAAAATTCCTCCACAGCGATGTGGAAAGACTGATATTGAATTATAGGAAGTGTTTGGTTGCAGTCATTGCAGCTAAATGTGGCATAACCAGTTATTAAGTGTAAGGGGCAATACTTTTCACACAGTGCCAGTTGGTGTTGGTTAACTTTTTCATTAAATAAGTGAAATTAAAAAAAAACAAGTGTTATTTGTTCACTCAGGTTCCCTTTGTCTAGTATTACATTTCTCTAAAGACCTGAAAACATTCAGTGTGACAAATATGCAATAATAGAGAAAATCAGGAAGGGGCAAATACTTTTCACGCCACTGTAGGTAAAGTCAGGTGTAGTAACCCTGGGAGGAGGCAGGCAGAGTGGTCTGTGTGTAATACGGAAGGCACCACCAACCGGTAAGAATAAGGAGGAGAAAGGGTGAGGACTACTGGGAGGAGGGACACAGGCCAAGTAGGAGAAGAGTGAGGAGAAGGAGGGGTGGGTGGAAGGTGGTCTGTCTAAATGGATAGAGAACTGGTTAGAGGGGAGGGTGCAGAGAGTGGTGGTGGGGTAGCTCTCAACACCCAGAGCAGTGACAAGCGGAGTGCTGCAGGGGTCAGTGCTGGGCTTGGTGCTATCTGGGCTCATTATCTCTGATATAGCACATGGAATGGGGAGCAGGATTAGTCTGTTTGCACATTATACCAAATTGGGGGCATGGTGGACGAAGAGGACGGATGGAAAAATCTGCAGGGGGACCTAACCAAACTAGAGACATGGTCAGTGGAGAGGCAGCTAGGATTCAGTGCAAAGAAGTGTAAGGTGATGCACTTCAGGGCTAAGAACCAGAAGAGGAACTATTGGTTGGGGATCACAGAGGAAAAGAAGGACCTAGGAGTGTTGGTAACTGGGAGCATGAACAACTCAGCCCAGTGCAGGAAATCAGCAGCGAAGGCAAACAGGATGCTGGGGTACATCGCAAGAGGGTTCTAATTCAGACACAGGGATGTGATCCTACCTCTCTACAGATCAATGGTCACACCACACCTATAGTACTGTTTGCAATACTGGAGGACATACCTGCGGAGAGATATAGAGTTACTGGAGGGAGTGCAAAGCAGGGCAACAAAAATGTTAAAGGGGATGGAAGGAAAGAAATATGAAGTTAGGCTGAAGGACCTGAACATGTACACACTGGAGGAGAGGAGAGATGGGGGATATATTTGAAGCATTTAAATACCTTAGAGGGTAAATAAACCTAGCACTGATGGGATGTTTAAACTGAGGAGTGGAAGAGAGACGAGGGGACACGGACTAAGGTTGGAAGGGGATGTTTCAAGAGGAAATGAGGAGGTACTACTTCTCTGAAAGGGTGGTGTCTACTGTGAATGCACTGCCAGAGGGGGTGGTAACATGTAGGACAGTCAATAGTTTTAAGGAGGAGGAGTGGGGTAAAGCAAGAGGAAGAGTCAGGGGCAGGGGCTGGGACAAGCGGGGGAGGAAATGAGGGGGAGAAGGCTGGGGCAGCTGCAATCTAGGGTGCTAGCTGCACACCCGGGCAGACTTACATAGACCGATTGGTGTGTTCTGCTGCCAGATTCATATGTTCATATGTTCGTATGTATGTTCGTATGTAAAATCACAGTGACTCTGTTCATGAGAAGAGGTCCTAAAATGCCTGTGTTGAAAATTTGGTGACAAATGTCCATAAAATAACTGTTACAAGCGTGCATTGTCCAGTTTTCACGCACCCTCGTAACTTTGCAAATTTGTAGCATTTTGACTCCAGATTTTTCTACATTGGCATATTTTCTGACCTCCTTATAAACAGTACAGCTGTCATTTTCACATCCTGCACGAAATATGTATTTACACATCTGGCACAGAATACCGCAGTTGCTGTGGAAAATCAATGTTTGGGACAGATTCAGAAAATCATAATGACAGTGTTCATGAGCAGAGGTCACAAAATCCCTATGTTGAAAATTTGGTGAAATAATTCCACTAAATAACTGTGTTACAAGCATGCGTTGCACAGTTTCCATGTATGCTCAGAAGTTTGAGCATTTTTAATATTTTCACAACAGATTTTCAACATTTCCATCTCTTCACACCTCTCTATGAATGGTACGGAATGGAACAGCTTTCCGGAGGAGGTTGTGGAGTCAAAAACAGTGGTGGAATTCAAGCATGTATGGGACAGTCATAAGGCAATTCTAGGGGGTGGGGCTAGGAAGAAGTAGGCTGCTGGTTAACTACGATCTGCAGCTTATGCATTAGGTAGGAAATGGGCAGACTGGGTGGGCCAAGCGGTCCTTATCTGCCATCAGATTCTATGTTTCTATGTTTCTACAGCTGTCATTCTTCACATCCTGCCCAATCTGTGTTTAGTGCATCTGGCGCACAATGGCACAGTCACTGAGAAAACTCAAATTTTGGGACACATTGACAAAATCACAGTGCCACTGTTCATGAAAAGAGGTCCCAAATGCTTTCATAAGGTGGGAGCCACAAAATGGCCATGCTGAACATTTGTATTGCAAATACCAATAAATGTCCGGGGCATTATGGTTTCTAACCATAATGTCCGACCCTGTACAGACTGACAGGCATCAGGGGTGTGCCTTTGGATTGCAAACTCTAATGCTCATGCTATTCCAACCCCCCCCCACTCTGCAGCCCCCGATAGGCATCGAGCTGTGCCTTGGACTCTTCAGCCCCCCCATTCTATATTGCACCCATTTCAGCGTATGTCCTTATGGAGTGTGGTGACTGTAAAGCCAAACACCCCAAGGCACACCTCAACACTTGTCTGTCTGCAGGATAGGGTTAGGTGAAATGGCATGAACGTTATGGGCGACAACCTGAATGCATACCCCAATGCCTGTCCATCTCGGCAGGGTGAAGGTGGGGTTGGTGTGAAGTTCAATACTTCACTGCCATTCCTACTCTGCATCTGTCTAACTACTGCATTTCCAATGCTAATACCAGCAAGCAAACATTCGGCATTGACAAATGCTTGTTTACTATGTAAAATACAACTATAAGATTTGCCTGTAATTCTGTTAGACTGTGTCTTCTCTTGTGCTGAATATGGTGTTTGCTTATTTGAGCTCATGCTACTTGACTGTGTGGAACTATTGCCTCATTACTCTGTCTCCTGTGTATGTGTTAACATTGTCTGTAGAGTGTCATGATTAAGAAACTAGTAGAAAAATGTGCAACATTAGTTGCTTCATTTTCACAATCCCAAGCCAAGTCCTGACATTCACTGATTCATGTATGGTATGACAGAAAAAACATTACTATTCTGGCTGTTTTCTTACATGCTTTTGCAGCTGCAGCTGCTTTCATCTTGTGTTCACTCTTTTCAAGTTCATACAGATCTTCCATGTTACCTACTCTATTCTTTGCCCTATGCTCCTTGTCAACTGTGACAGAAACAGTACTAGAAGGCATAATTACATCATCTAAACATAACTGTGAATATACTATCTAGAACATCAGCACAATGTGGGGATAGATTTTTAGAGATGTAAACCATAATGTTCTATATGCCATGCCATAATGGACATGTTTGTATGGCTTAGCCTTAGTAAGAAAATCTCACTAATAGCTAGATAGATAACATTTAATTAAATACAAAGTACAAATATGTTTATGAATGTGGGAGTGTTGTAGTGGGGGGTTGGTACTAATGAGATCTACTGGTGAGTATAACATTCAGTATGCTTTGATGACTTTTTAATACACATAAAGGATTTTTCTGTGTTTTTTTACCTTTAACCAGTTTCTGACATATACAGTTTTTGACAATATATATAACATTCAATTTGTTTTAAAAACGTATGTCTTTACAATATTGTGTAGATGTTATATGCAGTGCACATATGGTGAGATGGTTTGGGCTCCAGTTCTTCTGTTTTTACCACAGGCAAGGTCCTGGTCTCCAGTGGTTCTGTAAGAAGGAAGAAGAAAAAACATTGGCAATAAATATGGGTATTATAATATCAAACAGAAAACAGTTCTTGACTCTGGTTGGTTTGTTTTGGATGAGAACAGCAACGATACGGTCTTGTTCTCATTGGTTGTAGCAGGAGGTATTTCTGTCTAATTATAAAATGGCAAGGATAAATCCTAGAAGCTCATTGGCTGAAGCTGACTTTGAGACATGATGATGTCTCAGAATATTGCAATGGTCAAAAACTGATTATGAAAATCAACCATTTACTAACACTTTTGCTTCATTTTTTTTGCTATAATACACTCTAGAGTGTGGTATATCATGGGATGTCATCACTTCTTGGATGCATGAAACACTTGGCCCGTGGCCTCATGGATCACAATACACCCAAGGTGTTACGATATCTCATGATATGCCACACCCTGTCATATATATTTGTTTAATTATACAATGTCATGAAAGAATATTGAGTCAATTGGTTGAAGTGTACTAACACTGATGATATGGGTTACCCGTTAAAGCAGCGACTACATATAGCGACTTCATTTAGCGACTGTAATATGACGACTAGCTCACTTCAGTGATTGCCCATAAATGGCGACTAACGCTTGTAAAACACTTGTAAAAATAGCGACCAATACAGCAGAAACAGAGGACTGATCAGCCTAAGAAGGATGCTCCATCATCTAGTTCCTGGTGTTGTTAGTCAATCAGTCTCCCTCTGACAATTTTTCAAGGGACCTAGCCACCATAAAAGAGAACTGACGTTGGCACTCATTCTCCCCTTGAGAGAGGTGCTGTTTGAATTAGTCACCGTGTAAAATGCCACCAGCTGGCGGTCCCATGGAGCAAGTCAAGTGAACTGACGGCACTCAATCTCTCTTTGAGGGAGGGACAGTGGAAGGCAGCTATGTAAACATTGGGAAACTGAGAGGAAGACAGGGAAAGGCTGTCCATCCTCCGCTCACATCTCCTCCAGCAGTCTGTACTCAATGGAGCGGGGAAGTTGCTATGAATGAATGAGATCCCCCCCCCCAGCACCCGCTGACACCTTACTTGGCAAATTTACAAAAACAGTTAAAAAAAAATGAAGACACAGGCTACTGTACATTGCATTGAGTGCATATTTTACAATGATGAAAAAAAAATTACATCACATCAAGCATTTACTGATGCAGAGCTGATACCACTCCTATTGCGAGCTGTCAAACAGTAACAGGCTGAGCAGAGATGACAAATAACACTACGTAACACAACAGTAAAAAAAGTTAAAGAAATAGTGTCAGTCTCATAGCCATAACAACCTGTGACAAACTATGTGTTAGGTGTGGATTCATGTTATAGAAATAACAAATGCCATCATTTGCGGACTATCAGGACAGGTGTACTGCAGCAACGAGGAAGAGGGTGCAGAAACAGAAGAAACAAAATGTGACAGGAGATGTAAACTTGAATAAATTACATGTTTTTACTTTCAATACTCAGTCAGATCCTTGAAATTAACAACTGGTACGTTCAGCAAAAGATACTGTTTAAACATTCACCATTGCTCTTTAATGTAAACCAACAGCACATCTTTAAATACTCAAAAAAAAAGGTTTCTGTTAACTTAGGTTTTCTTGGCAGAAATCCCTCGACATAACCCTTGTCCTCTTATGAGTTCCCTTATGGGAGGGAGCAATGTACACACATACAGTACAGTACTTGTCTGGAGAGGTTATTTATTCATTAATGTATTTAATGTATTTGTTATTTTGTGTCAGTACACACTGTTCACTGTTTATCTGTAGTCTGCAAATGCATCCAGTGCAGAATGTACATGGCATACAGCAATTGCTGTGAGAGCCAGTGGGATCTGAGCAAAACAACAAGCTTACAGAGAAATCAAGCGCTATTTTTACATGGTAGCTAAATATGTGTAGCGCTATAGCTGATGTGCGCTATTATTGCAGTCACCTAAAAAGACGCTAATATTGCAGTCACGATTTTATATTCGCTATTTTCACATGGAACCGATGATATGTGACTATGAAATCATTATGTTGGTTCATTGTTCAATAGTTGTATTTTCTCTTCAGAAAGAAAACTATTTTACTACACTAAAAAACTACTGAAAATAGTATTAAAATGCTTTTTTATTTAGCATAAGAAAGAGCTATTGCAAGATACCAATAACTCACCACAGCCTGTGTTTGTGTTGTAACATAATTCCTTGTGTGGTGGATGCAATTGCTTTCACCTTTGCTGTAACCTAAGTCAGAAGTGACAACATAAAATGGTATGATATGGGTACAAAAAAAATCCATTAATATGACTGGATGCGAAGTTTGGAAACCAGTGCTTATGTTCTATCATGAGGAAATTGGAATAAGGCCTAGCAGCCTGTTCACGATGAAATCAATACTACCAGTCATTCCTGGGTGCCATTACAATAGTAAGTCTTACCTTTACTCACTAAACAGTTTCAACTAGTCTCTAAAAAATATAACTGTGTTACATTTATAAATATTAAAGGTGGATTTTAATTGCCCTCATGACACTCTTGTCACAAATACCTACAGAAGTCAAAAAGCAAAGATCTACAGTGGCTACAGTTGTTATATATGGTGTTTCTTTGCTCAGTATGTAAAATCCTGCTAGTATCCTCACCTGTTTACTAGGATAGTCTGTGTTGTTTGAGCTATCACAGATAAAGGAAGAAAAATACCGGGATTTCATGTAAGGCCTTCTGTTGTGTGCTGGTGTGAGTTAAGATTCTGCCACCAGAACTAAGAAGAGGTGTGATGTTTCTATCATGTGTTAGATTCCTTTTCTTTAATATTGGCAAGATGGAAAATACACAAGCCTGTAAAAAGAGAAGGGATCTTATAAGGAGAAGAAAGGAAGGTGAGGGCACTGTGTAAAAGTGGGGTGGATTGGGGGACAGTACAGGGTGTTACAGCTAATTAAACATACTGTATATGATTTGAGAAGAGAAGAGATCTGGATAAACTGTCAAAATGGTCAGAAGCGTGGCAACTGAGGTTTAACGCAAAAAAGTGCAAGATCGTGCACATGAAGGAACCCTGAAGCCACCTATTGGCTGGGAGGGGAGTTGCTGGCAGTCATGAGAGAAGAACGAGACTTGGGCATCATCATCATCACAGATGACCTGAAATCTTCCAAGCAGACTATTAAAGCAGTAGGTAAGGCTAGGGGAATGTTGGGGTATATTAGTCGGGGTAACACACAATAATCCCTCTTTACAAGACACTGGTTAGGCCCCATCTGGAGTACTTCATGCAGTACTGGAGGCCCCACCTTCACTAGGACATTAACCAAATTGAGGCAGTCCAGAGAAGGGCAACCAAAATGGTACAGGGACTGCATCAGAACACATATAAGGACAGATTAATGGAGCTCAATATGTATACCCTAGAACAAAGGAGGGAGAGAGGTGATATGATCAAAACATTCAAACACATTAAGGGCATTAACAACGCAAGAGTCTAACATGTTTCAATATAAGAAAAATAGGAAAAGAGGATGCAGCATGAGATTAGAGGGAGACTGATTAAGGAGTAATGTGAGGAAGTTCTTTTTCACAGAAAGGGTAGTGGATGCATGGAACGGCCTACCTCAGGAAGTGGTGGATATGAATACAGTGCAGGGCTTCAGACAGGCATGGGATAGGCATAGGGGAGCAATACAGATGAGTGTGAATAGATAGGCCATTGACAGAGCAAAGGCCAGTGGCACATTCATAAGGTAGAAAAAGAAATGGGCAGACTGGATGGGCCTTGCGGTCCTTATCTGCTATCAACTTCTATGTTTCTATGTTTCTATGTGACTTCTTCTGTGTATATTATTTCAGCATGAGATGGCATGTCACTGATGGAATGTGGTGGGCCTATTTTATAAAAGTCACGGAATATGTGTTTTTTTTTAAATAATTTAGAGCATTTACTCACCCCCCACACTAGACCCGTGCCTCCTCCCCACCACCACCACCATGGGAAAAATATCAGTCTTGCATCTATTTCACTATCACTATAAGACAGTGCTGGGTGTGCAATGTGGTGGGGTGATTGCACTTCTGAGGTGGTTGAAATGAAGGCACTCAGCAATGCCTCCTGCCACAGTTGAGGTGTACTAGCACCTTACCACAATGCCTACCTGTTGTACCTTACCAATTCATTGCTTTACACAGATTGTTAGGATTGTCTTCGTTACTGTTAAGATATCATTGTTCATATGTCTGTCTTGTGTGGTAGGTGAACATTTGCTGGTATTACATTCTGTTCTGATGATAAATTGTATCAAAAGTTCTCTCCTCCGCTGGAGGACCGGCCTGGGCTACCTGGTGTTGGCTCAACTGTGGCTCCAGCTGCTGTTGACAGAGAAGAAAGAAATACTGTGAACGGTTCCTATTCCACCATATAACATTGTATAATGTATGGTAGAATGTTGTTACAGGTAGAAATTTACCTTTTTATAACAACGTTTTACCATCGATGTGACGTCATGATGTTGTTAACCTATCGATGGTATGTCACATCGATGGGTTAACAACCGGGAACAGTTCTGGGCATGCGAGCAAATGGATTGAACGGCCTAGAAGCAGCAGCGGCGGTGAGGGCAGAGCAGCAGCAACATGAAAAAAACTGCAGTAAGGAACTGCTTTCTTTTGTATAAACCTAAATTGTACCATACACTATAAAATATAATGTATGGTACATCAATGGGTAACTGTTTTGTTAACTCATCTTGAGGTTGCCATGGCGGCCTAAACCTCTCGAGCTTCGCTCTCGAGGTTTACGTGGTCACCCTGGCAAACTCTCGATGGTTAACAAACTGGTTAACCTTCGATGACCACACATTATCCTCTATGTTCTGTTACAGTGAGCATGATGTTTCTTCTTTTTAACTGTTATTATTATGCCACATTTTTATTGCATTAATAGTTACAGTGATATTTGTTATTCCCATTGGTAAATTCATATTATTGCATGCTACTATTTTTATTAAATGCATGATGTAAGTAAGCAATACTACACAACTGTGTGTGTGTAGAGAAGTATATTAAATGGGCAAAGATATCCTTGTGCCTGACTGTCTGACACTTGGTTGTTGCTATTGCAATAAGACAGGCCCAGCACTGGCTAATGCAACCCCTGTCGACCAGGAAGCTAACTGAATTAATAAGCCACCTATTTCCTAGTGTCCTTCACAAACATGGCTACAGGCTTTAGTCATATATATATATATATATATATATATATAGTATTTATCAATGCCGAATGTTGTCACGCTGGCATTAGCAGTGGGAGTGGCATAGCTAGAGGCAGCGTAGTGCTGTGATTTTGTGAATGTGTCTCAAAAGGTGATTTTGCACAGCAAGCTCGCCATTGTGCGCCACAGCTGCAGAAACATGTTTTGGGCAGGCTATGAAAATGGCAGCTGGACTGTTGATAAGGAGATGTGCACAAATGCCAGTGGTGAAAATATGGCATGAAAATATTGCAGACTGACAAAGTTACAAGGGTGCGTGGAAACTGCACAATGCATGCTTGCAACACAGTCATTGTATGGAGTTTCGGCACCAAATTTTCAACATAGGCATTTTAGAACCTCTGCTCATGAATAGTGTCACCATCATTTTCTCAAACTGTCCCAAAAACTGATTTTGCACAGCAGCCATGCAATTCTGTGCTGGATGTGCAAAAACACATTTCGGGCAGCTGCAGTGTTCATAAAGAGATATGGAAAAATGCCAATGATGAACAGCTGGAGTGAAAGTATTACAAATTCACAAAGTCATGAGCATGAGTGCAAACTGTGCAATGCATGCTCATAAAACACTCATTTTATTGACTTCCATTCCCAAATTTTCAACATAGGCATTTTAGGTCATCTGCTAAATGAACAGTGTCACTATCATTTTCATCATGTGCTCTAACACGGACTTTCCACAGCCACCACGCTATTCTGTGCGGAACTGAGAAAACAGATTTTGGTCAGGATGTGAAAAATGACAGCTGTACTGTTCATTAGGAGGTAGAACAATGGCACTGTAGAAAATCTGGGTGAAATATTAGAAGTTTGCTTGAATGTGCTGAGCATGTGTGGTATAGCATACCCGCTCATAACACAGTCATTTTATGGAGTATTGTCACCAAATTTTCAACACAGGCATTTTAGGACCTCTGCTCATGAACAGTTTCACTGTCATTTTCCTAATGTGTCCCAAACACTGATTTCACACAGCGAACGTGCTATTCTGCGTCAAAAGTGCGAAAACACATTTTGGCAAGTATGTGAAAAATTACATCTGTACAGTTCACAAGAAGGTGTAGTAAAATGCCAAATTTGAGAATCTGGTGTGAAAATATTGCGAATGCACTAAGTTACGAGCGTGCATTGCGCAGTTGCTATGCACCTCGTAAAACAGTCATTTTATGAAGTATTGTCACCAAATTTTCAACACAGGCATTTTAGGACCTCTGCTCATGAACAGTATCACTGCCGTTTTTGGTAATGTGTCCCAAACACTGATTTCACACAGCAATCGCGCTATTCTGCACTGGAAGTGAGAAAACACATTTCGGCCAGGATGTTAAAAATGACAGCTGTACAGTTCACAAGAAGGTGTGATAAGATGCCAATGTTGAGAATCTGGCATGAAAACAGTGCGAATGCGGTAATGTACGAGTGTGCATTGCGCAGCTGCTACGCAGGCTCGTAAAACAGTCACTAATGGAGTATTTTCAAAAAATTTTCAACACAGGCATTTTAGGATCTCTGCTCATGAACAGTGTTGCTGTCATTTTCATAATGTGCCCTGAACACTGATTTCATGCCATGATTGCACTATTCTGCGCCGGAAGTGCGAAAACACATTTCGGCCAGGATATGAAAAATGACAGCTATACGGTTCACAAGAAAGTGTGGTAAAATGCCAATGTTGAGAATCTGGCATGAAAATATTGTGAATTCGCTAACTTATGAGCGTGCATTACGCAGTTGCTCACACTCGTAAAACAGTCATGTTTTGGATTTTTCTCACCAAATTTACAACATAGGGTTTTTGAGAGCCCCCCTCATGAACAGTGGCACTATCATTTCATTATGCAGTCCCAAAAGGTGATTCCACACAGTGACTGTGAAATCACCTTTCGGGACTGAATAACACCATGACAGTGCAAGAATTCATGAGAAGGGGTCCCAACAACCCCATGTCAAAAATTTGGGACCAACATTCACAAAAATGCCTGAGATATGCAGCAAAGTTACAAAAACCCTATCTATTACATTATGCAGCTTACTGGCATTTCCTCAGTTCGTGGTCGGCTTTGAAGAGTGCAGATGTGTTCCCGGTCCACAGAAGATCGTCGTGCTGGACTCTGGAGGTAAGTATGGGGTGAGGAGGGGTGTGGGGAGGCAGGGTGCACAGAGGGTGGGTGCTGATGGGGGTAGGGGAGCACAGAGACTACGAGGGACCGTTTTCATTTTACAGGTTAAAAAACAGAAAAAAACATTGCAGGATGGTTTTTCTTTTGCAGGGCATTTGGCACGCTAGGGTGGGCTCCCAGTGTGCCACCTAACTGTTTGGAGGTGGTGTCTGTAGCCAACAGGGGATTGGGCACCCTCGTCGGCAAACAACACTGGGGGGATTTATGCAGACGGGGATTGGGCACCCCCGTCAGCACACAAAGACTGGTGGGGGGGTGCAGAGCCGAGGGGCTTGGGCACCCCTTGGCATTAAACAATTGGGGAGTGCTTTATGCTGATGGGGAGTGGGCTCCCCCATTGGCACATTCACAGGGGGCAGGGGCAGCTGACAGGGGGATTGGGCACCCCTGAAGTTGGCAGTTCTACGGCCAGTGTCCCACCATGTACATTATGGCGGTGAGCATGGCAAGAAAAGGACCGCTGCATCTGATGAACTTTGCTCGGATTGCAGTGGACCTTTTCTTAGATGTGCTCACCACACCATGTATGCATGGTGTGGCACCAGCATGCAGGCTGATTGGGCAATGAGGGATGCACCTACTTGTTCGTGCCCTGCATTCGCCCAACAGTGACCGTGACTCTAAAGCTGCACTGTCCCACGATGTTGGCTGCGCTATTGCACCAACATAAATAAGATCGACTGGTCTCTAAACATAAAAGCCATTTCAACACAGTAAAAGGCAATACATAATTAAATGGTATTTACAGTCATTTTCCCCACTTACACACACATACAAATTAAACAAATAATAGTACTATTCAGAGTTTCCATTCCTGGTGTTCCTTTAACGACTATGCAAAACCCTGTCCTCCTCTGCCTACCACTTTGTCAGAGAACTCTCTGCTCTTTATCTGGGAATGGATAAAACTGAGTTTCTGGCTGCACTTCAGGCATCTGTGCATGTGTTTGTTTGTATGCAAGTTGAGCTCTGTAGAATGTTTAATCCAAGTATTATATGTTACCATACTGTATGTGTGTGGGGGGCATTTAACTGTTGGAGTAGTACACAGCTTTGAATTGCTCTAGTTCATGTGAAAGAACCACACAATGTATTGAGTGAGAATAAAGTCAGATGACTGAGAGTTGCAAATCATCTGTGGAATGACTATTTAACATTGTTTAGGAAAATGCTGGTATATTTTTGGATGACTAAAAGCTTTCTGAATGTATATATAATTTTTTATATCACCTATGGGGCTATTGTATCTAAGCAATAAGACATGGCTGGGTTTTGGTGGTACTGAGATACCTTCGCAGCTAGAGTCTGAGACTAGTTGAACTATGGTCTCGTGCCTAACTGCCCCTCCAAGAGTGTGGTTATTTCAGTACTACCAACACCCAGCCAAGTCTTATTGCTTATATAAACACCACCAGGTATCCCATGAGGTGGGCACATGGGGATGGGTGCTGTCTGTAATGATGAGTTATTCCCTACAAAATCCCTCACGGCAATGGGAGGGTAGGATGACCGGATGGGGTGGTGGGCAAAATGGACAACAGGATGTCGCTATATGTATGCACACGGGGGACAGCAAGCACTGTGAGTGTGGGCTGGGAGGGGGTTGGAGGAGCTGTAGGGGGTGGCGCTGTGCTGGATTACTGAGCTGTATCATGGCATCAGGGGTTGGCCTGTGGTTGGGGTGGGTGAAGTACCAGGTTCAGGTCTGGGCACTGGTGCGATTTTATTGTGCCCAGCTTGAACCTTTAATTTTACAAGTTTTCACCCCCCCAACATGCACCCCCTTGGAGTTAAGAATCCTTTAGTAGGGGGTGTGGGGGGATGAAGCCTCCCACGTGGGGGGGTCTGGATTAGCACAACCTCCCCACATAAAGCATTGAAATTTATGTCCCTGGCACCGTTGTCCTATGTGCGGGGGGTGTCAGAGTGCTGAAAATAATAGCACTTGACTGTGCGATAATGGTGATTGCCTTTAGGCTTTCGCCATTATCACATAGGAACCACACCACCATGCCCTACCACCACTCCGCTCTTCCTTCTGATATGCAGTATAACAGTTGAGATTTATACTTACAGTTTAGAACTCTTTGCCAAAATTGGTCTTCCCTGCCTAGAGCCACAGTTGGTAGGCTTGGTTGTACCAGGCCCAGTCCTTCTGTGCTACCTTCCCACTTCTTCAGCTTATAAAACTTTTGGTGGACAAACTTCCACTTTCCCTTGCACATTCTCCACCTTTTATCTTGCAACCCTTTTTATTTTCTGAGGTATTTGACCACCCACAGCCAGGTCTCCTTTAGAGGCATGTTTGTCACTTTGATAACGATTTTTGCATCTCCAATTTTTGACAGAGACCCCAGCAGCAAAGACAGCTGTTCATTGTTCCAATATCTTAGCATTGCTGTGAAATAGGCAGACATAATGTGAAAATGATTAAAATATGATACGATTTGTATATTTATGTATGTATGTAAGCCATATAAAGTTCTAATAGCATGTCTGCTTTTTATGATTGTGCGTAAATTCTGTATAACACCCAACTAATGACTGTGATTTATTAAAAACATAATTATAGTCTGAGTACTAAAATAATGGTCTATGATTGGGTAGCTTTCATCATTAACACTTGTTCTTTGTACTATCATAACACTGTACAGGTGATAGCCAATCTTCAAAGGAAACTTAGAAGGTGTTGGCTGTTATATTTCTTTACCCTGACTTGCTAGGACACTTGAGAATAGAAATGGAAAAATATTAAGTTTTATGATGATTATGTAGCAAGAAAGTATCTCCTTGACAGGTACTGTAGCACTGTCTTATGTTCTATGAATACCACAGACACCACCAGTGGTGTTATTGGTGAAATAAATTCACTCATAACAATGACTGCAGAAAGGCAACTGCGGTCATAGTGAATGTGTATTGGCGAAAAACTATTTTGGTGATGTACACCCTCTTGCATGGCAAAGGGGTGTCAGGCACTTACATCTGTGATATTCTGATTTATTTTGAGATGATGTGCTTACTGTTAATAGTCTCCTGAGAATTAGTTTTTTGTCAAAATGGTGGTACTTCCTTCTTCTTAGTTTTAATAAAAGTATGATTTGCTGTGTTAAACAGTTTCCTGTGGTACAGAAATTTTTATACAAAAATATTTATATTTGCATATATTAGTGCTGTGCTCTGATTTGATATTGTGGAGTGCCAATCTTGTCTCACTGGTGTGTGATTGGCTACATATGGTATGTGGACGTTAAAAAAACATGGCTGCTCTTAGTGGAGCAAGTTCATAATTTGGTCTCATTATCACCAATTTCTTAATTAGTATGATGGAGTTGTGTGCTTTTAGCAATATAGGTACAGGTGTGTTACTTTAATATGTCATTTGCACCATTTTCTGGTCACTAGTGTTTGTAGAAACAGATTTTCCAACTTCCTGGTTGCAAATCATCATAGTAGGCAAAGGTAAAGGTCACAGAAGCTCAGCAACAAAATATGTTTGCACAACAACATTTTTTTAATCGTGCACATATTCTAATGTTATGTATATGGGAGACTAATAGTAGTTCAAAAACATTCGCGCTTACATTTCTTATCTCAATAACATAATGCATTTCAATGGGAGTTGTCCAAGAAGCTAGAAAACTTTCATGCTTGCATGTTTTTACCTTGACAATATAATGCATTTGAATGGGACTTGTGCATGGAGCTCCAAAACTTACACAGTTACATTTTTTTACCTCAACAACATAATGCATTTCAATGGGACTTGTTCACATAGTGCAAAACTTTTGCGGTTACTTTTTTTTGACCATAACAACATAATGCATTTCAATGGAACTTGTCCATTGAACTAGAAAACTTTTGCAGTTACATTTTCTTTTGCCTCAACAATATAATGTATTTCAATATGAGTTGTCCATGGAGCTCAAAAACTTTTACTGTTACATTTTTTACCTCAACAACATAATGCATTTCAATGGGACTTGTCCATTGAGCTTGAAAACTTTCTGAGTTGCATTTTTTGCCTTGATAATATAATGTATTTCAAGAGAGTTGTCCATGGAGCTCAAAAACTTTTGAGATGACTTTTTACCTTAACAACATAATGCATTTCTATTGGGATATTCCACAGAGCTCAAGAACTTTTGCACCTACATTTTGGAGCTCATAAACATTGTAGTGGGATATTCAGAAATGGGCCAGAGGCAGGCGCAATAGATGTGCAGTGCAAGTACACTACACTAATGCACACTGAATGTGATATTCAAAGGTTGCACATAACGGCAAGCACCAGCGCAACATGGCTGAATATTGCAGGGATGCACCATAGCGCAACCAGGGCTGAGCCAGGGAGAAAGCCAGCAAGTGCCATAGCACAACCAGGGATGCACCACAGAGCAAGCCAGCAAGTGCCATAGTGCAACCAGGGCTGCACAAGGGTCAGTGACACATGGGCCAGGACACAGGACAACAGACACAGCAGGGAGCATGCCACCAGAGCAGGACAGACCACCACCAGGGTGCAGAGGATGCCAGGAGGAGGCATGGCAGGTGCCGGCTGCAGGCCACTGACCATGCACACCACAGTGGTGCAGGAGCAGTGTGGCACCAATGTCAACTGGCAAACAACCAAGGGCAACACCCTCAGGAAGGCATGGGACATGCCACCTGGACCATAGCTGACAACACACATGCCAACAGCACACAACACACAAGCCACACAACATGAACAGAGTGCACACGTATGCCCCAGGGCATGCACACTGGCCACTGGGCACAGACCATCAGGCACATACCACAGTCAACCCCAGTCATACCACTCGGACACCATGCACACCACTGCAGCATGGCTCCACAAGCTAGCTGCAAAGCAGACACAGACACAGATGTCTAACAATTGAAATGAGTATTAACACATATCAACATAAACTATTTACAGATATACAGGAACAGGGAGCAGGGAATGGGGAGGCCACAAACAAGATGGTAAGCCAGGGAAGGGAGGCAGGGGGACAGGGGACATGGCTGGGTAAGGGTACAAGGGAGGGAAAGGGAGGGGGGTCAGTGGAAAGGAAGGTGGTGCAGGCCAATGGGCCCCATGGGTGTCCACGCCCTATTGGTGCCTGGTGCACCATCTGCTCTGTGGCCTGCACAGGGCCTGATGAATAAGCCGCACCACCTGAAGCATTACCGTGGTGACCTGCAGTATCCGTTGAAGGGCCTGGTGTTACATCCTCCTGCTGGACACCTAGGAAAAGGAGGGACATGGTAAGAGTGCATGTTCATATGACCATAGCCCACCCACTGTGGGCAGTGGACAGCAGTGACATGTGCCCTTGAGATGGCACACAGCCATCTGCAGTGTGTGTGCCCACACGAGCCATCATACTGACCATCCACAGCCATGCACAGCACTTCACACCAACACTACCCACATGCGGCACACCACAACCATTGCAGTCAGGCAACAGGGCTAGGCGGCAGGATGGCTGTGGTACAGCTGGAACCCGGGTGCACCCACAGCCCACCTGCAGCAGCCATACACATGTGCAACAGCCACAGCATGGTGCAATGAACCCCACTGGTGTTGTACAGCTGTAATGGCCATGTGTACAGGGGGCTGTAGCCCACCCCCACCCTACACAACAACAAACCCTGATAGAGTGCCTAACTGCTTGCTGCAGTGCAACTGGCATCTGTCTGGTGGCACCACCCAAACGTCCTGCATCCCTTACCTATGCCCCATCTTTTGCCTGCCCATGTCCACCAGCAGCACCTATCATCCTGGCTCATTGCCTATCCTCAGGACCTAATAGGGAGACAGTGAGAAGGACACATCAGTACCTGGCAACAACCCACGAGCCCCACCCCCCCTCCAGCACAGTATACCCCCTGGCCCTGCACAGTGGCAGTGCGGTGGCACAGCACACCCATGGTGTGCTGCCATAGCCAGCAGAGCGTGCAGCCACAGCCCCCAGCAGCATGGTGTGACACCCTGCTGGCCCCTAGAACACTGGCATGGCACAGACATGGACATAGTGCACTCACCTAGATGATGTGGCACGGTGCCTCCGGATGCATGCCAGCTGTGACCTCAGCCTGTCAGGATCCTTCCTCCACAGGTCACCATATCAGTGGCAACACTGGTCCCCACTTTGCTGAGCCCCAGTGGCCTCCTCCAAGCCCTCAGTCACCTCCTGCCACACCTCTGTGCGAGGCCAGTCCATGGGCACCAAGCCATACAGGGAACCCACATGTGGCTCCACCAGTGCCACCAGGTTCATGAGTTCAACCTGGCTCCAGTTTGGTGCCCTCACAGTGCTCCAGCACAGCATGCTTGATTCTGCAATGGGAATCCAAAATGGTGCCTGGTGATGCATGAGCCGCATGTGTAGCGGGTGCGCAACACGCTTGGTGATGCACTGCCAACCCCAATCACTCATGCCCCAGTGATGCGCAATACAGCTGGGACAGCACTGGCACATGCCGCAGGCACCCAGAGGGTCAAAGGTCACTCGTGGTGTCATAGCTTGGCATGTGCACCGAGTGTGACAGCGGATAGGGCATGCCATGCATGGTGCACAATAGGGGCATGTGTGCCCCATGGTCCATGTGCAATGGTGCACGGGTGCCATAGGGCATACAGTGCATGAGCACCACATGCCCAATAGCAGCAGAGTGCTGTACTGCATATGGCACACTGTGCATAGGATGTGCCATAGACATACTTCATGTCAGTGCGCGCATGCACACTGCCAGACCTGCTGCGCACATCATACAGTTGCGCCATGGCTTGTGCATGCACAACACCAATGCACCATGCGCAACTTTGTGATATTCAGCCAGAATAGGCAGATGGACTGATCAGCATATCCATGGTGCATCAGAGGCATTTGCATCTTATTACAGTTGTGCATCCCCTAATTTGCATGTGATACCCTATAAAGGCACCATGGGACTGCACAGGCACCTGATCAGTACTGCATCCTTCAGAGGTAAGCCACCAGGCTGTGGGCCTGTTGAGACAGTAGATTGGGAGGGCATTGTGTGTTGCAGCCATCACTGACCACATGTTCATACCCACAGGAATAAGCATGTCAGAACACGAGGAGGCTGAGGAGCAAGGGCCTGCATGGAGGCGCAGGCCCAACTTCATGAGGGCAGAAAGTGATGTCCTGTTTGATGCCTACCAGAACCAGGAGCCCCTCCTGAGTGGCTTAACAGGCACCCTACAGGACAGGGCGACTGCATGGGAGGGAGTGGCCAGGGCTGTGAACCAGCAGGGCAGCCATCAGAGGACAGCACAGGAGTGCAAAAAGAAGGTAGGCATGGACCGGAGGAGGATTAAGGATATGGTGGCCACCCCCAGGATGCACATACTGCCACAGGTGGTGGACATCCTAAAGCCACAGGAGGAGCTGGTGGTGGCATCCATGTGTCGTAGCGCCATCGAGGGTGTGCCCGGTGGAGGATTCCAGATGGGGGGGCAGCCCATCACTGCACGTTAGGTACAGCAGTGCCTGGGGCCGGGGGCAGCAGGGGGAAGGGGGCCAGGGGGCAGCAGTGTGTGCTAGCAGCACTAACGTGTCTGTGTTTCTTTACAGCTCCGGAGCGCCTGTATGCAGCAGCAGGGGTGGGACTGACCACCATGAGGGAGGTCCTGGACCTGGAGGTCCATCCAACCACCTCCACTGGTGTCCTGGGCCTGGACTGCAGTCAGCCCATACCCACTGTCTGACCGGATGCCTGCGGTGTGGTTGCAAACGAGGCCCTGGCCGTGTTTCTGCAGGACACCAGCCATGGCATCCAGAATGTTGAGACACAGATCTGGGCAGGGTCCGGGACCAATGATGATGTGACTGTTATCCTGGGCAGTGGTGTTGCCAATCGGGGGAGGCACCTATACCACACACCCAACATGGCGGCACAGATGGTGCCCTGGTGGCAGTTGTCTGCCCACTGGCCGCAACACCCAGTGAGGCCGTGGCGGTGTGGTGCAGTGTGAAGGGGGTGGCAGTGGTGGTGGTGCAGCCACCGCAGTGCCGTCATGCACACAACAGCTGGAGGGGCAGCAGCAGCAGCTGGATGGGGCCGGGGGGGCGGATGCAGTGGCCGCTGATGTTGCACTGCAGACTGATCAGCCCCAAGGGGGCCCCGCTATGCAGCCCCCACCAGCACAGAAGGCTGTGCTGCAGGGTTACACAACACCCGTGGGTTGGCGCAATGCCCATACCCCCCAGGGTGCTGACCTCTTGACGGAGTACACACATCTGCTACGGGCCTCCTTGGAGCAACAGATGCTGGTCATGGCAGGGATGCGTGCACTCTACACAGAGCTGCACCAGTCCACAGGAAGGCATGACCAGGACTATGAGCAGCTCCTGGCCGAGACCACATGCATGCGGGAGGACATGACCGCAGCCCTGGATCGGCTTACCACTGCGGTCACAGCCGGCCTGGCACCACTGGCCACCTGGAGCATGGCCGTCCACCTCAGACACGATGGAGTGCAATCTCCACCCCTCAGTCCTGGCGTCATGCGACCCCATCAGTGTCAATGCCAGGATCTGCTGTGGGCATTCCGGGCACGCCTGGAGCGGGCCTGTTCAGGAGCCTGCAGACACCTGCGAGGGACCGGTCATGTTCCTTCAGTGTCACACCTGGTGGACCATCTGTGATACCTCTTGTGGCCATCACAAAGTCTGTGACTACTGTGCAGTCACTGTGGGGCTGACCACATGTCTGTGGCAGCCGTACGACCATGCGGCAGTCCTGATCCGCCACCCTCCCTGTCCACTGTCTGCCGCAGCCAAGTGTGCACATTGGTGTGGCATGTGCATGTGCATTCCAGGGACATGTCATCCATGGTCCATGCCACATGCCCACCTTGTGCACACCCACCCAGCTGCTGGCCACTGTGGCATGTGCTGGATGATGCCAACGCAACACCAGCCACTACTGTGCACTGGTGTTCAACGTCTGACACATGCCCATTGGCAGCCTCTGGGTATACACGTGTGGGTGCCCGTGTACATGTGCATGTGTGTGCGGGTGTGTGTGGGTGAGTGTGGGTGGGGTCTACAGTACCGTACAGGGTGCTTCCATGGAGTCCAGTCCCATGCCTGTCCATGCTACCCTCTGGCTGTGTCTGTCATGGGGCCTGGCCTTGCATGCCTGTATACTGTGCCATGGTCCCTGGGACATGCATGTGATCATGTTCATCTACCTGCATGCACCGTAGTGCTCCTCTGCAAAGCAGCCCCCACACCTTGCCCTCTTGTGCCAGGCTGCCCATTCTAGCAGCATACTCACCTGCTAGGTGGCCAGTGGGGATGTCCCCACTCTTGAACCTATGGCACAGTGCTGACTGGTGCCAGATGAAGGCATTGTGTGCTCCTCCAGGGTGTGTGGCACAGACATTGATAATGCGCCCCCCGGCATCGCACACCACCTGGCAGTTGACACTGGGGTAGACCTTCCTGTTGATGTAGGCCACTCCCTCTGGCCCAGGTGGTGTGTGGATGTCTACATGGGTGCAGTCAATGGCTCTTAGCATGCCAGGCATACGTGTCACCCTATGGAACTCTTGCATGTTCACTGTATGCTCTGCCTGTGTGCTGTGGAAATGGATGCGTTCCACAGCATGTGGCAGCAGTGCATTGAGGAATTGTGTGAGGATCCATGACGTGGCCAACTGGGTTATGCCTGTGTTGTCCCCTGTTGGTCTGTGGAAGGTACCCATGGTGAGCAGGCACATAACGGCTGTGACCTTGGTCTCCATCGACAGGGCGTGGCTCCGTCTTGTAGATGCCTGCATTTCATCACTGCACAGCTCACAGAGCTGCCTCAGAATTGCCTGGTTCAGGTAGTACCAGCCCACAATCTTGGTGTCACTGTACTGTTTGAAGGTAGTGCAGGCACCGTACCACCTGTTCCGGCATACCACCGCCAGGCCCTTCTATGACCACGCCGCTCTACCTCCTGCCTCCTCACACCCCTCATTACTGCCTCCATCTGGAAGATTGCACTGGCCATGGCCTGGCCTGTCCTGTACCTCCCATGAGGCTGTCTCTCTAGGTGCCCCCAGCTGTGTGCTGCTGTGTGTGACTCTGCACTTGGTGCACACCTGTGTTGGGGGTTTCCCTGCTGGTGGCCTGTTAGTTGTGGCCTCTGCCTCCCACCCATCCAGGTACTCTCACTGCCACTCCTATGTCCGAGCTCATGGGCTCATGCTGCCATTGCTGCCCCCACTGATTTCTCACACACAGACATACACACACACACTGGAATGCTCACACACACAAGCACTCTCAGGGTCACACGCCCTGTCCCATGGCCTGTAGCACTTCCTGCCTCTGTGTCAGTTTTGCACCCCTGCTGCTGTCCTGCCTGGCCACTGTCTCTCTCTGTCTGTCTCTCTCCCCCTGCTGCCCTGTGGCACAGGCCTTGTCCTGCTTGCTTCATCTTTTATGGGCTCAAGTTTGCTCTGTGCATGTCCCTGTTGCTCCACGCTTGCGCCATCGGCTTGCGGTTGAATATCACACTGCGCCACTTATTTATGGCTACACCTCCTGCACTTGCACATGCATTCATTAGGGTTGCGCATTGGCACACTGCAATTTGGGCTGCGCATCTGCTTTCTGCTGAATATCGCTCATTGGTGCACTTCCGCACTTGTGCAGGCGCATCTCAGTTGCTTATTGTGCAACTGCTTTGAATATCCCACCCTGTGTATTATAATTGCCATTAGTCATGTAGCTTGAAAAGTACAACCGTAATATTTTTTGACCTTGACAATACACTGTATTACAATGCTCTTCAGTTGTATACCTTGAGAACTTTAAAAAAACACACTTTTGGCATGTGATGACATATTACATTTGAATGCTGTTTTTTTATAAGGTTCAACACTACTGTCGTTAAACAGTTTAGGTTTGAGAACATTATGCATTCCAATTGGACTTGTTCACATAGGTTGAAAACTTTAGAGACTGTCATTGTTACTTATGAGCTTAAGGTGCATAGTAACATATTATTCTGATGTTATTTATTTGAAGTGTTTATTGGGAAATATTTATGACTACAGGAGACTGATACAATATTTTTCTTTTGTTTTGTAGGTGTGTAATCCTGTATCATTAAATTGCCTGAAACCTGTGTGTTTTTTGTAGCAAGAATGCCTACAAGACATAGACAACAGATAACGCATAGAAGGGATAAATATGACAGTGATGTTAAATTGATGAAGAGTACTGTAGGCAGAAAAATGCCACAAGGAAAGTTGAGATGCCTGCCTCAGTTTCTTGCTTAGAAACAAATGTACAGTACCAGCTTCCTCATTGTGATGTTACGATTGTGAAGCATAGCAGAGCAGCACAGGTTTCAGACATTTCTATTGTAGCAATAAACAGAAGCAGAGTTATGTTTTGTGTGTGCATCTTGGCAAGTTATTATTTTTCTGAAAGTTAGCTTCAAAAGCAGATGTTGATCACATTGTTTCTACCATAATGAGATGTCAAGGCAAACGACTAAAGAGTAAACTGTCCTTGACGAAACTACGGCTTAGAGTTCATAGATTTGTGAATATGGCACTTGCTGTTCTTTCACGTTTTTGGAACAAAATGATGAGAGAGACTGAACGCTTCACTGCTACAGTGCAGTCTGTTAACAGTAGACTCCAAAATGTCAGACTCTCAACAGAAGCAACTTTTGTGAAGTCTTCCAAGGCATATGGCTACATAAACATCACTCAGAGGCTTTTTTTTGGTAGGAGTCTTACATACCAGTTTCTAAGGAACTTGTACTTTCTCTTGATGAGGTTGGCAAGGCTTGTAATGTGTTGAGTGTGATACACAGCAAAGAACTAAGTGTCACAGATGACAAAACAGACTCAGCAACTGAGACGCTGAGCAAAGGTTGTGCATCATGGAGATTGATGACACCTGCAATCTGAGGCAAGTGTCATTTGATGCTATTGCACAGTTTGTAAATAAATGTCTTACAACAAAGAAGAAACAGAGATACAAGTTATTATATAAGATTGATCTCTGTGAAATTTGCAAGCATAAAGGGCTGTTGGGACACTCCTTGGCTTGCTCAGATAGTGATGTGCGCAACAGTGTATTTCATCACATGCATGCTGTACACAATCCTGCAATGCTCAGCTTTGTGCACAAAATATACCAGGTGAGAAAATCTGTGTCAGTATACACAGAGAAGTTTCACTCTGTGTGTGTCTCATGTCACAGACTTCTTTACAAGTCGCAGGCTGTAACTGTTGATCTGGAAAAGGTTAAATCTTTTAATGACATGTGGGCATGATTGTTGGCCTACTTACTAGTAAAGAGTGACTTTGACTTGGACCTAGTGGTCATTATGTGTCACTACTGTTTGACAAAGGTGAAAAGTAACACTCTGCCACCAAGATGTGTTTTGAACAATATAGAAGCAGATGTCACACCTATTGAGATTGCTGTATTAAATATGTTTGAGCGGATACTGATATAGACCATGAAATTGTTTCAGACAATTCTACACCTGAATACAAAAACTTGCAAAGTACCCAAAAAAGAGCTTGTCAAGTCTCTGAAAGGGGCTGTGATGTATTTGCCACTTCCTCTGGAAGAGATCATGGAGACAATATCAAAGGAAAACAATGTTGTTATACTAGTAAACAGTGTACCTACAAAGACCAAGGTCATTTGGCAAGATGTTATCATTATACAGAAAGTAAAAAGTGCTCTACACTATCTGAAGAGCAATAATCCTTTCTACGATGAGATTAACGTAGATGAACTGTCAGATATGAGTGCTCAATTTGGACTAGTGGACACTGGGAATCCAATTATTGACAAGGTCAATGTTGCAACTCATTAAGATAAGTATGAGTAGTACACAATTTACCCTCTACATGGCAGAGATCCAACTGGTGATAATATTGACCTGTATCAGATGAAACAGGTTGAAGGTAGCCCTGTCAGCACATGGGAGGAACAACTCGAAGATCAGTGTTTTCCTGATCTATTCCCCAAAGGAACAGGAGGCCATCAGGATGAATGTGAGGTTCATGTTCCGGGTGCTGAATACCATACATCGAGGGTGTTAAACAAGGATGGCAAATTTCAAAGAAACATACAATATTTGTTCCACCTGTTGTGGGAGAGTGAGCTTAGTGTCCTCTCTGCATCCATTGCACATACACTCTGATCAACTACCCCATTAGATGGTATTACAGCAACTGAGTTTCTGCAATGGCTGAGAGAAAGGGTGAAACACTGCAGGTGAATTTGACATCTATACTCTTGAGTCTACATGGCATGAAAGAATACTGGTATCATAGACACTTGGAGGTTATGACTATGCTGTGCAAGTATGGTGCAGCTACCTGTTTTGTAACTCTGAGTCATGCAGAGTACAGTTGGGATGAGTTAGTTGAACTCTTGAGGTGGGCCAATGCAGATGTTAATGGCATTTCAACAATGACACTTGGTGAGATGTGCTCACTTGATCCAGTTTATGTGTCCTAACATTTTCACCATCATTTCCAAGAGATATTGACATTCATTTTGTTAAAGGACAATCCTCCTCTTGGGTTAGTTGAGCACTACTTTTGGAGGACAGAGTATCAGTCACGAGGTGCACCACACATACATATGCTGTTGTGGATTAAAGATGCTCCTCATATTGGTGAGAATGAAGCAGCTGAAGTGCTGAAATTCATTCAACATTATGTCACTTGCCACATCCCTGACAAGTACAATAGTCCAACACTCTGGAAGCTGGTGCAAAGTTTCAGCAACATCTTTGTGGGAGTACTGTTGCCGACCACTCAAGAGTCATAATGAGTGGTACACCATGTGTCAATTTGGTTTCCCCAGACGTATCTGCCAGCAAGGACATATGAATGACTTGCTCTCAGCCATGCTTCACCATCTCAAGGCAAAGTCCACTAGGAGGATGTATGAGTTACCCAGACAGAAGAATGAGGTGTTCATCAATGACCACAGTCCTACTTTTCTCCTGATGTGGCAGACAAACATTAATGTGCAGTCTGTGGCAGATAACTCTCTGTCTCTTGAACGGTACATTACATCATACATCACAAAACATGAGCAGATCAGTTTGCTTGAGCTTTGGGAAGATATAGCTACTTCCAGCTGATCACTGAGCTCACAGTTCTAGTCACTGGGATTAAAGACACTGTCTCACAGGAGTGTGGAGCATATGAGGCCAGTGATTGTTTGATTGGGACACACTTGTATGGCAAGTCTGATGCTGTACAGTTTCTTAAAGTTAACTACAAAGAGAAACAAAAGCATGTTTTGAAGTCTCACGATGAGATTGAAGAACTGGCTGTGAACCACCCCTCTTCAAAAAATATTTTTAAGAATAACCTGATCGATACATACTACCCAAATCAGGCTAATGTGATGGATGACATGTGCCTGTACCACGTTGCTAAGTGGTATGGCTACAAGACTGATGCATCACCCGATGAGGCTTGAGACATTTACAAAGTCAGAGGCTTTGATGGATGCCTTGCTAAAAGGAAGAAACCATGGCTGATTAACCATTGTTAATTGAGTCTCTCTACCACTGACAGCAAGGAGCATTACTACGTTTCTCTAATGTTCCTCTTTAAGCCATGGAGGGATGAGAGGACACTGAAAGGAGACTGTGAGACATATGAGAAACAGTTCTACCTTACATATGACACCTTCAAGAGTGAACAGTCTAAAACATGGATTCTTAGACTGGAATTACAGAAGAAGCAGATGGAACAAGCTAATAAACAGCTTGAGGATGATACCCCAGGAAACTCTCAGGAAAACATTGATCCTAAAGGAGGGGGTACTCTTGGAGCTCATCTATCAATGCATGATACTATGGTTCTCATGAGTGAAGTCAAGAGTGCCATGGAACATGGTTCTCATGTGACAAAGGATCCTAGTCTATTGATAGATCAACTGAATGGACAGCAGTTTGTTGCTTATGATGCTGTCACAGAAGGAGCAAGACATGGCAACCTTCATGAGAAGAATCCATGTACATGCAGGAACTACAAACCATTGCTAATGTTTATTAGTGCTTCTGCTGGCACTTGCAAGAGTTTTATTATCGAAGCTATCACAGCGAAGATAAGGAGACATACAGGGGAAGTTATGTCTGTAGCTGTGACTGCTCCTACAGGTTTGGCAGCATACAATATTGGTGGTGTAACTCTACACTGGTGGTTTATGCTACCTGTACAGCATGGCAAAACAGGAGAGTACCAAAAACATTCCCATAAGGTGACATCATAGCTGCGACCAATGTTTGTCAAGATGAAACTTCTGATCATTGATAAGATTAGTATGGTCTCACATGTCATGCTTGTATGTATTCATCTGCATCTCCAAGAGATAATTAGAACTGTTGATGGTCAGCCATTTGGTTAAAAAAGTGTTGTTGTGTTTGGGGACCTTCTACAACTTGCACCTGTGAACGGAGAGCATGTCTTCACAGCACTGACTGTGAAGCAAGCAAAAAACACAATAGGATGCATTGGAGGAATAAATCTTTGGGAATTGTTCCTTTACATTGAGCTGTATGAAAACATGCAACAGAGCCGTAACCTTGTGTACAAGATGCTTTTGGATCAGGCTAGCATTGGATCACTGTCACAACAGCATGTTTCTCTGTTGAACACATGGCATATCAGCACTGAGTACACTTCTCTTACTGCTGCATGAAATGTTTTCAGTAATGTGTACTCAGAATCTCCTCCAAATGTGTGTCTTATGCCTCAACTGAAGCAGTGTGCTGAATTTAACAGCATTATGTTGCAGAGACAGGGTCAAGAGATCATTACTCTGTATGCCATTGACAACATTGATGGTACAGTCCTGAGCCAGAACCTAGTAGCAAAGTTGACTGAACAATTGTCTGAGCTAAAGTCAGATGTGTCTCACACAGCTGGATAAGAAGCAGTTCTAACTATGTGCATGAAAATAGAGGCACTGGTTGTGAAGTTTGCCAACATTGAACAGTCTTTACCTATTTTCAGGATGACTGTAAAGTTTCAGATCATGAAAGACATATATCTAACCATGAAACAGTTTCCTGCCTGTGTTGCGTATGCTGTGTCCATACACAAGTCACAAGGACTAAGTTTGGACTCAGCAATGGCCAACATAGGCACTGGCATCTTCAAAGATGGCATGAGCTATGTTGCACTTTCACGTGTATGGCCTTTGTCTGGCTTGTATATCATCTACATAACATCACATAAAATGCGTGCTGACAGACGATGTATCACTGAGTACAACAGAATACATACTCTGCACCAGCCAACATTGCCTCTTATACCGCTACCCATGAATGTGGCAGACTGTAATGCTACAGTGACAGTTTATGGCATGAAAAAGAGGTACCAGACAGATAGACCAACATTGCATGCAGACAGAGCAAAGAAGGAATCCACAACTCAACAACAGACAAGCTCTCCTCCATGAAAGAAGGCACTTGGGATGGCTGTTGTCCCAGCATTTGACTATAGCACTGGAGTAAACTGCTATGCAAACTTGGCAATGCAAACATTCCTCTACATCTCACTTTGTTGCCACTATCTTTTCATGAAACGCCATTGTCTCAGTCACTAAAGAAGGTTGTGAATGATAGTGATAAGCATGACAATAGCATACAGACTCTGACACCCTTACGGATTGTCTTGGGTGGATATGACAAACATCAAACATTCCCTAGTAACATCCAGCAAGATGTGACTGAGTTTATGATGGGTGTCATTAACAGATTGGAATCAGATCAGACTTCAGTGTGACAGTACTTTACTGTCACGTATGTGACAAGGTACACTTACCTTGTCTTGTATCGATTCGCACAAGTAACAGAAAACATGGTGTGGATTTCATTGTATGTTTCACAGGCATGTTCTGTGAAATTCGAAAAGCTGCTCAGGAATGCAGAGTGTGGCTAGAGGTGTAGTCGGTGTGGAGGAAAGTGCCTTCAGTCCATACAACTAGAACATCTTCTCAGTATCTTTTTTTAGTCTTGCAGAGATTTGCTGCCAGTGGACTATGAGCTGACACACCGATCACTGATTTTGTAGCTGAAAGAGTACAATTCATGGGAGCATATTTTGATACTCAGGCTGTGATATTCCACCATGGAGCATCTGTTCATTCAGGACATTATGTTACATGGCTCAGGTACAGCAATGGCTGCATGGAATGCAATGACTACATAAGCACTTTTGAATAGAGATTGCCTTGTAATCTGAAAGATGCTTACATCCTGGTTCTCAAAAATTACAATGACCTTCACCTTGCAGAAGAGTAGTACATGTAAACCTTGATTAACTCTGTTTGACACACTGTAGTAGTCATAAGAGTGTATCATGCAACCTTCCCTGGACATGTACAGCTGTTTTCATATCACTTTATGAACTGTTGCAGTTATAGACTATGTAGATGCAGGTATTCATGATGCCAAAAAGTAGGTGTTGCTGTGATTTTTGCTCCAATGCAGCCTAAGTGGGCCCTAATTGGTACAGGCTGTTTGCTTGATCACATGAGATTCAACAATTGCTTTGATTGTGGATCAATCGTATTACCTACATGTAGATATATCAGTAGCATGCAGTTCCACTGTACTAATCAGTAAATTTCTGCATTGCTGCACTGTTTGACATAGGATGTGTTTTGAGTGCTGTCACACCATAGTTTGGCAATATTATGCACCTTACATACATTGACAAACACGACTATGCTTGTTGTTTTGCAATGGTCTGTGTTAATTGTAAGCACTATATACATGCCTCACATCTCCCTAGTGATGCATGGCGAGAGACTGTGCAACAAAGCTGCCTCTGCAGCTTTGCATGTGTTTGCACACACACTGTTGTGCAATACTTTCCAAGCACAGTAATGACTTGTGTACTATTCCTTGTCCACAGCATGTCTTTCAGTGATACCTGTATACTGTCCAATTTAGGTGGCATGTTTTCTGCCAATATTACTTAGTTGTGAGAAAAAGACACTGCTATGTAGTCCTATAAAATACTTGTCTTCAGACAAATACTGTTACTATTGTATATGTATTAGAAGTTAACAACATTAGCTAGTATTATGTACATCTCTATAAAGTCTCAGTACTGTTTTTGTGTGAGAACTATAATATTAAAGTTTGCTACAAACTGAGTCAGTTACATATAACTTCATAGGTATGTTCTTTTTCCTGTGTTGCTCATAGTTACAGCATTACAGTTTTTACTTGTTATTACTGCAGTGTCTAAATGACATATATACTGATGTTTTATATAAAAATGGTATGTATAAGATTTAGTAAGTATCTCCATTTTTTTAATATGTAATTTGTTACTGTTTAAGTACTCAGATTTTCTTATTAATATTTCTAATGAAACTGTTAATTATTAGATTACTGCTAACTAATATGTGATTTAACAGTAATAGTATTGGTGTTAACATTACAGTAATGTATTTTACATGTTTGCTATGTGTTGTGAGGCATTACTTGTTACTTATTTATGGAACAGTATTGTGAAATCACACACTGTTCAATATCAGTTCAAGGTATGTTCCTGATTTTTTTCTGATTGTCTTTACTAATTAGTCGGGTGAGGAATATTTCCAGATGCACATAACATTAAAGTATTCTAAAATAGTACTGCACTATTACAGCAATCTTATGATATGCTGCTTTGGTGTTCATAGCTTCTTAATTGTTTAATGCAATTGGTTTTTGCCCACCCCAGGAACATTGACTTGCTCAGGCTCATATTCTTTCCCAGTTTTAAAATGCTTCTGTGATTCAATTACACAGTAGTGGTGTGAGACCGAATGAGTTGTACAAGTTGGCCTTCTTTAAATCTAAATTGGAACTTAATGATTAATATTTTTTTAAACATATTTTCTGTCTCTGTTGTCTTTCTTGATTACTGCATATGAATGATACATTCCTCAGGTTTCAAAATAAGTATTAATGAATATACTGACAATGTTAGCATGCGTAGATGTCTGTAGGAACTATACTTAATACATCATGGAAAGGTTTCATACTTGTCATCACTTTCTGTGGTACATTTCAGGGTATGGTACAATGGTGTTGTAGAGGCTTTATGCTCTCAGTGTAAAAAATAATGGTTTGAAAGATATGTATTTGTTCAGGTTATTACAATGTCTGAAAAAGGAAGGAAATTCTTTGCAAAAACTCTGTTAATGCAACAGTTAGAGTTCTTTCTAAAGTGACAAAGAGAAAATTCTACTTTAGGGTTTTCAGACCTAACTCTGAATTCCACCCCACACACACACCCCAAACATACAAGTAGGGGATGGTACAGGCAACACAACCAATCATAGATAGACACCATAAGGTAACATAAAGAACATACAACTTTATAAACATGCCACAACAGGCATCCATCATCATGTTTCACCAACTGTATCACTTCAGCTGCCATCCCAGTGTCTTGGGGCAGTACACCCACATGCTGTGCAAACATGTGGTGAGATGTTAAGAAGGCAATGCTGAACATTTTAAATAACATTTATTTAGAATATGACTATGAGTATTTCTTATTATTTTACTGCACCTACTCATTAATTCATGAATTAAACTATAGGGGCTACAGTACTGCATTTGCTCAGATACTTAAGTATGCCTATCTGAGTAAGTATAAGAGTGAAGGTGTAAAGCACTGCTCTGCATGACTGTGACACATAGAGACTCTCCTTCTATATGGTTCCAGGTACATAACAGCAGCATTTGAAGTATTATGCAGTGCTGCTATTGGGTAATGTGTACTGTTCCACTATCTGTATGTAGACATGTGACAGATCATTGAATAATCCTACAGTCTAAAGGTCATATATGTAGATTGTTATACTACTTACATGGATGAATACTATTCTCAACATAACATTTCAACACTGTTGCATTCTTTGTGAATGTTGGGCTGGGAGTGCACTATGTATTGGAACATGTACTACCATCTCTCCATTCACATAGTATGTCTCAGTTCATAGAGCACAGTATTGTTATGGCATTATGGTATGTTGCCCATCTAGTACTACATAGACATAGTGGAGTGGTGCCTATATGACACTTTCTCCATATGTAACACTAAAAACATAGGATGCTTACACCTGTGCACTACCATACTTGTACTGGAGTTGCACAACACAATGCATCTGTCACAGTACTGATATGTTCTGCTGTTCACATTGTGAAATATAGGTAGTGTGACTTATACATTGTGTTGTTGTATGTCAAAACAGGAATAAGAATACAGAAGAGAAACCACCCTGTAATGTCATTGTGACATATAGATTGGATTGTACTTATACCTTGATGAATGGATGTTACTACAGTATTTTAATAACCATCTTATGACACTATAACATATGGACACACTGACATATAGGCACTGGTGTACTGTGGTAATACAGGGGTGGTAGTGCAGAATACATAGGAGCTTGGCATAACAGTATAGCACATGCACAGTGTTGTTCTATCTCAATGGTGGGATGAAATGATATGGTTAAATTCATGATCTGGTAGTACGAGGAGTTATCTGTACTCTTGCAGTATTTGCATGTAGGTATACAGTTCATGCAGTGACCATCTCACATGCTTGCACAGCATGTGGGTGTACCCCCACCAAGACACTGGGATGGCAGCTGAAGTGATACAGTTGGTGAAACATGATGATGGATGCCTGTTGTGGTATGTTTACAAAGTTGTATGTTCTTTCTGTTACCTTATGGTGTCTGTTTCTGATTGGTTGTGTTGCCTTGTACTGTCCCCTACTTGTGTGTGTGGTATATGTGTGTGTGTGTGTGTGTGTGTGTGTGTGTGTATGTGGGGTGGGGGGTGGAATTTGGAATTAGGGTTAAAAACCCTAACGTTGAATTTTCTCACTTTTGTCGCTGTAAAAACAACCTTAACTGTTGCATAACTGAAGTTTTTTTTACAAAGAATATAGATTCAGTGGTGGAACCTCTTTAAGGTAGGTTTATTAACCTACAAAGCCCTACACAGACTTGATCCCGACTGCTTGAAGAGCTTCTGCTTCTTTACATCCCAGTGCAACAGCTGATGAGGGGTTCACTCAGCTGATGAGGGGTTACTGGAGATTCTGAGGGTTACTTTGAAATCTTCTGGGGCATGTGCTTTTATGTTTTCAGCCCAAACCTTCTGGAATTCTATGCCCCATCACTTCAGGAGTGCAGGATCTGGGGAGCTTTAAGCAGGCACTGAAAATGTTTCTGTGGAATAAGGCTTTCCTGATTTGTTATGACTTTGATATTGTTGTTTTAATGAACTGTGTTTTAAATTTGGTGAAGTGCCTTGATAATTGAAAGGTGCTTAATAAATTAAAGTTAATATATATATGTATATATATATATATATATATATATATATATATATACACACACACACCAATTAGAGGCAAAAAACTCCATTTAATGCATCAGTTAGGGACAAAAGCGAGGAAATTCAGTGTTAGGGTTGAAAGCCCCCGTTGGCCCCCAAAGCCCACCCTCAACTGGCTTTGGGGTGTGCCTTGGGGTCATCGGCCCTAACTCTCACCCCATCATATGTGTAAAGAAGCAGAGGTATAGGAGAATGGGGTAAGAGTTAGGGCCAACGGCCCCAACACGCACCCCAATGCTGGTTGTGGGGGTGGGCTGGGGGGCTTTCAACGTTAACACTGAATTTCCTTGCCTTTGTCACTGTGGAACAACCCTAACTGATGCATTAAACAGAGTTTTTTTGCCTCTAATTTTCCTTCTTTTTGAGAATGAGGACGAAAAATAGTGAAAGGAATACGGTGGTGGAAGCGCGGGTCTCTTTGGGGTCCGTGCTCCCACCACATGATGTCTTGTTACATAATAACAGGAACTGCAATGTAAATGCAAGCAGCAATGGTTACGCACATGGTAAAGCAAACGTAAATGGTAAAGAAAACGTTAGTAGAAATGCAAGAGTAAAATGAAGCCGAAGCGAACAGTGATGCAAACGGACAGGCAAGCACATACAAAAACACAACTGGTAATGTGCACAGTGATGGCACCAGTATTGTAAATGCAAATGACAAGTGTTACAGCAACAAGAGCATAGGGAACAGAAATGAAAACGTGAATGGAAATCGCGACGTAAACACGAACTGTAATGCGCATGGGCACGGTACCACAAATTGTAAATGCAAATGGTAAAGACATGAATAATAACACCAAAGGAAACAGAAACATAAACGCAAATGCAAATGCGTATGTAAACGCAAACCGTAACGTGCATGGTCATGTTACCGCAATTCTAAACGCAAATGGTAACAGTAACAGCAACAATAACGCCAAAGGAAACAGAAACGCAAAAGGAAATTGCAGCACATATGAAAATGCAAACCGTAATGTGCACTGGCACAGTAACGCAATAGGAAACGCAAATGGTAACAGTAACAGCAACGAAGACCCAAAACAAAGACAAACACAAATGCAAATGAAAGGGCTGATATACATGCAAATGACAATGCACACGGTGATGCAGACTGAAACTTCAAACACAAACAGTAGTCAAAATGCAAATGGTAACAGTATTATGAAGTGCAAGCGAGAATGCAAAGGGTAGCACACGGTGGCGCATACGGGAACGGGTATGTAAATGCAAGTGTAACTGCTAACTGTTACAGTAAAGGAAGACTCACCTGGTTTTGCCCAACAGCTGCATAGAGAAACACAGTGTGTACAAAGAATGTATGCATAATATTGAGCCTGGGGAGCAGAAAACAAGCAATTGGAATACTAAATTGCTTATATTCCGAGAACCGTATGACTTAGAAAAAATTAAAATTTCACATGATTCATGAGTATCTGGGCTAGGTTTTCACTGAGGACAAAAATTCAGTATCTCGCACCATTTTCGAATCACGAGCCCTGAAAAAAGCGTGATTATGCTACCATATTAGTCTATGGGAAAAATGTCAGCCTGGAGTATCATAACTTGGCAGTCATGCAATATTTTTCATCAAACCACCAAAGAGACATTTGTAAGATGTCGGCTGCATTCCCTTCAAATTTTGGCCCAAAAGACCAAACGGTTCTTTTGCAGCAGGGTGGCAAAGAACTCCTGTCATTTTGGCCATAGTCTGGAAAAGTAGTGTCGCAATTTGTGACATTTTTCACAAAAATTTGTGAAACTGTCACAGGTGCGACACTACTTTGTGACACTACTGTTTCTAGAAATTTGAAAAACATATTTCTGGGGTGTTTAACTCCAAAATAAAGACATGGCTAGCATCCTCGGGGTCTGGCTAGGTGAACAGAGAAGGAATTGTGTCCCTAGAGGGTCCCAATTTTAAATGCCAAGCATTTTTCTGATTACTAACTGAAAACAAAATGGTGGATTTGTGACACTACTAGGCCATTTATGACACCAAAAGTGCATTTGTGGCCTTCAAACTTTGTTAATTTTCCCATTGACTTATAATGGGAACTTGTTTTCGAATAACATTTGAACCGTTTAATATTTTTTCATGAAATCTTCAAAAGGCACATCATGGACCTCGGATGCATGTTACCTGAAGTTTTCAGACTGGTCGCGCAAACCGTGTGACCTGTAGGTGAGAGCAAAGAATTAGTAAAAAAACTTTATTGTGCATTTGATTGTCACTTAATAACTCCACAGCTGTTTATCCAACTGATACCAAAGTTGGTAGATCCCAAGATCTACCATGCCCAATCATGCATACCAAATTTCATGCAAATCTGTTGAACGGTGGCAAAGTTATTAAGGTGCAAAATTTCACCCTTTAAGCTTACAAGTGCTACTCAACCCTAACTATGGTAGCACGGTATATGTATATATGTGTGTATATATATATATGTATACACATATACAGATCTATATCTAGATATATATCTTTGCAACAGGAGTCATGATAAAAACTGTAGAAGAAAACCATTTATCTACAATACTATGGTGATAAATTTATTTATCACCATAGTATCCATTTATTCACACAGTTGGTCTTAGAAAATGGTTTGGGGAAATCCCAGAAGCTGACTGGCTTCAGTCACCACCCAACTGGTCTGGTATCAGGCAACAGAGACCAGGAAATAATGAATCCCACACTATGCTGCCTGATTTCGTTCCAAATCCTTGTGACAGCAGAATGTTCATGTTTAAATTGCAGCCATGTTGTTCTGTCAGTTTGCAAAGTAATGCCCCCCCTCCCGCAGTCTGGGCATTTGGCACACAAATGGTTTCTTCAACTGAAGCTTGTCTGTACAGCTTGCTCAAAACAGGAAAAAAATAAACATTGGTGCTACCATGCTCTAACATGATCGTTGAGCTTTCTGGTCCATTGCCACTCTATCATGATCCCAATCTCTGTTGCTACCAGGCCTGCCATGTAAAAAATAGTCATGCTAGGCTTACATTTTAAAACATACCATCTAAAAGAAGCTGTACAAGTTAAATGAAAAGCACAGTTGATGCACACCGCCCTCACTATTTTGTGATGTCCTGTGTTTACATCTGGAGTTTCGTTGCCTTGCTGATCATGCAAAGTGTCTGACAGCAGTTTAGAACACATGACAAGTGTAAGCAAGATTTAAAAAATATTTTGCCTTCTTACTCTGTTCATTAAAATTAAATCCTATGTTCCGACTGCACCGCTGATTGCTCTCATACTCTTCTGTCCCAACTTCTGACCCTCACACTGCTCTGCAGCTATGCTAATCCAGCTTCAAGATCTGTCAGTGCTGAGCCAAGCTGTAACCCTTAGTAGCTTCTTTATTTATGGACTGCTGCTGAAGGAAAACTCTGCACTGTTAAGGAAGGGGCAGCAAGCAAAGATACTGTATAAGTGGACAGACAATTTAAAAAGTTGGAAAGTCTGTGAAACACAAGACCCTCTACTGGCAAATATACCAGCAGAGGGACTACTTTAAAAGAAAATGGACTTTTTTTATTAATTTTTGCTTATTTGCAAGGGTTTTCTTTGTTTTGGTTTTATTTTGAAACATTTTATTAATAGGTTACGAGAACCCATTTCTAAAGCGCAATAATACCCTCCAAGGTGTTCAGTATTGGGGAATATTAGACCTTCCAGGGCTATAAGGCCCTCTGCCTGTGGTGTTGGGCCTCATTATGACCCTGGGCAGTCCGGTATTCCCCAATACTGCCCACCCTGTTGGGTATTATTGCTTACACAAATCTCTTCAGAATTCATATAGAATGTTCAGCCTCAGAAGCAGTACTAACCATATTCAAATGGGAATAACTTTAAAACAAAAAAGATAGCTTGGTACGGTGAGCACAAAAATTGTGCAGCACAAAATTATCTACAAAATGAGTGGTGTTTCTTTTATAGATATAATTTTTTTTTATAATTAGCAAAAAACAACACACAATTACATTTTCCTTTCCCTTTTTTGACAAATTATTTACACCTACCAAAATCAAAACATTTTTCACAACATCTAAACCTGCTGCATAAATGGAATATGCAGTGGTTCAGTGTGTGATGATGCATTTATCTTGTATGTTTCCAGTGACCTCTTGTAACTCTCACTCATTCACTCATGTCTTCGGCACTCGTGAGGTTACTTGAGGTCACTGGAAACTGTACAAGATAAATGCATTATCACACACTGAACCACTACATACTTATCCCGTATATATATATATATATATATATATATATATATTATATATTAGAGCAAACAACTCCATTAAATGCATCAGTTAGGGTTATTGCAGTAAGACAAAGTGAGAAATTTGGTGATAGGTTTAAAGCCCCCTTGGACCCCAAGCCCACCCCACCAACAGTATCAGGGTGCATTGGGTCATTGGCCCTAAATCTCACCCCATCACATGTGTAAAGAAGCAGAGGTATGGGAGAATGGGCGAGAGTTAGACCAATGACCCCAATGCACACCCAATGCTGGGGTGGGCTGGGAGGGTCCAAGGGGCTCAACCCTAACACAGAATTTCTTCACTTTGTTACTGTTGAACAACCCTAACCGATCCATTAAACAGAGTTTTTGCCTCTAATTTCCTCTCTTTGTGAGAATTATAATGAGAATAGTAGAATGTAGCGCAGTAGGATGTCTTGTCACATAGTAACATGGTGCCTGCAAATGCAAATGGTAATGCATGGTGACACAAAACAAAACAGAAAGAGAAACAGTACTGTAAATAGAAATGGTAAAAATAATGCAAACGCAAGTGTAAATGAAAATGCAAAGGTAATGCACATGGTGGCGTAGATGTGAACTGTAAGTGAAACGGGTATGGAACCAGCAAGCAGAAGCAGTAAGTAACAGTAATGTAAGCACACAGGCTGGTTTTCCCAAAAGCTGCATAGACAAAGACAGCAGTACAAAGAATGTGTGCATAATAATGGGTCTCGAGCAGAAAATGAGTTGGAATACTAAATTGCTTATATCTCAGAAACCGTATGACGTGAAAAAAATTTAAAAAGTCATATGATTTATGACTTTCCTAGCTAGTTTTGTCTTAGCCTCAATTAGAGGCTAAGCTTTTTTCTGATGAAAAGTCAGTATCTCGCACCGTTTCTGAGATACAGGCCCTGAAAGGCACGGTGAATGCCGTAATGTTATCTTATGGGAAAAAGAAGTTCGAGTGCTATAACTTTGCTCCCTGTAATATTTTTTCACAAAACTAGTGAAAGGCACATATGAGGGATGTTGGCTTTCTTCCCTCCAAATTTCAGCCCAAAAGACCAAACCATTATTTTGCATTGGTGCGCCAAAGGATTCCTGTAATGCGGCAGACGTTGTGATGTTATCCTATGGGAAAAAGCATCAACTTTGGAGTGCCATAACTTTGCTGCCCTGTAATAGTTTTTCACCAAAACACTGAAAGGCACATCTGTGAGATGTTGGCTGCATTCTCTTCAAATTTCAGCCCAAAACACCAAACCATTCTTTTGCAACAGGGTACCAAAAAATTGCTGTCATTTTCCCACAGCCTGGAAAAGTACTGTCGAACTTTGCGAAAGCTTTTGCAAATTCATGCAACACTGTTGCAAATGCGAAAGTACTTTGCGAAAGTACTTTTTCCAGAAATCTGAAAAACATATTTCTGGGGTGCTTTACCCCAAAATAAAGACATGCCTAGCATCCTCAGGGTCCGACTTGGTGAATACAAAAAGAATTAGGTTGCAAGAGGGTCCCAAATTTAAATGCCAAGCATTTTTCTGATGACCAACTGAAAGCAAAATGGCAGATTTGCGACAGCAAAAGGGCCATTTGCGAAAATAAAAACTGCATTTGTGACACTGTCGAACGTTTTGTTAACTTTTTCCATTGACTAATAATGGGAAATTGTTTTTGAATAACTTTTGAACCATTTAATATTTTTTCACGAAATCTTCAAAAGGCACATCGGGGACCCCGGCCACATGTTCTCTGAAGATTTTGTACCGGTCGCGCAAACCGTGCGACCTGTAGAGACAACCAAAGAATTGCAAAAAAGCGTAAATATGTGCGCAGATCATGCTTAATAACTCTGCAGCCATATATCTGAACAGTACAAAAGTTAGCAGATCCCAAGAAGTATGGTTCTTGATCATGTATTCCAAATTTCAGGCAAATCTGTTAAATGGTTGCAAAGTTATTAAGGTGCAACAGTTTAGCTTTCACATGTAAATGGCTCCTCAACCCTAACTATGGTAGCACTACTGTGCTACCAATATAATATAATATATATATATATATATATATATAAAATACTGGCACAGTCACACCAGTGTAGTTAGGGATGAGTAAGCATTTTTTAAAATTCAAGTTTATTGCTTATTTTAGGCACATTTACATATTTCATATCACATTTCAGCATATATATATATATATATATATATATATATATATATATATATATATATATATATATATTAGCGGTAAAAAGCTCCATTTAATGCATTAGTTGAGGGTTGTTCCACAGTGACAAAAGTGAAATTTGGTGTTAGGTTGAAAACCCCTAGGACCCCCTGCCCACACACCCCAACCGGCATCGTGCGCATTAGGAGTTGCTGCCTAACTCTCACCCCATCAGAGTGTGAAGAAGCAGAGGTATAGGAGAAGGGGTGAGAGTTAGGACAACAACTCCAGCACCCCAGTGCAGTTGGGGTGTGGTTGAGAGGTTCTAGGGGCTTTCACCCTAACACCAAATTTCTCACTCGCCGAGGGAACAACCCTAAGTAATGCATTAAACAGAGTTTTTTGCCTCTAATTTCCCTTCTTTTTGAGAATGATAATGAGAAATAATGAATTTAATGCAGCGGCCGGGCTGGGGCCCGCCACGTGATGTCTTGTCACATAGTAACACGGTGCCCGCAAACGTAAATGGTAATGCGTATGGTGACTCAAAGCAAAACAGAAAGAGAAACAGTACTATAGACAGAAATGGTAAAATCGCAACACAAGTGCAAATGAAAATGCAAAGGTTAACGCACATGGTGGCGTAGACATGAACGGTAAGTGAAATGGGTACAGAACCATAAGCGGAAACAGTAACGGTAACAGTAATGTAAGCACACATGCTGGTTTCCCCCAAAATCTGCATAGAGAAAGACAGTGAGTGCACAGAATGTACGCATAATAATGGGTGTTGGAGCAGAAAATGAGGAGTATTAATACTAAATTGCTTATATCTCAGGAACCGTACGATGTACAAAAAAAAATGTAAAAGGCATATGATATATGACTTTCCTGGCTAGTTTTATGCTTAGCCCCCATTAGGGGGCTAAGTATATTTCTGACGAAAAGTCCATATCTCGCACCATTTCCGAGATATGGGCCCTGAAAGGTGCTGCGAATGCTGTAATGTTATCCTATGGGAAAAAAAGAGAAGTTCGGAGTGCCATAACTTTGGCTCCCTGAAATATTGTTTAACCAAACCACTGAAAGACACATCTGTGGGATGTTGGCTTTCTTCCCTCCAAATTTCAGCCCAAAAGACTAAACTGTTATTTTGCAGCAGGGCGCCAAAGGATTCCTGTAATGTGGCGGACACTGTAATGTTATCCTGTCGGAAAAAGTGTCAACTTTGGAGTGCTGTAACTTTGCCACCCTGTAATATTTTTCACTGAAATACTGAAAGGCACATCTGTGATATGTTGGCTACGTTCCTCCAAATTCAGCCCAAAGACCAAACTGTTCTTTTGCAGCAGGGTGGCAAATAATTGCTGTCATTTTCCACAGCCTGGAAAAGTACTGTAGAACTTATAAAGCTTTTGCAAAATTTGCAACACTTTTGTGAGTGTGACACTACTTTGCGAAAGTACTTTTCCAGAAACTTGAAAAACATATTTCTAGGGTGTTTAACCTCAAAATAAAGACATGCCTAGCATCCTCAGGGTCCGACTAGGTAAACACAAAAGGAATTAGGTTGCTAGAGGGTCCCAAATTTAAATGCCAAGCATTTTTCTGATGACTAACTGAAAACAAAATGGTGGATTTGCGACAGTAAAAGGGCCATTCACGAAAGCAAAAACTGCATTTGCGACACTGTCAAACCTTTTGTTAACTTTTTCCTTTGACTTATAATGGGAACTTGTTTTTTGAATAACTTTTGAACCATTTAATATTTTTAATGAAATCTTCAAAAGGCACATCGGGGTCCCTGGCCACATGTTCCCTGAAGGTTTAGTACCAGTCGCACAAACCATGTGACTTGTAGAGACGACCAAAGAATTGAAAAGAAGTGTAAACGCGCGCACAGATCATGCTTAATAACTCCACAGCCATATATCCGAACAGTATAAAAGTTGGCAGATCCCAAGATGTATGGTTCTTGATCATGTATTCCAAATTTCAGGCAAATCCGTTGAACAGTTGCAAAGTTATTAAGGTGCAAACTTTTAGGTTTAACATGTAAATGGCTCCTCTACCTTAATATGTATATATATATATATATATATATATATATATATATATATATATATACACTATTGGCTTAAAATCTCAGTTTGGAACTTCAGACAATTAATCTTTATAGCCAGTGCAATAGTATAAGTTCTAACACATCAGTAATAGAATTACCATAATCTGATCCCCTTTTTATTGCAGAAGCCATATTACAAGTACTTTATGTGTTCAGTACGATTCCCTGTTCCCTTCCCTAACATCCTCTAGATTCTTTTGTTTCCTCCAGTATGGTATCTTCCTCCTCCCCATTTCTGAAACCCCATTTCCCTGCACCATCATCCAGGGTGTCCATCTGCCTACAAATCTTGGTGTTCTGAAGTTGATTTTATGGGTCAATTCAGGGTTTTATTTAGCTCTAAAAATTGATTAGAGTTTTGCTCATAAAAGTGCTAAAACTTTGTGAAAATGGATAGCTCTTGCCTCACTGTGTTTAACAAACACAGCACTTCTAGAAAATCTATATAAATACTTTCTGTACAGTTAGTATCATCCCAAGAAAAAAACTGCTAATCAATTATTTAAAACCCTACAGTTCCTCCATACTCTGGATCTCCTGAATTTTTATCTGTCCATTGTTGGAAGCTAGGGGGCTCTGGGTTGAGCCATTTCCTCATGATGGCCTTATGGACTGATGTCAGCAGGATGTTCCATAAATAATTCTTATCCTTCCCCTGCACCTCCCCAAGCAGCACCCCTGGTATCAAGTGCTTTGGGCCAATGGGCTCTGTAATTGAAAATATTCCTCTTAACTTTTGTATTATTTCTCTCCAGTATTGGGCCAATTTTGGGCATGACCAGAATACATGAAGGTGGTCCGCCCTCATATCATTACAGCCCCTCCAACACATCAGTGGACAGTTCCTGTCCCATTTATTCTTGACCACCAGGGTGATAAAGAACCTCATTCTAATCTTCCACTCAACTCAGACTCCCTCCACATTGGTGAGTATGTGGTTTTATACATTTGGGCATAGCTAGTTTCCAATTCCGTATCCGTTATTGGTTCCCCTATCTTAAGTTGCCATTTTTCTTGAAAAGTTGTGGCTTGATTATCACTCTTGTCGCTTATTGTCCTATAAATGGCTGAAATGTGGCCTTTTTATCTCCGTGAGGTCATTATCTCCTCCATCACCCTTAACAAACCTATCGGGCCTGGTCTTGATTCTGTTGGCATTGCAGTGTTTGAATATATGTTCTGACCTGAAGGAATCCATAGTGGTCAGCTTGCCTGAAAGAGTATCTTTCTTTGAGGTGGACAAAATCCATTGCATTAGTCCCAGCCATAAATTCACTAAGTCATCGAGACCCATCCTTTCCCACTTTCTGAAGGTGAGATCTTGTTGTGCAGGGGGGTATCCCTTAGCCCAAGCTAACAATCTCATGGGCCATGTCTTTGGAGAGTTTGTGTTTGGACCATAGCTGCTTCACTGCTCACAGTGTGTGCCTTACTGCTGAATAGTAATTTGTTGTTATCTTGGCTTAGGGTTTCTGGCATCACCATTCTGGCTCCCAGGGGCATTCCCTCCATGGAAACTGTTTCCACTGTTTTCCAGCTGGTAGAATAGTTCTGTGTGGACCACAGCAAAGCCCATTTTAATTGAGTGGCTAGATAATAATCCTCTAAGTTAGGAACATTTCTTCCTCTGAATTTTTTATTAGACTACATAACCAGGTTTTAACTCTAGGCCTTTTATAATTTCAGATAAATTTAGTAATCACCCTTTGCCAGATTTGAAATTGGTTATGGTGGATTTTTATTGGTGGGCATTGAAATAGGTAAAGGAATTTTTGGAAGGATATTCATAGTAACTGATTTAATTTTTGAGTAGAGGGGCAAATTCAGCAGATCCCATTTCTTAATGTCTTGCCTGGTCTGGTTTATCAAAGGTTTAAAATGTAGGGTGTATAGGTTTGTCAGTTTTTTGGGATTTGGACACCTAGGTACTTTATTTTATGGGTCTTCCATTTCAGGGGAGCAGTTGTTTCACACTTGGGACAGGGTTATAGATAAAATTGAGTAGTTCTGTTTTTTGTTTGTTATGGGATTAGCCAGAGTATCGACCAAATCTGCCCACTATGGACCACAATCTGGGAATAGATTTATTGGGGTTGGTTATATACATTAAGATGTCATCCGCATAAAGAGATATTTGTGCTCCTCCCCTCCAATTACCACTCCCTGTACCTCTTGATCGTCCCTCAGAGCCTGGGCTAAGGGCTCAATATAAATAGCGAAGAGCAGGGTGACAGTGGGCAGCCTTGTCTGGTGCCCCTACCAAGTTCAAACCTCTGTGAGACCCCTCCATTCACTCTTATGCAGGCCTGTGTGGAGGTATATATGGCCTTGATGGCACCCTCAAAAGACGCAGGGAATCCCATCCTGCTGAGAACTGCAAAAAAAAAAATGCCACATGACCCTGAGCACTGAGGCTCATAATACAAGTTGGAATGCATCATTTATTAACTATGTCTATTATGTTGATGGTACATCTGACCCCTTCCAGGGCTTGCCTAGCCGCTATGAAGCCTGTTTGATCTGGGTGTATTATACTCACCAAGATGGGATTTAGTCTGGCAGCTATTATTGCAGTGAACATTTTATAATCAACGTTCAGGAGGGATATCGGTCTGTATGAGCCGCAGTCCTTTAAATCTTTTCCTTCCTTGGGGATCACAGAGATAGTGGTATAGTTCCAAGAAGGGCAAGCCTTTTCACCCTCCTGCCACACTTGATTGTATATATTTATAAGTAGGGGAGTTGTTTCCGCCATAAATGTCTTATACAGTTCACTGCCAAAACTGTCAAGTCCTGGGCATTTGCCCACCTTAAGATTCTTGATGAGAGTGACTATTTCAGATGAGAGATCGGCACCATCAGCACCTGCCTCTGAGGTTCCATAAGCTTGGGCAACTTTAGCCCCTTTAGGAAGTCCCTAGTCTCTTCAGGGACATATCCTTTTGTGCTTGGTAAACTGTTTGTAATATGCAACTATGGAGTCTGTGATTTGATCTCATTTATGCAAGACCTGTCCTGTGACCAGGTGTCTAGGCCCACAATGATGGTCCTACACCCTTTGCCCTTATTCAGTAGGCTAGTAGCCTGGTGGCCTTAGGTCTCCTTCATAATAGGTTTGCTTTAAATAGTGCAGGGCTTTTTCTATTTCAACTCTTTGGATCCCCTGCAGTTTATTTTTAATATCCCTTATCTCCCTTTCTATCAATTTATGCAGCTTAAGTTTCTGCTGTTCTTCCAGGGTCTTTAGTTGTTGTTTTAGCTGCTCCAATTGTTTGGCCTTTTCCCTCTTTTTATAAATTGCTATAGATATTAACATCCCTCAATGATTGTTTTAACTATGTCCCACAACATTTGTGGGGTTGTGTCTGGATTTTCATTTAATTGAACTGTCTGCTCAATTACCTCCCTTATCTCTTCCTTCACTTCTTAGCAGGCTTGTGTTCAGTCTCCACTGTGTCAGTTTTCTTGGGAGTTGAAGCTCCAAGTCTGCCAGAATTGTTGATGATCCGACAATGTCTCTGTTCCCACCCACACGGAGTTAAATATATGTAAATCTTTGGCAAATGTCAAAAACATATCCAGCCTCGAGTTCCTCTTATGTCTTGAGGAATAAATAGTGAAGTCCTGTGCTGTTGGATATTTCTCCTGCCAAACATCTACTATAACCACATCTTCCATTAACTTCCTCAGCAATCTTGCTGTCCTGCTGTTTGGTGCTGGGAATCGAGAGGTGGAGTCAAGCAGTCTATTCGATATTACATTCCAGTCCTCCTGCAATAAGAACCCCCTTTGCATTTTCTGTTATTAATTTAAGGAGCTCTGAGAAGGAGATGGGTGAGCCTGGAGGAGCATAAACATTTAATAGGGTGACCATGATTTCCTGCAGCTTCCCCACTACCAATACATAGTGAGCCAGGATCTGTCACTGCCTCCTCCTCCCTCAAAGGGAGGGAGGGAGGCAGATAGAAGAGTCACTCCCTTTTCTTACCCTTGTCCAAGGACGATAAAATAACTTAGAGAACCCTTACTCCTTAACGCCTGGTTCTCTATCGGTGACAGGTGTGTCTCTTGAATAAAGTTATTTTCACATTTTTGGTCTTTCAAGAATTTTTGTACCTGTTTTCTTTATGGGTGGTTAATACCATTCACATTATATGACAGCACTCTGGAACTAACTTCAGCCATATTGATGTTCAGTGTTTTCATTTACTGAAATGCTCTTTCTCTTGTTTCTGTTTAAGGCCCCACACCCCAACCACCTGTTCTTGATTATTCCCCCATTCCAGTTCCACTGTCAGGGCTATGTGTACCTGACCCTTTCCCAGTGCTAGAATTCATTCCTTCCAACTTGATATAGTGCCTTTCATTATGTAGCAATAATAATAAAATCTTAAGGCCCTCAACTGTGAGCCAACTTTGGTTTTACATGTAACCTCTTTCAACTCCCTCCTACTTGGTGGGGTATAACCTTTTCATAACAATGAACTCATATAAACTATGAATCAAATCAACAACTTTTAACTTGATATTTGACATCAACATATCTTATTGGGGCACCCCACCCCTAGGCCCCTCAGGGTCCCAGAGAGAGAGTATCCCCTGTTCCAAGGAACCATGGTTTCCTCTGTGCACCTAGCTCATGTTGTACACACTTTTAACTAGGTGTTAGGTTTTCAGTACTTTGGGGGTAATCCCCATTTGCTTTGTATTCCTAGGTCAGCCCAGTTTATCAGATGTGGGCTGGTGTGGGTCCCCTTCAAAACGCTGTGCCCATTTAGATGGTACGGGCAATGCCTCTTGTGGGGGCAACTGTTGGATCTCTGTCCTTGCCCCTGAGGTATGACCAATGTCAGCAGCATCAAAAGAAGAAAGTTTCCCATTTCATTTGAGTAACCTTTATCCACCCCCTACCACCCATTCCAATATTTTCTTGAGGTTTCATCCCCCCGTTAACCCTTCTGAATTCAAGGTACCCATCTTTCAAAGTATTGAAGACAACTAACATCATCTTCTCATTCCAGCTGGAGCGTAAGATTGGAGTCTTTTTTTATTATTATTATTATTATTATTATTGTGCCCCCCCAGGATCTTTCACAGTCAGAAATCAGACATAATTTCTACTAGATCCAGTCTACTTTTTATTCATGAGGCTGTTCATTCCAGAAAGAGGAACTGAAACCCTCCGTGTCCAGATCTGCAGGCGTTCGAGTGCCCTGGTATTTCGTGCTTCCTGTAGAAATGATCTTGAGCACAGGAGAGCCAATAATCAGCGAGTTGACCAAAGGCCCTGGCAACTGGAATGGCTCCAAGTTGATTTGCCTCAGAAAATATGTCCCTCAGAAAACAAATACTCCATTCCTCTCCCCCCACCCCCATGTGGAAGATTCGGGCCAGTGCCCTGATTTAAAACTTGTACAGCTTAAATGAGATATGAGGAAAACAGTGCACCTCCTTTCCTCCCAGCGAGGGTTATGGGTAGACTCTCCTGCTACCCAGGCCTCAAACTGATAGCAGCACCACAGTTCAAGACTTGGTATTCAGGTGGAAGGCCTCTATTTCTACCTGATCAACTGACTCCCCAGCAGCTTGCGACATGATGCCTGCGAGCTGAACCAGTGAGGCATAGCGCTTTAGCAGCACGGAGACATCAGCCCTCAGGTTTGATGGCTGGGACAGGCTGGATTGATGCGACTTAGCTGATCCCTTGTGAGCCACTGATCATGCCACTCTTCTCAGTTACTTCTTCAGATGTTCTTTTCTAGCTGGGGCACCATCACCCCTAACTCCTCCAGGAACCTTGAGGCTGCTTTCAAGTCATCGACATTTTAGTGCCCTTGCTGGTTTCACCTCTAGATGAGCTGGTACAACATCTGAGCCTTCATATTCTTAGCCCTTAATTGCTTCAAGACTGGCCACATAGAACATCTTGCCTCCTGCACCTGGGTTGTGTAATCATTATCTATAGTTATTTTGACTTTTCCAAATGCTATGGCTTGCATTCTCCATGCCCTGTGGAGTAGTTCCTTTTTAGTGCCATATGCAGTCATTTTAGCTATGAAAGATCTTGAGTGGTCATAAGGGTTGGTGGGCCCCTATGCTAGGGAGCAATGAACCCTGTCCATGAAAAGGGCAAAATCCTCTGGGAGTTTCAAAGATTCCCACAAAACCCTCTACAGGAAGGTGATTGGATCTGATGCCTCCTTTTCTGCACCTTCGGGGATGCTGTACACCCTCAGCTTCTGGCACCGGCTTCTCCCCTCGAAATCATCTAGTTTATTCATCAGCTCCCTCTCTCACCATAAGAAACAGGAGGAGGCAGTCATGCCTGTCTGTCTGCTCAATCACTGTGGTAAGTCCCATTTCTAGTTTATCTGTTCGGTGCTCAATTTTGCCTATATCTGTTCTCAGTGCAGTTAGGGAGCTATCAATTTTGGCCACAGTTTTAGCCATCTGTAGGATAGTTTCCACTAAGTGTGTACAGCCCTCTTCCAAGCTGGTTGTGGATACCATGCTTGTTTCATCTTCGAGAGGCTCCGATATTCAAGTCAATTTTTTTCCCTGCAACACTGTTTGAAGTTTCTGTGCCGGGGTCTGGGGCCCCTTCGTTAGGATAGCCTTGGAATGCGTCACTTGAGCCAGTGATTGCATTTTGTTTTTTTTTGATGGATGCCTTTAGATTGTAACTCAGGTTGAGGAGAGCAGTAAGCAATGCTGCAACAGAGCCGCTGATGTCACCAGAGGTCTGAGTAAGCAGTTTAAAGTTAAACCCCAAATTTTGCACCTTAATAATTTTGCAACCTGTTAAATGGATTTCAACAAAATTTGAAATGCACGGTCTCATATAGTAGATATCTTGATTTTCCAAGTTGTGTTTCAGTCATACTTGTGGTGATGTGCAGTGAATCACTGAAAATGCATTTTTGCCTTTTTATGCTTTTTGCTGATTTTTGCCCATTGTGCTGCAGCCACACTGTTTGGTGCTATGGTATCACATTTTCAGGAAAGACAGACTTGTGGTCAAAGAACAATCCAGCATTGGTTTGGTGAAAAACATAACCGTGTCCAAAGTTATTTAATTTTGAAGTTTTGGGTTCTGAGCATGCTCAGTTCACGCCAAGATTTATACGTATGTTTTGCGAAAGGGGATTGGGCTCGTAATCAAGGATTTTGTCAGCTCATGAATGGGGATTTATAAAATCCCCATTCATGAGAAAAAATTCTTCATGTGAGCCGCAATTTTGTTTTCATTATTCCCCCCAAACAAAATGTCGTGACTTGCTCCACTGGTAACTTGTTGCTCAAATAAGGCATGGGTTTTGTTCAGGTGATGCAATCTAAAAACTCATACCTTTGGTTTCCTTCATTTTGGCCAAAAAATGGCCATTTTAAATTTTCAAATTCTTTTTTTGTGATTTGCTTCTGAACCTTGGTCTCGAGGTGACAAAATCCCCATTCGCGGGCCAATCCCCTTCGAGAGGAAGCAAAATCCTTGATCATGAGTTAAAGACCAGATGGCCCTATCTCCTGAACATGGATCAACTCACGAACAAGTATTCTGACAGCTTGCGAAGGGATTGGCTTAGAGAGTATTTTGTCAGCTCGTGGAAAGGGCTTGGGTTTTTGAACCCCCTTTCATGAGCTGACAAAATCCCCTTTTGCAAGGTGTCAAAATTCGCTCACGAGCGGATCCACTTTCGCAAGTTGACAAAATCCTTGATTTGCCATTTCATGACTGGATGGCCATTCTCGCGAATGAGGATTGACTCAAGAATGGGGATTCTGACATCTTGTGAAAGGGGATCGGTTCACAAATGGGGATTTTGTCAGCTCATGAAAGGGGGTTGGTTTTTAATTCCTCATTCACTAGTTGTCAAAATCTCCGTTCACGAGGCAATCCCCTTTCACAAGCTGACAAAATCCCCTTTCGTGACTTGCAGACCAGAATGCCAAAATCTGACAATCAAGGATTACTCGCAAATGGGGATTTTGACAGTTTGCTACTAAGGATTGCCCTCACAAATGGGGATTTTGACACCTTGTGAACTATGATTTAAAAAAATTTGCCACTGCACTGTAAATAAACAGTCTGGTATTTTCTCTTGGAATTTGCAGGGTATAAGGGGATGTTCCAGAGATGCAAATTATGCTATTTAAGTGTTAAAAAGTTAATCGGTTACAAAGATATGCCATCACGAAGGTGATATTTTCCCATAGGATAACATTGCAGTGCCCATGGTGATGTTCAGTGCCCATATCTCAGAAACGATGTGAGATACAGTTTTCACTACCCACAGACTAACTCTCACCCCATTCTCCTTTACTGTATCATGTCAACCTGTTTACACATGGAATGTGGTGAGAGTTGAGCCTGATGACCCCATGGCACACCCCAGCATCTGTCAGTGTGTGGAGGGTGGGGGATGAGGTGATGGGGGTTAGGGGCTCAATCCTAACATCTCATTTCCCCCACTTTTGTTGCTTTAACCCTAACTGATGCTTTAACAAATTTCTTTGCAATGAAGACATATACACATATACACATATATATATATTAACAGACGAGGCATACTGATGAGTCCTGGTAGGCCGAAACACGTGTCTATGTCTTCTGTTAGCACCCTTGGCAAACTGTGTGAGAGGCCTTTCGCACCATGCAATTCTGCTTAAAGTTGGACCAGCATAACATTCTGTGGTGATTTGCATAGCAGCCCATGATGCTTTGCATTGTGTGCACGTGTGATTTTTTGTATTTTCTTGAAACTTGGCTTCCCAGCCAAATGCCCTTTGGGGTAACCCTTGCCTCAGTGTTTGCGCAAAGAGGTTCTTTGTCTTTTAAATAGTTTTTATTTTAATGGGTTCACCACAACATATCCAAGACACACTGTCTTAGGGTAGCTGGTCCATTCCACTGGCGTCTCAAACAGATGAGGCATACTGATGAGTCCTGGTAGGACAAAACACATGTCTATGTCTTCTGTCAGCACCCTTTGCAAACTGTGTGAGAGGCCTTTTGGCACCATGCAATTCTGCTTAAAGTTGGACCAGCATAACATTCTGTGATGATTTGCATATGCAGCCCATGATGCTTTGCATTGTGTGGGCATGTGTGATTTTGTATTTTCTTGAAACTTGGCTTCCCAGCCAAATGCCCTTTAGGGTAACCTAGCCTCAGTGATTGCTCACAGAGGTTCTTTTGTCTTTTATATATTATAGTGAGCAGTCGCACCATTATATTTAGTGTTAAGAAGGTACGTCTATGTTAAAGTCAAATGTTTGGTGTCAATAACTTTGGACCTGTTCAAGAGATTTGCCTGACATTTGGTATGCATGGTGGGGCGTTGTAGATCTCTTGATCTGCCAAATTTAATTTCGGTCAGACTTATGGTCTTTGGCACAAAAACGCTGGAAAATGCAAGATTATCCAGTTTTGGAGGCAGTTTTGGGGATATTGTCCATGGCCCTGTGCAGCCGTTGTGTGGTGTGCTGCACTGTGAGATGGCTCATCTGAAAGAACTTGGCTGCCTGAACATGCCTCTTTTCATTTTTGAAAAGATATTAAGGCATTCAAAAGTTATGCCACTTTTAAGTTCCCACTATAAGTCAATGGGAACATTTACATGGTTGTTTTGGGAACAAAGAATGTGGTTCTGGCCATCTGGTCCCACCTGGCAGTTAAAGAAATTGCAGCCTCACAGTTCAAGAATCTTTGTCCCTGAGAATTCTCTGACCGTGAGGTCCGCCATCTTGTTTTTGCTTTTCAGACCCTGAAAATTCAAATATCTTGCCTCAGGGATCTCTCCTGAAGTAAAACATGGATGGGTTTTACTCAGGGAGCCTCATTCTATCAAACCATGCCTTTGGTTTGATGTAAAATGGTCCAAAAATAAAATGATCAGGTTTTAAATTCTTTGCTCGCTGCTCGCTAACAATCGTTGATCGCGAGCCTGCAAATTCTTTGATCGCGAGCTTTTTTGACCACGATCTTGCATCATGAGATAAAAATACATTTTTATCAGCTCAGGGGTGGCCTAGGGACACAAATGAGGGTAAGCTGTGTTCAGGGGGCTTCACTCTATCGAGGCATGGTGGTGGTTTTATTCAATTCTGCCTAGAAGTCCAGTTTCAGCATTTTTTATTCTTTGATCGTGAATCTGAAAATTCTTTGATCATGAGATTCTTTGATTGCGATCCTGCATCATAAGTGAGGGACGAGAAAACCCTTTTAAAAATTCTATTTTATCAGCCCAGGGGTGGCCTAGGAACACAAATGAAGGTGGGTTTTGCTCAGGGGCTTCGTTCTGTCGAGGCATGGTGGTGGTTTCATGTAATTCTGCCTAAAACCCGAGTTACAGCATTTTTTATTCTTTGATCGTGAGCCTGCAAATTCTTTGATCGCGAGCCTGCAAATTCTTTGATTGTGAGATTCATTGATCACCATCTTTGATCGCGAGATAGGGACAAGATGACCAGATTTTATAATGCAATTACCAGGGCAATTTCACCAATCTTTAAGTTTAAATATCTTAGAAATGGTTTGGTCTTTTTACTTGAAATTTGGAGGGTGTTCTTGGCATGTCATGTAGATGTGCATTACAGTGTTTATGTATCAGAGAAAAAATTTTTTTTACGGAGATATTGCGTGATGCAATTTACGTCTTGCGGACAGTGTTTTGCATTGTGCTGGTGGCTTGAAATTGATAGGGTACCTAGCCTTAGTGTCATGGATGTAGTTTTCAGTCATTGTGCCTGTAAAATGTTAACAGGTATGGAATTCTGCAACTCTGTTGAATGAAAATGTCAAATATTAACATGTTATATCTCGGACACGGTTTGGTGTTTTGCATTGAAATTTGGAGGGTGTTGATGGTACACACACATTTACAAGCTGGTGGGAGCGCAGTGCCTGAAGGGCCCATGCTCCCATCAAGTTCCACAGGTTGGTGGGAGCATGGGACCTGAAGGGCTCGTGCTCCCACCAAGTTCAGCAAGTTCTGACTTTTCTGTTCTTTCTCAAAAAGTAAGGAAATTCTATGCAAAAAACTGCATTAATGCATCATTTAGGGTTAAAGCACAAAAAGTCAGGAAATGAAAAGTATTTAAGGTTGCCCTTTCCACCACCGGACCACCAATCATCCCAAGATTGACAAATGACGGGGTGTGTCATTGGGGTCATGAGGCCTTAATGTTACCCCATTCTTTTTTGCTATCCCTTGTCAATATGATTACACATGGAATGGGGTGACATTTGAGGCTCACTTACCCCAATGACACAACCCATCATTTGTCAATCTTGGGATGACTGACGTGTCCGGGGGCGGAGGACAACCTAAAGAGATTTTCCATTTTCTGACTTTTGTGCTTTAACCCTAAATGATGAATTAATGCAGTTTTTTGCATAGCATCTCTTCTATCTATCTATCTATCTGTCTATCTGTCTCTCTCTCTCTCTCTCTCTCTATATATATATATATATATATTATAGTCAAGCGCAGTCGCCACTATAGTTAGGGTTCAGCGGTCATATATACTAAAAGTCAAAAGTTTGGGCATTAATAACTCTGGTCCCATTCAACAAATTTGCCCGAAATTTGATATGCATGGTGGGGCATCGTAGATCTCTTGATCTGAGAAAATTGCATTTTGGTCAGACTTATGGTCTTTGTGTATGAAAGCACTGAAAAATGCAAAATTATCAATTTTTGGACGCAGCTTTTGGGATTTTGGATGTGGCCCTGCACGACCATTGTGTGGTGTGCCACTCTGTGAGATGGCTCATTTGAAAGAGATTTTGTGGCCAAACATGCTGCTTTTCATTTGGTGAAAAATTTTAAGGCATTCAAAAGTTATGCCACTTTTAAATTCCATTATGAGTCAATAGGAAAAGTTATATGTATGTTTTGTGAACAAAGAATGGGGTTCTGCCATCTCGCCCAGCCTGGCGGTCAAAGAATTTGCAGCCTCACGGTTCAAGAATCTTTGATCCCGAGGATTTTAGAAATTCTTTGTTCGTGAGGTCTGCCATTTTTATTTTCAGTTTTTCAATCATAAAAAGACAAATATCTTGGCTCAGGGGTCACTTCTGAAGTAGAACTTGGATGGGTTTTACTCAGGGGCCCCCGATCTATTAAGCCATGTCTTTGGTTCAAAAATAGAGTTGTGAGCTTTTAAAATCTTCGTTCATGGCTCACTAATGATCTGTGATTGCAAGCCTGTAAATTCTTTGATCGCGAGATTCTTTGATCGCAATAGTCCATCGAGAGCGAAGGAAGAGATGGCCAGATTTTAAAATGTGTTATCTGAGCCCAGGGGTACCTTAACATTAAATGAGGCTGCATTTTGCTTAATGGGCTTCATTGTGACCCATCTGCATACCAAACATAATGTATTAACTATCCCTGGTAGTCTAGTGGCCCACCCCCATCATAATAGAACAAATAATAATTTCTACTGCACTGGTAGTCTAGTGCCCTCACCACCACAATTTGTATTTTTTTGCATCCCTGGTAGTCTAGTGGACCCCCCCTGAGCTGTATAAAATAATTATTAATGTTTATATCCCTGGTAGCCTAGTAACCCCCCCTGCTCTGTATGAAATTATATTTATTGTAGATATCCCTGGTAGTCTAGCAGCCCCCCCTCCAGCATAATGACATAAATAGTTATTTGTATTACCTGGTAGTCTAGTGCCCCCCTGAGCTGTATAAAATAATTATTAATGTTTATATCCCTGGTAGTCTAGTGACCCCCCCTCTCTGTATGAAATTATACTTATTGTAGATATCCCTAGTAGTCTAGTGGCCCCTCCAGCATAATGACATAAAAAGTATTTGTATTACCTGGTAGTCTAGTGGCCCCCATCCCCACCCATCTGTGCCAGCCCACCCAGCACCCTCCCATCACCCTTCCCCAGCTGTACTGGCATATCTCCATTCTCACCTCCATGGCCAACACCATCTGTTGTATTATGATCGGTAATGCAAAGAGGCACTCAGAAATATTTTCAGAGCACCTCTTTGCATTATCGATTTAATGCACACAGCCGATGTTGCAGCCATGGAGGTGAGAGTGAACTGTGCCAGTCATCGGCTGAGGAAGGTGGGGGTGCTGGGTGGCTGGCATGGGTGGGGGTTGGGACTAGATTACCAGGTAATAAAATAATTATTTATGTCATTATGCTGAGGGGGCTGCTAGACTACCAGGGATATGTACAATAAATATAATTTCATACAGAGCAGGGGGCCACTAGACTACCAGGGATATAAACATTAATAATTATTTTATACAGCTTGGGGGCACTACCTACCAGGTAATACAAATAACTATTTATGTCATTATGCTGAGGGGGGGCTGCTAGACTACCAGGGATATCTACAATAAGTATAATTTCATACAGAGCAGGGGGGTACTAGGCTACCAGGATATAAACATTAATAATTATTTTATACAGCTCAGGGGGGGTCCACTAGACTACCAGGGATGAAAAAAAATACAAATTGTGGTGGTGAGGGCACTAGACTACCAGTGCAGTAGAAATTATTATATATTTTATTATGATGGGGGGCCACTACACTACCAGGGATAGTTAATACATTATTTTTGGTATGGAGATGGGGCACAACGAAGCCCCCTGAGCAAAACCCACCCTAATATAACAGTCTAGGGCACCCTTGGTTACAGAACTGCATTTAAAATCTGGCATCCTCATCTTCGCCTTTATTTGCAAGCGAGCAATTTCTTTGATCATGAGCTTGCAAATTCTTTGCCCGTGAGATTCTTTGATCGTGATCGTGATCGCGCATCACGAGCGAGGGATGAGATGGCCAGATGAAAAATCTATTTACTCAGTCTAGGGGTGTGCTAGTAAGACAAATGAGGGTGGGTTTTACTCAGGGGCTTCGTTCTGATGAACCATGGTGGTGGTTTGCCACAATTCTGTAATTTTTAAATTTGAAGACTTTTATTCTTTGATCGTGACCATGCAAATTCTTTGATCGCTAGCCTGCAAATTCTTTGATTGTGTGATTCTTTGATCCCGATCATGCACGTGAGTGAGGGACTAGATGGCCCAATTTAAAATCAATTTTCTCAGCCCAGGGGTGTCCTAGGAAGTCAAATGAGGGTGGATTTTACTTAGGGGCTTCGTTCTGTTGAACCATGGTAGTGGTTTACCACAATTCCTTAGATTTTTTATTTATAAGGTTTTATTTCATTGTTTGTGAGCCTGCAAATTCTTTGATTGCGAGCCTGTAAATTCTTTGATCGTGAGATTCTTTGATCGCCATCTTTGATCGTGAGGGCAGGACAAGATGGACAGATTTTTTTATAATGGAATAGATAGGGAAATTTTACTAATCTTTGACACTATGTCGGAAATGGTTTGGTCTTTTTATTTGAGATTTGAAGGGAAGAAAGGCAACATCCTACACATGTGACTTTTGGTGGGTTGGTGGAAAAATAATACAGGGCTGCAAACTTACAGCACTACGAAGTTGATGCTTTTTCCTATAGGATAACATTACGGCATCCGCTGCATTAAAGCAATTCTTTGCCGCCCTGCTGCACAATAATGGTTTGGTCTTTTGGGCTGAAATTAGGAGGGAAGGAAGCCAACATCCCTCAGATGTGCCTTTTGGTGGTTTGGTGAACAAATATTACAGGGCAGCAAACTGACGGCACTCCGAATTTGATGCTTTTTCCCATAGGATAACATTATGGCATCCGTCGTGCCTTTCAGGGCCCGTATCTAGAAAATGGTGTGAGAAACAGACTTTTCATCACAAAAATGATTAGCCCCCTACAAGTGCTAAGTACGAAACTAGCCAGGAAAGTCCTAATTCATACGAATTTTTTTTTTCTACGTCGTACGGTTCCTGAGATATAAGAAATTTAGTTTTGCAAGTCCTGATTTTGTGCTCCGAGGTCCATTATTATGCATACATTCTTTGTTTTCACTGTGTTTTTCAATCCAGTTTTTGGGAAAAGAAGGGTGTTCCTTCTTCGTTGCTGTGCCAGTTAGCATTTCCAGTTGCGCTTCCATTACCGTTCATGTCACCATTCCTGTCCGCCACCGTTCAGCGTTACAGTTTGTGTTTTCGTTTGCACTTGCATTTGTGTTTCAGTTTCATTTGGTGTTATTGTTGCTGTTACAGTTATGATTAGCATTTGCAATTGTGGTATCATGCCTGTGTGTGTTACGGTTTGCATTTCTGTATGCTCTTCGTTTGTGTTTGTGTTTGTGTTTCCTTTGGCTTTATTGTTGCTGTTACTGTTACCATTTGCATTTACTATTTCGGTACCATGACTGTGCGTGTAACAGTTTGCGTTTCTGTATGTGCTTGCATTTACATTTCTCTTTCCTTTGGCATTATTGTTGTTGTTACTGTTACCATTTGCATTTACAATTGCAGTTCCATGACTGTGCACCTTATGGTTTGCATTTTTGGATGTGTTTGCATTTCTGTTTACTTTGCCATTATTATTGCTGTTACCATTACCATTTGCATTTACAATTGCATTACCGTGACTGTGCGTGTTATGGTTTGCGTTTCTGTATGCACTTGCATTAACGTTTCCATTTCTGTTTCCTTTGGTGTTATTCTTGCTGTTACTGTTACCATTTGCATTTACAATTGAGGTAACCGTGTCCATGCACGTTTATAGTTTGCATTTCTGTACTGCCGCTATGTTTGTGTTTCATTTCTCTCTCTTTGGCATTATTGTTGCTGTTACTTTAGCATTTGCATTTCCAATTGCAGTACCATGAACATGCGTGTTACTTGTTGTGTTTCATACACAATTCTGTTTGTGTCTTCGCTTCCATCACTGTTCGCTTGGTGACACTTTGAGCTTGCATTTTATTTCCATTTGTGTTACCACTTTACATTTGCAGAATCATGCATAACAGTTTGCACTGGTGTTTGTATTGCACTTACTTTTACTATGTCACACAAAATCACGTGGTGGGAGTGCAGGGCCCAAACTGCCCATGCTCGCACCAACTTGTGCAACTTTCTACTTTTCTATTCTTTCTTAAAAGTAAGGAAATTCTATGCAAAAAACTTTGTTAATGCATCAGTTAGGGTTCTTCTACAGTGAAAAAAGTAAGCAAAATCGATTTTAGGGTTCCCACCCATTGCACCCCACCATTAGCCCATCCCCACTAACAGGCGTTGGGGTGTACATTGGGGTCTTTGGTTCAAACTCTCACCTCATTTTCCTACACTGCACCACCTCAGCTTGTTTACACATGGGATGGGGTGAGAGTTAGGACCAAGGACCCCAATGCCTGTTGGTGGGGACAGGCTGGGGGTGGGTTGCAAGGGTTGGGAACCCTAAAATAGAATTACTTCACTTTTTTTGCTGTAGAAGAACCCTAACTGATGCATTAATGAAGTTTTTTGCATAGAATATATATATATATATATATATATATATATATATTATGGTAGCAGTTAGGGTTGAGTAGCCCTTTTAAGGTTAATGGGTGAAACTTTGCACCTTAATAACTTTGCCACCTTTCAACAGATGTGCCTGAAATTTGGCAGGCATGGTGAGTAACCATAGGTCTCAGGATCTGCCAATATTTGTACTGGTCAGATATACGACTGTGGAGTTATTAAGCAACATCCGTGCATGCAATTACTTTTTTTACGCATTCTTTGCTCACATCTACAGGTTGTACGGTTTGTGCAACTGGTCCAACAACTTCAGAGAGCATGCAGTCATGGTCCCTGATGTGCTTTTTGAAGATTTCATGAAAAAATATTGAACGGTTCAAAAGTTATTCAAAAAACAAGTTCCCATTATAAGTCAATGGGGACACTTTCTCAAATGCACTTTTTAGTGTCGCAAATGGCCCTAGTAGTGTCACAAATGCACAATTTTGTTTTCAGTTACTGATCAGAAAAGTGCTTGGTGTTTAAAAATGGGACCCTCTAGGAACACGGTTCTTTTTGTGTTCACCTATTCGGACCCTCAGGATGCTAGCCATGTCTTTATTTTGGGGTTAAACACCCCAGAAACATGTTTCCAAATTTCTGGGAAAAGTAGAGTCACAAAGTAGTGTTGCACATTCGACACTTTCACAATTTTTTGTGAAGCTTTCACAAATCATGACACTACTTTTCCAGGCTATGGCAAAATGACAGGAACTCTTTGCCACCCTGTTGAAAAAGAGCAGTTTGGTTGTTTGGGCTGAAATTTGGAGGGAAGGCAGCCAACATCTCACAGGTGTGACTTTCGATGGCTTGGTGAAATAATATTGCACAGATGCAAAGTTATGGCACTCTGAAGTTGATTTTTTTTCCCATAGACTAACATGGTGGCATCGGCCAGGCCTTTTGGGGCTCGTATCTCAGAAATGGTGCGAGATGCTGAGTTTTTGTCATGACAATGTGTAGCCCTAGCCCTATGGGCTATGCATTCTGTGAAAACCTAGACAGGAAAGTCATGAATCATGTAAAATTTGAATTTTTTCTATGTCGTACTGTTACTGAGATATTAGCAATTTAGTATTACAACTGCTCGTTTTCTGCTCCAAGGCCCATTATTATGCATATATTGTTTGTTTTCACTGTGTTTCTCAATGGAGCTTCTGGTGAAAAATAGGGTGTGTGCTCCAGCAGCTGCCCTTCCGTTTCCATTTGCGTTTGTCTTTTGTTTTGCATCATCGTTGTTCTTACCATTACCATTTGCGTTTCCAGTTGCATTCCTGTGCCCATGTGCATTATAGTTTGCATTTCCATATGTGCTTGTTTTTGTGTTTCTGTTTCCTTTGCATTATTGTTGCTGTTACGTTACCATTTTCTGTTTAGGAATGTCACCGGTGCCGTGTGTAATGCATTCTGGTTTGCTTTCCATATGTGCTTGCATGTGCGTTTGTGTTTATATTTCCTTTCACATTATTGTTGCTGTTACAGTTATCGTTTGTGTTTACAGTGGCGGTACTGTGACCGTGCGTGTTACCAGTTGCATTTCCGCATGCGCTTGCATCTCTGTTTGCATCACTGTTCGCTTTGGCATCAATTTGTGCCTGCTTTTCTATTAACACTTGATTTATAATTTACATTTCTGTCACCATGTGTGTAAATGTTACCACTTGCATTGCTGTTACCATTACTATGTCACAAAAAATCACATGGTGGGAGCATTCCATTCACTATTTTACTTCTCATTCTCAAAAAAAGGGGAATTAGAAGCAAAAAAATCAATTTAATGTATCAGTTAGGGTTGCTCCACAGTGATAAAAGTGAGGAAACTCTGTGTTAGGGTTGAAGCCCCCCCCTTGCACCCCCTCAGCCCACCTCCCGAACCGGCATTGGGGTGTGTGTTGGGGTCTTCGGTCCTAACTTTCACCCCATTCTCCTATGCCTCAGCTTGTTCATGCATGTGATGGGGTGAGAGTTAGGGCAGATGACCCCAATGCACACCCGATGCCGGGGTTGAGATGAGGGGATGAATGGGGTTTAACCCAACACTGAGTTCTCATTTTTGTCACTGTGGAATACCCCTAACTGATGTATTAAACAGAGTTTTTTGCCTCTACATATATATATATATATATTCATGGCAAAAAACATCGTTAATGCATCAGTTAAGGTTGTTCCACAGTGACAAAAGCTGGGAAATTTGGTGTTAGGGTACAAAACTGTAACTGTGCATACCCCACACACCCCCACCACCACTACACACACACACACACATATACATGCAAGTAGGGGAAGGACCAAGGCAATACAACCAATCACACACAACCAGCAGGAGGTGTATACCTCTGTTACCATAGCAACTAGGGGAAAAATTCAGCTTGAGGTATCATACAGTATTTCCAAACTTGTTCCATGAGGTTAGTTCACCTAAAGGTGAACCAAGCTGCCAGTAGTGAAAACTGTGTACCTCACTTAATTTTCAACATACTGTATGGGTGGCGAAAGGCATCAATATTAGTCTATGGGAAATTGCTCAATTTTGGAACAGTGTAACTTTGTCATCTGTAACTATTTTAGCACCAAAGCAGGAAAAGGCACATCTATGGGACCATGGCTTGCCACCCTGCAAATTTCTACCCAAAGGACCCAACCGTTTGCTTGGCAAAGATATGTAGTTATCAGGAGCATAGTTTTGCAAAATACTTTTGCAAACATGAAAGTGTCACAAATGGAAGACATGATACTTTAGCATTTGTAAAAGCATGTAAAATACTTTCACAAACATGAAAGTGTCATAATTGCATAGCATCACAGTTTTGCATTTGCAAAACTGATTTGCGAAAGTATTTTCAGGAAATGTCCAAAATCCTGTTTTGGGGCTTGTAAAGCCCAAAATATCATATTTGTAGTCTGTGTTATGTATTGGTTGCAGCGTGGGGCCCAAGATGCCCAGTTGTCTGTAGTGATATGTGTTTGGCAGAGCGTGAAACGTCCAGGATCAGAGTTAGCAGTGACGACCTCATGCCACACACTGACATCTGTTGGCCTGTGGAAGATGGGAACATAGGTGTGTGGTTTTGTAGTTTAGATAGTTGTATGTTATTTCTGTTACCTGCTGCTGGTTGTGTGTGATTGGCTGTGTTACCTTGGTCCTTCCCTACTTGCATGTGTGTGTGTGGTGGTGGTGGTGGTGGTGGGTGAATGCACAGTTAGGTTTTGAACTCTAACACTGAATTTCCCAGCTTTTGTCACAGTGGAACAACCATAACTGATGCATTAACAGGTTTTTGCCATGAATTCCCTTCTTTGAGAATGTGCAGTATAAATAGTAAAATGTTGATGACCCCAAGGCTCAGCCTGATGCTTGTCAGTGTCTGCAAGATGGGAATGGGGCAAAATGGCATGAGTGTTATGGCCAATCACCCCAAGGCACCCCTCCATGTCTGTCAGTCTCTCTGCAGGGTGGGGTGGGAGGGATGTTAAGGTTGAAAACCTAACACCTCATTTCCTCCTTTTTGCTACAAAACTCACCCTAACTGATGCATTAATGATGTTTTTTGCAATTAATTTTCTTACTTTTTGAGATAGTGCACTAGTATTTTTATTTTACTGTGGCAGTGCAGGGTCTTTTGAACCCTCTGCTCCCATCCCTCCACAGATGCACAAATGTACTGTATGTAGCTGTGGAAGCAACTTTAGGGGTGGTAGCACAGGGTCCTTCTGATCCTGCACTGTCACAGTATGTGACACACCAGTAGACTGGCCCACAGACCTTGTGCTACAATGCCTTTAGGGGTGAGAGCTCAGGGTCCTTTGGATCCTCCATTCCCACAGTATCACAAGCAGCAGCATAATCCCCCACAGACCTCATGCTATGACATGTTTAGAGGTGGGAGTGCAGGGTTCTTCAGACCCTGTGTTCTTATCCCTCCATAGATGAGTATATGTATCTAGCTGTAAAATGCAGGGGCCTCTGACTCCTGCACTTCCACGCATAAAGTTATGAGCAGGCATAGTGAAATTGCACCAAATAGTGATAAGTGTGCCATCTTAAATAATTTTCACCCCAAATATTCAACATAACCTTCTTAGCACTGCACTGCATATGCCCAGTACAGAAAATGTTCAAATCCCCACCAAACCATAATTTTGCGCAACTGCAATGCCATTATATGCCACAGGTGTGAAATCATATTTTGGCCAGGATTTGACAAATTACAGCTGTGGCATACATGCCTTGGGGTACTAAGAAGACTATGTTGAAAATATGGGGTAAATATTGAACATTTCTAACATTACAAATGGGCATAGTGAGATTGCAATGAATGGCCATAACACAGCCATTTTTTAAATTCTGTCCTCAAATTTACATGGGCTTTTGGTTCCATTCATTTCTACCACAAAATCACCTTTTGGGACCGAGTAACAAAATGACAGTGCCAATGTTCATGAGGTGGGGTCCCAAAAGCCCATAATGAAAATTTGGTACAAAATAAAAAAAATGACCAAGATATCAACATACTTTCAAAATGCCATTGACAGCCATTATATGGTATTTACATTGAGTCTTCAGTTCGTGGTTCAGCTTTGAAGAGTGAAGATGTGTTCTGATCCACAGAAGATGACAGCAGATGACCCCAGAGGTAAGTATAGGGTACAGGGGATGTGTGATGGCATGTTCTCAGTGGAAGGGTTGGGATTGGGAGAGGAGAAGGAGTACGGTGAAGGATGGTTTTCTTATGTACAGCTGCAAAAATAAAAAGACATCAGGGATGGCTTCCTTCTTTGCAAGTAAAATGAAAACCATCTGGGGACACTGGGAGTGGCTCCCCAGTGTCTCACACTGTGAGGACACTGGTAGTGGGCTTCCCAGTGTCCACACTGGTGGAGAGGGAGGACACACATTCAGGACACTGGGTGTGGCCTACCAGTGTCTCTGCAAGCAAGTAGGGGAGGTAATGAAACTCTTGGGACACTCTGAGTGGGCTCTCCAGTGTCCCACAGTGTGTGGGGGAGTTGTTACACTGCCAACAGGGGCATTGGGCACCCATGTTGACAACTATAAAAAAGTGTTTTGGGACACTGGGGTGGGTTCCCCTGTGTCTCAGAGTGGGGTGAGGGTAGGAGGTTGTTACAGTGCTGGCGGGATTGTGCACCTCTTTTGGCAAATATAAAAAAATGCTTTGGGACACTGGGGTGGCTCCCAGTGTTCCACACTGGTGGCAGAAGGGAGATGGAGGTTCTAGTGCTGACATGGGTTATTTTGGGACACTGGGAGTGGCTCCTCAGTGTCCCACACTGCTGGGGAGGGATATATGAGTGGGGGTGTCACTAGACACAAAGGAAAATGGGCAGATCAAGGATGACTCTGCAGTCTGCAGCATGAGTTCCAGTTGCAGAAGCCATGAAAATACCACTGTTCTCATACAGAGAATGGGAGACAAGCGGTCCTCTTGCTGAACTGGCTCCCGGGATTTATGGAGCTTAATAAACTTGCATTGGGCCACCAACAAAAAAACATCAGCATGTAGCTAAATGGTTCACCTTTAGCTAAGTTCTCATTTTTTTTTATATTAAATTATTTTTGAGCTATTTTCAACAGTTGTTGGTCCTCACTAAGGGCAAAACAAAATGGCAGACAAAACAGAGCCCCTGCAATCAATCCAGTATGATACTTTCACAAAATGCCTCCCTTCCTTGTGATAAAAGGGACTGTATTTTGAGCAAAGTATCATTTGTGCGAAAAATTCAAATCTTTCATGCTTGGCATACAAATTTTTCCATAAGAAATAATGGCAAAAATGTAAAATTTAAAAACTTTTGAACAGATTAATATTTTTTCACCAAGTTGTTAAAAGGCACATCTGTGAGGCAAAGACTTTTTACGCTGAAAATTTGATGTGAAACAGGATTTTGACAGCTCACGAAACAGGATTAGGGTTCCTGGCCAGATGGCCCTAATCCTGTTTCACATGATGACACAGGATTTTGACAGCTCACAAAACCAGAATCAGATCACAAAACAAGATTTTGACAGCTCATGAAAAATGATTTTTTTTTAAAATAATATGCATTCCCAGCCCTACAGATGTTTTACCACAGGGTCAGTTGGGGCACTGCATTGGTTCCTGAGATACTGTGGGAGTGCAGGATCCATGTCATGATTCACGTTGTAGCACAGGGTCTATGGAGTATTGTGCTGGTGCGAGAGATATGATGTCATGGCACACATTGTAATGCAGGGTCTATGGGGTACTGTGCTGGTGCCTGAGATGCTGTGGGAGGGCAGGGTCTGAAGGAACCTGCGTGCCCACCCCTAGAGATGCTTACAGAGCTACAAATTCAGTATATCCATGTTTGTGGAGTGATAAGTGCACCGTATGCTTCCTCAGTAAAATGAAGATACTATTATACTGTCTGAACAAGTAGAAAAAAAAGTTGCAAAAAAACTTTGTTAATGCATCAGTTAGGGTTGCCATGACAAAAGTAGGGAAATGAGGCATTAGAGCTTCAACATAACAGTGCACCTCTTGCCCTATGGAGACCAAGAGGTGTCGGGGACAGGGTGGTATTGGGGTCACCAACCCTAACACTTACCTCATTCTCCTATAATATAGCCACTTAGTGTATTTTACAATGGAATGGGATGAGTGTTAGGGTTGGTGACTCCAATACCACCCCCATCCTTACCGACACCTCCTAGTCTCTGCAGGACAGGGGTGGGCTGTTACGTTGAAACCCTCACCTCTCATTTCCCTACTTTTGTTGTGGCAACCCTAACTGATGCATTAATGAAGGTTTTTGCAACTAATATATATATATATATATATTCATTGCAAAAACTTTGTTAATGCATCAGTTTGGGTGTTTACTAAAGTGACAAAGCAGGGAATTTTCCTGTTGGGGTTTCCAAACTGGATGCCATTCCCCCACCCTGCACACACCCACAAGCATCAGGGATCTGCCTTCCAGTTGTCAGCCCTAACACTCATTCCATTCCATAAGTAAATAAGCTGGGATGAGTACAGTATAGGAGAATGGGGTGAACATTAGGATTGAGCCCCCAAAGCAGATCCTTGAAGCCTGTGGGTTTGTGTAGGGTGGGGGAGGGCTGGGCATCATCAGGTAGAAACACACAACTGAGGAAATTTCCTACTTTTGTCATTAGTAAACACCCTAACTGATGCATTAACAAAGCTTTTTGCAATGAATTCTTACTTTTGAGATAGTATAATAGTAGCCTTATGTTACTCTGAAGCGAAGGGTCCCTCAGACCCTGAACTCCCATCCCTCCATTGAGACAGTATAACAGCATCCTAGGTTATGGTGGGAGCACAGGGTCCTTCAGACCATGTGCCTCCTGCGTCTCCATTGAGAGAGTATAACAGCAATGGCATGCATAATCTCTAGGGTAGGTCTCTTGACATGTCACATTTTGTGTGAATCAGCTGTGTGGTTTCTGAGATACACAGTGTTAAGAAAACAGAAGAATCCATGTTTTTGCCATTTGTCCATCTGATTTCAGAAATGGCTTTAGGTTGTGGTCTGAAAATTATAGAGTAGAACACCTTTGCCTCACTGATGCCTTTTGAAGGTTTGATGAAAAAATATTAATCCCTTCAAAAGTTATAACATTTTTAAATTTCCTATTATTTTCTATGGGAAAATGCATATGTCCAGTACAAAAGAATTGATTTGTGTGCACAAACGGTAATTTGTGCACATTGCAGTCTGTTTTTTAAGAAACATTAGCCAATAATTTCACATTTTTTAACATTAATGCCTTTGGCACTGTTCAATGAATGTGCAAAAAAATTGGCACACATAATCTCTGGAGGAAGGTCTCAAGAAGGTCAAAATGTTGTATGAATCTGTTTTGTGGTATCTAAGATACAGTGTCTCAAACATCCTTAAATGTACTTTTTTTATTTTGCAGTCTTCCAATTTTATGTAATTTGCACCTTAATAACTTTGCAACCCTTCAACATATTCAAAGCAGTAGACCGGGGAGGGGCTGTGGACATGGCCTACTTAGACTTTAGCAAGGCATTTGACACAGTTCCACACAAAAGAATAATAAACAAATTAGCCAGCATGGGAGTGAGTCCCAGGGTGGTAGACTGGTTAAAAAATTGACAGGACAACAGGACATGGGGTAATAGTAAATGGAATCTACTCCAAAGAAAGGGGGGTTACTAGCAGAGTAATGCAGGGTTCAGTACTGGGTCCAGTCCTTTTAATGTCTTTATAGGTGACATTGCAGAGGGACTGGAAGGAAATGATGCCTCTTTGCAGATGACACAATGATCTGCACCACGGTTGATACACAAGGATGAGAAGGGACTTGGCAAGGTTGGAGGAATGGTCAAAAGTATGGCAGCTTAGATTCAGTGCAAAGAAGTGCAAACTAATGCACCTGGGAAACAAAAAATCCAGGGGAAGAGTACACAATGGGGGGGGATGTATTAACAACAAAAATGGAAAGGGACCTGGTTGTAGTCATATCAGATGACCCCAAGGTAAGCAAACAATGTGAGAAGGCAGTAAGGATGGCTGGAGGATATTGGGATGTATAGGCAATGGTATCACCAGTAGAAAACAAGAAGTTGTTGTCCTTCTGCACAGACAGTTGTTGAGATCCCATCTGGAGTGCTGCTTGTAGTTCTAGTAACCATATCTCCATAAAAACATAGACAGGATGGAGGCAGTTCAGAGGAGGGCAACTAAAATGGTGCAGGGTCTGCAACAGAAGCCATACAAAGAGAGACTAAAGGAGCTTAACATGTATACCCTTGAGGAAAGGAGGGAGCAGGGGGACATGATAGAAACTTTCAAGTACCTCAAGGGAATCAACAAAGTCCAAGAGGGTAGTATCTTTCTGAAAAAGAGATGTGCAAGACCAAGGGGACACAATTTGAAGATAGAGAGGGGATGACTCAGGGACAATGTGAGGAAGTATTTTTTCACAAGCAGGGTGGTGAACACATGGAATTGCCTTTCTGAGGAGGTTGTGGGGTCAAAAACAGTGGGGGAATTCAAGAATACATGAGACAGACATAAGGCAATTCTGGTGGGGGTAGGAAGAAGTAGGCTGTTGGTTAACTAGGATCTGCAGCTTATTCAACAGGTAGGGAAATGGGCAGACTATGTGGGCCAAGCAGTATTTATCTGCCAGCAAAGTCTATGTTTCAGTGTTTCTATATCTGCATAAAATTTAGTATGTCAACAGACCTTACCCTGCCATTATGCATGACAAATTTTGTGCAAATCCATTGAACAGTTCCAGAGTTATTTAGGTTCAAAACTCACTTTTGAGCACAAAAAATATCAGTATTTTTCAAAAATTATGTAATTTGGAAAAATACTATTAGTATTTTCAGAAATTAGTTTTCAAAATTACTAACTTTAGGCCTGACATATAAATTTTGCCATAGGAATTCATGGGAAAATTAAACATGTAATAACTTTTGAAAGGAGTAATAGTTCTTCACCAAACCTTTAAAAGGCACACCTGTGAGGCAAAGGCTTTCTACTCTGGAAGTTTCAGACCACAACCTAAAGCCATTTCTGAGATCCAGGTGGACAAAGAAATGACAAAAAACACAGATGTTTCTGTTTTGTCAGCACTCTGTATCTCAGAAACCACACAACAGATTCATACAAAATTTGGCACATCAAGAAACCTAGCACTAGAGGTTATGCATACCAGATGTCTTACAAATCTGTTAAACAGTTTCAAAGTTATTAAGGTTCAAATATTCGAGTTTAACATAGAAGTTACCTTTCACCCTCACTATACGGGTGCCACGGTGCCAGTATAATATACAACAATCTTCCAGTTTTGCATAACTTGCTCCTTAATAACTTTGCAACCCTTCAATATATCTGCATAACATTTTGTATGCATAGTCTTGTTGTGCTGGTCTATCGATATGGCTTATTTCATCTGAATATCATTTGTGGTTTCTGAGATACTGTTTCTCACACATCTTTAAATTTACATGTTTTTATTAATTTTCAGTCTTCCAGTTTTCTTTGCATTTTTGAACCTTAAGTTTGGCACCTTTCAACAGATGTGCAGAACAATTGGCAAGCATAATGTTTGTGTTGGGGCAGGTCTCTGAAGAACCAAATTTCTACAACTCTGTTTTGTGGTTTCTGAGGTACTGTGTCTCAAACATCCTTAAATGTACTTTTTTAATTTTGCAGTCTTACAGTTTGTGTATTTTACACCTTAATAACTTTGTAATCCTTAAATATATCTGCAAGACATTTGGCATGTCAACATACCTAACACTGGCCATTATCCATACCAAATAGCATGCAAATCCATTGAACTGTTCCAGAGTCATTAAAGATCAACAATTCTATTTTTTTGCACAAAATACATCAGTATTGTTCATAAATTATATAATTTGCAAAAAATACTATCAGTATTTTTCAAAAATTTGTATTTTTTGAAACTTACCAAGTTTCATGACTGACATATAAATGTTCCCCCTAGGGAATAATGGGAAAATTAAAAATGTAATAACTTTTGATTGGATTATTATTTTTCCGCCAAACCTTTAAAAGGCACATCTGTAAGGCAATGGCTTTCTACTCTGAAAATGTCAGACCACAACCTAAAGCTATTTCAGTTTTTTTCAACACTCCGTATCTCAGAAACCACAAAACGCATTGACATGAAATTTGACACATCAAGAGACCTACCCATAGAAATTATTTCATGTATATCTGTTGAATGCTTCCAAAGTTATTAAGGTTCAAATATTCAAGTTTAACTTAGAAGTTACCTTTCACCCTAACTGTACTGGCATTACCATGCCAGTATAATATCTATCTATCTATCTATCTATCTATCTATCTATCTATCTATCTATCTATCTATCCCACTTTAATGTTAAACCCCAAAGTTTGAGCTTTAATAACTTTGCAGCTGTTTGTCTGATTTGCTTGAAAATTTGCACGTGTGGTGTCCAACCATAGATCTCTAGATCTGAAAAGTTTTGTTCAAGTCAGATATACAGTTGTGGAACTGTAGAGTGTCACAAATGTAAAAATCCTCAACTTTTGTGCATTTCTTTGTTATGCTCCGCAGAACGAAATGTGCATCTGTCTGTCTTCAAATGTGCATTTTTATATGTGGCCTGGGTCAAGGACATGCCTTTTGAAGATTTAGTAAAAAAATATTAATCTCTTCAAAAGTAATGGAAGTTTTTCATGTCCCATTTTAGCCTATGGGAAAATGTACATGTGCAATGTGAAAACATTTTTTTGTGCACAAACAGATTTTATTATAAGGTATAGGGGTGTTGTGAAAACATATTTTGTTTTTGTGAAAACAATGCTAGAAAACATTGTCCCATGTGTTGTTTTCTTTGTCACTTCATTGTGCCAATGGGGAGTATGCCTTTGGAATGAAATTTGCAGGGTGGTAAGCCCTGATCTCACAGATGTGCCTTTTCATGGTTTGGTCCCAAAATATTCAACAGGCCCACAGTTACAATGTTCCAAAGTTGAGAAATGTCCCATAGGATAACATTGCAGGGCTCTTGGTGCCTTTTGGTGCCTGTATTTTGAAAATGCTTTGAGATATAGATTTTTCATTACCTGCAGCAGGTGGACTAAGCACACATGGATGTTTTGAAGTCATGATTACAACTGCAGTGGAATTGTTTCCATAGTTGCTATGGTTACTTAGATATATCCAAATACTTGTTACAAGGGTGCCTTTTCAGTACTATGGGACTGCTGTATTGTTCCGTATTTATGTGTATGTGGGAGCGCAAGTTCCAGAGGGCTGTCAGTCCCAAATATGCATACCATTACACAAAAAATGGGCACTGTGTAGGGAGCGCAGGGCCTGAGGCCCCACTCACCACAAACACATACCACTAACTACTTACATTACACTTTCTCAAAAGAAAGGAAATTTATTGCAAAAACTCCATTAATGCATCAGTTAGGTTGATGTCACAGTGAGAAAAGTTTGGAAATTCAATGTTAGGGTTACCACCCCTACCACCTCCACACTACAGGCACCAACAGGTATTGGAATGTGCCATGGGGTTGTCAAACCTATCTCTCACCCCATTATCCTATATTGTAGAGTGTCAGCTTGTTTACACATGGAATGGAGTGAGAGTTGGGCCTGACAACCCCGTGGCATTTCCCCTAATGCCTGTTGGTGCCTGTAGGGTGGTGATGGTGGGGTGGTAGAGGTGGTAACCCTAACACTGAATTTCCAAACTTCCAAACTTTTGTCACTGTCACATCAGTAACTGATGGAAGAGCAGAGTTTTTTACAATGAATGAATATATATATATATATATATATATATACATATTTTCATGGTAAAAAACTCCATTTAATGCATCAGTTAGGGTTGTTCCAAAGTGACAAAAGTGAGGAAATTCAATGTTAGGGTTGAAAAACCCCTTTACCCACCCCAACAGGCATCGGGTGTGTGTTGGGGTCATTGGTCCTAACTCTCACCTATCCCATGTGTAAACAAGCTGAGGTGGTGAAGTATAGGAGAATGGAGTGAGAGTTAGGACCAGGTATCCCCAACACACACCCCAATGCTGGTTGGGGCAGAAAGTGTGGGGCACAAGGAGGGTTTGAACTCTAACATTGAATTTCCTTGCTAATCACTGTGAAACAACCCTAACTGATGCATTAAACTGAATTTTTTTGCACTGAATTTCCCTTCTTTTTGAGAATGAGGATGATAAATAGAGAATGTAATGTGTTGGTGGAAGTGCAGGGCCCCTCGGACCCCATGCTCCCACCACGTGATTTTTTTTGTCACATAGTAATGGTAACTGCAACATAAATGCAAGTGCAAATGGTAATGCACATGGTGATGCAAATGTAAATGATAATGCAAATGGTAAGAGAAACGCAAGTGAAAATTGATGCCAAAGTGAACAGTAATACAAACAGAGACAGAAATGCAAGATAAGGAAACGCAAGTGGTAACATGCACAATCACTGGTACCGCAATTGAAATGCAAATGGTAATGGTAACAGCAACAATAATGCCAAAGGAAACAGAAACGTAAATGCAAGCGCGTATAGAAATGCAAACCATAACAAACACAATGATGGTAACGTGATTGGAAATGCAAATGGTAATGGTAACAGCAACAATAATGCCAAAGGAAACAGAAACGAATGCAAGCGTACAGATGGAAACGCAAAACATAACACACACAGTGATGGTATCGCGAATTGAAATGCAAATGGTAATGGTAACAGCAACAATGATGCCAAACGAAGAGAAATGCAATGGAAGGGTGGACAGATGCAAAATGGAAATGCACATGGTGACACAAATTGAAACACAAACAGAAACAGTAGTGGACATGCAAATGATAACAGTAACATAAACACAAGTGCAAATGAAAATGCAAAGGGTAACGCACACGGTGGTGTACACAGGAACGTTAATGCAAATGGGAACGGAAATGCAAGTGGAAATACCAACTGTAACAGTAATGGAAGTGCACACCCTGGTTTTCCCCAACAGTTGCATACAGAAACACATTGAGTACAAAGAATGTATGCATAATAATGGGCCTAGGAGCAGAAAATGAGCACTTGGAATATTGAATTGCTTATATCTCAGGAACCATACAACACAGAAAAAAAATTAAAAATGTCATATAATTTATGACTTTTCTGTCAGTTTTGCACTTAGCCCCTAGCAGGGGGGTAAGTGTTTTTAGAATAAAAGCCAGATTCGAAGCGCTTCCAGACACGGCCCCAAAAGGCAGTAGACGCCGCAATGTTAGTCTTTGGAAAAGTGTCAGATTTGGAACACTGTAACTTTGCATCCCTGTAATATTTTGTCACCAAACCACCAAAAGGCACATCTGTGGGATGTTGGCTTTCTTCCCTTCAAATTACACCCCAAAAGACCAAACCAGTGTTTTGTAGCAGGGTGGCAAAGAATTCCAGTTATTTTGTCCATACTGTATATTCTATGCAAAAAACTTTGTTAATGCATCAGTTAGGGTAGTAAGTGCAACGCAAACACAAGCACAAACAGTTATGCACATGGTGCTGTAAACATAAATGGTAACACAAACGGAAATAGAAATGCAAGCGCAAAGTGACGCCAAAGCAAACAGTGATGGAAACGGAGACACAAACAGAATTGCGTACAAAATGCAACAAGTAACACACATGTTCACGGTACCACAATTGGAAACACAAATGTTAACAATAACAGCAACAATAACGCCAAAGGAGACAGAAACGGAAACACAAACACAAGTGCATACAGAAACGTAAACCATAATGCGCACAGGCACAGTACCTCAATTGTAAATGCAAATGGTAATGGTAACAGCAAGAATAACACCAAAGGAAATAGAAATGGAAATGTTAATGCAAGTGTATATGGAAACACAAACCATAACACGCATGGTCACGGTACAGCAATTGTAAACGCAAATGATAATGGTAACAGCCATAATAATGTCAAAGTAAACAGAAATACAAGCACGCCCAAAAACACAAATCATAAGGCACACAGTCACGGAACTGCAATTGTAAGCGCAAATGGTAACAGTAAAAGCAACAATAAGACAAATGCAAACATAAACGCATACAGAAATGCAAACCGTTATGATCACAGTCATGGTACCACAATAGTAAACGCAAATGGTAATGGTAACAGCAACAATAAAGCCAAAGGAAACAGAAACACAATACAAACACAAGCACGTATGGAGATGCAAACTGTAACGTGCATGGGCACGGTACCGCAATTGCAAATGTAAATCGTAATGGTAACAGCAACATTAATGCCAAATGAAACAGAAACAGAAATGCAAGTGCAAACAAAAACACAAACTGTAATGCACACGGTGGCATAGACGGGAATGGTGACATGAACGGCAAAGGAAGCGCAACTGGAAACATTAACTGGCACAGTATCAAAAGAGCACACCCTTCTTTTCCCCAAAAACCACATTGAAAAACACTGTGAAAACAAAGAATGTATGCATAATAATGGATCCTGGAGCACAACATTAGGCCTTGCAATACTAAATTGCTTATATCTCAGTAAGCGTACGACGTAGAAAAAGAATTAACATTTCATATGAATTATGACTTTCATGGCTAGTTTTGTACTTAGCCCCTGTTGAGAGCTAAGCATTTTTGTGATGAAAAGTCTGTATCTCGCACCGTATCTGACTTACGGGCCCTGAAAGGCTCGACGGACGCCATAATGTTATCCTATGGGAAAAAACATCAACTTCAGAATGCCATCAGTTTGCCGGCCTGTAATATTTGTTCACCAATGAACAAAAGGCACATCTGTGGAATGTTGGTTTCCTTCCTTACAAATTTCAGCCCAAAAGACCAAACCGTTATTTTGCAGCAGGTGGCAAAAATTCCTGTAATGCAGCGGATGCCGTAATGTTATCCTAAGGGAAAAAGCATTAACTTCGTAGTGCCGTAAGTTGCTGCCCTGTAATATTTTTTGACCAAACCACCCAAAGCCACATGTGTAGGATGTTACCTTTCTTCCCTCCAAATCTCAAATAAAAAGACCAAACCATTTCCGACATATTCAAAGACTTCATGAAAATTGCTATGCCAAGTACTATCAAGGCAGAACTGTGTCACGATGATAACCATGTTTGAAAACCACTGTCTGTAACTACCTTATGCTTCCACAACTTATGCAATCAAATGTTGTCTTCTTTGTATCATATCTTGTATTGTAGTGTTAACCTGGGTGCGCCCCTGAAAAAGGGACCTTGGGCTCAGTGGGCCTACCCGGTCACCAAAATGTAATAAATAAATAAATAAAAATAAATAAATGGCCCTATCTATTCCATTATAAAAAAATCAGGCTATCTTGTCCTGCCCTCATGATCAAAGAAGGCGATCAAACAATCTTCACGATCACAGAATTTGCAGGCTCACAATCAAAAGAATTTGCAGGCTCATGAACAAAGAATTAAAACCTCATAAATAAAATAATTGAATGAATTGTGGTAAACCACCACCATGGTTTGACAGAACGAAGCCCCTGAGTAAAACCCACCCTCATTTGACTTCCTGGGACATGCCTGGGCTGAGAAAATAGATTTTTAAATTGGGCCATCTAGTCCCTCACTCCACGATGCCACGATTGGGATCAAAGAATCTCACGATCAAAGAATTTACATGCTTGCGATCAAAGAATTTGCGTGGCCATGATCAAAGAATAAAAAGTCTTCAAATTTAAAAAATTAACAGAATTGTGGCAAACCACCACCATGGTTCGTCAGAACGAAGCCCCCTGAGTAAAACCCACCCTCATTTGTCTTCCTAGCACACCCCTAGACTGAGTCAATTGATTTTTTCATCTGGCCATCTTGTCCCTAATGATGCATGATTGCGATCAAAGAATCTTGCGGTCAAAGAATTTGCAGGTTCAGTAATCAAAAAATTGCTCACTTGTGAATAAAAGTGAGGACAAGGTGGCCAGATTTGTAAATATAGTTCTGTAGCCCGGTGCCCTAGACTGTTATATTAGGGTGGGTTTGCTCAGGGCTCACCAGCCCCATCTGCATACCAAATAATGTATTAACTATCCCTGGTAGTGTAGTGACCCCCAATCATAATAAAATATATAATCATTTCTACTGCCATGGTAGTCTAGTGCCCCCCACCCCCACAATCTATATTTTTACATCCCGGTAGTCTAGTGGCCCCAAGCTGTATAAAATAATTATTAATGTTTATATCCCTGGTAGCCTAATAACCCCCGCTCTGTATGAAATTATATTTATTGTAGATATCCCTGTTAGTCTAGCAGCCCCCACCAGCATAATCACATAAATAATTATTTCTATTACCTGGTAGTCTAGTGGACCCCCGAGCTGTATAAAATAAATATTAATGTTTATATCACTGGTAGTCTAGTGCCCCTCTCTGTATGAAATTATATTTATTGTACATATCCCTGGTAGTCTGTCGGCCCCTCCAACATAATGACATAAATAATTATTTCTATTACCTGGTAGTCTATTGCTTCAACCCCCACCCATGCCAGTTCACCCAGCACCCCACCAACCTTCTCAGCCGGGCGGTGCATAGTCCTCTCATCTCCATGGCCAGCCACCGACTGTGTGCATTATGATTGGTAATGCAAAGAGGCACTCTGAAAATATTTCTTAGTGCCTCTTTGCATTACTGATCGTAATACACACAGTCAGTGGCTGGTCATGGAGGTGAGAGGTGGGATGTGCCAGTCGCCGGCTGGGGATGGGTGTTGGAGGGTGCTGGTTGGGCTGGCACGTATGGGTGGGGGGCTTAAACACAAACTAATCCCACAAGGACAGACATAAAAGCAACAGTTCAAAACAAAACACCCTAACTCCAGCACAATTCAAACAGCACACAACAAGGCTCTATTGTATAAATCATACACATGGCATATATTCTCACTCCTGCATCGTGAGGTATGGATATCCCACTCGAGCCTTTGGCACTCATGAGATAACCATGTCTCACTCTGCAGGAATGAGAATATTTTCCATATTCCACTCCTGCCCATCATGTATACTATATATCTATATATATCTATATATATATATATATATATATATATATATATATATTTATTTATATATATTTATATATATAATGCAAAACACTTCATTAATGCATCATGTAGGGTTCTTCTACAGTGAAAAAAGTGTAGTTGTGGTAACCACCTGTGTTAGGCCCAGTGCATCCATTAACTGGAAGAAGTGTTGTCCAAATTGCAAAAGTTCATCGTCGATCCAGGCATTAAAATCACCCAGGACCATCAGCCTGGGAGACTCGAATGCCATGTCGATGATGAAGTCCACCACTTCCTTAAGGAGCTGCTTCCCACCTCTGGGTGGACGGTGGATGAGGGCAATTTGATAGCCCACACCTGCTACAACAGCACATTCAAAAGAGATGGTCTCCTCAACTGGAACACTAGTGAGTTCCAATTCAGTCTTGAAACAGACTGCAACCCCCCGCAGTCCAACCTCGGGGATGTATCTCTGTATACCAGGTTGGAATTGTGGCCTCAAGTATTGGGCCCGCATTATCGTCCAGCCAGGTCTCGGTGATACAAGCCAGATCTGTCGAACCAACAAAATCAGAAATCACAGTGGTCTTGTTCCGGACAGATCTAGCATTGCACAACAATGCCCGGGTTGGACAGAACTCCTGGGCTGCCATGGCTACCTGCCCATCACCAGCGATGGTGCCCTTGGGTACGGGAACCAAACAAGATGGTCCACACTCCAAGCTCCACTTCACCCCAGGGCATCTCCTGGGCTTAACCACTCTAATGAGAGCACCCCACTCCTCCAGCCTCCACTGTTCACTCCCCCCACCCCTTCCCTCCTAAGGGCAATACCCAAGGCCCAACCGCATTGATATTTGGAGAAAACCAGAGGAGTGGGATGAAATGGGGGGAGGGCATAAAGAGTGGAGGCTGAATAGCGCACAACCAGGGGAGTAACATGCAAGCACATATCCCAGGCCCACAACCTAGCCCTACACTCAAAAAACTAAACAGTCTAAAAACAATAATATAGTACCCTTAAAAATCAACCACTCTTGAGTTTCACCTCCTGTCCCCCAACTAATGAATTAGTTAATTCACATATCTGGACTGACTAGTGTGGTATGGGCTGCATGCCCATTGGCTCATGCTCTGAACCAATGGGCGTGCAGCCATACTGAGCTGTCAGTCGGAGGGCGGCGGGGCGGTAGGTGGGTGGGGTGCTGCCACCCGCCAGCTGATGGGGGAGTGATGTGGTGGGGCTCAGTGAGCAGGTAGGGTGCGGGGTCCACTAGATCACCAGGGATTTTGGACTTGGGGGGAGAGGAATGCCACCCGCAATTGGGCTCCGTGCAGTCCACTGGACCACCAGGGATATTGGACTTTGGGGGGGATACAGTTATGCCTGCGATCGTGCTAATCATGGTCCACTGGACCACCAGGGATATTGGTCTTTGGGGGGATGTCTGATGCCCACAATCAGGGCATGATGGGCGCCGCTAGGTGCAGCGGGAACAGTTGATGGCCACCCACAGGTGGCAGCTGTTGCCTTGCACCCTGCAATGTGGCAGCTTACCTGTGGGTGGCCCTCGACTTGTTCCTTTTTTTTAGGCGTAACTTTGTGCAGGCGCAGGTAGGGGTTGTGCCTACATAACTCTGCACAGCCCGGCTGAATATCGGGCTGTGCAGTTTATGCATGGCCAGCCCCAATTCCGTGCTCTCAGAGCATTACTGATGCACCCTGGCACATCGATTTATGAGGCACACTTTTCCCTTTTAAATATCACACCGGATGCATCAGTGGGTTGTGCATGGTGCAACACTGTTGCACCATGTGCAACCTTTTGAATATCTGGGCCCATATATTCAGGCCAGATTTTTGTTTAACTATGTTCCCTTTTTCTATATGTTCCTTATAAAGGTAAACACCATTGCTGAGTAAAGATCATCTAGTTACAGCTTTCTCCACTTATCAATGGTACTATATTTGTTATAAAAAAAGATTCATAAAGAAAACTATTTGCTCTAAGATATTCAATCCTCCTTCTTTAATAGCTGTATATGTAATCCTCATTTTAACTTGATTCAATATACTTCTCCATAGCAATTGAAAGCAGAGCCCTAATAACTTATTCTGCATATTCTGTGGAACAGGAAATATACATGCCACATATAAAAATATTGGTACAATGAATGTCTTTAACCAATAAATTATTTTCCCTTTTGTCATATTCCACTGTTTCCATTTTTTAACCTTCTTTCATGCAATCTCATATTTCTCCTCCCAATTCGCTGAATAACTTCTTTTCCTCCAAAAAGGATCCCTAAAATTTTAATATTCCCTTGCACCACCTCTATATGCCCTTTCTGTTCTACCTCAATTCCTCCCAAAGGATATAACTTACTTTTATTTTTATTTATTATGACTCCAGTATAAAGACTATTTTTATCTACTAACTTCAAAATGTTTTCCCCTGCTTGTTGATTTTTTTTCCAAAACAGCACAATCGTCTGCATAGGCACTAGTTTTCCTTAACAATTGAATCTCCCACAACACACTTTGTATAACACCATCATTTTCTAGTTTCCTTAAAATTGGACCCAAGCAAAAAACATATAATAAAGGGATTAACAGGCACCCTTGCCTCACACCATTATAAATAAACATATGACTCCCCAGATGTCCATTGATCGTGGGGCATATTTGTACCCCCTTATATAAGGCTTTGATCATATTTACTAATCTATCTGGAATGTTAAACTCTGCTAAAGTATCCTATATATATATATATATATATATATATATATGTTTTATCACATCGAAGGCTGTTTCCTGATCAAACACATACAGACATCCTTTCAGTTGCTTCTCTTGTCCTTTATTCATGATCTCCATTAAATATAGTAGATTTTATTGAATCTTCCTCCCTGGTATTGCACAAGTTTGTGTCTCCAAAATTAATCTATCAGAGAATGTCCTTAAGCGATTACTAATAATTTTAGCTAGTATTTTATAATCTGTACTTAGAAGGCTAATCGGTCTCCAGTTTTTAATCTGAGTTCTGTCCCCTTTCTTATAAAGAAACACAGTTATACCCTGCCTCATACTTTCTGAGAATTGCCCCCCATAAAAAAATATTATTGTATATGGCTGTCATTAAAGGGGCAAGCTGATCTATAAACACTGTATAAAATGAGTTTGGAATACCATCTATTCCTGGCAGAGTATTTTTAGTTGATGGTTTAACTACTTCTCTTACCTCCTCTTCTACAATTTCTTTATTAATTGCCTTTGCTTCCTTTGTTCCTAATTTAGGCAATTTCAGTTCTGTAAAAAACTCTGGATTTTCCTGACCTTTAGGTTTTGGTATTTTGTTTTAAAAATTCCTGCACTATACACTAAGGGTGGGATTTTCAAAGAGGTTGCACATGGCACAACAGTGATGCACCACTGATGCACCCCAGCGATATTCAAAGGGGATGTTACAGGCACAAATCCTACTGCACTGGGGCGACCAGCAATGTATGTGGTGCAGGCAGGGCGTGCCCATGCATATGTGGCCATCCTGATGTTCAGCCCAGGATGTCGGAGCATATGCAGGCACAAACCCACCTTCTGAGCGCATGGGGGTGCAAAGATCCACCCCTGAAAAGCAGGAACAAATCCTGGCCACCCACAGGTGAGCTGCCATGTTGCAGGGCACAACACAGCAACTGCCAGCTGTGGGTGGCAACCCGACCTCCCAGACACAGGCCAGGCATCATGCCCCACCCCCTTGCCTGATCGCGGGCATACTAATGTATTATCCTTGGTGGTCCAGTGGACCCTACCCCATCGTCTGATCACGGGCATAGTGTAAGCAATCCCTGATGGTCCAGTGGAACTGCCCCCCTGCCTGATCACAGGCATTAGTTGAAATTACATTCCCTGGTGATCCACTGGACCCAAACCCCAGCCCAATAGCAGGCAAATGAATAAACAAATACCCCGGTGGTCCAGTGGACCTGCTCCCCTGCCCGATCATGGGCTGTATAGAATAACACATTCCCTGGTGGTCCAGTGGCCCTGATCCTCTGCAGGATCATGGACTGTAGTGAAAAACATATTCCTGGTGGTCCAGTGAACCCGATCCCCTGCCTGACTGTGGGCAAATGATAGCAATAACTTCCTGGTGGTCCAGCAGTACCTCCCTTCCTCACCTGCCCACTCCAACCCACCACCCTGCTGCTCCCCCACGGTCAGTGGTGGGTGGCAGCTCCCTTCAACAAAGCTGCCTGGCTACCCATCAACTGACAGCATACAGTACGGCTTTACTCCTATTGGTTCACTGCATGGGCCAATGGGCGTTCAGACTGTACTGTACTACACAGTCCTGAAATGTGAATGGTCCCAGAAAAAAACAGATAGGCAAATATTGTCATTCTCCTTCAACCTGTTTTAATGTGATCTTATACTTCCAGCCTCCTGTCCATATGTTCTCTTTGTCTAATATGGGTTCTGGTGGTCCATGTACAGTACACTTGTTTAATCAAAAGTTAATATCCATAACATTGACTCCTTCATTCCTGAGCAGAACTGTGACTATTTTAAAGGCTGGTTTGGTTAGTGGAATGGCAATCAAATCTTCCATAGTCCTGACATTTTAAGCTGGTGATATACAGTAGCTTCCAAAATCTATCCAATCCACCTGGATGTTTAAAACTCACATCATATTTTGTACTCCCCGGAACATGAATGAGAGCATAAATTTCATATGGATAGAACTTCATACTCTCCTTCAAAAGGTGTCTGCCTATGAATATTCTATCTGGGGCCTCTATTGTGGGCCCTCTAAGTTTTAACCTAACTGCATTTCTGTGTTTAGCCTGTTGGGGTTTGTTTTCATTTAGAAATAACCTCTCTCTCGTATTCCTCTCCATGTTCTTTTTTTTGCTCTTTTGCACTTTCCCCAGCCTCTTTGTCCGACTGTATAGTTTTTTTGTTCAGGCTCCATGGATGTCTCATCACTTATGCTAAGGTTGCTTTCTATCTCTATTTCTTTTGTCTCATCTTCATCAGTATTCTTATTTTGCTCTTTTACATCTATGTCTTGCTCCTCAACCATTTCCACTGCCTCCCTGCTGACATTTTGCTCCATTTGACTTATTCCCAATCTGCTGGGTCTATTAGGATCCCAATCTGTCCCATCCTCTTTTCTTTTCTGCCCTGCTTGTAACAATGCCTCCATTACCCATTCTGAGGTATCCTTGCAATCAGAGAACACTTTCCCTTCTTATTCATCCTCTGTCACTTCCTTACATTCTTCTTTTTTTGGGGGGGGTCCCTAAGTTTTACTTCCACAGTATTTGGTTTAACTTTTGATTCTTTTTCCTTTTCTGTACAATGTTGCTGGCTTTCTACCACCCTACTTAGGCTGAGACATTTCTGACTCCCCTTGGCCTTCCCTTTTAGGACTTTACTATCAGCTGAGCATTTTCCAGCTGGCAAGGGTGCATTTCCCTTTGATGCTACCGCATAATTCACACTGTGCTGCTTTTGACAGGCTTGCTGCCTGTTATCTTTAAGCACCCTTTCTTGCTCAGCATTTTCTGTATACTTGTTAACTCTAATTTTTTCTCTGTCATAACTTTTCCTGCAAGTTTCTTCTGTACAATAATAGTACTCACAACTTTACGCTGCTTTACATCCTCCGTCTCCATGGAGGACATATTCAGATACACTGTGTCTCCAACATCTTCTGTTTTACTTTCTCTGTGCTCCTCATCTGCTTTATTCATTCACTCATCCTGCTCCATTGCCTCTAGTGGAAATCAAGGCTGGAGAGGAGACCATCCCTCTCCAGTCTCCCATACAACCTCACTCAGAACATCCAACAAAGACAGTGCCACATCAGCACTTCCTCCTCTTCTGTTGTCCAGCTCCAAACTGAGCTCCTCCACTCTGCTGGAAGTCAAGCCCCCTGCTGGAAGAGTAGGGGAAATTTTTATTAAGAGGAAACTGTACAATTCATTATTGACATAGATATCAAATGTATACATCAATAATACAAGAAGTTGACAGCAAATGTATCCAATTTTAACTTTAAGAAAAGGTACCTTAGTCCAACAAAGGTTCCAAACCTCTAAAGGCATGTACTGTTTCTCAAATAGACAGTGTTATACAAGTTCATGTTCCACAATTATAACTGTTTGCTCAGGATCATGAGAAATTTGTTGAATAACAAATTTACATCTTGCTTGCCATAACACAAACTTGATAAATGCAAAAAATCAAATGGACTGTACCCTTTTGTAGACCTACTGTAAATTATGTATACTAAACCCTCCCACAATCTCCACATATGACATACCTTTCCGACATATATTATTCCAATGATTGGCTATTATTTCCTACATCTCAATTACAAATGGACATTCAATAATAAAATGTGACATGGATTCCAGCTGTTCTGTACAAGACCTTCTAGGGCACATTGGTGTCTCTATTTTTTTATGTTTTGCTTTTGGGAAGGTTCATGAAAATGGTGTACCAAAGTGTGACATGAAGGTCACATTTTTAAATTCAGACTATATTAAGTTTTAAATGTATTTTGAGATACCATGATCAAACCAGTAAAAAATGGCCATGTGGTAAGATAACTGCCTTGATGGTTCCTGTGAGCAAGACAGCTCACCTTGATGTATGTACAGCAGACACCATGGTGCGTGCATGGACACAAAATGGTTGTGATGTGTGTACATGGACACCAATCAGCTGCTGTAATTGAAAACAAATGTTACTAGTAAGAAGCACATTGATACATTTCAATGTGTTTTAAGATACCATGATAAAACTGGTTAAAAGTGGGCATGTGGTAAGATAACTGACTTAAAGATGCCTGATAACAGGACTGCTCACTATGGTGTATGTACAGCAGACACCGTGGTGTATGTACTTGGACACTGTGGTGTATGTACGTGGACACCACGGTGTATGTACGTGGACACCGCAGTGTATGTACGTGGACAGCAAACATTTCAAAATAAAAATTTCTAGAAAAAACAAAGAGGGCAAACACTACAATCCAGCCCTTGGCACTCCTGGTCCTCCAGTCCAGCAGTATGATTGAAAAACTCCCTGAAAATGTGGTGCTTTTATACTAAAGGCAAGACCTTGGCGTTTGTATGGTGGATGCTGGCAGTGGACACCAAGCTCTTTCAGTGCAATAGTCCAGTGGCAAGAAGGGCTAAGAACTCAGAGGCAGAACCTTTTTAGCAGTGTTCTGAGCACTCCCTACCACATCACTGTGAGGCTTCTATAGGTTACTAAGGCTGGCTCCCAACTCCTGACCGTGGTGTATGTACATCTTCAGAGCTGAACACCATGGTTGGGGTGTAATCAAAGTCATTCAGCAAGAGATGGGGATTAGGTTATTAAAACAACAGAGAGGGTGTTTGGACAGTATGGGGTGGGGAAGAAGGGAGAATTAAAAAAACTGCAATTTTAGAGCAAACAGCTGCAAACTAAATCAGAACCAGTTCTGGCCTTGTGGACACCATCAGTACATTCACCATGGTGAGTTTGGCTGTAAAACATTAATATCCTGTGAACACTTTTGGGCTGTAAACTAAAATAAATAAATAAAACACAAGCCACCTTGGTATTTCAGCACTGATTTATTTACAAATAATGATTATTCACAGGAGTACATACAGTGCAAATGTCATAGGTTTTTAATGACACATTTCAGCCTATAAATACATGACACCTTTTGGATATTATGTATAAAAACAAAAAAGCTGTTGTGCTAGGATTTTCATTTTATCTTTTTATTTCTGCTCAGTATCAGCAACAACCCAATATACTAATTTTTGCTACTAACCACTAGTTGTACCAGTTATAGTCTGGATAAGTTAATCTCTAAGTTGGTACTCTGGTTCTATGAACATACCCATTTCCCTTCACAAATAAAGCCATGTGCACATAACCAGCTAATATCCCAAATTCATGGTGGAATACAGGGGTCTTTGAGAGAATCCAATAAGTGTTTATTATAACATGAATCTACCTTCTTAAAGGATACTGTAGATGGATTAATAGTTTCATGAATGGATGTATAGTAGGCTTTAGTGGAAGATAGTGGCAAATCATTAAAATGGACTTTCCACTGTTTTAACTTCCCTAGCGCTGGTCTAAAGAAAACGCATTTGGTTTTAGCCTGAGCCATCAATACATCCTGAGCTTTCCAAATGTGACACAGAGGTCTTAACCACTCACTGGCAAATATAGTCCATACCTCTACACTAGGCTTGGATAAATCAACCAAATTAGCATGAAAAAAATTACAAAAGAAAAAGTACTCCATTAGTTAAATTTAAACCACCTTTCTCTATTGGCAAATAAATTACTTCCACTTGATTGGGTTCAAATGACTTCCCCATAATATTTGGAATACTAACCCCAGAAGAGAAGCTTCTAAGGATCTAAGTAAAGGGCAAACTATACTGAGAAGAAGGAATGGGGGAGTAACAATGTTTTAATTACTGCAACTTTCTTTTTTTTTTGACTGTTGCCATGTTTTCCATACTACTACCTTTCATTTTGCAAGGTCCAATTTTATTTGTCAGTTAAGCATGTTGTTATCCCCCCCTTCCAAACCATATCCCTAATTATTGGAAAGAGTCTGACAACACTTGAATCCCTTTCCAAAAGGGGGGTGAAGGGCTTAGATCATTCAGTGAATAAACAAAACTTTTCTGCACATTAAGACGGCCTCCAGTCAAACCAGAAAATTCCTCTGTGCACTCAAGCGCTTGCATACCAGAAATGTAATCAGCTACTAGAACACATGTATCATCAGCATAAGCAGTCACCTTTATCACCATAGTACCCCCTGGTGTTGCGATCCCAGTTATACAAGAATCCTGTTGCATAAAACGAAGTAGTGGATCTAAGCACAATATGTAAAGTAAGGGGCTAAGTGGGCACCCTTGTCGAACACCTCTTGAAATATCAATATAAGTACTAAAATGCCCATTAACAAGAGGTAGTGCCTGGGCAGTCCTATACAACAAGGATATCCAATTAACAAAACAATCAGGAATGCCATAGTGTTTCGACATTAATGATATGAAGTGATGAGGTACGCGATCAAAGGCCTTTTCCTGGTCAAGTGACAAAATAAATCCAGTTGAATCACCCCTTTGCCCCTTTCTACAATTTCCTGAAGTAACAATATGTTGTGCATAATGGATCAACCTTTAACTGTACATGTTTGTGTAGGAACAATAAGCAATGAAGCAATGCTAAGGAGACGAATATGCAACATTTTCAATAATATTTTGTAATCTGTGTTTAACAGACTTAAGGATCTCCAATTATCCAAAAGTGCTCTATCCCCATTTTTAAATATCATAACCTGAATTGCAATGCAAAAATGCATGTCTACCTGTAAGCTATCAAGGACTTCATTAAAAACCATCATTAACATGGGTTGTAATAAATCCTTGAAAGTTACATAGAATTCAGCAGGAAGACCATCTATACCCAGGGCCATTGATTTTTTCAGATGATTGATAACCTCTCCAACTTCTGTTTGTGTGATAGGTCTAACAAGGTTTCCTAACAAATCATTAGGTAAACTAGGGACAGAAAGAGAGGCTAGAAATGTATTTACCTTATGCTCAACAATGGGAGATGTCTTATACATCTCTCATAAATAATGTGTAACTAGTTTCAGAATTGTAGGTCCATCAGAAACTATAATACCATCCTGTGACTTGACAGAATCCATATATCTCTGAAGCTCTATATGTGAGCAATTTTAAAAGCATCACCGAACCCCATTTTCCCAGAGAACAGATCCATGTTTGTTTAGCATAGCAGTAGTCCTAGAATATTGTAATTTCATCACAGCTTTTTCAAGTTAATAACCTGTGATGTCAATCCAATATGTTGAGTATTTATAATGGAGTAAAGCTTACTAAGTTGTAATCTAAGTTTAAGATATTCCCTATACTTAGTCAATTGGGATTTAGTGGAATGAATCTGAAAAATTGATTTTATACCCCTCTTGCTTTCTTCCCACCAGGTGCTAAGATTAGTCCCTAAGCATGCCACTGACATTCTTGCTTTGAGAAAATCAAGAATTTTAGTTCATTCACCATGTTCCTCTAAAAGTAATGTATTTAATTTCCAATACCGCTTACCATATTGAGGCCCACACTCCCCTCCTATAGCAATATGGAAGACTGCATGATCCAACGTTTCAAGGGGAGTGGTCTCTGCTTGCAGTATAGTCACAGTTTTTTTGTAAAAATAAAATCAATTCTGGTGGATAGAGCACCTCTGAAATAGGTGTGACTCCCCTTGTGAAGATGCCTAAATGAATCTTGTAAACCACACTGATTTATATCATTAAGACAATTGGTATCACAAAATAATTTCTTCGTAGCTGCACCTCTACCCTTCCTGTCCATGACACAATTATAGTCACCTCCCCATATAACACTCTTTGCTGTAAGTAAATAAGGACTAATCTCCCGATATAAGGTAATCCGTTCTTTTTTTGTAAGGGGGGCATATATATTAATTAACCTGCACCGTATACCTTTAAAGGTAAAATCCAATAATAGGGCTCTACCTACTGAAATATCAACTAAACGTGATATTCTAAATCCATCACCCTTAAATAAAATACCTACACCATCACACACTGCAGAACCAAAAGAAAAGAAAGAAGGGACCCAACACCACAATTGTTGGCCAGAACATACTAATGTAGCAGAGTTTAATCTGGTATCTTGTAGGGAAAAAAATCACAATTCAAATCTTTCAACATAGTCATCATAATCAATCTATGCCTACCATTTTGAATGCTATTTACATTAATAGTAACTACCCTTAAACAGGGAAGGACTTGTGTTGTAGGATAGGGAATTTTTTTTTCAGGTGTTTTTTTCAACCTAGAACTTCTTCGTATCTGAGTCCAAGCTCTAGGGACTTGTTCTTCTTCAGTCCCTACTTCAGGCTGCTCACCCTCTGATTCTGACGAGAAGGGTGCTAGGGAGGATGCCTCAGAGTCTCCCCCCCTGTTTCAGGTCTAGTTTAGCAGTTCCGAGAATCTCAAATTTATTCGATAATTTTATACCCTCTTCACCTAGAATAATTGCCTTTGCTGCCTTGGACTTGGGCCTACTTTGTTTCATGCCCTGTTTTTTTGCAGTACTCTTAACTTGGGTGGGGCATTTCAGTGCCCTCATCCTCCATAGGCATTGGGATGATGGGGGGGGTGTTACAGGGGCAGTGGTCTGAGAAACTACTAAATGGGAAGGGGAAACTACCTCAACCTGATGTGGATTAACCTCGGCCTCAGGAAAGTCCTGTGGAGGTGCTGATGGGGGAGGAGACTTTGGACAATCCGCAGGGGCCTTGTCAGCTGTATGCTTTCTTTTTAACATTTCTTTTTTGGACTTCCTGAAGTAGCAGCTCTTGGCTCATACTGTCCCTTCTATTGTGGGTGGCCCAAGGACAGGCTCAAAAGATGTGACCAGTTTCATCACATAAATTGCAACACAAATCTTCTGTACAGTCAGAACTGTAATGCCCAAACATGAAACAAAGATTACACTTAATCCTATTGCATGCAGAGCCCAAGTGAGTACCAGCCCCATATCTAAAACATGTTCTAGGCTGACCTGGGTAAAAACAGTGACCTCTCTCATTGCCAATAAATAAACTATTAGGAAGGTGAACAGGACCCAGATTATTATTGCATAAATGAACCTGCAGCACCCACCCACCATTCCAAAGACATTCCTCATCAAATATTGGCTTAGGATTTCCTAACACATTACATCTCTTTTGAAGCCAATAAACTATATCATGAATGGACACAGATTCATTTCTAAACAAAATTGTCACATTCTTAATAGAAGGCTTCGTTAGGGTAGATCCTTGCATGGTAGTCACAGTGCAGTATACTTTAGAGAGTCCTATTTTAGACCAAACCAATCAAGGCCCTGTGGAGAGGTAAACTGACATCATAGAAAATAGAACCAGAAACATGAATTAGAGCATAAATCTCTGTGAAAAAAACCTAAAGATCCTTTTAATAGAGTGTATCCAACATACAAATGATCAGGGGCTATCTCTAATCCCCCAAGATATTCCAAACGGACTGCATTCCGCCTCTGCGGGGTTGGGGGCCGTGAAAGGGTCTTTCTTTTGAAATGACTCCCATGCAGTTCTAGACCGTTCTTGTAAAGTCTGAGGTTCCAATGGCTTAATTATCTTCCCACATGTCAGCCCACTGAGGTGGTATCACCATGTCAGCCTCAGAATCAGAGGAAGAAGTACCGTAGGGTTGTTCTGACTGAGGCAAAGTTACTGCTTCTGAACTGGTAGTTGCAGGATTAGGTTCAGGCCTTAAGGCCTGTTTGGTGGACATTGAAATATTATCTTCTGGTAAATCCTCTGGAGGAGGGGGAGAACCTCCTGGAATCGGACTGTGGGCCAGGTCAGGGATCTAGATTCCAGCATTTCCCTATTTCCACCCTGCTGCTTACAGAAATCATTCTAAGGATGATGGGGAGGACCCGCGAGCAGGCAACACAGCGGGTTTAGCCTCCCTGCCCTTATGAAGCCCAAGTGTGGACGGTAAACCAGACAAGACTTTAGGGACTATAACATTTGTAGTACTCACAGGAGTTGAAGAGTGCGTAGGTTTCAAGTTAGGTCCAGCTGCTGTCTGGGAGTCTTTTCGTGCTGTCAAAAGCCCTGGGACTGAAACTGACTCATGCGGCTGAAATGTACTAGGAACGCCGACATCACTCGGCTGAGGTATTTGGTTTTGAGCTACAACAAGTGCTGCTGCACCCTGCTCAAGGATTGTTCTTGCAGCTGCTTGCAACAAATCTTCCGCAACTTCTCCCAACTCCAAGGAGCCACATAAATCAGTCAGCTCGGTATCCATTTGTACAGTTGGAAGTGCAGCACAATGTAACTCCTTATTTTGCTGAAAAATAGCTTTCAACCAAGATTCATCAGAAGAAAATAACCCACTAGAAGCTCGATCCTTAGCCTGGGCTTCCTGTTAGTCTAGTAACTTGGCTTGATGATTCAGTCCTCTCAAGTGTGGTCTCCTGGGCTGGACCTGTGGGCTGGGAGACCATCTTGCCCACAGGTACACCAGCAGAATGAGTCTGCAGCACACCTTTCTCCTTAGCAGCGGCTCCCCTTACTGACACAGAGTAGGGGAAATTTTTATAGACAAAGAAACTATAAACCAAAATCACATTGACCAAAAATAAATACAAAAGACTCATGTAACAGGAAAATCAGAATCGGTCACCCATGGTAAGCATTTCCATATAGCAAACAATGATCCAGATGACAAACTTATTAGTTCAGAAAAATAAACAACTTTTAAATCCTGTTCAATATGTTGGACCACCAGTAGGTGGGACATATCTTTTTGCTGCAAGGTGAAAAGACAGCAAGCAGTCCATAAATGCCATTTAATGATGGTAAACAATAAGTTTAGAGTGTCAATATTCCACTTTTTCCTGGTCGCTGGAAACCTACCATATAATAACATCTCATAAGTAACAGAAGTAAATAAAAGTCTCCCATCTGTTAGCTAAAATAACCAAAAACAGTGATACAGGAACAAAGAAAAACAGATGTTGTGTTGTTTCATCCTGATTTACACATAAAGGTCTAGAACACAATCTTTCATTCAGCTGTTTATGTTTATGATTTGCCTTAATATTGATCCGTTCATGACAACTAAGCCAATATAGATCCCACATCTTCTGGGGATGCAGAGGATTCTTAACAGTGTGTATAAAGGAGGTAAGGAAGTAGGGGGCATTTGGGAAAAATTACAAGGTCTGCACAAGTGGTATCTATCAAAAAATTATAAATGGCTTTCCTATTTTGAGTCATAATCATATGGCTAGTAATCTTCCATTGTTTTAAATGGCAAAAGGTATCACGAAGATAAGAAGGGTAGACCATATATGTTTAACCTGTTTCAAAGTGTTAAGGTTCCAAAGATGAAACCAGGGTTGACAGATTGGAAAATAAAATTCCCATCCCACATCATAATTAACTAAAAGTGGTTTAAGATTAGTCACAAAAATAAACTATTATAAAAAAATAATGGGTGTATCATATTTAGACCACCTTCCTTGAAAGGTAAGCAGGTAATGGAATGCTTAATGGGATTCATGCGGCTGCCCCATAAGGCCTGAAAAAGAATACTCAGAAGTTTGGTTTCCAAAACACGGGGAGGGGGAAAAACATAAGCCAAAACCAAAAAAATCGGGAGCAAGTGAGACTTTATCAAGTAAACCCTCTTTTTTTAGTGAGTTTCCAGGTGTTCCAAAGAGAAACTTTGGCCTGCGCTAGGTCCAGTTTGGGAGTCCAGTTGAGAATGTCTAAAGGACCTGAGCTGCTGAGATCCAAGCCGTTGACCGACACATTTCTCCAAGTTCAGGGATGCTCCTGAAACAAGACTAAAGGACTTACAGAGATGGAGAGATGTGTCTGCCGAAGGAACATCAGCTACTATTAAACTCATGTCATCAGCATAGGCTAAAACAGAAAGTGGTAAGGAACAAATAGGCCTAACATTGTGTGCGGTATTAATGGTGCGAAGTAAGGGATCCAAAAAAAAGATATACAAAAGGGGACTGAGTGGACACCCTTGTCTAACACCTCTCTTTAAAGGTATCAAAGGACCCTTCCAACCATTAACAAGAGGGATAGAAGTGGCTGTAGAATATAATAAGCGTAACCAGGAGAGAGTAGTCACAGAAACCCTATAATGTCTCAAAACCTGCCATAAAAAGTCATGACTCACCGAATCAAATGCCTGTCTTTGATCCAATGAATACAGGAGGCCTATTAACCTATTTAAATTGCCATGTTCCACCTATTCGCGTAATAAAAGGACATGATTATGTATACTTCTGCCTGGAACATTACTAGATTGAGCTTCCAAAATAACAAGATGGGCCAGCTTTGCTAGATGGAGATCAATAATTTTAGTTAAAATTTTAAAGTCTGTATTCAATTGGCTAAGAGGCCTCCAATTAGTCAGTAATTTTCTGCCTCCTTTCTTATGGATATAGAAGGTACTACCCATATTAAATTCTAATGGTAAAGTATCAGCTTTTAAAAGGAAGTTATAAACTGCGATCAATTCCACGCTCAACTCAATATTAAGCAATATATAAAGCTCATTCGGAAGGCCATCCAAGCCTGGAGATACTCCAGATTGCAGAGTTGTGATGACCTCAACTACTTCTCGTGCCTGAATATCACAAGCAAGCATATCAGATACTGATTGTTGCAAATCAGGAACAGAAATGGGACTAAGGAAGGTCAATATATCACATAGACATGTAGGGAATGGACTGAATAAGTTTTGGGTATACTCGGCCACATAATTTTGGATAAGCCTAGAATCAGTAATTGTATGACCAGCTTCAGTCACAATAGTATCAATGGTTCTCCCTGTAATCTGTTTAGAAAAATATGCAAACGGGCAGATCACATCATAGGCACCTTTTACACTAAAACGTTGATGTTGTTGCATTGAAGCATATTTTTTTGAGTGATATTCCATTAAATATATTTTCAGGGTACTAATTTGTGAAGAAAAATCCTGGCCAGTGATATACGAAAGGGTAAGGAGTTTTTGCAGCTGACGTCATGTCCTATGGTATGTGAAATAACAATTTTCATGATGGGTTTTGCTAAATGATTTCAGTTATTTCGTCAAATCCTTCTTCATATCTAACCACCACCACCAAGGATCGTCGTAAAGAAAAAACACAGATTTTCTGTTTGAAAAAAATATTTAAGAAGTGTTAACAACAGAGAATTCTCTAATAAGGAAACATTACATTTCCAAGTGCCAGGACCAAAAGTTGCAACATTCTTAGGACCAAGAAAAATGGTAAGCAAATCATGATCTGAAAATTCAGCCATCTGTAATTCAGCAGTGGAAGTTTGTAAAAAGGAGGACACAAAAAAAAAATCTATCCGGGTAGCTAAAGAGCCTTTATGAAAGGTAAGGGTATGTGTCTGGGTCAGAGAAAGATAAGCATCCTTCAGTTTTGCAAAAAATAAAAGATTTTTGAGAAAAGTGGTATCACAAAATAATTTGTGGTTTTTGAAAATGAGGATGTGTCCTTAGTGGACAACCCACAATTAAAATCACCACCAAAAATAATGTGCATAGAGGTGTAAAGATAGGGTCAAATCACTTTCAAGAGTTCAATCCTAAAGCGACTTGGTTTGTGGGGCATAAATATTGATAATCCTAAAAGGGATAGAAAGGAACCTAAAGTCTATCAATAATACTCTGCCAGGGCATAAATCTAGAATCTTAATAATAGAGATATTAGGAAGATGAAACAAAATACCTACCCCAGAACATGTCTCATGTCCAAATGACCAATAGAAGGGGCCTAAATGCCAGGATTTTTGGGTCCTACAAATTTCAGGCAAAGAATGGAATCAACCATCTTGTAGAAGTATGAGACCAGCAGTAAGGCAAGACAAAAATGGAAAAAACTGAATCCCTCTTATGTTGTTTTTTTATACTGTTAACATTAACAGTATGTATTGCAAATGAAGTAGACATATGCATAGCAATCACCTCTGTCTACCCTTTCTCAGGGTACATTCTTTATGTTTTGTCTTGGCCTTGGCTTTCCTTTTTTGGGACCCCACATTGTCGATAGGGACTTCAGTATCTGTAGTAAGTTCAGGTTGAGAGGACTGGACAGAAGAAGAGTCAGAGTCTGTGTTTTCAGAAGTATGTTGCAGCAATTCATATTTATTTGTCAAAGGGAGAGTCTCTACCCTCTGAGCCTTAGAGGAAGGTGAACCAAACTTTCTTGAACCCCGTGTAATTCTAGAAGGTGTAGTAAAAGGGTCAGAAGGGGAAGGTTCCGTTGTTTCTAATGGTGCGGGGGTCCCATAGAAGAGCCACCTGAAGTAGAACAGCTAGGAAGAACTGGGGAAGAAGGAGGGTGGGGAGGTAGAAAAAATGTAACAGGTTGTGGGACAGGCTCAGTCAAATCCTCCCCAGCAGTTATTACAGTGGCAATGGAAACAACACTGTGATTCAGCTAAAGTAGTAGGAGGGGGGCAACTGTAGAAGAAGAGGGACCCTTAATGTTAGAACGTTGGGCCACTGTAATAATAAGCCATTGCTCCTCTCCATCAGCTAAAGTAGGAGAATTATGGGCAGCCCAGGAACATTGCTGAAAAGTATGTCCCAGGTCTTCACATAAAACACAGAGAGGTTCTTCAGTACACTGTGAACCTGCATGACCAAGACCACCACAAACAGTACATTTAATAGTGTCACAAATGCTGCTGAGATGAGAAGTGGAACCACACTTGTAGCAGACTTTAGGTTGTCCAGAATAGAACAAAACTCCCCTATCCCTGCCTAACAGAAACCTATTGGGTAGGTGTTGAATACCAGTATCAGTAGTCCGGAGCATAACCCTAACCTTCAACCCTCCCGTCCACAAATTTTCCGAATCAAAAATAGCTTCAGGATCAGAGATCACTGTACATCTTTGTTTCCAGCCAAACTGTAATATCGCTCAAACTAACACCTTCATTTCTGAACAGAATAGTGGACAGTCTTTTGTGCAGGTTTCTGTTAAAGGAATTGCACTGAAAAGGTGACCATAAAGGGGTATTTTTCAACAAATGAAACTGGGACCAAAATTTCTCTAAACCTTTTAAGGTTTTAAAACTTATATCAGAATGGGACTCATTAGAAACATGTATCAATGCGTGGATATCATAAGCAGCAAATTTCATGGAGTCTTTAAGCAAAGTGCATCCAACAAAAACCCTATCAGGCATTACAGGTAAACCCCCCAAATACTGTAATCTGACAGTACTGTGTCTCTTAGCCTGTTGGGTGGGAACAGAAAAACAAGAGGCATACATTTTTGTAGATGCAGAAGCAAGAGAAGTCAGTCGTTCAGTCCATTGAAGTGGTAGACCAGGGCTCTGGGGTGGTAAACTTCGGTGAAAAGGGTCGGAGTCTGAAAACGGAGATGCAGGAGAAGTGGAAACCGGTAAATTGAGAATTGGATTCTGTGTTAAGCGCAAAGCAGGCATAAGCATTAAGTCCAACTGTTCTTGCACAGGAGAAATAACTGGGGTGTCTGCAGGGGTGATCCGAACAGGGAAAGGACCAGAGCACCAGGTACCGACAACTGGATCCTTCTCCCAGCCTGCCGCAACAAGAGCAGAGTCAACTGACCGGTCTCCCTGTGGAACAACCTCTGCAGGGGGCAAGTCAGATGCAGAGGTTCATGGAAGAAGATCAGGGGAAACAGCAAGGTTGTCAGGAGAAGTTTCAGCAGCAGGAGCAGAAGAAATCGTTGAACAGACCGCATTGGAATGCAGAAATGTCAAGGCTGTCTTTCAGGCGTCTGACGCAGTAGTCTGCAACAGTGAGTCAGAATCAGTAGGCAGCTGCAAAGCTGAGTTCTTAAGTGCTAAAAGGTCCTGTTTCTTTGTAAGATAGGGTGTTTCCTCAAGTAATAGCAAAGCATCCACATCTGTAGGTCGTAAACATTCAGTATTCTGTAGAGACTCTTTAGCAGATGCTAGCTGTTGCAGTATGGGAACAGACTGGGAAGAAACAGTTGTTTGCTTACTTTGATCCATCGAGGTTTCTGAGGAAGGAAATGAACTGGGAGATGCATACAACTTGGATCCATTAGAAGAAGCTTGAGGAAGAATCAATGAGGTATATGGCAATCCAGATACAGGGAAGGAGACCAACTCCCCTGACTCCAACACCTCCATGTCCTCCACAGCATGTCCAGAGGCAGCCATCTTGGTCCAACATGAAAATGGGACCCCCCTGCTTACAGGAAGCAGAGTAGGGGAATTTTCCCAGTGTCCTAGCTAAATTTCTCCTATTCACTAAAAATACCACCAGCAGCTTAATCTGGCTCAATTTCAGTTGGTTACCATCTATATTTCCCTTCTTCCCTGGATGAGGTTGAAAATAGGCAGAACTGCCTGCCTTCCTTTCCGGTCAACAAAAACTAAATAAAATACTTTTTTTAAAAAGATTTACTACAGAGTTTGAGAACAGATGGGAAATGAATATTAGTTGGAGAGGGGATGGGAAATGAATATTAGTGCGAGAGGGGATGGTAAAATACTCTTTTGGTTGCATGCATAACCTACTCATTTACACCAAAAACTGTCAGTGCATCTGAGTTTGATCTACGGATAGAAGTGACACTGACATCTTTCAAAATCAAATAAAAATACTCAGATCAAACTGCAGTTTCTGTCATAACACTTATGAGTCCTCAACTCCTAAGCTACAGAAAAGTCCTGCCACTTCCAAAACTGTTACCTATATGTGGTTGGGAGGGGTGAGGGACAGCCATGTACTGGCCATGAAGCCACTATAAAACACAGCACAGTACAATTATATGGGAACTACTTTTTGTGTTTTGTTAATAAAACCTTTCTCCCCCATTGTTATTTTTTCTTTTATTAAATAGTTAGTTAGAGATCCATTTTATAAGTAAGTAAGTAAAAGTTTATTTATATATGGAGCCCAATTCCAGGACTCTTTTGGGTGCCATTACAGGTATTTTTTGTTCAAACCTCTTTATGCATATCCTTTCTGACCCTTGACTCTCTCTGGCAGGGACATGTGGAGCAACCTTATCCCTCCCTGAAGTCCTAGTCATACCTCCAGACCAGGGAACTCCTCTTCGTTATTCTGACACCCCAGACCCTGGATCTAAGCCCCACAGAGCAGGATCATCAACTCCTCTTGGAACCTTTTGGAATCTAGACAGGCTACTATGGATTGAAGGGAGTACAGAGGTCCCTCCATTGCCAACCGGAGGTCAGGGCTTTTTCTTTGTTCAGTGTTTCCTGGACCACGGACATGCACCGACATCTGCACAGGCATGCTGCTGATGTCCACCACCGCTCTACCCCTTACTGTGCCAGCTCCTGTAAGACCCCCAGTCTCCATTGGGGCCACTTAAGAGCCAGCAAAACCTGCAACCCACCACAGGAGAGGAGAGCTGTCCTGTGGATGTTCAATCCTCTCCCTCCCCAGCCGACCCCTGGTGGCCTGATTCCATTCCTGAACCCAGGTCACTGGCATGGTGCGAGGTGTGGCATCCAGCACCTCAACCCTCAGTGCTACTGGGACTGCCATTACAGATATTAACAGCAGGGTTTACAGGCAACATATAAGACATAGAGTACATAATAAGTTAATAAATAAATCAGAAATTATTAAAATGAGCTAACATTTTCTGAGAATGCATTTCTAAAAAGGTAGGTCTTCATGCCCCTTTTAAATGCCTCCAATGATGAAGCCTCACTCAAAGATTTTGGAAAGGGAGTTCCAGAGGGCTGGGTTGACCACTTCAAAGGTGTGATGTCCTGAGGTTTTCAGCTCGGCCCTCTAAACCACCAGAAGGCCCTCAGTGGAGGACCAAAGGGGAACACTGACCGGGATGGCTGGAGTAAGGGAAGACAGACAGGGCCCACTCCACATATAAAGCCTTATAGGTAAGCAAACCCACCCTGAAGATGATCCTCCACTTGACAGATAGTCAGTGCAGATCTTGTAGAACCAAGATTACATGACAGGACCTAGGCAGGCCCATCAGTTATCTGGCCACTGTGTTCTGCACCAGCTGCAGTTGGCAGAGGATTCCACCGCTGACCCCAAAGTATAAAGCATTACAGTAGTCCAGCCTGGATGTCACAAAGGAGTGTACCAGTGAGGGAAGGTCTTCTGGCAGAATCAAAGATTTAATTTGGGTGACGTTTCTTAAGTAATAGCTGTCACTTCAGACCACAGATGACACCTGGGCCTCCAGTGTCACCCTGTCATTAAGGACGACACCCAGATGTTTCACCTTTGGGGGATGCCATCAATTGGGTAGATCCCAGTATCAAACCTGTCACCACTCTGGAGGCACCACCATCAAGCCAGCAACTCAGATCAATCACCAGCACCACAGTCTTGTTGGGGTTCAGCCTCAGCCTATTAGAGGACATCCAGTCCTGAATTTCAGCCATGTATTTGTTCAGAACTTCAATAACACCATCTGTTCCAGGGGCAAATGACATATACAGCTGGGTATCATCTGCACAGCAGTGGAAACCCAGACTGTACTGTCTAATGAGCTCACTCATGGGCAGCATGTACATGCAAGCAGCATCGGTGAAAGCATCAAATCTTGAGGAACTCCACATGACAGGGGCTTCAAGAAGGAGGAGGAGAACTTCCCCATCACCATGCATTGCCTCCTGTCAGAGAAATAGGACTCAAACAATTGGATGACAGTTCCAGTGAGTTCACCATACACTCTAAGGTGATCCAAGAGCATGGTGTGGTCCACGGTGCCAAATGCTGAGTAGAATAAGACAATTTGAGTTGCAGTTTATAAGCTGATAAGAGTACTTTCCATGTGCTAAAGGCACACCACACAAGTACCTCATGTCTATTTATGCAAATGGTGTGTGCTCTTAGCTGCCCATAAACTGCATCTCAATGTGTCTTATTCCTTGCATATGATAAGCAAATAATGATGGTAGAGTTATGCCCAACCAACTAGTTACACACTTATCAAACATATGAACATATGAAATTTGCAGCATATGAAGACCTTATGGTCTATGAAGTCTGCTAAATTGTGCAGCTAGCAGCCCTTATACTACAGCTGCCCCCCTTCTCTTCCTCCAGTGACCTTCCCCCTTACACTGTCCCATCTAGTTCTGAAGCAGTCCACTTTTCTACAGGATACCACTTCCTCAGGCAATGCATTCCACCCAGATACCACCCTCTCCATAAAAAACTGTCTCCTCATTTCCATCCTGAACCTTCCCCCTTCCAATATCAGATCATGCCCTTGAATGCCCCTCTCCCTCCTTAATTTGAAAAGCTCCTCCATGCCCATCTTATTTATTCCCTTCATGTGCTTGAAGATTTCAATTATGTCCCCCCACCCTTCCTCTCCTCCAGGGAGTACATGTTCAACTCCCTCAGCCTGGTCTCATAGGGTAAGTACCCTAGCCCATGGATCATTTTGTTGCCCTGCACTACACCCCCCCCCAGTAACCTAATGTCCTTCTTCAGGTACAGTCTCCAGAACTAAACGTAGTACTCCAGGTGTGTGGTCTAACAAGTGCCTGGTATTGTGGCAGGATCACATCCCCCCTCCTGGAGGATATGCCTCTGGCAATACAACCCAGTATCCTGTTGGCCTTTGCAGCTTCCTTCCTACACTGCACTGAGTTGTTCATTGCTCCCATTATGGTCATCCACAGATCCTTCCCCCCTCTGTCCTGGCTAATTGAACTCCCCCCCCCCAACTGGTAGCTCCTTCTTGATTTCTGTGCCCCAAAATGTACTAACATACTAAAATGCCAGCAGAATAGGCCTAATGGTCTCTCAAGTCTGCTCAATTTGCAGCACCTGCACTGAGGGCCAATTTTGGTGTCCCCCTTTGGGTTATTCTGTCCCCAGTCCCAGATGTTCCACCTGTATTGTGCCTGGTCAGATTTACCTTCCCCCTGTATCTGTCCCATCCCCTCTTAAACCCGTCCACAGTCTCCACCTCTATCAGCTCTCTGGGCAGTGCATTCCATGGCTCCACTACCCTTTCAGTGAAATAACATCTCCTCCTCTCCACTCTGAGCCTGCCCCCTTCCAGCTTACACCCTTGACCTCTCATTGCCCCACCCTCCTTCCTTTGGAGCACCCTAACTGGACTTGGAGGGACAGGAAATGAATCCTCAGGATCATGGGAGGAGCTGCATGAGTGAGGGAGCCAGATGTCATTGTCCACCTGGGGACAAATGACCTGGCTAGGAATGGGAACAGAGCAGTGCAAGAGGAGTTTGTAGAGTTGGGGAGGGGTCTTAGAAAAGTAGCGCATACGGTAACCTTCTCGAAGGTGCTGCCTGTCTATGGCAAGGGTGATGCTAGGGCACTTCTCACCAGGGAATTCAATGAGTGGTTGAAAAACTGGTGTGGAGCTCAGGGTTTTGGCTTCATTGGGGACTGGGGATCCACCTGGAGGGATGCAAACCAATACTGGTGTGATGGTCTGCATCTGTCCAGGAGGGAACCAGGATCCTAGGTGAGATGTTTAGATGCTTCATTGGCAAGCATTTAAACTAGCCAAAGGGGAGGCACTGAAAAGGAGCAGCAAAATCCCAGCCTCCCCCCACAAAACATGGTAATTAGTGAGGTAAACACCAAGGTAGAGAAGTTATTAGGGAGCAGGACAGAGGTAAATGCTAAAAAGGCAAAAGGCAGTAAGGACAGGAATGGGGCTAAAACGGGTAAAGCTATCAAAATGTGGAGGTGATGAGTACCAATGCCTGTAGTCTGTGTAACAATCTCCCTGGACTAGTGGCCTTGATGGAAGAGGGTTGCTTGGATATTGTGGCAGTCACAGAAACATGGTACACAGAGAACCATGACTGGGATGTCAACATACCAGGATACACAATCTACAGAGGGATAGGGAGGGTAAAAGATGAGAAGGAGTAGCTCTCTATGTAAAGGAAGGGATCAAAGCAACAGAACTAAAGAGTAAACAGGGAGCTGATGAGGCACTCTGGGTCACCCTGGAGACAGGAAATGGCACCACAATCCGTGAGGGGTTGTATACAGATCCCATCTCAGGGGAGGAATGGACAAGGAAATAATGAAGGCTTCCTTAGAATGGCAGAATAAGGGAGATATTTTGATGGGGACCTGAATATGCCAGATGTTAACTGGAGCACCTCTGCTGCAGGCACATCCAAGAGTAGGGTCATTCTTGATGCCCTACAGGGGGCATGCCTCAGACAGCTAGTATTGGAACCCACTCGGGAGGGAGCAATCTTAGACCTGGTACTGTCAAATAGGGATGGAGAAAAATCTCAGATTTAGAGGTGGGTAGCCATCTGAGACAAGCGACCACCAAACAGTGTGGTTCACGATAAACACAGCCATACAATCAAGCCATACAAATGCAAGAGTATTGGACTTTAGGAGGGCTGACTTTGGGAAAATGAGAGAGTGCCTTAGAAAAGCACTAGCAAAAAGGCAAGAAGGAGGGGTGGAGGAACAATGGGGAGTAATCAAAACAGCCATCACAGAGGCAACAAGCCTTTGTGTAAAGCAAATCAATAAAACACAACGAAGGAAAAAAAAAACGCTATGGTTCTCAAAAGAGGTGGCAAGGAAGGTTAAGGAGAAAAGGATAGGAGAAAAGTGGGAGCAGAACAGTGGTAGGAAACTACAGACCAGTTAGTTTGACCTCAGTGGTAGTGAAAATGATGGAATCACTTCTGAAGGAAAGAATTGTTGAGTACCAAGAGGCCAGTGGGGCACAGGACCCAAGGCAGCATGGATTCACGATGGGAAGGTCGTGTCAGATGAATCAAATAGATTTCTTTGACTGGGTGGCCAAAGTAGTAGACCAGGGAGGGCTGTGGACAAGGCCTACCTATATTTTATCAAGGCATTTGATACAGTCCACAAAAGATTAATACACAAGTTAGCCAGCCTTGGAGTGGGCCCCAAGGTGGTAGCCTGGATAAAAAATTGGTTAGACAACAGGATGCAAAGGGTAGTAGTTAATGGAATCCACAGTGAAGAAAGGAGGGTTACTAGCAGGGTATCGCAGGGTTCAGTACTGGGACAGGTCCTTTTTAATCTCTTTATAAGTGACATTGCAGAGGAACTGGAAAGAAAAGTATGTCTCTTTGCAGACAACACAAAGATCTGCAACAGGGTTGATACACAAGATGGAGTGGAAAGGATGAAAAGGGACCTGGCAAGGTTGGAGGAATGGACAAATGTATGGCAACTCAGATTCAATGCAAAGAAGTGCAAGGTAATTCACATGGGAAATAAAAACCCAGGGAAGAGTACACAATGGGGGTGAGATACTGACACCAGTAAAAATGGAAAGGGACCTGGGGGTAATAATATCAGATGACCTAAGGTGGGAAAGCAATGTGAAAAGGTAGTGAGTAAGGCTGGGGCACACTGGGATGCATAGGAAGAGGCATCAATAGTAGAAACAGGAAGTTGTCATCCCTCTGTACAGACAGTTAGCGAGACTCCATCTGAGTACTGTGTGCAGTTCTGAGACCCCATCTCCAGAAAGACATAGACAGAGTGGAGGCTGTCCAGAGAGGGTGCATCAAAATGGTGCAGGATCTGCACCAGAAGACATACAAGAAAGACTAAAGGAGCTTAATATGTATACCCTTGAGGAAAGGAGGGAGAGAGGGATATGATAGAAACTCAAGTACCTCAAGGGAATCAACAAAGTCCAAGAGGGTAGCATCTTTCAGAAAAAGAGATGTGCAAGAACAAGAAGGCACAATTTGAAGATAGAGGGGAATGGCTCAGAGGTAATGTGAGGAAGTATTTTTTCACAGAGAGGGTTGTGGATGCATGGAACAGCCTCCCTGAGGAGGTCATGGAGTCAAGAACAGTGGGGAAATTCAAGAATTCATGGGACAGACATAAGGCAGTCCTAGTGGGGGGTAGGAGGAAGTAAGCTGTTGGTTAACTAGGATCTGCAGCTTATCTGTTTGGTAGAAAAATAGGCAGACTAGGTGGGCCAAGCAGTCCTTATCTGCCGTCAAATTCTATGTTTCTCCCTTATTGATCCCTTTCATGTACTTAAAGACCTCTATTATGTCCCCGATGTCCCTCCTCTCCTCCAGGGTGTACATGTCAAGCTCCTTGAGCCTCTCCTTATAGTTCCTCTCCCCCCAGGTCCCAGATCATTTTGGCTGCCCTCCTTTGGACTCTGTCTAGGAGTGTAATGTCCCTCTTTAAATGTGATATGTGTCTTTTTTTTCTTTTAATTTTATAAACTGTTATCTTTGCTTATGATTGTCTCAATTGTACCAGTGACGTGGAACCTTTGTAAAAGAGCCTCGGCTCAAAGGTATTTGTAACCCTAGAACAAACAAACAAACAAACAAATAAATAAATAAAATAAAAATTAAATGTGATCTCCAAAACTGCACACAATACTCGAGGTGTGGCCTACCCAAACAGTTGTACAGTGGAAGGATCACTTCCACCTTTTTGAAGGTAATCTCCCTGGTGATGCATCCCAGCATCCTATTTGCCCTTGTCGCTGCCTCCTACAGGTCTCTGAGTTGTTCATTTTAACATCTACCACTACCCCAGGTCCCTCTCACCCTCCGTGACTTGAATCATGTCTCCTCCCAGGGTATACCATTGGCCTAGATTTCTGACTCCCAGATGCAGAACCTTGCACTTCCCCACATTGAATTTTAGTTTCAATTTTCCTGACCACCTTTCCATAGCCTCCAGGTCCTCCTGCAATGCCACCATCCCCTCCTCCTCATCCACAACTGCACCCAGCTTTGAGTCATCTGCAAAGAGACTCATCTCACTCATTATACCCTTCCTGATGTCTGAGACATAGGCATTGAACAGGAGTTGCCCCAGCACTGACCCCTGGGGAACCCCACTAGTAACCCACCTTGGGGACGAGGCTAATCCTCCAACCACCACCTTCTGAGAATGCTCAAAGAGCCAGTTTCCTATCCATCTTAACAACTGTCTTCCTACCCCATTTCTTCAGCTTAGCCAGCAGGCCACTGTGGGTACTGAATCAAACTTTGCTGAAATCCAGAAAGAAGACATCCACTGGCCTACACTGGTCTAGGGCCCTCGTCACCCAGTCATAGAACTCAACAAGGTTTGTCTGGCACAATCTTCCCAGGACAAAGCCATGCTGCCTATCATCCAAGTACCCAGTTTGCTCCAGTAACCCCCCCCAGCCTTTCCTTGACAATACTCTCCATCACTCTGCCGACCACTGATGTCAGGCTAATGGGCCTGTAATTTCCCACCTCCTCTCTTGATCCCCCCTTGTGGATCAGCACGACATGGACCACCCTCCAGTCTTGGAGCACCCACCCAGTCCTCAAAGAGATGTTGAAAAGCTCCACTAGAGGGACTGCCATGACATCCACCAGTTCCCTCAGCACCCTGGGATGTATCTCATCTGGCCCAGGTGCTTTCTCCATCCAAAGGGACCTGAGGGCTTCCTACTCTCTCTACAGGAATTTCAGCCTCCACTTCCTCCACTTCCTCCTCCCTTTTCACCCTGTAATGCTGGGCCCCCCACCTGTCTGTGGTGGCCACTCCCTTTCCCCAGACCAGTCAGGGCCCCTGGTCTCTACCGGTCCCACCCTTCATCCGGTTTGCCCCCACTCCCCCCACAAGACATAGCCCCTCACCCCTCCTGGTAAAAACTGAGGCAAAGTACTAATTTAGGATGTCTGCCTGTTCCCCTGCCTCCTGTGCCCAACCATCCCCCATCCTTATCTTGCTGATCTGCCCCCTTAGGACCTTGTATTTCTTGCCATTATCACAGTATTGCAATAAATGTATTTCTGATCACACATAAAGTCAACATAAAGTGCAGAGACACACCACTGTGTACAGGCATAGGTATAATTTGTGATGTGAGAAGAGGTGAATTCAGGCAAGCTCAGTACACATCTTGGACCAGCAAGCAGTGTTAATAACTGATCTGATATATACTTGGACATCACTGGTATACTGTCTATATTTTTTTCAGCTCATCAGTAAGTCATTGCACTGGACACTGATGACTGACAGCAATCATAACTTTTTCCAGAAATGCAAAGTACCCAATGCTAATGACACAATGCGCCTTTGTAGTTACCATTGTAAAAATTAATTAAAAAAAAACAAACAAAAAAACGAAGTACTAGATGGTTCACAGTTCATATAATCAGCTTCTTCATGACCTAACATTGCATTCTGGTCTTCATTTCCATCAGATTCTTTAGACACAGTATGTCTCGTTGCATGAATTTCTCGTGACAGATTATCTTCAACCTCGGTTGTATGACTTCTGTCTCAGCATGTAATCATCATCTGTATTATGTGATGAAGCCATTAAAGTTAATCAGTATGTTTAAATAACATCATAAAGTGGGTCTTAAGGAAAAGTGCTTTCTGATTGACTGTGAGCATCATATTAGTATTATGTCACTCTTTTTATTAACATACTTGTAGATCTCAGTCATATGCTAAACAAGGTTTAAGTCTACTTAAGAAATGTTGTCTTATTTTAAAACAATAAGTAATTCTCAGGTATTATATTAATGATCATGAATCAACCTCTAAGACCATGCAGCACTTGGCTTTACCTCTTGCAATAGTGCATCATTAGAGGGATGATGTTATGCTGCATGGCTAAATTAATCTAACTGTTATGGGTTGTCATTGATACAGGCGTGAGCTCTGACAATCTCATGGATGAGTTTTATGGAAACATCTCGGAACACGCAGCAATGAACAACAGATAGACTATTTCACTTAATCATACTCCCGTTAGAAAAACAGAATAACGTAGGATACAATTTAAACAACATTTTTGATTCTTCAATTTTATAATATCAGTAAGGTACTCACAGAGTGTTATGTTCATTTAAAAATGGATAGGGAGAATCCTATATCCTGATTGGTTGTTACCTGTGCATTAGATCTGTCTAATGCACAGGTAAAAACAAGTACTGCCAATCTAGACAAAGCGCACACAGCACACTTAAATACAAAGTGACTCATTTTGAATGTTTATATAATACTATACCATATAAAAACTTCTGTATGAGTAACTTTTTTTCAGAGCTATTGTGGTATGTCACCATGCGGTTCTGATTCCCACATACCTCTCAGTCTTCACTGTTATGGTCAGAGGGCATCAGAACCCCACAGTGGTAGAACACACTGTGCATTGTTGCCCATCTAGCATTCTCTATATCCTAGTTAATCAGCCCATGGGGATTTATAGCACTGGCATACGACCATGTCTCCTGTGACATTACACACCCAGGAGGTGCTTAAAGAGCTCCTGATAGCATTAGAAAAACTTTGATAAAAGTAAGATTTATATTCCGCTCCATCTCTTTTTCTTTATTTCTTCATATATTTTAAGTAATTAATTCCTCATTTTCTTTATTACTGAAAATAGTTGCATGAAGACAAGATCCCTGTCCACAGACTATAGCTACTCTGGCTGAATTCTACACATGACATCACAATCCACTGTTTATGACATCATAATTATTTCCACAGCAACATATTTTAATGTCATAAGCAGAATTATGATGTCAGGTGTATGCAGACACCCAGAACTAAAAGGGCAGAGATACTGTATTCATGCAAATACCCTTAGCAATAAGGAAATACAGGTGAGAATTACTGAATAAAATACAACATATAAGCTACATTCATGCCTGAATATTGCATTTTTTCAAAATTGTCTTAGCTGTGTCAGGAGCTCTGTAATTGGAACATAATCATAATCCATAGTCGTACATTACTACTTCACTATTGACTTTTATACTACTATCTAATCAGAGAACTTAATTAAGACAGAGGGCAAAACATGAGTTGTGAATTATGAACATACAAAATGCCAGCAGAAACAGGCCTCACAGTCTTTCGAGTCTGCTCGATTGTGAAGCTAGCCCCTCAAATTGCAGCTGCCCCGCCTTTCCCTCCCCCTCCTCTCAGTCTTCCCCCCCACTCTGTCCCACTGTCCCATCCCCTCTTGAAACAGCTCACCATCCTACAGGAAACCACCTCCTTAGGTAAAGTGTTCCACTTGTCTACCACCCATTCAGTGAAAAAATGTCTCCCAATTGCTCTCCTGAATTCCCCCCTTCAACCTCAGTTAATGCCCTCTTGTATCCCTCCCTCTTTTGATCCAGAATATCTCTCCCGTATTAGTCTTGTAAGACTAATTGCTAACTAACCACACTATAAAATCAATATAAAATGTGCAAGCATTGCAGAGTGACTCAAACAGTACATGCTGGATGATACAATACATACTGTAGCGTGCTGATGGCATGCATTTTAATCTTTTTTAATTTGTTTTGGCAAATAAAGTTTTTATTTGGTTTGGCAAATAAAGTATAATAAGAGTCTTCAATTGCCATAATACTTAAACCATATACGTTAATTCGCCTACTCATCATCTCTAGGTGCACATAAGAACATCTGTTTCATCTTCATAACAGCAGTGCTTGGAGTGTCTTCTTGATCATGTGAAGTGACATTGTGATATTTGATGTTTAATGAAATACAACATAATTAAATTGCTTTCACAGTTCAAATTTAGACATGTCATTATCACATGCTTAAATCTTAAAGGATAATTATGGGAAAAAACTAAATAAATACATGATCACACATGCCCACACAATGCAAAGCATCATGGTCTGCATATGCAAATCACCACAGAATGTTATGCTGGTCCAACTTTAAGCAAAATTGCATGGTGCCGAAAGGCCTCTCACACAGTTTGCAAAGGTTGCTAACAGAAGACATAGACACGTGTTTCGTCCTACCAGGACTCATCAGTATGCCTCGTCTGTTTGTCACCCCAGTGGAATGGACCAGCTACCCTAAGACAGTGTGTCTTGGATATGTTGTGGTGAACCCATTAAAATAAAAAAACATTTAAAAGACAAAGAACCTCTGTGCGCAAACACTGAGGCAAGGGTTACCTCAAAGGGCATTTGGCTGGGAAGCCAAGTTTCAAGAAAATACAAAATCACACATGCCCACACAATGCAAAGCATCATGGTCTGCATATGCAAATCACCACAGAATGTTATGCTGGTCCAACTTTAAGCAAAATTGCATGGTGCCGAAAGGCCTCTCATACAGTTTGCAAAGGGTGCTAACAGAAGACATAGGCACGTGTTTCGTCCTACCAAGACTCATCAGTATGCCTCATCTGTTTGACACCCCAGTGGAATGGACCAGCTATCCTAAGACAGTGTGTCTTGGATATGTTGTGGTGAACCCATTAAAATAAAAAAACATTTAAAATACAAAGAATCTCTGTGCGCAAACACTGAGGCAAGGGTTACCCCAAAGGGCATTTGGCTGGGAAGCCAAGTTTCAAGAAAATACAAAATCACACATGCCCACACAATGCAAAGCATCATGGTCTGCATATGCAAATCACCACAGAATGTTATGCTGGTCCAACTTTAAGCAAAATTGCATGGTGCCGAAAGGCCTCTCACACAGTTTGCGAAGGGTGCTAACAGAAGACATAGACACGTGTTTCGTCCTACCAGGACTCATCAGTATGCCTCATCTGTTTGACACCCCAGTGGAATGGACCAGCTACCCTAAGACAGTGTGTCTTGGATATGTTGTGGTGAACCCATTAAAATAAAAAACATTTAAAAGACAAAGAACCTCTGTGCACAAACACTGAGGCAAGGGTTATCCCAAAGGACAATAAATACATGTTCTAAATCATGTCTCAAGCCTCTGAACAGTATTAATGTGTCTATGACTGTGTAAATGGTTTAAATAATTTTTTTTTATTTATTGTGACTGTCTTTGAATGCTAACGCATTCATTTGAAATCAACTTCTTTCTTAGCATAGGGCTTACATTCCACACAATGCACCATAATGTAATTAGAGATGGATGAAGCTGGCAAACTATGTTCTGCAACAAATTTTGCAAACTTGGCACATTTCACAACATTTTTTAGGAGTAGAAAATGTGGAACTTGGCCTACAGAGTGCAAAATTTTGATTACAGAGTGCAAAATTTCACCTGCGAATAGCAAAATTTCACCACTCGTGGGTAAAAGACCATTTGCAGGTGAAACTTCCAATTTTGTGGGCAGAATTACACAATTTTATGCACCTGCAAAATGTTTCTTGGAATACCCAAATTCTGTGAAATTGTTTGTGTGGCAAAATTGCCAAGTTCACTGGTGCTTAGCCCACAAAATTTAACTTCACCCCATCTCTAACTGCGATGCTTCTCTGAGACCAGTTACACAACTACAGGCACCTTAACACTATTCAGAAGCTCAGGACATGATTTAAAGCATCTACAGTACCTCAGATTTTCCCCATAGTTTTCCTTTAACACTATGTTTAGAAATCTCCCCATAATCTGATAACTGAGTTTATTTGGGGGGGGTGGAATTTTATATTTGCTAATACTCACCAGGTACGTTGTATGCACTCTCAAGTTCATTATTATTTCTCTCTGTTTCAATATCATCTTTCATGACACCAACATCTAGTGTGTCATTTGACACTGTGGATGATGGATGACAGTCAATGATTTTGTGCATTTCTTTACAAAACGTAAAAGATCATCTCGTTTCACTAGTTTTGTTGTTTGTTTTTTTTGCATTAAAATACAGGGTCTTCATTAACTTCCATCAATGTTTTACTTAGTCAATATTGTGGATGAGTCCTGCATGCTTCATCTTTTCTACAACTTTGCCACAAATGTCACTGTTTCTACATTTCCTGCTGTCAAGATTACGTATTATGTCTAGTTCCTTCAAACAACTGATAAGAAATGTAGTCTATTCGTATCTCCAGGACATTTTTTTTCCTAAACTTTGAGATGTATCTTCTACTTTGTACTCATTTGAAGAAAGTGTAAGTTTAAAAAAAATAGACTAATTGTAGAAGCGTTTGTCTAAAACACAGTATTTTTTTTTCATTTATTACTTGTATACTGAAATGTAACTCCTGCTATCTGCTCAAAAAGTAAAATACTTAGTCGGATTAGACCTATTACGCCCTTCAGAAAGTTAGGTAAGTCCACCCCTAGCTTCGGTGCTCCCCTGTCAGCCGCACTCAGTGTGACTGAATTTGAACCACTGTTGCCCTGCTGGAGTAAAAGGTTGTGGGTTTCAGTCCAGTGCTGTGGACTGGTACTGTACTGTTAATAAACTTTATTTTATTGTGCTCTAGCTTTGTGCATCTTTGATAGTCTGGGTGCCAGATATTCAAAACTTTGGCCTGGGGCTAAATCAGCACTGTCTGGGGGGCAAACTTTTCCTGGAGCAAAAAGCAAGCTATATTCAAAAGGAAATAGCCTGGTGCAAAACCAGCTGACTATAGCAAGCAAAGGAAGCCAGACAAACAGGACCAGGAGTGCAAGGCAAAAATTGCCCAGGAGTAAGACAGAACTGAATATAGCAAATGAGACAGCACTGAAAATAGTTCCTAGATAGAGGCAGTGCAAACACCAACAGAAACACAGTGCAGCGGTGTAAGCGGCTGTCCAAGAAAACAGGAAATCAAAATAGCCCTGAATGTGAATACAGGAGCATACACTACTGCAGTACCAGTGATTGGCAAGGAACAACCAGGACCCACAAGAATGATAACAACAAAATACAACATAACACTGTCAAATCCTGAGTTCCCCCAAAAAGACACAGGACACAGGAATGTCAAGTACAAGAAAGTATTACTCAAACAGGGAACAGGAATGGCACAATAGCAACTGGAACAGCTGTATTGAAAAAAAATATGGCAATATACAGCAGAAAACAATATCCAAATAAGGGGAACAACACAGCAACCAAATAAACAGGTGAAAGGGCTAGAAAGACAAAGGGACTGAAAACAATGGGCAACACAGTATTGAAAATGCAAAAGGCAACTATGTACGCTATATACATATGAATAGTGGCATTAGAAAGGAAGTGGAAGGGATGGGTACATGGACACAGGGAGCAAAGGAGAAAAACAGAATGTCACAAACTGGGCCAGGCAAAGTGGGTGGGGGTTGGGAAGCAGGATAACAAAATGGGACACAGGACCTATGTGCGGGAGGGTGCTGGCAGCCATTCCTCCAGGTTGGCTGCAACTCATCTGGTCTCTGCAATATGGGATGGCCTGCTGCTCAGTCAGCGTCCACTGCTAATGCACCACCCTCCTCAGCAGTACATCCTCCCTCCCTTCAGACTCCTGACAGGTGTCCCACGGTGAAGACCATCGTAGACCCACAAGAGAAAGGAGGACCATGTCAGGATGTGAAAATGACACAAAGGCACCATGCAAGCCCATGTGCCACCACATGGGTGGACAGCATGCCCCAACAACCATGCCCATGTGTCAGTACAGAACAAACCACAGTGCACACTTGACATGCACCTGCAGGACAAGGCAGTATGAGACAGGCAGCATGTACCACCCCAATGTACACAGACATGCGTGGATGTATGCTGAAAACACAGCAACACAGTGGAACCCACACTGCACAGCGATGTGCACACTGTAACGGTGCAAACAGACAGCCAGGCCCTGAGATGGAATGACAATGGGACAATGCACGACACACATATGTGGGATGACACATGTTGGGATATGCTGCCTAGAGTAACACAGCTATGATACACAACACAGATGACACCCACTGCAGAAAGGGCCACAGCCACAGCACAGTACAATGTTATGTAGCCTGTACTGTAGCAGAGCATGGCATGTGGCAGTGCCACCACCCACAGCAGCAGCACACACAAGGCAGACATGCAAGGACAGACGCATGTGACACAGGGACACAGGCCATGGGCCACCAGTGGCAGGGCAGCGGTAGGCCAAAGACACACAGGACAGTGCCACCCTGGTGGCCATGGTAGGGCTGGGTCTGCATCCCCACTGATGGGAACATCACCTGCCACAGGGTTTGAAACACAGCACACCATGCTACCACAGACCATCCCCTGTAGCCTCCATGCATTACCTGTGTATGAACACTAGGCACTGCAGCAACAGGGGAACACCACTCAGTAGAGGAACATGCCCCCAACACAGCTGAATGCAACAGGCACACATGGATGTGCATAGCCACACTGGCCCATATAGCACCATGGCCCCAGACCTCCCCCCAGCAGCCACTGTGTATGGCCACTGCCCAGCCCATTCCAGGGCACACCATGTCATACCAGTGTTCATACTGCAGTGGCAACACACTGACAGGGTGATGCAGTCAACAAGCCACACTGTGGCCCCTTGTAGGTCACTGTTTGAACATCACTGGCATGCACCTACAACATGCCATGCATGAATGATGACACACTATACAAGGTAATGTGAATGACACATGCCATGGAAACAGTAGAACAGCTAGCTGTGGCATACATGGTAACAGCAACAACAGCCAGTACAGCATGCTGACACCAGACATCCCCCCGCTGCAGGCACAGTGAATGTCCACTGCCCACACACAGACATGCTGCACCCTGCCACAATAGTGCAAAACACAGCAACATGTTGTACATGCCACAGTACCTGGCAGACAGCAGTGCACATGGCAGGAACAGCACTGTTAGACCATGGATAGACCCACCCATGCCACAAGCTGTGCAGCATATGGCAAAACAGTGGACTCATGCAAGCAGTAACCATGGCCAGGGCCCCTACTTTTCTGCAGCACAGTGGGACCAAGTTCTGCAGCAAGACTACCATTTGCCGCAGAACTTCTTCGGCGGTGGTTTGTAATTTCTGCAGAAGTTCTGCGGCACTAACAAACTACCACATCACAGTGACAGCTTGTCATCCTGACTTCACTTTCATGGCAGTTTTTATAGCAATCAGGATGGTGGAAAGCACAGTAACACTAGTTCAAAAAATAACAGACTTATAAAAATAATTTTATGCCTAAAAAAGCAAAACAAATGTCTCTCCTTAAGGTCCTAGCCTGTTAAATAAATGACATATGCAGAGGGATCTTATGTGATAAATAAGGTATTTCTATATGCATGCTGTCTATCCCACTAATGAGGTTTCCACTGTCTATCACTTATGTATTTATATGTGCTTTCTACACCACTCATGAGGTTCCCACTGTATCACTTATATATTTATATGCCATCTGTAACATACATACAAATGTGTGTGTGTGTGTGTATATATCTATATATCTATATATCTATCTATCTATCTATATATATATATATATTATATATATATATTTTTTTTTTTTAATTTCCATGAACTTGCTTCCTCATTCATACAGGTCCCATTAGAAATGGAATAGAGGAGTTATTGCAAAACTCATTTTTGATGTCAACCTGCTTTACCTGACACACTGTGTAACACCATCAGGCCATGACATGCATGTGAACTGATTGTGAGATAGAGCTCTCCAGACCAGCACAATGTGTCCACCATGTGACAGAACACTGCACCATACCTTCCCAGGCTCCGAGCAATGATGTGTTCCACCAATCCTTGTGTTGCCCAGCCTGCTCCCAGAGTTAATCTCTGAACCTGAGTTGCCGGCATGGAAACACAGCATGCTACCCTCTGGCCCAACAGCTGACCCTGCACACAACATTTCTCCATAACTTTTAGGTGATTCTATCAACCAATGACAATATGTAATCAATAACCCTGGCAAAAATGCATATAGTGCAATTATTTATTTAACAGGTCTATTCTTTCAACAAGTCTACACATTATTATATTCCACTTTTCTGGGCATAATTACTTTATTTTTCTTAAAAATGACAATTAAATTCATTTTACCAGTTATTCATTTCAGATGGCATCTCTATACCTTTAAGGCACAAATAGGTTTGTACAAAATGAGGTATGGACTTAACAGGTCTGTGCTATTGACAAGGTTTTGTTTAAGTTGGCCCTAGTGCAATAATGTAAGACTGAAAATTGTATTAGGCTGTAGTGCAGGTTGAGCAAATATCACCATGCCTGATGTGATGTGCCACCGTCTCTGGCAGTGGGAGCTGTGGTAGATAAGTGACTGTTCATTTCTGTTGCAGAATGCAGCCATTTCATTAGCTAATGTATGATGTTATAGCAATGATAACATCACATTCTGAGCATATAGGGGGTTTAGGATATATAAAGAGGGGAAGGGAACCAGATTCTATGGAAAAACAGAATATTAACAAAAAATCAACAAGAAGAGTGAATTCTGCGGCACCGCAGAAGTTCTGCGGTAGATTGCAAGTTCTGCGCAAAATTCTGCAGCCGTAGAATTCTAGGGGCCTTGACCATGGCATTGCCCACAAAACTGTCATTCATATATATGCTGAATGGTGCTACTAGTGTGAAGCATCCAGTGCACAACCCCCCCCCCAAAAAAGTTGGCACGTCGTCAGACTTAAACAATGTAACTGCTTATGTGCTGTTCATATCATAGCCATCATGACAAAGAGGTCCCTCTTAGTATTCATATTGGAATCTCAATGTGACTAAGCTAAACCACAACAGCACAGCACAGGATGACCCATTTGACCTTGTCACTACACTAGACTCTCAGAACTCCAATGCCTGCAGTGGATACACATATATATAATGAGCAATGTCAAATAGTACTCACACAATACACTCTTCTCACCATTGCTGCTCTCCTCCACCCATTGAGGCATTGATGGCAGCCTCCCCTGTCCCCAATGGGCCCCTGGTTGGCCTGCTGGTCCTCACTCCCAGCCCATTCTGGCCACTGCACTCTGTAGTGTGAAGAGGGTACAGCATCATTACTACAATGTCAGCCCCCACAGTATGCTAAAGCACTGTCCATAGTACAAATGTCAACCCACCACACTCCGCTCACCCCAGTGGCATGACATAGCACATGCACATGTGGCTCCCAGGCACACTGCAGCACCCAGTCATGTCAAGCACCACACAGGTGATGGCATAATGGCCCAGTGCATGGCCACAGTGTGCAGCTCAGCATGTCACTGATGTCATGGATCATTGGCACGTGCAGGTTGCCAGTGGCATGGCACACACACAATAGTGGTGGTGTGCCCTATGCCCAGACAACACCCCCCCACCACATGCCACTGATATATACAACAAGAACAGCTGCACACAGCCCCCTGATAGCATGGCAGAGCACAGTGAACGAGGCAGGGGGTAGGTGTTGTGGGTTTATGCAGCCACTGTTGGTGGTATGGTACATGTATGCACCACAGTGCAAAACATAGCATATAACACTCACAAAATGCTTTGTTTCCCACCCCCCCAATTCACACTCCTCCAGACACAGGACCAAATAGCACACGTCCAACAGATGTACCCAATGATACCGTCACAGCACAAGAGCCCCTAGGACAACATGTGAATGGGGTATGTTGCACATGCACAGGCACACCTCTCAACACACAGACACCCCTCCAAGACACAATTCTGTGGTGTTAGCCATCACCTACCTGGCATGGGCACAGTCCTCTCCTGAACCATTGTCCTGCAGCACTGCAGAAGTTGGTGCTGACTACACCAGAAGTCTGCATATCGGTGATGGCACTTCTCCCTGTCTTGTGGTATGCCAGTCAGTGCTGACAGGTGATGGGCAATTGATGCCCATACCTGGCAACGTGGGTGGTCCCCCTCCTGGACCTCCCCAAACAGGCACCTGTGCCACTGTTGTACAAACTGGACAAAGTTGGCTGTCTCCACAACATCCCAGCACCTGTCACAGTGCACCACTGCCCTCTGCCTATGTCTCCCAGACATGGCTACAGACAAACTACAGAAGTCAAATGTATAAATGGCGGCTGGCCCGGTGGTGCTGAGGGTTGAGGCGCTGGTCACCACACCTCGCGCCACGTCGGCGACCCGTGTTCGGGAACGGGCATGGGTTGCCGTGGGTCAGCGGGGAGGAGATGGATTGAGCATCCAAGGGACTGCTCTCCATCTCCGGGAAGGGGGGATTTGGGTGGCCGGGGCTTGCCTGACCCCTAGCAGAGGCTGGGGGGTCAACAGCATGTAGCTGCAAGCTTGGGGTGATGGGTCATGGCAGACACTTGATTGGGGCATGCATGGGAGCATGCATGCACCCAGTCGCTGGCGTCATCGCACGCCATGACCCACCGGGAGGAAAAACAGTGAAAAAGCGAGCCTGGCAGTACGAAGTTGTTCCTCCACGGCGCCATTCCTGGAAGGGTGCCTCCCTGGCATGGATCCATTGGGGTGGGTTGAGTCACTCCCCACCACCCTGCCATGAAGGGTAAGTCACGGGGTGCACAAGGGAGGGGGCTGATGTCCAGGGATGGCGCTGGGGGGAACAGCGGAGGGCAGGGGTCATAGCCGGAGCTCTGGAGGAGAGAAAATAATACCCCCCCCAAAAAAAATGTATAAATGGCAACTACTGGGCCACACCCTGTAACTCCCCAACAGTTCTGTATAGTGCCACACAGCTGTGTGAACTAGCGCTTGCTACCCGGAAGTTTGTGCAATGTGCATGTGAGACACTGCCACAACCCCTGTGTTGATGCTGCATGCATGTGCAGTGACATTGTGCTAACATCAGTAGCATGGCACTACATCACATAGTGCAGGCATGCTTGCACGGACATAGGACCAACCACGCATGCTTAGGGCTGCCCAATGTCTCCTCGTGCTTTGCTATCGCAACAGTGCTGTGCAATGCACATACAAGATAGCCTGGTGCTAATGGTTTGCCCAGTGCTATACACTTTGCCCGGTGCTAAAATATGCAATATTCAAATGGTCTATGTAAATGAGGTCCATTATGTATGCATAGTGCTAACATAGTGATTAGCATATCATTACTGGCTCATTCACATGCCAAACAGTCCAGATTGCCTGGCAGTGCTATTTAAGGGCAACCAGTGCTCCACCTGTGTTGCTGTTAGATAATACACGTTATTCTGGAATTACTGCTGCAGCACACAGGATGTCACAGGAGACAAACACAGGAGCAGGCAGGTATGTTTTGCATGAGGGTCAGTCTCGGGCATCCTGAATGTATCTTAATTCCAGGGACAACAAGAAAGTAATATGTAAGTACCTTGGTAAAACATTTGAGTAGCCGTACATCAATCATGTGTGGATAGATAGCACAGGATGATGTCAGACATCCAGGTTACAGCCCTATAACGAGTCTAAAGAGAATAATGTATGGTACACTCTGCACAACCAGTATGTTCTGCCACAGAGGGGTCCTGATTCACTCTGACCCGAGGGCAAACCTTGAGAGGACCATAAAAAGCAGACTACAGAGGTGGCAACACACACTGCTTGTGCATGGAGCTGCGCAGCCTGTATTGGTCCTAGTGTATAGTACTGTGTGTGATATTTGTAAGTGGGTCATATTAGACAGGACTCATGCAGTCACTAGAGTTGCTAGATTGCTGTTGTACCACAGTGGTGTGGAATATCAGTTCATGACTTTTACAATGTGGAACACCAGCAGTCTGGAAGGATGTACCACTTTGAAACACACTCCACTATACACAATAACATGTGTTGTGCAGTAGCCTACATATCCTACCAGCTAGCTGGGTTGATATCCCCAAGTATGCTGCTGTGTGCATGTGTTTTGTAAGCTGACCATGATATATTCAGGCCCTGTCCACAATGTCAGCCGCATGCGGATGGGTCACAGTGCCAGGTAACGGTCATCCTCACCTGTGTGGAGTGGGACAGTCAAGCCCCCACCTCCACTAATGCCCTAACAGGCCTGTAATGGAGGAGTAGCCTGCCTCTCACACATGACATAGGGGATCTAACATATCACAGGTTGGCCTTGATGTGAACAAACCCCACCACTCTGTCACAGTGGCCCCTATTGGTTTGTCCATGCACTCTATAGTAATGTACCTTGCTGGTCTAAGTTGCAGACATGATGTGTCATACTCTCTGATTGCAAGGACCACCCTCCAGCATTCTTGTCTCACATTCATGGAGCACAGTGTCCTGACACACATGGGCCTAGCTGTGCCAGGATATGTCTCTATCCACCTGCACATCAGTTAGCCATGCAGTGATGGCTGCACATACGCCCTGGCATGCAGCAATACACTATGGTAGTGGAACAGGATCAGCAGACAGCTGGTGTCTGTGTATGCACATGTGTATACAGCAGGGGCAGGGTCCATTATTTATTTATTTATTTGCTTTTGTTGACCAGGTGGGTACACTAGGCATGGAATGCCTATTTTCAGGTACAACCCGTGAGGAAACAAGTGAAATACAAAACAACAACATCAGTGTGACGCAGCACACATAAACCATACAATACAGAGTTAGCCAGGAGAGTAAAGAACATCACAAACACTAGTAAGACTATAAAAATACATGGTCAAGCAAAGTGGGTAGTCAAAAAACGTGGATAACAAGATCATTGAGAAAAATGAGATAAGTGCAACACAGGTTAAGAGATTCGTATAGGTCATTATCATGAAACAGTGAGCAGTAAATGCCAATTAGCAAGTCCGATACGCAACAGTATCTGGGAGAGGGGAGGGGGGTAGAGGAGGAGAAGAGGGTAGGTTGGAGTGTATACAGGTAAGGTGGGAGTAGAGAAACGGCAAGCAGAGCAGGGGATGGGTTTATGGTGGCTGGAAACAGGTACAAGGACTTACTGTGAGTAGGTGTTGACGGTGGAGCTCCTTAAAACCAGTATGTGTAGAAGCAAGATGAATAGCTTGAGGGATAGTATTCCAATATTTAGGGGCAGCATGGGAGAAAGCTTGTGTACCCATTGTGGTCCTACATCTAGGGATGTAAAGAGGGGTCTGGTCAACTGAACAGAGACCATAGGAAGGGGTTTGAGGATGTAGTAGCAAAGCAAGAGATTGAGGGAGGCCAGCTCTTATAGTTCCATTAATTAAGGCACCATAAGATAGGAGGCGATGGGCCACAGGACTAGGCCAATCTAGGTCAGCATACAGCAGACAGTGATGTTTGAGCTGAGGAGAGGCAGAAGCATAACGGCAAATGATTATTATATGTAGTGTCCCATGTATGGAGGAGGTCTTAGTTGCACTCTAGATAGGTGACAGAGCCATAAGCCAAAGATGGGAGCAGAAGGCATTGTGCCACAGCAAGCCTAGCTGATGGGGTAAGGGCATAGTTAGTGCGGTAGGCTCCTCCAATTTTGGCATTGACTGATTTACAAGTTATAGTGATATGGAGATCAAAGTCCAAGGATTCATCAAGAAGAATGCCAAGGTATCTAAAGGATCTGGTGTTGACTAACAGTGAATTGTCAGAACAGGCTATTTTGAGGAGTTCGATTTACTTTAATTTAGCTGGAGAGCCAAAGAGCATAGCCTGAGTTTTCATTTCATTAACAACAAGACAGTTTGCAGTTAGCCAGGATTGTATGTTTTGGAACTCTAGAGATAGAGAGTTATTAATGTCTGATACATTGCTGGCACTACGGTAGAGTACAAGGTCGTCTGCATAGAGCAAGGTAGAGCAAGTAGACACTCATTGTGGGAGGTCGTTTATGAAGATCAAGAAGAGTAGTGGGTGAAGTATGGATCCCTGTGGGACACCAACATGTATGGATGATAGGTCTGACAGGGCTGAGTTAAAAGCAACAGCCTGCTGTCGATTGGATAGATAGCTACGGAACCAGTTCACTGATTCGGCTGGAAAACCAAGGGAGGTAAGCTTTGTAAGGAAAAAGGTGTGATCAACCAGGTCAAAAGCCTTGGTGAGATCAATGAAAGTGTTAGCTGTCAAAAGACCGGAGTCCATGGCTGTGTAAATGTCATTGGTAAGTTTCAGAAGGGCAGTAGAAGTACTATGGCCTTTTTGAAATCCATGCTGGGAGCCGGAGAGGAGGTTGTGTTTCAGGAGACACTCTATAGTTTGTCTTGCAACTAGTTTTTCAAGGATTTTACTGAGCATGGAGAGGATAGCAATAGGTCGATAATTGGCCATCTCTTTAGGATCACCTTTCTTAAGGATTGGTGTTATCCTAGCTATCTTCCAAACATTAGAAACTATATCATGACATAGTGACAGGTTAAAGATTTTAGTTAGGGGGGAGGCTATGAGCGGGGCAGCGTTTCAGAAGCCTAGGTTCAAGACTGTCAGCACCAGAGCTAGTATTGTCAGGGATTGTCAGCAGCAGCTTAAGGACTTCAGATTTAGTGATGGTCCGGAACCTGAAGAGTGGACGGGAGAGCAACGGAACCTTGGCCACAGGAGAGGATGTCAGGTGGCTAGAGGGGAAGGAGGCTAAGTAGCATGACAGATCCAAGAAATGATGGTTGAAAGAGTTGGCAATGGTCACAGGGTTGTTACAATGTACGCCATTCAGCAGCATATCATTTGAGGTGGATGGTTTATCAGTACCAAGGAGAGCTTTGATGACAGACCAACATTTTCGCAAGTCTCCTCCAGCATTTATTAGTGAATCTTTACAGAAAGAGCTTTTGCTAGATGAGTATTTCTTTACAGGAGTTTCTCAAAGCCCTGTAGTGACTGTAATGTGCCTGTAGCCATGAGGCCTTAAACAATGCCAGCTTTTGTCCCGTTACGAAGCTGGGCAAGGAGATCCTTGGTTAGCCACTTGGTTTGTGTACCTCTGATGCGGCAAGTGACACAAGGTGTGTGAAGGTCCTGAGAACTCCAAATTTATCAAGGAAGTAGTCTAGGGTGGATTGAGCAGTAAGAGAGGTAAAGATAGGTGACCAATCAATGAGTGAGAGATCATGCAAGAACTGTGTCAGATTAAAATTAGCCATGTTACGAAAAGTGATTAATTTTGGAGGGTTGGAGGGGGAGATGATAGTCTGGCAGCCTGCCAGGTACAAAAAACTGGGGAGTGGTCACTAATTGAGTTAGCAAAGGTACCAGCTGAGACAATGTGGTCAAGATGGTTAGGGCCCAATCAATTAGGGAACTCGATCGGAGTGATGGGCCATGACCCTGGTGAGGTCAGCGATCAGTTGATGGCGGTCATAGTCTTGTACAATAGTATGGAGTATTGCGGTTTTACCTGACCAGTTTAGATTTAGGTCCCCAAGGATGAGGACTTCATTTCGTCCAATGGCTAAGGTCACCTGGGAGAGGAGTTCAACTAGTCTGAGGTACCACCCCTAGGAGGGTTGTAGGCACATACAATGTGTAGCTGCTTTGATCCGAGTTGAAGAGTAGTATGAATAGCTTCACAGTATGAGAAAGTGAAGGCTATATTCTGGTGTAATGAGAGGTAGGGTTTATATTGATTGCAACCCCACCCCCACGTTTAGATGAGGACCTATCTTGTCTTATCATTTTATAGTTAGGCAGATGGCATAAATGATCAGGTGTGGAAGGCTTTAGCCAGGTCTCTATCAAACAAAGAATATCAGGATTGTATTGGGTGACCCAGGCCTCAAGTTCCATTATGTTGTGGGGAAAGCTTCTGATATTCATATGAACAATGTGCAGATCCTTGGCATTATTCCAGTAAGTGTCAGAGATGGAGACGTTACATCCAGGTCCTGGATTCAGCTCAGTATCACCAGATAATAGTAGTGCCGAGAGGAGCAAGTACCACAGTTTATGGTGAGTAAGTATGGTAAGTAGGGGGCAATGCAACGAGAGCGATTTTTCAGTGGATAGATGACATGGTAAATGATCCGATTTGTGACAAAAAGTGGTGAGGTGGCTAGTGGCATATGAGCCAGGATTAGCATATTAGAGAAAGTGTAATCTTTGGGGTGATGGTGGTGACCATTTAGGGAGAGAGGGCTACTAACCATCGGGATCCACATAATGGTAACAAGAATTGAGGCTAGTAGCAATAGTACACCTGGGTCAAATGCCCAGGGATTTGAATGCAGGGAGGGCATTTTATGTAGGTAAGTTGCAGTGGGGAGGAGAGGCCAGTGATAAGATTTTGAGCAGAGCCCACCAAAAATAGCTAGGAATAAAGGTTAAAAACAGGAGAGATAAGCAGGGTAGTTAGGACTGTAGATGCCCTCTAGTGGTAAAGTAATATAAAATGCGAATGAGAAAGTAGGGAGATAGTTAAAATAACACTCCCACTGGGCGTGGCATCAGAACTGAAACAGTATATAAGTAATGCCGGACAAGGGTGGGGGTGGTGGGGGCGGGTGGGGAACAGCCGCGCAGCAGCTGCGGGGAAGTCCTAGGATCAAAAGGCGTCCCTTATGCAGTCACCGAAAAGTGGAGGTGAGTCCCGAATGCAAAGTTTAAACTGCGCTAACCCAGCTGAGCAGCCCGAGCTAGTGAGCAGCAATTACACTAGCTGGGCAGCTCGTACTTGAAACCATGAGTGCTGCTAGGGAGAAAGTCACCAAATTCCACTGGCACAGGAGCCTGTAGTTGTAGAGATGGAAAATCCCCCAGCGGTAGCAGTCCCAGAAAAAGGCGCCAAGATTTGAACATCACAAAGAACCACTGCGTTTCCTACGAGTGGTCTGCCAGCAGAAACAAATTACCTTCCTTCCTTAGAGTTGAAAAACGGCTGCAGCGTGCTCCAGAGCAGGGTGCCCTTCAGGGGCAGGGGCTAGGAGAAAGGAAAGCACACAGTTAAATTGGGTCAGGGACTACAGGGTTCAGCAGTAATTGGAGAAGGTATTAGAGGAGGGGGCAGAGAGGAGAGGCATGAGTGAGTAGGCGAGTGTGGGGGCGGAGAGAGAGAGGAGCACAGGGAAAGGATGAAAAGAAAACAGTAGTTTTACATTTAGGTTATACTAGCGATAATTTCCAGCTACAGTCTCTAAAACAATACCTTTTACAGCACAATCAAACTAAGGGGCTATAGTTTGCAATTTCACAGGCTAAGGTAAGAAAAAAACATAACAATTCTCACCCAAAAAATCCGACTAGGAGGTTTTTGTAGGCAGATTACAGGGCTTCAGTAAAACCATTACAATTTGGTTTCCTAAATAACTGGCAAATACAGATTCTCTTTTTTTTAATTTTTCTGTGCTGCCCCACAATCTGAGAGTCCTAGGATCAAAAGGCATCCTTTATGCAGTCACCGAGAAGTGGAGGTGAGTCCTGAATACAAAGTCTAAACTGCGCTAACCCAGTTGAGCAGCCTGAGCTTGTGAGCAGTAATTACATTAGCTGGGCAGCCTCTATTTGAAACCATGAGTGCTGCTAGGAGAAAGTCACCAAATTCCACTGGCACAGCAGCCCGTAGTTGTGGAGATGGAAAATTCCCAGCGTAGCAGTCACAGAAAAGGCACCAAGATTTGAACATCACAAAGAACCACTGCATTTCCTACGAGTGTTCCGCCAGCAGAAACAAATTACCTTCCTTCCCAAGAGCTGAAAATGGCTGCAGGCACTCCAGGCAGGGTGCCCTTTCAGGGGCTGGAGTTGCAGTCCGTCTCTACCCCCACAATGGGACTGGACACGCATAGTGTGGACATTCAGGCTATTGCATAACATGTGCTTACACACAAGTTGGGGGGGTGCAATACCTGTTTCATGTAGTGGTACAGGCCTTTATACAACTCCACATGTGGAATCACACACAGGCCTGGAGTATAGATGTAACAGTACTGCCTACTCATCCACCATACAGTACGTGTGTGTGTGTGTGTGTGCACTGTGCCTGCACTGATACATGCACTGGCACATGCCACTGTGCCTGTCCAGTGCCGCTAGCAGCACATGTTGTTTGGTCAGCCATCCAGTCCTGTTGTGGGGATGCACACCATGGTGTGTGGTTCCACAGCATGTGTTCCACAGTGTTGGGTGTGCACAGGTCCACTATGCCAGTGGATGTGCACTGGGGGGGCCTTAAGGGACAGGCATGTATGCCCCTGTCTGCTGCTTCACACACATGTGCACGTATGACAGTGCATGTGGCCATAGGCCTGGTGGGTACCTGGGGGTGCACCACTGTCCATGCTGCCATGTGCAGCCAGGCCAGCTGAGACACATGCCACAGGTCAGTGTCAGTGTGTGCTGCACAGGCACAGATGGCCTCACCATGTGCTGGTCTGCAATACTCCACAGCACTGTGAGTTTCATTGTATATGCACTGTTGGCATTGTGCACAGGGTAGGACTGTGCATGGCGGCTGTGTGTTGCATCATGGCAGTTTGATACTGTTACAGCTGTGTGATGGTTGTCCACCACTGTGCTTAACCCTTACCATGCCTTCTATCCCACATAGGCAATGCTGCAGGGTAGGAGTGACTCAGGGCCCACAAGTTTTTTGGGATGAGCTGCATGCCCTGGTACATGACGTGACAGAGCGGGAGATGGTCCAGTGGTGAAATAAGTCAACTGATGTCACCATTAGGAAGATGTGGGATGAGATTGCCACAGTGGTGAATGCTGTGGGTGGCCGTGGCCATACCACCGATGCTGTTCAGAAGTGGGGGAATGATCTGCTATGCAGGGCCAAGGAGGAAGAGGCACAAAGACTCAGGGACAGGCTGCGGACTGGTGGGGGGCCCACAGCCCATAGAGCAGTGGGGCTGGGACCCATTGATGGATTTAGTATCCTCTACTCTGAGGCTGGTGGCAGTCAGTGGAGTCGAGGGCGGTGGGTGTGAGACACCGCTCATACCACCCAGGCAAGTATGTCTGTGGCATGTGTCCGCCACTCCCTGGACAACAACAACAATGGGGATGGGGCACAAATATACACTGTCATGGGGCATGCATGGAGCATGCATAGATATGTCACATTGTGTGAGTGGTGTTGGGTCTGCACAGTGGTGGACATCTGCTGGTGGTGCACATGTTGTACATGCATGTGTGTTGTGGTGCAGGGTGCACATAGAGCAGTTGCTGTTTTTGCATGGGCTGCACAGTGGGGTCTGCATGGGTGTGCTGTGGGGCACACATTGATGGGGTGCATGTGGCATTGGTGGTGGTGGTGGGTAGACTGTTCACTGTAGTGGCCACTGACATATGTCTGTTCCATTGTAGCACTGGGCGCCCAGCAGGCCATGTCCCAGGTGGTGCTGGGCACAGTGGTGCAGGTGGAGGATGGCAGCACAGGTGCGCCCTTCAACATCAGGCATGGCTGCCTCAGGTGAACCAGTGGTGGAATCGGATGTCAGGACAGTGTGTGGCCATGGACAACAGGTAACACTGGAGTATGCAGGAACATCGGAAGAGGAGGATACAGCATTTCTGGTGTTCTTAAACCTCTATGAGGACACCCAGGTTGAGGAACTGAGTGGAGAGCCTGTGCTGATATTGACTGGGACAGCGTACCATGGCTCAGAGAATTCAGAGGATGACGCTGCCCTGCCAGTTGGGTGCCGGACATTGGCAACATTGTGTTGGGAACAGTGGGGGATGGTCACATGACTGCATTGGGGGTGTGGGATTCTCAGACACATGCCACTATGGTTCCCATGGCTGTTGTCCCTGTGCCCGCACAGTGTGGCCCACTGGACATGTCCCGTAGAGTGATGGTCACAGTGCCAGTCCTGCTCCATCACCTGTCAGCCCACAGCAGCAGCTGTAATGCCAGCTGCCACCACAGGTACAGACAAGGCCACAACCCCTGCCCAACATCAGCAGCAACCTCAGCCAATAGTGCAGGTTGTTGAAGCTCCACCTGCACAGGATGGCCAGGATGCACGGCCCATGCTCCAGGAGACCCTGGCTTCACAGCATGTGGCCCAGCAGGACCTGCATGATCTCCACAGGGAGCTGCAGCATGAGATATCTCAGCTGCATGAGATGCTGGGGACTGGCCTTTCCTGTGCCGAGCAGCAGGCAGAGGAGTGGATGACCCACATCCTTGCCACCATTGACCATGGCTTTGGGGGACTTACCACTGCTATGCAGGCCCATGCTGTGGTGATCAGGGAGACAGTCACAGTGGCGCTATAGGGTACACCCAGACCCCAGTGAGGATGTGCTCACCTGTGCACTAGCGTGGCACATGTGGTGCAGGGTAGGTGTCAGTTCCTCCACACCTACGTCCCAGTATTCCACAGGCCTTCCATGGCATTGTGGGTGCCCTCCCTCCACATCTGTGCAGTCCTCCTGGCATGGCTGCAGGCAGACCGCCCTCCCAACCTCACCTCAGTTCACCCCGACTTTGTCCTCAGCATGTAGCACACCTACCATTCTGACATGCACACAGGGTGTGCATCATGTGCGAGGTGGCAGGCGCAGCTGATGGGCATCACCCCATGCATGGTGTGGCCATGTCCCACTCACATGCATGCCCCAGCACACCCCCACGTTCCTTGTCCCCTGCACGCACACACACACGCACACCTCCACATCCCTTGTTCACTCCCATGCCACAGCCCCTGCTGACACTTGTCCACATAGCTGTTTGATCTGCACACCTGCATGGCGAGCACCTCACATCACACACACTGCGTCACTTCACTTCATCACAACACTATTAAAGTTACTGTTGATGTCATATTTTTTGTCTGTGTTGTGTTTACTCACCTTCCACCCTCAGATAGTGTCACGATGCTGCTGCTCCTGTGCTCAATGGCCCTGCAGGCCATGTGAGGATCCCGCCTCTAGAGTTGCTCTACTATCCCCTAACCTCCAGCTCTGGCTCACTGTCAGAATGTTCCTCAGGTTCAGGTGCACGTATCCCATGGTTGAGTGCCATGTTGTGTAGCATACAACAGGCTAGGATGATACGGCATACCATCTGAGGCCTGTACTGTAAGGCACTGCCTGACTGGTCTATGCTACGGAACCACATCTTTAGCATCCCAAAGACCCTCTCTATGATATTTCTTGTAGCGGCATGTGCCTTACTGTGGTGTTGCTCGCCCAATGCTGCTGGCTGAGGTACCGGTGTCAGAAGCCAGGGACGCAGGGGATAGGCACTGTCCCCAGTGGAGAGATGCCAGCTGTTAGTGTTGCTATTCTGCAATGTGCTCAGTGCTGCTGTGTATCAATGCCTCTGCCCCTTCCTGGTACCTTCTTGCCCCTCCTCCCCTGTGCTCATACCATGTTATGGCTGCCCATATTCACCAACTAGATGTCTACTAGGTATCCTGCCCTCCTCAAATGCATGACACAGCTGGGACTGGTGCCAGATGAAGGCACCATGGGCACTGCTGGGGTACTGTGCGAAGACATTGCTGATGCAACCAGTTGCATCGCACACCACCTGGCAATTAATGGAGGGTAGCCCTTCTGTTCACATATAGGTCACTGCCATTGCCAGGTGGTGCACGGATGGGAAAATGGTGCAGTCAATGGCACCAAGTACAGCAGGTAGGTGTGCAGCTCAATGGAATTGCTGCATAGTCACTCTGCACTCTGCTGCTGTGCTGAGGAATACTATGAACTCACCAGCATGTGGCAGGAGAGCATCAAGGAACTGGGTCAGGAGGTGTGAGATAGCAGACTGTGATACCCCAATGGTGTCTCCCATTGGGTGCTGGAATGTTCCGGTGGCTAGCAAGCGCATCACTGCCATCATCCTTTCCTCAACTGACATGGTGTGGCTGTGTATGGTGTTTGGCTGCAGCTGATCATGCAGGAGTTCACATAATTGCCTCAGCATTCCCCTGTCCATCCTGTACCAGCCAATGATGTAGTCATCAGGCAGGATCTCAAAGGAGACTCTGGTCTGGTACAACCTGTGTGCAGCATATCTCCTCCTTGGTCTGCTTTGTGGGACTTGTTGTGCCTGTCCCTTCTTCCTCCTCCACAACCTCCTCCATAACGTACAGCATTACTGCATTTGTGAACAAAGTCATTTTGCCTCACTTCCTGGTGTGGCCACTCCCTCCTCTGTGGTTTGCCCTGAGATTAGACCTGCCTTTTATAGGCAGTAACTTGTGCCACACTATGTCCCATGCAATGATGCATTGTGCAGTGCTATCACTCTGAATATTCCATTGCGCCCGTATGTAGGTACCCACCCCCTCACTTTGCCCCTTTCATACATTATGGTTTTGCCCAGCGCTATTGCATTTTGCATGTGCTATCTTCTCCTTTGAATATGGCTGACCCATGCTAAAGTGGCGCTAATCCTGTGCAAACGGTTTGCGTGCAGTGCTAAGTTTTGAATATCTAGAAGTGGATGTGTAGCCGAGCTCCCTCTTTCCTTATGGAGAGAAATGGAGAGAGGCTATTCATGTATGGAGTCAACCGCTGTGCTTTTCACTAGGATGCCTCAGCCAGGCCCAGCACTGCACATCTCTTGCTGGAAGTTATTAATCCCATTTAGCACAGATCGGACAGCTCAAAGGTGCATCTCCAGCATCCTAGCAATCATTATCTCTCTTAATAAAACTATTTGCTGCAATGCCTAATGATTCTGTGTAAAGTGCTATGGAAGCCATAATGCTTGCCAACAGTTATACAGACCTTCACTGGAACACCAGCAAGGTTCATCATTAGGCCATTTATACCAGCATATCCAGCAGGTTGACTAGCATTTGATCAAATCAATTGGTCAATCAGGGATGAGAAAGAATGATGGAGGAGCTTGTTAGAGAACATTCTTTAGTCTACCTTCTGCACTGGAGTTGTTGAAAAGCTAAAACTATGTTGAAATAGAAAACTTTGCATTTTGCTAGCTCTACTGTTTCTCGTTTGAGTGAAAGTTTACTTAGATAAATGAATAAGCTCTATTTATGTTTCATCTCAGTTTTGGACCCTGGAAGCCAGACTGGAAAAGAAAGAACAAAAAACCTTTTACCAATTCTGAATTATGACTCCAGCAAAAAAAAAAAATAAAATAAAAAGCCTTCACCCAAAAGGGTTGGTATAGAAATGATAAAACCAAACAGCCTTGCAATAAAAACAATCAATAACCTTTTACCCAAAAACATAAAAGTGCTTCATGCTGCCTTTGCAAACACTGGAATGAGTGTATTGTCTCCACCTGATAATAACTATTCATAACTGCAACAATGGGACTTGAACCGGTAACACAGAATTAATAACTACAGAAGCACTGGACCATGATGAGAGATGTCTCTTGTGTCATATGGAAAGAGTTGTATTTTGTTTGTCTTACCAGACCATGGATGTCTATGGTTGCTTGTGTTGCCTTGCCCTCTTTGGCTGCTTTGGGGGGGGGATGTGGAGTTAGGGCTGAAAACCCTAACATCACATTTCTATACATTTGTTGCTTTAGTAGCAACCCTAACTGATGCATTAGTTGAGTTTTTGCAAAGAAAAACAATGTGCACAATGATGCCAACTTCATGAAGTTTTTGGCAGGTGAAGAGGCGCTCTTCAAGTGAAACTGTACATCATCTCTAAAGGTTTTATATTTATATATATATATATATATATATATATATATATATTAGGGGTGTAGTCACGCCCTATATTTAGGGTTGAGTAAACACGTCTACATTAAACTCAAAATTTTGCACATTAATAACTTTGGACCCATTCAATGGATTTGCATGGCATTCAGTATGCATGGTGGGGCATGGTAGATCTCTTGATTTGCCAAGTTTCATTTTGGTTGGACTAACATTTTTTGCTCACCAAAACTCTGAATAATGCATGTTTTGCCAGTTATGTGGGCAGTTTTTTTGATTTTGTCTCTGGTGCTGCACAGCTGTTGTTTGGTAGGTGCTCTGTGACTTGGCTCATCTGAAAGAGCTTGGGTCAAGGAACATGCCGCTTTTCCTTTGGTGAAAAAATATTTATCCATTCAAAAGTTATTAAACTTCTAAGTTCCCATTATAAATCAATGGGAAAATTTACATGGTTATTTTGTGAAAGAAGAATGGGGTTTGGGTCATCTAGTCCTTCCTCACAAGCAAAGAATCTTTGATCATGAGAAATTTTTTGAGTGTGACGGCCACCATCTTGTTTTGAGTTTGCAGTCAGAAAAATTCAAATATCTCGGCTCATGGGTGACTCCTGAAGTAAAACTTGGATGGGTTTTGCTCAGGGGGCTTCGCTCTATCGAGCCATGGCTGTGGTTCCTTTCAAAATGGTAAATAAATTGAGTTTTTAAGATTTTTATTCTTTGATCATGGCTCGCTAACAATCTTTGATGGTGAGCCTGCAAAGAGATTCTTTGACCACAATCTTTGATCGTGAGGACGTGACTAGATGGCCACCTGAAAAAAATCAATGTTCTCAGCTCAGGGGTGGCTTATTAAGCCAATTGAGGGTGTGTTTTGCTCAGGGGGCATCATTCTATCAAGGCATGGCTGTGATTTCATGTAGTTTTGCCTAAATATTGACTTTTTATTGCTTGATTGTGAGCCTGAAGATTATTTGATTGCAAGCCTGCAAATTCTTTGTTCTTGAGATTCTTTGACCGCGATCTTTGGTCATGAGGGTGCAACTAGCTGGCCACTTGAAAAAATAAATTTTCTCAGTTCAGGGGTGGCTTATTAAGCCAAATGAGGGTGGGTTTTGCTTAGGGGACTTTGTTCTATCGAGGCATGTATTTGTGCCTAAAAATTTAGTTCTACCATTTTGTATTCTTTGATTGTGAGCCTGCAAATTCTTTGGTCAAGTGCCTGAAAATTCTTTGATCACAAGATTCTTTGATTGTGATCTTTGATCGTGAGGGAGGGACTTGCTGGCCAGATTTGGAGGTACCAGATAGTACAATTTTAACAATTTTTAAAATTAAATATCTCAGACACAGTTTGGTCTTTTCACTTGAAATTTGAAGAGTGTTGATGGAATGTCTTGTAGATTTGAATTATGGTGTTTGTGCATCAGATAATAATTTTTTTTGTGGAGATATTGCATGGCGCAGTTTCATTTTGCAGACAGCGTTTTCCATTCTGGTGCTGACTTGAAATTTATATGGTAGCTACCCTTACTGCCATGAGTGTACTTTTCAGTTGTTATGTGTCAAACATGTAAACAGGTGTGGAATTCTGTAGAAATTTGCAAGATGGTGGTAGTGCAGGTCTCAAAGGGCCCATGCTCCCACCAGCTTCTGCGACTTTCTACTTTCTATTCTTTCTCAAAAAGTAAAATTCTTTGCAAAACTTTGTTAATGCATCATTTTGGGCTACAACACAAAATGTCAGGAAATTAGACATTTAGAGCTGCCCCTCCCCATGGACCTGCCCATCATCCGAGACTGACAGCTGATGGGGTGTGTCACTGAGGTTGTGAGGCCTAAATGTCACCCCATTCTTCTTCTACTGTGGCTTGTGAATATGATTACACAAGGAATGGGGTGACATTTAGCCCTCACAACCCCAATGACACACCCTGTCAGCTGTCAATCTCAGGATGATGGCTGGTCAACGGGGGCAACCTTAAAGATCTTATTTCCTGACTTTTGTGTTTTAACCTCAAATGATGCATTAATGACATTTTTTGCAAATTTATATATATATATATAGAGAGAGAGAGAGAGCGAGAGAGAGAGAGAGAGAGAGAGAGAGAGAGAGTGTGTGTGTGTGTGTGTATATATATATATATATATATGATATGCCATGGCCCCAATGCCATAGCCCCTCTACAAATATAAATGCTACTTTTCCTGAGTACAGTTTGATCTTATGACATCATGGGTGGTGAAGCCACAAGTGGTGTCAAAGGTCAAACAACCTGATGCCCTCCCCGAGTCTGCAGGACCTACTTGCCTCTAAAACCAATAGAAGAGATCTCAGGTCTACTGATTGGAAACTACTAGAAATCCCAAGAGCCAAAACATCCTGGGTCAACAGTTAGCCATGGTAGCCCTACCCAAGCTCTGGAATGAGCTCCTGAAAGAGTTACAGGATAGCACCTCTCTTGCAGGTTTCAAGAAAGGGCTGAAGTTATACCTAAGCCCTGGGTCTCAGTGTCACTGCCCTAGGTGAGCCCTAACAATGAGATTCTACCAAGGGTGACATTGCTTAGGAAACTCAGTCAATAGAGATGTAGAGACAACAAGACTGACAAGCATTGGTTACACTTGTCTATGTGGTTTGATAGATGTGAATGTCCATTCCTAACAAAGATGTGTACACCTAGTTGTAAATGTTGCATTTATACTCTATATTGTTGATGTCTATACCTATACACTGTACTCTTTGTGGTATTGCAAATATCAAAACATTGGTTTTCTTTTTCCCTAGGTACAAGTAACTAACCTCGGGTCACCCCTGAAAAAGGGACCGTCAAGGACTCAGCAGGCCCATCCAGTTACCAAAATTTAAATACATAAATAAAGTGCTTGAGGGAAAAACAACATTGATTTTGTAGTGGGGCTATGGCATACTTGATTTATGTAATGCTCTTACATTTTATCTGCCTGTCTCCTTTTTTGTCCCTTACTTGGCTTCCAGTGTTTAAATTTAGATTTTTCAGATGGCAAGCAGCATTTCAGGATGACTGAATGGTTCAACTCATGATTTTATGCATGACACACATGACATCAGCATGTCATCATGTGATGTACTTAGCTGTGGCCTATGGCAAGGGCTTAGTACCGGCAGAAGAGGGTCAGAGTGTGTGGAACAGCATTGACTGCCTGTTGTAAGGTGATTAAGCAAGAACCACTTGGGGGTTGGAAGCAATGCATGCACCAATGTGAATCCTAAATGAGCCAAGGAAACAGGAACAGTAAGAGTGACAGAATCTGAGCACAAAACAATGCCTGGAGAATTTTGGCATTAAAGACTTATGACTTATGCTTATATTTTCAACAAAACACTTCTTTTACTAGTGTGCTGGGTAGTGCATGTGAAAGCATCTGAAAGTGAATGTGATAAGTTAAAATGATTGGCTAGAGTTGACAGCTCACACTGCCTGTTCCAGGCAGCAGACCTACTGTGTTGATAAATTTAACCATGGGGACCTAGAGTGAGAATAAATGTGATATTCTCACTTAGGTCCCCAGTAAACCAAAAATATCACTGATATTTGCCAAATGTCCTCATAAGCATTGCATAAATTATATATTATATATTATTATACTGATACAGTAGTGCACTATACTGTAGTTAAGGTTGAGCAGGGTTTCTACGTTAAACCTCAAATGTTGCACCTTAATATCTTTGCAGCTGTTCTATGGATTTGCACAAAAGTTTGCATGTGCAGTATCGGGGGTAGATCTCTTGACCTGCCAAGTTTCATTCTTGTCAGATGTGGGAATTATGAGATCCAGGTAGTGAATAATTTTAAAAAATAACTGTTTTTTTTTTGCTCTTTTATCATTGCCTGGCACCCAGACAGTTTGGAATTTTGATTTGAAAATCTCAGGGTAGAAAGGGCTTGGCTCACAGATGTACCTTTTGCTAGTCTGGTGAAAAATTATTAATCTGTTCCAAAGTTATTACATTTTTGGTTCTGAGCATGGTCAGCACAGTCTTTGGATAGCTACTTGAATGAAAAAAGAATTTGGTCTATCTGAAAAAGGATACTTTTTCATATGGGGATAAACCTTTTTCATGAAGGAAAAAATATATTTTTGTATGGGTGCTATCTTGTTTCCATTTAAAAGAAAAAATTCAAAACTCACAAAAATGACATCCTGCACACACACCAGCACATGTGTTTTGTTAACTGGGACCCTGTTAGGTGGATTCTGCACTTAGTTCCTGGAAATATGACCCAGAAATGTACTTGCTAACATTTAAAAATATTTTGCCATGAGATAATTTTCTTTTTTCATATGGACATTTAAAAAAAGAATTGGTCCATATGAAAAAGGATGACTTCATATGAAAAAAGAATTTGGACTTATTTTTTTCCTATTCCTTTTCGTATTGAGGCATTCTTTGCTAGTATGAATAAAAAAGTGTACAAAAATGATGCCTTCGTATGAAAAAAGAATGTGAAGAATGTCATTTGAAGGTATCCTTTTTTTGTATACTTTTTTGTTCATATGAAAAAAGAATGCCTTCATGTGAATAAAGAATTTTAACTCAGTTTTTTCCCATTCTTTTTTCATATGGAGGCATTCTTTTGGTATGTTTTTTCGGTTCATATGAAAAAAGAATGCCTTTGTATGGAAAAAGAATTTCAACTTAGGTATTTTTCCCCATTCCTTTCTAGTTATGAGGGCATCCTTTATCATAAGTCTTTTTTTGTTCGTATGAAAAAAGATTGCCCTCATATGAAAAAAGATTTTAGACTTAGTTTTTTTCCACATTTGAACTTCAGCAAGTCATAACTCCCTCAATATTTGGACTTAACGGACAATCTACAGTATATATCAACACAAAGGTCTTAATGAGGCAGTATAGCGTAGTGGTCTAAGGCTCTGAGCTGCAAATCTGGTGATATCCAGCAGACTAGACCTGGGTTTGAATCCCACTGCTTCCACTTGCATACTGTGTGACCCTGAGCAAGTCACTTAACCTCCTTGTGCTTCCAGGTCACTCCTGTAAAAAAGCTTTCAGCTTAGTGTGCTATACCTGGTTAAACAACTAAAAAAAAAATGAGTACTATAAGAATAATACAAAATCCCCTTAAAAAAGTAGGGGACCACATTAAAACCATAAAACTTAAAAAATGAAAATTCTCTTATGATAACATTGAGAATTTTACAAGTCATAACTCCCTTAGTAGTTGGACTTAAGTGGCAATCTGTATAGCAAGACAAAGGTCATAATGAGTACTATAGAAATAATTAATAAACATTAATGGGCCAATTAAAAAAAGAAAGAACATCCCATAGGATAACAATGGAACTTCAACAAGCCATAATTCCCTTAATATTTGGACTTAAAGGACTATGTATATATTAAAAAAGGTCTTAATGAGTACTACAAGAATAACACATATTCCCCACTAAACATTTAGGGGCAATATAAAACAAAATGAAAATTCCCATATGATAAGACTGGGACATCAAGAGGCCATAATTCCCTCACTTTTTGCACTTAATGGACAATCTATATATCAAAACAAGGTTCTAATGAATACTACAAGAATAACACATACCCCCAAAGAAAAAACATGTAGGGGCAATATAAAACAAAAAATGAAAACTCCCATAGCATAACATTGGAACTTCCAACAAGCCATAACTCTGTCAATATTTGGACAGAAGGGATGATGTACAGTATATAACAAAACAAAGGTCTTAATGAGTACTAGAAGAATAATGCCCCCCTCCAACCATTTAGTGGCAATATAAAACATAAAAAAAAAAATTCCCATAGAATGACATTGGAACTTCAACAAGCCATAACTCCTTCAAAACTTGGACTTAAGGGACAATGTACTGGTATATATAAAAGCAAAGGTCTTAATGAGTACTAGAAGAATAACACATACACCTCCAAACATTTAGGGGGCAATATAAAAAAATAAAAATAGAAAATTCCCATAGGATAACACTGGACCTCCAACAATACATAACTCCCTCAATACTTGGACTTAAAGGACAATGTATATAGCAAAACAAAGGTCTTAGCCAGCCCAGTAACATGGAGGACTGAGGCACCATGCGTTACCTACCATCACACTGGTGACCCAGGATCAGGCACAATTTCAGGGCATCAGGGGTTGGCCGGGGGGAGGAGGATCAAGCACCTGATGGACTGCTCTCCTCCTCCTGGGAGGCTGCAGAAGCACTCAGGTTCTGAGAGGTGTGCTAGACATGGGTGCTTGTGTCATTATGTCATTGCACACCACACCTCCTGACAATGGGAAAAAACAGGACTCCGGCTGTGTCAGGATGATGTCCATCCCCGACAAAGCCCTGCACAGCTACTGAGGCACTCTGCCACCGAACTAACCATGTGGCACCATTTGGGGAGTTATGAGAGGGCTCCCCCAAGGGCCCTACCTTAGGGGGCAATCCAGAGTGAATGCTGGTGGACAGAGGTAAGTCCCAGGGGATGGGGCAAGGTAGGTATGGGCCAAGGGAAAAGCAGTTTGGAGACTAAATAAACAAAAACAAAACAAGATCTTAATAAATACTATCCATATCCCTCCCTACACCATTTAGGAACAACATAAAAAAATTTAAATATACAAATTCTCATAGGATAACATTGGAACTTCAACAAACCATAACTCCCTCAATATCAGGACTTAAGGGACAATCTTTGTATATATATCAGAACAAAGGTCTTAATGAGTACTACAAGAATAACACATATCCCCTTAAACATTTACTGTAGGTGCAATATAAAAAAAATCATTAAAAAGCGTGTAAATTCCCATAGGATAACATTGGAACAATGACTAGCCGTGCAACAAAGGACAGAAATTGGTGTTTTGGCAGAATTTGAAGTGCAGGACCTGGAATGCCCTGTGCTCCCACAGGGAAATGTGGGAGCCAACTGAGCACTTCAATGAATCAGTGCATGCTTGCAAGTATGCAGTCATTGATTGAAACATTCAGTCAGGCTGCCATCTGTGGAGGTGAGTGGAGGTTGTGTCAGTGGCCCGATCGGGGTACTGGGGGGCAGGGGTGGGAACTATCTGATGACAGGGTGGGGGTCCTCTAAACATTAGGAGTTGGGAATTTTTTTATACCATGGGAACAGGATTTGGGGAAATTGATGCAAATCTTGGTGGGGGCAGGGCATTCTTTAATTTGGGCCAGTGATTGGCTGAGGGGGTGGAACCACTGGACACCAGGGATATGATTATAATGTAAATCTTGGGGGTGAGGAATTCTTCAACTTGGGCCAGTGATCGGCCAGGGGGGTGGGACAACTGGACACCAGGGAGGGTGATTCTTCAATTTGGGCCAGTGTTCAGCCAAGGGTGGGATCACTAGACACCAGGGGTGATTTTGTATACCAAAAATGGTGAACTTTCACCCAGGAGCGGTGAAGTTTGTGGTAAGTGGAGCACGAAATTTCACATTTCGCAACCTCAAAATATTTCACAAAATGCACACATTTCACGAAATATTCCTCGTAATGAAATGTGCTAATTTTACTCAACACCAATGGTGAGTGATTTGGCTTCATGATGTCATTGATAACATCAGTGATAGGGCTTTTTTGTCCTGGCATAGGGTTTCAAACCTACAGAAGCCCGGATTCCATCCCCAGTATGGAACATTTGAATATTTTTTTTTCTTTCTCACAATTTCTGTTAGTATAAGAGAAACTGTTAGATGCCATGGAAACACAAGATTATGGTAGCACCCACAAAACATTCGATTTTTGCCAAATCCAGAACAAAACTAATCATAGGTAAGCCTCCAAACTTGGACATGCTGCCCCTGAAGCAGAAGTTGAAAGTGCCTGCATATTGACACTATCTGGCATCATCTTCAGAGTATTCATGAAAATCAGATGCTTTGTTATACTGATAGTTTGCTATTACAACATCTAGCTTGTGACCTGTAGGAAACTTATATTCCCCCTTGCCATGTCAGGAATCTTGAGATTTACACTACAGCATACTTCAAATTGACAAACTGGTGAATTACTAAATCCACTGCAGCTGTTCAGGGGAGGTCTACACTCAGTATTGGATGTCCTTTGCCACACTATGCATTTCCTGTCAATAAACTTTAATACAGTGGTAAAGCTACAGACTACCAAAGCAAGAGTGGGTAGGGAACTTGGGTTCAATCCCCAATGCGGGGCATTTTTTTCCTTCTTACTCAGTTTCTGTAGCATCAGACAAAATGTTTGCTGTCATTACTGATGTTAATGACAGAGTTTCAGCAAGATGTGAAATTCTATACTGCTGATAACTTGAAAATTCCCAGCTGAGACATTTGAGGTTTCAATTCAACTTGTGAATGTTACTTCAAACTGACTGACTGGTTCATTACTAAATCACTGCAGGTGTGTGTGTGTGTGTGTGTGTGTGTGTGTGTGTGTGTGTGTGTGTTGTGTTTGCACGCCTGCACGTGGTGGGGGGTGTCCACTCAGTGCTGAATGTCCTTTGCCACAGCATACATTTCCTGTCAAGGAGCCTTTGTACAATGGTAAAGTTATATGCTACCTAGCAATTGTGGGTTGAGGACTTGGGTTCGATCCACAGTGTGGGACATTTTTTCATTCTCACTACAGTTTCTGTAGTGTAATTGAAATTGTTAAATGCCATTGCTGTTGTTACTTATATAGTATCAGCATGGTTTGAAGTTCCATACTGTTGAAAACTTGAACATTAGTAATTGGTCTCTAATTTTCTAACAGTGTTTCATCCTGTTTCTTATATATGTAAGTTAGGATACCCATGTTCATTTGTAAAGGGACTCCTTTTTTGGTTAAAATATGATGAAAGATCTGTGTTAGTTCAGGCAAGACCTCCACCAATTAATTTATGAAGCTCATTAGGCAGACCATCAGGTCCTGGAGCCTTTCCTCCTGCCAGTGAAGACAGTGCCACTTGTACTTCGATTATCTTTATGGGCTGAGATATCTCTGCTAGAAGTTCTGGGTCTACTGCAGGAATGGCCAAATCCACCAGGTAATTTGTGAATGACCCCCACCCATATCTAAGGGGCCAGTGCATCCTAGGCACTCACCCATTTTGGCAAAGTCGGCCTCCTAAAGTCCTAGTACTTTTGTCTTGTATGGCTTGACCTCTATTGCAGTGTTTATTGTGAACTGAAAATATTAGCTATGACCTTTCAGGTTACAGGATAAAGGGGAGGGAGGGTGGGCAGAGGGTGACTGTGAAAAGGCAGAGATACTAAACAAATATTTTTGCTCAGTATTTACAAATGATGAGGGGAAGTACTCAAAAAAAACAGTAGAAACACTCTGGATACAGAAGTTGATACCAGTCCATTTATCAAGAAAGGGTTCTGAAAGAACTCTAAAACTGAAGGTGGACAAAGCAATGGGGCCTGATGAGATTCATCCCAGAATTCTAAAAGAACTAAGGCTAGAACTAGTGACACCACTGACTACCCTCTTTAACAAATCATGGGAGGATGGGGTGGTACCTGAGGACTGGAGTGGGGCAGATGTGATTCCCTTTCACAAAAGTGGGAGCAAGGCAGAAGCAAGAAACTACAAACCTGTTTGTTTAACCTCAGTGATAGGGAAAATGATGGAATCACTTCTGAAAGAAAGAATTGTCGAGTATCTAGAGGCCAGAGGGGCACAGAACCCAAGGCAGTATGGATTCACAGCGGGAAGATCATGCCAGATGAATCTGATAGATTTCTTTGACTGGGTGACCAAAGTAGTAGATCAGGGAGGGTCTGTGGACAAGGCCTACCTAGACTTTAGCAAGGCATTGACACAGTCCCACACAAAAGATTAATATACAAGTTAGCCAGCCTGGGAGTGAGTCCCAAGATGACAGCCTGGGTAAAGAATTGGCTGGAGAATAGGACACAGAAAGTAATAGTAAATGGAGTCCACTCTGAAGAAACGGGGGTTACTAGTGGGGTACCGCAGGGTTCAGTATTAGGTCTCGTCCTCTTCAATGTCTTTATAAGCGACATTGCAGAGGGACTGGAAGGAAAAGTATGTCTCTTTGCAGATGACACAAAGATCTGCAACACAGTTGATGCAGAAGGTGGGGTGGAAAGGATAAGAAGGGACTTGGCAAGGTTAGAGGAATGGTCAAATGTATGGCAGCTTAGATTCAATGCTAAGAAGTGCAAGGTAATGTACCTGGGAAACAAAAGCCCAGTTGAAGAGTACACAATGGGGGGTGAGATACTAACAACAACAAAAATGGAAAGGGACCTGGGGTAGTCATATCAGATGACCTAAAGGTGGGCAAGCAATGTGAGAGGGCAGCAAGGAGGGCTGGGAGGATACTGGGATGCATAGGGAGAGGCATCACCAGTAGAAAACAGGAAGTTATCCCTCTGTACAGACAGCTGGTCAGACCCCATCTGGAGTACTGCATGCAGTTCTGGAGACCCAATCTCCGCAAAGACATAGACAGGATGGAAGCTGTCCAGAGGAGGGCAACTAAAATGGTGCAGAGTCTGCACAGGAAGACATATGAAGAGAGACTAAAGGAGCTTAATATGTATAGCCTCAAGGAAAGGAGGGAGAGGGGGGACATGATAGAAACTTTCAAGTACCTCAAGGGAATCAACAAAGTCCAAGAAGGTAGCATCTTTCAAAAAAGAGGTGTGCAAGAACAAGGGGCACAATAGATGGGGGCAGCTCAGAGGTAATTTAAAGTATTTTTTCACAAAGAGGGTTGTGGATGCATGGAGCAGCCTTCTGGAGGAGGTTGTGGAGTCAAAAACAGTGGTGGAATTCAAGCATGCATGGGACAGTCATTAAGGCAATTCTAGGGGGTGGGGGTAGGAAGAAGTAGGCTGCTGGTTAACTAGGATCTGCAGCTTATCCATTAGGTAGGGAAATGGGCAGACTGGGTGGGCCAAGCGGTCCTTATCTGCCATCAAATTCTATGTTTCTATGTTTCATACATCTGAGATGTATACCTACTCAGAATGTTTAAGATTTCTTTCTTATTCGTACATTCTTAACCATCAGTCCCTTTTAAAAAGGTTATCTCTTTTGCTTGAATTTTTGCATTATAGCTGTCAAAGGGGCATATTTCAACTATTTTCCCTTTAACATCAAACTGTTGCTGGTGGTGTAGATTTTGAGCTTTTTGGCCATGAAAATCCCTCATCTGCTGTTTTACCTTATTGATTTGTATATTGAGATTCTGTCCTGTGTCATTTGATATAGACAATAGCTGTTGTAGGAGCTTCTTATTCTGTAAATACTGTAACTAAGATATTGTCTTTTATTTTTACCTTTACTAATGTGTTTGCAAAGTTTTTGTAGGTCTTTCTTTGTGTCTTCCCACCATTGGCTGGTGTCTGCAGATACAATAAAAACAGATTTTCTTGCCACTAGAAAGTGATGAAGTGTTTGCAAGATATAAACATCTGATAATAGAGAAACATTAATTTTCCAGAACCCCAGTCTTCTCTTTATTCCTAATTGAACTCCTATTTTAATTCCCGCTACCTTGTGGTCTGAGAATTCTACTGGATATGTGATTGCTGAGAATATATGTACTTGTCTGGATGTAAAAATATAATCAAGCCATGAAGCTAAAGGTCTCTTCTGAAAAGTAGGAGTAACTAATTTTATGTGGAAGTGATAGGAATCTCTCAACTTTGCTTTTAGTATTATCTGAGACAGAAGGTTGGAATCACAATATTGCTTTGAAGTATTAGCTACTAATGGGCAATTAAAGTCACCAGAAAAGACTACATGGTGTGCTGTAAACAAAAAAGGCTGGAGTAAATTAAAAATTTCACAGCGCCCCACCTTTGTTTGAGGTGCATATAAATTTACTGACAGAAACAATGTGCCCTGTATGAGAGCATCCAGGGTCATAGCTCTGCCAGGGACCAGATCATAAAGTTTCAAAATTTTTAGCCCAGGTAGTTTAAATAAAATCCCTAAACCTGAACAGGATTCCTACCATATAGACCACAAACTATCCCTTTGAAGCTACTGTCATTTCTCTTAGAGAATGTAAATGCACATCCTGAAGAAAAAAAATACCAAAAGGGAGATGAGTTAGAAAAGAGAAGACTATTTTCCTCCTACCGCCCCTTTTTATACTATTGATATTTATAGTATAGCAAGAAAAGGGTACAGTCATTATCACTTATGTTATTTATATTTCCCCTTCTTGTATTTTACTTTTTCAACTTAGTCTTCCTTTTTTGAGATCCTTTGGCTCTTTCTTGCTTTTCTGTGTCTGTGGTAGCCTCATGCACAGAAGACACTGCTGATGAAACATTCGAGTCATCCTCTGTATTTCCAGACTGCAGCATGTCAAACTTGTTTGTCAAAGGCATTAAGGTTTGTTTCATCTGTGCTTGAGACATAGAAGCTGTAGTATTATGTCTGGTTATGATTACTGTATCTTCTGATTTGACAGCTGAAGGGGGAAGGAGAGGGGGTGGGGACATCAAATTTCCAGTATTTCCAGCACCAGAGGTGGAGGGACATTTCACAGAAGAGTTTAGCATCGTACAGTTATCTGGCACCAGTTTCAAATTACTCAAATTCCATGTCTTAGATCTTGCCCCTGATGTCTTTGATCTAAGGTGTCACCTCCCTGCAACCCATCTTGATTTGGAGCCAGTGTGGGGCTGGGAGGGATCTTTCTGTAGTAACACTCCCAGTCTTCCCTTGGTGTTTATTTATTTAGTTTTTGTTAACTGGGTAGGTACACTAGACAGCATAGCTACCTATTTTCAGGTACAACCCAGGAGATTACAACAAATGGTATGTAGACAATAGTAGGTGCAAGAAAACATCATGGGAACAAGTAGAAGTCAAACACAGTACACTTATACAAAATTTCCAGCAATGACAGTACATTTGCAGGAATCTATATGTAGTAACAAAGGAGGAATATAAGTGAAAATAACTAACAGTCATAAGTCATACAACTAGACAGTAAGTGCTAAAAGAGAGGAGATAGCAAGATTTCCAGGCATGTTTGAGAGTAGTAGAGGTTGGAGCCAGTAGGCGACTAGGAAGAACCAGTACATGAGTGGGTGGATAGAGAACAGGAGCAGGGTTCAGAGCTCAGAAGAGCCATACAAAGCTCCTGCTTGAAGCTGTGTGGAGAAGGGGAGATTCTTAGATTCAGTGGGAGTTCCACAGTTTAGGGGCCCAGCTAGAGAAAACATTCTCCCCCATTTTGGTTTTACATCTCAGTTGGACAAGAAGGGATTTGCCAGCTGATCATAGTGGGTAGGCAGAGGTCACAGGTTTGAGCAGTAGAGACAGTTTGTCAGGTAGCTGGGAGGAGGTTATATTCTTTAAAAACAAATAGGAAGTAAACTGTTGGAAGGCTGAGGGGGTAAGCCATTCCAGACTGGAGTATCGTGTGCATCGGTAAGTAAGTCTGGGTAAAGACAGAGCAATACACCAAATGCTGTTGTAGCAGACATCCCACTTTTGGAGGAACCCTCCAGTAGTTACCAGAAAGGCTATTAACCAATATGCCAATTTGGGTCTCAGGATCCCCAGTGCAATGGCCATCCTCACCGTGGATGTTAGGCTATGTCTCACCTTATATGCCAGCCCAGGTTGAATATTGATGGATTTAATGACTGAGGCTAGGTGCAGGTCAGAATCCAAGACGGGATCAAGGATTACTCCTAGGTATTTAAAAGAGGTAACTGTGTTAAGGGGAGAGCCATCAAGTGCTCTGATACTTAATGGTTGGGTGCAGAACCAAAGTTTTGAACCTGAACTGATGAGCACAGTCATCATTTTATTTTTATTTAAGACAAGCTTATTTTGCAATAGCCAGCTCTGAAAGATAATTGAAGTTACTATCTGAGAGGTTTGAAGAGGATGGGTAAAGAACAAGATTGTCAGCATATAGCAGATCTGAGCAAGCACCAGTGAGACGTGAAATGTCATTTATGAAGACTGTAAACAGGAGATGACCAAGAATCAAACCCTGAGCACTCTGATCCAAATAGGAACAAGAGGGGACTTAGCATCTCTGATCCGAACAAATTGTTGACACTTCAAAAGATAATTTTGGAACCAGGCAGTGACGGAGGTACAGAAACCTGGGGGTGACAACTTTGAGAGGAGCAGCAGGTGGTCAACTAAATCAAATGCTTTTATAAGATCAACAAAAGTAGCCTCAGTGAGACAGCCATTGCCATAGCGAGTCTGACATCATTTGTAAACTGTATGAGAACAGTGGATGTACTGTGCCCATGTCGGAAACCTTGTTGGTCAGGGGTGAGGAGTTTGAAGGAGTAGAGGTAATCTGAGACCTGAGTAGCAACAATTTTCTCCAGTATTTTAGAGAGGGTGGAGAGGATGGCAATAGGGCAGTAGTTATCCAGGTTAGTGGTGTCCTCCTTTTTGTGGATCGACATAACTTGAGCAATCTTCCAGAGGGAAGGGACATGTCCTGTAAGAAGAGACAGGTTGAAAAGTCTAATCACTGGAGAGACTATAGATGGTGCAAAGGTTCTTAGTGTCAGGAGGTCTAAACCTCACTCTCAGGTTCTTGGCAATATTGGGAATGCAAGAAATCACAGACACATTGCATAAGTTTATTACTACCAAAATGATAAATCACAATTGCCCTAAGCAGTTCTTACCAGTACGAACTGGGAGCCAATGTTAAGCGTACCCTATACCTCAAGGTTTCTTCGTGTCTCTTGGGGTCACCGATGTATAAGACTCAGTGTCTCACATTATATACCTATGATAATTACTATGGTTACTGTAAGATAGAAACATTTCTAGTTACAGAGATGAGCCCTATTGGCTAAATTAGAGGTGGCCCCATGGTCCAAAATAACATTATAGAATTTTGTAGTAGTCATCACTTTGTGAAGCAAAAGAGTACAGTTCTTACACAAATCAGTGTAGTAGTACAAATCACCAAAAGGTAGTAATGCCGACTTATATATCATAATCATTACAAGGACACAGATGTCCTAACATCTTGAAGGTGTGAAATACATAGAAAATACATAGAAAATATATATGTATTGGAAAGCAGTGTATAACAATAATGTGCATACATTTCCTGACCTCTACTCTTGTACGGTAGATGCCTTTAACTCTATATGTTAGTATAACATGTGCCTAAGCACTAGCTGTCTACGGTGTACCTCTGGGGGTGTCAATAAGGGTGCAGGGACCTCGTGTAACATTAGGAATTTTAGTAAGAGTCCATCTGCCCCTGCCGATTCAGCAGGAGAGATGGACTTAAGTAAGCATAAGATTTTAGTCTCAGAGACTGGGAAAAGGGTGAAAGATGGATTGGAAGGTTTAAAGTTATCCTGTGGAGCAACAGATAAAGGCCCAGGAGGTGCAATATAGGACAAGAGGTCAGTGAATCTGGATTTAAGAGCCACGGCAACAGTGAGAGGTTATTGCAAATACAACCATCCATGATCATATCAGAGATGGTATTGCACTTGTTTTTCCCTGATGGGTGTTAACGTGACTCCAAAAACCATGAGTCACTGACAGAGGTACTAAAGAGCTGACAGTTGTAATTGCCCTTAGCAAATCTGATGGAAACCTTACATAGGTTTTGGAGTCTTCTGTACTCTGCCCAATCTAATGGGGACTGGGTTAGCTTAGATTTGTTCCAGGCTTTATATTTCTTTTTGAGAGATGCCAGGAGTGAAGAACTTAACCAGCGGGTAGCAGATCTCCGCATACGGCACCTTTTTACTGGGATATATTTGTCTTGATAGTTCAAAAGCATGGTAAGGAGGTACTGAGCAGCATGTTCCATATTACAGGTATTATATAGAGGTGCCCAGTCCATGTTCTGTAGCTCCAAGATTAGGGCTCTCTTATCCATTTTTGAAAAATCCCTGAAAAGAATTTCTCTGGGGGGGTGGTTTAGGGGTCCTAGCCTTCCAAACACAGTAAACTGGGGAGTAGTCACTGATTGAGTCTGGTAAAACTCCAATAGCACTGATCCTCTCAGGCCTGTTGGAGATGACCCAGTCTAGAAGAGACTGGAGACTGCTGTTACTAGTCTGTCTGGTCGGGAGAGTGACCAATTGAGACAGATGTAACCTGCTGAGTTCAGCAGCATAGAGATTAAGGTTTTTCCCTAGCCAATCTAAGTTGAGGTCCCCCATAACAATAAGCTCTTGTTCATCCTTTAGCGAGAAAAGATGGTCAATTACTTTAGTCAGGCCTGTTAGTCCATTTTAGGAGGGTTATAGATGCACATTACATTTAGCTCCTTATGAGACCTAAGGTAATAACTGAATTGTTTCACATAGGCTGGTAGTGGTGACCGGAGGACTGTAATGTCAAGGTCCTGTCTAGTATAAAACAAAACACCACCACCCTTTTTTAGCATTTGGATGATCACATCTGTGAAGTTTATATCCATTGGTCCTACATAATGAATCTGGTATATGGGGTTTTAATGAGGTCTCGTTTAGACCTAAGACGTCAGGGAGTTGTGAGCAATCCAGGCTTCAAACTGTGCAAAATTAGCTTACAGACTTCTAATGTGTATATGTGCAAGCCTAAGCTCCTTTCTGTGAACCAATAAGATGGGTTCTGGGGAGCAATGCCATCAGGAGGGCCTGGGTTAGGTTCAGTATCACTGGAGAAAGAGAGATGACATAGGGGTACCCAGGTCTCAATGAGAGAGGTTTGGAGTTTTCCCTCCAGTGGCATATAAAAAGGGGAATGGCTTAGGTAGTCAGCCATACTAGCAAATGGGATAAGCTTTAGGAGCCAGGTTCAGGAATAAAGGTATTACCCTGATAATTAGGTTTGAGAAACAATAGCTCCAGTCCTCAAGTTTATTTGAGTAGCCAGAGTCAGTAGATGGCTGGCAGAGAAGAGTTGAGAGTTGGAGGGCTAGGAGAAGGGGAAAACACTGGCAAGGAAAAGCATTAAGGTAATTAATAAACATTGCTCCTCTCCATCCGCTTGATCAGGTATATTGTGTGCTGCCCATTTGTAATTTGTCCCATCTCATCACAGAGATACATTTGCATTCGTTAGCACATTGAGATCCCATGTGCCCTAATGTCTCACATGTTACATCTTATTCGATCAATATACTACTAAGGTGAGCCACTGAGCGCATTTGTAACACATTTTCAGCTGACCAGCATAAAACAGTATGCCCTGTCTCTTCAAAAAAAAAAGAGTTTGGCAGATGATTAACACCAGTTTCAGTTGTTTTCAACATCACCTTGACCTTCAATCCCAGTCCATATATTTTCAGAGTCCAGGATAGCATCCGGTTCTTCAATTATGGTGCATCTCTGTTTAACCAGTAAGTCAGGTCATTCACACTAACCCCTCATTACGGAATAGTACTGTAATAGTTTTTGTGCAGGCTTGTTAATGGTATGGCAACAAAGGCGCCAATAAAGCAGTTTTCTTCAAAGCATTATATTTTGTTCAGAATCTCTAATCCAGTAAGTGATTTAAAGCTGACATCAAATGTTGCTTCACCAGATATATGCATAAGTGTGTAAGTTTCATTTGAAAATAACTTCATTGAGTCTTTCAGAAGGGTTTTAGCCACAAATAGCCTATCTGGAGATTCATGCATACCTCCTGTGTAATATAATCTGACCGCATTATGCCTCTTTGCAGGAAAAATAGGCAGTTTAAACAGAGAAGAAAAAGAATGAGGAACATCTTTGTGAACAATATTCAGATGCCTTTGTGGCAGTACATCTGATACATTGGGGTGTCCCCCAGTTTGATTTTCTTGTACTACAGTTGAAATAGCTGAATCCTATTGAGGAATTTTTAAAATTGGATTCTGAGTGAGTGCTAGCTCTGGCGGTACCTCCAAGTCCTGATCTGTGTTTGGACCGACAATTTGTTTAGCAGGTTGTACTTTTTGGCATTTTTATAGGAGAGTTTCCTGAAACCTACTGACCTGATTGTGCATCTCTTTCCCACCCTGCACCTTGCAGGGCTTTGTTGACTGATCAAGTGTGCTCCAAGGTATAGATCACTTCTTTAGCACGTCTTAGGCCAGGCTCTGTGTCACCTGTAACTGCCATTCCCAATGCGATAGCTGCAGATGTACTTTGCTGAGTTTCCAGGCATTTCCTTGTTCTTCGGCTGCCGCCCAGTTTCCTGGTGGGTCCTTTGATGAAGCTACATCATCGTAGCTCAACTGAACAGGCTTGACAGATTCTTTTCCCTGTCAGCCTGTAGCTCTCTCAGTTTTTTCCAGAGCTGCATTTTTAAACAAACAGCTTTTTTCAGCATCAAGTTGCTGCAATACTGCCACTGCTCTCGGGTTTACTGCTCTAGGCTCACCTGGAGTTTCCACCAGGGTTTCACTTACATCACTTAGGCCCAAAACTATCATCAGGTAGTTCTGGTAGGTGGGTTGTCTTTAAAGGACTATGAGTATCAGACCCCAGTTTCTCAGTTGCAGCATCTATAACAACATCTGTAGTTTCAATCGTATTTTGAGGCACAGCTTCAGGCAGTAAATTATCCAACTTCGTTGTCTCCATCTCCAATTCAATTTCCTCCACCTCCTCCCCTGTGGCCTGCCGAGCGGCCATCTTGGAAGTCAGCCTCGGGGACACAGTCTCCTTCTACTGAGCAGTAGGGGAATTTCCCCTGTGCCCTGGCCAAATTTCCCCCCATTCACTAAAAATACCACCAACAGCTTAATTTGGTTCAAGGTCAGTTGGAATTCATCTCTATCCCCCTCCCATGGGTCATGCCTGAAAATAGGCAGAATTTATCTAGTGCACTTACCGGTCAATAAAAACTAAATAAATATTTGTGGGGTGTATGTGTTGTGCACATGTAAGTGCCTGTATTCTGCTGCATCAGCTCACACATTATTTAGCATGTACATTATATTTGCATAGTACTATAAAAAGTGACAGTTCCATACTTTGGTGTCACTCAGTACCATTGGTACTTTAATTTGTTTTGCTGTCAAATTCAACATAGATGGAATGGAACCATTTTTCTTAAACTTTCTTAAACTTTCAAGGTAGAAGTGGGCTGTGCCAGTGCAGTGCCTATTGCAGGTTTCATGAAAAAATATTAAACGGTTCTAGGGTTAATGAGCAACATAGGCAGTCTCAAACACCCAAACAACTTCCTCTTTCTTTCTTTCTCTCCATGCAGTTGATCCACTGCGAGGCAATTTGAAAATCCAATTGTAGAAATTAAAGTTTTTGATTTGAAAGGATTTTAAAGTTTTTTTAGCTGCTCTGAGCATGCTTAGTAGTTATTTTAAATAGCCCTCTAACACAATGTGAAACATTCGATGTCACAAGACCATTTTTGGTTTCTCACCACTTGCTTCTCACAACACGAAAAAAAAATTTTTGTGTCGTAATGGCCATCATCTTGTTTTCTTCCCCTGAACTAAAACACATGGAAAATAAATTAAAAAATGGTGTATTTTTAGAAAACAAACACCTGAACCTAGCGAAATGGGAAATAATTTACTGTAGCTAGATTCTGGTGTTTTCTTTTTCATCAGACTCTCCAGAAATACCTTTTCTGGACACCCCCAAATCCAGGGTGCCCAGCTTAGTGAGAGAGTCCATTCACCCATGTTCTCTGTATGAGAACAGTGGGTTTTCTTGATATCTGCAGTCGCAGATGGAGACCCGCTGTTGGTTTGTGTGCCAGCAGTGAGCCAATGATCAGTCTGTAACTCTCTATTCTCTGTTGGTTTCTTTGTCTCTCTCTGTTTGTGGCTTTTTATAGTAGGCAAGGAAAATGGGCAGGCTAGATGGGATAGTGGTCAGTATCTGCAGTTAATTTTAATTTCTATCTCTCTCTACCTCTCTTTATCTCTTGTTATTTCTCTCTTTCTGCTATCAGTCTCTGGTCTCTCACTATCTCTCGCTCTAGCTATCTGTTTTTCTTAAGTTTTTCATTTCCTTTTCTCTGACAGCTCAGTCAGCCCTCCCCCCAGTTTTCCTGATACTAAACACTAAGATCAACCAGGTGCCACTCCCAGTACCACTTGCCAGCTCCCTCCTCTCCTGGTCGCCGGACCTCACATGAATAGATGGTGACACTGGGGTGCCCACCCCAGTGATGCTGTGGAGTTTAGCTGACACTGGGGTGCCCAGTCCACAGTGTCAGATCCAATATCATTTAATTTGAAGCTGAAAAAAAGAAAAATATCCCTCAATATCTTTATTTATTTTTTAAAATGTGCCTGTAAAAAAGAAAACAGTCCATTGCTGATCTGACCCCATCTCAGACCACCATTCATCCGACCCCCAACTCAGCACCCACCCACTCTCACACACACCCTCACTCACCTGAACATGCCTTATGATGTAGATCCACTCTGATTGAAGACTTATCTTCTGCCAGAACTGGCAACTGCAATAGTACAAAATATGGTAAGTCTGGTTTAATGTATTTCAATGCGGTTTGAACTTTTACTTATAACTTTGCCATTTGTTTTATACTTTTACAGCATTTTTTTAACATGGCCTTTTTAGGACCCCAGCACATCAACAAGGGTGGTGAAATGTTTCTTATCTGTCTGGAAAGGTGATTTTGCAATCACTGTGCAAAATCACCTTACGGGTAGGATGTGAACATGTTCACCTACCAAGGTCATGAGGTGTGGTCATAAAAGACTATGTTGAAATCTGGTGTACAAAGATATTAAAATGACTAAGTTTTGAGTAAACATTGAAATATTTTAATATTCTTTCATAACTTTGTTAATTTTAACATTTTTCCAACAAACTTTCAACATAGCCTTTTGAGACACCATCTCATGAACAAGGCAGGGAATTTTTTCAAATCTGCCCCAAAAGGTGATTTTGCAGTTTACATGAAATCACATTAAAGGCAGAGTTTGAAAATGTTCACCTACCAGGTTCATGAGGTGGGGTCATAAGAACTATGTTGAAAATGTGGTAAAAATATGGTAAAGTGTTAAGTGCACATGGAAATATTGCAACATTCACTCATCACTTTGTTATTTTTTATTAGTTTGGAACCTATTTTAAAGACCCCTTAGAGCAATACAAGTTGCATTGCTCTAAGGGTTGTGGTAAACCCTGTTTGCACCAGGCATCTTGCATCAGATGTTATATTCTGCAATGTCCCTGCACCAAACTCCCTGGTTAGCCACAGAATGCAAGATGCACCAAAGACTTGTCTGCACCTGAGGGATTTGATGCAGGTCTGTGGGCACCCCCCCTGCACCTGGCACAACACTAGAAGGGCCAGGATGGTGGGGGGTGAAGAAATATCATGCCAAAAGTGGCTCTAGGGCAGCGGGGCACAGGAAGAGGCAGGTGTCATTGCAGTGTAGTACAGGAGAGAAATAAGTGCTTCTAGTGCCTCCCCTTCTGTGGTGGGCCCAGTGCCTCTTGGTCTTCGGGCAGCTGCCTTGTGGGCAGGGATTTTACACTGTTGATCCCTTGCTCCTGTGCCTGCCTTGCCTGATGCCCAAGTCATCACCTCCTCCTTCACACTTAATTTACTCTGCTACACCCTGTAAGGGTTAATGTGTCCCCTGCCAGGCTAGCAGCCTTTAGTTGTTCTCATGTGCCCCCCTTCTCTTGGAACAACTCTTCAAATGTCTCCCCTCTCTTGCTGCTCCTGTATCACTATTGTATGCCCCTTGTTGACAATTAACTGGTGACCCCCTCTACCTGTCCAGATGCTATCTGATGTTATATTCTTGACTGTTCCTTGTGGATTGCCATGCTTATTTCTTGTCTGTACCCTGTTGATTGTCATGCTCTGACCTCTTAAAGCTTAACCTGTACCTGACTGTCCCTGTTGAATGCTTTACCTTGACCCTGTTCTGTTTTGCCTGTGTCTTGTAATTCTCCTGGGTAGCACTTGAAAATAGGCACCTGACTGTCTAGTGTACTTACCTGGTAAACAAAAGCTAAATAAATAAATAAATAAAACCACCAGTTTTACCTCTGTATATGAGGGTAGAGAGACAGCTTTCTTGGTATATCCATACCATGCAAACTGGCCACCCTGTACCTCTGCTATCCACACCCAAAACAATACAGTCTGTTTAGGAAAAGAAACTGCCCAATAGAGAAACAATCTCTCCTGTTGTCTGTTTTACTTTACTTCTACATGCAAAGAACTGAAGCTGTTTAATAAAAGAAAATAGTAAAGTATAAGTATAAAGAAATGTATAACTCAATGTATTGTCCCTAGAAACATGCACTTATATAGGAGCGTAGCTAGCTAAGAGGTTTTATTTATTTCGCTTCTGGTTTTACATTTAAATGATGTTTAAATGACACAATTGTTGCATTATGGTAGTATGAAACTCACCAGGAATCAGTATTTTCCATTACAGAGACCTGTCCTGGAGCTGTCTAGTGTCTTACTAAGAGTGACCAGCCTTGTCTTTTCTGTATATATATCTACTGGAAAGCCTAGGGGAGGAGCCAGTATCTGACATATCCCCATAAAATCTTCTGGGGAACATGTTTGTACAATGTTTACCTGGGTGTAAAGACACAACTGTATATTATATATAATGTTATTGGGTTGTAAATAAAAACAATATTTAAGAAAGTATACTGTTAGAAATGCAAAAGGGGCAGAGTCTGAGGTGGTCACCTGGCGGGCTCAATGTATAAAAGGATTTCAATCACAACAAGCAAGTTCAAGCACCACCAGCACACCAAAATTTAGTTAGTGCTCATAGCAGCAAATTTTTGCAAAAAGGACACAAAGTCAGAAAGACATCTTGGGCCCGATTCTCAAAGGCTCCAGCATGGTACAAGGTGTTAGCACCATGGAGAATGGCACAAGGTGCACCCTGAGCCAAACGGTATGTCCAGGAGTGATTCACAAAGGCAGTCTGCATCAAATGTGGGCTGTCTGCCCCAAATGGGGCTTGCACCATCACTGCGCCCAGCACTGGGCTGTGACAAGGCGGAAGTGGCCCTGCAGCAGATGCAAGCTGCCACAATCTGAAAATAGTATTCACATATTGCACCCTTCCTGCAGATTTCTAAATACCCTTAGACCAGCTAGGGCTGGTCTAAGGACTTAGAAATAGTTTCTGGGGAGAACTGTCCTGTCAGTGGTGCTGCATGTCCCACCGCCCAGACCCCATTGTGGCCCACATGCCATATTGCTATCGGACCCCTTCCACATTGTGCCCTCACAGGACAGGATCACCTGCCCAATCCCAACTGTGCCCCTGATGTTCCCTGGACCATGTATAGACAGGTGGCCCCCACCCAGATCCTGGTGCCCCCACCAGTACCAGGCACATGCCACCACCCCTCCTGCTGGTGCCCTGGACCCCCAACTAGAGATGTAGCACCCCTTCACATTTCCAGACTGTGCAGGGGACCACTACAGTCCTCCACACAGCTCTGCAGCTAGTCTGCCACTGTACTGTCCATGCAACAGACTGTACATGGGGATTGCAGTGAACCTTTCAGTGCGCCATGTCTTTGCCGCATGGGTGGGGTTGCCTCAAGTGTAGGGACTTAGGTGCTGGGACCCCTCCTGTACCAGAATCTGCTGCATGGTCCCTGGTGCATGGGGCTTCAGTGCAAGCTGCGGTTTGCTGCAGCTTGCACCAAATGCAGCCCCCTATGAGAATCAAGCTCCTTACCTCCACATGGAATGGGGAATGCCAGACAGCAATCCCATCAGATTAGCTCCAACCAGTTTTACCCTAAGGCATCATCAGGGAGTGTATAAGGTTACTAGATACACCCTTTTATTTTAAGGTCTTAAAGTGACAGTACATAAAGCACCATATCTATCATGTGGTTAACATACATATTAAGTTTACCTCAACCAAGTGATTTAAAAAGAAACTCAATTTTGAAGGTGATACTAAAACCAAAGTCAAGTGGTGGTTCTAAAGCCACAGTCAAAAACAGGCAACTCATAACATTGTTCTACTATGATTTTAAAGTCATGTACATATATATGGTTAATTTTCTATACATATACATACATATCATTCTATCTTGGTTCATTTAATTAGAACCTGATATACACTACCTGAAAAATGTAGATTAATACCAATATCCTGCCTGGGATCCTTATAAGATATTGCATCTATAAATATAATTTTCATTTTAACTCAAATGGTGCTGTCCTAGACCAAGTACACTCCTTTAAATATCTTGGAATCACTCTAGACAGCCACCTATCCTATGGCATCCATACTGACACTGTTGCCAAAGCTGTTAACAAATGCATTGACCTTCTCCAGTGGCACAAGCAATGCCTTACCTCAGATGCCTCAAGAATAGCAGTGCAGAGCTCTGTGGTCTCACTAACTGGTTATGGGCTGTTTGTCAATGCTATGCTTCTGACACAGCCCTAAGGCCCCTATCCTTGGTCCTAAAACAAAGCCTGCCATCTCATTACTGGATCCCATCATCTCACCCACACATGTCACCTTATGCCCAAATGGGATGGCTCCAACTATCCAAACATATTGAGAACCATACCTGCTTAATGGCCAAGAAGATCAGGTTAGGCCTTGCACCCCAGGAGTCCAAGCCTCCCACATGCAGCACGATCCCCCCCACCAGGGATTCTGAAAATCAAATTCTGCACATCCCCGGCACCACACCTTGCAGAGACAAAGGTCCTTTGCTCACCATGCACCCTCCTTGTTTAATAGACTCAACAAAGACATCACCTCACTACAAAGACTTGACCAGTTCAAAATCAACCTTCACCTCCACCTGTCTGCCTCCAGCTCCTGTGACTGTCACCCCTCTGCTATCCCCTCTAGCACTTACCTCTCCATCTCCCTGACCACTCTTCCCACCCCCACCTCCCTGGCTTTTAGCACTATAAACCTGACAATGCCCTCGGCTGCTCTCTGTTTCTGTTGTCCCTCAATCCTTCAACTTTCCTTGTTAACCCTTGCCCTGCCCTGGTACCTTTCCTTCCTTCCCCTCTACTGTCTGTATTCAATCTGCTTAAGACTGCTTAGAATCCCATGAACTGCATTGTTCCTACATATTTCTGTCCTGTACCTACTTCCCCCTCAAATATATGTATTCAACTGCTTGAATTGCCTGTTTCAAAGTTTGTCATGTTTGTACTGTTTCCCAAATTGATGTGGAACCTTTGTAAAAGAGCCCTGGCTCAAAGGTATTTGTAATCCTAGAATATAAGAAATAAATAAAATAACTAAATAAACTTTATATAAAACCTATTTAGCACTTATATATTGATATTCAAGTCAATTTTTGTGAATAAATCAATTTCTTATATAACAGGGGTGGGAATTTCAGAAATGTGCCTGAAGCCAGCACAAGGCCGATGCAATGCAAGTCCAATGTGTCATGGTGCAATGAGCATGATATTCAAAGGTTGTGCATGGTGATGTGCACAAGTGCTACACGGCTGAATATTGCATGGATGCACCATAGCACAGACAGAGGTGCACCTGGGAGCAACCCAACATGCGAATAGCACACCCATGGATGCACAAGGGGCCAAGGAAGATGCACCAGGATACATATGGATCAGCCACAGGCACAGCAAGGAGCAAGACACTGAGGAGGAGGGGGGGGCAGCTGCCGGGGAGGCGATGGAGCCAGGTGAGAGACACAGCCGGCCCACGATGTAAAACCGCCCAAGGAGCACGGGCATGTAGCCAGCCCCTCGACCACGTGCACCACAGCAGTGGATGTAGGAAAGGTGGCACCAACAGCCAGGGGTGGGCCACCACCGGCCACCCCACTGGATGTCACGTACCATTCCATCTGAGCCACAGCCAGCCACATCCTGGCAAATGGCACCCAACACATACGCCACACATCCTGAACAGCCAGCCCATGGCCACCACAGGGCACAGCCACTGATCAAAGGGTGAACACCACCATGCACATCCCACAGAACAACACAGGCACACCACACAACCACCCAGCACACCACTGCATCATGGCTCCACTTGCCAGCCGCAAAGCAGACCTGGACACAGATGGGTAACCATATAAAATCTGTATTGGCTCTACGGGCAGACACATCCCTCCACTGCCTGGCACTGGTCCCACAGCAGGAGCTATCTGGTGACTCTGGCAACCTCCAGTGTGGTGGTGGTGATGGTGTTGAGCTCTGCAGGAGGCAGCCATAGTTTGGTGGTCAAGACCCCATCGGACACCTATGGCAAAGGAGGGAACAGGTGATCAGTCCATGTCCAGGGCACCCCAGCCCACTTACTGTGCACAGCAGACAGTGGTGACACGCACCCTGGGGTGGCATCCTGGCCATCTGAAGTAGGTGGCCCACACCTGCCACTGACCCAGCATGCCGCAGTTATGCAAAAAGCTGGACACTGCCACCCATGGGCCGACCGCCAGCACAGTGGCAGGCAGGTGGCATGGAGCAGCAGCGGACCACAGTGGCACAGGTGGCAGCCAGATGCATCCACAGCCCACCAGCAGCTGCCACACAAGGCCAATGGCTGCCCAATGGTGCCATGCACACCACAGGCAGAACACAGTTGGCACAGCTCAGCGCACAGGGGGCTGAGGCTGCACACCCACCCCCACTGCCCACCCTGCATATCTATGTATTAAAGCACAGCACCTACCTGGCTGCTGTTGCACTGCTCATGCTGGTCTGGTGGCTCCACCCCCTCTGTCCCACAGCTCCAGCCATAGGTCCCATGGCAGCCTGCTGTGGCCCACCAGGCATGCCTGCTGCCCTGGCCCTCCTCCAGTCCTCAGAGCCTAGAACAGGAACATAAACAAGCAGACATCAGTACACAGCAGCACCATGTGCCCACTACCTTCACCTCCCCAAACAGAGTGCACTCCAGCCCGGCATGGCCACAGTGCGGTGGCGCAGCACACCCAGTGCATGCAGTCCCAGGCCACAGGGCATGCAGTGACAGTGCCCCCCCTGGCATGTCATGCAGCCCTGCAAGCCCCATGGAACACTGGACATGCATAGATGCAGGTGGAGCACACTTACCTGGCTGTGGCATGGCCCCCCCGACGCGCACATGCAGTGCCCTGAGCCAATCTGGGTCCCACCTCTGTAGATCACCATAATGGTGGTGACACTGCTCCCTGCTGTGCTACACACCAATAGCCTGTTCTAGGCCATCTGCAATGTCCTGCCAGACCTTTGCCCTGGGCCTGGTGAGGGGCTGCTGCCCAAACAGGCAGGCAGCACGGGGCTCCACCTGGGCCACCAAGTTCACCAATTCAACTTGGCTCCAGTTCTGAGCCTGGGGTACTGCACACTGCGGCATGCCTACTCTGCAGTGTAGCAATTCAAAATGGTGCCCTGTAGTGCACGAGCTCCACGTGCTTGGGATGAGCACCTTGCTTGGAGATGCTCTGCCCTCATCAATTGCCCATCCCCGGGGATGCTCAGTATGGGTGTGGCTGTACTGGCATGTGGGACAGAAGTCCCTGGGGGCATAGGGCAGGGGTCAAGGGTCAGCAAGAGCACTGCGCGCAAGTGCACTATTTGGACCATAATGCATGCTGCGCAACAGGGTCCTGAAGGCACCACGCCCCACAGACCGTATTGCACCTGAGTGCTATAGGGCCTATGGCGCTTGGGTGCTATAGGGCCCTATGGTGTTGGTACATAGGCCCCATAGTGCCCAGCACAGGCCCCATAGCGCCCAAGCACCATAGGCCCTATAGAGCTGAGCACCATGGGCCCCATAGTGCCTGAGCACCATAGGTCCTATAGCACCTGAGCACCATAGGCACCATAGTGGCTGAGTGCCATATGGCCTATAGTGCACCTAGCCTATGTTGCACAATAGATGTTGGTACAGGCCATGGTGCATGCATAGTGACGGGCACACCGCACATATCACAGCATTGCACCATGACTTGTGCTGGCGCAACTCCATTGCGCAAGGCGCAACAAAGTGATATTCAGCTGGCATATGCAGATTAGCTCATCAGCCTATCTGTGGCACACTGGGGGAATTAGCATCTCATTACTGTTGCGCATCAGCCCATTTGCATGCAATGCACTATAAAGGCACCATAGTACTGCACAGGCCATGGAATTGTATTACAACCATTTGAGGTAAGTTGCAGCCACTGAGGGAACAGACAGAACAGTGGGATGGGTGGCTGGTGTGGGCCACTGCAGCCACTGACCACATGTCATTGCCCACAGGTAACATCATATCTGAATGTGAGGAGGGTGAGGGGTGTGGGCCTGCACACAAGCGCAGGCCCAGCTTTACAAAGGGGAGGTGGATGCCCTGTTTGAGTCATACCTGACAGGGAGCCTCTGCTGAGTGTTGCAACTGGCACACCCCAGGCCAGGGCCGCAAGCCTTGGAGGAGGTGGTGGAGGCTGTGAACCAGCAGGGCAGCCACCAGTGATCCATGCAGGAGTGCAAGAAAAAGGTGTGCACCGACAGGCATCAGATCAAGGAGAAGGTGGTGGCCATCCAGGCCGCAAGGATGGCCATGGGGGGGACAGGCCACCATGCCACAGCTCACACCACAGGAAGAGCTGGTGGTAGCCACAATGTGGTGCAGCACTGTTGAGGGGGTGCCAGGTGGTGGCTTCCAGACCAGTGGGAACCCATCACTGCATGGTAGGTACAGCGGCGTCAGGGGTGGGGGTGTGTTGAGGGGCTGGGTGTTGGGGGGGCCTGTGCATTGGCGACACTAATGTGACTGTTTTCCCTTTCAGCACTGAAACACCAGCATGCAGTGACAGGGGCAGTGGAGTCTGCTGTGGGGGCATGCTCAGCCCTGGAGGACCAGCCAACCACCTCCACTGGTGTCCAGGGGCCCAATTGGCTGCAACACACTACCACCATCCATCCAGATTACCTGGGTGTGGTGGCGGACGATGCCCTGGCTGTGTTCCAGTGGGACGCCAGCCATGGCGTGCAGTGTGTGGAGACACAGATTGGGGTGGGGTCTGACACCGATGATGATGCAACCATTGTCCTGGACAGTGGGGGTGTCATTGAGGGGAGACACCCATACTATACACCATCCCTGGCAGCGCCACCAGTGCTCTGTTGGTGGTGGGTCTGCTGCCTGCCATCACTCCTAGTGCCACTGTGTGTGACAGCGGCATGGCACCGGGGACAGTGGTGGTGGCGGTACAGCCACTGGGACACTGCCCAGTGCACAGGGGCCAGATGGGCGGCAGAAGGCTGAGGATGTTGGGAGGCCAGGTGCAGTGTTCACCATCAGTGCATCAGTCAGTGAGTAACCCCAAGGGGACCATGCTGTGCAGTGCCCACCTGAGTGGGGGACTGGACAGCATGGTCACACACCACCGGTGGGTCAGCACAATGCCCATGCACCCCTGGGTGCTGACTCCTCACATGAGCACACCCAATTTCTGATGGCCTCTGTGGAACAACAGGTGCTGCTCATGGCTGGGGTGTGTGCACTGCACGCAGAGATGTGCCAGGCAGCTGAGCAGCATGAAAGGGGCTTCACGAAGGTCCAGGAGGCCATCGATCGACTGCAGGAGGACATGACCAAGGCCCCAGATTGCCATGCCACTGCGGTCATGGTCACCCTAGCCCACATGCTGCCATAGGGTGCAGCTGGCCACTGCAGACCCCGCGGAGTGCATTGTCCATCCCACAGTCATGGCATCATGCGACCCCCTCGGTGTCGATGCCGATGCCGGGATCTGCTATTGGTATCCCAGGCATGCCTGGTGCAGGCCTGTTTGTGAGCCTGTAGACCCCTGTGAGGACATGGTCATGTCCCTGCAGCACCACCACTGGGGGACAGTCGGAGACACCCCTGTGGCTGTCGTGCAGCTTAGGTTTGCTGGGCTACAGCAGAGGCCATTCATGTGTCCGTGGTGGCCATGAGATCATCTGCGGTGGACCTGATGTGCCTGCCATCCTGTCCACAGCCTGCTGCCACCACCCTGTGTGCACATGGGAGTTGTGTGCATGTGCATGCCACAGATGTGGCATCTGTGGACTGCACCACACACTGGCTATGTGCACAGTTGCCTGGCCACTGGCCTGTGTGGGATGTGTGTGATGATGCCACCACAGCACTGGATGCACCTGTGCACTGGTGCTCTGTGTCTGATCTACACCAGGTGCTAGCTCCCAGGCGTGTGCCTGCGGGTGCCAGTGTGTGTGTGGGTGGGTGGGTGTGTGTGTGGGTAGGGTGTGCTGTGCTGCATGTTGCTGCATGTGGCCGTGTGGACTGGAACCTCACCTGCCCATGCCCCCCACCCATCTGTTCAGGCTGCAGGGCATGCCCACACATGCCTGTGTGCCATGCCTCTGTGGCCATCCTGTATGTGGGTGTCTGTCCACCTACCTGCACACGCCATAGTGCTCCTATATTATCGTGTCCCTGTGCTGGCATGCCATCTTGGTCAGCCAGGGATCCCTCTGCCTGGGGGGCTGCCCACCATCACACACCTGTCAGCCGTGTCATCCTCACTGCTATTCCCCTCATCGACCTTGACAGCTATCCCATGGTCAGTGGCCATGTTGTGCAGCATACAGCAGGTCAGGAATAGGCCACAGGCCTTTGAGGGTCTGTACTGTAGGGCATCACCAGACCTGTCCAGGAAATGGAATTGTGCCTTCAGTAGACCAAAGACATGCTCAATGATGTCCCACGTGCTGGTGTGTGCCTCATTGTACCGCTCCTCCGCAGGGGACGATGGGTGCCGGTAGGGGGTGAGCAGCCAGGTCCAGAGTGAGTGGCCACTGTCACCTGTTTGGATAGAGATGTGGTTAGCCTGGTGTCCTGTTGCTGTACCCCTTGTCCTTCCCAGCCGCCTCTGCTGCACTCCTACCCTGGCAGCCTCCCATGCCCTGTTGTACCCAGCTGCCCATGATCTCGGCTTACTCACCCGCTAGGTGACTGATTGGGATGTCCCCACTCTCAAACCTGTGGCACAGTGCCGAGCTGTGCCAGATGAAGGCATCATGTGCTCCCCAGGGTATGTGGCACAATTGATTATGCACCCACTGGCATTGCACACCACCTGGCAGTTGATACTGGGGTAGCCCTTTCTGTAGAATGTGGCTACCCCTCTGGGCCAGGTGGCATGGATGCCAACATGGTGCAGTTGATGGTCCCTTAGCATGCCAGGCATACATGCTACCCTGTGAAACTCCTGCATGTTCGCTGTGCATTCTGCATGTGTGCTGGGGAAGTGGATGTATTCTGCAGCATGTGGCAGCAGGGCATTGAGGAACTGTGTGAGGAGATGTGATGTGGCCAACTGGGTTATGCCTGTGGTGTCCCCTGTTGGCCTCTGGAAGGTGCCCATGGTGAGCAGGCACATGACAGCTGTTACCTTCATATCCACTGTCAGGGTCTGGCTCTTTCTAGTGGGTGCCTGCATCTTCTCACTGCACAGCTCACAGAGCTGCCTCAGAATTGCCCAGTTCAGTTGGTACCGGCCCACGATCTCTGTGTCAGAGTAGGTCTCATAGCTGATGTGGGGTCGGTGCCGCCTGTTCTGGACGTAGCATTGATGGGCCCTTACACAGCCATGCTGCCCTACCTCCTGCCTCCCCACACCCCTCTTAATGGCCTCCATCTAGAATATGGCACTGGCCATGGCCCCTGTCATCCTGTCCCCCCATGGTGTCTGACTCCACAGGCCCTACTGGCTGTGTGTGGCTGTGTGGGCTGCTCTGCATGGCCCACACCTGTGTACCCTGCCCCAGGCTTGCTGCCTGTTGCCTGCAGTCTCTGACTCCCACCTCTGTGGGTTCCTGTGTCGCTTCTCTCTGGCCTGGTGCCACTGTGTCATGCCCGGGCACACTCACACCCAGCGTCGCCTGCCTGCCTGTCACACACACACACACACACTCACTCTCTCACACACTGTTACTCCCTCTCTGTCTCTGTCTGTTTCACTCTCCTTGTCCCCTACTGTATGTTTTGCTGGCCTGTCTGTCTCCCTCTGTCCTGCTTCCCTCTGGTGCATGTGCCCTTCTCCTACTTGCTCCCTGTTTTATATGCTCAAGTCTGCTCCATGCAACTGCCATTGCGCCACCCTTGTGCCATTTGTCTGGTGTTGAATATCACACTGTACCACATATTCATGGCTATGCCCCTGCCTGCCCTATGCATACTTTTCCATTGTGCATTGGTGCACTGCCACTTGTGCTGCACAGTTGCTGTCACTGAATATCGATGTCTGGTGCATTTCCACAGTTGAGCATGCACAACCCAGCTGTACAATGTGCAACTGTTTGAATATCCCACCCTAGGTCTATATGTCCCCACATTCAAATAAATAGAGATGTTTTCATTTTACTGTTTGTTTACCTCTTCCTATTTAGAGAACAACTCTTTGAAAGGTATGTATATACATATAAAAGTGTGGGGGAAGGGAGGATGAAACCCACAGGATGAAAATAACAAATAAAAAATCAATTGGCCAGGTAACAATTGAATACATTCTATTCATTCTATTTAAGGTCTATGGGGTCCAACACCATCATGATAGAGTGTCATATATGTTCTTCAAGATAATATTTATCAGTGCATTTGTAAGAATTCCCTAAATCATCCTGAAAAACCTATTTTGTGAATGACTATTACAGTACACACTGCAGCCCATTGGTCCACAGTGTAGACCAATGGGCTTGAGCTGCTACTAGCTATCATTGGCAGGCAGCCATGGAGGTATGTGGGTGGGTTTACTGCTGCCTGCCAATGATGGGGGAGCTGGGTGGCAAGGGGTTTGGTGTTGGGTGGGGTGTGCGCCACTGGACCATCAGGGAGTTATTTCGATGAGTTTATGGTTGATAGGGGTTACAGGCGGGGTGGGGTTACCACTAGACTACCAGGGATATACTATTCTATTATTTTGGATGATTAGGGTTACAGGCAGGGAGGGGCTACCACTAGACTACCAGGGATATACTATTCTTTTATTTTGGGTGATCGGGGTTATGGGCAGGGAAGGAAGGTACTAAACTACCAGGGATATACTATTCTTTTATATCATGGTGATCAGTGTTCCAGGATGGGGTGGGGTGCCACTGGACTACCAGGGATAGAAGGATAATGTATTGTGGGTGATCAGAGCAATGGGAGGGATGGGGGTTACCACTAGACTACCAAGGCTTTGATAGACTTTCTTGTCGGGTGATCAGAGGTACAGAATGGGAAGGGGGTACCCCTAGACAACCTCTGACAGCAGTGCATGCTGTGCAGGGTGCTAGGCACATTTTGCTGGCCAGCCCTGCACAACACATGCAAATGGGGCCATAACAGCATACAAATGGCCCCATTTGTGCCTTGCATGTATTATGGCCCCATTTACATACTGCTGGCTGAATATCAGGAATTTGCACACAGCGTAACTCTGTTGCACTGGCGCAGTTCCCATTCCTGGTATTTAGCCCTGTCTAGGGGGATGCGCCAGTGCGTTGTATTTGTGCAGTGAGCATGACCTGATATATTCAGAGGAGATGCACCATGTCTCATCTCTTTTGAATATATCCCTTAGTTGCACCAGCGCAACTCAGTTGTGCTACTCCACCACATGTGCTATTGCCAGGCGCAATTCTGAATATTGTGGCCCTAATGTCAAGGTCTAGAAAATGAACTTTTCCCTCACTATAATGAACTGTAAATTTTAGGTTTGGATCAGATTGTTCCAAGTAGCTGAAAAACCAAAATGTCCTTCTACCCCACCCCACCACACCATCAACACATCATCTGAAAAACATTTCCACAGGTCTATCTGATCATAAAAGGGGTTTGAACTTGATCTTAGATAGCCCTTTCCTTCCACAGGCCAAGGTATAAATTTGCATATGTGGGGGCAAAGGTACCCCTCATTGTAGTCCCCTTGACTTGGAGGAAGTTCTGGCCCTGGAAAACAAAGTAATTCATGGTCAATATAAATCTGGATAAATCACATAAAAGTTGTATAAATTCTACAGAATAATCAGTTTTAGTTTCCATCCAGTATGCCAAAGGTTCAGGCCCCCTGGTGAGGATATTTGTACTGTATATAGAGCTTTAATATCCATGGTAACCAGTAGCCAACCTCTTTTCCATTTGCAGATTCCCCAGGACATCTGAAATGTGTGTGGTATCTTTATATAGAACCGAAAAGTAGGCATCAAATAACTTATATGTTGATCCATAAATCTGGACAACGGCTCCATTAGGGCCCCTAAACCAGACACAATTGGGTGTCCTGGGTGTCAATCAATGTTTTATACACTTTTGGCAAGCAGTTTATCATCTGTCTAACTGGACACGGTACAGTAAGAAAGTTAAAGGATGTATCTGAGATAATATCCTTCTCATAGGCTTTTATCAAATATTGATAAATAACATTTTTAAATACCAAAGTCTGATCAACCTTTAGTCCCACATAAAAATCAATATTTGCCAACTGACAAAATATTTCTGCCTTATAAGCCTCTGTTTCCAAAATGACAATCGACGTCCCCTTGTCCGCAGGTTTTATTGTAATATGTGGATTGTCATTTAGTTCTGTGATAGCAGATCTTCCTGCAGTACTCAAGTTGGAAAAACAAACATTTCTTCTGTGAGCTTTACTTTTTTCAACCTCATTTAGTAGGGATCTTTCAAAAACTAGAACTATGGGGGTACACACCAGGACAAAGGTTGATGAAGTTCTTAAAGTGTCCATAGTTTGCTGTTCAGTTTGTTCAGCAGGTGACCATTATGTTAATATACTGCTCGAACCACTAGACATGTCATTTGTATCACTCATATTTTCTACACCTACAGTATCCTGTTTGCATTTAGAAAGATGTACCTTTAAGTTCAGCTTCCTGGAAAACTTTTTCACATCTAAATACAAGTCAAAGTCCCTGGTTCTGCATGTGGGGATAAACCCCAGTCCTTACTATAGTACATTCATTTGTTGCATTGTTAGTTCATATGGAGATAGGTTAATAATATTTGTTACCAGTCCCAGCGGTTGTATTTTCCTTTCCCATGTCCTCTCATCCCTAGTTTGTATCCCCCACATCTCTGGCTGGTCTGATTGTGGTAACTTCATTTTGGTCGTACCTCTTGTTCTCCTGGCCCTCTCACCTCTGCATCTTGTTCTTTTCTGGTTTTCTGTGTTTCTTGAAACTGAACTGACTGGGTACAGGGTCTCTGTTGTTTCAGATGTTCCACCAGTACTGGTTCCTCCTCCTCCTCTGTTTCTACTAAATGACCTTCTGTGGAGGATTCCGATGCAAAGTGGTCCTGGGAGACATTTAAAGATACAGCTGATTTTAATATTGAGCGAGTTGTACCCACAGTTGAATCATTAGGTACAACTTGTTTGGAATTCTGATTTTGTTTGTTTTAACCCCATCTGTCCCCCTTACATGTTTTCTGGTTTCTGGTTTAGGCTCATAGTGTAAAAGGATCTCAGCATGATGTCCACATCAGATCTGATGGAAAAGCAGTGTAGTGCTGATCCCGGTCAGTGAGGTCTGCAAGCTTATTCAGACCTCAAAGGCAGATGGAATAACTACCCAGCCTACATAACTCTAGCTGGTACTCCCAGAGCTGAACAGTGAAGTAAATGTGATTTTGCCTTATGAAGCTATGTTTTTCTTTTTGTTTTGCCATACCAAGTCCACTTTTATGTTTTTGTAAATATATATTTGGCTTGACATACCTAGCCTTGCTATACCTGATTTCTGTTAATGTATCCATCCTTTCCCATTAGTCTCTTACAGGCACAGTGTGGTACAGTGTCAAAAGATTTCAAAAATTTATATAAATAACATCACAAGGGATTTTCTTGTCAAGGTTCCTACTCACTTTCTTCTAAAAACACAGGAGGTTTGTAAGACATGATTTACCTTTGGTAAATTCATGTGGACAAGTATCTATTGCTCCTAGTTGACTTTCTAACCTTCCCTAATTCAGCTGAGAGAAGGATTCTTTGCCCTGTACATCTATGTCTATGGCCACATGAAGAGTCCTGTGCTTCTGCAGTTCACCAGACAGCCCTATGAATTCTTGACATCTGTTGCTTCATGCAGGGCCCTGCCTTTTCACAGGCAGAGTCTTACCTTGACACAAGCCCAAAGGGCACTGTGCATCCACATCTGTTCATGTAGGCCCTGAAGGAACCTGCATAAATGAATATACGATTACACTATTACAAAAAGAAAGGAAATTCTTTACAAAAATCTGTGCTAATGCACTAGTTAGGGTTCAACTTAACACAACAAAAGTGGGGAAATGTGGTGTTAGGGTTTCCAATCCTAACTCCCATGCACTCCAAGTAGCAATGGGAAAAACATTAGGGTTTTGTTGTTCTCTGGAGTCTAGGAGAATCAGTGGTGGAGGCTTCCTTGAGGTTGTCAACTCTAATGCCCACCCTCTCCCCTGAGTGTGGGTCTTGAGTGAAGGAAGCTATAACAGACTCTGTTGGCAACATTTGGCAAGACATACTTGCACTATGAGGCACTGGCTTGGAGCTGTACCTTATGCTTTGGACAGAAGGCTACAGGCTGGGGAGAGGGGTGAGTGTTAGGGTTAACAACCCCAAGGAAGACCCTACCACTGATTCTGCAAGACTCTGGAGACCCAAAACTCTTTTTTTCATTTTGCTGCTGGGGGTGGGGGTTAGGGAGTTAGGTTTGGAAACCCTAATGCCACATTTCCCTACTTGTGTGGCATTAAGTTGAACTCTGACTAGTGCATTAATGCAGTTTTTGTTGTTGTGACAAAGACTACAGATAGATGGCTAGATAGATAGATAGATAGATAGATAGATAGATAGATAGATAGATAGATGTAAGCATTAAACCATGAGAAAGGCTGTGTCTAATGTGGAATTAATCCATGGTTGGGGGGGTTGGGGCACAAGACCAAAGGCCGAGTGCCTCCAACCACCCAGCCATGGATTAATTCCACCATAGACACATCCTTTCAAGTGGTTTAATGCTCTTGTAACAGGACATTTACTCAATTATTCTGTAAGTTTCCCCAATAATACTACATGGTTAAAGGATTGTAACGCTAACATTTTTAATATTTGCTTTGCTCACTTTGACATGTCTGTGTGCAATATGAGGTCCACTCCAAACCTACCTAATATTGGGGCTGAGCACATATGAATTTTTAAAACAACTGCCGAACATAAACTGTATAATTTTACATCTTAACATTTATTTGTTTTCAAAGAAACTCACAGTTTCTGGTATATATTGCTTGAAAAAATCATCCACTCCCATTTCCAGAATTTTTCCGGTTTGCATGCTGGGATTGATTGCATCATTTCAATTTCAATGTGCAGTTGCTATACAAAATAACTAAGTGTGCGGCTCAGCTAATTTCAGAGCTAACAAGAACACTGAAGTTCGAACACTGCTGAAATTCAAAGGTTACTGTTGTAAACTTTGGAAGACCAACAACAGTATTGCTCATTTCTTTCATTCTGTTAAGAGTACTACTAACTGTACTTGCAACATTCAACTTTCTAACATTCAACGGTTGTTTCTAAAGGAAGTTCTGTACAGTTATGCTGATTCTTTACATTCTGTTACTGTTTAACTGTATTATAGGCATTTTATGGAAGGTGTGTAGCACTATCAGGTATCACATTTTGCACACTGTGTACTTGTTTCAGGAGATGCATAATACTTCAAATTAACTGTGCCACATATTGGGACATTTTGCAAATTGAATGTACTCCACTGGTGTGCTGTGCTCATGTTTACATTGCTTGGAGGTGTGTTTGAAGGTGTGTATCTTCACTGACTCCTTTTTGAGGTTGAATTTCCCTCTCTTTAGTCACTATCCATTATGGTGGGTGGGTGGGGATGACAAACTACATTGCCACTACATTGTGTGGTTCACTTTGGTACTACAACAGCAACCTTGTGTCTACTAGGAAATTATTTATTTATTTATTTAGATTTTGGTAACCGGGTAAGCCCACTGAGACCAGTGGTCCCTTTTTCAGGGGCGACCCGGGATTAGTTACAGAGTACATAACTTGGCAACTTTACACAGTAGTTTTAGAAAAATACATCGAAGATTCAGTGCGTTCATACATAGTAGAATAGTGTAGGATGACATTAGATAAAGTGCATAACAGGGTGTGATACATAGGAGCAACAGTAGAGCAGCTTTAGCAGAATGCTTAATTAGACACAAGGGGTACATAGATGGGTAGTAACATACATAGGTTTATAGTTTGTACATAGTCCACAATAGGGTACATCATTTGGCACAGAGAACAGAGGATGCCACTAGGCTAATAGAAGTGTAGGGCAGTTTCAAGGCACCTTAGCAGTGTATGCAGGGGAGTTATAGGGGAAGCAGTAGAAGTAGTCACCGGAGGTCGCGGGGGGAACGTTGACCCGGGGCTAAAGGTTACAGCCACAGAGGCTCAGCTTCAGGAGATACGCTTTGAGGCCCAATTTAAACACTAGGAGAGAAGGCTTGTTGACTAGAGTTTCAGGGAGGGCATTCCATAAGAGGGGCAAGCGTAAAGGAAAAGCGCGCTTGCCTTGGTTGGAGCAAACCGGGGATGAAGGTGGCATCTAGCTGAGGATCAAGGGTGCGTTGCTGGATCTTGGGGTGAGTGATCGCACAGGTGAGGAGGAGGGCCAAGGGAGGTGAATTTGAAAGCCAGGCAGGCAGGGAGTAGGTCAGCTTTGGTCAGAGGAGGGCCAGTTTAGGTCCGCTTAGTACCTACAGTGATGCCTCCTGGGAGCGAGTTAGTAGAAGTAGCCACTTTATGGTAGAGGTGGTGGCGCTGTTGAGCTCGGTTTCTCGGAGAGACTGCAGTAAGGGGCTTCATAAAGGATTGAAGGGAGGAGATTGCAGTTTTGACATGCATGACGAGCCTCGCCAGAGAGGGAGTTTCCAAACGGTAGAGGAGGCCCATCTTCTAGTGGACAGTGCGGTTAGGGAGATGATGTGTGATTTATAGTTTAGTTCTTAGACCATGGTTGCTGTGTGGTCACATGTTGCTATTTATCCAATAATGTTGCAGTATTTCTGATGCTTTATTAATGCCCTGTTACAAAGATAGATAGATAGATAGATAGATAGATAGATAGATAGATAGATAGATAGATAGATAGATAGGTAGATTGTTGTATTACTCTGAACTGCCACTCCAAATGTACAAGGCATGGATTTACTCATTGGTTTATTACAGGAACCATGATAATCTTTTCTGGTTGCCGTGCACAATCACACAGTTCTTCTCCCAGGTTGAAAAAATATGCTCCAATAATAGACTTCAAGTATTTTGTTTTGGGGGATGATGTTACAACAGCTGAGAGATGACAAAAACAGATTATCAGGGCAGCCATTTCCATATTACTAGGAATATTAGGGAGAGAGTTGATTTCTTCATGTAAGGTGCAGTGAAAAATATTTTCCCTCATTCATTATGTCATTCTAATGCAGCTCATGGTGGTTTTCAGTGGCGTGTCTTGATGTTCCTTTAGATACTGCACTGCAATTTCTGTGGACTGACTGAGCTGGAATAATGGAACACTCACAATTTCAGTATTCCATGCTGCTAGATTCACATCTTAATGCTATAGCTGTTCTAGTGAGCCCATGTTTTTTTTTGCAAATTACTCATGATCAAAATAGTTTATGTCTTACAATCCATTGGTAACTCATTTTGTGTTTCAACACATAATTCAAGAGCAACATTTTGAAATGTGTTTTCAACTCAGAGTTGAACTTGATTGCAACAGCAATTTTGTCACAATGTAATGCAAAACTGAGTTTCTAATCTTAGGTAACAGTTTTTGAAATGATTGGTGCTGGTTTCAGCAGCCATTATGTAATTCATTGAGAAAGGCAAAGGCAACTGATTGGTGGGATATTTTAATGTGAAGTGTTCTTTAACAGAAAAAGAAAATATGGTAACTCTGATAATACATCTTCCTTCTGTGACTATGAAAATATCCACAGTGTATGGTGGAACCCTATTATGCATGGAATTACATGCCTGGAATATAGAGGATTGTGTATGAGCAGTCATACACAACAAGGGTGCGATTAAACTGAGACATTTCCTTGGTAACAGGAGACCTTGAGAGCACAGTGCGAGTGGTCTTTTATTACCATGGATACCTCGAGATTCAATCACAGTCTTGTCTGTCTATGACTGCTCATGTACTATATTTTACAGTGTATGAGGAATGGGCTCGTGTATCTCATCTTTCATAGTGTACCATTGTGGAGCACAGAGGTGCTGCTGGGATACGTTCAATTTGAGCACATCCCAGCCCCCTTTGTGGCTCAAGCCCATACTCTGTTATTTTCTAAGAGAAGGTGGCCTCCTAAATCAATTAAGATTGGCTGATCCTGTGACACAGATAAACAAATGTCCCCAGTGGATACCACATGGCCAGCTCTGTGGCATTCTGGGAGTTCAAAATATCCTATAAGTAGGGATGCACCAAGGAGACACCCTCTTCTTCAGGGGTTAAGCTGTAGGACACTGCAGGAAACTGAGAAGAAGAGAGAGAGAGACAGAGAGGGAGGGAGAGTGAGAGACAGAGAGAGAGAGAGAGAGAAAGAGATATACTGACTAGCTGTGTGCAATCATTTTAGGGAGGTCCTGAGTGGGATGTCTGATTTAAAGGAACGACCTTAAGATGAGAATTCTAGCTTGCATTTTCCTAATGTGTAATACTCTGGTTTTATGTTATCTATAGTGTGTTATCTATTTCCCATTTGTTGTCTGTGTATCTTGTAAATTCTGTTAATGGTAAATGTTTTACATCTAATACATCTGTGACTGTGCTGTGTTTTATGAGATAAAGGTCATGACATTTTGCTGGCAATCTCTGTGTGTCTGTCTCCTGTACCAATTTAAAGTGAGACAGCTTCTGTCACAGCAACATGCTGTGGAGTGCATGAAAGCAAACTGAGATTTCTAAGTCAGGAGACCTTGTACTGCATGAGCAAGAACCTAGTAAAGTGGGACAAGATGAGAAAAGCCCAGCAGTAAATTTACAGTGAGCTGCTGACAGCATTGGTGAAGTGAGGTAAACCACTTGTCAACCAGGACCATCATGACAGATGAAAACATATAAACCTAAGCAATAAGGTATGCCAGGATGTGTGTTGTTCAGTGATAACATCACACCTCAGATACATTCAACCAGCTGAGAAGTAAGGTTAACCTGTTGACTCACACCCTAGAATGCCTGATTGTGATATAAAATGAATCTATTTACAGTATGTGCTTACAGCTGTAAGTAGTCTGTTTTGTGGGTACTAGTTTCACAAGTTATGTTTGGATAACGTCATGGATGAAACCGTCTCTCCACCAATTAGTTTATCACACTTTTATCTATTTTATAATGGAAAAGTAGAACCATTAAACTTACAATCTCAGAAAAAAATTGTTGGCCCCATTGAAATTTCAATGCAGATTGTTTGGACAGACAATTACCTTTTCAGAACCCAACAACAATTTCTTATTACCCAATAGTTTCCTGTTGCTGGTGTTTTGGGCAGTAAATCTGTCAGTTAAAAATATTTTAAAAATAAATAAGTACATTTAACTGAATAATGTAGTTCACAAAGGTTTCTTCCTTCCTGGTTAAACTCCAAACTAAATTAATATGAACAGTCAGCCCTGCTGCTTACTGGTACTTTACCACTTGCTATTAAGGAAAAGCTAAAGTTATTACACTTGACTGCCATAAAAAAAGACATTCTATAACAAAAACAACATTAAAGTAGTACTGAGGTCCAGGGACGAAGTAAAAAAACACCTAAGGAACTTCAAAGTTAGGGCTCAAAAACTTGTGACACACATTCAGACGATTGTTTATAAACCTAACTTCACATGTTACATTATGTCTATGTAATTGTTTTGTAATGGAACTACTAAAGTATTACATGTGAAGATAATATTTTGAGTTAAGTGCACAGGTAATGGTGTGAATTTGGGTCAGTAGCCTGCAACATTTTTTTTACCACAGCTGCATCACTTAGCAAACAATAGATGTGCATTAACCTGCCGTACCAGCTGCATTATGCTTCTGCCACATACCACAATCTTTTGGTCCACAGATAGTTGTAAGTGGAACAGCAGCTCTTTGGCTGAGGAATGATGGACTTTCTCAACCCACCATGCAAACAAATTAGCTCATTATCTGTGAAGCCCTTTATTCTGTTTTGTGCTCTTTATTGAAGCAGAGGGGCACATGAAGGAGTAAATCTTGTGCCTGGCATTTTTAACAGCCAGGTTCTGAGGATTAGGCTCTGCCTGTGTGAGTGTGATGCTGAAATGTGAGGACTTTTCAGTGGGCTTTGATCAGGGCTTTCAGGGGATGTCTGGTCCTCTCACCAAGTGAGCACAGAATCTCCAAAGGAACAGACTGAGAGGACTCAGGGGGATTGACTTTTATCTTTTCTTCTTCTCTACTTATTCTCTGGTGAATGGAACTAAACACATGTGGAGTTCAAAAGGAGGAAATAACAGCCTTGCTTAAGAATAGTTAATGATCAGGTGGAGAGAGAGAGAGAGAGAGAGAGAGAGAGAATGGTACAAATTTTACAGTTGAGAGAGGGAACCGAAAAAATAATTAAATTTATTTAAAAGGAACATAAACATTTTTTTACAGTTTTGTAATTTACAGTAATTAGACATCTGGGCACCTGTGAAGTCTGTTTAATACCCCAAACTGTATTGTTTTGCACTTTTCTTTAAAATGTCCTATTTTTACTTATTTAGGGTTCCTTGTTAATGCTGCAGCAGTCTTCCACCCAATATTCATTGTTTAAGTAATTATCAAGTCCAGCAACAAGTGACATCATTTGAACCCCCTAGGCTCCTGTTCAACTGATGTTACTGGGCTCCAGAACTGATAAGTAATTAAACAATAAATATTGGGTAGAAAAAGGCAGCAGTAAGAAGGAACTCAAAACAAGGAGAAATAGGAATATTTAAAGAAAAAAAATCACACAACAAAACACTTAGGGCAAACAGATTTCACACATGCCCAAATTTGCAATTATATTAATAGATGAAGTTCCTCTTAATAAAGCATTACGAACTGCATACTCTATCTGCATCTTTGCCAAAACATTCAGTATAACATATAACTTAGTAAAATTATATATATATTTCTTTCTTTCTTTCTTTCTTTCTTTCTTTCTTTCTTTCTTTCTTTCTTTCTTTCTTTCTTTCTTTCTTTCTTTCTTTCTTTCTTTCTTTCTTTCTGTCTATCTATCTACCTATCTGTAACTATATCCATATAAATTGAAAAAAAACTTTGTTAATGCATCAGTTAGGATTAAAGCAACAGAAGGAGGGAAATGTTGTGTTAGGGATTCAAACCCTAACACCCCACCCTGCACAGATGAATAAGGATTGGGGGTTGGTATTGGCATCTTTGGCTGTAATGCTCACCCAATTCCATTAGAAAATAAGCTGGGCAGGCACAGTACAAGAGAATGGCATGAGTTATAGGGCTGAAGATGTCAATGCCACCCCAATACCTCTTTGTCTGTACAGTGTGGGGGTTGGATGTTAGGGCTGGAAACCCTAATGCCACATTTCCCTACTTTTGTTGCTTTAACATGAACAGAGGCATTAATAAATGTTTTTTGCAAATTATTTCTTTACTTTTTGAGATAGTATAATAATATCTTTATTTTATTGTGGGAGTGCAGGGTCCTTTGGACCCTGCTCTCCCATCCCTCTGCAGATGCGCATATGTATCTAGCTGTGGAAGTGACTTTAGGGGTGAGAATGCAGGGTCCTTCAGATCCTGCACTCCCATCCATCCATAGATGTATATGCACCAAGCTGTGGAATGACCTGCATCCCCTGCACTTCCACACATAAAGTTACAAGCAGGCGCTGTGAAATTGCAACAAATAGTCATAACTGTGCCATTCTAAATAATTTTCACCCCAAATGTTCAACATAACCTTCTTATCACCTCACCACATGTACTCAGTACAGAAAATGTTCAAATTCCCAACAACATATAATTATGCGCAACTGCAAAGCCATTCTGTGCCACAGGTGTGACATCACATTTTGGCCAGGATTTGAAAAATGACAGCTGTGGCATACATGATTTGGGGTACTAAGAAGACTATATTGAAAATATGAGGTAGAAAATATTGAACATTTCCTAAGTTACAAGCATGCATAGCGAGATTGCAATGAATGCCTATAACACAGCAATTTTTTAAAATTATGATCTCACATTTTCAGCATGGCCTTTTTGTAACCCCACCTCATGAAAACTATTACTTACATTTCATTACTAGGTCATGAAAGGTGATTTTGTGCAGTGACTGTGCCATTCTGAGTCACAGGTGCAAAAACACATTTTGAGCAGGATGTGAAGATGACAGTTGTATTGTTCATGAGGTGGTGTTATAAAATTGCTATATTGAAAATTTGGAGTGAAAATATTACAAAATGGCAAAGTTACACATGTGCGTAGCAAAAGTTCAACTACTGCACGTAACTCAGGCATTGTTTGGTATTTTTGCACCAAATTTTCAACCTCATGAACATTGGCACTGTCATTTCATTAATTGGTCGTGAAAGGTGATTCCATGCAGTGAGAGGGAAATCACCTTTTGGGACCAAGTACCAAAATTACAGTACCAGTGTTCAAGAGGTGGGGTCACAAAAAGCCCATGTTTAATATTTGGTGCAAATATTCCTAACATTGGTTGAAATATCAATATAAGTTCAAAATGTCACTGACAGCCATTATACAGCACTTACCTTAATTCTTCATTTTGCATTTCAGCTTTGAAGCATGCAGACATGTCCCAGTCCACAGAAGATGACAGTCAATGGTGTCAGATGATAAGTATAGGGCAAGGGGATGGGGTGCGGTGGTGGGTTGCGCAGTGGGAGGGTCAAGATGGGTGAGGGGACAGGGATGCAATGAGAGTATTTTCTTATTTGCAGGCTGCAAAAAAAAAGATGTCGGGGACTGTTTTCTTTTTTATAGGTGACTAAACAATATTTTGGAACACTGGGGGTGGGCTCCCCAGTGTTCCATGGTACTAGGGGGGTTGGACATAATTGGGAACACAGGGAGTGGGCTACCCACTGTCCCACACTGACGGAGGCATGTGTGTTTTAGTGCCAAAATGGGGATTGGGCAACCAGATGTCAGCAAAAAAAAACCTTTTCTTAAAATATCAATATTTCTGGACACTGGGAGCTGGCTACCAAGTGTCCCACACTAGTGGGGCATGGGGAGGCATCAGGGACACTGGGAGTGGGCTCCCCAGTGTCCCACACTTGCAAAGGGTATGGGGGCATCTATCTGGGACTCTGAGCCATGGGCTCCCATGTCCCACACTGGCATGGGGAGCTTCAAGTGCTGACATGAGATAGGGCTCCCTGATGTTAAGCAAAAAGTAGAAATGCACAAAGCAACCTTGAGGTGCTTTTAATATATGATTCCTTTCTCATGACTCACACTGTGAAAAGGAATCAGCTCGCAAAAACCAATGGCTCACAAAAAGGAAGTTAACTGAGTCACAAAAAAGGAATATATGTGTTTTCAACTTCAGAATCCATGTAAAGGAGTCCCGATCAACAAGATACATGTGTTGCTGTATCTTGCTAGCAACATTTTTGAGGACTTTGTAATTAAAAAAAATGGAAAACATGATGGTGGCTCATGACAATGGAGTTTTCTCTCAAGAAAAAGGATTTGTGTTCTCGTGATAAAGGAATGATCTCATGAGACTCAATCCTTTTTATGAGATCAAATCCTTTGTTGAAAAAAAGACAGCTATCCTAAAGATTTGAATGTTGAGAAAAGTCCCATAGGATATTCTGAATCCCTCAGTCATCTGAATGTGTCCTGTGTAGCCCATTATTACAGACTGTCACTGACACTGTCTTGCTTTGTTAATGTGTTCACTTTAGTAGGTCTGCTTCTCCTATTTTTGTCTAATGACATCACATGCAGAAACTAATTACTGAAATGTCTGCAGCTGTTAACAACTTAACAAGTCTTTAGAAGGTATTTAAATATTGTTAGAAAATGGGCATTGGGCAAACATTGCAAAACATGTTCACTGATTGGCTAGTACACGGTGGCACCAATGTTATTTCTTAACAACACCAGTGCAAAACAAGTTCTTCTTCTCACCAACATTCCCCACCTGGTATCCTTATGCCCACGTTCTACCCACACACCCAGCAACATGGAAAACACCATTTCCTTCCGCAAGCAGACTCAGTAGCCCACTCACCACCAGCAACCTCAATGAATCAAACAAAAGTCAGCTTTCACCTCCTGTCACCAAAACAGCTCACAAAAATGTTCAAAAATCAAAACAAAGAACATACCGAAGAACCACCTAACAAAAGAATTAAAAAGCAAGTAAGTGTCCATTTTGTTAACTTAACAAATTGGAGGGAGACTGTCAAGAACAAGCAACACAATTGCAAACAATGTGGGCGGTTCAAGTTTTCGAGCAGTGGGTAGTGCAAAATACTTTATTTATAACTTTGAGACTGACTCCCCTGACAGTATAAATAACCTCCTTAGGCAATTCTATGCAGAAACACGAACAGAGTCAGGGGAACAATATTCAGTCCACAGTTACTGCTCACTCCATACTAGTCTTTCACAACACCTTAATTCCTCAGAAATTGGATGCAATATTTCACTAGTAGCAGACCAAGCATTTAAAACCTCCAATAATGTGCTCTCCTACATCCTCAAACAGCTCAGAAAGAAACAACAAGACACTGCTTCCCACTGTGACACTTGGACAGCTGGTTCTGATTAACCTATGTTTTTTGTAATATAAAAATGTGTTATTGAATGTCTCTCATGAGAGATGCTGACAGTCTGTGGAATGACAACCCCATCCCAGGTTTTAGCTAATGGGTGTTACCTGGAAGACCAAGAGATAATTACAGGTTAGAAGAGACAAAAAAAGAGAAATTTAGAATCTCCTTTTTAGGTGACAAATTGTAGCTAGCTAGATGCCAAGATAGATCATAAACTTTTATAACTTTCAGAGGAAACCCAATAAAATTCATATGGTGATACAAAGCATGTTGTACCTCTGTGAGATCTGGCAGAGAGACATAACAAGTCCCTTTGATGTCCTGGAAAGGGGAAGCTGATCAGAATATCAAAGAAAGTCATATGAGAAAATGAGTTGTGCTGAGATCACAGAATTTACCTTTGATAAGACATCTTGTTTTGCATAGCTATATATTTTTTTATATTCTGACAGGGAGAAGCAAGGTGACCTCACGCAAAGAGGTTGGCAAAGCCAGTTTTTAAACAGTATTCAGTTTTCCATTTACACACAAACGTTTGGACTCTGAAAGAGAAACATCTACAGCACTGTGAGATAAGAATACCTTAGAACAGGCAAGTCTGAGTGTATTAGTGGTAGGAATCTGCACTTTTTAAAACCTGTTTTAAGTGATTTGCATGTTTTGTGATATATGGTTCTGTATTAACATGTTACATATTTTTTTATCTATTTTTAAGTAAACCTCTACTTTAGGGACTACTTGGTGTGCCTTTGAATTTCTTTTTCTTGACAAGGGAAGAATACATGGTTAAATCTGACACTGCACAAAGCTAACTGGTTTTACCAAACTGGGAAAAGGCAAGAATTTACTCTGAGGTCTTTAATAGAGTTTTAAGGGTTCATTTTGTATGCCTGGTTAGGTGCCCATAGGCAAAAGATATATGCCCCCCCCGCGAAGAGCAGAATTATCTGAACTTGTACATTGGGTACGCCAGCAAGAGGTTCACAGTTTGAATCCTTCCAAGGCTTGACACCAAAGGTTGATTTGAACCCACAGAACAGACATGAGGGTTACCCTGTTTCTGTTAACTGTTCACAAGACTGCGCTCGGAGGTTGGCACTGTGGGAGCAGAGGACTTGACCTGCTGAGTGGGTTTGTGACACCCACCACCCACATATAACTACCCAAGACCTCCAGAAACTGCATCCATCAGATGTCCTCTCACCCAACACAGTGCCAGGATTAGTCACAAAAGTATGGTTTGATATACAAATCCATATGGCATGGCACAGATGACAGGGCTTAAGGGACCTCACACCACAGTCATTTATACTGAAAGCAAGTGAAAACTGGCACAAATATGCCTGCATTAAGACATGATGAGGTGTGGGTTACGTCCTGATAAGAGCACGCCCCAGGTGCATTATGAGGCTTGAGGGACTTGCACCGAGTGCCTTTAGCACCTGGGAAGTGCTCTGATCAGGTCATAACCCACACCTCGGAGTGTCTTATTGTGTTTATAAAATGGGCCCCCCATAATTCCCCAGCAAAAAAAAAAGAACTAAATATTTAAGAAATGTATGGTAAAAAGTTTTAAAGATGGAGAAGACTGAAAAGTAGTCCCTCAGTTATGCAGACCATATGTATCATTCACTATCTGTCTCTTTCTCTCTTCTTCCAAATCTGTGTCCCAATAGAGAAAACATTTTTTTTTACTTAGTTTATCTTGGTTTTGTTTGGCCTTTGTTCTTGAGTTGCAGGCACTGGCCGCTTTGACTGTGAGCAAGTGTGTGTGTGTTACTGCCCCGTCCATACAGAGCAATTTCCACCGTGGTGCCTGTCTCTCTACTATCAAGTTTGTCTGTTCCAAAACACACATACACTTCATTTTTCTTTTGTGTTTATCATTTTACTTTATTTTGTGCTGTTTACAGTTTCTGTTTTACTAACAGCCACTGACTCACTTGACTGTTAGCGAGCATGTCCGTTGAGGGCTGCCGTTGAGAGCGGTTTTCACTCAGACTTTTTAAATCAGCAAGCTGGGCTGTGTAACAGCACTGCACTGCATTAGGGGATTTTCACAGCTATTTTCTCTTGTTGCTTTCATTAATGCAGCTGAGTTGCTGTGTGAGGAATGGATAATGGAGACGGGAGATGCAAGAAGAAGGAGAGAAGATACCGATTCTGTTAACAGTCAGTGGGGTCACTGGTTCCTGGCTGCATTTGAATAGTGAGAGCAGCAGATATTTAGTTGTGAGGAACAGCCAGCAAAAAATGTAATTAATGAACGGCACTAAAGCTTTAAAGTTTGTTTGATGGAAAAGGGGGTGGGGGTTATTGGTACACTGTTTCTCGGTACCGTGTGCTCTATCAGTGCAGCAGTTGTGCGACTTTGGGCTGCTAGCTGACCAGCTGCATCAGGGACCACTGGCATGGACTGATTTCCCCGTGTGGTGCATCGTGGTTAGCAGAAGTAGTGCCTGTTGAATAGATATGGCCTGATAAGGACACGGCTGAAAATGTGTTTCAGTCAATCAGGCTCCAGGATTTTTTTTGCCCATTTTATTTGCCCATTTTATAAATAACATTAACTCATAATCCTGAAGCCAAAAATCACAAAAAAATCCTGGAGCCCAACAAAGAATCTCAAAGGGGGTTCATGCATGAGAGATCAGAAGACCCACTATGTCTTGTAAAGTCCTTTGTTAAGTACCTCAGCAAAATCCCAACAGATGAAAAATCCTTCTACCTTCATCCTAGAAAGCTACCATAAGACTACTTGGACAAGGAACCTACGTGGTACACCCATGAACCTATGGGGAAAAACTTCCTTGGAAGCCTAATGTCAAAACTGAACACCGCAGCCGAATTGAGCCAAAGATACACTAACCATAGTATCCACACAACTGCAGTTCAGCTCCTTTCCAAAGCAGGACTGGCCCCCAGAGAGATTGTCAGTGTCACAGGACACCTCTCAGAATCAAGTCTGGCAAATCACTGGATGGCTTCCTCAACTGATAGAGAACAGTGGAGCACTATTCTTGGTGGACACCAGAAACCAGCAGGAAAGAAAGAAAGAAACCACAGAACAGCCTTCCTCATCAAAGAAAACTGCAGCACTGTCACCTGCAGGATCCACCACAGAAACACCAGTACATCCACAAATAAAAGGTATAATCTGCAACATATTTATGTTCTTGTACATGTTGTTTTAATTTTATCTACATTGTTTCCCATAGTAACACAATTTTCTTTTTTTTAACATATCCAGAAAATCCACTCCACTTGGTACAGTGCAGCTTCACAGGACCGGTTAACTTCATAAACTACTGCAAGTAGAAGAAACAGTAGATTTTCTTCTCACTTCTGAAAGTAAAAAGTACAACCTGGGATTAATAACGTTTCAGTTTATTTCTCCTCCTCAGTCCCAAAAAGGGACTATTTTCTTCATCTCTACTTCAAAACAGGTTTAAACTTTAATAAATTCACTCATTCAATTGTTTAAAGTAACTTCCTTGTGTCAGTCTCTTCATTCCATTTTCTAAGTGTAATAATACCCTCCAGGGTAGGTGTTATGGGATATAATAAGTCTTCCAGGGGCTATAAGGCCCTCTTCCTGTGGTGTTGGGCCTCATTACACCCCTGGGCAGTCTGTTATATCCCAATAACACCCACCCTTTCGGGTATTATTACTTACTTACTTAGCCTGCTTTCACACTGTGCTCTGCTCTGACTATTTTTGGGCGTAATGGCAAAGTGAAAAAGACCCATGGTTGATATCGAGCAAAAACTTAAAATAATTGAGTGTTTGGAGAGGGGCCAAAAGATAATGGATGAAGCCTGACAGTTTGATCTATGTAATGCTATGGTATTTGATATAAAATGGGCAAAGAGCAAAATTCGAGATTTTGCCTCCACGATGGACAGCAGTCTCAGCCACGAAAATTGAAAGACAATGCACTAATGCCATGACGAGACATTAGACAAAGCTGTGTTTGCCTCGTTTGTCCAGAACAGAAGCAAGGGAATGCCAATCTCGGGGACAATTGTAAAACAAAATGCACTTCATTTCCACAAGCAATTGAATACTGATTATCCTTTTTCTGCCAACAACGGCTGGCTTGACAGATTTAAACTGTATCATGGCATTCGACAGCTTGCTGTGGCTGGTGAGATAATGTCCAGCAACACTGACAGCACAGAGCCCTTCAGGAGAAAGCTGAATTCCATAATTGTTAAAGAGCACTTGTCCCCTAAGGTATTCTGTAATCACCCCCTCGGATGCAGAAGCTGCTAAGTCTTTCAATAAGTGCATCAGCTAGTTTGAAAGCCAGCACAATGCAGATGGGGTGCAACTGCTTCTGCTCAGGCAACTATTGGTTAAAGCTGTAAAACAGCAAAATGACAGGAAGAAGCAGACCATTATGATTTCTTCAGTAAGATTTAACATAACTAGAGCTATGTGGACAGCGATATCTTTTTTTTTTAATTATTTTGTTTTTAACATTTTTTTTGAAAGTTCTTTCATTAAAATTGACACTGATTGCATAAGCTACGACGTGGTAAGTTTTACCTTTTTAAACTTTATGCTAGTTGCCATAGTTTTACTTTGAGTTGTAATGTTAGTGTGAGTCCTGACACAACTTGCATGCTAGAATGCTGCCAGAGTATCATTAGACTCCCCCTTGTGTCCTACAGCTGTAAATGCACCCAGAAACACCTACTCTGTGTACAGTACACTAGTTACAATTTGCCTTCCCCTTTCTTTCCACTTTCTTTTCTTCCTTTCCATCTGCCAACCACACACTGTTTACTATGTACTCCCAATTAACCGAAACCCTGGTAGTCTGAACATTTTTTATGTCCCCCAGGGCTTTCAGATAATTGGGGTTTTAATGTAATGGGAACTACAAAACTTAATAACTTTGCAACAAATTAATACTACTGCACTAAATTTTCCCTGTCTTTTCTGTTACCAAAGTACCTTATACCCTACAAAAATCATGCAGAAATTCCACACCCTCTGGCCACAAGACAATGAGGAAAAAATTGCAAAAAGGTGTTTTTTTTTTACTTTTTTTCACCATCCAGATCTCAGAATCTGCACATCCGACTGGAACAAAACTTGCCATATCAAGAGACCTACTCCACATGACAGTACATCCCAAATTTTGTGCATATCCATTGATCGGTTGCAGAGGTATTAAAGTTCAAAATTTCAGGTTTAAAATAGAAACTGCTGCTCAACCATAAATATGTTGCTGCTCAACCATAAATATAGGGGCACTATTGTACCCCTACAATAAATATCTATATACATTGGAGAAAACTCCATTAATGCACTAGTTAGGGTCAAAGTGACATAAGTAGGGAGATATGGTGTTGGGGTTTCCAACCCTAACACCCCACCAGGTAGCATAGCAGGTATGGGGTGTGCCTTGGGGTTCTTAAGTCTAACACTAACCCCATTCCATTGGTAAATAAGGTCAGATGTGTACACGGTATGAGAACAGGGTAAGCATTAGGCCTGAGAACCTGAAGGCACACCCTACACCTACTGTGCTGCCTGGAGGGGGAGGTGTTAGGGTTGGAAAACCTAACACCACATTTCCCTACTTTTGTCAGTTTGACTCTAACCAGTGCATTAATGAAGTTTTTTGCAATTTATTTCTTTGCTTTTTGAGATAGTATAATTGTATCTTTTTTTTATAATTCAAACTTTATTGAAGTTTTATTGTTAAAAAACATCCACAAACAGGCAACAGTACAGAAGTAGTACCAAAACAAATAAAATAAACATCAGCCCAATAATCAACCCCCGAAAACCCCCTCCCCACCACCCATCACCCTACATCACCCTCCCAGAGTACCAGAACCTAACATACAGGTTAGGCTAGACAGAAAAAAACAGGGTCCAAATAAAAAAAAAAAAAGGGAAAGTCACACCTCTCAGGACCAAACTTAATCAGATAGTGGCTGAATAGAGAAAAGATTGTGTAACTGCTCCCATCTATCCCGGTAAAAGTCCAGCCGGTGGTTTAGTCTGGCGGTCTGCTTCTCTGCCATGAGAGCCTGCAAAATTTCACCAAACCACTCATTGAAGGATGGGGAGCAGTCAGCATGCCAATGCCTAAGGATGATGACTTTCACCACCATGGAGATTAACACTATGTGGGCTTTACGATGACTAAATAGATGAGGTGGGAAGTCCCCTACCAGATAAATCTCAGGGATGAAGGTATCCTTAAGACCCAACAAAGGATCAAGTGAAGCCTTGATTTTAGACCAAAAAAGGGCTATTTTAGGACACTGCCATAACATGTGGTATAAGTGCCCTTCCATGTGCCCATATCAAGAACAAAGTGAGGAGTCTGACATTCCCATCTTAAACAATTTAAGAGGGTTATAATAGGGATTGTGCAGTATATGAAACTGCATCCAATAATACCAATCTCTCTTAATGAATTTAAGTTCCGCTAAATATATTGACAGCGATTAGGGTCATAACACCAATTAAAAACTTGTTGCCAGTAAAAGCAGACACCAGCTAAGGCAGTAGGGTCAACAGATTGTAAAAACATATATAAACCGGTGATTGAATTGGGTTGGATGGCCAAGGAAGATAACCAAGAGATGATGCTCTCATCAGATGAGACCCAGGGGCACAGCCAAAAACAGCAGTTAAAGCAGAGACCAGTTGCCAATACTTGAAGGTGTGAAAGTTGGGAATAGAGAAGAGATCCTGCAGCCACTGATGAGGAAGGATCTTTCCATTATCAAAAACAGAGGAGACAGAGGAAGTACTGCGGAGAAGGCAAAAGGAAACAAGAATCTGATGACCACCAATTTTGATATTGGGGTTCACCAGAATGGGCTGGGAAAGAGAACAGGATCAATCCACATTCAGAAATTGCTCCAACTGGGATCTTGCTTTAATAGACCACAATACTGGTGGGGTCTTCTGGACAGATGGAATTTCAGAGTGCTTAGTGTATGGTAAACTGGCACAGTGAACACCTGTTTTCTTACATAAGATGGATTCAATCCAAAACCAGAGTGGAGAGTATTCCCTGTTGCTCAAATTCAGCAGGGTAGATCATCACCATAGGAATTTAGCTACGTGTAGGTCCAGATAATAGAGATAGAAATAGGGAAGGTGCAAGCCACCATTATCCCGAGAAAAAGTAAGTTTAGAATAGGCTCACTAAATTGTTCCCTCCTTCCAGAGAAAGTGTTTCAGGAGCCATGGTAAAGAAGTAATCCAGGCCTTCGGGAGGTATACCCCCAACATACCCATTGGGTACAATAATCTGGGTATGACATTCATTTTAAGGATATTGAAATGACCCCAGAAAGTCATAGGGCGGGAGGCCCATCTCACTAAATCAGCTTAAATAGTTTGGAGACGAGGAAGAAAATTCAAAGCGATGAAGTCCGAGAGATGGTGGGGCAAAAGTACTCCTAAATATTTGAGAGCCTTAGATCCCAGGATTGTTCCATGGCCATAATATATTGCTTACAAATGTGGGCATTAAGAGGCATAACCTGGATTTTGTCAAGATTAAGCCAGTAATTTGCCAGATCAGAGAATGTCTCAATCTCTGCCAGTGCAGCTGTGATTGATGAAAGCAGGTCTGCCATGTGGAGGAGCAAATCATCAGCATATCCAACTGAAATGCCTTAGATAGCTGGAGAAATTTGTAGACACCAAAGTAGAGGTTCCAAGTATAGATTAAAAGGAAGAGGGGAAAGGGGACAGCCCTGCCTCATGCCGCATCCCAATGGGAAGGCAGAAGAGGAGAGGCCATTGCAACGTATTCTCGCTAAAGGTCTAGTATATAAGAAATGAAGCCAAGAACAGAAGTTAGGGGATACCAAATTTGTGCAAAACCTCAAACAGGAACTTGCCATGAAACTCTAACAAAGGCTTTCTCTGTATCCAGGGAGACCAGAGCTGCCGATATCTTGATCTCCCCAGACGCAGAGATCAGGTGAAGGAGCTTCCTCACATGGTCACTAGAGAGGCAAGCCACCATAAAACCCACCTGCACTAGCAATACGAGAACATCCCATGCCAACTTTAGCTTATTAGTTAATATCTTGGCCAGGATTTTTGTATTGGAATTGAGGAAGGAGACTGGCTGATAACCAGATGGCAAGAGCTCATCTTTACCTGGTTTCCGGAGGAAAGTTATCCAAGCCTGAGTAAAGTAGTAATCTTGCAGGCCATCAGTCAAGAGAAAATTAAATAATTGGGTAAGGAAGGGTGCCAGATTGTCCAGAAAAACCTTACAAAAGTTATTGCAGAAACTGTTCAGGGAAAGTTGACTAATCACAGCCTGGACCTCGGCTACTTGAATCAGGCTGCCTAAAAACTTCTGCTGGGAGATTAAGAGACAATGGAGAGGGACCTTCTCCAAATAAGCTGAGATCAGCTTCTTTTCATCTACAGGAGAGGAGTGGGTTTCATAGAGGTTCCTGTAGAAAACCCCAAAAACTTACACAATGTCACGAGACCTAGTTATTACGTCAGCCTCAGGATTAGGTCTCAAATGTGAGACAGCCCTCGGTTCATCCAGCTGTTTCAGCTGCCAAGCTAAAAGCCTACCAGCCCTCTCCCCAAATGCCAAATAACATGACTTAGTACACAGAATGGCTAATTCGTCCTTTTCTGCTAAGAAATCAAAGTATTTTAAATGAGCTGATTCAAGCTGCTGCCAGACTACAGGGCAGAAAGCAGACCATAATGCCCACTCCAAACACCTGACATCCACCAGAAGCATGTCCTCCTTTCAAGTACAGCATTTCTGGTGCTCAGACGCCAGCTTTATACACTCCCCATGCAAGGCAGCTTCTTGGGCTGTCCATAACAATCAAGCCTAGACACCAACCCCTCATTAGCAGACAGAACAATGAGGAAAAACTCCTTCAAGTGTTGAACAAGAGCGGGATCTCAGAGAAGCTGAGTATTCAGATGCCAGATATTGTCTCTCTCCACCCCCGCATCCAAAGACTGGGTTAACTCAACAGGGGCATGATCTGAAAGAACTTTTGGGACTATTTCTGAAGAGACTAAACCACTAAGGGAGCTACCACTGAGTAAAAAGAAGTCAACCCTGGAGGAAGTACCATGTACCGGTGAGAAATAAGTATATTGCCATTCTCAAGGATGTAACACCCTCCATGGATCCAAAAGTCCCTCATGGTCCAAAACAAATCGGAAGCTCTGCTGGCCAGGAGATAAGCCTCGTCTGGTGAAATCAGATCTGTTCAGGTCAGCCTGATATACAAGGTTCCAATCAACACCCAAAATTATCGGTAAACAAGGGAATGTGGCCAGCTGGGAATTAAGCTTGGAAAAAAATGAGGGGGAGTCACTGCTGGGGCCATATACCGAACCTAAAATAACCTCACTATTACCCAAATGACCGTGTGGTAAATAAAACATCCCTCAGGGTCCCAATACTTACGGAGAAGCTGAAACTGTGTACCCTTTGCAAACAATACCACCACACCATCTCGCTTTGAATGGATGCCTGCTCCAAAAACCTGCATCACCAAGCATCTGTGGAAAGAATGTAAATCCTCTAATTTTAAATGGGTTTCCTGCAACATAACAACATTTGGACGTAATTTGTAGAGGTGACCCAAAATCATATATCTCTTTGTCTCATTATGAGCCCCTTTAATGTTCCACGACACAAATTTATAACTGGATCTCATGAACCAGATAAACAGGAGTTTGAATACCAGAGTGGAAACAAATAAAAGGGCAAAGCCTCATCAAGGTTCTCTGGGATAGAACCCACCTCACCCCCAAACCCACATCTCCCGCCCCTAGCCCAAGCACAACCCAGAGAAAAAAAAACCCTCACGAACAGATTCCATACCTCCCCCTCCCCAAGAATTAACTGTGGGGGAAGTAAGAGTCAGCACAACAGGAACACAGCAAAGCCAACTGAACCAGAACCCAGATCTTGCAATAATGAGAAAGTAATAACATCCCGCTGTAATAGAATATAGGAAAAACAGAGTATACACATCAAATATCCTCCCACTAACAAACCTCTGCTCAGCAAGCTATGAAAACCCAAAACTACAAATATCCCGACACCTCCAGTCCAACTGACTTGAACTCCAAAAGTGCACTCACCCATGATGGGCATGAGCACGCCTCACCATCCCCCAGCCCTCAATACTCAGCAAACACCCCCAAAATGACAACTGGTTACTCCACTAAAGCAAAATAGGAATAGAACATAACCAGACTGCAACAAAATGGAATGATCTTGCAAACATTTACACAAGAAACAGTTATATTAATAGTGGCAAATAGCTCAACAAACAAAGGGACCCATGGAGTCCTGTAGGATGCAAAGGCAGAAAGCTTCGGGATTTAAGGAAAAAGTCCAGCTCTGCCCCCTGCTTTTTAACATCAAACCTAGGGAACATCACACTCAGAGGCATGTACACTGAAGTTAGCTAATGTCAATAGGTAGAAGTGTAAAGTACGCAGCATGCCAACCAGCCCATTACTAGAAAGAGGCGCCCAGTTGCATCCCAAGCCAATAGGAACAGGGGCCAATCTGCAGGGCTAATGAAAAAGAGGTGCCAGTTGAAGAAAGCAGGTTGCACCTAATGGCAGTCTTATGAAGTCATAAAGGATCAGAGATCGAATAGCTCAAGCACAGTCAGAAGGCAGAGCCCCTCATACAACAAATATCTGTAGCCCACTAATCACTAATGCAAAACTGAACATTTGTCAAGCCCCTTGATACGGAGTAGCAGTCAGTTCACCTGAGCACCGCCAACAGGGAAATGGAGGAAGCAGAAGAAAAAAAACTGAGGGAAGTAAGCATCAACAGACACCATCACCATACACAGGAGCATTTAGAGATCACTGAAGTGCCAGGACCACATGTCCACTTATTTAAACAGATCTGGAAGCTGCTTGGCTAAATCAACAGAAGCAACCTCAGGGCTTTCAAAGCTGACCCAGGTTCCATCAAGGAGCACTTGTAAAGTGGAGGGGTATCAGACCCAAAATTTTATGCTAGCAGCAATCAGCTTAGTGATAATGGGATGTAGAGCAACCCTCTTTTGCCCCACTGAATAAGGGAGGTCCTGGGCAATCCTGAGCTTCTTCCCCTCCCAAAGTACCTCCTTAAGATCCTGAGTTATAGCAAGCACATGCTGTTTATCTAGAAAATTCAATAAATGGCAGATCATGGGTTGGGGGGAGAACCTGCAGGTGGCATGGGACAAAGGGACCAGTGTGTTCAATCAATTGCATACACTGGTCCATTAGGGGAGGGTCTAGCAATTTTTTCTAGCAACTTCTGGATAAATACTGTAGCCTGGGGACCTTTCTCCCCCTCCGGCAAACCGATCACCACCAGATTATTTCTTCTGGACCGGCCCTCCAAATCCTTGAGCCAGTCCTCAGACTTGCAAAGGCGCTATCTCAGGGCAACAACCTCAGGGTCCTGACGATGTCTCCAATCCTCCAGAGACAAAATACATGGCTCACCATCCCTTACCCGATGGGTAACTGAGTCCATGGAGGTACAGAGCTCCTGTAACTCTTCGGTAAGTAGCAGCAAAGCATTTTCTAGTCGAGCCATTTCTGCCATAAACTTTTCTTTGGTGCGAGCAGAATGTAGTCAAAGTTCTAGAAGCCCTCGCAGCCTGGCCTTCTCCCATCTGGGTGTTGGTGGGGTAGTATGCTGCAGTGGGGGCATCTTCATATCCACTTCCGTATCACCAGCCGAGAAACACATGAAACAGTAAGCAGCCCTGATAGTCAGCAACTGTAGATGTAAGTTGTAGAGGTGCATGGCTTTCAAAATAAAAAAAAATGCAGTAATTTGTAGTAAAGGGTAGGAGCAGGGAGAAGGCACGTCTTCCCTCAGCAGCCATTATGTGGTCACCCCTAGTATAATTGTATCCTTATTTGCATTTGGGAACACAGGGTCCTTGGACCCTGCACTCCCATCCATCCATAATTTTCAAGATAGTTTAATTGTATCCTTATTTTCCTGTGAGAGCGCAGTGCCCTCCAGGCCCAGAAATCCCATCTCTGCATAGATGTGTTTATATGTAGTGAAACCAGTTAAAAAGAGCCTTTCAAAACAACCATTTATCAATAAAAGGTTTCAACGTGAAATAAAGTTTTGAATCAGTACTAACCTGTGTGTGTGTGTGTGTGTGTGTGTGTGCTTGTGCATGTGTGTGTGTGCATGTGCGTGTGAAATGTATATTCATACACTTGCAATACATGATTTTTGTTAACATTAAAAGCACCATGACATAGATTGTCATAATGTCCAGTAGTACCCCTCACCCTCCCATATCCGAGACTAAAACTAAGGAAACAGTCCCTTGATGTGTTTGGGTGTTTTTTTGTAACCTTTTCAAAAAGAAACTGTTTATTGTTGGTCGCACCCTGTATAACTTTATTGCTCCATGGTGCATAATGGTGCCCCTCACCCTCCCATGACCGATACCCTATATATTACACATTGCCCTTGTGTCTAATGGTAACCCTCCCATGCCCCTCGCATGCTGAAAATACAGAAACATCGCCTCGATGTGTTTGTTTTTTAAACTGTAAAAAAAAAGTCCATTGGTGATCACACCCACACACACCCAGCTGACCTCCCACACCACTCCCCGCACCCCCTAGACCCCCCACATACCGTCACTCACCTGAACAGCTCCCACTGTGAAGAGTCACTCTCCGATGGAAGACACATCTTGCTGCTGGAACTGGTGACTGCTACATGAGAAATAAGGTAACTGTGGTTGAAAATCCCATTGAAATACATGAACCACAGTTATGTTATTTCTCATATAGCAGTCACCGGTTCCAGCAGCAAGATATATCTTCAATCAGAGAGTGGAGTTTCACAGTGGGAGCAATTTAGATGAATGAGGTTGTGTGGGAGGTCTAAGAGGGTGTGGGGTGGTGTGTGCACAGTGGAGGTCAGGTGGAGGAGGTGGTGGTGGCATCACCTGAGGATTTTTTTTGTTTCAGATTTACAAAAAGAAAATCAAGACATCGAGGGAGACTTTTAGTATTTTCAGACTCCTTGGGGTATGAGATGGTAAGGGGTACCACTAGTCATTAGGGCAAGTATAGAAGAAGATGCCAAAGGGCATCAGAGGGTGGGATGGGGTGCCACTAGACACCAGGGAAAAGAGACATAACAGAGTTGAGCACAGGAGGGTGAAGGGTACCTCTGGACAGCATGAAAAATATATAAAAACAATACAGGAATATATGGAAATGCCAGGGTAGGGGGGTGCCACAAGACACCAGAGAAAAACATTTATTTATTTTACTTTTTTGACCTGGTAAGTACACTGTCACGAATGCCTATTTTAAGCATGACCTGGGAGCATAAGCACAGGTAGTACAGAAGAATACAACATTATTTACAATATACATTTACATTGCATCACAAGTACAGAGGTAAGCAGAAAGTATGATAGTTTACAGTGGTGAAGGAATATATTAGCTTGCAGGGAGATTAGGAAAGGAAAAACAGGGTAGAGAAGGAGCTAGCAAGAATGAAGGGAGAGAGGATTAGCAAAAGCACTGGCATACAATAGATGAGTTGTAACGGGATTTCAGCAGCATTGTGAAGGTAGGAGGAGAGGAATTTTTTCTGATGGGGTACTGAGTTTCAAATAACGGCAGTTCGGTAACAGAAGGAATGTTGACCCATATTGGTTTGAAACGGTGAGATAGCAATGTTATTGTTGGAGGCTGAATGGGAAGTGGGGAGATTTATGAGGGAAATCTACCTGGCAAGGTAAGGTGGGCACCTAGGTGCAAGGTTTTGTTGATAAGGGAAGCAAGGGCTAAACTGGCTTTGAAATCCAGGGGAAGTCAATTTATATTACTTACGACAGTTCAGGGGTGGGCAGTACGGCTGCTGCTGGAGGCCAATGTAGTGATATTGTGGTATGAGATGTGCTTTTTTTGTAGTATGGTTTTGCTGGCTGCATCAAAGATGAGAAACCACAGTCAAGCAAGTGGAGAAGGGTAGCCTATGTGATTTTAACCCTTGAGTTAGGTGTCAGGAATTGGTGGACTCTACAGTGTGAGCTCAACTTCTGGTGAAGAAGGGTGGTAGTGTACTGGAGATGGGTTTCAAAAGAGAGAGAAGTGTCAAGATGACCCCCAAGGTACTTTTCCTGGCAGGAGCTGTTTCCAGCATTGATGCTGAACATAGGACATAACTTGATAAGGTTTTGCCTTGCCCTGAATAGCACGGATTGAGTTTTTGGGATGTTAAGTACCATTTTCTCTTGCACGAACCAGGCTTGGAGCCTTACGAAGCAGTTGCTGAGTGAAAGGTTGATTGAGTTGATGTTGTTGCTGTGGGTGTAGAGGACAGCATCATCAGCATAAAAGAGTGTGTGCACTGGCTTACAGATAGTTGGGAGGTAGTTCAAGAAAACTGAAAATAATAGTGGCCCAAGAATAGAGCCTTGGTGGACTCCACTTGAGATGGCATTTAATCCAAATAGGGAGTTATCAATTTTGACAACCTGTTTTCTGTGGCACAGGTAGTCTTTAAACCAAGCAAGGACAGTGGACCAGAGGCCAAGGGCCTGTAACCTGGACATTAGTACTTTGTGATTGATGAGGTCAAAGGCATTAATCAGATCCACAAACACTGCACCGGTGACATGACCCTTATCCATAGCATGATAGATGTCATCAGTAACTACGAGTAGGGCAATGTCTGTACTGTGCCCTTTTCAAAAACCATGTTGCTCCAGACAGATGATGTGCAGCTGCAGGTATTCAACTAGCTGGTTATGAACAATCTTTTCTTGCAGCTTGGCCAAAGCATACAGTATAAGCAACATAATGGGGAGTGGGGCACAATGGGGTGGAAAAAACAAACTTTTTCATCTGTAAAAATCCTGTGCCTTATCAAAGTAAAAAGGATTATTGCCACAACAAAGGAATAGGAAAAAACTAAGCCCCAAATCCTTTTTTTAAGCCAATAAATCCTTTTTTAGCAGCTTTTTTCATTCCCTCAAAAAATGATTTATTGTCTTGAAAAAGAATTTCATACCTAGTTTTTCTTCAATCCTTTTTCGTGAAAAAGGGTCCTTTACCCTGAGTTCTTTTGTGTTCTTGCAAAAAAGGATCGTGTCTCATGAAAAAGGATTTAGGACTTAGTTTTTTTAATCCTTTTTCACAAGATAGGATCCTTTATCGTGAATCCTTTTTTGTTCTTGAAAAAAATTATCCTGTTCCACAAAAAATTATTTTGGATTTTTTTTTTAATCCTTTTTTGCAAGATAGGATCTTTGAACTTTGTTTTCCCCCAAAAATCCTTTTTCATGAGATGGAATCCATTTTCTTGAGAACAAAACAGGATGTTAGTGAGTCAGGAAAAGGATTTAAATAATATAAAAGAGGTTCTGTGGCATTTAAACAGTGAAAAATTAAAGAATCTATCTAATGAAGTCCTGATAAACAAAATATGGCTGGCAGTATAGCCTAGAGGTTAGTGTAATGAGCTGTGAATGAGCTTATACCTGCAAACCTGGGTTGGATTCCCACAGCCTCCACTTGCATACTGTATGATTCTGAGCAAGTCACTTAACCAGTCCAAAGCTCCCGGGTTGCTTCTGAAAACAGCCACTTGTGCCTAGTGGGCCTTACCTGGTTAACAAAGAATAAATAAAGATACATATTTTGGTATGTGTGAAAGACATAATTTTTTCCAGTTTGGGAATTTTTATTCCCAAAGAACAGAAAACAAGAGGGCAGCTCACAAAACAGGATTTTTTTTCTCAAGAAAAAGAATTGGCTCATCAAAACAAAGAATCCTTTTTCATGAGACTAAATTATTTTTTAATTCAAGGAATCTATCCTGGAGAGTGGAATTCCCTTTGAAAATAATGGGAACTTTAAAACTGAATAACTTTGGAATGGATTAATATTTTTTCACCAATCAAGCAAAAGGCACTTCTGTAATCCAAGCTCTTTCTACCCTAAAAATGTCAGACCAAAATTCCAAATTGTCTTGGTGCAAAACATGAAAAATGACACTTTTTAAGGTTTTTACACTATCCAGATCTCAGAATCTACACATCCGACTAGAATAACACTTGGCATGTCAAGAGATCTCCCCCACAAGACTGTGCATGCAAACCTTTTTGCAGATCTGTTGAACATTTGTCAAGTTATTAAAGTGCAAACTTTGAGGTTTAACATAGAAATCCCAGCACAACCCTAACTGTAGTGCTGCTACTGCACCACTATTATAGATATCTAAGCAAACCCCTCCCCCCAACTCAAGCATGACTTGACATCATCTGCTGGTGTTTAATCCTAATTGCTGATTTGCAGGTATTGTATAAGACATCCAGAGGTTGACAGGGACAAACCATTGCAAATTCTGGTTATCATGCTCATGGGGGTGGGGGTAACAACAGGTTAATATTATTGCAACCACTTATGAACATACAAACATATGAAGAAGCCAGCAGAAGAAGGCCATTTGGTCTGTCTAGTCTGCTCATATTGGAGGGTCCACAGCTTACGCTACTGTCCCTGCCCCTTCCCCACTCCTCCCATCCTCCTTACCCATGATCCTTACCTTCACCCTATGCCTATCCCAGCTTTTCTTGAAGCTGCCCACTGTCTTCAATGATACCACCTCTTCTGGAAGCACATTCCAAGTGTTCACCACCCTTTCCATGAACAATGGTTCTTCGTATGACCTCATGAATGAACTGTGAAGAAATTGAAGTCCCGCTCTGTTCTTTTGTGACCCGACCTTCTCCTTTCCTGAATCACAAAAACAATTCATGAAAGAACTATCTCGGCTCATGAAAGAAGATGGGACTTAGTTTTTTTCATAGTTCTTTCATGAGTCGACCTTCTTTCATGATTTTTTTTCATGATTCACAAAAAAAAAGGGTGGCTCATGAAACGAGCATGGAAAAAACTAAGTCCTCCATTGTCTTTCATGAGCAGACATTTTTCTTATGTGAGTTCTGTCATCAGTCACAAAAGAAGAGACTGGCTAATGAAAGAGCTATAAAAAAAGCACTAATTGCCACCATCTTCTTTTGTGAGCCATGACTCTTTTTTCATGTGACAGCAATCTTCTTTCCTAAGACTCATGAAACAAGAAATTCTGCTCATGAAAAAAGCCTCAGTAAGGATTTTTGGAATGCCCCAAATCATATTTTGGGGCCATTTATTGAAAAACAAACTCCAGAATCGAGCTAAGTAACTCATGTTTAGATAGATTTGTGTTTTGGTTTTTCTCCAAGGCATCATTTTTAATGGGTTTTCACATTTTATTTTGAAAGAAACAGAAACAAGATGCCTGACATATTAAAGAAGAATTTTTCTCACAAAAGAAGCCTTTCAGCTTACAATAGAAGATTCTTCTTTAGTGAGCTAGAAATTCTTCTTTCATATCCAACATCTAAATGAAAGACCCTGCTGAGCATGCCCAGAACCAAACTTTCAGATCCTTATAACCAGGGCCACTGGAAAATTGTGGAAAATTTTACCCAAAAATGCGGGGATTTTCTTGCAAAAAATGCAGGAAAATTGCGGGGGTTCACTATACATCTCAACTGCCCCCTAATAAATATTTTATTGTTTGCTGCAGCATGTACTGATCACATAAATTGTTAGATAAATGTATTGCCACTTGTAAATGCTTTTAATATGAAGAAAGATATGTGTTTTTGAAATGCACTGTAAACTAATCATTATGTAACATATCTTCTAAAAATCAAGACATCTAAGTCATGCAGTGCTAACTAGATTTTATTCAGTAATTTACAATTAATCTGTACTGAATACATCATGAAACAACATATTTTGCCAGTTTCTAGATGTTAAATAATGATGCCTGCTTAAACTACTTGCTTTGGTGCAACAACAAAATAAACAGATAACCGGGGTGCCTAATAAAAGTCTAGTAAGAAAAATGTTTATTTTGTTAAAATAATTACTGTTCTTAATCAGCACTGTAAGTACATTTTAAAATCACAAGATAAAAGTATCAAATTATACCAATAGCTTTTCATTACATCATACAATAGTTTTCAATACATTATACTTTTGTTCTACTCGGTTTGCAGTGATTTTACTTGGGTTTCAATTATTTTGTCTATTTGAAGGTAACTGTTTATACTTAACCTGTTCAGCATGTTTTCAGAAATGTTTCCTTTTGTAGGTTTTGTATGCGAGTATGCAGTTGCGTCAGACTGACATGTGAGGAATCACTGTCACCAATCCCCTCTGAAGCACATTCAAGTTTATAATTAGCAAGGCCATCCAAACTCTTGACACATTTGAATCAAAATCCTTTCAGACTGAAAATATTTATACAAGTAAAATCTACCCTACCATTCAAAAACAAGCATTGTGGTCAAGGCATCATTTAGGTGAATGGGGCACTTTGCACCTTTTCTCACACCTATTGTTTCAATCTCTTTGTCAGCAAAAAATTCTGTGATAGTCTGCTTTAACACAGATTTTAAGTGTTCAAGTCTACATATGCATGACCAGAGGATTCTGAAACCAAAGCAAGGAAGTGAATCACATGAAAGCAGAATCACATTTGACCCCTTCTCACCTCACACTGTACTGTTTTGGTCAAATCCAAGTCTGTGTACTAAACTGTTAGTATATCTGAGTAGATTTCATTGAGAATTTAAATATTTTTATACAATTTCAGTCAAAAATTCCATAAATGTAAGAAATTGCAAGAAATTGTGGATTTTGTGTGGAGAAGGGTAAAAATTGTGGAAATTGTGGAAAAATTGCACCCGCAATTTTCCAGTGGCCCTACTTATAACATGGAAAGAGATTAGTATTTTTCACCAAACCAACAAAAGGCACCATTCTAGGAAAGCCCCTTCTACCCTGAAAATTTAAAAGCAAACTTCCAGACCATCTGGTCTGTAGGTGAGAGCAAAAGGAAAAAAAAAAGAAAAAAAAAAATGCTTTTTTCCACTTTTTGCACTTTTCAGATCTTGGAATTTGGACATCTGAGTGGCATAAAACCTACTAAATCAAGAGACTTTGCCCCCCAGATCATGCATGCAACATTTTGTACAGTTTTACTGAATGGGAGCAAACCTTTTAAGGTGCAAAGTTAGGGGTTTAACACGTAGCACACTACTCAGCCCTAATGTATCAGTACTGTGTCTGTTGTGGTTATAACAGTGCATTTTTGAGTTCTTTGGTTGAGAGAACTGTGAAGCATAGCTAGGCAGTTCTGGCACCCAAAAAAATCAATAACCATTAGAAAGCATTTATTTTTGTTTTCCATAGAGAGCTATGTAAGTGACTACAGTACATGAAGATCTCTTACACAGCCAAGAGGTCTTCATGCACTGCAGTTCAGAATGAAAACCATGTTCTGATTCTGGAGTTTTTATCTCCTGCATGACATTTGTCCATTAGTTCCCATTCTCCACACTCCTGCCCACCCACTCACTTATCTGCTATCCCGCCCTCCAGATTGTTCAGCCAGCCACCTGTTACTAAAAAAAAAGAAAAGAAAAAAAGTACTGCCACAATAAACAGGCCAGCTCTGTTTAGCCACATCAGTAACATGTCACATACTTTTATTCATCATTAAAAAAATAACTAAAGTGCTGTCAGAAGAAACAGCCCACATCTGACTAGTTGTCCTAAATTATGCCATTTGTGTGCTGTTCCTTGCTTCCCGCATGTAGTTGTGTTGAACAACCCTTCCAATGATGTTAGATGAGTTAGTATCACCTGTGGCAATTCAAGTATTGGAGGACATGGAAGGACGGCTTCTGATGGCATTCATCAGAAAACTACATCCATCAACTGCAGCCTCTCATGCTAACAATACAGCATAAGTGCTCTATTTGACAGTTGCATTCACCTCTGACCTGTCACACTATCCATACACAGAAGTGCCATGATGTCACCGTAACAGAAGCATGGAGTAGCGGATCACAGCTTTCTGCTCAACAGTCTCAAACATTGTATAAATATCATAGTGTGATTATCAACCAGAAATGTCAAGGGGGGGTGGAGAAAAAAAAACAACAATAAAAGGTGAATGGTGTTTTGGAGATGTCTCTTGGCTAATCAAGAGCGTCATCTTGAAACATCTTGTGTTCCAGAATTGCTTTGCTTCACTTTGCAGGCCTTGAATTCAAAAATGTCTGGAGATGACAATCTTGATTAGTGAAGAGGTATCTAGAAAACAACATTTACCTAGACAATAGACACAGGAAATGTGTATTTGAAAGTATTATAAATCATGTTAAAGATTTGTTTTTTTAACTCAACTTGAATTTAAAATCAAGCTGCTAGACTTTGCAGAAAATTAAAGAAACCACTGTATAATGAAATAGACTACAGTATGCTTACTAAACTATACATTTTAGAACTGTTTACACGAAATAAACTTTTGTGTAAGAAAGGAGTGCTTGGAATGTTTAGAATTATAAAATGGCATGGCATTTTTCTGGCTTCTGATACCATTCTAAACTGTGGTATTATCACAGTACAAAATCACTCTTCTTTAAAAGTCCCTGCCATCAGCCTTTTCACTCTCAAAGAAAATCAATGTGCCTTGTCAACCACAATTTTCCATCATAAACATGGCTGCTACTTTTAATCACAAAATACCTTCAACTAGGCCCCAAAAACAAAACTAAATTTAATTTAAAAAATAATAATTAAATGTTATTTGCCCTCATAGTCATCTTCTTATACACACCCATATAATTAAAAAAAGAAAAATACACACAAAAAAATGTACAGTTTAATTTCTGGTGTTCCTTTGCTGACCATGAACAATTCTCCTCCTATCTCACCTAATAACCCTTGGTTGTTACACACAACCCTGATCTGAAGCCCCTACAGAAACTTATTAAGGACTTATAAACAATGTTCAGTTAGGGTGACACCTCAAAATGCATCTTCCAAGAACCACCTTTACTGTCTTTCAAACAACCACCTAACTTATCCAACCTAATTGTTAGAAGCAAACTTTCACCTGACCAAAACAATCGGACACTAGGAGTCACCAAACCCTGCAATATCCCTAAATGTAAAAGACATGAGCACATTTCCACTTCAGATCTTATCAATATCCCCATAACAAACAATTCAAGGATGTTATACATGTTGATCCCAGAATGCTGTCTGTTACAGCCAGTGCAAGATGTGTCCATGCACTGGCTATGTGAGGGAAAGTGGGAATCCCCTTTGAACCTGGATGAACTCAAACAGGTATGACAAAAAGATGAAAAAGACTGAAAAGCCAGTGGGAAACATTTCTCACACTCTGATCACTCCATTGTTGACCACTCTGCCCTGGCTCTTAAGGGAAATTTCAGAAATATACAAGAAAGGTGGGCTTACGAGGTCAAGCTTGTTTTTCTTCTCAGTACAACAACAAAAAAAAGAGGGGCTGAATGTAGACTTTAGTTTCATGACCCAGGCCATTACAGAATTTAAACTGACAATTGCCTTTCTCTTGTCTTGGGTGTATTTGCATTTCCTGCACATGTTATTTTTATATATATTATCTCTTACATTTGTGATAAGTTTTAGTGTGCCTTTATACATTAACATGGTTTTATTTATTTTATGTTTGTTTATATTGAGTGTCTGCTGTCTTCTTGTAGATATATATGTGTGTTTATGCAGCATAGATATATACACATAAATGCCTTTGAGCTCATGTACACTCACACACACACACACACACACACACACACAGAGTTAGATTTTAGGGAGACTTACAACATTAACATTTAACAATTTATAAACCTCCTTCTGTCACATTCTATCTATGGAGAGGAGAATGATTTACACCCAATTAGGATTTCAAAGATTGTTTTTTTTTATCTCTGAACATTTCCAATTATTTTACTTCCTTATCAACAGAACTGTCAGATCCATGTGTAAATTTTTTTCATGAGTTCTACCAAAGGTATCTAAGACTGATTCTCTGTTTATCCTGCCTTTATCTGATGTAGGGCTCTGCGTAACCTGAAACCTTATATTCTGTAAATCTCTGAAAGTTTATATTCTATAACTCTCTTGTTGGTCCAATAAAGGGTATTGAATTACCCACTTTGTTCATCTGATTACCAGTGACATCTCTGCTGTTTAATCTGCTATGGATAAAACTGGAGCCCTGGTTCCATCTGAGGGCTTCTGTTGTGTGAGTGTGGGGGTGAGCATTCTGCCAGCAGAACTGAGCAAAGATTTGAATTATTATATTCCACTCATGGTAAACATTCCATATCTTGAATGTAGGAAAGACATAAAGGAAACAAGGTAGGGGAAAAGGAGGAAATAATATAAAGAAGAAAGAGGAATAGTGAGGAAACAGGTAAATGGGGACAGGTTGAGGAAAATAGAGGGTCCTATAGCTAACTTCAAAAAAATATATATTTTACTGTGCATAAAATTAGAAACTGAGATGGCAAGGCACTGCTGGGATGTGTTGGGACTATTTTGTTTGGTGGATAAATGTTTATAAAAAGAACAATGAAAAATGTTTAATATTATTGTATTTTGGTGCACTTTTTTTGATATGTACTTTGTGCTCCTTTTTCCCTGGCTGCCCCCTTCGAACCACCTCCCTCATCCCATCACTTGGCTTCCCCAGGACTTACCTTACTCCTGATGTCCTCTGCCACAGGACTTTTGCAGAGTGTGCCCAGCCACTGGTGCAGAGCCTATGGGGGGGGGTCAGTCCTCATCTTGCCTCAGGGGGGTTCTGTTTTTCCTCCCCTTACTAACCCCAGAGCCTCACCCATCCATGGTTGGGCATTTGTGTGGAGGTGAGCATGCACACCGGCACCAAAGACAGCTCTGATCTGCCCACCCAGCCTAGCACCAGCTCTCCCCAATGCCCAACACTGTCATCAAGCCTCCACTCAGTGGCAGCCAAGAGCTGGGGAGGCCTACCACCCCAACCCAGGGAGGAGAGGAGAGCAGCCACTCTGATCCCTCCTCCCCAGCTGACCCCCAGCTTCCCGTGCTTGTTCCCAAACATGGGCTGCTGGCGTGGTGAGAGGTAAGGCATCCAGCACCTCAGCCCTCTGTGCCACTGGCTGGCTTTTTTGTGCACTTTTTCACCCCCAAAGAAAAAATATCTTGTATCCATTTTATAGTCACAGTAAGACACTTCAAGGTGTGCTTTGTGGTGGGATAATAGCAATTCTTAGGTGATGAAAAGCACTCTGTGATGCCTCGTGCCTCACGACAAATCTGAGGTGTATCATTATACAACCACAATGCATTCCCTGCCATATCTTATTGCTTAAACAATCCTGACTAGCCAAGAATGATGTCACAGTTTATAATGGATTGATAAGCTCTGAGCTAGTCTTCTACTGTAGTCTACCTGGTGTCCCTCTCTGGTGCTAGGTAAGCAAGCCCATGTATGGGAGGCTATTACAATAACCTACTGAATGGGAATGAGATACCTGAGCAGGCAGGAATGCAATTTTGTTTCTGCGGCCCCCTTGTTATGGATTGGGTTTATATGAACATACAAACATACAACTATTGCAGTGGAAGAAGGCCTATTGGTCTATCACGTCTGCTCATAATGTGGAGCCCTCAGTGGCTACTGAGGGTTCTGTCACCCCTCCCCTTCCAATTCCTCCCCCTTCTTACCTACCCCTGACTCTAACCTTCCCCTTCACTCAATCCCACCCTCTTTTAAATCCTTCTATCATCTCCAGGGAAAACCACTCTTTCACTTAATAAATGCCTCCTGATCTCTCCTGAACCTTCCCCCTGCCAATTTAAGGCAGTGTCCCCTTGTTGTTTGCTTTCACTAAGACAGAAAAGGCTCTCTGTGTCCACTTTATTGATACCTTTCAGGTACCTAAAAGTCTCAGTCATGTCTCCCCTTTCTCTCCTCTCCTACAGCGAGCACGTATTGAGGTTCTCCAGCCTCTCTCCATATTTCCTGTCCTGCTGACTCTGAACCAGTTTTGTTGCTTCTCTCTGGACCACCTCTAGCAAGGTTAGCATCCTTTTTCAGGTCAGAATGCCAGTATTGCATGCTGTACTCAAGATGTGGCTGCACCAATGATGTGTGTAGGGGAAATATGACCTCCACCTGCCTGCTGGGGTTTCCCATCAAAATAGAGAAGGAATAAGAATGAGGGAGTAATAGCGAGTGAATAACAATGAATGGTCCATGAGCGAAGTGGTCATCACAGTGCATGGTTGTACCAGTGATTCTGGTAGTTGTCAGCAGAAATGTAGATCAGGCATGTAAGCTGGCTGGTATGTGCTGTGAAGTGCTTCTATTATTATAGCTTAGAAGTTAGAGTCACCACCTGAGTGTGCTATGTCCACCAGCCCTGGGTTTGTTATTCAGGGTTCCTGGTTTGTTTGTTTTTTGTGAAAGTGTTGTGTCCACCATTGCATCTCTCCCTTAGTTTTGTTCCCTTCCCTGAGTTTCTGTCTCCCCCTCCAGTGATGATTATAAATTGTAAGCGGGGTGCAGGGGTTGTAGGGGGTGGGGCCCTACACCAGAAAGTCACTGCAGGTAAAATGTAGTGATTTGGGTGTGGTAGGTTCCCATTCTCCTTCCCACATATGCCCCCAGAATCAGCTCCCTCCACATGCTGCCCCTCCAAGTTCCATACCCCCCTTGCACAGCTGGAGATTTGGTCAGTGAACTGGGTTGGTGATTTTAACTTCTTGATCTGCACTGTTTTGCTGGTCATGGTTTTTGGTTTTGCTGTTTTTCCTTTGCTGTTGTTTGTCCTTGACGTTTTGCTGGCACTGTTTTGACATGGAACCCCTGCTGGGGATTCCACTGACAGTGCAGCCCAGCATTTTGTTGACTTTGGCCTCCACCTTCCTGTACTGTGCAGAATGCTTCAAGTCACTAGTGATAGTCACCCCCAAGTCCTTTTCTTCCTCAGATTTAGTTAGCAGGACCCCCCCAGGCTGTACTCCATCCTCAGGTTCCTACTTTCCATGTACATGACCTTGCACTCTTTTTTGCATTGAACCCAAGTTGCCACATTTCTGACCACTTTTCCAGCCTGTCCAGATCCTCTGTAAAGTCTTGTATTCCCTCTGCTGTGTCCACCTTTCCACAGAGTTTGGTGTTGTCCACAAACAGGCAGATCTCACCCTTTATGCCATCTTCAGTGTTGTTAATGAAAACATTAAACAATACCAGTCCCAGTACTAAGCACGGGGGTGGGAAATAAGGTGGTAACCTGGGTAAGAAACTGGTTAGGAGATAGGAGGCAGAGGGTGGTGGTAAATGGAGTTTGCGCTGAGGAGGGGAGAGTGACCAGTGGGGTACCTCAGGGTTCAGTGCTGGAGCCAGTCCTCTTTAATGTTTTTATTAGTGACATAGCGGAGGAGCTAGAAATAAAGGTCTGCCTCTTTACAGATAGTGGACACTCTTGGGGGGTGAAAGGATGTTAAGAGATTTCAAATAGCTGGAGGAGTGATCAAAGGTTTGGCAGCCAGGGCTGAATGCAAAAAAGGGTAAAATAATGCACTTGGGCTACAGCAACCCGGGTGGAGTACAATGAGAGGAGAGAGACTTGCAATGACCAAGCAGGAAAGGGTTTGGGATTCAAAGAAACAACTTGTTAAGTCATAGTCTATTAGATTGGTCACTGGTTTTGGAACTTTATTTGTTCTGGTCTTAATGGGTTCACAGCCAGTATTCTTGTTCGGCTGAACAAAGTAGGGAATTGAACAAACTCTGAAATAGAGGGAACAGGGTCTGTGAGTTGTGTTGTGATAATTTAATGGTATCTGACATGTTTTAACCAGTCACAGTACAGGATATTTGACACCCATTTCACACAACAGACTGGCTACAAGACATAGATTACAAAACATTCTGATTATCTGTCCAGCTGTGGAGGATATTTAGCAAATATGCAACTGACAATGTTTGCATACCCCTAAAACCCTAACATTTTAACTTTCAAATCTTAACCATATTTGAAAAACTGTAGGGCACAAAACATCATCATACTAATCATGGGAACTTTATTTTTTCAGGTTTTTTTCAAATGTTCCTTAATGCAAGAAAAAATAAAAATAAGGAACTTTATTAATTTTACCCCCTTTCTAACTTTAATTTTAACTTTAGAGCTGCTCACTCAGTATGCACATTGACCAGAAGGTAGCACACACTAAATACTAAGTTCCTAACTTTAAAACTTACTGAGAGATCAGCTAACAAATATCCATTTTTTTTTATAGAAGCACTACTGTATTTGTAGGTCACCCTTAAGCAGTGCTACAGTTTAGCATTGAAAGTTTTCTCTTTCCTATTTTGAGATACCTGAACCACAAAAATAGCATTTGGGGCCTTTAGGTATTGTAGTTCTAAATTAGATTTTGAACTTTTGGATTCTAATCTTTTAAGAGCTAATTCAGGAAGATGTTGCACTACCGGAATGGTCCAAGATGGCAGAGACACTGACCGAACGAGAGGGGGCTCAACTGCTGCCCTCCGAAGTACAGCTTCAAACAATCTTAACTTGATGGTGATTAACTTTTTGAACACTATATTTTGGGTTAAATTCTACTTTATTTCTTTCTCAACTACAATTCCAGTCAGGATGAGAGGATGGTGAATGTCAAAAAAGGACACGACAGATTAAGTTAAATCTGTATTTACATCTCATCTGAAAATGTAAGGATAGAAACAGATATTAATTGTAGAGTTATATTGTGAGTGTGAGCCAGGAGCTATTTCAACTTAAATCTTTTCTTCATTTGCCAAAATAATGTGAGAGAGATACAGGAGGACTGAGCACGAAGAGTGGCAGTGTAAATGAATAACTTAACATACAAACAGCATGCCTTTTTCTTTTCTTTTTATAAAAGGTGCTTCCTCTGCTCCCTTTTCTCTCCCCCACCCTAGACATGAGTAAAACTAAATTCCTTTACAGTTTATTCTCCAGCCTATTGTGAATCAACACTGTTCCTGATGGACTGAGTGTGTATTGTCCTATTATACTGGCTGCTGAAGTGTATAGATGTTGACTTAGAGAATAGCTGTCATGGCTTTATAGGAGAATATCTGGACCCTTGGATAGAATGGGAAACTAGAACACAAACTAACTCCCTCCTCTCAAGGAAGGTCAGATAAGTGGAATCAAACAAAAACATTTTGAAAATCATGAGGAATATGATTAACTGAAGTAGAAAAGAAAAGGAGGGACAACATTGCACTGCAGTACATACTTGATTGTTCCCACCAGTTCATTGTTTGCCTGTTGCATGTTTGTTGCCCATTGGGCACTTTCATAAAGCACAGAAACCATACCTTATTAATCAGATACTCAAGTCACAGACAGCATTTTCACATGTCTATTTGTATTTAATACAGTGCGTAGAAGCTGCTCTTGATTAATGAAGGATGGGAAGTAGTGTGAAGCTTACCATAACTTTATGTCTAAAGTCATGTATTTCTCATGCTGTTTCCTCCTTCCTAGCCCCCCCGTCTCCTTTGGTCTCAGACAACAAATTCAATATTAGCATTGCTTTAGAGTTTTCCATAACTGACCTAGCCATTTGCAATTGATGGTAGAGCCTACAACCCTCAGTGAAACACAATGCTGTGAGACGCCACATGGCACACCATTAAAAGGGTCAGAACTCCTTCATTATGACTAAGGCCATAAGGCAGCCATAATTGCAACTATTTACATTCTTTTATGACTTGATGCCTTTGTCGTATTTTAGGCATTGCCGTTGCTGCTATAGTTTGGAATTTACTTGAAGATAAACTCTTTGACCAATCCCTTAGCATTAGAGAGGGAAGAGCCAATTCAGATTAACAAAGCTGATCTTAAAAGAAATGTTTTGAAATTCATGCTTGTTGTACAGCATACTCCTTGTGCATAGCCCTGTAAAGGTAAGCCCTTTAGAAATAGATGGAGTTGGAAATCGGGAGTTTACTCTGAGGTACTGATACATAATCCGATAAACATGGATAGAGCAGAGTGGCTTAAGATATAAGCTCTTTGTTCATGAAACTTAAATTACACTTTTTACTCTTGATACCACCCTCAATTTTCTATGTTACATGATATATCGGGAGTCTATTGAGGATGATAACCTCTAAAGGATTGTGGTCTAGCAATAAGGGAAATAACCAGCTGCTGAGTTTAAAAAGTGGTACAGGTAATGAATACAGGCAACAAAGGTAATAACTCTGTACCCTTCATACACATTTGAACTCTCCACAACAGTGCACAATACTATTTTACATTTACTTTGTCTTCCTTATTTTGTGGGTATAAAAGCTGTTAACCACAAATAAGTCAGGAATAACAACATGAAAACACTCGAGGTACCAAAATGGCGATGGTGGTGGTGGGTGGGGTGCTGTCAAAAAATGTTCACCATACCAAAGAAGTAGCAGCTTGGATAAAATCAGGAAAATCAAGTAACCTGGAAGGTGAAAGCATAATAATAGCAAAGAAATAGTCAATGGCATAAAGAACCTTAAGATACACAAGGCAAGGCAAATTTTATTTTTCCAGGTGCCCAATCCTGAGGCTCTGGGTGTCATACAATAAAAACACACTATCAATATAAATAAATAAATGTCAGGTAAAATAACAATAACAATAACAATAACATCATAAAATAAATATGGTCTGTGACAACATAGAACCATATTAAAACAGATACTCAGAGGAAAAAGGAAAAAGGAGGGTCTCCCAAGGATATACATGGTCCAGGAATGCCTGACAAAACACGAGGGCCTTGAGGTGGGCCTTAAAAATCTCAACTGATGGGGCCTTCCAAACAGATGAAGGGAGCAAATTCCACAGGATGGGGCTGGCTACAATAGATGCTCTGTCACCAGCAGTTTTAAGCCTCATCCTGGAAATCACCAGGAGGCCCCTAGAGGAGGACCAGAGGGAGTGGACCAAGACAGCAGGTGTGAGAAGGCCTGACAGATAGCCAGGGCCCAACCCATGTAGGGCTTTAAAGGTGAGCATGCCCACCTTAAAGAGGATCCTCCACCTCACTGGCAACCAATGTAGTTCACGCAGCACCAGGCTGATGTGGCAGAATTTCAACTGCCTCATCAGCAACCTGGTGGCTGCATTCTGCACTAGCTGCAGCCAGTGGAGGTCACCCCCCGAGACCCCGAGACTGAGCGCATTATAGTGATCAAGTCTGGATGGCATGAAGGCATGCACTAAGGTGGGGAGATCCATGGACAGAACTATGAACTTAACCCTGGTGATATTCCTGAGATGGTAAAAGCTGGCCCAGACAATGGACAACACCTGAGATTCATATGTCAATCCGCTGTCAAAGGGAGCACCCAGATTTTGCACCCTAGAGGAGGCCTTCAATGGCACAGATCCCAGAAATAAACCAGTTTCGGCCCCAGAGGCCTTTTCCATCCTCTATTTGACTCCACCACCAGTACCTCCATTTTAACAGGGTTCAGTTGTAACCTGCTGGAGGCCATCCAATCATTGATCCCTGCAATGCAGTTATTTAGTACTTCCACCACACTGGATGTTCTGGGGGCAAAGGGAAAAATACATCTGGGTATCAGCATAGCAATGAAAACCCTGACCGTATTACCTAATGAGCTCACCCAGGGGCAGCACGTACATGGCAAACAACATTGGTGACAAAATCAAACCCTGAGGTACTACACATGACAGGAGGCTAGGGGAGGAGGAGAAATTCATTATCACTATCCGTTGCCTTCTATTCATGAGGTAGGACTTAAACCAGCAGATGACAGAGCCAGTGAGTCCACAGAATTCCCTCAGGTGGTCAAGCAACACACAATGGTCTACCATGTTAAAGGCTGAAGAAAGACTGAGGAGGAGGAGAATTGTCCCTTCCCTCTGATCTCTAGCCCTGAGGAGGTCACTGTGCACCCAAACTTGTGCAGTTTCTGTACTGTGCCTCACACAAAATCCAGACTGGAATGGCTCATAGAGATCAAAGGCCATGAGGTGTTCCTCAAGTTGCTGTGCCACAACCTTCTCAACAATCTTCCCTAAGAATGGGAGGTTGGAGATTAGATGGAAGTTCACCTTGATGTCAGGGTCTAGAGATGGCTTTTTCAGGAGGGGATGAACAAGTGCCTCCTTCAAGGCATCTGGAAAAATCTCCTGCAACAGAGAGCACTGGACAATTGAGGCAAACACCAGGCCAACAGTGCCAACACATCTCATAAAGAAATGAGTCAGCACTGGGTCCAGTTCACAATATACATGCTTTAACTTGGAAACAACCCCCAATGACCTCCTACACCTACTGGTTTAAACTCCCCTGAACTAGGAGGAGTGCTCAGCGGGTGACCTGGATAATCACTGTAAGCCTCAGTGAGGCTCACTGGTGGAACAGCCTGCCAGATAGTGGACACTCTGTCTGAGAAGAATCGAGCAAACCAGGAGGATCTCAAGTGAGAAGATTTGGGTCATACACAGGCTGGTGCAAGGGAGTCAAGTGCAGCTGACATCACACTATTATAGGTGGCAACAGCCTCAGCTAGGGCCCCCCTACACATGCACTACCCACACTAGATAGATCAGCCACCACCAGAAATCCCTCTGGGGTTAAACCCCTCAAAGGGTGGTAGTTGACCATGTCTGCAGGGGGAGGGCTCTGAGGGGGCCCTGAACAAGAACCCCATCATACAAGGATTGGACAAAATGACCCAGTCAGTCTTGAGGTTACTAACCTCAAGCCCCAGTGAGAAAACCAGGTCCAACATGTGGACACCTTGGTGGGTCATGGAAGAAACTTTTTGTGACAGGCCCAGAGAAGACATGGTCTGGAGAAAGTTGTAACCTAGCCTAGATGATTCGTCATTGGCCCAGACATTGAAGTTCCCAAGGACCAAACACTGGGAGGACTCCAACATCTCACCGATGATGAAGTCGGCTACCTCCTGTAGGAATTCACCCACTGCCCCAGAGGGTGGTAAATCAGGAGAATCCTACTACCTGCCCCAGGACCCCCATGTACATCCACACATTCAAATTAACCTAGTTTTCCCACTGGTGCATGGAGAAGCCAAGCTCAGCTCTAAAACAGATGGCACCTTCCCCCACCACTGCATTCCACTCTGGGGCAGTACACTACCAAGTACCCAGGGGGGATGGCAGCCTCTAGAGCTGGTCCAGCATTGTCACCCACCCAGGTCTTGGTAATGCAAGCCAGATCAACTGAGGAAATCAAGTCTGCAATAGTAGTGGTCTTGTTCCTAATCAAGCTTGCATTATATAGCACTGCCCTCAGGGGACTGGTGAAAAGTGTAGCCTCTCTGGCTACCTGCCCACCCAGTCTGGTGGGACCCCTGGGGATGGGAATCAAACATATCTCGCCTCTTCCAAAGACCTATCAACTCCCAGGGCACCTTCTGCACCCGACAACCTCAATCCTGCCCCCTCCTATGGTACACAGGGTGCCCCACCACAAACGATCAATGCGACTCCTCTTTATGCTGACTTCTCAACAGTGACATGCTATAGTGATGGACACAGGGAGGTCTGTAAAGGGCTGCAGATTGAGAAGCTGGGATGCCCCATACACTATCCTGGCCTGCCTCAGACCCCCAGCCCCCAGACACATGGTGTCCAAACAAAAGGCCCCTGAAAAACTAACATAATTACTCAAATCCAGCCACACTACCAATACAAAATACAGTCCTAGTCACTCAAGCCACCTTCCACACAACCTAAACTATAAAACCCCAACGACCTACCCCACATCCACCCAACCACCAAAAGGAAGTAAAAGAAAACAACAGTGGAGCCTTAAAGTTCAAAGAAGCAAAATATCCCTGTATCCCTTAAGTTAAAGCCCAACTGAACTGGGCAAAAATATGGCAAATATGTATGACACAGTTGTGTACAAATAACAATCTTTTCAGACTTCAGATTTCTAGGTAGGGGTTCTCTCACAAGCCACTGCCTCAGGGTCAGAACTTATGAGAAGATAAACAGGACAAAATTTTGTTTTGAGTGCAGGAGGGGAGATCCCTGAGGTGGAAAAGTTACCAGAGAGTTGAAGGCCAGGCAGTCCAAAACCCCCCAACGATAATCCAACAGGGGGTGGGGTGGGTTAGGAAAGACCACAGCAAGATACTGGACACAAAACAAAAAGTAAGAAAAATACTGAGTAAAAAAATAATAATCATAAAATCACAAATTATACACTGAGAAACCATATAGATACTCAAACAGCAATTACAGAAAATAAAGAGTCTGCAGAAGAAGAATCTGATGGAAGTGGAAAAAAGATGACTGATCAGAAAAATAGCAAAAGCAGACAGAAAAAAGATAAAAAGTAAAATGGGGAAGAAAGAAAGACTAGGCTTGAACTCTGGGGGGGGGGGTTACAAGACAGTGAAAAGAAAGATCAGGAAATCGAGGAAGACCATAGCAAGATTTCAACGAGGCTTTAAAGGCCTCCACTGAGCTAGCTGAGTGACTGTGGAAAGGGAGTGAGTTCCAAAGCATAGGAGCAGCCACTCCAAAAACTCTGTCACCCAAGGATTTAAGTCTGGCAGGGGGCTCACCAACAGACCAACATCATTGGAGGGGAGAGGGTAAACTGGATGGTATGGAATCAGGAACTGTTTTACAAAAGATGGATTTGATACAATGAAGAAGCAGCCTAACTGAACAGGTTGCAGCTATTGCAAAAAAATATTAAATCTATTATGGAGAAAGAATATAGAATTCACAGTGTTACCCCCAACCCAACTTAAAGTAATATTACATGGCAGAACTAGGATTTTACTTCACAGCAGAAGCTGCATCCATGATAAAAACTCTGTTATATGAAGAAGAAAAAGATGCTTACAGAAAGTCTAAACCAGACAATATAAATCATTTAGTGAAAGAAAATACAAGTCAGAAAAGTAGTCCACCCCCCCCCAAAATAAAAACAAAAGCTGGCCCTAATCAGGACTATGAAAAGATGAATGCAATAAAAATGACATAGTTGGTCCACAATTACAAGAAAATACTGAAACAGATGAAACACCTGAAGTACATGAAAGATCTGAAAAATCAGACAATTTGGAAATACAAAATAAGGCACAAGAAGAAAACACAGAAGACACTTAGAATGATGCAGCCTGAATTTAGAGACTTGTTTTGATTAAACTGCTGTGTAGAGAATGTACAAAATGACCAGGAAAAAGTAAGAGAGAAGGTGGGGGGGGTGACATGGAGAAAAAAAGGAAAATACAAAGGAGTGGGGGATAAGTGAAGAGGAGGGAAGTGAGGAGAAGGGAATAAAAAAAGAGGAAATGAGGCAAGAAGAAGGGGGATGGAATAAAATTTAAAGAATTAAAAAAGAAAGGGGGGTTAGCAACTTTGCTATATTTTTCTAGTGAACAAAGACAGAGCAGATTCAGGAGCTTTGAAAAGGACAGGAAATCATTTCTAATTTGCAGCTGTTTTTAAAGTCCTTAGTTTCAGAAAATATATTTGTTCCCCTAAATTATTCACATTTAACTGTACCTGAATAAAAAGTGATATGAGCCACTATACTTGGCATTGTTTTGTTATTACAGGCAACATTCTGTAACAGTTCTCTTGATGGAAACTGTGATATGGAGTTTTAACTATGTCACAGTTTGTGCATAGAACTCTGAACAAGGTTCCGATAGGTGAAGTAGTTAACATTTGTTACACAAACGATGACATAATAAAAACTAAACTGTAGGTTCCATGAAAAGAGCTGTGTAACATGTTGTCTATAAAAAGAAAATTGAAAATACAGTTTTTAACATCACTGTTATTTATGTCATTGCTATAAATAGGAACATTATAACTGCTGCAAATTAGCACATATTTCCTGTCCCCTTCCAGATGCTAGTTTAGTGGGCACTTATGTGTCCATACTTCAATCCTGAGGGTGATGGGGGTAGATATGTGACATTAAGAAGGTATTTGTAAGGGGGGGAGGAGACAAAGGGCTCAATTTTCAAAGAGTAATGTGGGGCTTACGTCAAGCCCTGCATCACACCTGTTTTTTGGGCAGCTGAGCAAAACTCATTTGATGTAACTGTACCCGATATTAGTACATCAAGCACAGTTGCAATATTTTCCTCATTTTACGGCAGCTTGCTCCAATGACTTTGGCACAAGCCCTGTAAAAAGGGTATCACTACATAATACCGACACTCAGAATCCTGACATTCAGGGTCCTGAGCGTGGTAGCCCAACACACACACACACACTCAACAGAACAGAAGCTGGTGTCAACAGGGGTAAGATAGCAAATGTGATGAACCGTACCCTACCCCTAGTCAGGCAGCACAAGGGAGAGGAAAACACAGAAGCTGGCCAAACTGCTCCCCTGGCATGGAGGACTAAGCAACAAGCATCTTGGAAACCATGGCACTCCAGTCCTGGATTCTGTTTCAAGGACAAACAGTTTTGTGTGGGGCTCTTCTGCCTCCCCATAATTTGTTTTAACCTACTCTGAGTTTCAATCCCTTTTGAAGTTGTTTATTTTTGTTACGGGGGTGCCAGGGGCTTGCCCCTGCATTGCACCAAGACCCTATCGGTCTTTCGACAGTCTGTCTCCTGAACTGGGGCTTATGGAGTTCAGGAGACTGACTGTTGGAATTCCATATTAAAGCCATAAAAAGGGTCCCCCAAATGATGCAACTTAGGCCAGGAAAAAGCTGGTCTAGCTTGCAGAATGTGGTGTTCAGGATTGAAAATCCCGATCACTGGTTGGGAAAATGCCACAAGCCACATGCACCACACAATCAGCACACCAGGGGCTTCTAGCATTCTTGGGGCTTTGAAAATCAAGCCCAAGATATCAGTTTTTTTATATATCAGCTTTTCTTTCTCTTTTTATGCAATATCTAGAGTTGGGAACTTTGAGTTGGGAAGAAGAATATAAGATAGTGATGGAAGGGAGTAGTAGGAGGGGAAAGGGAAAAACATATTTTCAGTTATTAACATAAAACATACACATTTGCCAGCAGAAACAGGCACCTGGTCTATCAAGTCTGTGCAAGTATGCAGCTAACACCCTTACCTTGCAGTTGCCTCACCCCCTCCCAATTACCCCCTGCCTAGTCTGCCTCCTTCATTTTATAACCTGCAGCTTCACACTTACAATGACAAAAAGGCAGCATAGACAAAGCATTGTGGGCAAATTAAATGATTCTGTGAAAGCAAAGCATTATAGAAATAACTATATATATATATATATATATATATATATATATATATATATATATATATATATATATATATATGTCAAAGTAAAATTTGCAAATCTGATAAATACAAATGATAAAAAGTGCCATTTAATTTAGTTAGCTACATCAGATATGAGTAATCTAAATCAGCAATATTGTTGTAGATTTGCCTTGTGGAATGTAAAAAGAATAACAGACCATGTCAAAATGAGAAGTGTGATAAATTATTTGAATTCTAAACTAACTGAAGTAGGAATACTATAGGAAACACACTTTATTATGAAAGATGCCAAATACTGTGCAAACCTATTTAAAGCAAATGGGTATCATACCACATATGACTCGCACTCAAGCGGGGTAGCTACGCTGCTAAAATAAAAAAAAATGTTGCTACACTGCAAAAAAATCTACTGTCGATGCAGACATCGATATGTTATTGTGGAGATTCAATTTAAAGATAAGACCTTTATGCTTGGAGGAATATATGCACCTAATGAGGCCTCACCACTATTCTTTACAAACATCTTGTCTTTATCTCAATGCCCATCTCTGTATATGATAGCAGGAGAGTATAATTTAACTTTGAGAAATATTGATAGATTATTAGGTAGTAATAAAACAAACAAAAAAGAGCAGTGCCAATTATAAGTAAATATGTTAAGGACCTTGGGCCTTGTGGGTCCATGCAGACATAAATTCCCAGATATGGAAGTTTATTCTTTTTTTCTGAAGTACATCACATACACTCTAGAATGGACTTTGTACTAATCTCAGTAAGTGTATTAGAGAATATCCACAACTTTACTTATGGCCCAGTAATAATCTCAGACCATGCCCCCATGACATGGAATATAGTGCTGAGGGGGGGAAATACAAAGGTATAAATAATGAAGACTGGACCAGGCTCTGCTTGATGATCCATATTTTGAACATTTTAGGGAAGTGGAGTTACCTAATTACTTTAAAGAAAATAGTATGGGAAAAACCTTACAATAAGGGATGCGCTAAAACCTACAATCAGAGTATGTTACTTCTTACAAAGCCAATAGAAACAAAAAGTACACTGAACAATGTAAGCAACTGGGAGAACAATTAAAACAAGAAGAACAGACAAATATTAAAACATTATCTCATACAGACTTGGGAAAACTATTAGTAACTAAAAATAAATACAACTCACTGGCTGAAATTAAAGTTAGATCAGCTCTAACTAGGTCTAAGGCAAATATTACTACAGTATCTAGGAGAGATTACAGATAGATTGCTATCATGGCAACTAAAATGTGAGGAGGCCAGCAAACTAATATGGCATATACTATACAAGGAGAGGACAGCATTTTCTATACAGATCCAAAAATATAGTAAACATTTTTAAAGACTATTACCAGTCCTTAGACAGGAACGGATAAGCACAGTTCCTTGATAAGGCTAGCCTCCCATCACTATCAGAATTGCAGAAACAAAATCTGGAGGGGAAAAGTACTCAAGAAGAAGATATTAATGCAATAAGAGATCTCCCAACAGGTAGCTCTCCAGGCTCAGACTGCATAATAGTAGAATTTTATAAAAAGTAGTACCCACATTAGTAAAAATATTAACTAGCATAAAAGATACGCAGACTATGCCTCCTTCTTTCGCTGAGGAACATATAATAGAAACATAGAAATATAGAATCTGTCTGCAGATAAGGACCATACGGCCCACCTAGTCTGCCCATTTTCCTACTTACTGCTGCAGCCCCAGATCTTATTTGCTCTGCAGTTCTCCTGCTCGTCACATCTCAAGAGTACCCTTATATCTGTTTCATGTACTCTTGAACCCTTGCATTGTTTTCTCTCCCATCACTTCTGCTGGAAGGCTGTTCCATGGCTCCACCACCCTTTCAGTGAAAGAGTACTTCTTAACATTACCCCTGAGCCTTCCACCCTTCAGCCTCATATCATGTTCCCTTGTTCTTGTGCAGAGTTTTCTCTGAAATATGCTTTCCACCTGTACCCTGTTTATTCCCCTAAGGTATTTGAAAGTCTCTATCACATCTCCCCTCTCCCTTCTTTCCTCCAGTGAATAGATATTAAGGTCCTCAAGTCTTTCTTTGTAGAACTTCTGGTGCAGTCCATGTACCATCTTCATTGCCCTTCTCTTGACTGCCTCTATTTTGTCAATCCAGAGATGTGGTCTTCAGAACTTTACACAGTACTCTAGCAAGGCCTCACCAGTGATCTGTACAGTGACATCACCACCTCTTTCCTCCTGCGTGCTATGCCTCTCCTTATGCACCACAACATCCTGTTTGCTCTCACCACTGCTTTTTCACACTGATTGTTCACCTTCAGGTCATCAGTTGTGATAACCCCCAGGTCTCTAAACTGACTTGCAGTGGCGAGATTTTTCCCACCCATTCTGTACTCCTCTCTTGGATTCCTTTGGCCCAAGTGCATGATCTTGCACTTTTTAGCATTGAAACTCAACTGCCAGACACCCGCGCACTCCTCTAATAGGCTTAGGTCCTTTCTCATTCTATCCAACCCCTCAAGTGTGTCCACTCTGTTGCAGATCCTGAAACCCAATAAGCCTCCAGAGAAACCCACTTCATATAAGTTGATCTTTTTATTAAATGAAGATCGTATTTTATTTTTAATCTTAGTGACATCTTTAAATAAAATAGTTCCACTTTTAGTACATAATGAGCAGGTAGGTTTTGTAGATGGAAGAAAGTCCAACACTTAGAGTCGAAAAAACTTAAAATACAATGGAACAGGCCAGGAATTCTGACACTACCCTGGGTTCCTTGTTTGCAGAGAAGGCCTTTGACAGGGTGGACTGGAAGTTTTTGGAGTCCACTCTGGAAATTGGTCACCTCATATCTGTGACAGTCTCTGCCACCTCTGGTTTTGGGTCAGGAGATGTGAGTCTGAACATGAACTGAGGTCTGCCATGCCTGCTACCCCTTCTTGCCGTCATGGCCACCTTGTAGTGAGATATAAGGCAGATCCATCCTATCTGTCCAGTGCTGCTTGGGGAAGATACTAAATGAGGCAAGTCCTATGTGCATCTTCAGCCTATCAGGTGGACAGAAGAATCCTTGAGGTTAGGTATGGGATTTCAGTAGAAATATTGACTCACAATGATCGGTCTAGGGATGTGTCACCTTTCCCATCTCAGTTCACTGGCCTTTACCTACACTGCAGCAATTAATAGGGACAGGCACTCTCAGAGTTCTTCATTTTCAGAAAGCATCATTGAAAAATCTTTGCAGAGTGTGACCACCACAGTCTGAATCATGTCTGAAGTGGGTTTCTCATTCATTTCAGCTTTGACCAGGGAGGGAATGGAGCTTGGTTGACAGTATGACTACACCCTTTCAACAATAACAGTAATTGGTAATTTTTATTATATACAAACAGGCCAGCTTTCAGCATCTAACAGACTGCTCTGCAATAAAGGAAGAGAAAGATGTTATGAGGCAGACACAACTGTCTACATGCGGGCAGATGTCTGCACTTATTTTCAGTGGCTTGTTGTACAAGTTCATTCCCCTAGTGTCCAACAGGAGATGATTATTTTTCCCTGCCAAGTTTCTGATGCACACTCAGCTGTCTACTTGCCATTTGCCTTCATCTTGGAGGGCTAAGTGAGCCTTGCACAGCACTGATCCCAGTTCCGCTCTACAGATCTGATGTCAGATCTCCTTGCACAGAAATGGAAGGTGCCCCCACTCCCCCCGCGCATGACATATTGCGGTTGCACCACTGGGCTGTTTTTCTTTTTAAGTGCTTTCACTAAGATTTTCATTAAAGGTTGCTCATCATTATGCATCTTTATTAGCCATACCGTATCTGTTATGCAGGCTAGTTCTAGCATTCGACATACTGGTAATCGAGAAAAGCTATTCCTACTACACAGCAACTGAGTAGCCTGTATCTTGCTTCTTATTGTGTAACCTTGAGCAAGTCACTTAATTTCCAAGTACATAATCTGTGAGTAATCTCTCACTGCAACTGGAGATGTTGCAAAATTAAATTTCACATGGCGAAATTGCCATGAAACCGGCAATTTCACCACGTGAAACAGTTTGCAAAATTTCACCGTTCCCCAAAATGTTTTGCTGGGTGTAAAGTTGCAAAATTTCACCCACAGAATGTGGAATTTCACTGCAAAATGCACAATTTTGCCCCAAACAGCAAAATTTCACCTGAATTTCTCCATTCTTTGGGTGAAAATTCACATTTTACTGGCAGAATTTTGCATTACGCATCTGCAAAATATTTCGCAAAATGAGCAGGTTTCGCAAAATATTTCACATAATGAAATTTCTTAATTTCAAACCTCTAAGTCTGCAACCAACAGTATATATGTGTTGTTTGTTATTGTGCCTAGCAGTAACAACATATTATCTCCTCCCTCTGCTGATTGTAAATCACAATAAAATGAAACTTGTATGAAGGGCAATATATAAATCCAGACTTGTTTCCTTTTTCTTTCCTGTCTTAGCCCCATTGTACTATAGAAAGCTTGTAAGCATTATAATGCAGTTCTGTAGGAACTGGTGTTTTCTTTATTTGGAAAGTACACTCAACAACAAATGTTATCTTTTATCTTCGGCAGTGTGATCTCGTGGTAAGACATCAGAACTGTGAACTAGGAGGTCTGAATCCCATCACTAGCACATTGTGACTCACTGTGTGACCTTGAACAAGTCCCTTGATTTCTCCTGTGCTTCAGTCATTTTAAATTGTTCAACTAGATAGAAGCAGGAACCCAATGGAAACAAGATATTGCGTCTCAGTTAGGTTGTCCTGGACAGATGCTGTGTTTTACAAGTGTTCCTCTTTTTGTTGTGCTTTGTATGATTGTTCTTTTCACCCCCTGCCCCCCACCTAACCTCATTATACAGTAGGAGTTGCATACTTGGAACCACCTTTGGACATGGGATTCATGAGCATCCAATCTCCTCTGAGACTGTTGTCAAGTCCCATCTGTGAACTGGCCATGTGGGGATGCTATTCAATGATATGCATAAGACCTTTTGCCCTTGCAGCACCAATGCATTGTTTCCCATGATGGAACATTCTCTGCCAGCCCAGGAAGCAAACAGACCATTGGCAGTTCCCAAGCACTATGATATAGCAGTGCAATGTGCTGGTATTTGGTTTTGTAAAGTCCTTCAAGGCACTTCTAACTTGTACATTTTAAGTATTTGGATTAATGCATTTTTCCCATGCATAATTTTCACTGTTGGTAATTGTCATTCAGGGGACTCTGCCTTTTTTATCACATTGTTTTACTGTACATGATGCTTAACAGATTTGCAGTCAGTAATGTGCATCTGCTTAGATGCTAAATACAAAGATTAAACAAATAAAATGTGTTTGCTTTGAAAAATAAACAGCAGTAAAGGTAATGATTACCTGAAAAAAGATGTAATTGTGCTGTTCTTTATGCTTGCTGCGTATGATAACTACTTGTGATAATTTATTCTGTGATTACATTTGTAACTTTTGTTACTTTAGGTGCATCACATGGGACATCATTACAAATAAGTGATGCTCAATGGTTTTATCCCTTAATAAAAATAAAAAAAATAGAATAAAGTATGAGGTTGGTGTGTGTGTAATGAGAAGTTTACACCCCCTCCAAGATGTTAGATGCTGCATAAAACCCAAGAGTGAAGCTCGAGGAGTTTATTAAAGCATCTAACACTGAGGGTGTGTGTAAACTTTGAGTTTACACACACCACCCTATATTTTATTTTTTGTAATTGCTGGGTCTTCCCTTTTTCATCACAGCAATTATATAAAATACTAGGCTTTCTGGTGCAGCCGGACTCAGATTCTGTTTTTGGCCAGATCTCACATTTTCACTGTGTGAGATTTTAAACTGTTTTAAATTATTTTTTATGCCCCTATATGTGGAAAATGACTGATTTTTGGTTTTAAAATAACTTACTGCCGAGTTCTTCTGCTGGTTGAGTTGGGAGTAAGAAGGCATGAGAGTGGTCAGGAAGCAAGGAACTGCGACGGGCGCATGCACAGGGTGAGAGAAACCATGCAGGTGTTTGCCGTAATAAATACTCCTTTATTACAGTAAATTACAACACAGTTTCCCAATGGGAAAAAAGGGGAGACCCATTAATTATAACAAAATAAATCATGCATTGCTCTGGTTTTGGATCAGCAAGTTTGCAAGCATGAATAAACAGGGCAGGTGATGTTCTAACCTTTCCCTCCTTTCTAATCACACGTGACCACTAAGAACAAATGCTTGCATAATATAAGAGGTTCAGGAGCAAACAAATAAACAAACAAAAAAAACCTTCCCAGATTTTTTCTTATCGAACATAAATTCTAAAGGTATAATGCCTATTGAGTCCTTAATGTCACTCTGGTAATTATGCGATGACCCACATTGATTTCTGGAATTTGGCCAAAACATAAATATGTTATTTTTAGTATATGGCATGTTATTTGAATCCTCTGGCTACAAATATGCATACATCTCCCTCCCTTGGGGAGTTGTTCAGGTGTTTTATACTTTCAATGTAAGAGACATTTTGCAATAATAGGCAGAATATTCTCTCTAAGTCTGACAGTAAGGAGACCATGGAAAGTAACCATAATGCTACTATATTTGTAGATAGATAGATAGACAGAGAGAGATAGATGGATAGATAGATATAGATAGACAGACAGCTAGACAAACATTAAGACAGAGAGGAATACACACACATGCAATTTAAATGTAAATTGGAACTTGTCTGCAGATCATTGGTATATCCAGTCTGCCCATCAAACCCTAACAAACCCAAGATGTATTGTTCATTCTGGGCTATACCCCACACTAACCACACCCATGCTCACAACCCTACTGCTACCACCCTAAGCAACCACTAAGCCCTTCACTCTGTCCCAACCTTGTTGGATAGCATCGATGACTTTGATGCCTGTTGCAACAGCTGACATTGTTCCATGGCTCCATAACCCATTCCGAAAATAAAACTTCCTCACATCCCTCATGAACCCCCCAACAGCTTCCACACATGCCCCTGTGTTCTTGATCCACTACTCATGCTGAATAGTTCCTTGCAGTTCACCTTGCTCATTCCTTTCAGGAACTTGAAGGTCCCTATCATATCACCTCTCTTCTGGCCTCTGCTGTCTCTCTTTCACCCCATTTCTCACCCATTTTATGGTGTCCTTCACTGCACCCAGATCCTCTAGCTTCTTCAGCACCCTTCTGTGAAGCACTGAGTTGAAAGCATTGCCAAAACTGAAGTAGAGTAAAGACACAGCATGGTCCTTATCCACTACTCTCACTATCCAGTCAAAGAATACTATCAGATTGATCTAACAAGATCTGCCTCTCATGAACCTGTGCTATTTAATATCCTAGAGTCCATTGCTCTCTGGGTAATCCATTAGGTCCTCTTTCACTAGTCTTTCCATCCGTTTACCCACAATAGAGGTAAGACTGACAATTCTGTAGTTACACACTTTGATCCTTGCCCCCCCCCCCCATGGACAGGAACTACAGTATGTCTGCTGCTGTACAGTCTTTTGGAACCACCTTTGTCTGAACTGACCAATTGAAGAGCCCTACCAGGGGTTCAGTTAGTTCTATTGCCAATTCCTTGAGCACCTTCAGATGCATCCCATTTGGCCCCAGGGATTTATCTATCCTTAGGTCTTTTAGCCCTTTCTGAACCCTTTCACTGGTAAATACTTGCTGCCTCATCGCAGGGATCCCCTTATATATCTAAAAATAAAAACAAGGTGCTGTGTTAGTATGTGGTCTGAAAGCAAAACAAAATGGTTATATTAAATGCATGCTGAAAATAGAAAATAGAGTTAACTCTCTATTGCTCCATGGCTTCATACCCCTTTCTGAAAATAAAATTTCCCTCACATCCCTCATGACCCCCCCAACAGCTTCCACACAAGCCCCTGTGTTCTTGATTCACTACTCATGCTGACTAGTTCTTTCAAGACAGAGGTCCTCTGCTACTCTATGGCAGAGGACCTCTGTCTTTCTTTGTGACTACAGAACAGAAGTAGTCATTAAGAACATCTGCTTTTTGCCAGTCCTTCTCATTTATGCTACCTCCTTCTGTTAGCCCAACAATTCCTTCATCCATCTTTCCTTTTTCCCCTAATATATATAAAGAACTGTTTTTCACCTCCTTTAACCCCATCCGCACTATGCAGCTTGGTGTCTGAATTTAATTCTCTGACTACCCTTTTGATTTCCCCTTGTTCTCATTTAGAGATGTTGCGAAATTTTATTTCACTGGTGAAGCTACCACAAAATTTACAATTTCACCCAGAGAAATATTTAGCGAAATTGTTGTGAAATTTTGGAATTTCACCAGCAATTACACCTGCATATGCCCCAGCCATTATTTGTATTTTATTTTCCCCTCTCCTTGGTATCTAGTGGTCCCCCAGTTGATCCCCAGCTGAATTCAAGAACCCCCCCAGTCACCCTGATCTATCCCTGGGCCCCTGTCCCCCATTCTTTGAACAAAAAAAATCCCCCTGTCCCTTGTGTCTAGTGGACCCCCCTGCCAATCACCAGCTGAATTAAAGAAAGATTAGAACCTCCCAGTCAACAACAGTTATTTTCCTCTCCCACCAGCCATGAACCCTTCCACCAATCTTCAAAATAAAAAAACAACAATCCCTTCCCCTGTCCCTGGTGTCTAGTGGAACCCCCACCCACCCATCAACCCTAAGTCAGAGCCTATCCCACTCCCCCCCAGTACCCTGATCGGACCACTGGCACAGCCCTTCACTCACCTCCATGGTCAGCAGCCCATCTGAGTGCTCAATGAATGTGCATGTGCTTGTACAAGCACTCACTTATTCACTGAGTGCTCAGAAGAGCTGCCAGCTGTGGAGATGAGTGGAGGGCTGTGCTAGTGACTCAGTCAAGGTACTGGGGGAGTGGAGTGGACTCTGACTTAGGCTGGTGGGATGGGGGGTCCACTAGACACTAGGGACAGGGAGGGGATTTTTTTTTCTTATTTTGAAGTTTAGGGGCTGGGTCATGTCTGGGAGGAAGGTAAAATAACTGGAGTTGACTGGGGGTTCTTTACTTCAATTTGGTCGGTGATCAGCTGGGGGGGTCCACGAGACACCAGGGACAGGGGAGGGGATTGTGTTTTTCTTCAAAGACTGGGGTCTGGGGGATAACTCAGGGTGACTGGAGGGGAAGGTTCTTGAATTTGGCCAGTGATCCACCATGGGGGACCACTAGACACCAGGGACAGAGATTTTTTTTTTAAAACGATTGGGGGGTCAGTGATGAAACTGAGAAATTTTGCCCGTGAGTGGCAAATTTTGCTGGTGGGAGGGTGAAATTTCACCCTCCCCATGGGCAGAATTTCGCATTTCACCCAGCAAAATATTCTGTGAAATGCACAAATTCCTCAAAATATTTCGCTAAGTGAAACTTTCCAATTTCGCACAACACTACTTTAATTTTTTACTCTCCCCATTCTTCCTCCCCTTGTTTTTTCTTGTACGTGGTGAAGGTCTTCTTTTTGGTTCACTGCTTCTTGACCTTTCCAGAGAACCATTTTTGTCACTTGTACCTGTTTCTTTTGATTACCTTTCTCATGTATGACTTTGTTGCCTTGAGAATGGCCCCTTGATTGCCCCCATGTTTCCTCCCTATCCATGATGATGTTCACCCTAACTAACTTGTTATAGACCAGCCCCCTTATCTGGTTGAAACCTACCCTTCTGAAATCTAGGACTTCAGCCTTTGAAGAGAGCTTTCTCTTCCCAAGGGTCAGGTTGAACCATGTAAGATTATGGTCACCGGACTCTAGTGGCTTCCCTACCCTCATTCCTCCTACCATTTCTGAGTTGGTTAAGACAACCTCAAGAAATGTAGCCTACCTAATGGGTTCCTTTACCAGCCGCACCAGCAGGCAGTCGTGCAGTGTGAGGTGCAGCACCCAGAGAAACAACAGGACTAAACAAACCGAAAAGACTGAGTGCACAAAAATAAAAACCCAAACTGGAGTTCTGCTGCAAAAAGGGTTTATTAGTGCAAGAAAAATGACACAGCACAAATCCCCTGTGCTTCAAACCTTAGGTGGGTTCTTCTTCAGAGGGGCAGAAGAACCTGCCTAAGGTTCACAGCGCTAAGGATTTATGCTGTGCCATTTTTCTTGCATTAATAAACCATTTTTGAAGCAAACTGCAGTTTTGGTTTTCATTTTTGTGCACGCAGACTTTTTGGTTTGCTTGGTCTGTAGTGTATCCAGCAGGGCCTGACTTCTGGCATGCTTTGCTTCTGGAATGTGCCAGTCAATAGCAGTAAGGTTTAGATCTCCAACCACCACACCTCCCCCCTTGCTAACCCCTTTCTAGTTCAGTCCCTAGCTCCTTATCTCTCTTACCACTGTCCAGGAGATCTATAGATCACTCAATCTGTAGCTTCTTGCCTGAGGCCACCATAAGGTAACCCTAGAGTAATTCTGTTTCTCCATTACCTCTTCTGATGTTCCCATCCTCCACTGCCTCTACGCCCTTCTAAACATATAGGGCTGTACCTCCACCTTTGCTTTTTTCTTTATCCTGTCTAAATGTGTTGTAGCCTGGTACTGTCAGGTCCCAATTGTTATTTTCTTGTGGCCAAGTGTCTGTAATGGATACTAGCTTCATTTCAGTGTCTGCTACCATTGTCTGGAGCTCACTTATTTTATTTGCCAAACTCATGGCATTAAGGTGGTCCCATTTTGATTCTTCTCATGGTCCCCTGTTGCTTTTTCCTGCTGTGTCTCCCTTATTCTTTCCTCATCTCCTTTTTTTTCGTGCTGAATGTAGGCTTGCCAGTCTTCCCTAATTGGCCTCTTCCCCTAATCTAATTCAAACTTCAACCTTACTGTTACCCACCTTGCTGCTGCTAGTCCCTTGTTCAGAAGTAGCCCTAGCTAGGTTCCCCACCTTCTCTCCATTCTCGCTGGTTCCCCTAGCCTTCATCTCCCTCACAGTCAGTTGAACTGTCTAATGTAGATGTCAAACTTCTGCCTCACGAGTACTGTTCCCCTCACTCATCATGTAAAGGCCATCACTCTTGAAGAGCCTCCTGTCCCAGAAGCCCCCCAGTCCCCACAAAGTGGTACATCTCCTCCTGATACTATCCATTCAGCCACACAGTCTGAAGACCTCTGGAACTCGCTCTTTTGCTTTTGCGCCCCAACCCAGTGGAACTCTCTACCTTGTTGGATCAGAGAGTACCTGTCGAGTGTTTTAAGTCTGCCCTAAAAATCCATCTACTGTATTTTCTCTAGCATTCCCTGATGCAAGTTTGGATTAGCCTACTGCAATCCTTTATTTTAGAACTAATGTTTTAAAAATGTTATATTTGTTGCTCTTATTGATTTTACTGTTTCAACCTTTGTAAAGTGCTATGATCTATTGGAATGGTGCTTAAGAAATAAGATTTGCTTGCTTGCACCCATGAAACTTGTCAGTCTCTTACCTTCTTACTCTGTTGCTCCCATTCCCCCCAGCCAATGCCAGTGTCACCATGTGCATGCACATGGGTGTACCCTTGTGTGTCATGCAGGGTGGCACCCCAGAGATGGTATTTAAAGGGAGAAAAACTGGACAGCAGGTAACACAGATGATCCCCAACTACTGTCCATGTCCTCAGTTGGGCTGTCTCCCCCTCAGTTCCTGGTATTGCTGGTGCTGAAGCTGAGAGGGCAACACAGCAGTGTGTTATGGATCCATAGGAGCCCTAGGAGTCCTGCAAGACCAAGATAATAACAGCCTTGACAGAAGGGTGGCAGCCAAAGAAAAGTCACTGTTGGTAGGTGCCAAGTGGTCACAAGTTGAAAAAGAGAATTACAAACACAAGAAAAAGACTTACTGTAAATTTAGATGCTTACCCACACAGGTCTTTTCTTGAAAATAAACTTTTGCCTACTCAAGATTTAAGACAAATCCACTCTTGGTTGCAAAAAAGTCAGTAGCAGAATTGCACTGTTTTTATTCCTAGATCTCGGTTGTTTTCCTGTAGAAGAAAGGAAGGAGTTATTATTGGTCCTGCATAGATCCTTGTTGAGACCACATGTTGAATAGACAATTCTGGAATTTATATGTGATGAAGGACAAGGAACACCTAGTATATGTCCACAAGACTGTCACAAAAAAAATTATATAGGGGCAACAGAGGAAATCATATGAGTGAAACACATGCACCAGTAGGAAAGGGGAAATATGACAGAGACATACAAGTATTTGCAGAGCATCAACAGGGTGGAACACAGTGTATTGTACATGAAGAATGAGGGCACAGTGATGAGAGGTCACCAGTGGAGAGTAATTGGGGGGTTCAAGCAGGATGTCAGAAAGTTCTTCTTTACAGAAAGGTTGGTGGATGATTGGAATGGATTACCCGATGAGGTGGTTCATGCAATGTACTGTATGTGGCTGGATTCAGATTTGGCTATGACAAAAACAAGGGATTAGTATATACTCAGGAAAAATGGGTGTTTAAGAGAAGGATGTATGTTGAATAACCAGTAGAGCTATTGGCTAAGAACTCTGACCTAGTATAGGCCAGTACTGGCTTAAGTAGTTATAAGGAAAATCTAGAAAAAAAGTCTAGATTTCCAATACATGAAAACTATGTCTGAAAAAGTACTGAGTCTGGGAACTGTTTTATTTTCTCCTGTAACTCAAAGATTATGGAAAAATAAATGTTAAACACCCCGTGCCCTTCACTATCTTTGCCAATTTCTTGCATTTCTCAAGTTTTTTTGCCATGTCTTTTGAAAATTTTCAATGCAAACTCTGCAATTTCCTTCTTTGCCTAATCCTGAAAATTGAGTTGCTAGGCCAGTAGTTACAACAAGGGATGCAAGCCATTGTGCTTGTTTCTGCTGAATGATTCCATGTATCTATGACCCCATTTGTACTGACCAAGCTGACACACACTGGTGTGTGTGTGTGTGTCTACACCTTGTCATTTATGAATTCAATAGTGTACACCACTTAAGGACATTGGCTTCCACACCTGTGTCTTGGGAACTGCACTGTGGGACCAATCCTATGAGGAGTGCCCTAGTGTATTGTGGTGCAAATTACCTGTAGGTATTGATGTGTGAAGTGTCCGCCATTTGCACTACACTTGAAAACAACCACACCACTTCAGCTCCTCTGTCTGGGAGAAAAAGGAGAAGAGCCACACTGGTTTGAGGCCTGCACAGATGACACTTTCATATGTACACTGATGTGTATTTCCAAACCATCTACACTAGCATAGAAATGTCCAGTGTAAATGAGCCTTTTGTATTTGTGATCACCAGGCCATGCCTGATAACATGCTGCTGATGCTTTTCACAAAAAAAGCTTCTAATTAAACAGATTTGTGCACCCTTTTTCCCTGGGTCCTGCCCCCCGTTAGACAAGTAGTTGCATGGTGTGAACCCACAAACAGTAGTAAGAAATTGTCCAGATTTTAACTATGCCCATCTTATTCAGCCACAGAGTTAAGATGCCATCTTTTATATTTAACCAGCCTAGGGTGGAGCAATTTAGCTAAAGCAATTCCTTTTTGTTAGTTTTATTTAAATATGTCAATTGAATAAGCCCCAAGGGCATGAATGCCCATTTACAAGGGTGACTAAGAGGTCACATAAGTTTCAATACATCTTAGAAGAAAAAAAAAAACAATATTTACAAAACAAATACATTCATGAACAACATTTAGTTCTAGCACAAGTCCTTTTTAATGTCTTCATAAGTGACATTGCAAAGGGGATGTAAGGGAAGGTATGCCTCTTTGCAGATGACACTAAGATCTGCAACAGGGTTGACACTCAGGGGGGGGGGGATGAGGTGGGACCCAAGCAGGTTTGAGGAGTGGTCAAGAGTGTGGCAGCTAAGATTCAGTGCAAAGAAGTACAAAAGGAAGTATAAAGAGTAGAGCTGTGTGGAATATAAAATTCCATCTGTGGAATGACCATTCCGATTCCACCGAATTCTGCAGAATGTTCTCAAAAATTCTGTGGAATTTTGCAAAATTTTAAATTTCAGTTATTTCACTATAATTTCAAATGTATGTGTGCAAATAACACTACATTTGGAACATAAGCTGTACCCCATATGATACAAATGTGTACCAAATTGCAGAGTTGTAAATCAAAAGGGGGAAGAAGTATGGGTGGCCAAATATTTAATTAAAATTTATTTTTCAGTTATTTTGAGATAATTTTAAAATTTCTGCTCCATATTTCTCCACAATATCAGGATTTAGGGAAGCACATATAATGTATATATGCACTATGTTTTAAGTTTCAAGCTTTAATGGGAGCTGAGTTATAGGTTGTCAAATAGTTTGCCAAAATTTGGATATCTGTAATTTTAGTGTAACTTTGATACTATTCATTGAAATATTACAAAAATTGCCAGGTATATGGGTTAGCACTACATTGTATATGCACATAGTTTCAGATTTCTAGCATTAAATGGAACTGCATTATAGCCTGGCAAACATGTTGCCAAAATTTAAATTTGGGCTAGTTCACTCTAATTTTAAAAATACATATTCAAATTTAACCAGAGCTGAAACATTTAAACTACTATACCACACGGTCATTTCTGAAAAAGTTCATATTTTCAGCTTTAATTGAGATTAAATGAAAAGTAGTCAAACTTTCACAACATTTAAACATTTAATTTTGAAATAATGTAAACTACAAATTTATAAACCCCTGAAACTTTAAAACTAAAGAATGCAATACCATTAAATTTGGCAGATTCATACTTACAAGGGGACTGTGTGTGCCAGTTTTATTAATTACATGCTGTGAGAACTTGCAAAATAATGTCTCTACTTAAGGTCAAAGCATATGAATCTTTGTGAAAATTGCAGAATTTCATGAAAAATTCCATAAAACTGGAATTTGTTAATTTCACTCAGCTTCATCTGGCTGGTTCTAATTAAAGGATAGGGGTATAAGAGTTAGGTAGTGCAGGGGGTCACCAGGTTCAGGAGTTAGAGGCACAGTTTCACCAAGAAATGGACAGCTGAACTGGGTAGCATAACAGTGGTAGACCCCCAGGTTGGAGCAAGAAAGCACAGAGTGTCAACAATTCCAACCTGAATGCAAGGTATTTAAGGATCACATCCAGTAAATTTATAATCCAGGGAGCCTAGTGTACATGCAAGTCTAGGATTTAGAGGTACTCAAAAACATGTAGTAGGGGAAAGCAGTGTCTTGGGCAGCAAGAAGAAAGAATTCTGGCTATTCCAACAGGGCAGGTTGATAGAAAAAGTAATCAGTGACTCACATTTTATGGAAGCTTGTCACTGTAAAGAACAAAGAGAATATCAGTGGGATCAGTAGTTCTACTGAGTCAATTTGGCTTTTCCAAGAGAAGTTGGGGGGGGATAGCCACCTAGTGAGGAACAGCAGGACTGCAAAAAGCTCAGCCCAGCTTATCAAATGAAGTAGTGACATGTGCATTGCTAATGTTAAATTCCACAAAAAACGCTGGTTGCTTCATCTATAGAATATGCTATCATAAATATATGAGAAAATGTTACTAGTCATTTTTTTCTTCTGCAAAATTAATACTGTTTAACTAATTTATCCAGTTGTGTTAGACACCAGGATACACAGACTATGGATATGCATGTCAAATGTTAATTATATGTATGCAAGGGCAGAGAAGTTACAAACATTCACATTTTTGATAGTTCTCAGAAAGTTTTGCAGATATTTACATAGTAAAGGATTGAACCCTTGTAACTTAAAAATCTCTTCTCTAATTCACTTCATATTTAGATCATTATATAAGCATTACAAAAAGGTTATACAGACTAATTTATGCAAGTCTAGCTCCAAAGGTGCCTGAGTTATATGCAGATAACATTTTTTCATGAAATTTCCTGAAAAAAATAAAATGATAGATTTTGAGCACATATAATTTTGAGATAATGCATTATATTGTCATGAAATCTGGCACATTGTTAAAACACCTGTCACGAAGAAATCATGCCAAATTTAGGTTCACTGACCAAATAGATGGTTAAGGTGTATGCAGATAAAAAATATTCATGAAATTTCACCCAAACAATAAAATGACAACATATGAGCCCCTATAATTTTAAAACTGTCCTTCCAAATTACATTGTATTTGGCAGGTTGTGACAATTGCACCAAAGAGTATATATTCCAAATTACAGACCTCTAGCTTGAAGGGTTATTGAGTTATAGCCAAATTGCTAAATGTAAAAAATTCTGTGCAGTTTAGATGAAATTCTGCAGAATTTTGAGAAATGTCATTGAAATTCCATGGATTCAGAATGTTCCCATTCTGCACAGCTCTAAAGAGTATAAAATACTTTGTTCATGAAAACAGCTGCAACTGCTCATCTCAACCATAGGCCCATTACTGTAACATCATAGGGTAGCAAGATGGGACACCAGTTAGGTCCTACTCCCCCATTAACAACAAGTGCTCCTGCTCACCTCAATGACTAGGCCCTTTCTGTAACTCTTCCTAACCTGATATGACTGCCCTGACCCAACTAACTTCCCCCTCATTCAATTGCTCCCTCCTCTGACCGGGTCTATACCACCCTGCACCCCTGCATCACCTCTGGCATCTTCATCCTTTCTGAACCCCTCCCCTTCCAAGCTGCTACACCACTAATTGCTCCCTTGACAAAGCCTCCTCCGGCTGATAACAAGCCCATCCTCTAACATGACCATGCCCTCTCCGGCTGAGAACTAGTCATTAGCCCCAGTCTTACTTACCCATCCATCCACCTTGTACCTTTACTGTCCTTTCCAACTTTGCCTAATTTCTGCACTGCACCTTCAAGTGCCACTATCACGCTTATCAACACTTAGTAACAGCAATCATGTGTTATCCTAGTCTGTAGCATTTTATGTTTCAAAACGTTCTCCAATCATCCCTGTATTCATTTTTCACTGCTCTAGTTTGTACATTACGGTAGCTTATATTAGGCGTTTCATGTATCTAGTGTATTCTTACATACTTTATATATCCTGTCATGTTATGTTACTTGACTTGGAGCCTTTGAAATTGAGCCTTCTCAGCTCAAAGGTTGAAATCCAAAACTTTCAATAAATAAATAAAAAAAAAATCATGCATTTGGGGCACAGAAACCCAGGAGAGGAGTATGTGATGGGGGACAGGTACTGATGACCACCAAACAGACAGAGGACCTGGGAATAATCATATTTGATGACCTAAAGGTGACCAAGTTTTCTGAAAAGGCTGTGGGGAGAGCCAGTGGAATGCTGGGGTGCATAGGGAGAAGTATTATTTGGTATTAAAAGACAAAGTAGGCTGAAAGTCAATTGAATTGTCTCCCACTTCTAGTGGGCATATTAAGTAATTTTATTTTGAACCAAGTAGGCATCCAACCTATTTTTAAAAGACTTAAAAGTTAGTGCTTGAACTATATGACCTGGTAAGGTATTCCAAATCATTGCAGTTCTAACTGTATAAAAATGTTGTCTTTTAACGGTTTTTGTTTTAAGAATAAACATTTATCTCAGATGACATCTAAGATTGTTTGGCTTTATGCTGTATCTATGGCCACACTGGTTCATAAATATGTTATTTTCCAGAAGCTTGTACATTAGTAACAAGTCACCTCTTTTTTGTCTAATAGTCAGAGGGAAAAGTTGTAGGGAGGTATTCCGGTCTGTATAACTTTGGGTATTTAACCCTCCAATGGACTTTGTTATTTTTCTTTGAGTTTTTTTCTATCACATTTTTTTCTAATCTGATTTTTTCTATCAAATTTTTTCAGTCAAATCAACAGAAAAAAGTAGGTGGTGATACCACTGCACAAATCATTGGTGAGACCCCGTCTGTAGTACTCAGTTAATTTCTGGAGGCTGCATCTTCAGAAGGCTATATGCTATGCAGAGTGCAGGCAGTTCAGAGAAGGGCAGCAAAAATAGTGCACAGTCCTTATGAAAAGTCATATAAGGAGAGGCTGGAGGACATCAATATGTATACCCTGGAAGGGGGGGGAGAGAGAGAGAGAGAAGGGGATATGATAGAAACCTTCAAATACCTCAGGGTATAAATAAGGCACAAGAGGTTAGCATCTTTCAGAAAAAAGATGTTCAAGAACAAGCGGTTATAATATGAGGCTGGAGGGGGTAGACTGAGGGGTAATGTGAGAAAGTATTTTTTTCACAGAAAGGATGATGGATGCATGAAACAGCCTCTCAGCAGATGTGGTGAGGCAAAAACAGAAAGGGAATTCAAGAATGCATGGGAAAAACACAAGGGAACACTAGCAATAGGAACAAGAAGGTAGAAACTGGAGATCAAGTAGGATCTGTGGTATTGTGGTAGGTAGGTAGGGAAAATGGGCAGACTAGGTGGGCCAAGCAGTCCTCATGTGCTGTCATTTTCTATGTTTCCGTGTTTCTAATTACAAACTGAATTAACTAAGCAATACTTGTTCAACACTGATTTAAAAACATTGGACCAGATTTTTAAAGGACCCTTAGACTGGCACAAGGTGTGTGAGACATACACGTTACGTCAAATCCAGATGTACCAAATACTGTGTCCTGTACTTTTCAACAAAAGAGTTCTATGTGGCAGTGTCCCCCAAAATAATGCAAGAGGTCTGCTGCATCAAAGATATGATGCATGGGGTGAGAATGACACAAGCTAAGAATGACACAAACCAATGGTCTTTGGCCCCAGAGTCCTGGACAGCTAGAGAGAAAGAGAGAGAGAGAGTCCCCCCCTCACTGATGGTGTCCAGTGCACATTCTCTGCTCACTTAGAGTGCTTGACAGTGGGACAGAGAGATCTCTCCCTTCCCCATGCCAAAGTTCAGTCTCCTGCATGGTTGAGAGAGAAAGAAACATCAAGCTCACAGCTATGAAATGGAATAACTGAGAATGTGTACTGTGTTCTCTCTCTCTCTCTCTCTCTCTCTCTCTCTTCTATATGTTTAGTTGCATCATAGTGAGCAGAGATCATATATGTGTGGGGGGGGGTCAGAGGGCAGGCTGCAGACTCCAGAGCATGGTGAGCTGTGCAACTATGAATGGCTTAGGAAGCAAGAGTTTTGGGAGCAGGAGGACTGGGTTCTGCAACACAGTGGACTGGGAATGACATGCGCCCTCCCATACCATTATGGGCCAGGCACTCTGACCCCTCCTGTGACACTGGCAGAGACACAGCAAGAGACACAGTTATGGCATCAGACATAGCTCAACATTTCTAACAATCTGCCTTTGTCTTGAGGACTGGGTTCTGAAGCACAGTAGAGCAGAAGTTACATCCCCCCATACCATCAAGGACTGGGCACATTCCTACATTGCCCTCAGCCTGTCTGTTTCTCTCCTCTTGAGCTGTCACTGTTAAGCAATGTTGGCAGTGCAAGGTAGTTTCAGTGGGGGGAATAGAGTGAGTGGGAGGAGCTCACTGTGGTGGTGTGAGAGTGAGCACAAGAGAGAGAAATATAGTGCAACAAGGATGTTGTCAGTGTAAAGGAGTTTCAGTGGGAGAGAGATCAAGAGAGAGAGAGAGTGGAAGGAGCTTGCTGCAGTAGAGTCAAAGCCAGAGAGAGAGAGATAGAGAAAAAGAGAGAGAGATAGTGACAGGGAGAAAAACCAAGGGCCTGGGTCCCTGTGTGTGTCTTTTTTATGACTTGGGGGGCAGGGTGGTCTGGGGTGGCATCCGTGGGCATCAGTAGTCTGTTGCTAGCAGTGCATATGGGTGGACCATGCTACACAGAGTGAAATCCTCTCAGCATGGTGTCATAACAGTGTCAGGTGCAGAAAGAGAGCAAGATATATTATTGCTGTGCAGGACTGCTCCGCTGTACTACAAAGTTGTCAGCTGTGGGAGGGAGAGACAGAGAGTGACAGAGAGAGGGGCCATTGTGGGTATTACTGGGGGAGTGAGCCAGAGGAGTGACAGAGAGAGAGAGAGAGTAGCAGTGTTCATAGTTAATGTGTGCTGGACAACAGAAATGCAGCAGCAGCCAGTGTTGTGGGGAGAGTATGATGTAATATTGAAAGCAGAGTTCTGCTTCTCCCTTCACATGTTTACCTGCACATTGTCAAAAACATTTGAACATGAAAGTGAACTGTGGGTCTTTCTTTTCTTTTACATACCTATTGATCATAGTCTTTTTATATTTATAGTTTCTTTCCCCCACCCGACTCTCCCTCTCAGCAACCCCCCCCCCAGAAACATAAAATTGGCACTGGGGGTTGCCCAATCCTCCAATGCAGAAATCCTTGTTTGTTTCTTTTTTTAACCTATAAAAAAACACATCCAGTGATGTCTTTTGCAGCATTACACTGCCCTCACCCAACCCACCTACTCAGCACCCACCCCCCAGCCCTTACTTACCTACCATGGGTCAGCACTGTAATCCTCTCTGGATCTCAGACACATCTTCACTCTTCAAAGCTGGACTGCAAACTGAGGGAATAGGTACGTGGCTCAGTGTATTTCAATGGGGTTTTGAACGTAGTGTCATAAGTTGACAATTTTTTGAATATTTTTGAACTAAGTTTTCAACATGCCTTCTTTGGGACCCCACCTCATGAACAAAGGCACTGTCATTAGACAGATCTGTCCTGAAAGGTGATTCTATGGTCTCTGCACAAAATCATCTTTTGGACAGGAGTTAAAAATATTTTTCCCTTGTTCATGAAGCGGGGCCATAAAAAGAGTATGTTGAAATTTTGATGCAGAAATATTAAAAAACAACAAAGTTATGAGCCTACATTAAAGTTTGCAAATGCGGGCTTGTAACTTTGTCAGTTTTCAATATTTTCCCCCAAATTCACAACACAGACATATCTCTATAGCACCTCATGAGTGTGACAGCTGTCACTTTTCATATCCTGGCCACAAGTGTTTTTTACACCCTGAAAAGTGATTTTGTGGTCCCTGCATGAAATCACCTTTTGGGCAGGAGTTGAACATTTTTTTCTGCCTTTGTTCATGAGGTGGGATCATAAGAAGGTTATACTAAAAAAATTGGTGCACAAATATTAAAACACAACCAAGTTATGAGTCTACTATGACTGTTGTGAACACAGGCTCGTAACTTTGGTAATTTTCAATATTTTTACCCAAAATTTACAACATAGCCATATATGTACAGTACGTCATTCATTTCACAGCTGTTATTTTTCAAATTGTGGCCAAAATGGTTTTTTTTTTACATCCTGAATATTGATTTTGCAGTCCTCGTGTGAAATCACCTTTTGAATAGGAGTTTAAATTGTTCTCTGCCCTTGTTTATGAGGCAGGCCATAAGGAGGCTATGTTCTAAATTTGGTGTAAAAATCTAAAAAAAAAAAAAAAAATTGGGAGGCTATGTTGAATTTTGCTCATAAGTTTTGTAATATCCAATATTTTTACCCCAAATTTTCAACATAGCCAGTTTTACAGAACATCTTGAATGTGACAGCTGTTATTTTTCAGCTCCTGCCCAAAATGTTTTTGCATCCTGAATGTTGATTTTTCCAGTCCCTGTGCAAAATCACCTTTAAGCCAGGAGTTGAACCTTTTCTCTGTCCTTCCTCATGTGACAGAGTCATAATAAGGCTATGTTGAACATCTGGTGTACAGGTATTACAAAACAACAAATTTATGAGCCTGCATTACACTTTGCTGATGCAGGCTCATAACTCTAGTAATTTTCAGTATTTGTTTCCCCAAATTCCTGTCATGCAGCAATATCGGCTCTGGCCAGAATTTGTTTTTTATGCAAGAACTGTGCAATAATCTCTGGCTTCTGAAAATTCAGCCTATGGTCTTAGCCTTAAAGCAGCAGTGCAATGTACTGAAAATGGCATCTTTATTCATATTCTATTAAAACTCAAGTTTATATCTATATCTGCCTACCTTTTACAATCGGGTGGCAACTGATTGTTTAATTAAATGTCTCTCTTCTCTCCAGATGCTAATGCACCCTCAGCTGGACCACCATTTCAAAACCTGTTGCATCTGGAGATTTGTGTGAGCAGACTGCTTACCACGATACAACAGGTTCAATCCCAGAATGCGTTGTTTGTTTATCTGTATGCGTATCCCCGAAAACCGTTAGTAACCACTTTAAAAAAATGGCAAACTCTAGCTGCAGTAGTAGCGTTTCATGTGCTAATAGTCCAGAGTCAGAGTGAGTTAAATTAAAATTTTACTTAGTGGTGCTGTTTCATTATTTATGCAATTGTTAGCCAGCATGGTGTGAGCATGCCATTTTCTATCTTGGTTTTATTTGCCTCACCTAGCCCCATATGAGGGCAAATTGAACATTATTATAGCATTTTTGTTTTTCTACTTCACATCTGTGGTAGAGGGTAGGGACGGGATGTTGTGCAACCCACACCATATAGCCATTGGGATCCCCCTTTGATCCATCCCTAACCCACTCCTCCATCCAGAGCTGTAATGAGCCCTACACTGTTGCCAGTGCAGATCAATCCTGCAAAGTATCTGCAGTGGTGAGAGGTTGATCCATGGCCATCCACTCATCGTGCATGTTGCCACAGTGGATGTTATTCATACCTTGGGATGTTTTTCTGTTTATCTCATGACAGAGAGAATGTTGGGTACTCTGTGAAGCAAATCCATGTTGAGATTGCAGTGAGGCTCCTCCTGATCAAGGAGTCCAAGCACCTGTCCTGAGCGAGGGGACCGATAAGACACAATGTCAAATTTCTTCTCCCGTTCTAGCTAGTGTCATCTTTATTTCCAGCATGTGTACTGTTTCTTTTTTTTGACACTAAAACTCAGTGCATCAGGATAAAAGAAACTTTCCAACAATGATTTATAACAGTAGACACTGTGGTGTAGTGGCTACGGTAGCTGATTTTAGTAGTTTTGCCACTTTGCCTTGGTTGGTGAAGGTTCAAGTCTCATCCTTACTAAGCCCAATCACGACTGTTTTGATTAAAAACGTTTTATTTGCTTGGTTTTAAACATATTTATCATCTTTTTTTCTCACAGTTATTAGGTGGGAAACAATGTGATGGAATAGTGAGCTTTGAGAGACCAGATAAGTAGTGGGGTTGGGGGGAGGTTGGACATCGAGAGATAACATTTTGAGTAGATGTAGTGGTCTACATGTCTGCACAGTACAGAATGTATAAACAGAAATGCTGCAAAATGAAACTCCCATGATGGCCACTGTGGTCATGTTCATGACAGTTCTGCAGTGCTGTCTTCATAACAGTGAAAAAAAAAAGAATTAAAAACAAACAAGGGAAAAAAAGTTTCTGATGTACAAAATTACAATGTTGCTATGGAAGGAGCAAGGCTCGAACCTACAATGACTAGGATGCAAAACATCCAATTGTGGGCACGTTGCCCACTACACCAGAGAAATGTCAAATAAAATAGTTGTGAAACGTTTCTATTATACTGAATAATTTACATTCAGTGTGAGGAATGCAGGTGTCATGTTGACCTTCAATAATAAAACAATTACTTCAAAATAATGACAACACAGAATGAGAAAGAGAAGGCATTACATTGAAAAAAGTGAGGTTTCCACAAAGAACACTAAGGATGCTGCATTTCCAGCATGAAGCAGTCCTGAAATTCATAATGTGAACTTGTCAAAATACAGCACAAAATAAAAATACAATAAATGGTAGCTAACCCCACTAAAAAGCACTCACACAAAAGCAAGTAAAGAAGAAATAAATTGTGTCTCCCCACAAACAACCTCCAGTAGACGGCATCCAGAAAAGAAAACAACACCAAAACACATAACTATTTCCCACTCTCAAGATGGGAACAAGCACATCTGCTGTGATAGCCAGGTGACAGGCGTCCGTCCCCCTGAAGCCCTCCAGCCCCGGATCCCCTTGGCAGACACCAGGGGGCATGAGGGAGCAGGCCACATGGCACAGGAGTCTGGGGAGCACACCTCCAAGGGTCTCTGATGATCAGGGGGTTGGAGGCAGGGGTGTGCTACAGGGGGCTGGGGTCCCTATGGCACTATCACCAGGGCTCTGCATGGTGTCATCCGACAGTGCCAGCTATCAGATGCCACTTAGGTCAGCTCCGAGCTGTCAGGAATTCCCTACACCACTGCAGCTTTGGGAATTGCAACTGCAGGTTATGATAGCCTCCCACCTGGAATTGGGCTATGTTGATGTCGTAACCCACAGTTGCACCAGGCATTGTGGGCTGCAGCATAAGTTGTGTCATATATCTTGCGATTGTCACAGCACACAGATGCACTGGCACAAGTTGCCTCCTGGAATGGCACTGGGCTTATCGCATGCCATAAATCGTGGGATACCCTATGGAGAGTGGTGTATCCCACCTTACGTTGGCATAGCCCGACTTGGAATTGGGCCCAAAATGTTCAATTTCAATACAGTTTGTTGCACTGCTGCTTTAAGGATGTCATGAAAAGTGTTAACCTACATTGCATGTCTTGAGAGCATCTGGTAGTAGAAGAGCAAGGATTATTATGTAAGGAATCTTTAAAGGTGAGCTGGCTCGGTGGTTCTGAGGGTTGAGGTGCTGGACGCCACACTTCACGCCATGCTGGGGACCCAGTTTTGGAAATGAGCCTGGGCCACCTGGGGCCAGCAGGGGAGAGAAGAGAGAGAGAAGATTGAGCGTCTAGAGTACTGCTGTCCACTCCCAGGAGGATCCAGGGCTTGCCTGACACTGCAGTGGCCCCTGGTGGAGACCAGAGGCACTGCAGTGTTTCAGGGCACCAGTAGTGGGCCACAGAGCCGCAACAGATGTCCCTGGCATCATTGCACACTCGGGCTCTGCGGGGGGGGGGGAGTATCTAAGCAAAAAAATCCTCTGCCTTCAGGTAGGTGAAGGAGGGTCCAGGGGTGCAAGCCAGCCATGCCCAATGTTGGGCTCTTTGCTCATCTCCTCTGCTCTCCTCCATTCCTCGTCACCTATCTAGATTCTAGACAGAGCACCAGGAAGAGCTATCTTCTGGTCCCACCTTGGAGGACTCAAAGCCGGGGGGTTTGGTGGTCGGGGACATGGATGGAGAGCGGGGCCCAGAGAGAAATGAGTGAGGGCTTCAGGTGGGCGGGATCAAGGCATGCTCCGAGTGACCTCTTCGAAGAGAGTTCTGGAGGTCAGAGCAATAAATAAAGTTGTAAAAAAAAAAAAAATCTTTAAAGGAAAATTGCACCAGACTTTTTAAGAATCTTTCTAAAACTAATCAAAGTAAAATTACATCTAATCTTGAAAGAAAACCCACTCAACTTATTGTATAAAACACAGTGTTAGGTAAACATAGTACCAGACATTGCAAATCAACAAGCAGTGTTTTATAGAATATTTGTCCTATGTAATAGTGTGTTGGTAGCTATTGTACACCAAAGGAAGTAGAGGTTTTGCAAACTCTTAATTTGTTGATGAAGTTGGTGTGAAGTCTGGAAATTCCAATCTATGAAACTTCACAAATTTTTCAATGGGTGTGCCAAATTTTTTTTTTATAAAAACTCTCTAAGCTTGCATAAAATCCCCCCACCATCCACTGTACTCTAAGTCCACACATCCCAAATACTTTTATATCTCATAATCCCCCACTAGAAACATCACCCCTCCCCCACACGCACACATCCTGGTATATTCAAAGTGTCACTGTAGTAGTACAATGACTGTATTGTTTGTAATATAACCCTTCCCCCCACCCCATCGATGCACAAAACACTCTCCCCCACCTCCCCATACCTGATCAGACCTTATTTTATATGTTAATAAGACCCTTCCACCTACCCCCTCAAGCACCCACCATTCTCCTCCCCCCACCAGCAGTCAGAAACATTTTTTTTATTGCAATCTGTAACAAAGAAAATATTCAGCCACTCAGGATTTCCTAAGAGCAAAGATGTCACCATTCATTCATTCATGCCCCCTACCAAGATGGACAATGCACAGAGCAGATGCTCTGCACCAGGGAATTTTTTTCTTTGCTTGTAGGTGTTAATGAAAATTATTTAATTCTGAGTGTTGATGGAAGAGGATGCTGGTGGGGGCCAGAATGGGTTCAGTGGGAAGGATCTTCTTATTACCATGTAACATAGGGTCTGGTCAGGTGGGGGAGGAGAAGATGTGTGTTTGGTGCATGGGTGGAAGGAAGAATTACATTACTAACAATACTGTCAGTGTATATTGCTCTAAAACTTTGAATTTTCCAGGACAGAAAAGGGAAGAGTCTGTTTACGGGGGATGGGAGGGGGTTATGTAAGCAATAATACCCAACAGGGTGGGCATTATTAGGATATAACAGACCACCCAGTGACGTAATAAGGCCTGAAACCACAGGCAGAGGGCTTTATAACACCTGAAAGGTCTGTTATACAGTATCCCAAAATGCCCAAACTGGATGGTATTATTGCACTTAGAAAATTGGCTTACATTATAATTTTTTTATAATGATTTCATAAAAAAGATGGTAAAATATTATAAAAATGAAAAGAAATGCAATGTTCTGTAAAATAGCCCCTTTAGTGCCATTAGAGGGTGCTGCTATTTGTGATATCTATTTTTTTATGTTAGCTTGCAGTGTCAGTTTTTTGTAGCACTACCCAGAGAATTGTTAGTTTTAATTGTTCATCCTTTCTGTTATCTCTACATGCTTTGTGGATAAATATGGTTTTGGTGGCTAGACTAAGAGTGGAGAGCGAGAGGCTCAGCTGTGGAGCAGGAATGGTGCGGTGTCCTGTGATACACTATCTGGAGACACAGATGTCTTTCAATGACCTCTGGAGAGAAAACAGAAAGGAGGTACTTAGTTCTTCTTTAAAAATATGAAGCTTGCTGTTGTGGTGCCAAATGTGCAATATGTGTAGTGGCTTGTTTAGGTTAGTGAATGGAAAAGCGTGACTTTAGTGAATTGGTGCCAGTCATGGAGTTATGCTATCGGATAGCAGCAGTTGCCTGAGTGGTCAGAGGATCGGCGGTCTTTTACCTTGCTAGCACCAAAGTCAGGACCGGCTTAGTAGGAAGAAAAAAAAAGATTTTTAGTTTTTTTATATTCTTTTACTATGGACCAGTTTGAGGACTGTCTGTGTGGGTGGGGGGCTGTAGCTCACTCTCTTACTAAGCATAGAGTGTAACAATGGTGACTATCATAGCGAGGGCACAGGGATATGAGGTGGTGATGGGTGCTGCCAGAAGGCACTTGTTATTTAGAGAGTGTTGTTAAGAAATAACAGTATGGGTGCCAGGGTGTTTCAGCCAATCAAGGTTCAGCTTTTTTGTTGCCCATTTTCTAAGAGATATTAAAGTATGGGTGAGGTGGGAGGGGTGGAATTACAGCACAGTGGGTAGGGGAAGAGATTTTATAAAAAGTAAGAACTGCAATTTGTGTATTTTTCACTGGAGAATTGCTCAAATTTCCATAGCAAGACTATACAAATTGCTTACTCACCCACAAATTAGCAATGTGCATAATTTCACTACATGAATTTGGGCAATTTGCTGGGTGTACGAATTGTGGCCATTATTAGATCAAAGTTGCAGAAATTATCACATTTATTCACAAAGCAAATTTTGGCTCCATCACCCAGGTTCATTAACTGTGACACAATCTACATTGTCTGCATGGCCATCTGCAACTGTGGCTCCGACTATGTAGGAAAAAAGCAAGAGGAAATTCAAGGAACAGGTGGAGGACCACATGAGGGCTATTTTTTCATAGCAACAGGCAATGTGCCCTCGTTGCCCATATTCACCAGTCAGAGGATCCAAAATAACATACTGCATCTGAAAATACACCAATATTGATTGGGTAACAGTATGTTTGAGAGGGGGTGATACTGAGTCAGTTTTGGTCCTCAGAAAGAACTTCTGGATTTTTAAATTGAGGGCTACTGTTTCACCAGGACTCAGTGATAGAAGTGAGGCCGCCCTTTTCCTGCAATATTAATTAATGGAGGTTGAAATGTGGATCTCCAGTTTTTGTATCTACAGCTGTTAAATGTAATGATATAGGAAGCAGCCACTGTACTATGACATTGTTACTATTTCAAAAAGAATCTTTCTTTTAGAATAAAGCTGGATGCTTGCCAAGCGTCTCTTGCAACACATTGAGTAGTTACAAGTAGCAGCATCGTAATCTGAATCTCAGAAAATGGTTAACCTGCTGTTTTATTTTTTCAAGCACACATTTTTAAAATAAGCACACATTGTTTGCCCATGCCAAATACTGTACTACAGTACCTAATGGAACTGTTGTGTACTGCACCTAAATTTCATTCACTTCCCCATGCACTGTCACTTTAAGATACTGTATGCATATTTATAAAATGTGAAGGGAAAACCCTACATGCTGCTTGACTTGATACCCATGAATTAGACCTGTCTAATGCACTGGTAAAAATAAGTTCTACCAACAAGAATGCTGTGCATCTGTGAAATCATTGTGCCAATACTTAGAATGTAGAAAACATCTTGGTCTGTTTTTCTCCCTTTCTGAAGTCCATCATACTCAGTGGTATACTAGAAAAGTAGCAAACAATAAAATGAAGGAACATAACATATACTAAAGAGAATTCATCTTACTATCTTTCAGTTTTTTTATTTACCTCACTTTACAGTTGCATCTGTTATGAACATCGCTGCCCACCCACTGACCCACCAATCACCGACCACTCACTAGCTCCAGCTCTCGTTCCTACCACTGCTTGCCAAAAATAGATTCAAATAAGGACATTAATGAAATACTTTATGGGTAGTATCTCTTTCTCTTTTACTCTGTTTTAATTAAGGATCATGCTAAAAGTGCAAACCCAGAAGTGCTGTCCTGTTTGATTGGTGCTCATGGCTCACCTCCCCCACCTGCCAGCCTCTCACTAGTTTGTCTTATCCAGTACTGATAAAAACACAAAATAAGGCAGACATATTTTAAATAAATAAAAATACCTTCACAAAATATCAGTGTGACATTAACCAAATACTTTACCAGCAATATCTGTTGTCTGACTATTTCTTAAAGCAATGATTGCTCTCTGCATTTCTACTGCAGCTGCAAACCTAGACATGGCGTCCTGTTCATCTACATTACTAGCTCTCCTTTGCTACCTGCCTGCCGCTCTCTAGCTCACCTTTTTTTGAATCCACTGCTAACATAAACCCCAAAACAAAATAAGAGAATCACATTTTAAAGCAAATAAAAATGCTGTCACAAACAACCACTGTGGATCATCACGGTCACACTTCCTCTTCATCTGCAATGATCAAAATAATAGCCCCTGCTCCATTTATTATTATTCATATGTAGCAGCTGAAAATGTGAATGAACAAAGCAATAAACTTTTCATGAGGAGCCATGATGACCATGGTTTGCCAATATTAAAATAAACATCTATGGATGTCATAGTAGGACAAAAGTCCTAAAGTTAAAAAAAGGATCGAGCTCATGCAGGTGGAGGGATTATTTTAGGTACAATTAACTACAAATAGTTATTGTTTTACTATGTAAACATATTGATTTTAATTTAAACCTGAATGTTAAATATGTAGTCTCATCTTATAAGCATAATAAGACACTCTGGGGTGTGCATTGGACACTTCTAATACATGGCCGGGGCTAAAGGCACTCAGCCTGCAGCCTCATGCTCCACTAAACCCCTGGCTGTGTGTTAGAAGTGTTTATTAAACGAGTCTGAACTTTTCTTGTTCCTGATTGGCTGAGAGGTACCTTTGCCTGTGTCCTTATCAGGACATATTCTGCCAACCTGTACCTCTTCACTCAATCAGGACTCACCACACCACAAATCATGCTGCCACCCTGCCAACATCCTAGAACTACGAGGCTGAGTTGGCACCCCCTCAGCACAATGTCCATTACTACGCACTACAGCCACCTTTCAAAGTCCACACTTGCTCCACCGCATGGAAGTTTTCAATACATTTCCATTCATTTAAGAATAAAAACATCACCTCTGTTACGTCTCTTCAAAGAACTTGCTTCTGACCCAGTGAGCGTCCCGTGTACTGTCACGACGCAACATTGAAACCACTTCTGAATCAGCTCCACCATTAATTCTTTCAATTTGCACTATATTTACCATAGTATCAAACATTAAAATAATTAAGAGCCTTCTTTCTTTTTAAAAAAATGAAACATGTACTCTTTTTAAATGGAAGCGATTAGTTCAGCAAAGCGCTAGTAAAGGAAAGCATTGTCTACGGCAGCTGATCTGAGACATGCTTGCTACCACTTGGTCTCATTCAAATTAAATGCGTACTCTGTCATACAGCAAGAAACACTCGCAAAGTAATAAAAGTAATAAAAGTAAAAATAAAAAGTAAACTAAACATACTTTGTTTGCTTTTCTGTATGTGGACGGAGGGTGGTGGGAGCAGACACTCACACCTGCTAAAAATGTTCACATCAGTCAGCATAAATTGCCTGCTTGCTCTTACATCCCTTGCAATGAAACCACCCTCTCCCTCTGTGTCAAATGAAGCCTACTTTCCTCTCAGTAACAAAACTACCTACTAAATTTTAAATTGGTACTGTATTACAGCAGGGTGTTCAACTTCATATACTTTTAAAATGAACTATTTTCAGTATTATCACAGTTATCAAGCCACTTTTCAAAAAATAGTGAATTTTTTCTTTCTTTCTTTTTCTTTTTTTTAATTTACTGATAGGACCCTTTCTATAAGTGCAATAACACACTCCGAGGTGTGGGTTATCTCCTGATAAGAGCACGCCTAGGTGCATAAGGCACTCAGCGCAAGCACCTTGTGCATCATAACACACCTAGACATGCTCTTATCAGTAGATAACCCACACCTTGGAGTGGGTTATTGCTTACCTATTTCACACACCCTCACATCTTATTGTTTATTTAATTTCCTTACAGTAAGAGGCATTTCAGGTCTCCTGAGAAAGCACAAGCACACAAAACGTTGAAGCTGTTTGTCTGTATCTCACTCCATTACTATGCTGACATCTTGTGTATCCTAACAAAAACACTTGGGTTTCAGCATATGAATGCATTAGCAGTTAGCTTCAGTTATTTCTGGTGGATATGTGCTTGGTTTATTGTTTTTTATTTTTCTTTATATTTGTTAAAAATCTTAGCCATAACTTCTGGCTCTTCCAGTGCCCCCCCCCCCCATCAGTTTCCAAGGTCCTGATCCCTTCCTTCAGTTTTCACCTTCTATTTTAGGTATGGAAAGAAGGCTCTGGTATTATCTGGAGCTCCTGCTACTATTTTAGATTGTAACCATACCTTTGTTTTCTTAATGCTAATCTTGCAGTCTCTCAGGGCTGCCCTGTACTCCTCTCTCACCTGAAAGCAATCTATCTCTTTCTAGTGCTTATAGACATTTTTGTTCTGACACAGTTGGTGTAGGTCCTTGTTGAGTCAGGGAGAGGGACACTTTCTGGCCCTTTTTCCCTTAGCACTTACAGTAATGCAGACCATAGCAGCAGCTTAAAATGTATTTTTCAACATACATCACATGGACTCTGCATTACTAGCCTCATGCCGTTGCTCCAGACCCTTGAACACCGCCTCCTTTATCATAGCAAAGTCTGCCTTTCTAAAGTTTTGGGTCCAGGTGGCTGAAGTCCAGCTAGTATTCCATGATATCTGGGAGGTTGCCCACTTGTGGTCATTGCCTTTCATCAGTTCATTTGTTTTTCACTTGACACTATCTCCACTGCCAAGAACAAGGTCAAAGGTAGCCTCAAATCAAATGCCCTGCTGGACATGCTGCTCCAGGAAATAGTTCTTGAAGGTGGCTAGGAATTCAGTTCCACTACCATTAGATCCCAAGATGCCACTCTATAATAAATAACAATAATAACTTCATTTCTATAGTGCAATTAATAAATATCAAAGCACTTTACAATAAAAACATCATAAAAGCAATGTAAAACCATAAATAATCAAATACAACAATAGAAGCAGAGAACATACATTAAATTATGAAAAGGCAAGTCTGAATCAATACCTAGATGGAAGTCCACCAGGATCACCACTGCACAGAATTTGGCTGCTCTCATAATTTCACTGAACAGCTAGTTATCATACTCCATTGAAATGTTTAGAGCTAGAAACTGGGCCAATAACATGTCATAAAATCCATTTTAAAATTCAGGATTGCACCAATTTAGTTCCATTACTTTTTCTTTTTAAAGTTCCTAGTTGACAGTCTATAAGTAACATGCATTCATATTCAAAGGGTACCATTGCTGCAGATGTGTTAGATCCTCAAACTACAATACAGAGATGTTGTTTCCAAATATAAAAAAGCAACCAGCCCTGCTTTAACATAAATAGATCCACTTGTTAAAAAGTCAGAGGGCACACTTAAAGACATCTTATTTTTTCAAGTGGCGTACTGATAAGCTGTTTGAATGATAAAAAGCCGCAGTTTTCCTGGAGTCGTGTTATTTAAGGCTTTTAGAGGAGAGACGTTAAGTAATCATAGTACACTTAGGATAATTATGCTGAGCAGCAACCAAGAAACTTTTCAGGGAGTCAGCCATTTTATAATAAAACGTAGGTAAAAATGTAAGATTTGCTAATGTGTAATTAGGCTCAAACCTCAGTATGTCAGTAATAAAACAGGGAATGAATGACTCCATTTATGCTTGAAGTTCATTTATTTGCAAATGATAAGCAGCTCCATTAACACCACAGAGTTCATCAGACCAAAGATCAATTTTTAAATAGCTCCTTCTAGAGTCAGGAGTCCATATTTCTGAGTTATTGACATGAGCTGAGATAAAACAAACAAGCAAAAAAAAAAATAAATAAAAGGTTCCATTTATACTTCTATCATCCTGAAGTGCCTCACAAAGCATTTTAACATAAAGCCAAATAAGTTAATTAAGTGAAAGCCAGCAAATTGGTCCTAAGGCATAGAACCCCCCACCACTGGTATTTATTATTGCTGCTTGCCTCCTACAGGTCTTTGTTCCAAACCATTCAATTTAATGTTAGGCTCCAACACTAGCAGTCCTGTGGCTAAAAACCCACATATCAGATGAAAAACTCTCCACACACCGTTGGGCCACCAAAATGAGTATAATATAGTGCAGCTTCCAAACAACATCATGAAGGCATATATACAGAATTGTCAATGAGACTTACGACTTGTGGCCCTTATCTGAGTGCTCCATAGTGGGGGTCCATTTGGATTGAATTTTTAAATTCAGTATACATCAGACAACGCAGGAAAACAAAAAAATCCAGCACACAATGGATTCAATATGCATCCCTTTCCTCAGATTTCATAAATGTCCAAAATTGGCTTTCTGAGCATAAACTTGTACGTAATGCTAAGAAAACCCTAGCAATGTTACTTGGATCTGCTCCTAAACTCCTCTGTTGGTGTAAGACCACAGTGGCAAACAAATAGAAAGCATTACATCTTTTAAGTGCCTGGGAATTCTTCTGGACCAATCCCTGGACTTCAGCCTACATATACAATCTACCTCCAAGGCAATGAAAGCTAAACTGGGGTCGCTTACAAGTCAAGTTTCATGCTAACTCCCTCTGCTAAACTTGCTATTGCCAGAGGCATATCACTCCTTGCCCTCACTTACGGCGCTGACCTTTGCTATTGTACACAAAACCATCCTTCATAAGTGGGATGTCTCTGTCAGTATGACTCCTTGTCACCACGGCTTAAGCACCACTGACAACTGTACAGGGACCTGGGCTAGTTATTCCCCTTAGCTTGCCATCAGTACTGTCTTGGCTCTCGGATTGACTCTATGCTCAGAAAACAGACCCCTTCAGCACTCGCAACATTGCTGGTACCTCTAAACTCCTCCTCCTATGGACTGCACTCAGTAGATAAATCCCTGCTGAATGTACCTATATGTAAAACATCAAAAGGCACTGTTGCCTTCAGTCACTCCGCTCCTAAGCTCTGGAACTCCCTCCCCCAAACACTTCCAATATCAGGATCCCTTGGTCACTTCAAAAAGGAGCTGCACCTACATCTGTCTCTTGCTGATCTCTGCACTTGTTTCAATCCTCCTTAATCCACTCACTCACCCACCAGATCCTTCCTTGCCTAACTTTCACCTCCCTACCTCATAGCGCTTCTTACCCTTACTATCTCCTTAGGGTGAATCTACCCCCCCCCCCGCACATCTGAGTCTTGTCTTGGAGGCCGTGATAATGCATCCTGTCCTGTCAGGAATTTGCCCTTGCATTGTTTTGCTACCTGTTTGAACCTTCATTGTTGTGATTAATTTGACCAATATATATTTGATGCTATGTTGTGATATCTCCTCCTTGACTGTGTGGGGTTTTATGCCTAAAATTCTATGTGAATTTCATTGATTGTTGTTGTCCTGGCTGTATTTATTAATTACTACTGACTGTTTTGACCTATACTATTGTAATTTCACTGTACTCATGCTATGTACCTGTCTTTGATTGTTGTACTCTCCCAGGTCATGCCTGAAAATAGTCATTTCATGGCTAGTGCACCTACCCAGTTAGCAAAAACTAAATAAATAAAATAAAATATGAATAACATAAAAATAAGGCCAAAGAGATACCTCTGTACAAAAAGTCTTGAGACCAGCCCCCACAAACAGGTAATCCTTTGATCTCACCGCAAGTTGCCCGTGACTGATAATATTCAATCTGTTTTGCCAACAATTTGGTTCTCTAGAAAAACTTTCTGAGAAATTATCCAGCCTCCCGACAAAGGAGGCAAACCATAATGAACCTCTTGACTCACTGCTATCCTAAGTGATCCTTCAACACTCTCCAGTCTTCATCCTCCAGTACCGATTCTGGCTGTACACACACCTAAAACAAAAGAAAATGGAAGAAAAACACTCCTCTAAATGCAATAAATACAGATTTGTCAAGTAAAACATACTTAAAACCCCAACCCTCAGGCAACAATAACATACCTTTTGAAGGCTTTAACAAGCCTGCCGGTACAAAAGTGCTGTTATATTTCCATACTTCTATATTTGCATAATTCCAGCATCCTCCTTACCATACAAAGGCACCTTATATCGTAACACACTCCCGTTGGAGGTTACTTTCACCACCAAAAACCACTTCAGGCTTAGGTGCGGCTTCATTTTTCCAAATCCAAGTTGCTGGCAAAATTCTAGAGCCCCAGCTTCTCACAGTGCTCAAGCAATTAAACGTACAAGAAGGCAAATGTTTGCTCAGTCAGAGCTTCCACAGACATTCATAAATGCCCACTTATAAGAAGGCAACACCCTCTAAATTTGGCTATGGAGAATGCTCAAAACAAAACTAGGGTGCACAAAGCAACATTTGTCAAAAAATAGTGCTCATTTACAAAAGAACAATTGCTAAGCTCACTATTACCAATCCAATGTCAGAAAACATCATCACTTTCATTCAAGAAGTTGCAAAATAAGAACAGAAAAAATAAAAAACTACAAACAGAGAAAGATTAGTTTGATGTGGGGAGGAGCGGATCAGCAGTGCATGCCATCTTGCTGCCCCCCCCCCAGAGGGCAGTGAAACATAGGAACACAGAATTTGACAGCAGATAAGGACAACTTGGCCCACCTAGTCTGCCCATTTCTCTACCTAACGGATAAACTGCTGATCCTAGTTAACCAGCAGTCTACTTCCTCCTACCCTAGTGGACAAATTTGGGTAAAGAATCCCATCTCCATGTGCTGTGTTCTGGATGTTAGCCTCTGCCTTCACCACCATTCTCCCTCAGAGACCCCATCAGCCGCTTACTCTCAGCCCATGGCCCATGGCACAATCAAGATCTATTCCAGACTGGTACCATGCCTCTCCAGAGCATTGATCATTTTACAGCAGCTGCAGATGTAACTTCCCCCAACCTGCTACAGGCATGGTGGCATATACTGTATCTTTCAGCCTTAGCAGTGCCCCAAGTGCCCTTCCATCCAAACTGCAGCCTGCACTGTTAAAAACAGTTACTAGCTCTCTTGTCCACTCTACTTTAACCAGACTCCCACTTCAGCCAACTCCATTTGCCTTGTGACCTTTTGTTGCTGGGACTGCACACCACTGACTAACACAGTGTCTGACATATAAGAGAGTTAATACTTTGTCAAAATGGATTTTCTCAGCACAATAGCCCTGACATCAAACAATCAGTTTCAGCTAGCATCTTAATCTCTTTTTATTTTGTACACAATTGATCCGATTGACAGTAATGTTTTGGGGACCTTAAATTTTGAAAGAATCACCTGACTCTTAGATTAAATTAGGCCCCTTCTAATCCTTAAAGGAATATACAGTATTTTAGCTTGGCTCATATGGCCTATTATCTCTCATGCACTGCTTGCTTAATTTAAAACTGTCTCCCAACGTGCACAAATTACAAATCTGTCCCTCCACAAAATTTGCACTATTCACTTTTCTCACAGAAGGACATTGCCTACAAGCTCATCAATGCAAGAAATCTTAGAGCAGATATACTGGATAACTCCAAGTTGTTCCAGCCATTGAGTATTTACATCAATTTACTAGTTTGAAAAGCTACACAAAACATTCTGGCTCCATCTTCTAGTTAACACCTTGTTAAAACTGGATCCCTCAGCAAACAACCATTGCAACAAGCAACTGAATCTAAATTCCCCTAATGTTCTTGAGACCTTACATTTCAAAAAAATCCTGTGGCCCCTTAGATTAAATAAGACTTACTTCTAGCTCCTAAATTAATCAGGGTAATACTAGGGTATGGGGGCCCACCTGGAAAGTGGATATAGGGGCCCACCTGGAAAATCATTGGTGGGGGGCAGGGTGAAATGCTCATATAAGTATTCCACTTGGATCTGATACACTAGCTCTGATTTTGCATATTGTATTCACATACAGTGCCTACATACCCCATTTAATTAGAAATAATACGATAAATGCAAAGAATTTCAGAGTTAAGAAGGTGGTCATATACCCAACTGAGGAGGGCTACCTGGAAATTTCCAGGTATTCTGGTGGGTAATTCAGACTCTGAAATGAATATACTTTAACTTAGTTCCGAAGGTCTATCATCTATCCTCTTCCTTGCCCAGTTTCAACTGACCCTCCACAAGTCACAGTCATTTGTCAGCAACTGGGAGGAGACTTGGAGCTTGGATTTCTTAAAGGGACACTGTCAGCTTTTGAGCAACTTTAATGACCCCTCTTTAATTTGTGCCTATAAATGGTACTCTAATTGCAATTTTTCTATCATGACTATTAAAGTGTATTTTAATTTCATACACATGTCAATGTTTACAAAAATTGTATTTCATTTGTCCTGACCTTGTATGTGCAGGGCATTCCTTCTCACATGTCCCTGATAGAGATCCAGCATTGAGTCCTGCCAAACTTGTGCATGAATGAGTTTGGTAATTTTTGTGGCAGCGAGCAGTAGTAACAGAAGAGTACTGATTTGGGCAACGCTTTTACTTTCTCAAACAGAGGGATATTTCAGAAATAAACCACTGATTGAAAATTAAAACTGGGACTCGGTGCATCATGCACACTACTGCTGGCACTGGTGTGCATAAGCTGAGTCCAAGTTTACTTTTCAATCATGGATTTCTTTCTAAAATATCACTTGCTTTGAGAAAATAAAGGTGTTTTCCAAATCAACACTGCCTTGTTACTACTGCTAGTCGCTCTGCTGATTTGTCACAAAAATCGCCAAACTACTTCATGCACAAGTTCAGCAAGATTCAATGCAGGATTTCTATTGGGGATATGAGGGATGAAGCGAGCGGCACATATAAGGCTGGGAAGAGTGAAATGGATATTTTGTAAAAATTAATGTGTACAACAAATTAAAGTACACTTGGACTGCCGTGGTTGAAATTGCTTTCAGAGCACTGTAAACTGACACAAACAGTAGACAAGTCATTACAATTGCTTACAAAGCTAACAGAGTCCCTTTATAGGATTTAAATAAAGGGTTTTGGGTTGAGGAGGGATTGTCAGCTGGTAGTTACTGACAGGTTGGAATTTATCTTTTCCACCAAGCCAAAACCAAGCATTTCAGGTCAGACTCTGGGACTGGCTGATCTGGACTCCTTCTTCCAAAATGAGGGAAGTGGAGGACTTGATTCTCATAACCAAACTGACCACTCTCCTGTTTGAGTAAAGTTAGAGTCAGACTGGCCCACCTGGATATCTGTAAAATTTGGTGGTGGGCAAGGGCCCCCATTAGTTGGGAAAACCTTCAAAACTCTGAAATCCCTTGCCTATATCATTACTTTTCTAATTTTTTTTCTGATCACTGTGAAGAAATAGAAGATTTGCACAGAGCCATTATACCAAATTATGATAGAATACTAATATGAGGGTGTCACTCCTGGCCCTTCCTGGTAATTTTACAGGTGTGACCCAAGTATCAACTTTTCAGGTCTGGCTGAAAATAAAGTACAGTAAGCAACACATTCCCGTGGACAGCTGAAGACCTCAAGACAAAGGCTTTCTCAGATGACCATGTTCTTTTGAAAGGAAAAGATTTTATTTTGAGGAGGAAAGTGTACATTTAGAGTGGGATAATCAGACTGCACCAAAAAGATGCACAATAGTGGGAGCAGGCAAAAGTGCAGTGCGCAATTGTGCAACGGGCGTGATATTCAAACCAAGCGCAGGCCAAGATGTGCACGTGCAACATAGCTGAATATCATGCCCGATGCACCATGGTGCAACAAGGGATGCGCAGTAGAGCAGGGCTGATGCGCAGTAGCACACCCAGGAATGTGCAAGGACAAAGACAGGAAGCAGCAGTGCACCAGCCATGGATGCGCCATGCATGGAGGAACATGCAGCAGGACAGAGAGACCAACATCCCCCCGCCAACCACCATGGCATGGCCCCCATGAGCAGCACAACCAGATGTGAGTTGAACGGACCATCAGCCCATGAACCCTGGCACCAATCCAACAGCAGACGTGGGCCAGTAGTCCCCACCTGCAGGGCAAGGTGCCTCAGCACTGTCCCCTGGCAAACAGTAACCATAACACAAGGATGGCCAGGACCCACCCATGCCACAGCACCACACCAATGCAGACCACCCCCAGTACAGCGATCCTGAGACACCCAGCCCAGAAGCATGACCAAAAAGTGCATGGCACCGAAGGTATGCCACCACCACCATGACAATGCAACCCAGAGCCCCATGGCACCATGCACAACAGCCCCACCGTGACCCACCCCACATGAGGAGACACCATCCACTGACACCACCACTGCATTCACAAGGTCTCTCTGCATGTCCCCCACAGTGGCACAGCAAGGAGTTCAGTCTGGCAGCAGTACACGAGGGACCCAGCAAGTGACAAGACCCATCCTGGATGCCACCACCAGCAGGATGGCACCCGGCACACCCACCCATGCACACACCTTGTCCCAGCACTGGCCCCACCAGGCAGCACAGCAGCTTACTGTGGTACACGGAGGCATGCGCCACACAGGAGGCAACACAGGGCACATACAAAGCCCCCCCATCCCAAGGGTGCCCTGTCAAACAGCCACACATAGCGGAGCAACAGATGCTACCATCATGGGTCCCATGGTGCCATGTATCCATGGCCTGCACACCACCATGTCGCTGGTTAGCCTGCCATATGGTGTGCGCACCATGAACCAGGCCACCACCTGCATGCAGCAGGACCACATGTGACAGTCACCAGACCACAGGCACTGCCCCAAACACCACAGACTGCATGGAGGGGGGCAACAACAGCACCGCCCACAGTGTCAACAGAGGCAGATGTGCAATAGACCAGGGGCCGGGACACCAGCTGCCAGGGCACTGTGCCTGGAGGGTGGCTGGTATGGGCTGCACCAATGCCACGTCAGCATCCATGCATGCAGTGGTGGGGTTGGCACGACCGTGCAAACCAGAGACACACAAGGGGCACAGCTGCATGGGCTCGACACATTCCACCAGGGGCAGATGGGACATAGCACATGCACCAAAGCCCGCTGCACTCAGGCAAACAGTGCTCAGGACACACCACACATACCCAAGAGAGTGCCCATGGCCCCCACCCACACTAGTGGAGGATCCCTGGCAGACACACCCATGGCCAGGCCAGCACCACCATACAGTAGCCATGTACACCACTACAGCAAGGCACCATGCGCCCGCTGCAAATCAGAGACCAACACAGTCGTAGTAAGAAAAGCATTGTATAATGTAATAGGAAATAACAACAACAAGAACTATTTACAAATACATATATACAGTGGGGAAGGGGATGTGCAAGGCTACAACCAGGGGGGAAGGACAGGGGACAATGGGAACAGCAAGGAGGGGGACATAGGGGTGTGGGGTACAGTCCAGGGAGGTAAAGGAAGATTGCAGGTGCTGCAGGACCTACTGGCAGCCCCTGTCATCCCTGTGCTCCCTGTGGCACCTTCTGTGCCACCGAAGTTCACCCTTCTCCATCCCCTGCAGCATCTCCAGCATGGTCCAGGTGACCTGCAGGATCTCCTGGATGTTCCACTCCAGGGACGCCCAGCATTGCCCACCTAGGACAAGGGAGCAGAATCATACATAGATACATAGATAGTGTTGGCAGATAAGGGCCTATGGCCCACCCAGTCTGCCCATTTGAGCTTGTAAGTTCAGTTTGTTTTCCTAGAAGTCTGTTGCCCCTTACCCCTGACCTCCAGAATTCTTTTATGTCTATCCCATGCATTCTTAAATCCCGTGATTGTTTCAGCCCCCACCACTTCCTCAGGCAGGGTGTTCCACTTGTCCACCACCCGTTCTGTGAAGAAATTCTTTCTCATGTTTCCACTGAATCGTCTTCCCTCCAACTTCATCCCATGCCCTCTAGTCCTGGAACATCTTTTTCGCTTAAAAATAGTGTTTTCCTGCACCCTGTTCCTCCCTGTAAGATACTTGTATGTCTCTATCATATCCCCTCTCCCCCTCCTCTCCTCCCGGGAGTACATGTTCAGTTTCTTCAACCTGTCTTCATAGGACTTGTGATGCAATCCATGCACCATCTTTGTTGCCCTCCTTTGAACCTTCTCTACCCTGTCTATGTCCTTATGTAGGTATGGTCTCCAGAACTGTACACTGTACTCCAGGTGGGGCCTCACTAGTGTCTTGTATAGTGGAATTATGACCTCCCTTTCCTGCTGGTGATGCCCCTGCCTATACATCCCAGCATCCTATTTGCTTTACCTGCTGCCTTGTCACACTGTTTCCCTTGAGGTCATCAGAGATGATAACCCCAAGATCCCTTTCCTGCTTGGTGCATGCTATATCCTCACCCCCCAACTGATATATTGTGCCAGGGTTTTTGTGCCCCATATGCATTATCTTGCACTTCTTTGCATTGAATTTCAACTGCCAAACCCCTGACCATTCTTCAAGTTTCTGCAAGTCGCTTCTCATTCTGTCTACATCCTCTGGTGAGTCTACTCTGTTACAGAGCTTTGTGTCATCAGCGAACAGTGAAATTCTGCCTTCTAGATCCTGCGCCATGTCACTGATGAAGATGTTGAATAGGACCGGTCCCAGCACTGATCCCTGTGGTACCCCACTGGTCACTCTTCCCTCTGTGGAGTGACAGCCATTTACCACCACCCTCTGTGTCCTGCCACCCAACCAGTTACCTACCCACCAGACTACTGTCCTGCCCACACCCACATTCCCCAGTTTGTGTAATAGTCTTCTATGTGGCACAGTGTCAAAGACCTTGCTGAAGTCCAGATAGGCCATGTCCACTGCCCTCCCCTGATCCACCTCCCTAGTCACCCAGTCAAAAAATTCAATGAGGTTGGTCTAACATGACCTCCCCCTGGTGAAACCATGCTGCCTTGGGTCCTGTAGTCCATTGACAACCAGATGTTCCATCAATCTCTCCTTCAGTAGTGCTTCCATGATCTTCCCCACTACCGAGGTGAGGCTGACTGGTCTGTAGTTCCCTGCTGTATGTTTGACTGGCCAGACCAATGCAGCCCACCCAATGTGCATGGCGGACAGCAGTGGCCTGTACCCCTGGGATGGCATGCGACCACCCAAAGTGGGTGCGCCCACATGACCCGCTTACCCGGGCACCTGAAGCCATGCAAACCACTGCACACCCCCACTGCCCATGCACCGCACAGCACCATCGTGGCCGTCCAGCATCATGGCAATGCAGTGGGATGGCAGTGGCACAGCCAGGCACCCAGTGCACACACAGCCCACCTGCGACACCTACCCAGACGTGCAGCCCCACAGGATGGTGAGGAGGGCACTGTGGGATGGACATGGCAGTAGGGGCCTTGTGCAGGGGGCCACACCCCACCACCACCCCTGAAACCCACCATGCACAGTTGTAAGGGGAAACACAGCACTCACCTGCATCCCAGTCAGCAGGGCACTGCTGACCCCCTGCACCACCACTGTGCTCTGCCTGCATGGCTACTCCACCATCATCGACCTGCCTACCATGCTCCTGGGCCATCTCAGCCCCATGGTAATCCTCCAGGCCTAGAGTGCAAACATGGAGAGAGTCCCATCAGTACATGTCTGAACCATAGCCCCCCCTTGCAGTGTGCATGCCCACACAGCCTGTCCAGGCCGCGGTGGAACAGGGTGCACTCGATGCACCTCCACAACTGGCAACACAGGTACTGGCCCCCCTGGCAGCATGGCCTGCCAATCACTGTGATACCAGAACAGACGAATAATACTAGTGTGGTGAAGGAGCACCTACCTGGCCGTGGCACAGCACCCCTCCGAGCATGCGCCTGCAGTCTTCCTAGGTGGTTGGGGTCACACCGCTGGAGGTCCCCCTAGTGGTGGTGACACTGCTCAGTGGTCCTGCTGCTCCCTGTGGCCTCCTCAAGGCCCTCTGCCACCTCCTGCCACACCTGTGTGTGTGGTCTCAAGAGGGGAGCCTGGCCAAAGAGGGCACCTGCATGGAGCTCCACAAGTGCCACCAGGTTTGCTAGTTCCACTGCAGTCCACACTGGTGCTCTGGTGCGTGGCATGGTGATGACACTGGCAAGCACAAAATGGTGCCCCGTAGTGCACATGCCCCATGTGTGGAGGCAGTGCGGTACTGCACTGCCAGTAGCAATCGTGCTGGCACTGGACTGCGCAACAGGGGGACAGCCATGTGGATGCATGGCACCTAGAGGGCAAAGGTCAGCTTCAGGGTCAAGGGTCTGTCCGTGCATGGAGCACCACACTGCTATTGGGAGGTACTGCATGTAGCGCGGTAGCATGCATGTGTGTGATGCCATGCAGTGGCCTACCGTGCTGAGGCACCATGGCGCACATGCCGCACCATGACACAAGCACCCTTTTCGGCATATAGCGCATGAGCACCACAGACACAGTAGTGGCAGTGCCCAGTACTGCCTCCCATGCACAGTGAGTCAGCAGCGTCACTAGCGTTGGCATCAGCACTGCCGGCATGCATGGTGCGGTGCCAATTGCGCACATCACAGTGGTGTGCCACAGCCTGAGCATGCTCAACAGCATTGCACAAGGTGCAACAGCATGATATTCAGCCAGGTTATGCTAATCAGCTCATGAGCCATTCCATGGTGCATCCACTGCATTTGCATCCCAGTACAGTTGTTCCTGCCCTCATTTGCATGTGCTGCGCTATAAATATGTGACTTGGGAATACATAGGCCATGGATCGGTAATGCAGTCCTTTGAGGTAGGTGGCATGCTGTGAGGATGTGGGGACAGTGGTCTGGGAGGGCTGTATGAGACTGCACAGTCCAAGGTAACACCTGTCAATCCCCTAGGCATGATCATGACCAAGCGAGAGGATGAAGAGGAGTAGGAAAGGGTGCGAAAGAGGAGACCCAACTTTATCAGGGCGGAATCTGATGCCCTGTTCGAGGCCTACCTCGACAGGGAGCTGCTGCTTAGTGGACAGAGGGGCACATCACAGGCCCATGCGGCAGCGTGGGGTGAGGTGGCAGCCACCAGCATTCTATGCACGAGTGCAAGAAAAAGGTTGGCACTGACAGGAGGCAGATCAAAGATAAGGTGGCTAACATCAGGGTGGCACGTGCTGCCACTGGTGGGGGCCAGCAGGACGTACCCTGCCTGATGCCAGAGGAGGAGCAGGTGGCCAGCAGCATGCTGTGTAGTGCCATCAAGGGTGTTCCTGGCGGAGGCTTCCAGATGGGTGGCAGCCCATCACTACATGGTAGATCCGGTGCTGGCAGTGTGTGGGTGGCAGGGGGGGCAGGCCCCAGGACCAGGTGGAACCACTAATGGTACTGTGTACTGTTACAACTCCTGAGAGTCTGCATGGGGCAGTGGTGGTGGGTGTGTCCACCGAGGGAGAGACCCTGGACACAGTGGAGCACTCAATCACCTCCACAGGTGTCCAAGGGACCAACCGTCTGTAGCCCTGCACATCTGTCCGGACTGATGCCAGTGGTGCGGATGCGGACATGGCCCTGGCTGTGTTCCAGCGTGATGCCACTCACAGTGTCCAGTGTGCTGAGACACGGATCAGGGCCAGCTCCAGCACTGATGATGACGTGACAGTGATGTACAGTATGTGGGACATAGGATGATCCCATGGATGGCATCCGCCCAGGCGGTTTCACAGGTAGTGCTGGCCTAGCTGCCTGCACAACAGCCCTTGTCCAGTCTGCATCTTCAGGCTCCAGTGGGGTAACACTGGCATGCGGCCAGGGTAGTGGGGCTGTTGTTGCTGCTGTGGCCATGCCAGTGGTGCCTGGCGATCAGCAGCCAGAGGGGCAGTGGCAGCAGCTGGCCAGCGTTGACGTGGGGACAGGGGAGGGGCAGTGGCAGTGCACCGCATGTGGACATAACCCAGGATGGCAGCACTGTGCGGCACCCACTGTTGAGGGGTGCTGTGCAGCAGGGCCAGGAACACCATGAGGGACAGCATGCTGGACATGCAGATGACCCTTTGGATGACCACAGCTGTCTTCTCCAGGCCTCAGTGGATCAGCAGATGTGGCTCGTGGCAGCAGTGGATGCACTATGTGCGGCACTGCACCAGGCAGAGGAGCAGCGAAGCAGGGACCATGCCCTGTTCCTGGCAGAGTTGGCTCAGCAGCGGGCAGATGTGACCACTGCCATTGACAGGCAGACCACTGCAATGGCAACTGTCATGGCTACACTGGCCAACCAGATGGGTGCCCAGCCACTGCACACCCTGCAGAGTGCTATGTCTACCCCCCCCCATTCTTGGCATCATGCGACCCATGCCATGTCGATGCTGGGTTTGGCTGTGGGCATACCTAGCATGCCTGATGAGGGCATGTTTGGTGGCCTGCAGACCCCTGCATGGACACGGTTGCGTTCATGTAGTGTCACCCCTGGGGGCCCTTTGGTGCCACCCCATGAGGCCACTGATCAGCCTGGTATGGCTGGCAGGTCTCGGCAGGGCCGCCCACACATCCATGGTGGCCGTGCTACTGTGCTGTATGACTGACCCTTTCCCCTCCACAGCCACTGTCTGCCACTGCCCTGTGTGCACTGTGGTGTTCTTTGTGCATTGCATGGGTGTAGTTCCCAGCCCTGCACACACATGGTCCCTGTGCACACCTTTCTGGCTGCTGGCCACTGTGGCGTATGCATGATGATGCCTGCGTAGCACTGTCTGCCACTGTGCAATGGTGCTCAGCATCTGAGGCACACACAGTGCCAGCCACCAGGCATGGTAGTGTTGGGTCCTGTGTGGGTATGGGGGCCCTGTTGGGGTGGGCGTGCTTGTAGCCCTGTGGGCATGGGTTGGGGTGTGTGTGGATGCTGCATGCAGCCCTGCTTGTTCCTGCCTTTGTGTGCAGTTTCCACCCATTCCCATGCCCCTGACATCGTCCTTCCCTGGTATCCACCCCTGTCTATCTGTGGGCTGTGCCCTTGCCCTTGGTGGTTGCACGTGGCCCTGTTGACCTACCTGTGTTGTCCAAAGTGCTCCTCTGCAATGGTGTCCCGGTGCTGCTGGGCCATCCAGGCCAGCTGGGGATCCCTTTGCCTAGGAGGTGGCTGCCCAGGACCAGCTGGACCGGCGTCCTCTTTGTCCCCACCGCTGTCCTCCTCCTCAACCTTAACAGCTATTCCACAGTCAGTGGCCATGTTGTGCAGGATACATCAGGCCAGGAATAGCCCGCAGGCCTTTGAGAGGCTGTACTGTAGGGCACTGCCTGACATGTGCAAGCAATGGAAACTGTGCCTTCAGCAGCCCGAACACCCGCTCGATGACATTCCATGTTGTGGCGTGTGCCTTATTGTACTGTTGCTGCACTGGGGTAGCGGGGCACTGGTATGGTGTGAGCAGCCAGGGCCGTAGTGGGTAACCACTGTCACCTGTGTGTAGAGGGGGATTCATTAACATGGTAGTCTGCGACACTGTGTCATGGGCTTTCATGGCCATTCTCCATGGCACCCCTGCCTATGCCCCACACCCCCCCATATCTGCACCCATCATCCAGCATGCTATGCATACTCACCTACTAGATGGTCAGTGTGGATGTCCCACTCTCGAACCTATGGCACAGTGTGGACTGGTGCCAGATGAAGGGCATTGTGTGCTCCCCCAGGGTGCGTGGCACAGACATTGATTATGCTCCCCCTGGCATCGCACACCACCTGGCAGTTGACACTCAGGTAACCCTTGCGGTTGATGTATGCCACCCCCCTCCTGGCCAGATGGCATGCGGATGCCTACATGGGTGCAGTCTATGGATCGAGCATGCCAGGCAACCATGCTACCCTGTGGAACTCCTGCATGTGTGCTGTGCACTCTGCCTGTGTGCTGAGAAAACAGATGCACTCCGCAGCATGTGGCAGCAGTGCGCTGAGGAATTGTGTGAGTAGGCATGACACGGCCAACTGGGTTATGCCTGTCATGTCCCCTGTTGGTCTCTGGAAGGTGCCTGTGGCGAGCAGGCACATGACGGCTATGATCTTAGTCTCCACAGACAGCGCATGGCTCTGTTGTGTGGGTGCCTGCATTTCATCACTGCGCAGCTCACAAAGCTGCCTCAGAATTGCCCTGTTCAGGTGGTACCGGCCCACAATCTCAGTGTCACTGTACTTTTCAAAGGTGGTGTGGGCATGGTATAGCCTGTTCTGGGCATACCACCGATGGGCCCTTCCATGGCTGTGCCTCCCTGCAGCCTGCCTTCTCACACCCCTCATTACCACCTCCATCTGGAAGGTGGCATGGCCATATACTTGGTTGGTGTTCCCCCCCGTGTTGCTGTCTACCTGGTCCCCCCCAGCTGTGTGTTGCTGGTGCTGCCCCTGCACTGGGTACACCTCTGGCTGCTCACCACTGTGTGCCCTGCCTCTTGACCACTGCCCTCTATCCTCTGTGGCATGCTCAGGCCCTCTTGCACGCCACGCACACACACACACACACACACACACACACACACCTTCTCTCACTCGCACACACCTCCGGTGGGCCCCGTCCAGCTCCTGGCCACACCTGCCCCCTGCTTCCTGTCTTGCCTCCCTGCCACTCTGTCTCCACACCCCCCCGCTATGGCTCCCCAGTAGCGCATTCATCCTCCCCTCTCTTGCTACCTTTTCTTTTGGCTCATTTCCGCTGTCATGCAACTTCCGCTTGCTCTGCAACTGTACATTTCACTTCATCATAACATCGTGACTCATGCACATTATTCATGGTTACGCCCTGCACTTAAGCATGCATTCATTTCTGTTGCACTGTGGTGCATTGTGTTTTGTGCTGTGCTGCCGCTCCCACTGAATATCGTACTATGGTGCATATCTGCTTTTGCACTGGCACATCCCTATTGCACATGGCGCAACTGCTCTGAATATCCCACCCATAGTGTACTGTTCCATATTGAACTTCTGTGAAAAATAACAATGTAGAAAAGTGAAATTTTAGATAAATGGGCCACTTACTTGAAAAAGCAGTATGGCATAGCCATGAAACACTGGGCAAATCTAGTGGCCAGTGTGTAATTTATGATTTGGTAGATGGCAGGACTCCATTACTCCTCTTCATTTATTGTTCTGTTTTACTCACTTCCCCAATTCCCTCTGCCCTCCCACCTCAATGTCTGAGGTCTCTACAGCTACAACATCCCTCTGGTTGGGAGGTTGGACTAACAGCTATCATCACATCTAATGCCAATGTTGATCCTGCAGTATGGCTAGTGTGTGTGCATGTGTGTGTGTGTGTGTGTGTGTGTGTGTATACTATTGTGGCCCCACTGGGCTGGTCATGGGCACTTTACAAATATGACACTTTAGCCCAGTACTGCAGTGGTAGTGCTGCCAACTTGTATGCCAGTAACTCCATCAGGTCTGTGAATCAACTTGGTTGGTTTAGGCACCAGCCAAGGGAGCTAGGACTGAGCGTTCCATGGACAGCTCTCTTTCCTCAGGGAGGGGGACTCAGTGTCTCGTTCATTGAGTGTTACATGATGAATGATGGGTGGCAGCATAACGGGTGCTAATACAGGGTGAGGGGCAGGTGACAGATATCAGCATATTTGAGTGCATGTCACTGCACACTGACACCTTCAGTGGGAGAGAAGCATGGAGGAGAAAATTCTTGAGCCCTCTGGAGTCATATTGGCACCACCTGCTGACCCATGCATGATTGACAGAACAAGTCACCCACACCGCTGTGGTCCTGTATAAGTTGTGGATAACCTAAAAAGGTAAACCCCATGGGTAATCACAGTCTCTCATATACTGTATATGTAAAGCTGTTGAGCTTTCTCCAATGGCTGTGATCCAGTTCCAGTGCTCCAAGATCGAGCTGCTTTGTGCTCCATAATGAAGCCAAAGCACAATAAAATTCTTGACTTAAAATCTTTGCGATTTATTTAGTCTCCAACTTTCTGCCGGTTCAAGCTGCCTTAGGGGACATTAGAAATTAATTAGAAACATATTCAGTACATATGCAATGTATGCTTTCCTGTACAAATCAATCTTTATATAAATCAATGCATTATTAGAATATTTTTGTTTTACATTTTTTAAATTTATTACTAGTGTTTATAGCCACTAAGAGTCCAACTTCTTTATTGAATTAATTATTCTGTATATTAAATCACCACTGTTGTGCCTCCTTAAAATCCAAACGATTACCCAAGTTTCAGTACTCTATTTAGAAAGTGAAAAACTTTACTATAACACTTCTGACACAGCTAGTCCTTATTGAAAACCAACCCACTGGTGCTTTTTGGTATACATTTTCTGTTTTAGAGTTACTGAAAATGCAAAAACATCTTGTTTAAATTTACATTAATCCGCTTCATAAGTGATACCATTAGAACATTTTGTGTGATGTAAGAATGGTAAATGCTTATAATACCATGAACCAGTGCATCATTCATCTTTGATGGTGATGTCATAGGACTAAAATAAGTATTTTGTGCATTTTAGTAACTCTAAAACTGAGCATTTATACCAAAAAGCATCACTGTGTCAGTTTGCAATAAGGACTAGGTGGGTCAGAAGTTTTGTAGCAAAGTTCTTGCATTGTTCGAATACAGTACTGATTCACTTAAATAACTATTTGGATTTTAAGATGGCACCACAGTGGTGATTTAATATACAGAATAATGAGAAAGTTCTAAATATATGTAGTAGTATTTATTATTCTGGGGCAGACAATAGAGAAGTTGAACTCTTGGTGGCTACAGTCAATAGCAATAAATTTTAAAAAAAATTAAATGAAGATATTCTAATAGTGCATGGTGAAGCCATTGGCATAAAGATTGCTTTCTACAGGAAAGTGGCATAAAGATTGCTTTCTACAAGAAAGTATACATAATGAGTGGGATATTCAAAAGGGTTGCACCATGCGCAATAGGGTTGCACCTGCGCAAGTCCAAAATTGTGCCATTCTGCGATATTCAGCAGGAGGCAGTTGCACCACTGAAAACATGCTGAGCAACAGTGCAATGCTAATGAATGCATGCTGAACTGGAGTGGGAGGAACCATGCATAAACTGCACAGCCCGATATTCAGCCGGGCTGTGCAGAGTTGTGCAGGCGCAACCCCCAACCTGCGTCTGCACAACTTTGAGCCCCCCAAAAAAAGAGTAAGTCGAGGGCCACCCACAGGTGATCTGCCAGATTGCAGGGCACAACACAGCAGCTGCCACCTGTGGCTGGCCCTCAACCTACTCCCTGTGCCCCCCCTGCAGCCCGATCGGGCAAAGTGTAAAACATCCCCCCCACTCCCCGACTGGCCCGATTGCAGGCAAACACTTAAATAACCCCCCACCAGCCTGATGCGCGGGCAGCAAAAGTGTCCCCGAACATATCCCTGGTGGTCAGTGGACCACCAAGCCAGATGCAGGCTGATGAAGTTGAAAACAACCCCGAACATATCCCTGGTAGTCCAGTGGACCGCTAAGCTCGATCAGCGGGCTGAATATGTGAACCCCCAGAATGTATCCCTGGTGGTCCAGTGGACCGCTAAGCCTCATCACGGGCTGAATATGTTGAACCCCCCAGCATGCATCCCTGGTGGTCCGGTGGAATGCAGAGCCCGATCGCGGGCTGATGAAGTTGAAAACAACCCCCGAATCATCCCTGGTGGTCCAGTGGACCGCTAAGCCCGATTGCGGGCTGAAATTATTGAACCCCCAGAGCGTATCCCTGGTGGTCAGTGGACCGTTAAGCCCAATCGGGCTGAATATATTTGAACCGCCCGAACATAGCCCTGGTGGTCCAGTGGACTGCTAAGCCTGATTGAGGCTGCATTATGTTTAAACCCCCCAAGACCATATCCCTGGTGATCTAGTTTCCCCACCCCACCCACCCATGAAGCCCCACCATCGCGCCCCCGGCGGCCAAGCGGGTGGCAGCATCCACCTGCCTGCCACCCGCGCCCGCCCGACTGACTGCCTGGTAGGGCTGCCGCCCATTAGTGCAGAGCAGAAGCCAATGGGCGTGCAGCCCTCATACGTCGAAAGCCAGTCCAGATATGTGAATGAATTCATTCATATCTGGATCTGCGTATGCAAGCTACACCGATTGACTCTTGCTCTGCACCAATGGGCATGCAGCCCACCGGGCAGTCGATCTCGAGCGTGGGCCGGCAGGCGGGTGGGATACTACGCTTCGCCGGCTGCCGAGGAGCAGGGTGAGGTGGGGCTTCGTGGAGTGGGTGGGTGGGGTGGAGGGACACTAGATCACCAGGGGTATGGTCTTGGGGGTTTAAACATAATGCAGCCTGCAATCAGGCTTAGCAGTCCACTGGACCACAAGACTACGTTCGGGGGTTCAACTATTCAGCCATGATCGGGCTGCGATGTCCACTGGACCACCAGGGATATGTTCGAGGGTTGTTTTAACTTCATCAGCCCATCGATCGGGCTTTCTTGTCCACTTGTCCACCAGGGATATGTTTGGAGGGACCCTTTGCTGCCTGCGTTGGGCTGGTGGGGTTATGTCAGCTTTGCCTGATCGGTCCAGTGGGGGTGGGTGGGAGGATTTTTTTACTCTTTTGTCCGCAATTGGGCTGCAGGGGGCGTCGGTCCCCGATGGCTGCTGCCTGGCAGGGCGCCAGGTGCAAGTCCTCGGGGATCGGCGCACCTGCATGCTAATGGCATGCAAATGGGGCCATAAACAGATACAAATGGCCCCCCCCCATGCCGTGCATGAATTATGGCTCCATTTGCATGTCACCTTTTGAATATTGGAAATTTGCGCATAGCGCAATAGTACTTGTGCCACCGCAAGTTGAATGCTCCACTCTGACCACTTGCGGTGGTGCAAATTCCACTGCGCCATGCACAGTGGCTGTGGCCGGGGGGGTGATACTCAAAGGAGTTGCTCAGTAGCGCAACTCCTTTGAATATCACCCTGGCCACACCCCTGCGCAACGATTTTGTGCAGCGCAAGGGCTTGCGCCACAAAATAGCGCAGTTTGAATATCCGGCCCAATATATGCACTGAAAATAATTTAGATTAATTTCTAGTGCCCCTGGAGTAAGCCTGAGTTGGCAAAATATTGGGGGTATAAATAAACTGCAAAGATTTAGATTCAAGATTTTGGTCACACTTTATTTCATGCATGAGATTCAAGGTAACTGCAGGGTAGGGAATCATAAAAGGGTACCTAAACAAGCAGTTTTTTAAAATGGCAAATCCCAAAATCTGGCTTCAGTGCAAAGTAAAGTAAAGGCTGCTGTTTACATTTATGCTAAAACTGCATTTATGTAAATAACATAAATGCAGTTTCATAGTTTTTGAAAAATGTAAACATCAGCCTTTCACTTTCAAAAAACAGGCTTGGTTTCTCCCTAAGATGTCAGCCAAGTGTGTTAAGTGATGAGTCATGATGATGTTATCGGAGCCAGAGAAAGAGACTCATATATTTCTATAATGCTGTCTAGCTCTTCTTTCTCTCTTTGTTTTGAATTGTTGTACCAGAATGATCAACACCATGTATTAACGTGTGGGTTACTTAGATCAGTACACATTTGGCTATGATTTTGTTCATTTTGTTTACTTTAACTTGTGGAAAATGTTTTGCAATCCAGCCCGACTTTTTCCTTGGCAAACTGCATTACAGTATGACACTTCAAATACCTGATGATCTAGTGGTTATGTGATGCACTGAATATTGTGTTTTGTTAACCAGGAGAGACACAATATGCCTGCCTTCTGTTGAACACCCCACCATCCATAGATACATAGACAATGTCAGCAGATAAGGGCCTATGGCCCACCCAGTCTGCCCATTTGAGCTTGTAAGTTCAGTTTATGTTTTCCAAGAAGTCTGTTGCCCCTTACTCCTGACCTCCAGAATTCCTTTATGTCTATCCCATGCATTCTTAAATCCCGTGATTGTTTCAGCCCCCACCACTTCCTCTGGTGAATTGTTCCACTTGTCCACCACCGTTCTGTGAAGAAATTCTTCCTCACTTTTCCTTTGAATCGTCCTCCTCCAACTTCATCCCATGCCCTCTAGTCCCGAATATCTTTTCACTTAAAATAGTGTATTCCTGCCCTGTTCCTCCCTGTAAGATACTTGTATGCCTCTATCATATCCTCTCTCTCCCTCCTCTCCTCCAGGGAGTACATGTTCAGTTCCTTCAACCTGTCCTCATAGGACTTGTGATGCAATCCATGCACCATCTTTGTTGCCCTCCTCTGAACCTTCTCTATCCTGTCTATGTCCTTACATAGGTAAGGTCTCCAAAACTGTACAGTGTACTCCAGGTGGGGCCTCACTAGTGTCTTGTATAGTGGAATTATGACCTCCCTTTTCCTGCTGGTGATGCCCCTGCCTATGCATCCCAGCATCCTATTTGCTTTACCTGCTGCCTTGTCACACTGTTTCCCTGCCTTGAGGTCATCAGAGATGATTACCCCAAGATCCCTTTCCTGCTTGGTGCATGCTATATCTTCACCCCCCAACTGATATATTGTGCAGGGTTTTTGTGCCCCATATGCATTATCTTGCACTTCCTTGCATTGAATTTCAACTGCCAAACCCCTGACCATTCTTCAAGTTTCTGCAGGTCTCTTCTCATTCTGTCTACACCTCTGGTATGTCTACTCTGTTACAGAGCTTTGTGTCATCATACCCATACCATCATACCCTTTCCTTAGTACTGCCTGGGGCCGTATATAAGTTTACGGTCTCATAAAGAGAATTATCACACCTCAGATTGTAATCTTGTACCTCAGAGCATTGTGCACACCTATACCAACATGCACCATCAGCTGGCACTGTTAAAAAATGCCTCCCAAATATCTCTCGTCCACATTCTCAGTGTTTGACTTCTGCTCCCTCAGTAAACATTGAGTGGATCACCACCCTTCTGCACAGTGAATATAGTATGTAAAGTTCCCCTGTTGAGCTTTTTCCCCGCCTCACTAACCAACAACTAGGTCTTCCTGGAGGGCCAAGTAATAAGCATCATGACCCACCAGAAAAACTGCTGTTCATGCCCTCATAAGGGCTGTACTTAAAGTGGATAACAATATTATTAGCAGGAGAGACATACTAATACCTTAAGTGAATCCACCCAACTTCCAGTGTCAGTCTACTCCTTTACCTGTGATCTGCAGAACCCTGCAGGACAGTTCCCAGCAATTTTTCTCCAGTATTTTCTGTACTGTACTCCACAATGCAAGTTAGCTAGTTACCACCCTTCCAAATCTTGAATGAGCTATACACAACGCCCTCAATACTGTTCTAACAAACATCAACATCCACCCCCCACTCGAGGGTAATCTCCCTACACTGACTTCAAGTGACAGTTAAGGTGCAGCCCTGCCACTCTGAGTATGTGTCATCGCTGGCTACTGTCATCCACAGTCAGGTAGTGATCCCAATGCTGGCAGCCCCACATTTTAAATCTCACAGTGATCTGCTCAATGTCCTCCTTCATGTCTTTGACTAACCTGAATATAGCTGTACCCTGCTGGAGTGGCCTCTTCAGTCCCTCTCTGGCATTCATTCTTCTCCTCACCTGCTCCCCACACCAAAAAAACTGGTGAGTTCACTACCCTTCTGCATCATGAATGCGGTTAGTATAGTCTCCCATATTATTTTTACATATTAGTAATAAACATGATCTTCTGGTAAGTCAGGCTGATAGTAGCATGGCACAAGGGAAAAATAGGCTTTCCTACCCATATAAGATCTAAGCCACCTATGATTAGGCACTATTAAAGGATGTGCATAATGATGTGCACACCCATCATTTAATAGTGCCTAATCAAACATAGCCTAGATCTTTTAAGGATAGGAATGTCCATCATTCCCCTTGTTCCCTGCTGCTATCAGCCTGACTTACTGGAAAGATATGTTTGTATTTGATATGTCAAAATAAAACGGGGACTGTACTACTTGCATTCATGATGCAGAAGGGTGATGAGCTCACCTGCTTTTGGTTTGAGGAGGAATAGTGAAGAATGTATACCAGAGGGAGACTGAGAAGACCACACTTGCAAGGTACTGCTATAGTCAGGGAGGGGGAAGACAGAAGGAGAGAAATATGAGCAGATTACTGTGAGAAATAAGATGTGGGGCTGCCAGCACCTTGATCACTACCTGACCCCATTGTTCTGGCCAACATTCCCCTTCCCATAAAACCAGTTCATGCAGTTGTCCAAGGCTGTGTGTGGATATTAATGTATGAAATGGCTACCACTACACATTTAGTCACTTCACTACCAGTCTAGTATTGCTTGTAAAGCACTTTGGGATACAATGTGTATGAAAACCACTATATAAATGATGATTCTTCTTATCCTTCTTCTTATTATTGTTATTTTCCATGGAAAAAGAAGACAAGACAAGCATATATTTGAGTTTCAAGAAAGTATGAACTCTAACATTGGACTGCACAAGAACTTTGCTACAAAATAGTAGTGACTCTAGAGGGTGGTGAAGGGTGTGGCTTCAACCCCCCCCCCCACATAGTAATGTACTTGCATGCCACTGCTGCTGCATTTCACTTTGCTGAAAAAGTCTGATTTATTGATTGTACTAATCTTTACATTCATATTATGGATTCCATTAGTAGATTCTGTCAAAAACATACTAGAAAAGAATAATAGCAGAAAATATAACAGTTTAATAAAAATTTTAAAAAGTGCATTTTAAGCATGCACACCACCCCAGCACCCCCATTGTAGCATCCTGGATCCGCCATAACCACTGGACCACCAAGTTATTCAAGATTTGTACTGCACTGTGGTTTGCCACAGAGAAAGTCATTTGGATTAAAACACAATTTCAGCAAGTTAAAGTAAACAAAATTAACAGAACCATAGCCTAACATGTGTATTATACAAAATAATGCACATGGTTTTGACCATTTGGGTGACAATTCTATACATAGGGAAAAAAGAACTAATTAACACTATAGCAAGCCATATGTCTCTCTAGCTTTGACTCCAATGATGTCATCACATAACACATTTGGCGGCCATTTTAGGAAGCAGGTAAAACAGATTTTTTTGAAACTGAAAGGCTGATTTTACAATTTTCAAATGCTCTGGAACCACATTTAGGTAAATTATATAAATGTAGTTTTACCATTAGTGAATACAGCAGCCTTTCCTTTAGTCACCTACAGAGTCAGATTTTTGAATAGTTTATTGTCAAAATGTTGTTCACAGTAGGTATCCTTTAAGTACATGCAGTAGAGGTAATTACACAGTAGTTGCACGCATTTGCGTTGCAGTTGCAAATGTAGCTACAGTGTAGTTACACTGTAGCTACCGAGTAGTTAAGGGAACTTAAAGTAAAGCATTACCAAAAGTTTTTGTGCTGTGTCTTAATCTGGGAGCTCAGAGCAGCTCAACTTTGAAGTGTGTAAGATCTAGATAATCACTATATCTCTGAGAAGATTGGTGATGGAGTTGGAATGGGTGCTATCTAGTGTAGTGGCAAAAAAGCAGGACTAGAGAAAAAAGTAAGACTGGAAAAACATATACAGTATACTGTATTATACTTTAAAGATGTATCAAGCTGAATTGATAAGTCTATGATCCATAGGTATGCTTAGGGGTTAACATTCTAAAACATCTGGTCTGTCAATGAACAAAGAAGGTTGGCAAAACCCACATTAAAACTGTTAGATATCCCTAACAGAAGTTCCAGGTTTGATAAACCCTGTGTTTGTTCAAACATATCTACTAAACTCCTATGAGACAGAAGAGACAATGCAAACAATTGAGGATTTTTTAACTGTACAATTGGTCCAAATAGCAAGTGAGTAAAGGGCACTGCTGGAGACAACAATATGGACAAGATCTGACCAGAGCAAGTATGGCTGCAGCCAATGTTATGGAGGAACACAGCATGGTCCACCATGACCATGATGGCCACCAGAGTTCTGTGCACATGGGCTCCAGTGGTCATCTTGGACACGGCGGACTGTGCTGATGTGCTGCCTAATTTCAGTGCACATGTGCAGAGAACTCTGGTGGCCATCTTGGACATAGTGGACAGTGATGTGTTCTACCAATGGACCAATGGACAAAATAGTGCAGTGGACATGCAGTGATTGCCATTCACCTCCACTATTTAAAAGTCAGTTTGGTATACGGTAAGCTCCTTTTTCTCTGCTGAGCTTGCAAGCTGTCTTCAGGGCTATGCCCACTGCAGCCATAGAAAGGCAGAAAAATGAGGGATCTCAGGGGCATATTTGAAAAGGGTTCAGTGTGTGTCATGTTGGCCATACAACATGGGCCAGGGCTCATCTACAGTAGTTATGAAATGTGAATGTTAAGACTGAAGTGAAATTAATTGCCTGTAGCCTTTATAAGAGACTACCTGTACTTATAAAATCCAGTCTGGCATGATAGTAAGAGGGCAATAAGCCTTGTTAATGTATCAATGTTTTTATATACTTGGAATCCTTTGAATGCCTCATTTGGGTTAAGTGTGGTGGTCTCCCTCAACACAGAGGAATTGTTTGATTTGATTGCATGGTACTACTTAAGGTTTGCACAACAGAGATTTACCTTTGGATACCATTTTACTACAGTGAAAAGTTGGGGATGGATATGATGGGCAAGTTGTCTTCCTCCATCTCAATACTGAATAAAGTATGTATTACAATCTTGCATGACTCTCCTGCATCTAGTGGAGATATCTGAAGATCTGTAGTTGCTTCTGCCTCCTTTAAAGTAAAACAAGGGATCCATTAGAGTTGCTTCTTGTCCCCTTCACTGTTTGCTATTGTAGTGGAATCCCTGAAATATTTGGTTGGGCATACCTGTTCTAGCATAATCTGATCATCTCATATTCCAATATCCTTCTGTACCTCTTCCAACTAGAGATATATATACCAATATTATTAACTTTTATTTATCATTTAGGTGAGATGCAAGGGTACACAATGAATTTTAATGAACTGAAGCAAAGAGTTTTCTCTTGACATTTGAAAATGTAGGGAAAGAAAGCTTGTGCCAGTTAGGTTTGGCTTTCTGAATTTAAAACTTGCACATCAACTATGAAGGGGTGAGTGAGTATTCATCTGATGTTCATAGGGGTGCAAAAGTGAGGCTGTGGAGAGGGAGCTACCCAGAACAATCATAGGTTCTTAACCAATAGTGCCAAATAGTTAGAACACAGAGCTGTGAACCTGGAGACTCTGGTTAAAATCTTACCACCACCACGTACTAAGTGACCATGAGCAAGTCACTTAGTTTCCCAATACTTAACAACTCTCTCTCTCTCTGTTTCTTTTTATAGTTGTCTCTGTATTTACCCCTCCTGAGCTTTCTATCTTTGTTGAATCTCATTTAATCTTTTTTTTCCCATGCCTAATTGCTGTTGGCTACTGTCCATGGCATCTAAATCATCTTAATATAAATTGTGTATGAAAGTCACCACATAAAAGTAAAAAGACTTTCCATTCCTTTCATTGAACATCAAGAAATACTGGCTATGGGCTGAAGAAGGGAAAACCGTGGCTTCATCTTTTTGATTTAAGACCTCAGATAAGCTAAGTTTGCCTGACGTAAATTATTATATATTACTTGCATTTCCCACTATAAAATATGATACTCTGGACTCCTTTTTCATTTTCAAAGACTTGGTGTTAGTTTCAGATGTTGTCTTATCAATCAACTTTTATTCATAACCCCAGAGGCTCTAGACACTGTACATTAAAAAAACTCATATAAAAATTCCAATTGCATCATGAAACTCTTATTCTTCTCCTGAAATAAAACTTTCTGAAGCCTTGTAGGTTACTGAATCTGTAGGTGAAATTGTCAAGTGCTGCACTAAACCCAAAATAAATATTGCAGGATGAGGCATCATTCCCACAGATGCCATCAAATGAGATTATCCATTGATAAGGTATGTACAGAGAAAAGGTATTTAAAGAATTGGTTATCATTTTCAGAAGGATGGTAGCACAACTGAAGTGCTGCCAAGGTTGTGGGAGGGACATGTATATCATTCTGGCTGCAAAGATGTGTGAGTGTGGGGGGGGGAGGGCATCTGCAACTGCTGTAAACAGATCACTCTGAGCAAGTATGTTGCCAGCCTGAAATGCAACTGGTGGTACCATGGTGAGCACAGGGAGGAAGGCTGGCACTGTCAGTTTGGACAACATCAAGGGATGTAGGAGGTCAAGGACACAAGGAGTGATGCTTACCTGGTATGCACACCGTCCTCTAGTGCAATACTGCAATACTGTGAAGTTCAATGTTGCTCTTGATTAAAGTTGCAGTGAGGTTTTACTTAGCCAGCAAATTTGCCATGGAGTGGATGGATTTTTGCATCCATTAAGTTTGCAAACCTTTCCCTAGATTCATATATCATAGGTTCACAGATGAGAATTAAGTTCATAGAGACCGAAGTCAATAGATGAACTTGCCACCATTTAAGTTTTAATGGTGGAACATAGGAATTTTTTTTCACCCATAAAACTATCTAATCTATTTTTGAAAACTGTCATACTGTCACTGTCAACATCAACTTTTGGCAGTGTGTTCCAAATGGTGACAATTATTTGAGTGAATCACTGGCTTCTTTGGACTGTTTTATTTATCTCTCCAATTAATTTGTGGTTGTATGACCTTGTATCTTTGTAATGAACTGGGCTTTTCATTAAACCAATTAATTCCAACAGTTCTGCATTATTATATGCTCTGAAAGTCAGACGTAGTTCACCACTCAGTTTTCTATACTCCATTGAATACAACTGCAAATACTTTAGTCTGTCATGGTATCGTAAACCTTTTACTGTTTTAATGTGTCTGTTAACTCACTTTTGAACCTTTTCTAATCTACTTTTCCCCTGAATTGAATAAGGAGCACAAAAAGGTAAATGGTACTCCATATATGGGCGAAATGGGCTATTTACAGAGGGAGAATTACCACAGGGTCCCTACTGTTTATGGACCTCAAAATACATTGTATAATTTGGTTACTTTTCCTGGAGGTCATGTTAGTATGATAATCAAATTTTAGATTATTAGAGATCCAGAACCCAAGGTCTCTTTCATTTGTGCTGTCTTTAAGTAGTATATTATTTAATTTATATTGGAAACCAGGATATTTGTCCCAAAGTGCATAACTTTGCACTTTTGTTCATTAAACATTAATTTATGTTCTTGTGACCAATTTGCTAGGTGATCTAAGCTATCTTGTAAGAGTTTGGCTGGTTCTATATTATACATGATACCACTCATTTTGCATTCATCAATGTACTTACATGACCAAGTGCTTGACGGAGTTTACGTAGTTGACAGTAAAATATTAAACAAAATTGGACCCAGAACTGAGTCATGGGGTACCCCACTCGTTACTACTCACCAAGAAGATTTGTAGCCTCTTATTGATACACATTAGGTTCTGTTACATAACCATGAATTAATCCACCTGCTTATATTAGGGAGGGGTTGTAGGTTGAACAATTCCTGAACCAAGATTTTGTGCGAAACAGAATCAAAAGCTTTGGAAAAGTCAAGGAACATCACATCTACAGGCATACCTTTGTCCAAAACAACACTTATTGGTTCAAAAATACTCATTAGGTTAGTCAAACAGGATCTCCAGTCATAAAACCATGCTCTGTTTGATCGCTATGTCCTATATTTATTAGGTGTTGTATAATATGTTTTAGTAGTAACCTTTCAAAGATTTTACCCAAGACAGAAGTCAAGCTTATTGGTCTATACTTTTTGACATCCTGTTTCTTTCCACCTTTATGTACTGCGGTTACCAGTGCCTTATTTCATATTTGTATGGTTTTCCCACTTTTTAATGAGGCATTAAACAGGACAGAAAGTGGATTTGCTAGTTGGAAGACAAGCTCCTTCACAAATTTAGGTGTTAAGCCATCTGGTCCAGCTGAGCTATTATTTTTGATGAGCTTTATAGCTTCTATAATGTTAGAACGGATACATACTGCATGATAAGACTGTAGAGAAGGTAATTCACCAATGAACACCTCACTCTCCTTATTTACAGAAGGAAATATTGATTGAAAGCAGTGGCCATGTCCTTCTCAGAGTTTGTGAGTCTGTTTTCTGTTAGAGTCAGCCCTGCTATATTGTTATTCTTTTCTAAGGACCCTATATAGTTACAGAATTTCTTTTTTTTATCTGTTACAGTTGTAGCTAATCTCAGTTCAGCATCTTTTTTGGTGTTTTTGATTATTGTTTTTGCTTACTTAACTTTTTTATATGCTTCCTTGTTAATATTTGTTGGGTATGTTTTATATTTTTTATACACTTTCTTTTTCATTTTAATGATTTTTTTGGACTTTTCTGGTCCACCATAGAAGGACCCTATGATTATTTGTATATTGTGTCCTTTCTGGTACCCAGAAATCTACACATGTATTTAATTTATTGTATAATTTATCCCAAATGTGCTCTACAGCAAGGTTATTTAGTTCATGAGACCAATCCCACTGATCTAGGAAACTTTTTATGCTGAGATAATGTGCTTCAAAGAAATCCATGAATTTGGTTATTCCTTTTATGGGTTTGTTTATTATGATCTGTATGTCTAATTGAATTACGTTATGGTCACTACTGCCGGGGGGGGGGGGAGGTTAATATGTTTGGGCCAAAAATACTTAGGTCTGGGTTTAAGAAAATTAGATCTAATGTATTTGCCATCCTTCTGCCCTCATATACCACTTGTTCTAAATTACCTTGGGCAATTATCTCAATAAATCTGTTTTTTAGAGAGACCACCCCTGTTAAATTGTACCAGTCGATAGATAGGGAATTGAAATCACCCATAAGTACAACACCTTTATGCATGACCATACTTTCAGTTTCATTAAGGAAAGCATGTAATTCCTCAGTAGTCAAACTTGGGGTGTGATAACCCGGTCCAATAATTAATTCAGTAGAAGTGAACGAAATTTGTACCCATATTATTTCATTGTCACTGTCTGTGACATTTGCTAATTCAAGTTCAATTGGTCTTAATTGTTCCTTTACATAAAAAAAAAAATACCACCACCTTTCTTATGTTTCCGTACTCTGTTAAGCATAACCAGTAAGGGTTGTACCCCATTTTTCCTCTGAGAACCATGTTTTGGTAACATTGAAGATATCAATGTCATTATCATGTAATAAGTTTTATTCCTCTATTTTATTTTTTAAACTCTGGGCATTAGTTAGAAGTAGTTTTAAGGGCTCCATTTCTTAAATTTTCATGTTGATTGTGTGCATGCACAAGAAACATGTTGCTGCTTGCTGCAGAAGCAGGTTGTGGAGGTGCGGCACTTTTGTGGCCAGTGCCCCCACTGACTTTTGAGGCTTGGCCCGCTTTCCTCAATGGGGTGGCATGCTGCTGCTGACACTAGTTCAGCCAGCGTGCCACAACCTTGAAACATTTTAACCACTGCAATCAGGGGCTGCCTCATCATTGCAGCATCAGCCATTCCACTGCAATGAGGGAGCGACCCATCATTGCAGGGCAGTCCCTTGCATTCCCCCAACCCAGTTTGCAGACAGGGAGCCCAATCACTGTTGATTTCTGTTGTCTGTCGAGGGGGTGCCCAATCCCCTCAGCATCATGTCCCCTCCCCCTGTTTCTTTGCCCGCGGGGGTGCCCAATCCTCATCAGCATGTTCCCCCTAGGCTCATGTGACCCCCTGTAAGTGCCAATGGGGGTGTCCAATCCCCTTCAAAACCAGTACCCCCACCATAAAACACACAGGTGGCATGCTGGCAGTCCACCCCAGTTTGCCAAATGTACCTGCTAAAAGGGAAAACCACCCCAAGATGTCTATTTTTTTTAACCTTGTACCTAAGAAAATGGTCCCTTGCTGTCTGCACCCCCTCCCCAACCCCACCCACTGTGTAACCCACCTTCTCACACACACCCTCACCCCATACTTTCCTCCTGAGCCTGGCACGACAATCTTCGTTGGACTGGGAATACGTCTGCACTCTTCAAAGCCGACCGTGAACTGAAGAAATGCTGGTAAGCTGTATAATGGCATAAACTGTGTTTTTTCAACTTTGCTGCATATCTCAGGCATTTTTGGGGAATTTTGGTACCAAAATTTCAACATGGGGTCATTAGGACCCCTCTTCATGAATTCAGCCACTGTCATGGCATTATTCGGTCCCGAAAGGTGATTTCACGGTCACTGCACAGAATCACCATTTGAGACTGAATAATGAAACAACAGTGCCAGTGTTCATGAGGTGGACTCTCAAAGAGCCTATGTTGCAAATATGGTGGAAAAAATCCAAAAAATGACTGTTTTACGAGCGTGTGTTGCACAGTTGCTATGCACGCTTGTAACTTCGCAAATTTGCAATATTTTCATGCCAGATTTTCAACATTGGCATTTTTTCACACCTCCTTATGAACAGTACAGCTGCCATTTTTCACATCCTGGCCAAAATGTGTTTTTGCACTTCCAACGCAGAATAGCGCAGTGGCTGTGGGAAATCAGCATTCGGGACACATTAAGAAAATGACAGTGACACTGTTCATGAGCAGAGGTCCTAAAATTCCTATGTTGAAAATTTGGTGATGAAAGTCTGTCAAATGACTGTGTTACAAGAGTGCGTTGAACTGTTTCCTCGCACCCTTGTAACTTCTCAAATGTGTAATATTTTCGTGCCACATTTTCAACACTGGCATTTTTTCACACCTCATTACGAACAGTACAGCTGTCATTTTTCACATCCTGGCCAAAATGTGTTTTTGCACTTCTGGCAGAGAATAACGTGGTTGCTGTGGGAAATCAGTGTTTGGGACAGATTAAGATCGAGCGAGTGAGAGGGGGGAGTGACTGAGCTCAACTGAGCTCTGCTGGGACTGCTGCAGATTTCTTTGTGGGCAGAAAAAGGCCCCAATGCAGGCAGGAGCCCGTTACAAAAGGGCAACTTGCATCACTGGGAGATAAAGAATGAGAGAGCGAGTGAGGGAGGGGGAGTGAGTAAGCTCAAGGAAGCTCTGTCAGGACTGCTGCGAATTTCTTTGTGTGCAGAAAAAGACGCCAATGCAGGCAGGGGCCCAGTACAAAAGGGCAGCCTATAGTGGTGGGAGGAACAGAATGAGTAAGTGAGAGAGGGGGAGTGAGCGAGCTCAAAGGAGATCTGTTGGGACTGCTGTGGATTTCTTTGTGGACAGAAAAAAGGTGCCAATGGAGGCAGGAGCCCAGTACAAAAGGGCAGCCTGCAGCACCAGGAGAAACAGAATGAGTGAGTTAGAGAGGGGGAGTGAGCGACCTCAACGGAGCTCTGTTGGGACAGCTGTGAACTTCTTTGTGGGCAGAAAAAGGTGTCAGCACAGGCAGGAGCCCAGTACAAAAGGGCAGCCCGCAGCACCGGGACAAAGAGCAGTAAGTGAGAGAAGGGGAGTGAGCAAGCTCAACAGAACAGTGTCAGGACTGCTGCGGATTTCTTTGTGGGCAAAAAAAGGTGCAAACGCCAGCAGGATCCCAGTACAAAAGGGCGGCCTGCAGCGTTTGGAGAAACAGAATAAGCGAATGAGAGAGGGGGAGTGAGCAAGCTCAGTGGAGCTCTTCCGGGACTTTAGAGTTGGCCACCCTCCTGCCCAGGGTCCTCTGTGGTCCTATATTACAGCAGGGTCTCTGGAGTGGAGACAAAGCAATGATTGGATACTTTTAGGATTGCTGTAATAATACAGATTAAGTAGTTCTGTTTATTTCTCTAACTGAGCTAAGAACTGAGCTATACTGTTATAATTGCTGTAATAATACATATTCATTTGTTCTGTTTATTTCTCTAACTGAGCTGAGTAATAAATTTGGTAGAAAAAATCAGAAAAATGACTAATGAGCGTGCATTGTGCAGTTGCAATGCACGCTTGTAACTTCATGAATTTGCAATATTTTCACTCCAGATTTTCAACATTGACATTTTTTCACACCTCCTTATGTACAGTATAGCTGTCATTTTTCACATCCTGACTGAAATGTGCTTTTGCACTTCTAGCACAGAATAGTTCAATTGCTGTTGGAAATCAGTGTTCGGGACAGATTAAGAAAATGCCATTGACACTGTTCATGAGCAGAGGTTCTAAAATGCCTATGTTGAAAATTTGGTGATGATAGTCCATCAAATGACTATGTTATGAGTGTGTGTTGCGCAGTTTCCACGCAGCCGTGTAACTTCACAGATTTTAATATTTTCATGCCACATTTTCAACACTGGCATTTTTTCACACCTCCTTATGAACAGTACAGCTGTAATTTTTCACATCCTGGGCAAAATATGTTTTTGCACTTCTGGCGCAGAATAGCATGGTCAGTGTGGGAAATCAGTGTTTGAGACAGATTAAGATCAAGCGGGTGGGGGGTGACTGGGCTCAGCCAGGCGCTGCCTTGACTGCTGCAGATTTCTTTGTGGGCATAAAGGCCACAACGCAGGCAGGAGCCCAGTACAAAAGGGCAGCCTCCAGCACTGGGAGAAAGAAAACGAGAGAATGAGTGAGGGTGGGGAAGTGAGCGAGCTCAACAGAGCTCTGTCGGGACTGCTGCAGATTTCTTTGTGGGCAAAAAAAGGCATTAATGCAGGCAGGGGCCCAGTACAAAAGGGCAGCCTGCAGCAGTGGAAGAAATAGAATGAGTGGGTGAGACAGAGGGAGGGAGCGAGCGAGCTTAACAGAGCTCTATCAGGACTGCTGCAGATTTCTTTTTGGGCAGAAAAAAGGTGCCAATGCAGGCAGGAGCCCAGTACAAAAGGGCAGCCTGCAGCACTGGGAGAAATGGAATGAGCAAGTGAGAGAGGGAGGAGTGAGTGAGCTCAGTGGAGCTCTGCCAGGACTTTAGAGTTGCCCACCCTCCTGCCCAGGGTCCTCTGTGGTCCTATATTACAGCAGGGTCTCTGGAGTGGAGACAAAGCAATGATTGGATACTTTTAGGATTGCTGTAATAATACAGATTAAGTTGTTCTGTTTATTTCTCTAACTGAGCTAAGTACTGAGCTATACTATTATAATTGTTGTAATAATATATATTTATTTGTTCTGTTTATTTCTCTGAGCTGAGTAATAAATTTGGTAGAATAAATCCAAAAAATGACTGTTTTACAAGCGTGCATTACACAGTTGCTATACACGCTCATAACTTCACAGATTTGCAGTATTTTCACTCCAGATTTTCAACATTGGCATTTTTCACACCTCCTTATGAACAATACAGCTGTCATTTTTCACATCCTGATTGAAATACATTTCTACACTTCTGGGGCAGAATTGCATGGTTGCTGTGAGAAATCAGTGTTCAGGACACATTAAGAAAACCACAGTGACACTGGTTATGAGCAGAGGTCCTAAAATGCCTATGTTGAAAATCTTGTGATGAAAGTCCATAAAACGACTGTGTTACGAGCGTGTGTTGTGCAGTTTCCACACACTCTTGTAACTTTGCAAATTAGTGATATTTTCATGCCAGATTTTCAACACTGGTATTTTTTCACACCTCCTTATGAACAGTACAGCTGTCATTTTCTACATCCAGGCCAAAATGTGTTTTCATGCTACTGGCGCAGAATAGTGCAGTCACTTTCAGAAATCAGTGTTTGGGACAGATTAGGATCGAGCAGGTGAGAGATGGGGAGTGCCCCAGCTCAGCTGAGCTCTGTCAGGACCGCTACGGATTTCTTTGTGGGTAGAAAAAGGCACCAGCACAGGCAGGAGCCCAGTACAAAAGGGCAACCTGCAGTACCAGGAGAAATGGAACAAGCGAGTGAGAGGGGGGAGTGAGCAATCTCAATGGAGCTCTGTTGGGACTGCTACAGATTTCTTTGTGGGCAGAAAAAGGCACCAACGGAGGCAGGAGCCCAGTACAAAAGGGCAGCCTGCAGCACCGGGAGAAACAGAATGAGTGAGTTAGGGAGGGGGAGTGAGCGACCTCAACGGAGCTCTGTTGGTCTTTCCCCAGGGTTTCTGTGTCCCAGGTGCATAATTTTGCACTTTTTTGAACTAAACTTCAGTTGCCAGTCTTCAGACCATTTCTGAAGATTCCTCGGATCCCTCCTCATTTTCCCCACCCCCTCTGGGGTATCCACTGTGTTACAGATCTTGGTGTCATCTGCAAACAGGCAGTCCTTTCCCTTCAGCCCTTCTGCAATGCCACTGATGAAGACATTGAACAGGACTGGCCCCAGGACCAATCTCTGCTGCACCCCACTGGTCACCCCCTCTCTCCAGACTGCACCTCATTTACCACCACTCTCTGCCTCCTGTCTCTTACCCAGTTTCTAACCCAGTTTACCACCCTTTCCCCCATGCCCAGCCTACTCAGCTAGTTTATCAGCCTCCTATGTAGGACAGTGTCCCGCCCTGATTTACTTCCTTTGTCACCCAGTCAAAGAGATCATCCAGATTTGTCTGACATGACCTCCCCATTGTGAATCCATGTTGCCTATGGTTCTGGGCTCTGATGGCTTCTAGATGCCCCACTATCCTTTCTTTATCCAATGTCTCCATGATCTTCCCCACTACTGAGGTGAAGCTGACCAGCCTATAGTTCCCCGCCTCCTCCCTACTGCTCGATTTGTATAGAGGGACCACATGTGCCCTCCTCTAATTCTCTGATACCACCCCTGTGTTGAATGACTCAGTGAACATGGCTGCCACAGGTACTGCTATTTCCCTTCACAGTTATTTTAATATCCTTGGGTGTATGCCATCTGGTCCCTTTGTCCACCTTCAATTTACTCATCTTCTGCAGGATTCTTCTGCCAGTCAGTGAACTATTGTCCACCTCTTCATGCCTTTGCAACTGCTGTACTGCTGTGGCCCTTGCCCCTCCCCCTTTTCTGTGAATACTGAACAGAAAGACACAGTGGATGTCTTGGGGGGCACATGACAGTTCTTAGACATGGTACTTTCACTTCCAAATACCTAAACAGCACATATAAGCAATCAACATTCGGCATTGACAAATGCTTCTTTTATTGGGTCTTATAATTCTTGGTAATAACACTGAAGATGAATTTACCTGATTATTACATCCTAATAGAGGGATTGCCATTAGTTCTCTCACCCCCTTTGTATTTAGTTTAAATAATTGTTGATACAAATTTGTATTTGTTTTCCTAAGGCAGCACTTCCCTTCCTATTCAAATGGAGCCAATCCCAGGAATAAAAGTTCTCTTTATAATCAAAAATTTCCCAGTGTGCTAAACATAAGATGTTCTGTTTCAAGCACCAACTTCTTATCCAATTCGCAATTAGTTTAATTTTATTATTCAGCTGGGGTGAAAATCTAGGTACTGGAAGTATTTCTGATAGGGCCATTTTTGCTCCTAACTTGATGATTTTATTGGTTGGGGCCACAGAATCTTGCTTTATTTTGTGAATAGGATCATGCAGAATGTTATTTGCTCCAGCATGTACTATGACAACTGCATTACCATTGGATTCATGAAGAATATCTGTAACAATATGAGTAATGTCAGCTATTTTAGCTTCTCTGAAAAAGGACAGGGTCCGATTAGCTTTGTCTTGATTGAAAATAGTCCTGGCAAGATGCTTGATTATTGAGTCTCCAAGTACATAAATATGTTTGGGAGTTTGTGTTTGTGAATAATCAGCTACCCGATGCCTTAAACCATTTTGGTTGGCTTCAGTACCTTCACTGAAGGGGAGGCTACCTCCATCATATTATTAGTTTCAGAAGGTAGTGCCTCTTGTGGTAGAGAGGGAACATTAACTATGGGGGTAAGTGAGGAGGTGATAGGACTAATCTTTTGTTCCTCATATCTCACATCGATTAGAGGTTCAAAACTTTTCAAGATAGGCAGATGATAGTATTCTGCCCTTCTTCCTTTTTTAGCTGCCTTTTTCCTTTTAACAGTGCACCATTCATGAGCAAGAATATCAGTTTCCTCCTCATCTTTAATACGTTTTTTTGTTAGATGGGTTAGGAGTGTTGGTTGTATTTTCAGACCCGTAGCCCTGTATTTGTACACTTAACTCAGGGCTATTAGGATCAGGTGTATTGGGAACCATTTGTGCTTGATTTATAACAAAGGGGTTAATGTTGCTTTGCCTTTTCTGAAATCTGGCCACCATTTGTCACTGACTATCTTCCAGATTTACTACTCTTGTATTAAATAGGTTAATTTCCATTTCCAGTTGTTCATTTTGCAAGCATTTATCACATTTATATTCTTTGGGAAGTGCATTGAATTGAATAATATTATGCATATTACATGTGGGGCATTTAATCCTCACGTCCCCTAAATATTCATTAGTGTGTGTAACATAATGTAGGGTACACACAGCTGTATGCTGCTAGAGCTGCTATAATGGGATTAACCTTCAATAGAGGAACACGCTACCTGTTGGTTGTCTACTCGTGCTGCTATTCTCAATCTGTTTTATACACAGCACTGGTTAATTACTCAAATAAGTGTGTAAGGACATCTTTTGTACAGGAGGCGTGTTGTCCACCCATCTTTGTGTTTAATCTGCTACCCCCACTAATGCACGATGACAAGCACTAGCCATGCTCACTGCAGGGCTCTGTTTTGTAGCTGCAGTGACCCAGAAAGTACTCCTAGGGGTCACAGAGCACTCGCTACGCAGTGAGCTTCAAACAAAGTTTTAAAACACTGAAATACACAGAAGTGGCTTAAGGGACAAATAAGCACCCCCAGTAGGCTCAATACATAAAAAAATGACAGTTTGCAATGAACTGTGGTTCAGTTAAAGTCATAACAAACTATAGTCCCTCTTCCTGTTCCTGCAGAACAGGGCTCACACAGTTGGCAAAGGCAAGACAAATAAACAGTGTAATTAGGTATATTTCAGGTATATTTCATCACCACAAAGCTTCTCTGTGCGGAACAATGTTTGGCATGCAGAAAATGCCCTCAGCAACTTGAGCTATGCCCAAAATTGTGACGTTTTCAATGCAAAAGTGCAAAATTCTGCCATTTGCCATCAAAATTCTGCCATTTGTGGATGAAATTCTGCCATTCTTGGGTGAAATTCTGCATTTCGTGGGTCAACCTGTACTTCACAGATTGTGCTAACTTCCCGGATTAATTTTCGGAGTGAATTTAATCAACTTTGCCCATCTCTACTCTTTATTTACAGCAATTACAATTCAGAACTGTGTCTCCTGATTTTAGGAACACTGATTTTGACTGAATGACTGTAAAAATTAAAGATCATTTGAAAAGCATTAATGTGATGGTGGGTGAAAAAATAGGGAGGAATTAAAGGAGAAGAATTAGGGGCATCCCAGAAGTGTATTAAATTTATAGGCAAAGCAAGGAAGTATAGGAAATAAATGCAGTTAGACAGGCTAGTAGGGGAACTTATTAGGCCTCTGCCTCTCACCATCTCCTAGTTCCATCAGGCATCAGTTGAAACTCCAACCCCTTCCCCACCTGTTACTGCTAAACTTTGTTCTGACACCTCCCTAGCCAAGCCTTACCATCCTGGGAAGTAGAAAGCTGGGTTCTCACTCCTACCTTAGTTTCACTGCCACACCAGTACCATTTATCCCTCCATTAAGACAGCAGGCAATCACTTGCCTTACAGTTCAGTCGCTTGTTGTCAATATTGTTCTTGTTAAAATGTATTGCTGCCACTTTCTAAATCTGCACTAGTTAGGTGATTTTATTTGTGCTGCACAGCGCTTTATTCTCTGCATATAGAATTTGTTTGTTTTTAGTCTAATTTGTATAAACTGTTTACCAAATGTGGTTCAGCTGTCACTATTACCTATTGTATCACTATTCTTCCCTCGTTTCCTTCCCCCGGGTCACACTTGGAAGCCAGCCCTGACTCAGTGTGTCTCTTCTGGTTACCAGTTTTCAAATAAACAAAATAAATACAAAGAAGAGCTAAAAAGAAGAGCTTGCAGGGTCTTCAAATGAGAGCAAAATGAGATATCAACAGGGATTTGTGCAGGGAAAAACTAAATAATTGAAAACAGCTTGTAACATACATAGGCAACACAGATGTGGCATTCTATTCATAGGGTATACTTGTGTCAAAGTGGGACATATTTCTAAAATATTGTTCTTAGGAGGTCAAAAAGGGTTAAAGTATGCTTACAAAGGACACAGGCTCTGAGATCTACTACAAAGGATCCCTCTAGTGAGCATATTTCGATCTGGAAGCATGCACAGGATTAACTTTTATTAGTAGCCTCAGAGCTCCTCCTTATCATGTAAAGGGGGCTGTCTGCAAGAATCCATGATTATGCGGCCCCACCATCTTCCATGTTGGTGGCCTTGTCCAAACCAGACAGACAGCTGAGGTTATTGTGCCGAGCCTTGAATATGGGACTACCATCTAAGGTTATCTGTACTAGACTCATAACAAATCTTTGTAGGCTTCTTGAGTAATGGGGCAAAGAAAAACTGACCTTTGTGACTGACGTGATGATGTGTACTGATGATCTGCCTCAGTGAGAGTTCTTCTGTGTCTCCCAAGAGCACATATTTCACTTGGCACAGGAAGAAATCAGAGGCCCACTGGGAAAGGTGATCCTGAGCCACAGTGTCACCCTCTGTGTGCTCAACTTGAAGTCCTGTGAGTAGGTAAGGTACTGTAGGTCTTAATGTGAAACACGCCAGTTTGTCTTGCTGCAAACTGTCTGTTTAAACTTTTTTATTTTAATTTGCATTTCCTGGTGTGTATTATTCCATTTATAGTTTACTGTATATTCTGATAACAATTAGATGTTTAGTGCAGTATTAGCCACTGCTTAGCAATCGGATTACAAACTGCAGTGAGAATGAAATAATGTGACCTATTGAGAATTTAACCCAGGCCCATGGAACACCATACCAGTGCTCTGCCACTGAGCTGTAGGCTCACACTGAGGTTCCTAGGCACACTTCCTTTCTCTGGTATTACGTATCCTGATTAGATGTTAAGTGAAGTATTAGCCACTGCTGAGCAATTAAATCACAAATAAAGTGACCTTCTTTCTTACGGCAGTTTGTGATTCAGTTGCTAAGCAGTGGTTAATATTACATGAAACATCTGATCATCAGCTTGATTGTTCCCAGATGCAGGATATGCAACACCAGAGAAAGGAAGTGTGCATGGGAATCCCAGGTCCAACCATGTGAGCCTGTGGCTCAGTGATGTAGTACCGCAATGAAACAGGGGTAGCCATCCCCACAAAAAATTGAGATGCACTACCACAGAGCCTGATATCATCTGATATCAGAAAAGTCATTCACCTAAATGTGGCTTTTGCATATGCTACTGGGAAGTGTTGTAATGGATGTCCCATCATGGCGTTACATGCCAATAGCTATCACAAGATTCTGGGGGCCTGTCTAACAGTCACATTATTTATTTTTTGCTACTGATTGTGACTGTATATTCTGATACAAATATAAAGGGGATTGATATAGGACTTGCTTAAGCCACAGCACAAAGTACTTCTCAGCCTGCAAATGTTTATTTCTTTTACCAAGTCCCAACGTTCACCTATGAGGCTTCTTCAGGGGACACTATAAAAACAAAAACATAGTACATCCTGAACATAAGTGAATTTTAATATGAATTAAACAGCTTACATAACTTCTATTTAATTAATTCTTACATGTCGTATGCTTTGATTTAAGAATCATAATTTGCCCTGAAATGTTCTATGCTGAAGCCCTGGCTACCTGAGTTCAAAATAAATAAATTATTATATCAACTGTTATATAGGGACTGCAGAGCTCACCACTACACCACACACCTGCACTCATGTATGTAATTAAGTGTGCAAATTAATTGCCACAGCATTCCTCACCCACCTTCTATTGCTTTGTGGTGCCCTCTGTGCTGCATAGGCTCCTCACAAGGGGAAACAATATTTAATTATGTAGCGCTAAAATGTAAATTTGCTAAAAGTAAATGAAAATGCTCTTCCTGTACTTTGAAAGATGTACTTTGAACTACTGTATGTTTGCCAACAAGTTAGTACTGCATACAGAAAATTAGATCAGTAATAACCTTATGTTTGTCCACTAACATACTTAAACACTTTACTGGATATGGAGCTATGATATTTCTTCTGAGTCATTAACTCCCCTCTCCCTCCCTTCCCTCAATGCCAGATGTATAACCTACTGTGCAACCTTCACCTCCAAATTCTAGTTTATCTCTTCATCCCACCCTTTCTACCCCCATTCTTCACCCCTCCTTCCACCTCCCCCTCTGGAAAATTGCTTTCCTGTCCCTGTCTCTCCTTTCCAGGAAAACTTATATGGACCAAATTGACTTCTCATGTCATTTTCCTACACTCTGGTCCTCTATTTCACTGTCTGTCTGCTCAGCCTCATCCTTCTCCTCCATCAAGACCCTTCTTTGTGACTTTACTACCCTTTCCTGCAAACTATTCCTGATCCCAAACACCTGTTACCTCCTCCCCATGTTGTTGATATTCCCCTTGCCCCCCCGGCTGTAAGCAATGACCTACCCCCAGCTAACTGCATCTAAATCGATTAGTCATAGCTCCTTAGCTTTCCTCCCACACTGGCTTTTTAGCTGTCACACCTCAGCAGTCTGGGTGGTCGTATTCTGCTACTATCTGGCATTGCTTCCAGTTCTGTTTTGCACTTGCACCTCAGTACTGCATTGCACTTAATTTTGCATTGTGTTCATCTTTATTTTGTGTTATTGTGTTACACTGTCTGTCTAAATTTATGACTGTGCACAGTTATGTATTTTCATGTTTATTTTATTGTATTTCTTTTTATTTCTTTTGCTCCTCACATTATGTGCTTTCACTTGCACATCCTATGCTGTACCCATCCCCTAGAATGCAACTGGAAATGAGCTGTTACAAGCTCAGTGTATCTTTCCTGATGAAATTTATGAAACACATAATATAATAAAATAAATTGCTTAAATACAGTTGTAACAAACCAAATATTTCTTTTTCTTAGTTATCGAAATTAGTTCTGTATTACAGATACTTTGCCGGCCAAACCATCATTGGAAAAAGAGAGTGCACACAAAGCTGTTCTTGTCAGCTTACCTGATGTACAGTAGAGAATCTACTAGCCTCACTGGTGATTCAGGCAGCACTGAGTGCAGGAAGATAACCTTTTATAACCGGATCAACAGATCAATGTGACTGGGTCACTAAGAATTACAGCAAATGTCCAAGTGACCCATGCTTGAATCATCGTCATGGGCAATCACTTTGGTACACAAAAGACTTCAATGCAATGCCACAAATATTTTCTGACACACTGTATGAGATCTCTCAAAAAAATTGTGAATATTCATGCATCTAAGTATTCACAAATGGAAGGATTGCCCACTTTTTCAAAATAAAGAAAAAAAACATTTTAATTGTGGTATCAAAGCATAAACCAGCACCTTATAATAATTGGTCTGATTTGTAGACAGATGAATAGGATCAAGGGTGTTCTTTCAGACACAAATAACTAACAAAGTATTCTTTCCTTGCAGTTGTATCTCATATCAGGCACAAGAAGTTTATTAGAAACATAAAGCATTTGACACAACATAGTGAGTAAAAATAACTTTTAAAGCTACAAAAACACTGATATGTATTATAGTGGTGCAATAGCACCACTCTACTTAGGGATGAGTAGGCAGTTTGATGATAAGCCTCAAATTTAGCACTTTAATAGTTTGGCAACCATTGAACGGGTTTATACAAAATTTGGTATGTGCTGTCCCGTGGGGTAGATCTCTTGAAGTACTAAGTTTTGTTTTGATTGTATTTGCAGATTTTGTGCTGCAAATAGTGAAAAAAGTGTAAAAGTTGTTTTTTTTCTCAAATGTTCTGGCTGTTTTTTTTTCTCATCATGCTGTGGCCACACCATTTGGAACTGTGGTCTACAATTTTCAGGGTAAAAAGTTCTTACCCTAAAGAACAAGTTAGCATTAGTTTGGTGAACAAATATAAATCCATTCCAAAGTTATTCAATTTTGAAATTTCAGATTCTGAGCATGCTCAGTTCAGTGTTTTGGATAGCTGCACAGTGCAAAAAGGGATTTAGGGCTCATGAAAAGGGATTTTGACAGCTTGCAAAGAGGGATTCATTAAATCCCTCTTCATAGAAAAATTCCCTTTTCATGATCCACAATCTTGTTTTAATTTTTTCTGCCCAAACAAAACATTGTAACTTTACCTAGGGATGTCTTCTGCAGACATCCAAGCATGGATTGTGATCATGTGGACATCCTTTACAGTTCTCTGCCTTTGGTTTACTTTATTGTGGCACCAGAATGTTTGTTTTTGATGTTTTAAATCCCTTTTTATGATTCACTTACCATCCCTTTTCATGATGCAAAAAGGGATTTTGACACCTCACGAAAAAGGATTGGGTTGTCAGACCAGATGGCCCTGTGGGTAATCCCTTTGAGGGATGAGAAAAGGGATTTTGACACCTTGCAAACTGGGATTTGGCTCACAAAAAGGGATATTGACAGCTCACGAAAAGGGATTCATTTTTCAAATCCTCTTCGTGAGCTGTTAAAATCACTCTTCACAAGCTGAATCCCTTTTCGTAAGCTGTCAGAATCCCTTTTGGCATTGTAAAAGGGGATTTCTGGCAGGGCCATCTGATCCAACAATCATGAAAAGGGATTTTGACACCTCACAAAAAGGGATTAATTTTTCAAATCCCTATTCACAAGCTGTCAAAATCCCTGTTCATGAGCCAAATCCCTTTTCATGAGGTGTCAACATCCCTTTTTGCATTGCGAAAAGGGATTTCTGGCAGAGCCATCTGGTCCCACAATCATGGAAAGAGATGTTGACACCTCACAAAGAGAGATTCTGCTTGCTAAAAGGGATTTTGATGACTCATGAAAAGGGATTTCTAAAGTTTACTGTTTCATTGCCACGTCATTGCAAACAACCATTTTGAAATTTTGGGATGACATTTTCAGGGTAGAAGCATCTTGCCCCACAGACGTGACTTTTGCTGGTTTGGTGATAAAATTTACATAGCTTCCATACTTATAACATTTTGAAGTTTAGAAATTTCCCATAAGATAACATTGTGGTGGACACAACACCTTTTGGTGCATATATCTCAAAAATAGTCTGAGATATGGATTTTTTGCTAAACGCAACTAAGCATGTGTGCAGGTTGCCAGGGCATGATTACAACCGCAGTGGCATTTTTTCCAAGGTTGCCATGGTTAGTAAGCTATTGCACCATTTGCATCACAAGGGTTAGTTGGAATGTCTCTAGGTCTGCGCTGTGTCTCTACACTTATGGGTGGATGGGAGCACAGGGCCCAGACAGCCCTGCTCTCCCACACATGGATACCATTTTGCAGTAATGGGAGTGCAGGGCCCTCCATTATGCAGTACTGGGAGTGTACGGAGATGACAGTTCATTACAATGCCTCTATAGTTATGAATAGACAGGAGTGCAGGGCCCATAGGGTCCTGAGCTCAAACAATCAATCAATCAATCAATCAATCAATCAATCAATCATCTTTTAGTTCTAAAAAGCACAATTCCAGTTTATCAAAGCTCTTGTACAAAATACATCATACTTAAAAATGATAATATAAAAACATACAAACTACAATTAAAATTCAGCAGTTTTTAAAACCAAAACAACCTGTTAAAAAGGATCAGGAAAAGCTATTCCAAATAAATATGTCTTGAGAGCAGATTTAAAGCTCTCAATGGTCAGACACTCTTTAACCTGATGAGGTAGAGAATTCCTTAGGTAGGGGACATAAAAGCAAAGAAACAGGCCCCCGATGTCTTAAAGTCAAACCCTGGGAACCTCTAGCAATCCCTCATTGGAGGAGTGGAGCTCCCACAAATGGATACCATTATGGAGTGATGGAAGCTTAATGGGAGTGCAGAGTCCAGAGAGCCCTGCACTCCCACAGAGACGTGCAACCACAACACAGTGTAGACTGATGGGAGCGGAGGGCCCTGCACTCCCACAAACATATAAGGGTAAGATTACACTTTCTGAAAAAGTAAGGAAATTAATTGCAAAAAACATCATTAATTCATCAGTTATGGTTGAAGCAACAAAAGTAGGGAAATGAGGCATTAGGGTTTTGAACCCTAACACTCTCCCACCTCTACTGCACCACCCTGCCCTCACCCTCAACACACTAACAGGCATTGGGGTGTGACTTGGGGTCATCAGGCCTAACTCTCACCCTATTCTCCTATACTGTACCATCTCAGCTTTTATACATGGAATGGGGTGAGAGGATGACAACCAAGGCACACCCAATCTACCTAATCATAATTTGGGGTGAGTGTAAGTGTGATAGGGTTAAAAACCCTAATGCCTCATTTCCTACTTTTGTTGCTTCAACCCTAACTGATGCATTATCATAGGCTTTTTTGGTATATATATATATATATATACACACACATATATGTGTGTGTGTGTGTGTTGGGGTTCAACAGTCACTTCTACATTAAACTCACAGTTTTGCACTTTAATACCTTTTCAAATGTTCTACTGATTTACATGAAATTTTGCATGCTCCATCGGTGACCAAAGATCTCTGGATGTGGCAGGTTTTGTTTTGTTTTGGTTGAATGTGCTGGAGCGGAGATACAGAGTGTCAAAAATGTGAAAATTACTATTTTTGTGTAAATTCATTGTCACGCTGTTTCTCAGAAACTGTGTTGAGTTATGGTCTGAAATCTGTAGGGTATACAGGTCTTGGGTGACAGATGTACCTTTTGAAAGTTTGGTGAAAAAATATTGATCTGTTTAAAAGTTATTACATTTTTAAGTTTCCCATTATTTCTTAAGGGAAAAGTTAAATGTCCTTGGTTTTTTTTTACCACGAATGTGATATTTTTTACCACAAATGCAGAATCTTTTTACATGCTGCCACCATCTTGTTTTCAGTTAGCAAAGCAAACAAACTTAAATATGTGAAAAAATACTTACACTTGGTAAACACCAACATCTGTGTTTAATTAATACATTTTGGACAAAATAAATTAATAGTTGTCTTTACCTATTCAGGACCCGAGGGATCAGATTCTGGGGTCACTTTTTTAAAACTATGCACAAAAATGTGTTCATTTTATCTGAGGCAGTCTTTTGCCACATATTGTGGCACTTGCTTTTGTGAAACAACTATCTTTTTTCCGCAAATTGTGCAAAAAGTATTCAGTTCTAGCACAAAACATGGATTTTTTGCCACAGATTGCGACAATACACTTTTTAATATATCTGCTTCTTTTTGTCACTGCATAATGAGGAAAGAGTTTGGAATTTTGGGCTGAATATTTTAGGGTACAAAGGGCTCCTCTCTCAAATGTGCCTTTAGCTGGTTTGTTGAAAATATGTTACTTTGCTGTATAGTTCTACAGCTTTAAATTCTGCTTACTTTGTGATGCCATTGCATTGCAATGAGTGGTCTTTGGAGTGCCACCTGTGGAAGATGTAGGTTGTGGCAAACTCTTTTCTTATGCCCATCATTGGTGTTTTAGTGGACCCTCACCCTTACCACACAAGCAAGTATTGTTTTACTACCCCACTCCAACCCCCATTCCACAAACAGAGCCAGTGACTGGCACTTCCCACTACTCACCACAGCTGCCTGCCACTGATTGAGTTCTATCCCTGGTGTCTACTGGCACCCCCCTGCCCTCTGGTGCCCATTTTGAATTCTTTGTTGGTGGTTAGTAGCAAACCCACCCTCCCATTACTGTGTGGCACTGAAAAGAAAGAAACTGGTACTTGATATCTTTTTTCAACCTGTAAATAAATAAAACAGTCCATCGATGATCACACCCACACCACCCACCCAACCTCCTAATGTGCACCCACCTCCTCACACACACCCCTTGCCACTCCCACACACCTTTACTCACCTGAAGGGGTCCCAGGTTTGGGATATGCTTTCACTTTTCCAATTGAAGACATGTCATGCTGCTGGAACCAGTGACTGCAAATTGGGAAACTAAGGTAAATGCTGTTCAATGTATTTCAATGTGTGTTTCAACTTTATGAATGACTCTGCTGTTTCTTGGGATTTTGACCCCAAATTTTCAACATGGCCTTTTTGGGACCCTAACTCATGAACAATAGGACTGTCATTATGCAGCTTCTGCCCAAAAGGTGATTTCATGGTCGCTTGTTGAATTCACCTTTTTGGCAGGATTTGTGTAATAACAGTCATACTGTTCATAAGTTGGGGCCATAAGAAGGCTATGTTGAAAATTTGGGGCCAAAATATGTAAAAATGGTAGAGTTATGGCCATTCATTACATTTTCACTACGCATGCTCATAATATCGGAAATGTTTAATATTTTAACCCCCAAATTTTCAACATAGACTTGGTATTATACCACCAAATTGTATGTCACAGCTGTCATTTTTCAAATTCTGGTCAAAATGTGTTTTTGCACCTGTGCCACAGAATGACTTTGCAGTTGCACAGAATTACTGTTTGGCAGGGATTAGAAAATGTTCTATACCAGGTACATGAGGTGGGGTAATAACATTGCTATGCTGACAATTTGGTCACTCTTGTGCTATAAATGGAAGTGCAGGGCCCAGAGGGCACTGCTCTCCCACAAGCAAATAAGGCTAATGATTATACTTTCTCAAAAAAAGTAAGGACATTCTTTTCAAAAAGCGTTTTTAATGCATCAGCTAGGGTTCCACCATCAAAAGCAGGAACACATGGTGTTATGGTTTCCAGCCCTAATATCCCACCCACTCCCTATCCTCCATGCACCAACAGCTGTTAGGTGTGTCCCTTGAAGTTGTCAGCCCTCATGCCCACCCCCATCTCCTATGCTGTTCCATCTCCACTTCCTTGCACATGGAATGGGGTGAGTGTTAGGGGTGACAACCCCAAGGCACACATCTGACAGCTGTTGGTGCATGGAGGGTGGATGGGTGGGGTGTTAGAGTTGGAAACCCTAACACTGCATTTCTGTGCTTTTGATGGTGGAACCCTACCTGATACATTAACAAAGTTTTTTTTTTTTGCCAAGAATATATACTTAGAGAGATAATAGGAAAGGAATATGGAAGATATTTGAGCAGTGAGAGTGACCTTGGGTTACCACATGAGTGGTGCAGCATAGTGGAGCCATGAGTGTAAGGTAACCTGAGGACAGTCTCCTTGAGTTCAAATATCTTCCATAATCCACTCCTGGCCATCATGTATGCGATTTATACAGCAGGGCCAGGAGTATGTAATGGGTTTATATGTTATTTTTGTACTGAGTTATTTTTATGTTGAAGTGGTTCTGTGGGTGTTATTTCTTTCATTGGTTGTTGTCCACTTGTGTTCTGTGCTATTAAGAATGGCGTGCTTCTGGTTTTGTGAATGGACTTGGTGGCAGTGTTTTAATTGTATGTTTTGTGAATGGGTTGGTTTTTGATATTGTGATTGGTTATGTGTAGAGTACTTGCTGACTGGTTGTTTGGGGGTATGTGGGCAGGATTTCGATGGAGTTAATGGTGGAGGTTTGTCGGTGAGTGTGCTTTTTTGCAATGCTCTGGTAACTTCTGGTTTATTTCTGTGATATTTAGGTTTATTTTATTTATTTTTTATAGGTTCTGAATTGTTTTCTTCTGTTGTGGTTTGTACTTGTCATATTTTGCTTTTTTCTGGTTTACTTCACTGCAGATTGGGGGGTGGGGATTGTTGGTTGACTTCACTGAGGGGAATTTTTCAACAGTTGCAGCATTCTGAGCTTATGTTTGACATGAATCTTTTTCTACTGTGTCCTCCAACTTCTGCACCATTTGGCTTTTCTACCCGGGAGGTACATGACACTTTTAATGTTTCCTATACTACACAGCTGATTTTTATTTGATTGGGTCTCAGTATTGAAGTAGTTAGGCATAGGAAGATCAGGCTGAGTAAGGGTACTGACATAGGCACTGTTGGAATATCTGTCGGTGACATATGCACTGTTGAAATAAATGGCATTTATTTTCACAGTGCATACATCATGACAGATTGATTCTACCAGAGTGAAAATTACATTTTTTATTTGTTGAAAATACACTTCACCCCTGTTGTTTAAATAGGGGATACATGATGGTTGACTGTGGAATACAGGAAATATTAATAAGAGTGCAGTGACCTCTGATAATATCACTAGTGGTGAAGCCACGAGTGATAGTATCAGAGGTCAGTCTGCATGAATGCTAATATTTCCCATATTCCACAAGTCACACATCATGTGTGCAATTTATATAATAGGGCATTTCTGTTAGTTATTTGTTTTAGTATAGCATTTCTTGTGTTTATTCTGGCATTTTGGTGTTATTTCTCATGGTGGTATTCTTCTATGGGTGTACTTTGTTTTATGAATGAAGTTGTTGTGTTTCTTTATTTTATTTATTTCATTTTTGTTGACCGGTAAGTGCGCTAGACAGATTCTATTTTCGGGCACGACCTGAGGAAGGGGGATACAGATGAATGGCAACTGACTTTGAACCAGATTGAGCTGTTGGTGGTATTTTTAGTGAATGGGGGGAAATTTTGCCAGGGCACCAGTGAAATTCCCCTACTCTTTTTGAGAAGTGCATTGGGATCTTTAACATTCACCTGAACAGGCAGATGGGACCTCTGTTTAAAGTCTTATCTGAAATACGGCACCTCAGGAGTACAGCACCCCCCTCACGATGCACTACAGTGTCAATATTAGGATGCAACCCAAGTGCCTGGTGTGGAGATAGAACTCACAGCCTTCTGATCTCCTGGCCTCAGAGGCAAGTGTGCTACCTGCTGAGCCACTGACACTGTTTCTGAATGGGAGATGTGTGGAATTTGGTTGCTGCTTTGAATGGTTGTGTATCTGTTGATTTGATTGGTTGGTTTTCTGCTGGGTGCATTCTGTGATTGGTGTAGTGATGCTTGTTGTCGGGGTTTGAAGTGCAGCAAGGAGTTGATGTTCCATGGCATTTCATGCTGCCTTCTCTTCATTTTGGAGCATTTTTGTGCTCATTCTGGGGTAAATATCATAACTTTATTTCTTTTTATGTGGGGGTACAGTGAAATATTTGTGCTTGTGACAGTTTTTGCAGTTACTCTGGTAATCTTCACCAGAGTGTAATGCAAAGTTCAAATTTGCTGAGGGAGTGTGGCACTAGGGTGATGCTGCATTCCAAAAACATATTAAATTATGAAAGCAAGGTGGAAGCACTCACCATTTACCACTCAGAAGGACACAATGTCCGAACTGTTACTCTTTCAGTAAATTCATAGTTTATTCACATCCAAAAACACCAAGACAGTCAACTCCAGTAGTGCAAAAGCACTGCACAAACATGCTTATGTTTCACCCGGTACTCTGGGCTTCCTCAGAGCTAATACAACTCACTAGCAATGTGAATTTATACAGTTTAATGGAATGGATAATCACTTCATTAGCCAATTGCCACTAAAAACAAATTATGTGGCTAATCACAAAACAACAACAAATGAATCCCACATACATCGCCCTTAAAGACATACATAGTGCAGTGCAAGCATGCATTTAAATTGATTCTTTAATTCTGTTATCCATGTGTAATCCCAAAAGTTTTTTATTTTTTCATATTTTAGTAAAAGTCCTTAAGAAGCATCAAATGGATCTTCGTATGTTCTTATGGCAAACTTAATAAATCTCATAAAGAATCATGTGTCAAACAGGTGAGCAGCTGGATACTTTTTCAAGGGGACTTGTATTTTTATGTTTGCTTGCATGCATGTGCAAGAAACATAGTGTGGTGATCCAAAATGCAGTGCCGTACAGTTGAAAGGGAGAGCACCACTTTAGTGAGCAGAGCTCCCCCTCCCCCCCACACACACAGGCAAGCACACATATTGTGTGCTCATGCTCCCACCCACACACACACACACTGTATGGCCGACAGGGGTCGCAATCCTAATAAACTTCACCCCAAAAAAAGTTTTCCTGTTGCCACACTGGGATCCCACCCCAGCGTGGCAATGTCCTGATGGGGTGCCAATCCCCATCAGCTTCACGCCCCAAAAATCTTTCCTGTTCCCACGCTGGGAGCCCACCCCAGTGTGGCAAAAATTATTATTCCCGACAGGGATGCCCAATCCCCCATTGGCTTCAGGCCCCCCTAAAAACAACCTTCCAGCTGCCATGCTGGGAGCCCACCCCAGCATGGCAAATGTCCCACGTCATCTTCCAAATAAAAAACAACAACCTGTAAACAGAAAACTGTCCCTTGTGGTTTTCCTGCCCTCCCGCGACCACCCACTGCACACCCTGCCTCCCCACACCCTGCCCCTCACCCCATACTTACCTCCAGAGTCCGGCGCAATGATCTTCGGTGGACCGGGAACACGTCTGCACTCTTCAAAGCTGACTGTAAACTGAGGTAATACCGGTAAGCTGTATAATGTAATAAATACAGTTTTTTCAACTTTGATGCATATCTCAGGCATTTTTTTTGAATGTTGGCACCAAATTTTCAACATGGGGTTTTTGGGACCCTTCCCCATGAATTCTTGAACTGTCATGGCGTTACTCGAGCCCGAAGGGTGATTTCCCGCAGTCACTACATCGAAATCACCTTTCGGGACTGAGTAAGGAAATGACAGTGCCAGTGTTCATAAGGTGGGCTCTCAAAAGCCTATGTTAGAAATTCTGTGAAAATGTCTAAAATGACTGTTTTATGAACGGCGCTATGCTAGCGTTCTTACGCGAGACGCGCTGCAAGTTTTCAAATTTTTAATATTTGCACTTCTGATATTCAACATTGCCATTTTACCACACCTCCTATGAGCAGTACAGCTGTCATTTTCACATCTCACCCAAAATGTGTTTCCGTGCATGTAGCACACAATGGCACAATCGGTGTGTGAAATCAATGTATGGGACACATTAAGAAAATCACAGTGACATAGTTCATGAGCAGAGGTCTTAAAATGACTATGTTGAAAATTTGGTGAAAAAATTCCTAAAAATCACTGTTTTACAAGTGTGCATTGCGCAGTTCCTACGCATGCTCATAAGTTTACAAATTTTTAATATTTGCACTCCAGGGCCCAGATATTCAGACTGCACCAGGCTGTGGTGCAAGCCTGGGTGCAGCACAACTTGGCTGTGCAGGGGTCTTGACTGGGTGATATTCAATGGAGCTGCACCATGGCACAGCATTGATGAATATCGCACCCTAGCCACCCGCGGTGTGCATGGCGCAGTGGCACTGCACCAGCGCAAGTGGCCAGAGTGGAGCAGTGGGATGCACTAGTGCAAGTTCCGTTGCGCTAGGCGCAACAACTGTGATATTCAAAAGTGCACATGCAAATTGGGCCGTTATGTATGCAAGGTGCAAATGGGGCGATTTGCATGTCATTATGGCCCCATTTGCATGCAGGTGATCTGATCCTCGGCGACATGCACCTGGCACCCTGCCAGGCTGCAGTCATTGGGAACCGATGCCCCCTGCAAAGTGCGGCAATGTGCCCCACTGCCCGATCGTGGGCTGAATGTAAAATAACATACATCCTATATCCCTAGTGGTTCAGTGGACCGCTTGCAGCCCAGTCGCGGGATGAATGTAAAATAACATATGTCCTATATCCCTGGTGGTCCAGTGGACCACTTGCAGCCCAATCGCGGGCTGAATGTAAAATAACATATGTCCTATATCCCTGGTGGTCCAGTAGACCACTTGCAGCCCGATCACAGGCTAAATGTAAAATAACAGAGGTCCAATATTCCTGGTGGTCCAGTGGACCGCTCACAGCCTGATTGCAGGCTGAATGTAAAAGTAAAGAAGTCCAATATCCCTGGTGGTTCAGTGCACCACTCACTGTGGATCAATGGGTGTACAGCCCTACCTACGGTGTCAGTCGGCAGGCAGTGGGGTGGGGTGCTGCCACCCACCGCTGACCGGGGGAGCAGGGCAGTGGGGTCAGTGGGTGCGTGGGGGGTACCACTGCACCAGCAGGGATATTGGATGATATTTTGACATACTTCAGCCCACGACTGGGCTGCGAGTGGTCCACTGGACCACCAGGGATATTGGGCTTCATTCATTTTACATTTAGCCCATGATCATGCTGCGAGCAGTCCACTGGACCACCAGGGATATTGGACTTCTTTATTTTGACATTCAGCCCATGATCGGGCTTCAAGCGGTCCACTGGACCACCAGGGATATTGGAGGATCCTATTTCTATGTATGGCCACGATTGGGCATGGGGGGCATCGCCAGATGCAGCTGGAGCTCTGGCGGCCACCCACAGGTGGCAGCTGCCGTGTTGCACCCTGCAATACAGCAGCTCACCTGTGAGTGGCCAGCCGTTGTTCCTTTTTTTTTGCTCACCTGTGTGCAGTGCAAGTAGGGGTAGTGCATGCATGGGCTCAGCACATCCTGGGCTAAATATCAGGATGTGCAGAGTATGCATGGGCACACCCCACCTACCTGAACCATATGTATTACTGATGCAGTCTGGCACAGCGAGATTTGTGCTAGGCACAATCTCCATTTGAATATCGCACCAGGGCACATCAATGGGTTGCACATGGCACAACACTGTTGCGCCATGTGCAGCCCTTTTGAATATCTGGACCCAGATTTTCAACACTGCCATTTTACCACACCTCCTTATGAGCAGTACAGCTGTCATTTTTCACATGTCGCCCAAAATGTGTTTCCATGCATGTAGCACACAATGGCGTAGTCGGTGTGTGCAGTCAATGTTTGGGACAGATTAAGAAAATCACAGTGACACTGTTCATGAGCAGAGGTCTTAAAATGGCTATGTTGAAAAGTTGGTAAAAAATTCCCAAAAATGACTGTTTTAGGAGCACACGTTGTGGAGTTCCTATGCACACTCGCAAGTTTGCAAATTTTTAATATTTGTATGCCAGATTTTCAATATTGCCATTTTACCACACTTCCTTATGAGCAGTACGGCTGCCACTTTTCACATCTCTCCCAAAATGTGTTTCCACACATGTAGCGCACAATGGTGTAGTCGGTGTGCGAAAGCAATGTTTTGGACAGATTAAGAAAATCACAGTGACACTGGTTATGAGCAGAGGTCTTAAAATGGCTATGTTGAAAATTTGGTGACAAAAGTCCATAAAATTACTGTGTTACGAGTGAGCATTGTGCAGTTTCCACTCACACTTGTAAGTTCATGAATTTGTAATATTTTCAGTCCAGATTTTCCCCAGTGGCATTTTTCCACACTTCCTTATGAACAGTACAGCTGTCATTTTTCACAACACGGCAGAAATTGTTTTCACACATTCAGCACAGAGATGCATGGTCACTGTGGGAAATCATTGTTCGGGACAGATAAAGAAAATCACAGTGACACTGTTCCTGATTGGAGGTCCCAAAATGCCTGTGTTAACAATCTGCTGTAAAAAATCCCCAAACTACTTACATTACGGGTGTGCGTTGCACAGTTTCTAAGCACGCTAGTGACTGCATTGACAAATGTTTGTTATAAACACCTAGTGGAAACAAAAGAAAAACTGTAAACAATCTATAAACAAATCTTAAGAACATGTTTGAAGTACAAACATATCACTGTATTTTATGGTTACATAGATAGTCTGGCTTCATGGAAGAGGGAGGTAAAAAAGGTCAAACACACCATTGCACTAGCTTACATTTTATTACACCTTTTAACTCTACTATTTCCAACCCATGATCTACAAAAGAAGCCAGAAATTATTCAAAATTTATCAGTCAGAATTTCGTAGTAGTGGGAGGTCAAAAGGTCAACCTATTTTTTTTGTTTCAAAAAGGGACTAAGTTCAGATTTCTCATTAAGTCCCTTGCCATGTAATGCTCCAAGTTTATAAATCCATTTCTGATCACAGCAATCAAAGGAATTCTCAAAATCCCCCCACAGACATCTTTTGTAATGGCTTCTAAGCCAATTGCTGTAACTTTATGGTTTATCCTAGAGTTTGCAGATACATGTGCTGCCATGAAATAAGTAAGATTTTTAATCTTAATGGCCAACAAGTGCTCATTAATCCTGAACTGCAATTTTCTCTTTGTTCTGCCAATATAGCAGGCACCACAGGTATAAATTCTCTAGGCTTGGCTTCAACCTTCTACAGATGATGGTATCTCTGGGACTGTCATGTTACTTCCATGACCCACCACAGTGGCCACATGCTGGACCTAGTGTTCTCACTGGGGCTTGGGGTTGCTAATCTCAAGACTGATCAGGTCAGTTTGTCTGATCATTGCACGATGAGGTTCTCGTTTGAGCCCCCCCAAAAGCCCTCCCTCTGCGGAGATGGTCAGCTATTGCCCGTTGAGGGGATTGTCCCCAGAGGGGGTTTTGACAGTGGTTGATCTATCTAGATTTGGTAATGCATGTGCAAGGGGCATGAGTGAGGTGGTTGCTGCCTATAACAGGGCAATGTCCAACATGCTTGATGCCCTGACTCTGGTCCATGTATGACCCAAATCTTCTCAACTGAGGTCTCCCTGGTTTGATGGAGAGCTCAAGGTAATGAAGATTAAGGGTCAGAAGTTGGAGCACTGCTGGTGGAAGACTTGGCTAGTGGAGGACAAACTGGCCCTGCATACTCACTATAAAGAGTATCTGGGGTGATCACTTGTAAGAAAGCAGAGTTCCTGTCAAGGGAGATTACTGCAAGGAAGAGCTAACCAGCTGTGCTATTTTGGACTGTAGATAGGCTTTTACATCCGGCTTGTCTACAGCTGAAAAAAGCCTTTTCTGTCTCCTTGTGTGAGGAGCTTGCTTAGTTCTTCTCTGACAGGGTGTCCTCTATCTGGCAGGGAATTCCATCAGTGAGCTGGACCATGGTCTATAGTGATTGTCTGGGGCATCACAGAGGAACTCTGCCTGTTTGGGGTGAGTTTAAATTGGTGGAGGTGGCCGAGGTCATAAAGGTTGCTTCCAGGCTGAAGGACACATATTGTGAACTGGACCCAGTGCTGACACATTTCTTGATGGGATGTGTTGATTCCATAGGCCCAGTGTTCACCATGATGCTCTTTGTTGGAAGTTTTTTTTTCCAGACTCCTTGAAAGAGACTCTGGTTAGGTCCCTTCTGAAAAAAACATCTCTAGACTCTGACATCTTGGCAAATTACCACCCTATCTCCAACCTTCCCTTTTTGGGTAAGGTTATAGAGAAGATTGTTGTGCAACAGCTTGATGAGCAGCTTGTGGCCTTTAAAATCTATGAGCCTTTCCAGTTGGGATTTTGAGCAAGGCATAGCACTGAAATGGCATTAGTTTAAGTGCATAATGACTCCCTTGGGGCAAGGGATAGAGGAGAGGGATCAGTTTTCATTCTCCTCACTCTCTCCTCAACATTTGATATGGTGGACCATGTCGTATTACTTGACCATCTCAGGGAGTACTGTGGACTTGCGGGTACCGTAATCTGCTGGTTTGAGCCTTATCTTGTGAACAGGAGGCAATGGGTAGTGATGGAAATTTTCCTCCTCCCCAAACCTCCTGTCTTGTGGAGTACCCCAGGGTTTGGTCTTATCACTGATGTTGTTCACTGTATACATGCTTCCCCTGGTAAGCTCATTAGGAAGTACAACATGGGTTTTCATTGATATACTGATGATACAAAGTTGTATCTTTCCTTTGCACCTGGGTTATCTGACGTTGAAGTGCTTAACTGCTTCCTTGCTGAGATCAATGACTGGATGGCTTTCAGTTAGTTGTGACTGAACCCCGACATGAGGGAGATACTAGTTGTGGAGTCAAACTATGAATGTGATAGGACTGCCTCTGGTGTAGTCATGGGTCTTTTCCAAGGGTCTACACCATTGATGGCTTCCTCTAGGGTGCAAGATCTGGGCATGTTCCTTGACAACAGACTGACATTTGAATTTCAGGTGTCGTCTCTTGTCCAAAGTAGTTTTTACCATCTGAGTAACATTGCTAGGATCAAACCCCTAGTTCCGCCTGAAGACCTTCCCATCTTGGTACATGCCTTCATGACTTCCAGGCTTGATTATTGTAATGTACTGTACTTTGGGGCCTCTGGAGGGATCCTCCGCCATCTGCAGACAGTGCAAAATGCTGCTGCCAGACTGCTGATGGGACTTCCTATGTTTAGTCATGTGACCCCAGTGTTGCACGAATTGTACTGGCTGTCTGTCAGGTGGAGGATCCTTTTTAAGGTGGGCTTGCTCACCTTTAAGGCCCTGCATGGACTATGCCCTGGCTGATCTCCTTACACCTGCCACTCCTGTCCGCTCTCTCCTTTCCTCCTCAACGGGTCCTCCTTGCGATTCCCTGGATGAAGTTAAAAACTGCTGGTGACAGGGCATTTAGTGTCGTCGACCCCAATCCTGTGGAATTCACTTCCACCAGCTCTTAGGAAGGTCCCTTCAGCTGAGGTTTTTAATAGCTATCTGAAGACCTCAATATTTGTACAGACTTTCCCAGATATAGAGCTGTGAAGATCTTTTAGATATATCTGTAGTGTTGTTATATTGTATTCTGCTGATTTTATCATTTCTGGTATTTATTTTATTTTGCAATATGTTTTATATTTGTAAGGTGCCCAGAGCCTCCGGGATTGGGCACCTAAGAAATAAAAGTTTGCTGTCCTTGCCTACGTCAGCATGATGTTATTCAGTGGTAGTGAAAATAAGGAGATTTATTACAGTGGATATTCACCCACTACTGTGTATGTGTATATATATATATATATATATATATATATATATATATATATATATATATACATATATATATATATATATATATATATATATGTATATAGATAGACATAGATATATATATCTATATGTAACTATATATATATATATATATATATATATATATATATATATACACACACACACACCATAAAATAGCGATACATGATGGGCAGGGTGTGATATGGAAATATTTTTACTCCTGCAAAGTGACCTCTGGATGCTCACGGTAGCAAAGCCATGAGTCACAGTATCCAGGGTCCCTCTGAGGTGGAAACTATTTTCCATAGCACACGACTGCACATCATGTGTGCGATTTATACAATAGGGGTTTCCAAAACTTTTTTTTTATTCCACTTTATGTTGTGGAATAAATGAAGACGACACAGGACAACAAAGAAAAATTCTGCTAAAACAAGCTGAAACACTGTCTTGCAATTTGGGATGAAGCAGGCTGTATTCCTTGGTAGTTGAAGTATAAATGGATGTGGAAGGCTTCATTCACTTTTCTCCAGTACGAACCTCAGGCTGCTGTTTGGTTGCTTTTGTGCTTTCATAAGGCGCTTTTACACACAGGCTTTTGTAACAGAATGACTGCTACAGAAACAGTATACTGTTACATCCCCTGTGTGTAAAATGCATCTGTTCCGTTACACCGGTGAACGTTAACCCGAACCGCAATCTCTTCCTACCTCGGTTTGTCCCTTTGTGATCTGTTTCATCTGGCTGTGTAAAACAGCCATTCCGGCAGCAGTAAAAACAGAGCCATAGAGCACCACACTGCATGGGGGAGCCGAAACACAAACACTGAAATCGGAGAATGGGGGGTTGCCGGAATACCCTCTGCGTGTAAAGTGAACCACAAACAGAACAGTGTACAATGGTGACACACCGGTAAATGGCCATTCCGTTGTACTCGCCTATGTGTAAAAGTGCCTATAGAGTGCACAAGATGAAAGTGAAAGAGGGACTTATAGGTGCAGGTGTGACAGGTGAGCTACATTCTTGTCATTAACTTCATGGAAGCAGTTCCAACACTTGGGCAGAATCTGAGTGTTGCTGGGTGAGATCAGCACAGTTGAAATAAATGCTGATGAGGTAAGCAGAGTGTGATAAATATCATTTGACTGCATTTATCACACTAGGTGAAAATAACAGGATTTATCACACTGAGATGGCACCCACCCCTATTGGGTATATTTATATATTTATGCAATGTATGTGGGCAGATGAACAGTGGAATGAATTAATTTATTCTCACTGCCACTGGATAAACAGTGGTTCTAATATTTATCCCACACCCTGCCGTCAATCAACCACCATTTATCCTACACCCTGCCATCAATCACACTACCTCCTAGTGGTTCTACCTTCAGTTACCCTTACTTGCACTTTCATTTCAGTTACACACCAACCTCTTTGGCTGTCTTCACACTCCTCCATGCATAAATTGCTCACTAGTAAAATGAACCACAGAATCTTCAGGCTCTTCCAGCCCTAAATCCAATGATTCCCAGAACCCCGCCCCCACAAAAACAACTTGAAAAAAATAGTAAATATCCCAGTGACAAAATCTATGAAGCAGTCCTTCCAAAACCAGTGATCCCATTTCTTCATTCTTATCACAATCCTCGACCAGATTCCTGCCTTGCTCCAGTGAGGACTCCCCACCTACTCCTTCACACACTAGCCCTATAAAACTTCTCCATCCACTCCCCAACTGCAAACTAGGCTGAATTCACTGACGCCAGCTTCAAAATCCACATGCCAACACTCCTTTCTGAAGCTTCCACACAAACTGGAATTAAAAATGCACCATAAATGTAAAATCCCACCCCAAATGCCACGCAACACCCTTGACCAATTGGAAAACTTTGCCATGTTCCAACAACCCAATTAAAATCCACAACCATGTCCATTCATAAAAAAATAACCAATCACATGTTATACATCACCGAATCACTAAAAATGTAAACTTCCACCTCAAAAACAAACCGCATATCAAATAGTTCCTAGCAAAAACACACAAAAAAATAAAAAAGTAACACAAAAAAATGCAAACAAAGCTCATTGCATAAATCGTGCATGTGATGCGCTGCTGTGGGATACACCATTTATTTGAACTCACAGTGTGTGATCTCAGTTGACATCACAAGTGGCACACTATGAGTTCAAAAAAATGGTGTATCCTACAGCAGCCCATCACATATCCTATACATATATATATATATATATATATATATTTAGACATATAGAGATATATATGTCTCCAAAATACTTTGCTCTGTGGGTTTATTTAGCATCACACACTGAGGGTGTGCATTTCATTTGAGTGAAACACTGTACCCCATGCATCAGTTTTTATCATTTCTGGTATGGAGATGTTTTCCAGCAAGAAAACTAAATCAAGAGTAAATCAAGGCAACCATTCATACAAATACTTTTATCATGTAAATAAGCAGAACCTGCGAGGTTGCAAATTGAAAGAATTTAATAAAAAAAATACCTTATCAAGTGCAAGAATTGGAAGTTTTTATGGCTGTGGGTGGAGCCTACAGCCATTTTGCTATCTGCAGTTTGAAAATGAAGTTTTGTGGAACTCATTTTTTGGACACTTCAGTGTATTCTTCCACATCTACAAATCACTATGACAATTAGAATAAAATAATCCCTTCTTTCTGTTTAGAATGTTGAAGACATAACTCCAAGCTGTTTTTCTGAGGGCCAAAGTTCATTGCATAAATCACACATGTGATGGGCTGCTGTTCCTTTCTTTCAACCTGAACTGGGCCCGGGAGGAAAATTCATCTATTAATGGCCTGCTGCATGAAGTAAAGCTTGCCCAGATTATCACTGAACCTACCAGAATGAATCACAGAATGGGAAGTACTCAATCATTGACTGGGCCCTGGTGCCAAACCCAAAGAATATTCAGTTGGCAGGCACTATGGCCAATGCCCTGAGTGACCACTCACCCATCTTCTGTGTTTGGAAGAACAGGGCAGACAGGATTCGACCTAGAATCCTCACAACGAGGGACTACTCTAAATTCTCACCCAAGCAATATAATACCTTTCTCAGTAACATTGATTGGAGTCCGCTACAACGCCTCCCTACCCTGGACGGGCCGGTCACCTTCTTCCAGAAATCCCTCACGAGGGCCACCGATCTCTTTGTTCCGGTGAAGACCCATCATGTTAAAGGTAGTTGCTACAAGTGGATCACCTCCCCAAAGGCCCTGATGATCTGCTGTGACAAAGCCTGGAAAAAATTCAAGAGATCCGCACTCCTAGCTGACCTTGAGACCTACAGAGATCTTAGAAACCAAAGTAAGAATGCAGTCAAACTGGCAAAAACGACATACATCAGTCACCTCCAGAAAACTAACCTAGGCAACCCAAGGTTATTCAGATCTCACATCAATGAGCTGATAAAGGGAAACAGCAAGGCAGACTCAGGCCCTATAGAGGCAAATGGGCAGTTACTGAATGATGGGACCCTCATTGCTGAGGCCCTTAATCACCATTTCACGAACCTTGATGATTACAAGGCTGGGCTTCCAGTGACCAAAAAATGAGTCCCACATTCTGGAACCTCCTAACCTAGACTGCCCATCTTTTCATCTGAGGTTAGCTAAGGTTAAAGAAGTCCTCACCCTTCTAAAGTCCTTGAAA